>CM027848.1:51844697-53271718 GCA_016097595.1 Eucalyptus pumila
ACCCCGTGATTGTCCGCCAAAAGTTAAAAATTTTCCAACTTTTAAAAGGTAATGAAAATTTTAATATGAATCTAACCGTCGACGTCTACATGTTGACTATATTCCAGGCGTTACAAACTAAAAAAGCCAAAGTGCGTCGCCACAAGATTTAAATTGAGTAAGAGGAAAAACGTAAGAGTCTATCTAGACATGCCCTAAGAGAATTAAGAGAACTGAAGGCTAAGCAAACAACAATACATGGTCTTGTTTCAGGCGTTACAAAGAAATCAAACACATCCTATGTAACTCCTGCAATTTAGTGATTTCTATTACCAAATGATCGTTAAGCAATAAAAGATGGCATCGCCCGACCATTGTTTTTCCGCTCTTTCATGATTACTATTGTCAGTTGCTTCCTAAATTCATGGTTCCACTTTCTAACCATTATGTCATTTTAATCCCCTTATGGATTTTTGGCTCTACTTATTGGCGGTGGCATCGATTTCATCCTTCACGGTTGTCTCTCTGACGGTTGTATCCGAAATCCTCGTAATCTACGCCTTTGCTTTGAGATAACTTATTTTCGCTCATATTTCTCAACTAGTTTCCTCGTCAATCAATTGAGTTTGCCGACTCGAAGCCTTCCACACTTAACAGATTTTGCCTATCTAGCGTCTTGCTTGGTCTCATCGAGTCCAAGTTGACGATCAAAAAGACTTGGATGTCTTTTTGGTGTCAATGGATCTTCAGCAAAGGGCTAGGAAAAAGTCATATCAATCGATCTTTTCTAAAGGATAGAACTAAGAAATGACCAAATAAATCTACATCCCAACTACTTTACTGAGCAAAAGTTATGATCCTCCTAGGCGAACGGTTGAAGTGGATTTATCTCTTAAGTACCCTTGGCAGCTACCTTTCTATCGCTTAATTAATACATTAATTTGTACGTCGAAATGGTGGAAACCACCTACTGGCCATGGGGAATATTTGTGATGTGGATCCTCAACTACATTCTATTAGGACAATTTATGACAATTTAAGTGTAGCTACCCCGCTGTACTTTTGTTTTGGGGTATCACATGCTGATGCTGTAAATGTACCTTCTATCCAACTTAATTAATTGGCGATTCGGTGGTTGTAAGTGGGCCACGTCTCATTGTGGTATTTGACGTTTATTTTTGCTGTCGTTTTGCATTGCGTCTGATCTGCTTTTGCTATAAATGGTCAGCCCCCTCGTGTTTCACTTTACCAAGGACAAGTTCAAGGGAAAATTTGGAAGATTTTCGAAGTTGGATAATTTCTATAACTGTTGGAAATTTTCAAATGGTCCGTGGAAAAAGTATGGTCAGTAACTTAATTATCCGGTATTTCGCGAATAACTTTATTTCGTGAATAACTTATCAATAAATACTATTTAGACTGTACTCACTTCCAAATAACTTCTTGGGACATAACTTCCTTTGCATTCCTCTCGGTCAACCTCGCACACATTCACAAGTTCTTTACTTGCGTACACATAGCACGACCAACACAACCTCGTTAGTGTCTAATGTTATTTGTTGGCATGCGTCTGCTCCTTTATACTGCATCTGCCCATGTTTTTAGGAAGGGGAAAATAACTCCTCTTTTCATTGAGGCAGGGGGCCGGATGGAGGAAACTTGAATAAGGGTCGAATAAGCTTAAATCAGACGAAGCAAATTAATGTCCGTAGAGAACAGAGAAACAGGAACTAGAGGCCTCTCGAGAGACCACCAGCGAAACTGGATAGCTGGTTTCCTGTCGAAACACAGGTAGAACGAATGCTTTTGTAGCTGAGATTTGGACGTTAGGAGACGGAATTCGACTTATTGTTGCGAATAGGGATATTCATTTGCATTGTTAGAGATAATTAGAGATTTCTTTAAGATAATTTCTTAGCCCGGCCCATTTTTCTTTTCTTCTATCCTCTTTCCACCACCGCGGGCCGTCCCATCTTTTCATTCTTCCCCCCACAGCCCGGCCCGTTCTCGCCTTCTCTCCTCCGCCTGGTTTTGGACGATGCCTCGACGGCGAACGTCGTGCGATGAATGTCGCGCGGTACGACCGGCCTGGGCCAGCTGGCAGCAGCTGGCAACGCTGCTTGAAAGGGGGGAGAGGTTGGACCGAAAGGGGGGTTTCTTGGGCTGAAAAATCCAGAGAGAGAGGGAGTGATCCGACGAGAGAACCGCGAGTGAGAGCGAGGGAAGAGAGTCGGAGGGAGAGACCGCCGGCCACCGCGCCTGAATCGTGCCCGACTACCCGCCGCCGTGCCTCCTTTCCCGCGCCGAAGCTCCGGTGAGCCTCGACCCTATTTTGGCCCTGTTTTCGGGCGTGCTGGGCCGGAGCTCGCCGTCGTCCACTTCATGCGAGCTCCCTTCACCCATTCGACGAAATGCTTAAGCGAAATCTAGTTTTCATCCTCCCGTTTTTGGCCGAAATCGAGTCGTCCGTGCACGCCGTGATCTGTATGAATATTCCAGTGGTGTTGGGCGACCTTGGGCGTCGGCCGTGTAGTCGTTCGCGACGTTTCCATCGTCGCCGTAGTTTGTTTGGTGTTTGGTCGTGGTGTGGCTCTCGGCCGGCGGGCCGGAGGTCGGCGGACGAGTGGCGTTCGGAGTGGACGACGCTGGGTGGTGTCCTGAGCGCCGGCGAGGGCTTGTCTAAGTGGCGTCGGTTCGGGTGAGGAGCTTCGGTGAGGAAGAGCGCAAGGGGGAGGGGTGCTTCGGGAAGGAGAGAACAGGGAGAAGAAGAGAAACTAGAAAAATAAAATAATAAAAAAGAATTAAAATAATGAATTAAAAAATATTAACAAAATTAGTTTTTAATTTGAAGTGGGTCATACTCATATCCATCGTGTGGGTCCCACTAGTATAGTTGCTATTCATTTTTATGTGGGTCCCATACCCGTGAGAGAATCGTTGCCGACCACGTTCAACTTCGGTCTGCAGTGGAAATAGAGGAGGCAAGCTCGAAAGAACTCAAATAATTTCTCTATTTTTTAATTTTTAATACTATACAAAATCTAAAATTTACAAATATGTGCCATATTTAACCTAAATTAATTTTCATGTAACAAGAGTTATGTTTTTTCATAACTAAGCGGCTTTTCATCAACGAAAACCGTGATATATGGCCTATAACATGCGATCGACATCAGATCTTCAACTTTCTTAAGAAAGTTGAAAGTCTCTTTTGCATTGTCTATTTTCTTTTTTGTTGAAAGACTGTAACAAGAAGAGCAACCCAATGATGACGCAACCAAGTGGAGAACAAGGAAATTGGAAAGAACCAGCAGCATGAACATGTTCAAGTTCCAAGTGAGAAAGAATATGGTATAATCGATGGAGTCCCAAAAATGCTGGAACTTGTATTTTCTCATGGTTCTTTTTATTTACTTTATCACCAAACGAACATAATGCTGACCTTGGCTAGAATAAAGGGTTAAAAAAAAAAGTATGTGAAGGACTTAGTGCTCACTCTTTCTCCTACAGATATTGAAAGTGTTTATGCAAGCGTTGGATCAACTTTTTCCCAATCTGAAGGTGCTTTAGGTGCGTTATCCCTCGTAAAAGTTACTTTTAGTGTGAAATTAATATCTGGGGCGGATCTTCATGAAATTGTTCTTTTCTGGGACACTTCTCAATGTCAGCAAGACAAAAGTATTAACTAAATGATCTGAAAAGTTTGCATCTATTGCAGAAAATTCCGAAGTGGAAGTGGATGGACCCTATTACCGACCGTTGTTGCAAGCTGCATTCAGGAGCGATTGGGAATTTGCTATGGGATTTTTCGAACGAGATGGCGCTTCAAAGACGGCCAAAATAACAAGCAGATCATAAACATTGCTTCACATAGCCGCTTTGAGTGCACGAGACCAATTTTTTGAGAACCTGGTTGAGCTCTTGTCTCCGTATCCGGAAGCACTTGAGATGGTTGAATGCGATGGCCGCACAGCCCTCCACAATGCTGTCCTCTGTGGAGGGATAAGGATGGTCAAGACATTAATTAGAAGTAATCCTACGTTGACGCAACTTGCAGATGAGGATGGACGTGTTCCTTTGGGAATATCAGCTTTGGATGCTTCTATGCATAAGGAGATTGCCTGGCTCTTGGCGAAAAGTACGACAAACGATGGGCCAGGTCGTCCCTTCAGCAGTCGCAATGCGATGGACACCATAATAGCTCTCACCTATCATGGCAATCATGGTAAAGATTACCATTACTCTTATCTCAATTTCATCTGTTTTTTCCTTCATTTTTGACCTATCTTAATTTCCCGATCAACTTTGCTAGTGAATTCGGACAGATATCACCCTTTATCTAGTGGGGCGGTACCCTTGCCTAATTACCAAGAGGTACAGATGTCCTGGAGAACGCCTTTCTATACTGGACGTGTTGGCGAGGAATGAGTCTCACTTTCCCAGCGGAACCAGGCTGAATGTTTTGGAAGCATTGATATACAAATGTCCGTACTTTCTTCTCTCATATCCCTTCATTACTGATTCCCTTCAAGATGATCATGCCTGGCTTATCACCTGCTCTTTTGCTTCTGAACTGAAGGTATTCCGGTGGGCTTGAACTACAAACCAACAAATAAAAATTCTGATCCGTGTAGGTATGCATTTTTTTTTTTTTTTTTGTTGGGCATTGTCTTAGGAACTTTCATGTCATTCTTCTTAGAACCTCTGTTTGTTTCTTTGTAGGATATAATTCTGATTTCTTGACCTAGTTTTACTTGAATAATGGCCTAAAATTCAACTACTTTATGGATCAGCTATCCCTTGGGAACCACATATGATTTAACCAAGTGCATAAATATCGTAGAACTTGATTGGACAATGTGACAAACAAATTACGAGGTCTTACAATGATTTCATTTCCAGTGACTGGATTTTATTTGCAAACTGATTGTAGCGCTTCAACGTCTTACAAGATCACTTTGGAATGCCGTCAAAATTATAGGTATGCTTCCATTTTATCAAGATACCGTCTCTATCTTTGTTCTCTCCGTCCAACTAAAATTCTTTGGCCTCTTTGTTTTTTACTACTTTTGTAAGTATTAAGTAGAAAAAAGCTCTTAATTAATTCTTTGCCACAATTTGGAAAAGAATTTGTCTTAGGCCCACAGCCTGTGTGAAAAAAAACCGATACACATTCATCATTGGATGAATAATATCTATGTTTGAAGTTAATTTTGTAATTAAATTTTTCCATGTACCGTCCAAAATATTTATACTGTCAATGGATTTAATAAAAATCCTTCAAAAAATTATTCAAATTCAAACAAAGTTATTTATAAATTTTCTGTGTTAATATTTTAATATTTTGAAAGATTTTAAGTATATACTAACTTCTAATTGCAAGAAGTGAAAAAAGAATACTTAAAACTGCAAATTGAGGCGAGATTTGATGTTAACCTAGGAATTTCTTGCTTATGGCTAATTGATCTAAGCAGAATATATGGAATAGAGTTACGTAAACCTAGCAATTCTCCATCAATCTCGATTGGTGAAATCATGTTCGTTTCATTATCTCTCTCAAGTATTGGGCATGGGACCAAGGGCAAGCCCCTAGCGTCATCTACTCCAAAATAAGGTTGCAATAGATGATGGCATGGGTTTATCATTATATCGCATTAACATATAATATTTACACTTTTATTTGGCAACTTTAAAAAGGCGTGAGAGAATAGTAATAGGAGCAGGAGGGAAAAATCAAAATAACTTGTTCAGGAGGGCTTGGAATAGAAGAACATTTCAATGGGACCGAGTTTCGTGGGTCCCAACAAAATCATGCATCCAAGAATTCCGCCCCAAGTTATATATTCTGTACCAACAAGCTATTGGTTAGATATTAAAGGAGTTTTCTCCTCTTCTTATAATCTTGTATTTCAGATTTGTTGGAAGCACTCCAAAAAATAAGATCCTGAATACATTAGGCTGATATGGGAGAATGCGCTCTTAAATTACCCGAGATTGAGAAGGTGGACCATTCAAAGTGTGCAAAAATGAGCCCAAACACCACCTCACCACTAAAAAAAAAAAAAAATACTACATTTTGCAAAACTTATTCACAACTTTTGCCCGTAGTTGCATTTGTCACCTTGACCCAACTTTTGGATGCACCCGAAATGCTCTTTAGCCTTGTCCCTAATTCTTCTATTTTTGTCAAACAACAAAAAGGAAACAGAAGTATAGTAGTGTTGCGTATTTTTATCAAATTAGAATTTATTTTAGAATAGAGTCAACTCTACTCACTATGTCATTTAGGTGAAACAAGTAAACTCGAACTTCACACAACAGTATGTGACCTCATGTGGAAGTTTTGATTTTTTTAGACATAGATAGAATGGAGAAAGAAAAAAAATTGCTCTTGTGCTGAGCATGACTAACAATACAATGGATTGTACAAATAATATGATATTTTTATTACTAGGTGCTATGCATATTTGAATATTATTATCTAACAAAATCTTATTTATGCAAAGACTACTATGATTTGCTTTAGCTGGATAGATGTCATTGGCGTGGTTATTTTCAGAGCTGTTCTATCAGGTTAAGTCTCATAATTATATTCTCCTATTTATGATTAACATATAAGGTCTCATTTGAACTTCAAGGAAGATCACTTTCTTCAGTTGGCCTCTAATCACTTCTACTTTCTTCACATCCATTTTTTTTTTTTTTTCATCCAGACATGATATAAACCTTTTCTTGGAAAATTCCAAAAATGACTTTATACCTTTTTAGCACTTTGCATCAGCAATTACTAAAAGTCACACTTTGCATTTGAGGATTGAATCCCAATGGAGAAAAACAAAAGTATCAAAATGGCTTTTCTAAAAGAATAAAAAAAAAAAAAAATAGAATGAGATCGTTTTCCCAACCACCCGCCAACCCAAGCTGATGTGGTAGGGGCTTTTGTGGGAAAATACGACAATTAGGAAAATACGGCTATCTGATTCGAAGCATTTTCCTGCAACTTCTGCACTACAAGCCGAGATCCAAGCAGTATCCTTAACTCTACAGCATCTGCAACGCCATGGATTAACAGCAGCCCCGATCCTTCTTCGCCTTGTGGTCGACATACTGCATCGCCGCTGCAAGCCGCCATGGGAGGATCGACCTCTTTTCCTCGAAGCCGCCTCCTTGCTTTCACTTTTCCCTAATCTGTCGCTAGGGCACTGTCGCAGGGAAGCGAACGACACTGCTGATTGGGCCGCCAAGGCCCACGACCGCTCTTCTCTATTTCAGAATTGGGCTGTGTTTTACTTAGTTGATCTAATTTGCACGGATGCTTTAACTGTTGGTTGTACTGGATTTACTTCTCCTATATAGTTTATCGTTTCTGACCAAAAAAAAAAAAAAAGCTGGACTACTGTTTTTTTTTAAAGTAAATCCAATAGCCACCGCTTCGTTATTTGTTTTCATTTTTTTCTTCAACATTTTCTAGTTCCTATAATCAAGAGGATTCACGAGGTGAAGCTGAGACACATCATGGCAATTGAGTTGGCAAAACAAGTTTGCGATGCGCTCTCTCATGGGAAAACCGCTGAGATCATCGATTTTTTCGAAACGAAATCATTGTTAATTGAAGCTACAACAAGGGGAATCACTGAAATCGTGAAGCTATGTATTTAATTTTTCCCGGAGTTTATTTGTATTCGGCCTTATAGCAAGAGGTTGCAGACAAAAGCTGTGAAGTACCGCCAAGAAAGGATTCTCAGACTCTTTTTGACGGTAAGCTCAACCAATAAGTTGTCAACTTGTCATTAGTCCTAGGATCTACAGTGGAAGAATCGATGGAAATGATGGAAGCAGCAGCAGATGAGGTAGTAATAGAGGACTACCCTAATTTCAATGCGGTACCTACAGTAGCCGGAGCAGCTTTCCATATGCAAAGAGAACTCCAATGGTATAAGGTAAGAAGCTTTCCTTTCATATATTTAATAACTACACTTAATGATAATTATTATCTTATAATATCTTATTGACAAAATTCTTAAGATATGATGGCTAGAACTTTATTTGGATAGTTTTGAGAATATACATAGAACATTTTTTTGTTAGCTATTTTCAAGGAAAATTGGTCGAAAATATTACATTAGAATTTGGTGTAAAAGTTTAAGATTCAATTAGCATAATTGAAAAGTTTATGATTGAATTAACATCTATACAATAAGTTTAGAACATATTGGGTAATTTTCCCAATATGAATATGAAGCAAGTACAATAGTTGAACAACGCATCCTAAGTAGAGAAATGTTGCACTATTTTTCTTTCAACATGTCTCAAGCCAATAGATGAAGTCTTTCAAGATGTCCAATTTGACATCGAAATAGTAAGAATCACCAATCCTTTAAAGATGGCACCATGGAGCCTCTTCACTAGTTGCCTGGGGACTGACATCACGAAAATTGTAATCTTGTCTTTGTTGTCTTCTTCTTTAGGGTCATAGCGGGGGATTGTCACGTCATAATAATTGAAATTTTGCCGATAATTCTTGAAGTTGTACATTTCTACTCAAATCTTCTAGTTCGACGTGATGATGGGCGCCGTAGAGTCCACAATAAAGACAACTAGCCACATCCTAGGTTCTGATTCCAACTCATACTAGAGGGGTCAGAGATTAGAAGGTAAACAAGTACAATAAGATAAACACTTACCACCTAAAGAATCCCCTCAAGATACAAGACTTATGACAGCATAAATGATAAATGCTTGGGGAATCCAACTGAGAATATATGGAATATAAATAATAAATGCTCAGTACCTAAGGAATCCACCTCAAGATATGAAGTACGTAATTCACCATTCAATGGAATTTATCAAAGAGATACGGAGTTAACGAAACTCTAATCCAATTGTTTACTTCAAAAAATTCAGAAAACATTCACTCACCGTTATTGGAGCCTTAGAAGGGTTTGTCTACATTTACAACTTGAAACAACCTTCTAAGTATAGGCAAATCCCAAGACATTAACCTTTTATTTCCAAGAAAAGACCAACAACCCTACACATATCATAAATGCTACCATTGACTCATGACTCAAAGGAATCTAGAAACAAAATACAATGCATAGGGTTCAATAAAGCACATAAAAGTACTAAAAGACTCAATCTCAAATTTCTTGACTAGCTCTAAATATATTTTGGGATAATTACCCAAAAAACCCTAAACATGTTATAAGATAGTCAATTTAGTCATAAACATTTTCATTATGTCAATTTAGTCTTCAACCGTTTGATCATTTGTCATTTTAGTTTTAAACTTTTTAATTGTATTAATTTAATTTTAAATATTTTGATAATTTATCAATTTTAAACCTCCTAGCAATTTTGATTAAAAAAATAAATAAACAATTTTTTATCTTTTATCTTTTGAAAATTTTCTAAATTTTTTTATTGCTTTTGTTTTTTCTTGTATTTTATTTCTTTTTTTTTTTTCTAGGTTAGCAAGGTCACTAGTCACCCTTGTTGGCCATAGGCAAGGGCCACAACACCCTTGCATGTGGTAGGCAAGCACACAGAGGCCCTCGCTTGTAGCCCAGCAAGGGCCACAACGCCCTTACCCAAACCAAGCAAGCGTCGGTTGGCGACCTTGTCAGCCTAGAGTCCAAAATAAAATGACAAAATAAAAGTGAAAAGAAAAAGAAAAAATAAAAAGAAAAAAATTGTAGAAATTGTCTACGCGAGTGGTGCCATATAGGATGGTTGAACTAACTAGATCATCATGTCAGTAACTTTCTGGGCTAAGATTGGCCAAAAATACTATATTAACAAATCGTTAAAAAATTTAGGACTAAATTGACATAATTGAAATGTTTAAGATTGAATTGGTCACTATATAAGTGGTTTATGACTTTTTGGACAATTTTTCCAATATTTTTTCCATAAATTCTTCTTGAAGGCTCCAAATTCCATGAAACTTGATTCTTTAGAAAGTAGAAACATAGTGCTTTCTATGTATATATTATTTGACTAAATGAAGCACATAATCATCGTCGAAGCTCTGAAGAAAGTGACCTTTGAAATTCTGCTAGCAAAGATGGCCTTTACTTCTAAGAAAATTTTACATCAATTATTGGATATGTCTTAATCTCCCTGAGATGTGCCCTTGTCAGTTTTCTTTGAAAATTTTCATTACACTGTCCACTTATCAAAACTCCTATTTGTGGGTTTTATGCATAGGTTGTGGAAAGTTGGGTTGTGCCATATGAGGCATTTGCCTATCATGACAAGAAAACATATTGGAATAAATTCTTGGACAAACACAAAGAGTTGATTGAGGAAGGAGAGAAGTGGGTGAAGGACACAACAAACTCATGTATGCTCGTCTCAACTCTAATTACCACAGTATTGTTCACAGCTCCTTTCACTGTGCCTGGAGGATATGACGGTAAAACTGGAGTGCCATTGTTGTTAGGGCAAGACTATTTCCATATTTTTGCAATTTCGGATGTGTTAGGTTTGTTCTCCTCCGTGATGGCCATCTTGCTATTCCTAGCCATTTTAACTTCGCGGTATGAGGCACAAGATTTTCTCTACTCATTGCCTAAGAAGATCATAATGGGCCTCTCTTTACTCTTCCTCTCCTTGGCTTTCATGCTGGTGGCCTTCGTTGCAACTCTCGCAATGGTGCTTGATAAGAGGTTGGAGTGGGCTCTCATTCCAGTCACTTTGCTGGCCTCTATCCTCATGGCTTTGTTCGCAGTCTACAACTTCCCCCGCTGTTTCAAATGGTTAAATCCACTTATGGACCCAGCATCTTTCGTCCAGAGGGCATTTGGGATGGAGTCAAATAATACAGAACAAGATCAGGGATTGATGAATTTGATTTGAGGGTGTATATCTTCATTATAGTTGGTTGTTTGTAGCGGAGCCAATGCAATACTGAATGTATTTCCTTAAAGTATTTGAACAATTACCATGCATTATGTTTCCCTGCCTTGTTGTTACCGAATATCTATTTATAGAATGATTCAGTCAATTTAAAATTTCAGCCTTTAGACACTTCAAAATTCAATCTGCACATACATAAACGATTTCTTTTAACATTCGGGACCAAAGTATGCTCAATCTTGGAATATAACATTTTAAAACTTATGTTTTGTCTTCTTTTTTTTTTAATAGTTTGGATTCAGATTTTTTTTTTTTTCAGCTTAAACAATCAGCCTGCAAGTATTTCAAAATATAATCTATAGAAAAAATCTGTCTTAAATGTTTATTAACAAAATACACGCGATCATGTAATATATCTTTCATCATGGAATGAGAGATAAACAATTATTTATAGAAAAAATCTATAGATACAAAATTTCAGCGGTAAGAATGATACCAAATGTAGACTTTATTCTTGTGAACTATAAAGTAATTAGAATCATACTAGTTATGATACTTTGTTTGTATCAATTGTGAAATAGATGGAATAAAACCTACCATAAATCTTTGCCCCATTGGTGACTTTGAACCTAAATTTTAATTAAATATTTAGATATTTATTGTATAGAAAATTAGATACTAATTTGGTCCTAGAAAGGCTATTATCACCCTCAAGGCAACCGGAGATAGCTCCGGCTCCTTGGCGACAATTCATTGCTCCAACAAGCAACTAGAAACATGTCTGAGTCCTAAAAAAACAGCTCCCCTGCGTCATTAGGTAAGATGATACCCTAGTACTTGCCAAAAAACTTGAGGTTCACGCTTTGCATCACTTCTTTCCGATAAGTAACTATAAGTATATTCTTTTCCGTCTTAGTATGTATTATGTTATATTTCCCTTTTCGCATAGGACACTTGGTCCCAAACAAGATATTATCTAATACATATGTATGAACAAAATTTAGGTATCAGTTTATTTTTTGAAGCAATCTTTACAAGCTCAACTTCAAATAAGGACAGCGGTTGAAACCTCAATTTTGATTAAATATTTATATATTTATTGCATAGGAATTTATGGACCAATTTGGCCTTAACAAAAATGATTTTCGCATCACCTAGGCATTAATGTTATTTGCATCTGTTAAGATTTATTTTTAGAGAAAAAGCCACGAAAAACCCTGAACTTTGCCTAAAGTGGCACATTTACCTTAAACTTTTTTTTGTTTTGTGAAAATCCCCAAACTTTTCAAATCGTACAACAATTACCTCATCAAGGGCATTTTTGTCTTTTTATTCTGTTTTTCCTTTTTCTTTCTTTTTTCTTTTTTTCTTCTTCTTCCTCTCGCGGCCATGGCAGAGGAAGCCAACGTTCGGGCGAGGGTCGCCCTCGCCAGCGTCAGGCGAGGACGGCCCTCGCCAAAGCAAGGGCAGGGACACCCTCGCTGGATGCAGGCGAGGGTGGCCCTCGTCGACGACGGGCGAGGACGGCCCTTTCCAGATTTGGCGAGAGTAGGGACAGCCTCGCTTGATGTAGCGAGGGCGGCCCTCGCCGGCGTTGGGCGGCCCTCGCCGACGTCGGGCGGGGGACGGCCCTCGCCGGGATCCGCGCGAGGGGGGACACCCTCACCCGACGCAAGCGAGGGCCGCCCGACGCCGATGACGGGCGAGGACGGCAGGGACACCCTCACCCGATGCAGGAAAGGGCAGCCCTCACCTGACGCTGGCGAGGGCCGCCTTAGCCCGACACCGACGAGGGTGACCCTCGCCCGATGCCGGTGAGGGCAACCCTCGCCGGACGCCGGCTTCCCTTCGCTAGCCGGTCGACGGAGGGAAGAGATAAGAAAAAAGAAAAGAAAAATTTAAAAAAAAATGAAAAGACCAAAATGCCATATAATTTTAGGGTAAATGTGTCGCGTAACAAAAGTTCGGGGTTTTTGTGTCAAAAAAAAATTTGGGGTAATGTGTTCTTTGGGAAAAGTTCACGCTTTTTCTCTCATTTTTATTTTATTTCCCCTTTATTTTACCCTATAGATATAAAACTACATTTTTTTAAAAAAAAAAAAGAGGAAAAGGACCCAGCCCCCCTTTTCATTTCTCCTGCCTTCTCCAAGGACCAGGCCTGGCTCCCCCTCACGGCCCGGCCCGGCCCCTCCTTCTTCCTCCTTCCTTCTCCCTCCTTGCAGGCTGCAACTCCCATGGGTGACTCTCCCTTCTCTCCTTCTTTTCTCCCTTTCTCATGCAATAAGGACAGTGTGCTGAGGAAAGGAGCAAAGTAGACAGAAGTACTGACTAATGGAATATCGGTTCAGCCGGGGAGGCCGGTCGGCGCGCTAAGGACCAGTGGCCGAAGCCTCCGTCGACCGGCCTCCTTGGCCTATAAATAGGACAGCGCGAGCTCAGTAGAAGGGGGAGCCAAAGAGAGAGAAAAGAAGGATGGAGGAGAGAGAGCGGAGGGGGTGAAGGTAGAGGGAGAGCACCGAGAGGGCGGAGGTAGGAGAGGAGATTTGAGAGAGAGAGAGAGAGAGAGAGACCTCTCTCATCCAAGCCACGGAGACCCTCGCCACGCGAGATCTCTACCCTGTCGCTGCCGCTTGACGCCGCCCTGTCGCTGCCACGGCGTCTCCTGCTATACCAAAATCAAGTTGCGCCATCGCTGTACTCGACAGTCGCTGCTGCCATGACACCGCTGCTCAATGCTTCGCCGATCTGCCCCCGATCCTGCTCGTTGTGCCACTGCAACCAAGAAGTCTGGGCTAGCCGCCATCGCTCGCCGCAGCCGTCTCCGTTGGGGTTCGCGGTGGGGGAGCAGAGGAGGCTACGGACCAGGTCGGGCGCAGGTCGTATTCGAGTGTGCATGGGCTTGCAAGGTCGTGGGCCTGGCTTTTCTTTCAAGTGAAATTTGGGCCTGATTAGAATTGATTCGAATTGGGCTCTTCACAGAGCCTAGTCTGACCAAACTCAAGCCCGAGATAGGACTCCTCCGTCCGCTTCGTCTAGCCTCTGTGCGTACGATGGATGACCCCTGTATCTCCAAGGGAGAGTGCTCGAAGTCTATTCTGTTGGATGAAGCTCAGGGGATTATTGATTTTGAAGCTTAAATGAGTTGGGCATAACATATCTAAGTCATAATCCCTAATTTTGTGAATTAATTTTATTCGGCGAAATTCATGTTAAGTAACTTAATTGATAAAATCGGAAAGTTTATATTTGAATTGGCATAATAAGTTTATGACTGACTTGATAATTGTCCCTAAATAACTTATTTCAATATTTCTTCTAAATCAGTAATAATTCATTATAAAAATTAAAATTTAGATATTTGCCACAATTAGACATCAATTTAGATTACGGGTTTGCTAACTGACGTTAAAAGCAAATCAGTGCATCGAACTTGCGTGAGAGTGTGCTGTGCGTGTCATCATCGTGCGAGTTTGACCCACTTTTATATCCATTGATAGATAGATAGAGATTGAAATGCTAGCATCATTTCCTTGAATGACCTCATCTCAACCCAAAACTTTGTGAGCACCTAAGTTCATTGTAAGCTTTCCAACAAGATATTATTTGGCCGACACCCTTGTTGGTCTCAAATCACATAGCCACCTTTCCGGGGAAAACACATGATCAAATAAATACCCAAGGATCTAAATCAAACAATACTTACACCTAACAATAGTGAGTCAAGCTTTCTAGCGGCATTAGAGTTGTAGGAATCCAAATATGAATTTAAAAGATAATTGTTTCGAAATTTTATGAAGTAATGGTTAAACAACTAATCAAATGCCACACATCAACACTTGTAAGGCAGAATGAGTACTGTAGAAGAAAAAAAATTCGTAGATGCCCCCAGTGCATAAGCTCATCTCACATGTACCATTGGATGAAGTGGGCCCATGTAGAACCCACTAATCTAACAGTCGTGTGAGCTCACATGATCCGAACGCATACATTACTGGCTTATTGTACAAATGATCGCGACAAGATTCTAGAGTATTTAGAAAAAATGAAACAAATCCAAAGCTAGGCTCTAAAACAGAATCAGCGTCCATAATTAAGTCATGCGTAGAAAAGTCTGCATCAATGAATTAGTCCACTTGGCCTTGAACAATACTAAATGAGCACATTGAAAGTGTTGGCATGACGCGCCATTACTAAATAATGCTTTGATTGGCATGACGTGAGCCGTCATTATATGAATGCAACACCGAATGTTAGTTTATCCCTCTATAGATAGGATCCAAATTTTACTGTAATCTCATCTATATTGGGTGGATGATATTACTGCATCACTTGATTTATCAAGCACATTTTCCCATATGAACATTATCTCCCAAGGAATTTTTATCAGCACATTTTCCCATATGAACATTATCCATTTAATAAAAACACAAATAAAACTTATCTCCCTCCCGTTGCGACCTAAATTTTTATCAGCAAATCAAGCATGCATTTTTGTAAAAATAAGAAATATGTGAAAATAATAATAATAAAAAAAACTAAATGAAATGTCGGCGCATCTCACGGCAGCCTCGCGTCCACATATACGTATTTCTAACATATACGCATTCGGCAGGGTAGAATAAAGCAGAGAGAACGCACGTACACGGTGCTCAGCAAATTCTGTCTCGTATCGTCAATTTCCAGGAGCTTCTAGGTTCCCGATTCCCTCTTCATACTCGGCCCCCTCCAGTCCACCGGTAGCCGCTGCTTGTCTCCTACCGCCGACCACCATAGTCTTTCTGCATTTAAACCCCAGAGAACATAACAGAGAGTACAGGGAAGGAATTCTTATGTTTATTTGTGATTCTCTCTTGCTGTCCTCTATGAATCCTCACCTCTCTCTCTGTCACTGATTGCATTCGCAGGCTACTTCCCCAACACCACCAGCTTCGCAGCCACCACAAGTGCTCTGTTCTCCCCTAATTCGCATGCTCTGTTTCTGCTGAAGGTAGGGGCCGAGTGCTCGATTACACCAGCATGATATCCGGTCGCGTTCGAGCCTTAGCGATAAATTTAGATATGACCCCTCTCTTATTTTTGCATCTAGATCCTTTGGCCGTTTGATAAAATTTCTGAACTAGACCAGTGCGTTTTTCAATTCAGATTCTGACTTAGGGCTTTCCTTTGGTTAGTCGATTCATTATTTTCGTCATATAAACTTTACCTTTGTTTCGTTTCCTTTCATTTCAGAATTTAGTAGCTATACGTTTTAGGATTTGTTCTTGGAATTCTCAGATTAGATGCACATGCAGTGTGTACGCAAGATGAATCTGATACTGACTACTCCAGAACTTGACTGAGGGCCCGCGACCAAATTTTTCGGGTGTGAACCACCTAGGGTTTGGCTAATGGATTGTTAAGCCTAGACTCTCCCAAGCTCATACCAATTCGCGACTTAGGTTCAAGTTTATAACATGCAAATGATTTTTTAATTATGAGTCGCCACTAATCTATTTTTGGTGGGTCGATTAGAAACCCAAGTAAAGTAACGGGAGATTTACTTTACTCCTACGAACCAGAGATTATGAATTCGGGGGCTTGGTCACGCTAGACTTTTCTAATGCTCTTTCGGTACCTTTCTCTTTTATTTCAAAGAAAATGTTTTGCAGGTAGTTTGGATTGATTTTAAATCTAATTCTCTAACATGCGAGGCGATCATGTGGGTGCGCAATCCATCAATTTAACACCCAAGAAAGTAAATAGAAAATGCAGGACTTACCTCGTAGCAACGAAAGCATCTGCAATGTTAATTCAAAATCCACATCAACAACCCTGGATATGGTTTCTAATTAACACGCAATTTCTTTTTTTTTTGTTTTCACTTATTTAATGAAAATTATGCAATATGCGATGCAATATTAACTAAATAACCTAACTCTAATGACATGTAATTTCTAATTGAATGGACCTAGCAACAACTACCACATGACATGCATTTCAATTAATCTAATCCTAATGTGTGCATGTGGCATTTTTCTTTTCTTTCTTTTTCCTAAAAGAATGCAATCTATCCTAGGAAATAAAACTAATTCAACCTATGGCATTTTTTGTATTTTTCATGAAATTCGAAATTAGGTTAAATGTGAAAATTATCTAGCTAGGTTAAGATCCTATTTAATTTGTATTAGGAATTAGATTGAGCCAAATCCTAATTTAAACTAAAACATTATCTTAACCTAAATAATCCTAAAATGCAATATATCTAAAAATGCCTAAACTTATAATAAATTAAAAAAATTATCTATATTAAACTAAGTGCAATTTAACCCTAATATGCAATGACATGCAAAATATGCCCTAATTCTACATGACAAGCGTATGATGATTTTTTTATTGTTTTATTAATTTTCGAAATTTATAATTGCCAAATGATTAAACATGCAACTCAATTTAAAATCTAGCAACCTAAATTGATTTTTTGATTTTTTTAATTTAAAATACAATTTCTATTCTAAACATGTAAACCCTAAAATATGCAATATTCTAACTCAAACATATCTCAAGATAAACAAAGCAATTAAGACAAGACAACCCATTCAAAATCATCAAAATATCACACCTCGTTCAGATCAAGGGATAATATTTCGCTCGTAAAATCAATAAATTGATCTTAAGCCTTAAAGATCAAAATATTAATTTTATTCCCGCGTAATTAATTATTCCATCTAAAACCTTATCGATGGAATAAAAAATTCGTGTGCGGTTGCAAATTAGGCAATAAATTCTAACTGGAAGTATGCTTATCATTCAAATGTGCACGTAAGATATTGAAAGGCATGCATTAGGCAATAGAATATCCAAATCAAATTTAGATAAGATAATTACCCAATTTTGCAAATAATGTTACCAAATTTAAAACGAATGGAATCCGCTTGACAGGTGATCGGGAAAGGGTTGCGGCACTCGATGGTGGAGGTTGGTGAGCAACGACGCGGGTGGGTCACAGCCAATGAACCTGCGAAAATAGAAACTTTCAACAGATCGGCTTGAAGAGATTATCAACGCTGGCTCGAGCTTGGCATCAACGTCGACGGGCAACTCGCGGTTTGGGACCGCGAACCGTGGTGGCTTGCCATTCTCAGTGGGTGGCCAGCAATAGGGACTCAGTGTGAGGTGGTCGGCGGTCGGCGGTATACACGGTGGACCGCACTGTCCATAGTCGCCACGCACCCGAATTCTTCGTGATCTCATCGCCAAAAAAAAACCGTTCTTTTGCTTGCATGAAACAAAATCACAAAGCCCACAATGTTATAGTAAAATCTGGAAAAAACTTAAAAAGAAACAAATCCACCACTAAGAATTATTCAAGCGAGATTATAATCATTCTTTTGACCGTGGACTTCAAGCTCGCAAGCGGTGGCCGCAAAAAAATACCACGAGATATTCACATTGTTCGGGAGATTTTTGGCCTTGCTGGACCTCGGCGAAAACTTCACACTAAACGGAATCCGCAGGAGTCTTCGTTCACTCTAAACCAGAGTGACGGGGGTTCAAGCATCCCTAGGGTGCGCTAGTTCGCGATACAGTAGAAGCGGCAGATCGTGGATCATCGAGGGTGTGATGACTGCTCGGGTGATTGATGCAAGGAGAAAACACGGTCTCGTTGGGGGAGCAGCGAATCAAACGGTAGTCGAGCACGAGGAAGGCAGCAGCTCCATCAGCGTCTCGGTTGGGCGGGACTCGTTAAGGCTTGGTCACGACAGCAGGAGGGCAGCACCAGATCAACATCTTATCGCGGTAGCAGTGAGGTCACGGCAGCAAGTCTGTCGTTACCGCTAGGGGCGAAGCAGCAAGGACGTTGCAGCAATGGCAACTCAGATGGCTCAGGCACAGCACCGTGGCGGCGAGGGACCCTGCGCAACATGGAGTCTCCTTGGTTCAGCCTAGAGAGGACTCTCTCTGTTTTCTTTCTCTCGCTCTCGGGCGGCCGTTCCTTTTTTTTTTTTTTCTCAATTGTGGCCGGGTATTCAACGTGTGGCCTCTCCCACAATTTACCGTACGTGACCCTTTTTATAAGCCCAAAAATTGTATCTTAGGGGTATATTTCATTTCTAATTTTGCTTGAGCACGATACCCCTAAATATATCGATAAAATATTTTTCGCATATTCCATCAAGAAAATTCCCCCTTTGTGCAAAAGTGCATCTCCCAGTGTATATTACCTATATATGTGAAAAATCTTAACGAAATATAACAAAAAATAAAATTTTCCTAAACTATATGCCATGTGATTATGATTTTTATTTTTATTTTTTATTTAGCAAAAATTAACCCCAAAAATTTAGGTGTCAACAAACGAAAATGAATTGATCCATGCATGTTTACTTCTTATACTTCACTATATGTCGTTCTGTGTTTATTGTGCCGAATTGGAAACATATTATGAAAAAATGTTGCTGGTTTGCTCTCTGTACGTGTTGAAATCGCAAGTTTGTTGAGCGAACGCTACCATCTCGAATACCGAGTGCATGCTGCGAGAGCATTGAGTTGCTGCTCTAATCATCGTGGCGCATTCATTTGGGTGCGCTGTGTTACTGATTGGTTCATCAGTTGTATGCCCATTTCAAATATGTTGAGTTGCTGACGTGGTTACTGTGTTATGTTCGTACCAATGTGGTGAGTTACGGAATATGTCTATTCTGTGCGTGCTGGCTGTTCGTATGTTCTGGTATGCGTAATCATGTAATTGGGTCATTGATGTGCTGTTCTTTAATGCTAAGTACTTGCTGTCCAGATCTTCTCTTTCATTTTTTTTTTCTGTTCTAGTTTAGTGCGTTTCTTTCATTACTGAGGTTGACTACATTATTGTAACCTCTAGTGCCGTGCTTCTGGCTGAAGGATTCAGAGTTACAACGGCCCAGTATGATGAGACGATTATTCAAATTCTTTTAGGCTACGTTTCTTTTTCTTTTGCAAAAAATAAATAATTTGAATAATATTTTCCAAAAATAATCGTTTGTATCAATTGAAATAATTAGTTAATAAAAAATAATTTCAATATTGACAATAATTTATATCTAAATATTTTCATGAACTATTCATTTTCGTAGCGATACAAGCGATCATTTTATATAAGATGATTTACAAATCATTTATTTTCTGCAAAGCAAAAATAATCACTTATTTCTCTTACAAAAATAAACAAATGAAAACATTCTAAAGGTCCACGGAAATATTAGAAAATTTAGAAAAAATTTCCATGTTAACACTGGTCGTATCACATAGGATGCACAACATCCGTGTGAGTAATTTTTTGGACTATACTGACAAATCGTTAAAAGGTTCATGATTCAATTGGTATAATTAAAAGATTGACAACTAAATTGACACAAATATAATAGATTTAAGAGTTTTTTTGGTACTTTTCCCTTGGATAATTGGTATGGTATGGAACAATTAATATATGCTAGTTGGCTTCTCCTTGGATGAAGGTATTAGCTTTATGTTGCACAATCCCAACAGTTGTTTATCAAGTTCAATTGGGCTAACTGACCATGTTTGCACAAGAACAATTGCAGATCATAATCAGATATGTTCCGGCCAGTAGGAACCTGCTTAATAAGTGTTTGCCCAACAACAGTTTCTCCATGCGATGCTTGTGTTGTCTGTGCTAGCCAGGAGTTTAATCGCGCTCAAACGAATGCTTGCAGTGTTCTTCGAAGATAACTTCCTTTGCATTCCTCTCCATCAACCCCAGATACATTCACGAGCACTCTGTTTTTGTTCTATTCTAGCATACTCACATAACACGAAGGCAACTTCCTTTTCGTCTTTATATGATTTGTCTGCATGCGTCTGCTTCTTCATTCTGCATTTGCCCAAGCCTTTAGGAAGAGGGAAATAACTCTTCTTTTCATCAAGGCAGGGAATGGAATGGAGGAAACCTGAATAACAGGAAATTAAGATTAACTCCGACAAAGCAATTAATGTCTGTGGAGAACAGAGAAGCAGGAACGAGAGTTCTTTCGAGAAACCATCAGGGGAGCTGGATAGCCAGTTTTCCTTGAAACACAGGAAGAACGAATGCTTTTATTCCTGAGATTTGGACGTTAGGAGGCATACCTAGTGTTTCGAATAGTGCTATTCATTTGCATAACGAATTAGATGCTTTAGCGGTTATTCATGCTCTTGAGAACAAACAGTCTCACAATCTTCTCATAGAACCTCTCCTTGCAAGTGCAGTAACTTGCAAGGAAAGAATGTAGGCATACCGTGAATTGAGCATATATACAGAGCAGCAAACAGATGCACCGCATTCTCTGGCTAGTTTGGGAAAGGAGCAGCATATGCAGTTTACTATTTTCACCAGTATTCCAAATGTTAACGAAGATACTTTGTGTAAGGATGCACTTGACAGTATTTTGACTATGAGTGATGTAACTTGACTGGTTTAATTTCTGAATGATGGTCTTCGTTTCACCAAAAGAAAAAGAAAACTTAACCCCCCTTGGGTTTAACTGAATATGGTCCAGACCATCATGAAATGGCCGAACTCGTAAGTCCAACAATTTGGACAGTGGGCCTAAAATATGAAACATTTCTGAGTTAGGTCTATGAAGATGGTAATTTCCAATATGTACATATCCGTAATATTTTTATTCACCACCTTAGACAAGTACTTTCTGAGCACCATGGCAAAAATCATTCTTTTTACCTCTTTTTTCTTGTCTTTTCACCGACAACTAAAAAAACCATCCAAAAGTGTGGCTTGCGCTAATGTAACCTTCGCGTAAAAGAGATACATGAACATCTTTAAACTTATCTCATAAATTGAGAACATCATCATCCTTAGTTATTAAATATTTTATATGTATTTAGCTTAATGTGAGTATTTTCAAAAGCTCAATATCAGAATTTTTTTCTTAAAAAAATAATTAACTGAATAGGGAATTATCTAGTCGTTGAGAAAGTAAGGAAAATGGGGAGGATATAGATTTAGATGGAAAGTCAATCACTGAAATTAGCTCATATTTGCAAAAAACATAAAATAAAGATGGAACGTTTTTTGTGTGCCACGTGGGACGAGGGCTCTTCTCAAGTTGTGCACGTCACGAAAGAGAGGAAAGAGACAAAAGAGATTTATGGAGAGTGCGGATATGGCCGTTGACTCTTGGTCATCTCTTATCTATTGATCCTCCAAAATTTCACATTTCTAGATTCCTGCACAAATCAATCATTTCAACCTTTCAACCTTTATGAACCTAGAATTTCCAACCGGGCTTAAAATCTCTTAATGGGTAGAGCTTTTCTCTCTCCCAGGTAGAGTTTTCCTCTCCTTATTTTATGGGAGTCTTCGAATCCA
This sequence comes from Eucalyptus pumila, assembly GCA_016097595.1. Lineage (NCBI taxonomy): Eukaryota > Viridiplantae > Streptophyta > Magnoliopsida > Myrtales > Myrtaceae > Eucalyptus > Eucalyptus pumila. The sequence continues at coordinate 51,866,878 of CM027848.1, forward strand.
AACCCTAAAAACCTATTGTCATTCGTAGTCCCCTGTCCTCCGAATGTAGTGATTCCTTGCCCCTGCCATGGGTACCAAGCACCCAAACCCTAAAAACCCTTACAGCCCATACCATCTTCATGAAGTAGCATTCGCCTAAACATAACCTTCTCGGAGCTCCCTTCAATCACCCCCTTCCCAAAGCTACAAAGCCACGATAGAGCAGTTCTGAAGAAAATCCTCAACCCTAGTTGAAGCGTACGGCAGCAATCATCAATCTCAGTAAGAGTTTCTGTATTTATTGCCTAAATGGAGCATGAGGAGGAGAACCAACGCCGCCTTGCTGCCCTGTGCAAGAGTTTAGGCCATCTATGGTCAGCAAATGATGTAATCGAAGTGCAGCAGGAAATTCCTCCCAACAAACGAATAGAATGCAGTCACACTCTTTTTGGTAAGTTATATTTGAAACCCAATGTGAACTTTCAAGCCTTTTGCAACACTATGAAGAAAGCATGGAAATCAGAAACTATGGAATGTTCCCAGAAAGAACCGGGGCTTTTCTCATTTGTATTTGAATCCGAAGAGGAAAAGGGGAGAGTGCTGAAATCAAGGCCGTGGTCCTTTGCTAGCAACTTGCTAGTGCTGAAGCAATGTGAGCCAGATATTCCGAAATACTGCTATGACTTCTCTAAATATGATTTATGGGTTCATATTGTTGGACTACCTCCGGGATGGATCATAGAAGAGGTCTATTCTGATGTTGCTGGTAAATTGGGTATAGTTAAGGAAATACAACTAGAATCTAGAGGTAACGGCCCCTATAAAACAGGTAAAGTCAAAGTGGAGTTGGAGCTTTCAGCTCCTCTAAAAACAGGGGCACTAGTCAAGATTGGGAACAAGAATCTATGGGTGGAATTTAAATATGAACGCCTCCCTCATTTTTGTTACTCATGCGGCAGAATTGGTCATTATGCCTCGTATTGTGAGGAGATACCATATGAAACAACAAACTGGGCAGCAAATAAGGTATGCAAATATGATCCTTGGCTCAAAGCGGAAGTGAGAGATCATAGCCCGCATTGGGAAGCATTTTATGGAAAAGTTGATCCAAATCCTGAAGAGGAAGAGTATGTGTCTGAAACTCCCTTGGCGTCAGTCAATATGGAAATTGTTGCAAGAACAGAAGCCGAGACAAATGCCAATCGATCTTGGAACAAAAAAAGAGTAGACAGCCCTTCTTCAAAGGAGGGAAGAGATGGAGGAGAGAAAACTTCAGCAGCAAAAGAGGGGAGTGGAAAACAGATAATGTATTTAGAATGCCCTAATGGTGAAGGATCGAAGGATATAGGATATGCTGGTAAGAAAATGCTGAAGTATCGGAAAGCAAAAAAAATAGAAAAGAGTTGAAGTTTCCAGTTCTTTTTTCCTTGATGAAATGGAGTTATTAGAGACCCCTGTGTAGCTGGTTAAAGAGGGTAAAGATTGGGCTTTGGTGGCTAGCTCTAATAAGCCACTAAAGACGCTATGAAGATCCTAAGTTGGAACTGTTAGGGGCTAGGCAACCCCCTAACAGTCCAGGAGTCTAGAGCTTTAATGGCTCTAGAACGGCCCAACTTTGATGTGAATCGTTGCGAAAGGATCGTTCTACGAAGGCCCAGATTGTGCGAATTGCAAACCTCGATCTCCAATCAAACCTGTGATTGGCAACCTCGGTATAAACGTGACCTATTGACGAACATGTGTCAACCAACCAACATTATAAACGCCACGAGCGAAAGAATTCGCTATCTCGCTCGATAAGTTGAATTGACCGCCACAAAAGAATCTTGATTAGGTCAAGTCCTCAAAAGAACAGTAAAAGAGAACCTCTCAATTCTTTTTCTCAAAGTAAAAGAAAATCTATCTGTCTCCAAGAAATTCAGTCAGTCTTTAATATATAGGCCTTCTAGCAGCCACACAAACACTAAAAATCTAATGCGTCATATTCTAGAATATTCCTATTCTAGAATATTACTAAACAAGAAGAATATTCCTATTTGACTTGGTCAAATATTTGGTGACCAGATAATCAAATTGTGCCAAGATTTTCAAAATTCTTCAAGATTTGATCCAATGTCATCTCCACGCCAAAGATCACAAACCATGACGCCAACAGCTTGCCTAAATTGCTTGGCCCGCGCTCAAGTGATCGAGCCAGTAGGAATAGACAATGGGTCCTTAGCACTTCCTCCTCAATATGGCTCGATGTCCATCATTCCCTCCCTCGTGCAAAGGATTTGCCCTCAAATCATCACTGGCATAAAAAAGAGTCAAGTCAAAAACATTAAATGTGGCACTAACGTCATACTTACTTGGAAGATCAAGCTTGTAGGCATTATTGTTAACTCTTTCCAAAACCATGAATGGTCCATCCCCTCGTGGTAATAACTTAGAATGTCGCTGCTCAGGAAATCTCTCTTTACGCATATGAACCCAAACCCAATCGTCGGGTTCAAACACCACTTCCTTGCACCCTTTGTTGGCTTGCTTTGCATATTGCTCAGTTTTGCACTCAATATTTGCGCGTGTCTCCTCATGCAACGCCTCGACAAATTCAGCTTTCTTTGCTCCATCTAAATCCACACGCTCATTAATAGGTAAAGGGGTTAAATCTAACGGAGTTAACGGATTAAAACCATAGACAACCTCAAATGGTGTAAATTTAGTAGCAGAATGCATGCTCCTATTATATGCAAATTCAACATGTGGCAGACAATCTTTCCAAGATTTTATGTTCTTTTTAATAATAGCACGCAACAGTACCCCTGAAGTTCTATTAACCACCTCGGTTTGACCATCAGTTTGTAGATGACAAGTAGTAGAAAATAACAACCGTGTTCCTAGTTTTTTCCACAATGTTTTCCAAAAGTAGCTAAGAAATTTAGAATCTCGATCTGAAACAATCGATCTAGGCATGTCATGCAAACATACAACTTCCCTAAAGAATAAATCAGCAACATGAGATGCATCATTAGTTTTATGACAAGGTATAAAATGAGCCATCTTTGAAAACCGATCAACAACCACATAAATAGAATCTCTACCATTCTCAGACCTAGGCAATCCTAACACAAAATCTATAGAAGTATCAATCCAAGGATGATTTGGAATAGGTAATGGTGTATACAAGCCATGCAGTTTAGTTGTAGACTTTGATTACTTACAAGCAATGCATCTCTCAAAGACACATGTGACATCTCTCTTCATATGTGGCCAATAAAAATATTCATGTAGCACTTCATAAGTCTTATTAATACCAAAATGCCCCATTAAAACACCACTATGCGCTTCTCGCATCAACAATTCACACAAAGAACACTTAAGCAAATATAGGTGGTTTTCACGAAAAAAATAACCTTCATGCCTATAGAATTTATCAAATGCAGCGTGTTCACATGCTTCATACACTCTCCCAAAGTCATCATCATCAGTATATAAGCCCTTGATATGCTCAAAACCTAGACACTTTGCTTCTAAAATAGTTAGAATCGCATACCTTCAAGAAAGTACATCGGCTACCACATTCTCTTTACCTTTCTTGTACTTGATCACATATGGAAGAGTCTCGATGAACTCCATCCATTTGGCATGTCTTTTATTCAACTTTTGCTACCCTTTCAAGTACTTTAAGGTCTCATGATCGGTGTGGATCACAAACTCTTTCGGCCATAGATAATGTTGCCAAGTCTCTAAAGCTCGTATTAAAGCATACATCTCTTTATCGTAGGTAGGATAATTCAATATTACTCCACTCAATTTCTCGCTGAAATAAGCTATGGGACGCCCTCCTTGCATCAACACGGCTCCAATTCCTGTACCGAAGCATCGCACTCAATCTCAAAAGTAGCGAAGTTCGATAAAGATAACAAAGGAGCATTAGTTAACTTATCTTTTAGCAAATTAAATGCTTTCTCTTGCTCTTCTCCCCACATGAAACCCACGTGCTTCTTGATAACCTTAGTTAAAGGTGCGGCAATGGTGCTGAAATTTCTCACAAATCGTCGATAAAAACTCGCCAATCCATGAAAGCTACGCACCTCTCCCACGGTCTTAGGCGTTGGCCATTCATGGATTGCTTTGACCTTTTCTTCATCAACCTGTATACCATCAGCACTAACAACAAATCCTAGAAGTACTCTTTTGTTAGAAATACTAATTTGCTGGTAACAAAAGAGTACTTCTTTCGATTAGCATATAATTGCTCGGCCCTTAAAACCTGCAAGACAGCTCGCACATGCTCAATATGGTTATCAGGACTTCGGCTATAAATTAAGATGTCATCGAAATAGACAACCACAAATCGACCAATAAAAGCACGCAAAACATGATTCATAAGTCGCATAAACGTGCTCGGTGCATTATTTAATCCAAATGGCATGACTAACCACTCATATAATCCATACTTGGTCTTAAATGCAGTTTTCTGTTCATCACATTCTTTCATCCTAATTTGATGATAGCCACTTTTTAAATAAATCTTAGTGAAAATGCAAGAACCATACAACTCATCCAACATATCATCTAACCTAGGAATAGGATGTCGATACTTTACCGTAATATTATTGATTGTTCGGCAATCGACACACATTCGCCAAGTTCCATCATTCTTTGGCACCAACAAAACAGGGATAGCGCACGGGCTAAGACTCTCTCTCACATATCCTCGCTCAAATAGTTTGCTAGCTTGCCGCTGAAGTTCCTTTGTCTCCTCGGGATTACTTCGATATGCGGGTCGGTTAGGTAATGGCACACCAGGATTCAAGTCAATTTGATGTTCTATGCCTCGAATCGGTGGTATCCCTCTAGGAAGTTCATCAGGAAAGACATCTTCAAATTCCTGCAATAAAGACACAATAGGACTAGGCAAACTTGGGTCAAGATTGTTAGTAGAAAACAAAACCTCCTTGTACACAAGTACAATAATTAGTCGATCTAGAACTAAAGCTCTCCTTACTTCACTTGATTTTGCATAAAAATTATTTTACCTCTTTTCTTTCCTCTCTTCTTTTCCCTCGATTTTTACCACAATCTTTCTCTTAGCCTCTCCTTTTCCTTACGTCTCAGATACACCACGCAAGCCCTCAGATTTCTCACATTTTCTCTCTCTCGGCTTCTCGTTGTAACTTTAACTGATCTTGATACACCTCACTAGGTGTCAATGGTACCAAGGTATAAGTCTTTTGATTCATCACCAATGAATAACGATTAGTATACCCATCATGATGTACCTTTCGATCATATTGCCAATGTCTTCCAAGTAAGATATGACCCGCTTGCATATGTACAACATCATACTCTACCTCGTTCTTATATCTCCCTATCTCAAATGGAATTTAAACTTGCTTTGATACTTTCACCTCACCACTATCATTTAACCTTTGAAGTCTATAAGGCCTAGGGTGATTTGTCGTTTTCAAACCCAATTTATCCACCATAGTACAACTTGCCACATTCGCACAACTACCTCCATCAATTATCATACTACAAATTTTACCATTCACCACACATCTTGTATGAAACAAGTTATCTCTTTGTTGGTTATGCTCCTCCTCCTTTACTTGCACACTCAGAGAATGCCTAACCGCCAATAAGTCTCCTTTTATAGCCACTTCTCCATCACTACAATCCTCTAATGGTGGCATCTCATCATCCTCTTCTTCCCTTTCACTTTCGGACTCAATAACACCATGTCCAGTCATGATCATCACCCTCCTATTAGGGCATTGATTCGCCATATGACCCCTGCCCAAACACTTAAAACATTTAATCTCATGAGTTCTAGTGTTATGGTTTTCGGTTTTACCTAAAGTCGAATTCGTTCCAACTTTACTATCCCTCTCATTCTCCTTTGAGGTTTCGGTTTTGGTGTTGTTTCCTCTCCAATTTGGCTTCTCATCTCTCTTCCAATTGGATCTCCAATTCTGATTTGAACCTCCTCCACTCTTGTGATTTCGGTCCAACTTCAATTACCGCTCAACTTTGATGGCTATGTCCACCAATTCCTCCAATTCAACATAGTGTTGCAGATCCACCACCCTTGCTATATCTTGGCTCAAACCACTCAAAAATCTTGACATTGTGGCCTCACGATCCTCTACCACATTAGCACGGATCATGGCAATCTCCATCTTCTTGTGATACTCTTCCACGCTCTTATTGCCTTATGTGAGATTTTGTAAATTTTGAAACAAATCTCGGTGATAATGACTAGGTACAAAACGCCTCCTCATCACCGCTTTCATCTCATCCCACGTCTCTATCGGTCTTTCACCATTGCGCCTCCTACTAGTCACAAGTTGATCCTACCAAATTATAGCATAATCAGTAAATTCAATAGCTGCAATTTTTACCTTTTTGAGCTCAGAGTATCGTTGGCAATCAAATGCCATCTCCATGCGTTTCTCCCATTCTAGATATGCATCAGAATTCTTCCCTTGGAAAGAAGGAATCTTCATCTTGATATTGCCAAGTTCATTATTTTCTCGGTGTCTAAACCCTCGGGCTCAATTCCACCTTCCAAATCAAGCATCTCGATCATCCTCCATGTCGGCCTCATCATCATCATAATGCCGCCTGCCTTTTATGTTGTGTTCTAGAGGTGTCTTGCTGATGTTGCGGCCTTCCCCGGGTAGCTCTCAGTCACCATCAACCCTCATGCCATTCCCCATCATTTGGCCACTAAGCTCCTCCACGACGGCTCTCAATTACTGGATGCTTTCCATGAGCGCTTCATCCCTTCGTATGGAGTCAACCTCCCTTTGATTCACGCTTTCTTCGCACGACATATTTTAGACCTGCAAGTAAACGATAGTCACAAAAATCCTCACCAATCGCTCCCTCACGTGTTTCTCTCAAGGTGTTTGTCACTCCTCTCGTGTTTAACTCAAGTCTAGGCTTTTTTCATCCTTAATTAAGCTTACACACTCTTATCTTTTCCCTCTCGTATTTCTCTTTTCACAAGCTCTTTATTAGACTCAAAACCTATCTCTTAACCCCCTCACGATAATCAATCAAACTAATCAAACAAGATTAGATCACTATTGATTTTGTTTTTAGCAAGTAACAATTTCAAACCAACAAGTACAACTTTCAAAATTCCAATTGAAACGCAAATCACTACTGATTTTGTTTCAATTCAGTCTATTTACAAACGAGTCGCCTTCTTGATTTTTTTTTTTTTCAGCTAATTTTTTTTTGCCAAATCTTTTTTTTTCTTGCGCACTTTTTTTTTGGTGTGCGTTTTCTTTTTCTTCTTTTTTTTGACGAACTTTTTTTTTTTGACGAACTCAGATACAATTTAAGATGCTAGAAAACAAATTAAAACTAACTCAGATACAATTTAAGATGCTAGAAAACAAATTAAAACTAACAGTAAACAACTACGTATGGAAGAGCAAAAGCAATCAGATCCCTAAATCAGCTAGAACCGAAACCCTAGCTCAATAAATTTCAACTTGCTGAATGTAAACAGAAAATTAAAGATAAATAGACCTTGTAGAAACAAGTTCTGATACCAACTGATGTGAATCGTTGCGAAAGGATCGTTCTACGAAGGCCCAGATGGTGCGAATTCCAAACCTCGACCTCCAATCAAACCTGTGATTGGCAACCTCGGTATGAACGTGACCTGTTGATGAACACGTGTCAACCAACCAACGTTATAAATGCCACTAGCGAAAGAATTCGCTATCTCGCTCGATAAGTCGAATTGACTGCCACAAGAGAGTCTTGATTAGGTCAAGTCCTCAAAAGAACAGTAAAAGAGAACCTTTGAATTCTTTTTCTCAAAGTAAAAAAAAATCTATCTGTCTCCAAGAAATTCAGTTAGTTTTTAATATATAGGCCTTCTAGCAGCCACACAAACCCTAAAAATTTAATGCGTCATATTCTAGAATATTCCTATTCTAGAATATTACTAGACAAGAAGAATATTCCTATTTGATTTGGTCAAATATTTGGTGACCAGATAATCAAATTGCTCCAAGATTTCCAAAATTCTTCAAGATCTGATCCAAGGTCATGTCCACACCAAAGATCACGAACCATGATGCCAACAGCTTGCCTAAATTGCTTGGCCCGCACTTGAGTGATCGAACCAATAGAAATAGACAATAGGTCCTTAGCACATCTTCTTCGGTATGGCTCGATGTCCACATCAAACTTGGTCTTTTTAATGGAGACCAAAAACAAGGAGATGATGGTGGATAATGTGAGAAGACGACTTAAGTTCCAAAACATGTTTGTAGAGCAACCAATAGGAATGGCTGGGGGCTTGGCACTTATGTGGAATGAGGATGTGGAAGTTAAAATAAATTCGAGTTCAAATGAGTACATGGATGTGGAATGTAAGGATCCTACTAGTAGATATCTAATGAGAGTTACACTCATGCATGCTTCGACAAATTTTCAGGAGAGGATTCTGTTATGGCAAAAGGTTCGGGATATTCACTCCAACAATCAACTTCCATGGCTTTGTATGAGGGACTTTAATGAAATTCTATATAGCTGAGAAAAGGTTGAGAAGAGGGAAGCTGATCAACATAGAATAGCGGCCTTTTGAGACTTCCTTAATGATTGTTCCTTGATGGATATAGACACTAAAGGTTGTGCTTTTACTTGGGCTAACAACCGAGAAGGTGAAAACCTGGTGAAGAAAAGGCTAGACAGAGCCTTGTGTACAATGGATTGAAGAATTATGTTCCCAAATGCTGAAGTGTTGGCTCTCCTTGCGATATGCTCAGACCACAACCCACTTTTGCTGTCTCTACATCCTGTGTGGGAGAGAAAAAGGAAGGAGTTCAAGTTTGAAGCCTTTTGGATGGAGGAAAAAGAGTGTGGGGAGATCATTAAAAGCTGTTGGGGAGGCGACCAGCACTATTACACATCCTTTTCTCAGAAAATACAGAATGTTACGAAGGACTTGGCTTCATGGAGCAAAATAAAGTTATCTAATGCCTCTCTCCAAATTAGGAGGCTCAAGCAGAAACAAACTGAGATCACAAATGGGGATTCTAAATTTTCCAACAAAGTGGAATATCAAGAAATTAAAGAGAATATTGAACGACTCTGGAAACAGGAAGAAATGTATTGGGGTATGAGGTCTTGGGTAAATTGGCTTCAATGAGTGACAGAAACTCAAAATATTTCCATGCTACTACAGTTCAACAAAGACAACGAAATACAATTTCTGCTCTGAGACTAAATGAAGATAATTGGTGTAGGGACCAGAAGATACTAAAGCAACACATAGAGGATTACTATTCTTCTCTATATGAATCGGTGAGTCCAAGAGAATTTTAACCTATCTTGGATATATGCCCATCCCTAGTAACCAAGGAAATGAATGAAAGCCTCTTGACCCATATTTCAATGGAAGAAGTAAAAGAAGCGGTTTTCCAGCTAGGCTCCCTAAAAGCTCTTGGCCCGGATGGACTCAATGGACAATTTTATTAGCATTACTGGGAAGATATTCAGCTGGACGTGCTACATCTGGTTCGGAACTTCTTTGAATCAGGTAAATTTGACCCTCTACTCAACAAGGCTCACATATCTCTCATTCCAAAAGTGAAAAGTCCAGAAAGCATTAGTCAATTCAGACCAATCAGCCTATGTAATTTCAGCTATAAAATTATCTCCAAAGTGCTAGCAAACAGATTAAAACCATGGCTTGTTGAGATCATAGCCTATGAACAAAGCGCCTTTGTTAAAGGATGACAAAAAAAAGATAACATTTTCATTGTTCAGGAGGTGTTGCATCAGTTGAGGATCAAAGAAAGAAAAAAGAAATTCCTAGCAATCCTTAAACTGGATATGCAAAAAGCTTATGATAGGGTTGAGTGTGACTTCTTAAAAATGAGTATGTTAAAGATGGGGTTTAGCGGAAGATGGGTTGAGCTAGTGATGCATTGTGTTTCCACAGTGTCCTTTAGTGTTAAAGTCAATGGAGATCATACACGATATTTTACACCCACGCGTGGGATAAGATAAGGAGATCCATCATCCCCATATCTCTTCATATTGATGGCTAATGTTTTTTCTTGGATGATGCACAAAGCAATAGAAGATAGGAGTATACTTACCAAAAAAAAATAGAAGATAGGAGTATCAAAGAAATAAAATTGAATAGGTATTGTCCCACATTGTCTCATATGTTATTTGCTGATGATGCTATCATTTTTATGGATGAGATAGTCAAAGAATGTCAAAATTTGGCAAATGTTCTACACTAGTATTGCTATGCAACCAGTCAAGCTATCAATCTAAACAAATCGGGAGTGTTTTTTAGCAAGGGCTACCCGTTGAGCTTAAAGAGGAATGTGGCACAAGAGTTATGAGTGCCTATTATTGAGAAAACATGGAAATACCTAGGAATTCCATCTGATTGGGGACAAACAAAAAAGGAGATGTTTTAATGGATCCTTGTTAGAGTGAACATGAAGCTTGCAAGCTGGAAAGAGAAATTGTTGTCTAAAGTAGGCAAATAAATATTGATTAAAGCTGTTGTACAGGCTCTTCCTCAGTACGCCATGTCCATTTTCAAAATCGCTATCTCAGTTTGTAAAGTCATAGAACGAAGGATTGTAGAGTTCTGGTGGAAACAAAATGATTCCAAAAGAAGTATGTACTGGAAGAGACGGGAGGTCTTGAAATCTAGAAAAGATGAATGGGGTCTTTGCTTTAAGGACCTAATTAATTTCAACAAGGCTATGTTAGGGAAACAAGCGTGGAGACTTTCGCAATCACCGTCAGCTCTATGGGCCAGATTCCAAAAGGAGTACGTGACTCGCGAGGCATGCCGGTCGACGGAATTGCAGACGAGATCCACGCCTCATCTCCTCTGCACGCTGAAGCCCTAGCAATTCTTCACGGTCTGCACTTTCTGAAACAGCAAAAAGGGAGTCACGTGGGAGCAGTTCAGTTCAAGGAAGTTAAGTGGGAAGTGCAAAGTGATAGTCTAACACTCGTGGAAGCTATATTAGGCCGGCTGAAGTCCCATGGGCTGTGTCCAATCTGCTAAATGAAAGCATAAATATTCTACAGAGTCTAACCTTCGTTAAATTATCCTATTGCCCAATAGAAGCCAACCAGGCTGCCGATTGGGTAGCGAAATCGAATTGCCTCAAATCCCTATCTCCAAATTGGTTATATGCCCCACCCCAACCAAATTGGTTATATGCCCCACCCCAACCTCTATGGAGTATTTTATGTTCTGAATTCAATTTATTGTTTACTTGTAATCCTTGCTTTTTATGAATGAATGAATGACCTATTTTAGATCAAAAAAAAAAAAGAAAAAGAAACAAACAAACAAACCTTTATGCACCTAGATTCATGCACAAATCAATCGTTTCAACCTTTATTCACCGACCAAAAAAAAAAACCTTCATGCATTTTTTCACACTTCAATTTGATGTCACCAAAGCCCCACTCTTCAACCTAAGTCACTTTTCGACCCATGTGGATATGGGAGAAAGTTGGTCCGTAATAATGTAGACTTTTAGAGGACCAAATAATAGTCAACAAAAAAGAGAAGAAAATTTTCAAATCTAACCGAAGAATGGACTTGATCAATGCAGCCCAAGTCTGAGACAGCTAGAAACATCAAATAATTTTAATTAAAAAATAATAAAACATGTGCATGCTACCCAACTACTTTTCTTTTGCAAGCAAAAGATGGTTACTTAGGGTGCGCATGTAACGCTTTTTGATTGGGAAACAGTTTCTTTTTTAAAATAGTTCTTTTCTATTTGTATTGCGGGAAACAATTTCTGAGTAAAATAAGGTGTTTGGTAACTACACAAAATTTCTATTCTTGAAATAGAAAAAGAATAGAAATGCGTTTGGTACGATTTTTTATTTTTTGAATTTATTTATTTTTTATTCTTGCTCACGAACCGCCGACCATTGGCAGCGCGCGGCGGCGGGTGGTGGCGATGACGGTAATCGGCGGTCTTGCAGGCGGCGGCCGGTGGTCGGTGGCGATCATCGGCGGTCGGGGGTGGCCGGTGGGCTGTGGGTGGCAGTGACGACGATCAAACGGCGGTGGTGACGATGGTCGCTGCGGTGGGGCAGCGGTCGGCCAACGGTGGCCGCGGCCAGCCGGAGTTGGCCAGCGGTTGGCAGGCGGCCACCCAAGGCCGCAGTAAGCAAGAAAAACAAAAGAAAAAAAAAAGAAAAGAAAAAATTAGCTTATTTCTAGAAATTGTTCCTAGGAACAAAAAGCTATTTTTTTTTTTTGTTTCTTGTTTCTATTCCAAATTTGTCAAAGTTTTCCGGGAACAAAAAAACAAAAATTGGGAGAAATAAAAACGTTACCATGTAGGCCTTTAAAATCATAACAACCGATTAATTTGAGGCTTCTCTTTCTTCTTCTTCTTGTTTTTTTTAGCCATTCTAGCCTTTTATGGTGGCTCAAGAAAAAAGTGACTCTTTTATCATTCATTTATAAACCGACGATGAACAATTGGTCTTTCATATAGACATGATACAATATTATATACATCTACATCCATATAAACATAGATATATATATATATACATATATATACATATATGTACACTTCAAGCCTTAATTAAATTAGAACTAGAATTATCAAGTCACTTAGGTTTAATAGTTTTTGTTCACAATTTACTTATGATAATGCAAACGCATGGGCTGTGCTGAAAGATTATAAACGAGTGGAATCCTACTGATGAGCAAAATGGTGACGAGAGCTATCTAGACTCACTCTTCTCTGAGGTCTATATATACGCAAGCATACTTCTGACTTCTAAGATTATATTGCTCTAAGAAAAAAAAAAATAGCCATTGTTATAGTGATTATTGAGTTGCTGTGCAAAAATTACAATAATATTCATAGTTACAGTGAATAAGGTAAGTTTACTATGTTTGGCTTGAAAGAGATGAGATGATCCGTAAAGCCACAAGGGGCCAACAAGAATTATCGTATTTGTTCAATTAAGAGGGCCAAAACTAAATAATTAGTCACTCTAGAATCTAGAATTTTCGAATGGAGACCTATCAACGAACCAGTTTGGCCTGCGTATACAGGCTGAGGGGCCGTATCAGCTGGTATTCAACACCAGGGGAATTTGCTGGATTTGCACCTTGTTTGGTTACCATTTTTTCACTCATATTTTCTGGGTTGAGTTTAAAGTGAGTCAATTCAATTTTATGAATGGATTAAAATTAGTAGTAAGAAACGAAGACGAGTAAAAATGGGTGTAAATGGATATGACTCAGACTCATAACGGTGATGAAGATGAAATAAAACAAATAAGAGCACTACCTCCATCAAATTAGTCATACGACTAGAATTTAGTTTGGGGAGTCATCCTGAGCTACTCCTTGCTTTCGAGGAAAACCGTTGCCTCACTGGTTGTTCAAGCTTTCTTGGAGTGCCTTTTCATACTGAATATGGATGACTCGGAACTAAGTGCTTGCAAAATGCTCCATTTGTTGTAAATTTTTCTGAAACTAGAGTTAACGCAAATAGCCTTTCTGAAACTATATGTTTGTTCCATTTAGGAAACTATATGTTTGTTCAATTAAGGGGGCCAAAACATAAATAGCCACTAGGATAGGGTTGTTTACTTCTCCAGAAAAGCTAAAGCATTCATGTTGAACAACACTGCTTATATCTACCAAGCACATGGGCTAGAATTTTCCATTTACATCATGTGTAAGTAACTGACAAGGCGCATATGATCATCCGCTCCAAGACATCCTTTTTTTTATATATATAAATAAAATAAAATAAAAGAGAGATGAAAATATTTTCAAATTTGGCAGGTGGATGCACTTGATCAATGCGGCCAAAGTTAGAATAGCTGAGGAAAACATAAATATTCACATCTTGACAAATTGATGTAAAAATATCAAAATCAGTTAATGGGAAAGAAACAAATCTGCATCTAGTAGGCGTTGCCAACCATAGAAGATAAAATATTGGAATGAAACAAATCTAAACTAGGTTGAGAATCATATGAGTTCATTGAATTAGCAATTTTCGCAATTTCCTGTGGAATTCCCATATGAGAGCCGCCCAGAAACATCGTAGAATATTTAGCAGATGATGGGAAGGACTCTACCACATCGGTCGGCTGGTGATGAACTATACAGGTCAAGTTGTTCAAATGTAATATATGCAGGACACCGAATCAATATTTGGTTGGTAGCCATTAGTCATCATCGGCAGAAAGAATCAAATTCATAACAAGTGGAGTCTCTGGCCAGAGAGAAATCAATACGGAATGTAATAATTTTTGTTATTGTTTATGTCCAGGGTTCATAAATCACTATGCTCATTGTGAAAAGGATCCACCAGCCACGGCGACTCTGTAGATGAGTAATATTGAAGTCAACATAACAACCACATGACTTGAGGCATGAGAAAAGTAACTTACCAACCACGTGCTATCTTATTTTAATTCATAGTATCTTTCTTCAGCAAAAGAATGTTGACTCGAGAAAAATAGCAATTCCAACCTCCTAACATTTGTAAAATTTTGTGAGATCATTACTAACTATTAGAATGAAAAGAAAGAAATTTACGTGATTTAGTTGATGACCTCCGTTCATGAGACAACAATAAGTGCAAAGATTTACCTCTCAAAATGCAATGAAAGAGAAACAATTATCAATATATATATATATATATATATATATATATATATATATATATATATATATCACCTTGATATTCCTGATATATCTCACATACTCTAAAATAATATTTATATTATAAATTTAAGGCTTTCGAGAGAAAAATGTGATATTTCTAGAAAATATTCCCTAGGAAGTTGTTTTTCAAGAAAATGATAATAATTTTTGGTGTTTCATTTTCCTCCTTGCAATCATTTTAGAAAAATTATATTTTTTGATGTTTGATTAAAACTTGAAAATGAACTATAAAATATTTTTCATTGTTTGGTATAGAAAATCTAATTTGATTTTCCTTATTGCAATCCTTTTAATTTTTATTTTACTTTTTTTTTTTAAAAAAAGGATTTTTATTTTTTATTTTTTATTTTTTTTTTTTTTTTCTCCTTTTTCTTCAATCGGTCGTCGACAAGGCTCAAGCTCACTGTTCTCGAGTGAGGCTCCACCTTGGTAGATTTGGCGAGGTAGAGCTTGTGAGGCTAGCAAACTCGAGCCTTGCCTAATTGGTGAGCTCAAGGCTTTGCTAGTGGTTGGCAAGTTGCGACAAGCTTGAGGCCTCATGAGTTGTGGTGAGGTCACCTTTAGCTCAGTACAATGAGCTTGACCACTGAATATGGCAAGGTAGAGCCTTGCCTCAAGTTGGCTCAACTCCGCTCACCAGAATTTGGCGAGCTCAAGCCTTATCAGCCTGTGATGAGGCTCGTCCCGCAAAAAATCCATGTGGGATGATTTACTAGAAGTGATACTCAAAAAATCAAATTTACTTTGATGTGGCACTAAGGAAAAAAATTATTACATTCAAGTTACGAAAGTTACTTGTCTTGATTTGCAATGGTTTTCAATTTAATGCAAGAATTGATGATGGAGAAACGGCTTTCTCTTTCATGTAATTCAAAAAGGACATGCAAAAGCAAGAACATCTTTATTCTTCTTCTTATGTTTTCATTTCTCCGTTGGGTTTAACATACAAATATAGTGCAGACTAAAGGGAATGTTTCTATCCTAACAGAATGTCTCCTTTTCATATTCTCCAACTATTTTTCACAACAAGAATAACTTACCAACACTACTAAGAATTTACCAACTTCCAAATAAATTGCTGTATTATCAAATCTTCTGAAATTTTTTGCAAGCATCATAAGTAGATGATCATCGAGATAGTAAATATGTCAACATTTTAGTAATCTATTAACTTATCAACTTCTTTGAAGTGCTACATTCACATCCATACAAGCTTTAAAATGTCCAGTGACAGTTGCGTTCTCACTTCGAATGGACCAAAAAATTCATCATTAGCATGACCATGAGACATGTAAGCCTTCCTTTGATACCTGGTAAAAATTGAAGCAGGGTATAAACAAAGGTAAGTGTATAAACTAATTTTTTTCAGTACATATCCAGTTTAATTTTTGACAAAACATAAAAATCTTCTCGGGATAATGCCAAGGCCACATATCCAATATCTCAATTTTGATGTCCGAATTTGGTGGACTGAAAGTGAACCGACTCTCTCTCTCTCACCGAGAAACAAACCTTGAAGTTCATAAACAGTACTGGGGTGCCATTGTTGGGCTAGTCGAAAGGTTTTCGGTCACTCTCGTGCCTCTTCAGTGCAGATGCCTTGTCTCCTATTTCTTCCATCTTTTCATGCTGAGACACCTAGCAAGTGTCATAATCCATGTCAAGATCCGACCAAGACTTTCTTTTAAGGATGTAAGCAATAACGTCATAGGAACTTTGGAGAAGACGCAAGAATGTCACATCATTTTGGGGGAGGAACTTTGGCAGCATCCTTGACTCCAGACATCTTTGAGTCGCCCAATTTTGGGTCGAAAAGGTGTTGTCCAAAAGACGTCCTCTGCGTTACATGTGTACAGTTAGGGAAGAAATGGTAGTCACTAATTTCATACATTATTCCACTTTTACAGACGTGTCTCTGTCCCACAATGCATGTGAAAAACGTTCCATCTTTTTTTTTTTATTTTTAATTATGAGTTAATTTCATTAATTAACTTTCCATCTAAATTTGTATCCTCCCCATTTTTCTAGTTTTTTTTTTTCAAAGATAACATACATTCCATAGTAGGTGAATTATTTTTTTCTTAGAAAAAAATTGTGATATTAAGCTTTTGAATATACCCACATCGAGCTAAATGTGTATAAATTTTTTTTATTGTTTAAGCATCACGGTGTTATAATTTTATGAGGTAAAACTAAAGATGTTGATGTATATTTTTTAATGAGAAGGGCACACCAACACAATTCATATTCAAATTATGTCGGGAAGATGTTTTGAATTGGGGATGAGAAGCGAAGAAAAAAGAGGTGAAGAGAAAAATTGTCGCATATTGCTTAGAAAGTACAGATCTAACGTGATTTTGATAGGTCATGAGATACATATCTTTTGGCACGCCTTTGGGCACTCATGCATTGGACTAAAGAGGAAGATAAAAAACCAGATCCGTGCTTAATCCGTGTGGTCATATGAGGGAACCCTTCATTGATGGATTAGATTTCATATGCTATGCCCAACAGGGCAGGACAATGTCCCCGGAGGTTTCCTAAAGAGCCGTAGAGTTTCAACTATATGATATAGTATGGTAATATGAGATGCTATGTGATTTTCGAAACGCTAAACGTGTGCGGAGTATTTGAGTACTATGTGTATATTTTGGAAGTCATTTTATGGCTCACATATGTTTGACATGAACTTATATAAGATGCATGAGACACGCACATGAATTAATCGTCATTTTTAGTGACTTAGAAGGCATGTGCATGCCATAATCGTCATTGTTCATGAATTGTTCATGAAGTGAGAGGCATGTAGATGTTCTAAAGGTTGTTGTTTGAGTCTTGAGGGCTTTGATAATGTTGTGAATTCTAATATCCGACACATGTGAATATTTTGGTTATTATTTGCACTACTTGTGACACATATAGATTTATGTGCCTATATTTAGGACTCGAGGGATTTAAGTTGAGGATAAGTTCCATCATGTATAATTAAGGCAAAGTTTAGGCTTTGTTATTGATCTACCATTGACATATTTGGGTTGGGAAATTTTAAGGTTCCAATGTGAGGCATTCGCCTATACGAGATTTAAGATCTTTACGTATTACATTTGTTGTTGTTCAACATTTTTTAGGTCGATAGATATGGATCTCTTACCTCACCACTTCGTGCATTTTGGGATACCTGTAAGCATCGTGATGATAGATGTATTTAAGGAGAACGCTACTTTATGTTAGATCACTACCCTTGCTTGGGTCGACAAGGGGTACCGCAACCTTGTTCCTCACTAATACCGGGCATGGTACGCATAGTTCGATGGGAACCTTTTTCAGACTCCTCTATGGGTTCCGTGGTCCACTTGGACTGGATGGGGATGCAGGCCCGCCAGATAGTCCTGTGGATGATGCTTAGGCAGTAGGTCTTGGTAGGGGAGCTGCTATTGGTTAGATCTTGTTAGAGGAGATAGGCTCCCCCTTGCAGCTTATGTCCCTCCTTTTTTTCTATATATTTTTGTGTGAAGGGATGACCGGTCAGAATGGCCCTAGAGATGAGGGCATGTAAATTATAAACGTTCTAAGTAAACAAAGCATGGAAGTTTTGCACTATGCATATACGTGTGTTATTCCTTGCTATCCATTGTTGTTGATTGATTGGATGTTTGAGAACTTCCACATGTGATTAATGGAAAGATAAAATCAATGGGACAATAACGCCTACTAGGACGTTGCAAATTAATCCCATTGCGAAGGACATTGTGTTCCCGCAACGAGGGAAGGCCCGAGGCGTGACACTGTGTCTAAAGTCGTGGCCTGAGCATGGCATTCTTACAAAGAATCAGGGTTACATAGATATTGAAGGTTCTGCTGATGTAGATTGAGCTAAAAATCCCATAGATAGAAGATCAACTATAGGGTTCTGTAAATTTGGAACAGGAACCTAGTCAATTAAAAGAGCAAAAAGTGCGGTTGCTAGATCAAGTGCATAAGCTAAGTATAGAGCCATGGCTTAAACCACGAGTGAATTAGTATGGCTTCATTTATTGTTGCAAGATTTGAGTCTTAATAAGCTTCAAACTTCCACAAAATTGTTTTGCGATAATCAAGCAACAATTCATATTGCTTGGAATCTAGTCTTTCATGAAATGACCAAGCACATAGAAGTCGATTGTCCCTATATCCGTGGGATAGTTTAAGACAAGACAATTGAGACTCCATACATCATAAGTGAGGATCAATTGGCTGACATATTTACTAAGGCGCTTTCCACCAAAGCTTTTTAGCATGTGATGACCAAGCTAATCTCTAATGACATCTTCACTCCGGTTTAGGAGTATTGGAAAGATGAGGACAACTAGTCACTAGAGTCCAAATTTAGTAGGAGATTTGGCTCAAATTTGTTAAGAACGAAATAACAACAATATTTACATTTCCAATAGATTTTCATGTTTATCCTTAGAGATGTATACTATGTTATTTAAAGAGAATGAAATACCTCCATGTGATATGTAGAATTAGAGATTTCCCATCATGGATGTAGGCTTCCAGGGGTCCTCTTCTTGGTCGACTAAGTCACGTTAAATCCTTTTCTCCTTTTTCGTGTTTGTGATTACAAATTAAATATTGTTGATGAACTGATCTTGGGGGCTCGTTGCCGCTACATGACGCGCGGTCTGTGATTCGCTTGTTATTATAGTTGTCTTTGAGGCTGAATCTCGTTCGAAGAATCCATTAGCGGTTGCCCAGTCACCCTTGAATGCAGCTCGCAGCAGTAGTCGATAATAGTGACCATCCTCTACTTCTTTCGTTGTTATGCGAAAATGAAAATTCTTCTGGTGTATCATGAACAAAATTTATTTTGGTAGAGCGAAATTGTCCAACAAATATCACTTTAGTAAAAACAACTTAGATAAATCCTATTAAATTAACCAAAAAAACAGAGAGGGAGGGGATCGGCTCCCTTGCAAAACAGTAGGTACTGTGAAGGATTAGTTTCAGAGTTTTGACTCTGAGATAGCTAGTAAAAGCACCTAGAGGGGGGTGAATAGGTGCACAAACAATTTATCGAGATACGGAAGCGATTCTTGGCAAACGATAGAAAGGAAATTCTCTTTTGATTAACAAAATGAAATAAGATTAAGGTAAAAAGAGTAAGGAAGAGAAAATTGAACAAAGGGTTTATAGTGGTTCGGCTTATTCCAAGCCTACGTCCACTCTTCCTCACTGACAGCCCACCGGCTGGATTTCACTATGATCAAAAGAGAAGTTACAGCACAGCTTTGCCTTGATTCCACAGTGTAAATGTTCTACCACACCTCCTCAAGGTTTCTCACAAATATAGACTCTCTTTTGTATACAAGTATTCGCTCAAAGGAATTGTCTAAACAAAAAGGAGCTTCAGACTTTGGAATTCTTCTATCGCGCACACCTCAACAACTTAGAACGTCTTCCTTATATACTCCTTTATGCCATCATACCCGTTGGCACTTACCAAAGGAATTCCTCCAATCTACCCGTTGGACAGAATCAATTAGGAAGATTATCCGAGCTATTAAAGGAACGTGTCGATAGCCCATCAATCATGTTCGCCCATACAATCAGGATCTCGGTTTCCATAAGTAGGACCTTCCAATAATATTTAGGCAATCACCGGATCTTCAATTATCGAGTCAATCTTCGATCAATCAAAGAACTCCGTTATGTCTTTTCCAGCCACGAGATCTTCTCCAGATGATAAGGTTAAATCCTTAACGAAACATCCAGTTCTGGATAACCTTTCTTCAACGGATTAGAGACTGTCAATGAGGATAGACTTTGAGTCTTGAGTACGGCTGTCCGGAGGTCTTCGAGACTTTAAATAGCGAGCCGCAAACCTTCGACTAGGCGATGGAAACGTTTTGTCGGCTTCAAAACACTTCAAGAAGATTTCTCCAACAATCTCCCCCTTTTTGATGGTGACAAAACTTTCCTGCAGATTTGGATAACTTTGACCTGCAAAACATTTCTCCAACACATATGCATATCTTATAGAGATAAATGGCTAAATGAATAACACTAGAATCTGCAACCACAGAAAATAGGTTAGTTTAGTATATGATAAAGCCATCCATAAGATATCAATAGTAGTTAATAGAAGCAGTCAAGTCCAAGTCTAGTTCAGTTCTCATCCAGACACAAAGTCACAAAGTCAAACAAAACAATCCAACAAACAGTCCAACAAACCACACGATTAAAAGTTTAACGATTGAAAGTTTGAAAGTTTGATCAAATCTTGCATCTCTCCCCCTTTTTTTCAGCATTAAAAAGGTTGAGATGAAGTCAAGATTGCTTGGGAATGCGGACAAGCTGGAAATCTTCCATAGACTGAACGATGCCTTCTAGCCTTTTTAAGTCTTCCTTCAGTTGAGCAATCTCCTCACCCTTGGCATTGGCCTGAATCTGAACAGAGAGGGCTTGGATCTTATCATTCAATGAACATGAAGAGACTTGACCCGCATTCTGCAAGTTTTGAACCTCGCATCCCAAGGCATAAATTTGACCTCGCATCTCCAAGAGAATATCCATGATTCGCGAAAATCTGCTGTATTATCGGTCGAGTACTTACTTCGGCCTGATCGATGGAGAAACGCAGACGATGGTAGATCAAAGCATAATCTCGCGGGTTTGGCGATGAAGCTTCATGACCTTCTTCCGGAAACCGAGAGGCATAAACATCCTCCGGGTCTGCGGGTGAGCGGCCCGACTCCTTCACTTGCATCGGGATATGAAGACTTCCCTCATTTCTCTTGATCTCCCCCTGTTTCCATGCCTACAGGTGGAGAAGAGAGTTCCTCGTGTTCTCCTTCTTCTCTTCTTTCTTCTTCAGGTCTTTCCTCCTCTGCTTCTTTTTCAGCTTCTCTTTCTTCTTCTTCCTTCTCCTCCGCTTCTTTCGTCATTTGTTCCAATTCTTTCTGTGGAACAGGACGAATTAAATTCTTCAAAGCCATTGCAGAGATGGTGATGTCTTCCTCATCATCTTCATCCTCAACGAGGAGAGCTCTTCTTCTCTTGGATGGAGCAACCATGGGCTCCTTCCCTTTTCTTTTAGCTGCAGAAGAGATTTGATGAGATTTGGCAGGAGTCTTCTCCTTGAATTTTTCCAACTCCTTGCTCAGTTCCTTCACACGCATTTTGGTCACCATTTTCAGTCCTACCACCATATGATCGCATGGTCGAACACAAAAGATTTGCGGAGGCTGAATATTCAGATGTCTGAATAACTTCGTAACAAGGCTTGGGTAAGGGAGTTGACCTCTGTCCTTCATCATTGCTCTATACATGTGAAACATAACAGTGTGAGGGAGAGAAAACCTTTTCCCAGTGAGGATGGCATACATCAGCTTTGCCTCTGAACTTGAAACATCAGTCTTGGAAGTTGATTTCAGTCGGAGACAATTGATCACAATCTTGTGAAGCAAGATGTTGAATGCACTCATCCTTAAGTAGGTGATCTTCTCCTCTATTCTCCTGTCCTTCACCGGTTCAGTGTGGCCCGAGCAATGGAAACTTTGATCCGTTGATATCTTCCTCTTTCAACTCCTAACACATCGCCAAAGCATATTCATATCCACAACATAGTCTTGGTCTTTAACGCTGAAAGAGAATCTATTCGCATCCAAAAAGCTAAGATTTGAATAGAAATATGCGATTAATTCAAAGCATAGGCCTCTCAGTGTGTCGAGCGAACTTTTCAAGTTGAAGATAACTGAACTTTTCCCTCAAGTTCACATTCACAGCATCCAGAAAATCAAAATCCACACTCCTAGGGTTTATTACCCCACGCTTCAGCAATTTCGAGTACAGATCCTTTTGTTCCTTCGATCTGAACAAATCTCCCCTCTTTCCTTGAGTTTCAATCGCAACACCCATTTTTGGTTGAAATTGGCTGTACAATTTGTCATCATCATTCCCATCTACAGGATTCGGCCCCCAGTCACGAGGATCACTTGGGATATTCGCAAGGGTTTCCTCGGCCACCCCTTTACGAGCAATTCCCAAACTTTCCATTTTTCGCGAGAAAGATATATTCGTTCCCATATCCTTTGTCTTTAAGAAAATCATCAACATAGTTCAAAGGAGTATGAGTTCCTTTTAAGGCACGATATAGCTGGTAAATATAAGCGGGCTTTTGAACTCTTACAGGGTCTGCATCCTCGATGATTTCTTTCTGTTGTTGATGATCAACGCCTTGAGGACTAGATGGAGGAGAATGACGCTGCTGAGAATGTTGTGGGCTCGGTTGTTGATTTGGAGACACTTCTTCTTCAGTAAGATCGAAGTGCGTAGGCCCCTCACTCATTCGTCGTGGTCCCCTGCTTGCGATTCTCGAAGACTTTCTTGAAGATGACATCTTTCTCAGTTTTTGGAAGATTCCTTGCTTGACTTTCCCAAGAAAGATGACAACTTTTTGAAGATTAAACAAAAAAGACAAACGGGAATGGAGGATCGATGCTTTCTAGGGTTTTTGAGAGTAAAGTGAAGAGGAATCAACAGTGCACGATCGGTTAAAAGAGAGATAAACGAACCGTCACAAAGGAAATAAAAAGATTCATTTTCAAAATAACTGTCTTTTTCCGCAAAAATAGCCATTTCAAAAATACTTTCTTTTTGAAAATGAAACGATGCAATAATTACGTCGATTAACTATAGCAACAATTTAAACACAGTTTGACGGTCGTACCTTTACAAGATAAGATTAGAGAGAGAGAAAGACTTACAGTCTGACGGTCGTACCAAGACTATCTTACAAATAAAGTCTTGTATGTCTGAGTCTGAAAGACTTTAGACTTTGATTTCCTCATACCTCAAAATGTTGAGTCTGGAACGGATAGATTCAAATTGATTTTTCTCCAAAGGCTTTGTGAATGTATCCGCTAGTTGGTTCTTTGAGTCAACAAATTGGATTGAAACATCTCCATTTTGAACATGGTCTCTAATAAAGTGATGTCGAATCTCTATATGCTTTGCTCTTGAGTGGAGAATTGGATTTTTGGTGAGGTTGATAGCGCTGGTGTTGTCGCAATTAATCTTCGTGCATGAGTCTTCAATTTCAAAGTCTCTTAGCTGTTGTTTTATCCATAGAATTTGCGAACAGCAACTTCTAAGGGCTACATACTCTGCTTCTGTTGTTGAAAGAGCCACAGTGCTTTGTTTCCTTGAAAACCAAGACACTGTCCAGCTTCCAAGCAACTGGCAAGTTCCTGAAGTGCTCTTTCTATCAACTCTGCAACCGGCCAGATCTGCATCTGAATATCCCATAAGATTAAGGTTTCCCTTCTTAGGATACCAAAGACCGATGCTTGAAGTTGATGAAACATATTTAATAATACGCTTCGCAGCATTCAAATGAGATTCTTTTGGGTCTGATTGAAATCTGGCACAAATCCAAACACTAAACAAAATGTCAGGTCTAGAAGCGTAAGATAAAGAAGAGATCCGATGATACTCATACTGACTTTTCATCGACTTTCTTCCCTTCTTCATCTTTGTCTATCTTCAAGGAACTTGACATTGGTATGTCAGCCTTTTTGCAATTGTCCAGACCGAACTTTTTGACAAGATCATTTGCATACTTTTCTTGATGAACAAAAGTTCCTTCCTCCAATTGTTTTATTTGAAGCCCAAGAAAGAAGGTTAACTCACCCATCATGCTCATTTCAAATTCATCCTGCATAGTCTTAGAAAATTTCTTGCACAAACTTTCATTAGAGGATCCAAAGTTAATATCATCGACATATATTTGAACAAGCAAAAAACTTTTGCTTTCTCTTTTAATAAAAAGAGTAGTGTACACTTTACATTTAACAAATCCATTTTGAATTAAAAACTTACTTAATCTGTCATACCAAGCTCGAGGTGCTTGCTTTAAGCCATATAAGGCCTTTTTGAGTACGAATACGAGTCCGGTTTCCTTGGGTCTTCAAACCCTGGTGGTTGTTCCACATAGACTTCCTCATGGATGAATCCATTTAGGAAAGCACTTTTGACGTCCATTTGAAATTACCTAAAATTTTTATGACAAGCAAATGCAAGTAATAAACGAATTGCTTCTAACCTTGCTACCGGTGCATAAGTCTCGTCATAGTCGATCCCTTCTTCTTGTGTGTATCCCTTGGCCACGAGTCTTGCTTTGTTTCTTACGACTTTACCTTTTTCGTCCATCTTGTTTCTGAAAACCCATTTAGCTCCAACAACTGATTTACCTTTCGGTTTTGGAGTTAATTCCCAAACATCATTAAATTTGAATTGTCTGAGTTCTTCTTGCATAGCTTCAATCCAGCTTTCATCAGATAAAGCTTCTTCTATGCTCTTGGGTTCTATTTCAGAAATAAGAGCCACGGCACTAGACTCTTCTCGCCTTTTGGATCTTGTACGTATTCCTTCATTGATGTCGCCAATAATAAGATCTTTGGGATGATTTGGACTTATGTTTCGAGTTGCTGATAAATTTTTCAGATTGATGATCACTTCTTTCACTTGAATCTTCAACGGTTACTTGTTGCTTTGATCCTTCGTAACTACGAGCTCCTTCTTGAGATATAGACTTTGTTGAGTGCGGAGCGAGATTCGAGTCTCTTCAAGATGAGTCTGAAAGGATTCATTTTGAATAGACTCTTGGAATTTGACATTCATTGATTCTTCCACAGTTTGAGTCTTCTTGTTGTAGACTCTTTACGCTTTACTTGTGGTTGAATATCCAAGGAAGATGCCTTCATCTGACTTTTCTTCAAACTTACCAACTCGATCATTTGCATTTTTCAATATGAAACATTTGCATCCGAACACATGAAAATATGACACAATTGGCTTCTTTTCTTTAAATAGTTCATAGGGGTTTTTTTCTAGAATAGGTCTTAGAAAGACTCTATTGATAATATAACATGATGTTGAAACTACTTCAGCCCAAAACGTAAAGAGATATTGCTTTCAATTAAAAGAGTTTTAGCCATTTCTTGAAGAGATCTATTCTTTCTTTCCACGACTCCGTTTTGCTCTGGAGTAATATGGAGAGGAGAACAAATGTTGAAAACCAGATTCATCACAAAATTTTGCAAAGTCTTGATTTTCAAATTCACCTCCATGGTCTGTTTTTATACTTGAAATGACATACCTCTTTCCATTTTGAACCTTCTTAGCAAATTTTTCAAAGTAAGAGAAAGTTTCAGACTTACTTGCTAAGAAATATACCCAAGTAAATCTTGAGTAATCATCCACGATTACTAGGCAGTATTTCTTACCTCCAATGCTTTGCGTTCTTGTTGGTCCGAAGAGATCCATATGCAAGAGCTGCAGTACGCGGTTAGTGGAAACTTGATTTATTGGTTTAAAGGAATTTCTTACCTGTTTTCCCAATATCCATGGTGTACATAGATCAGACTTTTGGTATGATAAATTGGGTAGACCACGAACAAGCTTCTTTGCTGAGATTTTGCTATCTGCTTCATGTTGATATGCCCAAGCTTTTTGTGCCATAAGTTCGCTTCGTCATGGATTGAGATTAGACATTGCGATTCATCTGGTTTCATGTCCAAGAGGTAGATATTTCCATGTCTTCGACCCATGAATGGCTGAGTCGAGTCTTTACTGGTTCCTGAACAAATACCTTCTTGAAAGTTGATTCTAAAACCGGCATCACAAAGTTGACTGACACTGAGCAGATTGTAATTGAGCCTTTCAACTAAAGAAACATTGCTTATTGTGAGGTTCCCAATCTTTACAGTTCCAAATCCCACTATTTTTCCTTTGTTGTTTCCTCCAAATGAGACTTTTCCACCATTCACTTGAACGAGCTTTATGAAGTAATTTGAAATCTCCGTCATGTGTCTCAAGCATCCACTATCCAGATACCATTTCACTTTTTTCTTGATAGTGACCTGCATTAAAAAAGAAACTCAATCTTTCTTTGGTACCCATATTTTCTTGGGTCCTTTTGAGTTAGTATGATATACGGTTTTTGCCCAGACTTTATTGACAGGTCTCCAAACCATAGGACATTCTTTCTCAAAATGATCTGCACTATTGCATTTTGAACATCTAAGAGCATTATAACCTACTGGTTTTACAAAGTTCCTTTCAAAATGATTTTTGTAAGCGTTTCTTGTGGGTCTTTGTTTTATTCTTTCTTTTACTTTAGGAAAATCGATTAAAGGAATGGTTTCAGCAGTCATTCCCAAACCAGATTTATTGAAATAAGGTCTTTGAGCGAGAAAGTATTTTCTCCAGTTTTTCAGAACCTAAAGAAAATCTTTTGGAAATATTTGAAATATCATTTTTCAAGAATGCATTTTCTTTTAAAAGATTATTTTCACTTTCTTTGAGAGAAGAAACATTCGGTCTAAGCATTTCACTTTTTCCTTGAAAACATTCTCTTGTTGTTTTAAAGCAGAATTTTCTTTTTGAGTTCGGAAATTCTTTTAAGAGAAGTCTTAAGACTAAAACATAATTCATCAATGTATTTTGAAACTTTAATAGGGATTTTGAAGTTACTTACCTCGAGTTCACTTTCTGAATCCGAATCATTCTCGGAGTTTGATTCTAAATCTGATTGTGCCATTAGACATATGTTGGCATAATCATCATCACTATCCTCACACTCTGTATCACTCCAGGTTTCAGCTTTGAGAGCTTTTCGATATCTTTCAGATTTTCCTTTCTTCTTCCTTAGAAGAGGACAGTTGGGTCTGATGTGACCATTTTTCTTACATTCAAAGCAGACTACTTCTTTGTTTGATTCTTCATCTTCAGCAGACTTGGTCTGTTGCTTTTGAAAACTTTGTTTCTTTGCATTGAATCTTCTTCCTTTTCTGTTCAGCTTTCTGAATCTTCTTATCATAAGAGCAAGTTCTTCATCATCCATGTCGTCTTCGAATCTGTTACATCGAATCATTATTAGATTTTAATGCAATAGATTTCTTACCTTTAGGTCTTCGTCTTCATTGATTCGTTCCACTTCATAAGATTGAAGAGTCCCAACCAACTCATCGATAGACAGTGGCATGATTCTTTGGGTCTCCCGATTGAGGTCTTTATGTGATTCCAATCCTTGGAGAGTCCGTAAAATAACTTGTTTACTTTCATGGGATCAGAAATTGGTTGATTTTGATTTTCAAGACCATTCACAATATCTGTAAAACGACTAAACATGTCAGTTATAGATTCTCCTTGTTTCATTCTGAAGGCTTCGTATTGACCGAGAAGAATGTTGATTCTTGTCTCTTTTTCTCGATCGGTTCCTTCATAAGTAATGTGTAATCTATCCCAGACTTCTTTGGCTGTATCACAAGAAGATATTCTGTTATATTCGTAGGTGATAAAGCACAATATAAAGAATAAATTGCTTTTGCATCAAGAGCTTGTCTCTTGATTATCTCTTCCGAGTCATTTCGCTAGACTCAACGAGTCTTTTCCTCTTTTCGAGACAGGAGCAGCTTTGGGAACGATTCCTTTTTCTACAACGTCCCATTCCAGAGGATCCTTTGATCTTAAGAACGCCTTCATCTTGTTTTTCCATATGTTGTAGTCTTTTCCATCAAAATAAGGTGGTCTGGTGTTGCTTTGCCCTTCTACCAGCCCTGGAGCCACCATACTAGCCATGGATCTTTAACTCTGAAATAAAATACTTCAAACAAAGTGAGTACACGAGCTCTGATACCAATTGAGATAGCTAGTATAAGCACAAACAATTTATCGAGATACGGAAGCGATTCTTGGCAAACGATAGAAAGGAAATTCTCTTTTGATTAACAAAATGAAATACGATTAAGGTAAAAAGAGTAAGGAAGAGAAAATTGAACACAGGGTTTATAGTGGTTCGGCTTATTCCAAGCCTACGTCCACTCTTCCGCACTGACAGCTCACCGGCTGGATTTCACTATGATCAAAAGAGAAGTTACAGCACAACTTTGCCTTGATTCCACAGTGTAGATGTTCTACCACGCCTCCTCAAGGTTTCTCACAAATATAGACTCTCTTTTGTATACAAGCATTCTCTCAAAGGAATTGTCTAAATAAAAAGGAGCTTCAAACTTTGGAATTCTTCTATCGCGCACACCTCAACAACTTAGAACGTCTTCCTTATATACTCCTTTATGCCATCATACCCGTTGGCACTTACCAAAGGAATTCCTCCAATCTACCCGTTGGACAGAATCAATTAGGAAGATTATCCGAGCTATTAAAGGAACGTGTCGATAGCCAATCAATCTTGTTCGCCCATACAATCAGGATCTCGGTTTCCATAAGTATGACCTTCCAATAATATTTAGGCAATCACCGGATCTTCAATTATCGAGTCAATCTTCGATCAATCAAAGAACTCCGTTATGTCTTTTCCAGCTAGGAGATCTTCTCCAGATGATAAGGTTAAATCCTTAACGAAACATCCAGTTCTGGATAACCTTTCTTCAACGGATTAGAGACTGTCAATGAGGATAGACTTTGAGTCTTGAGTCTGGCTGTCCGGAGGTCTTCAGACTTTAAATAGCTGAGTCTGCAAACCTTCAGACTAGACTGATGGAAACATTTTGTCAGCTTCAAAACACTTCAAGAAGATTTCTCCAACAGACTCCACGTCCACAAGAACATCTTAGATAAGGAAAATTATCAAAAAAAAGTCCTCAAACCTATTACAATTATATCAATTCAATTGTAAACCCTTTTTGACTAATTGAGCCCTAAACTTTTTGCATTTATACAAATTTAATCCATTTGGTCAATTTTAACTGGAAATTGTTGACATGAACACCTGTCCTATGTCCCTTACAAAAAAAAAAAAAAAAACACTTACCCTATGTGGCATAGTCGACATTGACCGGGAAATTTTTAAATATTATTTTAATAACTTTTTGAATTATTTATTTATTTTTCCTTTCATTCCTTCTTTTCTTTTGTTTCTCCCCACCGTGTTGGAGCTTGACGGCCATTGGGCGAGGCCTTCATAGCCGATGGCCAAGCCAGCCTCACCTACGCCTGGTGAGGCCATGGCTGTGACATCCTAGATTTTCAACCCTGTTTTTTACTGAATAAATCAAACATTTCATTGACGCACCTATAAGGCTGTTCTCAAAGCTAATTACTCTTGAGATAACTAGACTATATGGGGAAACCTATAAGGAATTTTAAAGTAATAGACTTGAGAATTCGACCAGGAATCGATTTTTCGACCGTGCTCATCTTTAGAGGCCATTACGGTATAGTCAAAAAATCGATTTGAGATCAAAAATAGGTCGGTTCAACTAAGATGTGTGGCTAATCGTGGGTGACATCACTAAATTGAAAAATTCTCGTCGGCCGGCACTAGACTGATTTTCTTATTGTTTTGGTACCTTGTGTCCGTATTTGAATCCTCGAGATTTTCACGACAACCGAAAGTCACCAATGAGTCAAGTGGGTTCATTGTGGCTTGAAAAAAATCGACCACGGGTCATTTGCACTGAAAAATTTCTGAAAGTTACCCTGTAGCTTAGGTCACGCTAAAATCACGCCAAGTTGAAATTAAATATGAATTCAAATCTGATTTCAGAAATTGAAGTTTCTATCATGTCACAATAAATTCTAGGAGTCTTAGATTTTTATGTAACCCGAGACTTTTTGGGAAAAAGTCGTCCTAGAGTTGTTTTTGTCCAGAAAAAGACGGTCGACCCAGCTGCTTCTCCACCTCCATTGCCACCGCTTGAAGGCCAGAAGACTAGTAGAAGAAGCTATAGCCCGTCGCATGCCGGAGCGCCACCGTCAACTGCCGTTTGCTGCCTCCGCCTCTCTGTCGCACCTCTGCTGCTCTGCCTCCCTCACGTTGTCGTATCCACCTAGCCATGCGTCCAGCAGGCTGCTATGGATGCCTAGTCCACTATGAGCCACCACCGAAGCCCGCCGAAACTCATTCGACTGCTAGTTGCCTCGCCAAGCCGTCCACCGGTCCACCGTTGTCCTCATCGCACCAAACCAGCTTTTATTTTCTTCTGTTTTGCAAATAGAATAGGGGAATTTTGTGGGTTTCCAGTGAGTTCCCAAGCCCGTTTTGAGGTGGTCTCAAACCTCAAAACCTAGGCCCGCCTTTGGAAAAGTTGGTCCCCATCGCGTTCCCAACGTTTTAAATCGGACAGATCGCTAATCAAGTGAATTTTACTCACTAATCCTCGCTTAGTAGACTAATGATGTTTAGGGGTTGATTATATTTAATTAAGTGTAATTAAGTGGATAGATTAGATTAGCATAATTAAATTAGGGATTTACCTATGCATGTTAGGCAAATGGTTAGTGATATTAGCAAGTAGACTCGTGTTATTATTTATTGAACAAGTTTCAGAAATTTTCCGGGTTCGTTTCGGCTTTCAATTAGGCATTACGGCCTAAGTTGGATTTTTAGTATTTATTTAATTAATTTCCATAATTACTTAATTATTTATTTATTTTCCAGAAATTCAACCGAGATGGCTAGTGATCGGTATTTTGTGCTGATTTCAGTGGTGCTCTCTGTTTATTTAATTGAGTACATGATTGTGCAAATTGAGTGCAATTAGTGGTTGTGGGTATTTATTTCATAAATTGAATAAATTTGGTAATTGAGTGGAAAATTACCGAGCGTCAGTCTACAATGCCAAAAATCTATTATTGGACTACTGAAAGAAGTGGGGGAAATAAATGTGAAATTATTATATTTTGGCTAAAGACGACTGTGTACCCACACACGATATTTTTGAGATAACTAGTATAAGCACCTAGAGAGAGGTGAATAGGTATATAAAGGATTTTTGTTAATAATTGCACAACACTCGACAGTTAATAGATTTGAGACAGGTGGTAATCAAATTAAGATTGAGAGAAGAGAAAATTGAACACGCGATGTATAGTGGTTCGGCTTGTTTCAAGCCTACGTCCATTTTCTTCACCGACAGCCTATTGGCTGGATTCCACTATGAACAAAGAGATGTTACAAGCACAGCTTTGCCTTGATTCCACAGTGTAGATATTCTACCACACCTCCTCAAGATTTCTCACAAATATATACTCTCTTTTGTATACAAGTATTCGTTCAAAGGAATTGTCTAAACAAAAAGGAGCTTCAGACTTTGGAATTCTTCTATTGCACGCCTTTCAATAACTTAGAACATCTTCCTTATATACTCCTTTATGCCATCATACCCGTTGGCACTTACCAAAGGAATTCCTCCAATCTACCCGCTGGACGGAATCAATTATGAAGATTATCCGAGCTATTAAAGGAACGTGTAGATAGCCCATCAATCCTGTTCGCCCATACAATCAGGATTTCGGTTTCCATAAGTAGAACCTTCCAATAATACTTAGTCAATCACCGGATCTTTCAATTATCGAGTCAATCTTCGATCAATCAAAAGACTCCGTTGTGTCTTTTCCAGCCACGAGATCTTCTCCAGTTGATAAGGTTAAATCCTTAACGAAACATCCAATTCTGGATAACCTTTCTTCAACGAATTAAAGACTGTCAATGAGGATAGACTTTGAGTCTTGAGTCTGGCAGTCCGGAGGTCTTCAGACTTTAAATAGCAGAGTCTTGCAAGCCTTCAGACTAGACTGATGGAAACGTTTTGTCAGCTTCAAAACACTTCAAGAAGATTTTTCCAACAATCTCCCTATTTTTGATGGTGACAAAACTTTCCTGCAGATTTGGATAACTTTGTCCTGCAAAACATTTCTCAACCACATATGCATATCTTATAGAGATAAATGGCTAAATGAATAACACTAGAATCTGCAACCACAGAAAATAGGTTAGTTTAGTATACGATAAAGCCATACATAAGATATCAATAGTAGTTAATAGAAAGCAGTCAAGTCCAAGTCTAGTTCAGTTCTCATCCAGACACAAAGTCAAACAAAACAATCCAACAAACCACAGATTAAAAAGTTTTAAAAAAAAATTAATCGTTGAAAGTTTGTTCAAATCTTGCATCTCTCCCCTTTTTTGTCAGCATTAAAAAGGTTGAGATGAAGTCAAGATTGCTGGGGAACGCGGACAAGCTGGAAATTTTCCATAGACGAACGATGCCTTCCGGCCTTTTCAAGTCTTCCTTCGGTTGTGCAATCTCATCACCCTTGGCATTGGCCTGAATCAAGCAGAGGGCTTGGATCTTATCATTCAATGAACATGAAGAAACTTGACCTGCATTCTGCAAGTTTTGAACCTCGCATCCCAAGGCATAAATTTGACCTCGCATCTCCAAGAGAATATCCATGATTCTGCGAAAATCTGCTGTATTATCAGTCTGAGTACTTGCTTCTGCCCGATCTGATGGAGTAAATGCAGACGATGGTACATCAGTATAATCTCGCAGGTTTGGCGATGAAACTTCATGACCTTCTTCTGGAAACTGAGAGGCATAAACATCCTCCGGGTCGGGTGAGCGACTGACTCCTTCACTTGCATCAAGATATGAAGACTTCCCTCATTTCTCTTGATCTCCCCCTGTTTCCATGCCTACAGGCGGAGAGGAGAGTTCCTCAGGTTCTCATTCTTTCCTTTCTTCTTCAGGTCTTTCCTCCTCTGCTTCTTTTTCAGCTTCTCTTTCTTCGTCTTCCTTCTCCTCTGCTTCCTTCTCCTCTTCTTCCTTCTCATCTGCTTCCTTCTCCTCTGCTTCTTTCGTCATTTGATCCGATTCTTTCTGTGGAACAGGACGACTTAAATTTTTCAAAGCCATTACGGAGATGGTGATGTCGTCCTCATCATCTTCATCCTCAACGAGGAGAGCTCTTCTTCTCTTGGATGGAGCAACCATGGGCTCCTTCCCTTTTCTTTTAGCTGCAGAAGAGTGTTGATGAAATTTGGCAGGAGTCTTCTCCTTGAATTTTTCCAACTCCTTGCTCAGTTCCTTCAGACGCATTTTGGTTACCATTTTCAGTCCTACCACCATATGATTGCATGGTCGAACACAAAAGATTTGTGGAGGCTGAATATTCAGATGTCTGAATAACTTCGTAACAAGGCTTGGGTAAGGGAGTTGACCTCTGTCCTTCATCATTGCTCTATACATGTGAAACATCACAATGTGAGGGAGAGAAAACCTTTTCCCAGAGAGGATGGCATACATCGCTTTGCCTCCGAACTTGAAACATCGGTCTTGGAAGTTGATTTTGGTCGAGGCAATTGATTACTATCTTGTGAAGCAAGATGTTGAATGCCCTCATCCTTAAGTAGGTGATCTTCTTCTCTGTTCTCCCGTCCTTCACCGGTTCCGGTGTGGCCCGAGCAATGGAAACTTTGATCGATTGATATCTTCCTCTTTCAACTCCTAACACATCTGCCAGCATATTCATATCCACAACATAGTCTTGGTCTTTAACGCTGAAAGAAAATAGGATCTGCTTCCTCGATGATTTCTTCCTGTTGTGGATGATCAACGCCTTGAGGACTCGTTGGAGGAGAATGACGCCATTTGAGAATGTTGTGGGCTCGGTTGCTGCTCGGGAGACACTTCCTCTTCGTAAGATCGAAGTGCGTAGGCCCCTTACTCATTCTCCGTGGTCCCCGCTTGCGATTCTCAAAGATTTTCTTGAGGATGACATCTTTCTCAGTTTTGGAAGATTCCTTGCTTGACTTTCCCAAGAAAGATGACAACTTTTTGTAGATTAAACAAAGAAGACAAACGGGAATGGAGGATCGATGCTTTCTAGGGTTTTTGAGAGTAAAGTGAAGAGGAATCAACGGTGCACGATCGATTAAAAAGAGAGAGATAAACGAACCGTCACAAAGGAAATAAAAAAATGCCTTTTCAAAATAACTGTCTTTTTCCGCAAAAATAGCCATTTCAAAAATTCTTCTTTTTGAAAATGAAACGATACAATAATTGTGTCGATTAAATAAAGCAACAATTTAAACACAGTCTGACGATCATACCTTTTCAAGATAGGATTAGAGAGAGAAAGACTTACAGTTTGACGGTCGTACCAAGACTATCTTGCAAATAAAGTCTTGTATGTCCGAGTCGAAAGTCTTTAGACTTTAATTTCCTCATACCTCAAAATTTTGAGTCCGGAATGGATAGATTCAAATTGATTTTTCTCCAAAGGCTTTGTGAATATGTCCGCTAGTTGTTTCTTTGAGTCAACAAATTGAATTGAAACATCTCCATTTTGAACATGGTCTCTAATAAAGTGATGTCGAATCTCTATATGCTTTGCTCTTGAGTGGAGAATTGGATTTTTGGTGAGGTTGATAGCGTTGGTGTTGTCGTAATTAATCTCGTGCATGAGTCTTCAATTTCAAAGTCTCTTAGCTGTTGTTTTATCCATAGAATTTGCGAACAGCAACTTCCAAGAGCTACATACTCGCTTTGTTGTTAAAAGAGCTACGGTGCTTTGTTTCCTTGAAAACCAAGACATTGCTCTACTTCCAAGCAACCGGCAAGTTCCCGAAGTGCTTTTCCTATCAACTCGCAACCGCCGCCAGATCTGCGTCGAATATCCCGGAGAAGATCAAAGTCTCCCTTCTTAGGGTACCAAAGACCGATGCTTGAAGATGAAGCAACGTATTTAATAATACGTTTTG
This sequence comes from Eucalyptus pumila, assembly GCA_016097595.1. Classification (NCBI taxonomy): domain Eukaryota; kingdom Viridiplantae; phylum Streptophyta; class Magnoliopsida; order Myrtales; family Myrtaceae; genus Eucalyptus; species Eucalyptus pumila. Next base: position 51,902,130 of record CM027848.1, read on the forward strand.
CAGCACCGAGATGAGATTCTTTAGGATCTGATTGAAACCTAGCACAGAGATACAAACACTCAACAAAATGTCGGTCTAGAAGCGTAAGATAAAGAAGTGAACCAATGACGCTTACGTACAGCTTTTGATCGACTTTCTTTCCTTCTTCATCTTTGTCTATCTTTAAGGAACTTGACATTGGTATGTCAGTCTTTTTGTAATTTTCCAGACCGAACTTTTTGACAAGATCATTTGCATACTTTTCTTGATGAATAAACGTTCATTCCTCCAATTGTTTTATTTGAAGTCCAAGAAAGAAGGTTAACTCACCCATCATGCTCATTTCAAATTCATCCTGCATAGTCTTAGAATATTTCTTACGTGAGACTTTCATTAGAGGATCCAAAGATGATATCATCGACATATATTTGAACAAGCAGAAAACTTTTGCTTTCTCTTTTAATAAAAAGAGTAGTGTCCACTTTACCTTTAACAAATCCATTTTGAATTAAAAATTTACTTAATCTATCATACCAGGCTCGAGGTGCTTGCTTTAAGCCATATAAGGTCTTTTTGAGTCTGAATACTGAGTCTGGTTTCTTCAGGTCTTCAAACCCTGGTGGTTGTTCCACATAGACTTCCTCATGGATGAATCCATTTAGGAAAGCACTTTTGACGTCCATTTGAAATAACCTGAAATTTTTATGACAAGCAAATGCAAGTAATAAACGAATTGCTTCTAACCTTGCTACCGGTGCATAAGTCTCGTCATAGCGATCCCTTCTTCTTGTGTGTATCCCTTGGCCACGAGTCTTGCTTTGTTTCTTACGACTTTACCTTTCTCGTCCATCTTGTTTCGAAAACCCATTTAGCTCCAACAACGATTTACCTTTCGGTTTTGGAGTTAAATCCCAGACATCATTAATTTTGAATTGTCTGAGTTCTTCTTGCATAGCTTCAATCCAGCTTTCATCGGATAAAGCTTCTTCTATGCTTTTGGGTTCTATTTTAGAAATAAGAGCCACGGCACTAGACTCTTCTCGCCTTTTGGATCTGGTGCGAATTCCTTCATTAATTTCGCCGATAATGAGATCTTTGGGATGACTAGACTTATGCTTCCAGTTACTGGTTGATTTGTCTGATTGATGATCTCTTTATTTATTTGAATCTTCACAAACAGCTTGATGCTGGTCTACCAGAGTCCGAGATGCTTCTTGAGTTGTAAGCTTTGGAGGATCTGGAGTATGTTCAGACTCTTCATGATGAGTTTGACTGGATTCATTTTGCGTAGAGTCTTGAAATTTGACATTCATTGACTCCTCCACAGACTGGCTCTTCTTGTTATAGACTCTGTAGGATTTACTTGATGTAGAATATCCAAGGAAGATTCCTTCATCTGTTTTCCCAATATACATGGTGTACATAGATCAGACTTTTGGTATGATAAAATGGGTAGACCACGAACAAGCTTCTTTGCTGAGATTTTGGCTATCTACTTCATGTTGATATGCCCAAGCTTTTTGTGCCATAAGTTCGCTTCGTCTTGTATTGAGATTAGACATTGCGATTCATCTGGTTTCACGTCCAAGAGGTAGATATTTCCATGTCTTCGACCCATGAATGACTCGAGTAGTGTCTTTGCTGGTTCCTGAACAAATACCCTCTTGAAAGTTGATTCTAAAACCGGCATCACAAAGCTGACTGATACTTAGCAGATTGTAATTGAGCCCTTCAACTAAAGAAACATTGCTTATTGTGAGGTTCCCAATCTTTACAATTCCAAATCCCACAATACTTCCTTTGCTATTTCCTCCAAATGAAACTTTTCCTCCATTTACTTGAACAAGCTTAATGAAGCTATTTGAGTCTCCGTCATGTGTCTTGAGCATCCACCGTCAAGATACCACTTTACCTTTTTCTTAACGGAGACCCGCATTTAAAATAGAGTCTCAAGCTTTCTTTGGTACCCAAATTTTCTTGGGTCCTTTTGAGTTAGTAAGATAAGCAGTATTAACCCATACTTTCTTAACTGGTTTCCAAACCATAGGACACTCTTTTTCAAAGTAATCCGGACTGTTACACTTTGAACACCTGAGTGCATTTCGACATATAGACTTTACAAAAACTTTCTTGAAATGATTTTTGTAAGCCTCTCTCGAGGGTCTTGTCTTAATTCTTTCTTTTACTTTAGGAAAATCAATCAAGGGAATTGTTTCTGCTGTCATACCGAGACCGGACTTATTGAAGTAAGGTCTTTGAACTGAAAGAATTTTTTCAAGCTTTTCGGACCCTATTGAAAATTTCTTTGAAATATTTGCTAAGTCAGTTTTCAAAAGAGCATTATCTTTCAAAAGACTATCTTCATTTTCTTTAAGGGTGGAAACATTTAAGTCTAGACTGTTAACTTTTTCTACTAAAACATTTTCCTTTTGTTTTAGAGCTGAGTTTTCCTTTTTAAGTTCGGAAATTCTTTTGAGAGAAGTCTTAAGACTAAAACACAGTTCATCAATATATTTAGAAACTTTGACAGTAATTTTAAAATTACGTGCCTCAAATTCACATGTTCGAGTCGATCCTAGAATCCGAGCCGAGTCGATTGTGCCATTAGACATAGGTTGGCATATTCATTATCACTTTCTTCACACTCGTATCACCTGGTTTCGGCTTTGAGGGCTTTTCGAAACTTTTCTGCTTTTCCTCTCTTCTTCTTCGGAGATGACGGTTGGGTACGATGTGTCCCTTTTTCTTACATTCAAAGCAAACTACATCTTTGTTTGGTTCCTCATCATCAACAGACTTGGTCTGCTATCTTTGAAAACTTTGCCTCTTTGAGTTGAACCTCCTTCCTTTTCTATTCAGTTTTCTGAACCTTCTTATCATGAGAGCAAGCTCCTCATCGTCCAAATCATCTTCAGAATCTGCATCATCAGAATCATCATTTGATTTTAATGCAATGGATTTCTTACCTTTTGGATCTTCATCTTCATTAATTCGTTCCACTTCATAAGACTGAAGAGTTCCAATCAGCTCGTCGACAGATAGTGGCATAATTCTTTGCGTCTCTCTTATTGAAGTCTTTATGTGATTCCAATCCTTGGAGAGTCCACGAAAGAGCTTGTTTACCTTCATGGGATCAGAAATTTTTTGTCCTTGATTCGCAAGACCATTGACGATATTTGTAAAACGACTAAACATGTCAGTAATAGATTCTCCTGGTTTCATTTTGAAGGCTTCATATTGACCGAGGAGAATGTTAATTCTGGTTTCCTTCACTCGATCTGTTCCTTCATAGGTGATATGTAATCTGTCCCAAACTTCTTTTGCTGTAACACAAGAAGATATTCTGTTATATTCAGTTGGTGGCAAAGCACAGTATAAAGAGTAAATTGCTTTTGCATCGAGTATTTGTCTCTTGATTAACTCTTCCTGAGTCATTCCGCTGGTCTTAACAATTTCTTTCCCTCTTTCAGAGACTGATGCAGCTGTAGGAGTAATTCCTTTTTCTACAACGTCCCATTCCAGAGGATCCTTTGATCGTAGGAAAGCTTTCATCTTGTTCTTCCAAATGTTGTAATCATTTCCATCAAAGTAGGGAGGTCTGGTATTGCTTTGCCCTTCCATCAGCCCCGGTGCTAGCATACTAGCCATGGATCTTTTACTCAAGTAAAACACTTCAAATAAAGTGAGTACACGGTGCTCGATACCAATTGAGATAGCTAGTATAAGCACCTAGAGGGGGTGAATAGGTATATAAAGGATTTTTGTTAATAATTGCACAACACTCGACAGTTAATAGATTTGAGACAGCGGTAATCAAATTAAGATTGAGAGAAGAGAAAATTGAACATGCGATGTATAGTGGTTCGGCTTGTTTCAAGCCTACGTCCACTTTTCTTCACTGACAATCTATTGGCTGGATTCCACTATGAACAAAGAGATGTTACAGCACAGCTTTGCCTTGATTCCACAGTGTAGATATTCTACCACACCTCCTCAAGATTTCTCACAAATATATACTCTCTTTTGTATACAAATATTCGCTCAAAGGAATTGTCTAAACAAAAAGGAGCTTCAGACTTTGAAATTCTTCTATTGCACGCCTTTCAATACCTTAGAACATCTTCCTTATATACTCCTTTATGCCATCATACCCGTTGGCACTTACCAAAGGAATTCCTCCAATCTACCCGGAATCAATTAGGAAGATTATCCGAGCTATTAAAGGAACGTGTAGATAGCTCATCAATCATGTTCGCCCATACAATCAGGATTTCGGTTTCCATAAGTAGAACCTTCCAATAATACTTAGTCAATCACCGGATCTTTCAATTATCGAGTCAATCTTCGATCAATCAAAAGACTCCGTTATGTCTTTTCCAGCCACGAGATCTTCTCCAGTTGATAAGGTTAAATCCTTAACGAAACATCCAGTTCTGGATAACCTTTCTTCAACGAATTAAAGACTGTCAATGAGGATAGACTTTGAGTCTTGAGTCTGGCAGTCCGGAGGTCTTCAGACTTTAAATAGTAGAGTCTTGCAAGCCTTCAGACTAGACTGATGGAAACGTTTTGTCAGCTTCAAAACACTTCAAGAAGATTTTTCCAACAATTTTATCGGAGATGGTAAAAGATGAGAACGAATTTTGTATGACGTGGCTCGGTGATTAGATATATCACCTTAGAGAATGCACGTGACTCGTTGATTAAATACATTACCTTTGAAATGGCACGTGGCTCGGTGATTAGTACGTCACCTTAGAGAATGCACGAGGCTTGGTAATTAGACGTGTCGCCTTGGAGAATGCACGTGGCTCGATGATCAAGTACATCACCTTTGAGAATGCATGTGGCTCGATGACTATATATATACTATCTTGGAGATTGCATGGATTTAAATGACCGGGGAATGGTTTGTTTGACATGTAAATCAACTAGGTCGATTAATCGATATTTCGATCGGTAGTGATTGATTGGGTGCCTATTTAAACCATGTTGATTTGCAGGTGGAATCTGAAGCCAAGGTAAGTCATCTGACCTGTTCATGCATAGGCAGCCCATAGTGTATTGGTTTCCTAATTGAGTCTTAGGAGAGTAGAACTCGCTGAGACGTAGTCTCACCCCGTTATAGGATAACATTTCAGGCCCCTAGAATGTAGCACTTCCACCTCCTCGTCCTCCTATGCATTTTGGCATCCCTGAAGAGATTACAGAGATCGCATACCACTTCCATGTACACCCTCACCCGGAAGGACTAGAGTATGTGCTAGTTAAGTCCACTATTTGGGTTAACATGGGTTAGGACACCCTAAGGCCCCACGAGTATCGATCGTGGTACCGTCACTACCACGATGGGCGAAGAGAGGGTCCCATATCAGAAGGTGATGTGCCTATGTACGATCTAGAAGAGGCATTCGGAGAAGGGACGGCATATTATAAGGATGGGTCAGTAGTAGATGCCAAGGATCCTAAACTCGAGAATGAATCTCGTACTCCGTGTACTCAATCAAAGACGCCAAATGGAGCGAAGAAGAAGGGGAGATCGTTAAGCAGGAGGAGGGACAGGAGGATGAGCCCATTTAGGAGGAGCCAGAGGACGAGCCTGAAGCTAAACCCATGGATGAACCCGGGGATGAAGATCCTGAAGAGGAGGAGTCCGAAGAAGAGGAATCAGAAGAAGACTTTGAAGAAGAGGAGTAGGAGGAGGATTCAGAGTACGACCCGGATGAGGATTGAGACCCCCATCCTATTTTGTAAACCCTAAGTCGTGGATTGATGTATAATAGATCGGACTTATGTGAATAGTATTGTAATATATACTATAAGGGTTGCTGTGTATAAAAGTGTGGTTGTGGTTTTTCATGTTGAAAAAATATGGCCCTACTTTTCTATCCCATTATTTTATTGTCTGGGGATTTTATTATATGTTTCCGCTTGCGTATTAAAATAAAAAGGTCGGCAATGCGTCCTAGGTCGTCGCTATTAATTGACCAGGTGAGGGATGGGAGCGTGTTTGAGGATCGGGCATTACAATGGCCACCTTCACTGGCGACTAGCTTCACCTTGCGATGGTCTGGGTAGGCATAGCTATGAGCAAGACCACCTTAGCCTGCAACTAGCGAAGCCATAGCAAGGCTAGCTTCGCCTAGTGGTGGGCAAGCTCTAGCAACTCTCATCGGCCACAATGGGGAAAAACAAAAGAAACGAAGGAATGAAAAGAAAAGAAAAGAAAAAAATTAATAAAGATTCGAAAATTTATTAAAAAAATTTCGCGTCAGCACTATCCGTGCCATACATAATGTTTGGTATCCATGTTAGCGATTTCTTTGCCGGATGGGTTGAATAGGCATAAATACAAAAGATTTAGGACTCAATTGATTAAAAAAAACTTAGGACTAAATTGATATAATTGCAATAGGTTTATGATATTTTAAATGATTTTTCCTCTTGGATAACATAGCAAAGAAAACTAGAGTTCAAGGCCAATAAGCTTTATGAAACTTGTATGTCCGTTCAATTTAGGGTTCCAAAAACATGACTAGTCACTCTAGAATCCAGAATTTTCAACGAACTCGTTTGGTGCATGTATATAGGCCGAAGGGTTGCACCAGCAGCTAGTTCAGCATCATCGGAATTTGCTGAATTTGCACCTTGTGTAGTTGCCTTAATGATGCGAGATGTTCAACGGCAGAAGTTTTGTAGAAAGTGTAGAAAATAAATTATTTGGAAAATATTTTTTTAAATAATCAATTATATTACTTAAAATAATTAATCAATGAAAAAATTATGCTATTGACAATAATTTACATCTAAATATTCTCATGAATGATGAAAATATTTTTTATTCATTTATGTAAAAAATAAAAAAGAATTATTTTAAAAAATATTTTCTTAATCATTTATTTTCTGTTAAAAAAATTGAATATGAGAAAGGAGTTATGCCACTTTTGCTTTCCAGGAAAAGATAAATCTTTGATGTCGAACAGGCACACGGTTTGCTGTATATATCTCCTACTTTCAAGAACTAATAAAATGAAAGAGAGAACAAAATTATCACATCTGGCCGGTGCACTTGATGCAGCCAAAGTCAGAAACAGCGAGGAAAACACACAATTCACATGTTGAAAAAACAATGTAAACATGCAGATGCCCCCGATATCATTCTTAGCCATAAGATAGCTACTTTAAAATCATAATGATTTCTGTCTTTATTTATTTCCAGGGACCATTAATAGCCAGCTCAGTGTGAACAGGATCCACCAGCCGTGGCCACTCGACAGGTAATAAATATTGAAGTCAACATAACAACCACATGTCAAGCCCCAATATGTCCCAATACCTCTTACATACTCTGAAATAATACTTATTCTAGAACCCCTAGAGGAAATTCAAAAGAATTACATAAGTCTGTCCAGCGGGGCCAGATCCCCTCGCACCCCTCTAGCGAGTTCAACCTGGCCCTTTGCTTCCTGAATTAACCTTTTCAGGTTACAAGTTGAGTTGCGCAAAAAAAAAAAAAAAAAAAAAAAAAAAAAAACACTAGGTCACAATAGCATTATGGTATGTTCAAAAGGAATTATGCCGATGTGAACTTTGTTTGACCAACTTCAATTCTCAAAGCAAAACCTATAGGTATATCTGAGTCATATGGATAAACCTCAAACTACCCCATCTTCAGTTCTCAACGTTACACTTTAGCATCTTCTTGGTCATATACAATTGATCGGAAATGATCAATTGGATCTTGCAATTAAATTCAACGACAATGTATTTTGTATGTTTACTCTCATGTCCATGAAAATCATTTGTGGAATTGGAATTCAGCATTAGGTATCATACATTTACGCAGTTTTCAGTTCAGTACAAAACATCAAAGATTTGACAAATGTTTATCATAGTTAACTGCAATGTACGATGGATCAATCCATGCGTATATTTGCTAGATTATATTGGTCCGAAGAATATGAGCATAGGGAACTTTCCTTTTTCCCCCGTCATTTACGTTTAGTCCTCTAATGTCTCTGGAGAATCCTTAATAACTCTTCGCAATAATTATAGCACGTGCCACGAACACTCCACTTCCTAGTCCTTGTTTCTTTATTTTTCTTTTGGTCAAACTTGTTTCTTTATTCAACCGCTAACATTTTTTCTCTTAGCAAACAGCAAAGATTTACACATTCTAGATGGTCATTAGGGGACATCGATGGCATCGACGCAGCCAAAGTTTGAGCCCCGAGGTCAACATATAAATAATTCACATCTTGAAATAATAGTGTTAGCATGCACATGCTGCCTGATTCCTTTCTTAACCAAAGATGACTACTTAAAATATCAAAATCAATGGGGATAAAACAAAATCATACTTGGTAAGCATTTAAAAGTCTATTTTTTTCTCATATTTAAAAATCTATTTTAGAACTCTTTTTTTGATGACACGATGAGTTGAATAAGTATAAATTTTAGAAGCGGCGCATGGAGATTCCTTGGGTACCAAAAAAAAAAGAAGCACAAATTCTAAATAATTTATTAGCTACCATAAAGATTCCTAACAAGTTGAGGTGAACATTTGAATAATAGAATATTGGAATGAAACTCATTAGAATTAGACTAAGAATGAGATAGATACATTTAATTCACAATTTTAGCGATTTACCATGGGATTCCTAGATAAGATCTGCCTAGAAAATGGGGAATTAGAGCTGCCAAAATATACCATAAACTTATTTTGTAACTCATATTTAATGGGCCTTGCATAATGGGTAACAACATACTTGGCAACAAAGTGGGTCAAAATTAGTTAACAAAAAAACAAAACCTAGTTAAATGGGTTACTTAAATGATCCGTACTTCTTCTTTTTTTTTTTGTTAGTCCTACTCTATGTCTACTCTACACTCATCCTCAGACTTTTGCCATGCCTCTTGCAGGGCGTGGGAGTCGAAACCCACTCTTGAAACTTACTCATCCCCACCCCCATTCCCCCTTGAAAAAGTGGGGATTTGAACCCCTCACCTCCCCCTTCCATGTTGGAAGGGTGACCACTGGAGCGAATCCCAGTGGTTAAATGATCCGTACTTGACCTTAGTACATTCCTACTCATGTACTGCCATTGTATTTTTAAAGACATATTGGAGTTCTAGCGGTCGTATGGGTGTCCTAGTTGCAGGCGAAATCATTCAATTTGTTCCTGTAATTTCCGTTGCAATTGTTTTTTTTTTTTTGTAGTAAAAGCTCAGAATTGTTTTTTCAATTGTAGACAAAAAAAAGTTGACGTTGTGCAGTGTTATTTGACGAGTAAATATGTGTATATATATAATATCATAATCGGTCATACATCTGAAAAAAAAAAATGAGAGCTTGGAATGATTTTCGTTTTCTTTTTTCTTTTTTAATTCCGGCTTTAGATGAACGAGATTTAAATTTTGTCTGATACTGGATACCTCATATCTTTCATATTTCTCACAATTCTGGATCTTTATTTTTCGAAGAGTGCTAGAAATAACTTTTTGAAATTTAAACAAAAGATGGTCTCTTAAAATCATGGCAACCGGAATTTCTGGCCGGAGTCAATAAAAAAGTCAATATAACTACCACATGACGTGAGGGATGAGAAAAAGACGGCACGAGCCACCGGCCAACAATTCGAACTTCCCAGCAAACAACCCTCGGTAAACTGAGTCTCTAAAATAAAAACTTTTTTTATCTAAACAATAAAAAATAAAAACTTTTTAAAGCCAAGAGCCAACACTAGAATAAATAAATAAAAAAGTCACTCTAGAATCTAGAATTTTCAAAAGGAGACCTATCAACCAACCAGTTTGGTTTGCGCATGCAAGCTGAGGGTCGTAAAAGCAGTTCCGCAACACGGGAAGTAGCTGCTCACATCAGTCGATCTCATTTTTGCATCTCATTTCCCTGAAATCTCACCTTAGGGTCAACACAAAGAAGCTAATGCTCAAGGGGAGCAAAGGATTTCACAAGTACAATTCGCTGAAGCAAGTGCCCAAATAGAACTAGAATCAAATTATCCTTGGATAGTAGAGCTCCTATTTGAGATTAAGGCATAGTAATATGCAATGGAGTTTGAAATCCAGAAGTTGTATGCTACTCTCGGTACTATCTTAGAGTCTCTTACAGGTAAGGTACAATCTCTTGATGATCAAGTCAAAACTTTGAATCAGCGGGCTTCGTAGAATCTGGCAAAAGTTGAGACTGTTTATCATCAAAACTTGTTCTTGTTCCAAAACAACCTTAATCCTTTTTCGACTTGACATCTTTTTATGCTTAATTGGTTTAATCTTTTTGTTGATGACAAAAATGGGGAGAGACTGTGCAGATTGAATCTTATCTTTGACTTGTGATTGTGTTTGACTTTTCTTGTTGTGATTTGCAAACTATTAATTGATGTGTTTTGTGGATGTAGACTATGTGTATTTATTATGTGTGTACTATGTTTACTATTTATCTTCTTCATCAATTATCATGTGCTGCTAAAAGTGTTGTTTTGCAGGATATTTTTCATATAATGATTAAATCTGCATAAAAATTTTGTCACCACCAAAAAGTGGAAGATTGTTGAGAAAACTTTTATCAGATTTTGAAGTTGACAAAACTTTCCTATTCTTGTTCTTATTCTGAAGATTACTAGGCTTCTGTGCTATATTGTAGAATGTTGTCAAAGTCTATTTTACTTAGAAGTTTTTTCCATTCTAACGAGATCCAGACTGAAACCAAGTCTAGAATGGAGATATAATCAAACTCATAATTATTGATCTTTCGACAAGGATTCGATACAAATGTGATTTATTATTAATATCTGGTTTTTTGGCGAAGAATCTCACTTACCTTTTATAAATATATTGATGGAATCAATCACAATTTGATGAAATCAATCTTGAAGACAAGTTCTTTTTTGGGAAGCATCTACTTATGGAAACTTAAATTCTGATTGTATGGCGACCATAATTATTGAATTTTCATCTCAATCTTCAAATGGTTACAAGATTTCCTTAATCAATTTTGTCCAATGGATTGATTAGAAGAAATTTCTTTGAAGAATGCCAACGGTTACAAAAGCGTAGAAGAGTATTTAAGGAGGCCATTTAGTCCATTTGAGTGTATGCGTGAAAATTGAAATTCCAAAGTTTAAGACTTTTCCAATCACTTGTTCTTCATCAACAATGCTTACAAATTGTATTCAAGAGATAAAAACACAAGGAGAGTGATTTAATGAGAGAAAAATAAATATTCCATTTGAGTGTTCGTACTTAAACCATTGAATTTCTCTGTTGATGCCTTAGTGAATTTCAGCCCAGAAGGCTATCAGCGTGAGAGGGTAGACGTAAGCTTGATCTAAACTGAACAATTATAAATCTCGTGTTCAATTTTCTTTTCCCTTAACTCTTCTAATTTGTTTGTCGCAATCTTTTTTTGAATTCCACGGATTTCTAAATCATCTTAATTGAGCTTGAACTTACTTCAAAAGTCTAGCGTCACTTTTAATCAAACTTTGCTTGCAAAAAAAAAAAAATTATTATGTATTTATTTGCTTAATTTGTTTTTATACCTATTTACCCCCTCTAGGTGGTAATACTAATATTTTCAATATCTACATGCTAAAAATAAAAATTGAATATGTGTCATTCTGTAAAAACCAGCTTATATATAAAGAAACTAGGACAATGTTAATGCACTGATTAAAAATTTCATTAACGTATGTTGCTTGGAAAGAAGGGAACGGTGGAAGAAAAATTGAAGTTGGCGATAAACAAAGGAAGGGCAATGCCGTGATTTTGGCACCTTTGAGTGGGCAATTCCACGAGTTTTCCACTAGCGGGGGTGATCCAGAAACGCTGACAACACATATTAATCGAACGGCTGATATTAAACCACTTGAATCCAACGGCTAAGGAGAAACATGACAAACTTGTGCGCAAAAGCACGGGATTGCAGAAATGGCCCTCGCTTCACCTTTTTCTCTTGGCTTCCACTTATCAAATCAAATTAGCAAATCACCAACTTTTTCGAAATTTTACAAGTACTTAAAAGATTACCAATGTTATAATGAATATATTCGATTTTCCATTTAAGTCTTAGCAATTTATTTTTTTATCACGCTTTTGTAAACCTTTGCCGAATGTAACATTTGAAGCTCTTTTATTCATATTGACCCAAACTTTTCAAAAGTTGTTTGTGTTGTTCAAAAAGTCAAAAAAAAAATAAAAAATATATATATATATATATATATATTTTTTCCACCAAAAGCTAAATATAATCCAAATTATAAAAAGGTCATGCAAAATTTTACATACGATCTAAGTGCCAATGTCTATATATTGTCAAAATATAAGGTGTTACGAGTCGAAAAAGGCCAAAACGCATTATCACAATATATAAATTAAGTAAAAAGAGAAAAGTAAAAATCTATGTAGACATGCCCGAAGAGAATTGAGATGGACCCAAGGCAATCCCAACCTAAAATTAAGGTCCGAAGTGGCTAGGTTAGTCGGATTTTCTGCCTCGGAAAAAAGAAATTGGTTAGCCAATATGTAAGATTATTCACATTTTTGTTAAATTTAAAGAAAAAAATAATTGCACAAGTAAAATTCGGATAAAGTGATTTTTCTAATCACTTATTTTCCACAAAATGAACTTACCTAAAGAGTTGGATCATTTTCAGTCCGTTGAATTCGCACCATGTAGTTTTTTCCTTCTATATCTAGGTGTTCTATGGTTAATAGTTTTATGTCAATGTGAGCCTTCAAAATTTGAGATAATGTCTATCCCAATCATCTCAAGAAAATGTTATTCAAATATTATATATATATATATATATATATATGTATATTGTATATATATGATACCTAAATTTTATCTATTTATTTAGGATTTAATCGCAAAGAAAATTAGGAATTAATGTCTAACCCATAAACAAAAAAATAATTTTTATTAAATTGTATCATATATTGACATTATGAATATTTGCATTACTGATATTAACTGTCAGAATTTTTTTGAAAAAAAAATTAAAAAAATTTAGTTAATGCAAATTAAAAATAGTAATAATGCGGCCAGACTTAGCCCGGCCCCTTTTTCTTTTCTTCTCTCCATAAGTGCCAAGGTCCTTACAAAAAGAAGGCTCTCTCTCACAATTCACCCGTCCGACCTAAAAGGACAAGCAGCATTTTAACACTGAGTATTCATTACTAAGAGATAATTGATGACGAGATGTCGAAAACAGAAAACCTCGATTACCTTCACAACTCCTTCCAAAGAATGGCCGACCTCCTCTACTACAGATTCCAGGTGATTATTCATTAACGTGGGTGTCTCAAATAACAAAAGCCAAGTCATTCCTTTATTCACTACTTCTTTCCTTAACACCTGTGAATTTATGCTCCTAATACTCTTTGATGGACCTTTAGAACCAGACTGAGATCTTGCTGATTCAAAACCACCAAACCGGCCCCCGCCAAACATGCTGGCAAATATATCATCAAAACCAAAGTTGAACGGGCTCTGACCACCAGAACCACCAAAGTGATACGAAAAGCCCTGAGAAGCTCCCTGGCCACCTGCACTCTGCCATCCACCTTGTCTGAAAGAAAAATGAGTTTCTCCAGGCCCACCATTGGTAAATTAAGAGTATCCACCATGGCCGCCAGGATTGCCAGTGTAAGAGTATTCACCATGACCACCAGGATTGCCATCATCAAAACCAGGATTACCCTTTTCATCTCCATACAAATCATAATTCTTTCTCTTCTCTTCATCAGACAAAATCTCATAGGCTAATCAAGAAAAAATGGAACAAAACCATGACCAGTAGCAATATAAACATATTTCTAAAGTCTTTGCACAACGAATAAATGCCTAAGGATATACTTTGATTTGCTCAACATAATAAGCTTATGAACTTGAAAATGATGCACTTCAGGAAAGAGCGGAGAAAGCACAATGCCAGAAAGTTTTTAACATACCATTGTTGATCTCTGAGAACTTTTCTTGGGCGCCTTTATTTTTGTTCTTATCTGGGTGATACTGAAGAGAGAGCCTGCAAAGAATCCATATACCGGCTGAAAAATAATAACGACAAAACATCAAGAAGTCTGCATGTATGAGCACAGTTTTATTTCTTTTGTTTTGGGGGGAGGGGGAGGGTTTGGTTGGAGGGATATGCTAAGTCAGTCGTTAGAAAGTGACAGTAAACATATAAAGCCAAGGGCTAATTACATGCTGCACATGGCAATTAAAATTGCAAACTAAACCAGCTAAGATCCTTGGCATGTTAAAACCACATTCAACAATAAATAAGGTTTAACCACCTCAAGAAACATTTTATATGTGCAATGTGCTTCATTCTGTTATCACCTTCTCAATACCAGTTTGTCTAAAAGCTTTTCTATATCCATTATCTGTGTGTGTGTGTGTGTGTGTGTGTGTGTGTGTGTGTGTGAGTATATAAGACACATATCCACATAATTATTGACCTGTATAAGGAGTTTGCAATACTAGCATTGGCGGGGTTGACCTCAAAAAGGAAAAAGAGCATCATGCACCCCATATTAATTTAAGATAAGAGTATATGAAAAATAATTTCCATTGTTCATCAAGCACTTTAAAAGTATCGATGACCAAATAATGATTGTCGTGCGGCACGACCGGCCTGGGCAAGCTGGTAGCAGCTGGCGACGCTGCTTAAAAGGGGAGAGGTTGGAGCGAAAGGGGGGGATCTTTGGCTGAAAAATCCAGAGAGAGAGAGAGGGAGACTTCCGACGAGAGAGCCGCGAGTGAGAGCGAGGGAAGAGAGTCGGAGCAGAGGCCGCTGGCCACCGCGCCTGAATCGCTGCCGACTACCCGCCGCCGTGCCTCCTTTCCCGCGCCGAAGCTCCGGTAAGCCTCGACCCTATTTTGGCCCTGTTTTTGGGCGTGCCGGGGTGGAGCTCGCGGTCGTCCAGCTCACACGAGCTCCAGCCCCGACCATCCTTTCTCCAGGTACTATGCGTGTCGTTGTTTGTTTGTCGAGAGTCCCGTCGAGAATCCCGGTTGAAGTTGAGCCGGAAACCTCATGATTCGCGAGCGCCCTTCACCCGTTCGACGAAATGCTAAGCGAGATCTAGTTTTCATTCTCCCGTTTTTGGCCGAAATCGAGTCGGCCGTGCACGCCGTGATCTATGGGAATGTTCCAGTGGTGTTGGGCGACCTTGGGCGTCGGCCGTGTAGCCGTTCGCCACGTTTCCATCGTCGCCGTAGTTTGTTCGGTGTTTGGCTGTGGTGTGGCTCTCGGCCGACGGCGGGGAGGTCGGCAGACGAGTGGCGTTCGGAGTGGACGACGCTGGTTGGTAGCTTGGCGGTGTCCTGAGCGCCGGCGAGGGTTGTCTAAGTGGCGTCGGTTCGGGTGAGGGGGTTCGGTGAAGGAGAGCGCAAGGGGGAGGCGTGCTTCGGGAAAGGAGAGAACCGGGAGAAGAAGAGAAAATAGAAAAAAAAAAAAAAAAGAAAAAAAGATTTAAAAAAGATTTAAAATTTTAGTTTTTAATTTGAAGCGGGTGATATTCCAGTAGGCAGATTGGGTTATCGGGTCAGACCAGGTTCACGGGTCCGAATCCCTTTTCCCGAATATAATAATAATAGAAATTTTAATTAAAAAGTTCGTTTTAAATATATAGTTGCTATTCATTTTTTATGTGGGTCGGTCGACAGTGGAAATAGAGGGAGGAGAGAGAGGCAAGCATGAAAGAACTCAGATAATTTCTCTATTTTTTTAATTTTTAATACTATAAAAATTCTAAAATTTATAAATTTGTGCCATATTTAACCTAAATTAATTTTCATGTGACAAGAGTTATATTTTTCCATCGGTGATAGACTTTTCATCAACGAGAATCACTTGGCATAACAGGCCCACAACATAAGCCGATTGATATCAAAGCTTCCACTTTCTAGGAAAGTCAAAAGTCAAAAGTCTCTTTTGCATTGTCCAATTATTTTGTTGCTGAAAGACTGTAACCAAGAGAGCAACCCAATGGCGACGCAACCAAGTGAAGAACAAGGAAATTCAAATCATGCAGAAGCAACAGAAGGTACATGTTCAAGTTACAATCGAGAAAAAATATGGTATAATTGAGGGAGTCCCAAATATGCTGGAACTTGTATTTTCTCATGGTTTTTTTTTTTAATTTCTTTATTTTCTTTATCACCAAACACACATGATGCTGACCTTGGCTAGAAAAAAGGGAGAAAAAAAGGTATGCGAAGGACTAAGTGCTCACTCTTTCTCCTACAGATATTGAAAATGTTTGTGTAAGTATTGGATCAGTTCCTTCTACATCCAGAGGTGCTCTAGGTGCGTTATCCCTCAAAAGAGTTATTTCATAGTGAAATCTCAATCTTCATGAAATTGATCTTTTCAGGACACTTCTCAATATTTGCAAGGAAAAGGTACTGACAAAATGGCCTGAAATCTTTGGATCTATTGCAGAAATATCGAAAGAGGAAGTGGATGGACACTATTACCAACCATTGTTGCAATCTGCATTGAAGGGTGATTGGGAATCTGCTAAAAGATTTCTCGAACGAGATTCCACTTCAAAGACGGCCAAAATAACAAGCAGATCAGAAACAGTGCTTCACATAGCCACTTTGAGTGCGCAGGACCAATTTTTTGAGAACCTGGTTGAGCTCTATTCTCCGGACACGGAAGCACTTGAAATGGTTGATTGTGATGGCCGCACAGCGCTCCACATTGCTGTCCTGCGTGGAAGGATAAGGATGGTCAAGGCATTAGTTAGAATTAATCCTAAGTTGACGCAACTTGCGGATAATGAAGGACGTGTTCCTTTGGGAATATCTGCTCTGGAAGCTTCTATGCATAAGGAGATCACCTGGTTCCTGGCGAAAAATACGACAGATGATGGGCCAAGTCATCCCTTCAGCAGTCCCGATGCAATTGAGACATTTATAGATCTCACCAGCGCTGGTCATCATGGTAAGATCACCATGACCATTTATCTCAATTCCATCTATTTTTAGCTCCGTTCTAGACTGGGTTAGTTTCCTGATCAACTTTTGCTGGTGAATGCCAATAGATATCATCCTTTATCTAGTCGGGCGGTACCCTCACATTATGACCATGAAAAGTACAAAGCGTGGGGATGGAAGCGTTAATATAATGTGGGAGTTGGCGACGACGGAATCCCACTTTCGCAGTGGAACCAGGCTCAGTGTTGTGGAAGAATTGATATACCGATGTCCGTACTTTCTGCACTCGCATTCATTACTGATTCCCTTAAAAAAGATCATACCTGGCTCATCACCTGCTCTTTTGTTCTGAACTAAAGGTATTCCGGTGGATTTGAACTGCAAACCAACAGATAAAAATTCGGATCCAGGTGGATATGCATTTTTGCTGTTGGCATAATTTTAAGACCTTTCATGATTTTGAGCTTTTAGTCATTAGACTGATTCCCTCCGTACTAGCAAAAGAAACCAGAAATGATTGTTTCTTTGTAGGATGTATTCTGATTCCTGATCGTACTTTACTTGAACAATAGCTTGAAATCGAACCATCGATCAGTTATCTCTTGAGAACCACATATGATTCAACCAAGTGCATGAATATGTATGACTTAATTGACTGGACAATGTAACGAACGAATTACAAGGTCTCACAATGATTTCATATCCAGTGACCGGATTTTCTTTGCAACTTGATTGTAGGGCTTCAATGTTTTACAAGATCACTTTGGAATACTGTCAAAATTGTAGGTGTCCTTCCATTTTATCAAGGTACTGTCTCTATATTTGTCCCTTTCTCTCCAATTAAAAGTTTATGGCTTGTTTGTTTTGACTTCTTTTATAAGTAGAAAAAAGATCCTACTTAATTTTTGCCAAAAAAAAAAAAAAATCTTTGCCATAATTTAGAAAAGAATTTGTGTTAGGCCCACTGCGTGTCTTAGAGAACTATTACACATTCATCGTTGAAAGAGTAACATATATATTTAGAGTTAGTTTTGTAATTTAGTTTTTCCACGTATCAACCATCCAACAATAAATGTGGGGAAAAGTGCCAAAAAAGTCCTAAACTTTTTACAATTATGCCAATTTAGTCATAAATCTTTTTTTAGTGCCAATTAAGTTCTAAACATTTTACATTGTGCCAATTCAATCATTTCTGGCCAATTTTGGCAAAAAATTTTGTTGATTGGACATCAGCCGACTGACGTGGCTTGATTGACGCTGATATGGACAAATTTTAATAATATTTTAATATTTTTGAATTTTTTCTTTTCATTTTTATATTTTATATTTTTTTCTTTTTTCATTTTCTTTTTTTCTTCTCATCTTCTTCCTCCAGTTGATCGCCGGATCTCGGCAACCGGTCAAAGGCAATGGCCAGCGAGGTCGAGGTTGACCTCACTAGCCACCTCGCTAGTGGCTGCGAGGGCAAGCCCCGCTAGCTCAGTGCGAGGAGGCGGCCTCAAGTTGGCCTCGCGCCGAGTTGGCGGGGCTCGCCCTCACTTGCCATGGGCGAGGCTCGACCCTCGCTAGATCCGGTGAGGGCGAGCCTTGCCGCCCTGGCCTCGAGGGTGGCCTTGCGCCGGGCGGGCGAGGCTTGCCACCCAACACGAGGCCGCCCTCACGGCCACTGGCGAGGTGGCTGGCGAGGTCGACCTCGACCTTGCCAGCCGTCACCTCTTGCCGGTTGCCGAGGTTCGACGACCGGCTAGAGGAAGAAGAGTAGAAGAAAAAATAAAAAAAAAAAAAAAAAAAAAAAAAAAAAAGAAAAAGAAAAAAGAAAAAATATTCAAAAAATTAATATTATTAAAAGTTGTCAACGTTAGTGCCAATCAGGCCACATCAGCCGGTCGGCGTTCATTCAGCAAAATCCGGCCAAATTAGCCGAAAATGACTTAATTGGCACAATGTAAAAAAGTTTAGTACTTAATTGGCACCAAAAAAATGTTTAAGACTAAATTGTCACAAATGCAAAATGTTTAAGACTTTTTTGGCACTTTTCCTAATAAATGTGTAACTTATTCTCTACACTGTCAATAGATCTAATAAAAACCTTTAAAAAATTTATTCAACCTCAAACAAAGTTATATATGATTTTCCTTGTTAATACTTTTATACTTTGAAAGATTTCAGATATTCATCAAATTCTAATTGCAAGAGTGGCAAAATTGTTTTAAAAAAAAAGTGAAGAAATACTTGGCTATAATATATCAAAGAAAAAAAATATTTTTTAAATGATCGTTTATATTGCAAATTAAATTGAATGAATAATTTTTTTTTATCGTCCATGAAAATGTAGAGATATAACTTATCGTCGATAAAGAAAACATTTTCCAGTGACTAAATGTTTAAACAATACGAGGGATCAATTTTATGAAAATATTTTTCAAACCATTCATTTTCCATGAAACAAACATAATTTAAATATTATTTTCTTTAATTGCTACTTCATCTCAATACAACACGAAATAATATGTTGAGAGGGTGCAGGAATTGGACATGGGATCGGAGGCAAGCCCCTCACGTTATTGATTTTGTTAGAGACAGATAGAATGGAGAAAGAATTTTTTTTTGCTGCATAAATAACAATTCAAAGGATTGTACGATGTATATGATCTTTTTTGTTACTAGTTGCTTAGCGTATTGAATAATATTATCTAAGTTAATCTTATATATGTGAAGACTACTGTGATTTACTTTAGCTTGATAATCATCATTAGTGTGGTTATTTTCAGAGTTGTTCTATCAAGTTATCTCTTATAATTATATTCTCTTTACTATGATTAACATTGTAAAGCCTCGTTTGAACTTCAAAGAGGATTGCTTTCTTCAGTTACTTTCTAATCACTTCTACCATCTTCATATCCAATATTTTTTTTTCATCCAGACTTGGTATAAGCCGTTTCTTGGAAAATGCCAAAAATGATTTTATACCTTTTTATTTTTACTTTGCATCAGCAATTACTATAACCCACACTTTGAAATTGAGGACTGAATCCCAAAGGAGAAAAAAAAAATCAAAATAGCTTACCTAAAAGATTTTTTTTAAAAAAAAATGAGCTTGTTTTTCCAATCACCCGGCAACCCAAGCTCTAAATGAGGGAAATTATGACAATTCGTAAACTGTCGTTAGATGCAATTTGGTGTCTAAAAAAAATTTGGGACCCAGAGCTGGAGAACTTCTTTCCTAATCCAATGGCCACCCCTTCGTCTTTCATTTTCTTTTTCTTTATTTTTTGTTGACATTTTGTAGTTCCTACGATCAAGAGAGTTCACGAGTTGAAGGTGAGACACAAGACAGCAGTCGAGTTGGCAAAACAAGTTTGCATGGCCGTGTCTTGCAAGGAGACAACTGAGATCACTGATTTTTTCCAAGGGGGGGTGGTCGCGGACCCGCTGGTTCAAGCTACAGCCAAGGGAATCAGTGAAATCGTGAAGCTATGTATTCAATTTTTTCCGGAACATTTTTGGATTTCGCCTTCTTGTAAGATTTTGATAGCTTGTGCGATCCACCATCGCCAAGAAAGGATTCTCAGACTCTTTTTGAAGTTAACCTCGACCGCTGAGTTGTCATTAGTCCTGGGGCCTACATTGAAAGATTCAGTAGATATAATGGATGCAGCATCGCACTACCCTAGTATTGATGCTATGACTAACGTGGCCGGAGCAGCTTTTCAAATGCAGAGAGAAATCCAATGGTATGAGGTAAGGATCTTTCATTTCATATATTTAATAACAATGCTTGATGATAATTATCATAGAGTCGCATTATTTTCACTCCCATTTTGATTAAGACATTCCTTTTTTTAATTGTCAGAGAAAAATATCCCCCTCTTCAATGTAATCTTTCTTTCCCTTCAATCTAATGACACCTTCTTCACTTTTAAACTCATATTAAAATATTTCAGACGAAAATTTCAAGTATATTCTAAAATTTGGATCCTCTTGTTATAAGATTGAATCTATTATCAATATTAACTACTCTCCTCATGGTAAAAGCAGTACACTAAGAAGTTTTCTTCTTCTTATTCTTTCCTTTTTGTGCTTATCTTTTGTTTCGACATGATCTAGATATAAACATGTGACTTGACCTTCAAGCAATTTCGCATCAAGTGTTGGTTAAGTCATAATCTCCTTGATATATTCCCTAGTTTGTTTTTTTGAAAATTTTCAATACTTTATCCACTTACCGAAACTCATCCGAAACTCCTATTTGTGAGTTATATGCATAGGCTGTGCAAAGCTGGGTTATGCCTACGTTGAGAAGTGCCAAATACTGGAGAAATGATGAGGAGGAGGGGAAAACATATTGGACTAGATTCAAGGAAAACCACAAAAAATTGCATGAGAATGGAGAGAAATGGGTAAAGGACACAGCAAATTCATGTATGCTCGTCTCAACTCTAATTGCCACAATATTGTTTGCTGCTGCATTCACTATACCCGGAGGCAACAACAGCAATACTGGAGTACCCTTATTGTTAGGACATGACTCTCTCTTGGTTTTCGCAATTTTCGATTCGTTAGGTTTGTTCTCCTCCGTAACGGCTATCTTGCTATTCCTAGCCATCTTAACTTCACGGTGTGAGGCACAAGATTTTCTCTACTCATTGCCTAAGAAGATCATTCTGGGCCTTGTTTTTCTCTTTCTCTCCTTGGCTTTCATGCTGGTGGCCTTTGCAGCAACTCTCACAATTTTGCTGGATAAGAGACTGGAGTGGGTTCTCATTCCCATAATTTTGCTGACCTCTATCCCCGTGGCTTTATTCTTAGTACTACAGCTTCCCCTACTATACCAAATGATTAAATCCACTTATGGACGAAGCATCTTTCATCCGAGAGAATTTGGTAGTGAGGTGTAATTATTGGACGTGATCACATGATTGACAAATTTGATTTGAGGGTTTATGTCTTCATTATAATTGGTTGTTTAGAGCGGGGTCAATGCGATTGTATTTCCTCAAAGTATTTGAACGACTACTATGCATTATGTTTCCCTACCTTGTTAGCAAAGATCTATCTATAGAATGAAATGATCAATTTAAAATTTCAGCCTATAGATACTTCAAATTTGAATCTTCATATACATGAACATTTAAAAAAAAGAAAATTCACTATCAAAATATGCTCAATCTTGGAATATAACTTTTTAAAAATTTGTTCTTTTTAGCCTTTAAAAAAAAATTAGATGCAGAAATTTTTTCTTATCAGCTTAAATGTCCAGCTTCTAGGTATTCCAAAACATAATCTATATAAAACAATTATCTTCAATGTCTATTACCAATATATGCGCGATCATGTAAGATAGCTTTCATAATGGAATGAGAGATGAACAATTAGTTATAGATAAAACATATACACATTTTCAGTGATAAGAATGATATTGAATGTAGACTTTATTCTTGTGAACTATCAAGTAATTGGAATCATACCAGTTATAATATTTTGTTTGTACTAAGGGTTTTGCTAGCACAACAATTTGTGGGCTACTATGAGAATAACAACTTATTGTAAGTTATAAATTTTTGAAGGACTAAGTTTCACAATAATTTATATTATTTGTTATTTGATTTTTTGTGGTCCATAGACTATTATTCTCACGATAGATTAAGAATGGTAAAAAAACGTCTCAAGTGCCAAAAGTTGATACAAAGGGACACTTAAGTGCCAAAACTTATGAAATGGACATTTAAGTGTCACTTTTTATGAAAAATAGAACACTTGAGTGCTACATTCGGTGAATCTCGCTGGAAATCTTACGTGGTAATTTTTTATTAATTTTTTCACTTACGTGGCTTGCTGGAAGGCTGACTCAGCAAACCATATACAAAAATGACGTCATTTTTGTATAATTCTAATTTTGATATAATAATTAAATTTAATTAAATTAACTATTATATTAATTATTTATCACATCACCACCAAAAGGACGTCATTTTGACACTGTTTAGCCACATCAGCATGCAAAATGATGTCATTTTGTTCATAGCTTGTCGGAAAATTGTCACGTTAGCGTTTTGGCCAGATTTTCTAGCTGGTGACACCTAAGTAATCTATCTTTCTCCGATTTTGGCACTTAAGTGTCACTTTCCTAACTTTTTATACTTAAGTGTTCATTTGTGCAACTTTTGGCACTTCAAGGGTCCGGGTGTCAACTTTATCACCCAATCATTTCTCTTGTATTAATTGTGAAATAGATGGAATAAAACCTACTATAGATCTTTCTCCATTCATCACTTACATATAGATCTTTCATAATATAATCTAGGTATACATTAACAATTACTTTTAAACATTTATTACAAAGTTCGTGCAATCATGTAATATAACTTTGGTCACGGAACGACTTTTTGAGCATTTGATTTTCTTTATAAATGCTCTTCAGATGAAAGGTTGGATAATCAAAATAATCTACATATGAAGAATACTGATAATAGAAATGATACCAAATGTACTACTTTATTCCTAAGAACTATAGAATTGGAAATATACCAATAACAGAACTTTGTCCACATAAATTGTGAGATAAGAAAAACGGAAGATGAGATTTTTTCGTCCAGCCTCTGTGCGTATGATGGATGACCTCCGCATCTCTGGAGGAGAGTGCTCGAAGTGTATTCTGTCGGATGAAGCTGAGGGGATTATTGATTTTGAAGCTTAAATGGGTTGGGCATAACACATCTAAGTCATAATCCCTAATTTTGTGAATTAATTTTTATCAGCGAAATTCTAGTGTCAAGTAACATTTATTTCTTCTAAATCAGTGACAATTTATTATAAAAATTCTCATAAGAATTAGATATGCAAAATTTAAATATTTGCTAGAATTAGACATTTGCTCACATTATAGGTTTGCTAACTGACATCAAAAGCAAATCAGTGCATGGAGCTTGCACAAGAGTGTGCCATGTGAGTCATCATCATGCTAGTTTTACCCACTTTTATATTCATTGACAGATATATTAATATTGAAATGCTAGTATCATTTCTTTGAATTACCTCATCTCACCTTGAAATTTTGTGAGCACCTAAGTTTATTGTAAGCTTTCCAATAAGATATCATTTGGCCAACACCCTTGTTGGTCTCAAACGAAAGAGCATCCTTTTCGTGGAAAACACATCACGAAATTAAAACCTAAGGATCTAAACTAATCAATACTTTTACCTAACAATAGTGAGTCGAGCTTTCCGGTGGCATGAGAGTCGCAAGAATCCAAAAATGGATTGTAACAGTACTTGAATTCGACATTTTATGTACTTATGGTAAAAAAAAAAAAAAATCACATGCAGCACCTCAACACTTTTAAGGCACATCGAGTCTTGTAGAAGAAAAAAAACCTTAGATGCACCCAATGCATGTGAGCCCCTCTCACATGTACCATTGGATGAAATGGGCCTCATGTGGAACCCACTGGTCTAACGGTGAATGTGAGCTAAGTTCACATGATTCGGATGCATCCATTACTGGTTCATTGCACAAGTGATTGCGACAAGATTCTAGTGTATTTAGAAAAAAAAAAAAGAAGTCCAAAGTTGGGCTCTAAATCAGAATCTGCGTAGCTCACATGACAATCCATATCAATTAAGTCATGTGTAGAAAAGTTGCATCAATGAATTGGTCCAATTAGCCTCATACAATACTAAATGAACGTATTGAATGTGTTGGCACGAGGCGTTATTACTAAATAATGCTTTGATTGGGTCAAAGACACGGCATGACATGAGCCGTCATTATATGAATGCAGCACCAAATGTTAGTTTATCATAGATAGGATCTCAATTATACTATAATCACATCCACAATGGGTGGATGATATTACTACATCACTTGACTTATCGAGAACGTTTTTTCCAGATGAACATTAAATCTCAAGGAACTGACAAAGCAACATATTTTTATTCATCTACTCAAAATTCTACGAAGAGAGGGAGGTGCCTTGCTCCATAGTCCAAATAGAACAAGAAGTTAGAAAGCACTAATAATCATATCTCTATGCCTATGACTCACTTCAACATATGAGCAAACCAAATACAACCTTACAAGAAAAATTCATGAAAAACCATTGATGACGAGCATATAAGCCGAATTGTTATTTCCTTTCATTTTTTGAAGAGGCTTTTTTTTTTGTCTTGAAGAGGCTTGAAAAGGTGGTGACTGTTAATGGATGGATTCTTGACAAAAATGAAATTAGCCACTTAGCCAGTGCCACCAAGAACCCCCTTTAGCTTCTTAACCTGGACATCATCAAGGAAAGTGGTGCCTTCCACCACCTCAGAAGGAAAATTATTAGCGAACAGAGCAAAGTCCAAGATTTGAAGGCCAGGGCTCGGACTGAGCAAACTATGGTATGAGTTGGACCTGTGCCATCATTCAATTGGAAGTGCAATAGCCCCCGAGGGAAAATCATGCTGTCCCCTTTGTTGAGGTTCTTCAAGTAGACAGTGTTCGCTAATGACAAGATGAACCTGGCACAGATCGACCCTTGGAGGACGAGGAGAACCTCTGAGGCGTCGGGGCCATATCGATATTAATGGTTGCAACCAATGATAGGGACTATACAGCTGCTAAGCATATACACAGCTTATCTTGAAAGTGGCAAAGAAGGTTCAATCTATGCTGGATTGTTTGTAAGTTCTATTTTGCAAGTTTACTTAACTACAATAGAGCACTACACCTATAAACCAATAAGTACATAACATTACTTGTCACTCACAATACTTCTCTATCTCTCATTGAATGAAATTCTCGTCCTGTCAATACAAAAATACTGACTTTTTCTCATAAATTTTACACACAATTTTTATTCCATTTGATAAAAAAAAAAACAAACAAATGGAAGCCATTCTTTTATTGACACCTGAATTTTAGTCAGCAAATCCAACATGCATTTTTTTTGTAAAAACAAGAAGTACATGAAAATAATAAAAAATACTAAATAAAAGTTCGATCCATCTCACTACAGCCTCGCGTCCACATATGCGTATCTTATACATAAATGCATTCGGCGGGGAGGGAGTAGAATCGAGAGAATGCACATACACGGAACTCGGCAAATTCTCTCTCGCATCATCAATTTCCAGGAGCTTCTAGGTCGCCATTCCCTCTTCATACTCGGCCACCTCCACTCTACTGGTGGCCGGCACTCATCTCCGATTGCCGACCGCTATAGTCTCTTTGCATTTGAACCTCAGAGAATAAAGCAGAGAGTAGAGGGAAGGAATTCTCATGTTCAGTTGTGATTCTCTCTCGATTTCCTCTATGCATCCTTATCCCTCTCTCCGTTACCAATTGTCGTCGCAGGCCACTTCCCCAACACCACCAGCTTTGCAGCCACAGGAAGTGCTCTGTTCGCTTCTGTTTTTAGGGCCAACTTCAACGAAGTGCTTGATTCTCCTTCTCCCTCCTTTAGCCCGTTCCAGTCTTTGGTGCTACAATTACTGAAGCTTCACTCCTCTCATTTGATCACCAATCGCAGTTATCTATTACTCTTCGTCAAGGTAAATCCACATACTCTGTTTCTGTTGAAGGTAAAGACTGAGTACTAATTTCACCAACGTGAAACCTGGTCGCATTTTAGGCTTTCCTGATGACCTTCAGCATGCTGCGTTGCCTCTTTGTGATAAGATCTCTCCCTTATGTCTGCATCTAGATCCTTTTGACAGAAATATCTACCACCTGTTTGATAAAATTTTCTGAACTAGATCAGTGCGTGTTTCGATTCAGATTCGGATTGAGAGCTTCCCTTTGCTTGATCGATACATCAGTTTTGTTGCATACACTTTACTTGTATTTCGTTTCCTTTCATTTCAAAATTTAGTAGCTATTCGTTTTAGGTGTGAAGATGAATCAGAGTGAAAGAAAGAAAGGAAGATGAGAAATGATCGAGAGGTTTTAGCTTTCTTCTTTCTATATTCAAGACAAAGTGTTTTTCTGAGAACGTACTTTCCAGTTGCTCTGTTTTCCTATATATAGTACGTACACCTAACGAAGAAGTAAAAACAGCTAATAAAAGAAGAAACCAACTGATACGAACAGAAAAAGAAAATTGTTGCTCATTCTGTTAGACAAGCCAAAACTGAATAGCAGTTCTTCAATAACAGATCTCCACTCAGAGTGGAACACGTGGAGCACGTGGAGTTTGGAAGTTTCATCACCGACTTCATAGCTTTCCCCATTGATTGATCCTGAACTCCACTCCCATACGTGGCTGGCGTGATCGATGACTTGCTTACCAACTTGCATACTCCACTTCCTCTGATCTTTGTCACAGCGGCAACGCCTTCATTCCTTTCCTTCGTTTCCTTCGTTGAAACAGCAACAGAGCATGCTTGTGCAGGGTATGCTTGTGTAGGCTGTGCTTTGAGATTCTTAACAGGATTTGCTATTGAAATTCTCGAATTAGATGCATATCCAGTGTGTACATCAGGTGAATCTGATAACTAAGTATTCCAGAACTTAGACAGGGCATCTTGAACGAAAATGAATTGATCCGAGCACATTTACTTCTTGTGCTTCACAATATCAATGTCTATGTTTATTGTGCCCAATTGCAAAGACATTATGAAAAAATATTGCGGGTTTGTTCTCTGTATGTGTTGAAATCGCAAGCATATTGAACGAATGCTAATAGCTTGAATACTGAGTGCATGCAGCAAGAGCATTGAGCTACTGCTCTAGTCATTGTATACGCATTCTGGGTGGGCAGTGTTACTGATTGGCTCATCTTCGTATGCGTTGAGTTGCTGATGCGCTCATGGTCTGTGTTCGTGCTGATGTGTTGTGTTGCGAATTATGTCTATTCCGTGCGTGCTTGCTGTTCGTATGTCCTGGTTTGTGTAATTGTGCCAGTGATGTGCTGTTCGTTGATGCCAAGTACTAGTCGGCCAGATTTCCTCAATTCACTTTTTCTGTTCTAGTTTGGTGAGCCTCTAGTGTCGTGACCAAAGAATTCAGAATTGTAACGGTCCAATATCAGGTGACCATTGTTTCGATACTTTTAGGTTATGTTTATTTAATGAAAAATGAATTATTTGAAAATTAATTTCCTAAAAATGTTGGTGTCTTTCAAGATATTTATGTAATTTCAAACTAATCATAGGAGAAGGAATAAAAAATTTTCTCATACAAATAAGTTATCAGCTACATTTTATATGTGAAATGTTAAATTAAGGAAGCTATATCATTGTCTGAAAAGTTTTCACTAAAGAAATGTCTTGTATAGCAATTTGTTTTGTTCAAACGATCGGAAAAGAGAAATGTAATGTGATTTATTCGTGTCCAGTCATCTACCGATAAAGAAATGTCTTGTAGAGCAGAGTAATACGCTGGCTATTCAAGGCCAATTCGAAGATTATGGGAAGTGCCTCTGTATGTGTGGATATCATCGGGGATAAAGGTGCAATAACGAAGCACCTCCGTGAAGTGAGTTGCCGGCAGAAGACTCGAATCAATCTATTTTCTCAGAAGGGACTATATGATAGATTATATACCTTGTCAATATTATATTAAGCTGATTTGTAATATTTAAAAAAGTAGTAGTTGTAATTAGACTATGGAATGTCCAAATATCCAAGAGTAATATCTTTATTACAAAATATAAAGAATATAAAGAACACGAGTATGTATATGAAACCATAAACTCCAATCTAAGAATTTCTACCATGTGAGAAACACAAGTTATAAGAATATTTAAATAATAACCGACACATTAATGTGACAACATATGTTTTTAAAATAATTTACAATGCTCCTGCAATATTTAATAAGTATCAAAATAGGAAATTTTGAATTCAAATTTTTCCAAATCCCTTATTTGCCTCCTCTAGTATATATTTCAACTCTTTAGTATTAGACCAAAATCTAACTTACGTGTGAGGAGCAGTATTAAAATATTAAAGGAATGCATTCATCTATCGGTTTTAGTTCTTTAGGTTAGAATAGTTGGTAGCAGTTTCACATAAAATTTTACAAAAGTATATTCATCTATCGGTTTTAGTTCTTTAGGTTAGAATAGTTGGTAGCAGTTTTACAAAATTTTACAAAAGTATGAAAGAATTTGTTGCAAATATTGACAAATAACAACATACTCATTCATGTAGATATATAAATCACTTCATTAAAAAACAAATATTAAGCTCGAAATGCTGATTAACTACCATATGATGGGGAGAATTTTCCTGCCTTGCATATGGGGCGGGGTGGGGATAGATACGATTGGCCCCTCCCCATGAACCCATCTAGACCTGCGATCCTATGTCTAAATGGTGGAGATTTCTAGTATTAACCTTGTTCCTTTATATAAGTCGTGTTACTTTAGTAATATAAAGTTTCTTATTTTCAACATAGATTTTAATATAACATGAATACTTTCAATACTTCATTCCCTTTTCTCATCAATTTATTACAGCAAATTCTCAAACTAAATTATATTCTGAAGGATTTAAGAATCCCAAATTCGTTTTTTTCGCATAAACGATTTTTTTCAACTTGCAAAACTTTTTGAGAGGCTTGTTGAAGAAATAATTTTTAATCTTGAAGTTATTATCAAGGAGGGCAAGTGTGACAGGGAAATCCGCATTCTTGCTGGGGGTTGGGAATGGAGCTCGTAGATGTCCCTGAGCAGGAGATGGGCCTATGATAGGGCATCTTTAAGAATAGTGGAACTAGGATGCAATCGCCCGCATCAGCTTTGCAATCGTGCACCTGCCCAGTCCCATTGCCACCTCTAATTCGCATGCAATATTATTTTCCATTCCAGCATATAAATTATAAATAGAAATATTAATACAGTAATTATAGCAGACACCGGCAGAGAAAAAGAAAATTTTCCACGTACGACTTTATACACTGTTGATTTTGATGGTTAGGGGAGATAATAAGCGGTTCAAACTCTTAAATCAATGGTGGATAAGACTTTGTGAAAAAGAAAAGTTACACTCACACTGTATGCGCTAATATTTCACATTACTTATATAACTACTTATCAGGAGAAGAACGAAAAAAACCAAAGAGCGCCTCATTCGCAAGTATTATTAGCGCAAGCAACTTAGGCGCTAAACTGGAAAAAGAGTGAACCTAAGGTGATCAAAATTAGATGATAAATTAATGCTCTTTGGCAAGATCCTACGCACCCAGGTCGGTATGGAGTTCAACTCCACCGGAGCACCTTCAGATAGAAAAAGAGCAGGCGGACGTGTCTGATCTTATGAGTCGTCCGTATCAAATACATTCGAGTAGAAACTCAGTAGAAGTGCTGAAATTTGCATAGCAATCTCTCCCAGAGGTTGAGCCTAGCTCCGCTGAGAAAGTGAAATGGCATAACAGACAATGCTCTCGAGAGAGACGGGGGAAGCGAACGGATCATCCCCTCCGTCATTTGTCTTCTCTATTGGATATGCTTTCAGCCAAGGTCTCCTGATTTTGTGTTGCGTTCTCTACAGCTGAATCAAATCGTCCTCAAGTGCTCTCTGCCCATGATTCAATCCCATAACAGGAATTTATACCGCTGTTTTATCGAGTACAACTCACTGGTTTTTCAATGCACCTTTACGTGCAATTGAAAAAGATTACGATAAAAACTACTGGCAATTGATGAAGTGATAGTAAGGCGAAATCGAATATTCTCTAGGTTTTAATAGGACCTGAAGGAGGAGGGGTCGGTGAGCTTAGTGTTCCGGGATTTCGACATGCACGGAAACCGAGCTGGTGATTTCGCCGGTAGCGGCAGCAAAATGGCGCTCATTTCATCATCTGTGATGTCTGGCTTTCTCTTCAACCTCAGCTAACTAGAACTGGGAAAGCATAGTGAGATGAAAATCCGGACATGTGATCGACTTTGAAAATCAAACCGAACAAAAAACGGCCTGATGGTATTGAAGCGAGTTGATGTTGGCAACATGCCATGGAGGCCACTACGCGATTTTAGAGGCTCTACAATAACAAGACGTGATTTGGCTTGACTGAATAGCCTAATATTATACAGTGGCAAAGAACAAACAGCGATTTTATCAACGGCCGAAGAGTATTCAAGGTAGACTACTTGGATTGGAGCTTCTACAGCCACAACCAACCAACTGAGGCTCAGACAATATGGAGATTCTAGCGGGGTTTCGTAAACACCAAGTGATGATGAATTTCCGTGGCTTCCACTCTCCCAGTTTTCTCTGTGTCATATCTCTTCCTCGTATCTTGTGTCTCTCTCCAGATTTGGTTTGGCTCTTGCTTTCCATCCCAGTGAATGTTCCGTTTTGAGCAATCAGCGATGGTGGCAAGCTGGGCGTTCATATTCTCTCAACAACAGGGCGAACCACAGCAGTAGCGACCCAGAAACAGAGCAGAAAATCAAGTCGCCGAAGGAAGACTCGAATCAAGGAAAAACGCCAAAACAGGGAGCTGTCAAGTCCGTCTCGGCAAGGGCACTTTTAGGCGAAACCAGCACTTCCATGGCAGTCACTGAGGCGTGGGACGAGCGACTGGAACTCCAGGAATGGATGAATAAAGGTTTGAACGAGAAGAGCAAGCTCTTGAACGACGAAAATATAGGATCCGATATTGATATTGCACCACCTCTCTCTCTCTCTCTAGACTTGTCCAGATTAGGAGCCATTTTTGCCGGCTTCCTGAACAGCTGTAAACGGTGGCTTTTGTCTTTTGTGGAATTTCCTTAAGGAGCAAGATGGTCAACAATCATGGAGCACTCGACGTAGAGAGATGGGAGGAAATTAAAGAGGCCAGAGAAAGCTTCAAGATTTAGAGTCTCGCAGATATAGAGATGGGAATCAGTCCGTGAGTGTAAGGAAAATAAAGAGAGTCGAGTATTTGTAGGAGTCGATGTACTCCGAGCATTGCAGGAGGTAGTTTGCTCCAAGTGTTGTATTGTGGTGTGAGAAAAATATTGCAAGAGGAAAAGTGAGTTTTTGTGATTTATACCGTATCACGTTTCCACAAATTCAACATCCAGAAAACAGAGCCTCTCCACCGAACTCGTCGGTGCCAACACCAACGATTGCCTGAAGTCGAGTGGGTGTCGGCAACGGTGGCGACATTGTTCTGGCAGCTCAGCTGGTGTTACAGTGAGGGAGTCCAGAGAGGTGAGGCAGAAGAATCATGAGAGCTCCCTGATGCTGGTAAAGAGCTCGAGAGTTTTGGGGAGAACGGGCAACAATTCATCAAGAATTAAACCCAATCCAAGATTAATTTTTCCCCAGAAACTAAACTAACCGAAAACAACTTAGCCATGGTAACAACTAGTCAATACAACCTTACAATAAGTAAATATAATACCGAAATGATAAGAAGATAAAATTAACAACACCACCAAAGTTTTACATGGAAACTTATTGTGGAAAAAATCACGGACCTCTCAAAAACTTTTATTAATCATCAAGAATAGTAGGATACATAAAGTGTTCTTTTGTCAGTCACACACTAAAGACTCAATATTGATAATACAATGGTATTTCCTAACCATAAATGTAGATTAACATAAATAGAGCAAAAAAACTCTTAATTATAATTAAAAAATTTGGAGGGGTTCTCAACGAACGAAACCGACCAACTCGTGGCCCTCAATTGCATGAATAACATAATCAAATTTGAGCCAATTCTGTCAAAGTTTGGTCTTAGAATCCGGACAGCAAAGTAGCAGCCCTCGTTTCCCTTCTTCTCCGCGCTCATTCGGTGCCCCTCTCTCGGTGTACTCTCCGTTTTTCTCTCTCCTCTTTTCTCGGGTTCGCCCACAGCAACTCTTTTCTTTTGTTCTTTTTGCTTTTTGACTTTTGACTCCTTCTCTTTTCTTTTATTAATGTTAGCTGGGCCCACAAGAGGCGGACCCAGCCCAGCCCACAGAGAGATGCAAAAAGAAAAGAAAAAAGCCACGGAGAGACGGTTGGCATTTGTAAAGGAATCCAGGGGGGAGTAAGGTGGAGCTCAGGAGAGGGAGAGGACCGGTCTCCACGAGTGATTCAATGCCCCCCTCTCTCTGTGCAGGAAGGTGTGTGCCTCATCTCTGTTGGTGCTCCGGAGCGCCAGTCGTGAGAGGAGCTTCAGAAAGAAGATTTTCGGCAAAAATAGGCTGGGCAGATTACATTAGAATTTTATGAATATTTATAACTAAATTAGCAAAATGGGTATCTGTACCATAGATTTAGGACATATTAGACAATTTCGCCCAAAGTATTTAGTTCACAAAAATGTTCTAATGAAATTTGTTTTTTGTTTACATCTTCTATTACCTTGATTATATGCTTGGTGAGTATAAAAACAAAAGTTTTCAACGAGAATGAAAATCGTAACTTTTTTGGTGTACTATAAAAGATAAGGTCAATTTTGGCCGTTTTGGTTTTAAGGTTCAAAGTTTAGAAAACTAAGCAAACAAAAATTTCTGCCAAATGTATTTCATTGAGAATTTCGGAGATAAAAACTATAAAATGGAAAATTTCCGTTGCACAACTAATTTTGGTCAAAAGCTGTATTTTTAGAAAGATTCTGCCTTAAATCAAATTGAAATTCTTTACTTTTGCTTTGGGGCTTGACGAAAGTGAGATGCGCATTTTGTTGAGAGCTTTGTATGGCTAAAGGCTTTCAAATTAAATTTTGCTTGCATAGCTTTTTCGAGCTCAAGAAAAGAAGCTACTTATCTTGATAGAAACTCAACTTGATCATGGGGTAAAGGGATGGAATGAACTCTATTATAACAAAGAGTGACAAAGTCACCTTAAAGTAATGGTTCCATCACTAGAAACTGAACCTAATGATTTGTGGCACAAAAGTGTGAGGCTGCTTGCCCATTGACATAGGACTAGTCTATATTCTCAAGAATAAACTATTTTACACTCAAGTAATCCAACTGCTATAAAGTAGGAAAAAAAAAAAAAAAAAGATGTGCTTGCTTGTTGTAATTGTAGAGGTTTACCTTTACTTTAAGGGAGGTAGTTGGATAAAAGGAAGGAATGAACATCCTAGGGAGAGTAAAACTCTTTGATAACTGAATATCTTACCCAATTTTGCATTCTTGGTTTACTTTGTTGTTGAAAGACTCTAACCAGGAGAGCAAACCAGTGATGGCGCAACCAACTGAAATACAAGGAAATTCGAATCAAGCAGAACCATCGGCAGGTACAGGTGATGTGGTCTTAAAATATGATGGAACTTGTCTTTTCTCATGGTTCTATTTCTTTGCTCTATCATCGGACAAACATAGCCCTAACCTTGGCTAGTAAAAGAAAAGAGAAAAAATAATCAGTATGGGAAGGATTTTGTGCTCGCTCTGTCTCCTGCATTTATTGAAGAGGTTCGGGTACAGCATTGGATCAGGTCCTTCTCAATCCAGAGGCGGTCCGGGTGCGTTATCTTTCAAAATTGTTATTGCGTCGTGAAATTAATATCTGAGGTGGATCTTCATCAAATTGTTCTTTTCTGGGATACTTCTCAATGTCTGCAAGGAAAGCGTATTAACAAAATGGCCTAAAAAGTTCGCATCCATTGCCGTGACGCTCCTGCGTTGGCCACCGAGGGCATCGAGGGAGGCCTACCAAGACCTCGCCGTCCACAACGAGGGCCACGAGCCTTCGCCAGCTCTCAATCTAAAAAAAAAAAAATAAATAAATAAATAAAAGGAAAAAAAAAAGAAAAAAAACCAAAAAATATATACAAAATTCAAAAAAATTATAAAAATATAATTAAAAATTGTCTACGTTAACTTCGGCCATGCTAGGAAGGACAGTTAGCGTATATGTTAGCAATTTCCAACTAAAATTGATTGAATGGATTCAATTGATAATACATGAAAATATTTAAAACTTAATTGGCATAATTAAAAAGTTTAGGCTTGAATTGGCACAAAGGTAATAGATTTAAGACAAATTTGATGATTTCTCATTAAAGGTCCATGGCTTGTTTGTTTTTTACTTCTTTTACAAGTAGAAAAAATCTCCTCCTTAATTTTTTGCCATACTTTGGAAAAGAACTTGTGTTAGGCCCACTGCCTATATAAAAAAAAATCGTTGCACATTTATCATTGAATGAGTAACATGTGTATTAAAGTTTGTTTAGTAATTCAATTTTTTCACATGTCAACCAACAGAGAATGTGTAACTAAGTTATATATGATTTCATGTGCTAATATTCTTAAATTTTGAAAGATTTTCGATATTCACCAAATTCTAATTGCAAGAGCCGTGAAATTGTAAATTGAGACGAGATTTGATGATAACCTAAATATTATTTTCTTGGACTGCTACTTCATCTCGATACAGCACAAAAGAATACGTTGAGTGGGTGCAGAAATTGGGCATGAGACTGAGGGCAAGCCTCTAGCGTCATTGACTCTGAAATAAGGTTGCCATAGATGATCGCATGAGTTTATTATTTAATTGCATTTAACATAGTAAATTTACACTTTTATTTGGCAATAAATATTTTTGGGAGGGCTAGCTTTAGAAGAATATTTTAGTTAGAGCGAATTTCGTGGGTCCCAATAAAATCGTTCATCCCATAATTTAAACCCAATTTATGTATCTTATGCCAATAAGCTATTGGTTAGATAACAAAGGAGTTTTCTCCTCTTCTTATAATCCTGTAATCCAGATTTGTTGGAAGCACTCAAGGAAATAAGATCCTAAATACATTAGGCTGATATGGGACGCTTTTAAGATTACTCAAGAAGGTGGACCACTGGAAGTGCATAAAATTAGCCCAAACGCCGCCTGACCGCTAAAAAAAGTCCTTTTGTTCCCAAAACTTTTCACAACTTATGCCCATAGTTGCAGTTGTCATCTTCACCCAACTTTTGTATGCACCCGAAATACCCTATATCCTTGGCCCTAATTCTTCTAGTTTTGTCAAAGAACAAAAAGAAAACAGAAGTATAGCGTGTTGCATTTTTTTATCAGATTAAAAGTGATTTTAAAATAGAGTCAATTTTAACTCTACTCGCAATGTCATTGGGGTGTAACAAGTAAACTCAAACGCGTGGAAATTTCGATTTTGTTAGAGACAATAGAAATGGAGAAAGAAAAAGTTTTTGCTCCTGCTGAGCATAAATAACTATACAATGGATTGCACGAATAATATAATACTCCATGAAGAAATGGTCTTCCTGATCAGGCCAAGTTAGGACTTCGATAGTCCGGATATTGCAATATTACACGTCACACGGAATTGAACAGGAGTAATAACAAAATGGTTTCTTCGAGACGACTATATCTAAAGGCTTGGTTGTCGTAGCTCTATGTGCATTATGACTCTGTTTGGCAATTGGGTAAAATTGGGGGAAAGATAATTGGAGTGGAAAATTTGGAAAATTTTCCTTTCGGTGAGTAGAAAGAGGAGGCAAATTTAAAATTGTGAGAACTTTTTTTTTTTTTTTTTTTGGCATTTTCCATACGCTCATGCTTCCAAGAATAGTACATGTAAGGCACTCACCACAATGGTATGTGTTAATGAAATCAGAAGCAGGACATTTGAGGTGTGGTCAAGGCGTTAATGAAAATAAAACACCAATGCTGTTTATCCACGATTATCTTTTGTTTGTTACTTTTACGTATTAACTTGCTGGTATATAGGCAGAAGAGATTGGATATGGAACCTAACGTATCTCCCACCAACAAGGTAGCACCTGCACTCTTTGGAGTTTCGGAGGGATTTTCGGCAAAGCAGTTTTGGATGACAATCAATATTTGTGGGTCCACGTACCCGATGCATTTCAGATGACCCCGAAAGGTAATCATTCTTCTTCCAATCAATATTTGTTGGTCCACGTTCATCCGCATTTTTTTTTCTCCTTAAACTCAAATGATCATGCTCCATTCGTTTTGCGAAAATATTTTTTAGAAGTATATTTTTCTCATTTTCTAACATTTAGTTCGCTCAAGAAAATGAGTAGACGAAAAATGTTTTCTTAATCAACAAAAAACCTATGATTAAAGTCAGGAAAATGATTTCTCTTTTTGAAAAACTGGAAAATATTTTCCAAAGTATGACTAGGTATTGGTGATTGGACCTAAAACTCTATGCTTGGGCACAAAAACTCTACCGTTTGATCCCTAAGTCCTAGCATTCAAGACCAAGTCTCTAATGGCTGAGCCTAGGCCCTTGGTGCCCATGCTTGGATCCATCAAGGTTGGGCGCGAACCCTAGTGCCTATACCCGATTCCTTGGCACTTGAGCCTAGGTCCATAAATGATGTACTTAGGTGCCTGATACTCGAATTCTAGTTCACAACGGGCATGCATGGGTTCATTTTCAAGTTTTAACAAAACACTAGAAAATATTGTCATTTTCTTGAAAACATGACTTTTTGAAAAACATTTTCCAGAATCGTCACATTTTTTTTGTGAAAGGAACAGAGTACTATAGCGTTTTCTAGACATTAACTTTGCTAGCACCTTACCAAAAAAAAAAAAGAAAACTTTGCTAGTATTCACACTACTTGTTTTTCAGGTAGTTTCGAAAACAAGTCCGTCACTTGATAATGCTATTGCCTCATGGTGGATAGAACATTAATTGGTTGTCCAGATTTCTAATTAGAATAGGATTGGAAAAAATAGAATATAAAATCTTGAAATTTTCCTATATCTTTTCTACTGTTTGGTAAATCACAATATTAAGATCAGATATCTTCATATTCTATCATATACATATTTTTGATATAAATAACATATCATTGTAAATGAGCCTAAAAGTTCATGAATAGAGATGGTAAAAATCTCTTGCAACATTATTCCCTAATTTATTTTATTTTATTTTTCCTCTCTGTTTTTATTACTTTCTTTATTATTTCTTGTTTGCCCTCCCATCATTCTCTAATAAAATTTTATCAGATAGTAATATGTACTAATATACCTAAAATAAAAAAATACCTAATATATGTAATAAATATAAATATATAATTTATATATTGAATCTATCTTATAAGATAGAATTAAAGTTGAAAATATAAATTAAAAAATATTTTTTTTTCTTAAATTAGAATTCAAATATTATTTATATTGAAATATAACTTCAATTTTGTTAATTTAATAAGTTTGTTTATTCGAGAAAAATAACTTTCCTATTATGGACATTTGAAGTCCTATTTGTTTTTATCCCATCTCCTTCGTGGGATAATTTTATCTGGCCTATATTCCCTTATATCTAACTTTATCTTGTCCTAAGCAAGCACAAAATGTAGGATAGGATAATATCCTATCTTGAATTTTATCCCAACTACCAAACGCAACCTAAGTAATCATTGATCATGTTGTTTCATGTGGATGTTTCAGTTTTAATGTTCAAAGTTTAAAAAACACAACGACAAAAATTTCTACCAAACGTATTTCTTTGAGAATTTTGGAGATGAAAACAAAAAATTGGAGAATTTACATGGTATAACTATATTTTGCATGAATCCCGTCCCTTTAGAAAGATTCTACCTTATATTAAATTGAAGGTCTTTGCTTTTGCTTTTAGGCTTATGACAAAAGTGAGGTGCTCATTTTGCTCATATCTATATATAAGTAAAGGTTTGCAAATTAAGTTGCCCGAATAGCTTTCCCAAGCCAAAGAACCAACTTAACTTGGTAACGACTTAACTTGATCATGGTGTAAAGGTAAGGAATGATCTATATAATAAGAAAGGAACAGAATCATCTTAAAGTAATGGTTCCATTACTAAAGACTGAAACCTAATGATCTGTGACACTAGAGCCTAAGGCTACTTGCCCACTGGTAAAGGTCTAGTTTATATTTCCAAGGATAAACTAGTTTACACTCAACTAATCCAATCGCTATAAAGCAGAAAAAAAGATATGCTTGCTTGTTGTAATTGTAGATGCTCACCTTTATTTAAGGGAATTACTTGTATATAAGAAAGGAATGAACTTCCCCTAGGGAAACTAAAACTCTTAATCTTACCCATTTTTGCATTCTTCATTTATTTCGTTGTTGAAACACTCTAACCGAGAGAGCAACCCAATGGCAATGCAACCAAGTGAAAAACAAGGAAATTCGAATCATGCAGCACAACCTGCAGGTAAATGTTTATGTTCCAACCGAGAACAAAAAAATTAGATATGAGCCACATTAAAATATGTTGGAACTTCTATTTTCTCAAGGTTTTTTTTCTTTGCTTTATCATCGAATAAACATAACCCTGACCTTGGCTAAGAAAGAGAGAAAAGAAAAAAATATTCAGGATGGGAAGGATTTTGTGCTCACTACTTCTCCTACACATATTACAGATTATCGTTCAATCAATATAGCAGCTCTTCCTCAATCTAGAGGTGCCGGAGGTGCGTTATCCCTCAAAAGAGTTATTTGATTGTGAAATTAATATCTGGAGCAGATCTTCATGACATTGTTCTTTTCTGGGAGACTTTTCAATGTCTGAAAGGAAAACGTATGGACAAAATGGCCTGAAAAGTTTGCATCTATTGCAGGCAAAAACCGACCATTGTTACAAGCTGCATACAAGGGTGATTGGGAATCTGCTAAAAAATTTTTGAAAAAGATTCCGATTCAAAGACAGCCAAAATAACACGCAGATCAGAAACAGTGCTTCACATAGCCGCTTTGAGTGCACAAGACCAATTTGTTGAGAACCTGGCTAAGCTCTTGTCTCCAGATGCGCTTGAAAAGGTTGATTGTGATGGCCGCACAGCCCTCCACATTGCTGTCCTGAGTCAAAGGATAAGGATGGTCAAGGCATTAGTTAGAACAAATTCTAGGTTAACACAACTTGCTGATAATGAAGGACGCGTTCCTTTGGAAATATCTGCTCAGGAAGCTCCTATGCATAAGGAGATTGCCTGGTTCCTGGCGAAAAATACAAAAGACGATGAGCCAACTAAGCCCTTCAGCCGTCTCTCTGCCATTGATTTCATCTTGGATCTCACCTACGCTGGTCATCATGGTAAGATCACCATTGCTCTTTATCTCAATTCCATCTATTTATTCCTTTGTTCTAGACTTGGCTAATTTTCCTGATCAACTTTGATGGTGATATCGTCCTTCATCTAGTCAGGCATAATTCTGGCTTAATGACCATGAAAAGTGAAAAGTATGAAGGCAAAACTATATTGTACTTGTTGGCATCGATGCGGTCTCACTTTCGCAGCGGAACCAGGTTGAGTGTTTTGGAAGCCTTGATATACAAATGTACGTACATTCTGCACTCGCATCCTTTCGTTGCTGATTCCCTTCAAGATGATCATACTTGGCTCATCACCTGCTCTTTTGTTTCTGAACTGAAGGTATTCCGGTGGACTTGAACAACACACCAGAATATAAAAATTCGGATCTGGGTGGGTATGCATATTTGCTGATGGGTATTATCTTAGAAACTTTCATGATTGTGAACTTGAAGTCAATTTTCTTAGATTGATTCTCTCCGTACTAGCAAAAGAAACCGGAAATTATTGTTTCTTTTTAGGATATGTTCTGGTTCCTTGACCCAGTTTTACCTGAATTATGGACTGAAATGGAACTACTTTATGGATTAGCTATCCATTGGGAACCATATATGATTCAACCTAGTGCATAAGTATTGCATAACTTAATTAATCCGACAATGTAACTAACTAATCATGAGGTCTTACAATGATTTCTATCTAGTGACTGCGTTCTCTCTGTAATATGATTGTAATGCTTCAATGTCTTACAGGATCACTTTGGAATGTCGCCAAAATTTTAGGTACGCTTTCATTTTATTAAGATACCATCGTTATCTCTATCCTCTCTCTCCAACTAAAACTTTATGGCTTGTTTGTTTTTAACTTCTTTTATAGGTAGAAAAAAGTTCCCACCCAATTCTTTGCCATAATTTGGAATAGAACTTGTGTCAGGCGCACTGCTTGTGTGAAAGAACCATTGGACATTCATCATTGGATGAGTGCTACACGTGTTTAAATTTAATTTTGTTATTAATTGTTCCACGGGTCAACCGTCCAATATTGAATATGTAACATATTCTTTACAACATGATGCACCTAAAAATAGTCCTTCATAAAATTATTCAAACTCAAACATAGTTATAAATGAATTTCTAGGTTCACACCTAAAAATAGTCCTTCATAAAATTATTCAAACTCAAACATAGTTATAAATGAATTTCTAGGTTCACATTTGTATATTTTGAAAGATTTCAGATATTCTCCAAATCATAATTGCAAGGGTTGCGATTATTTTTAAAAAAAGATAGTGAAAGAAGAATACTTGAAATTGCAAATTGAGTTGAGATTTTATGTTAACCTAGGAATTTCTTGCTTATGACTAAATGCTCTAAGCAGATAATATGGAATAAGAGTTACGTAAACCTAGGACTTCTCCTTCAATGTTGATCAGTGAAATCATGTTCGCTTCATCATCTCTATCAAGCATGTAAATCTTTCTGGGAAAATAAGAACAATGACACCATCTGTATTTTTGTATATGCTTAAAGCCTAAATATTATTTTCTTTGACTACTACTTCATCTCAATACAACACGAAAGAATACATTGAGTGGGTACAAGAATCAGGCATGGGACCGGGGGCAAGCTCCTAGCGTCATTGATTATGGAAATAAGGTTACAGCGGAAGAAGGCGTGGGTTTATCATTTAATCACATTTAACATGGTAAATTTACATTTTTATTTGGCAATTTTTTTATAAAAAAAAAGGCGTGAAGAATAGGAAAAGGAGCAGGTAGGAAAAATCAGAGTAATTTGTTTTGGAGGGCTTGAAATAGAAGAATATTTCAGTGGGAACGAATTTCGTGGGTCCCAACAAAATCATGCATCCCAAAATTCCATCCCAAATTATATATCCTATCCCAACAAGCTGCTGGTTAGATAATAAAGGTGTTTTCTCCTTTTCTTATAATCTAGCATTTCAAAAAAAAAAAAAAAAAAAGGTTTTACTCTCGTGCTGAGAATAAATAACAATACAATGTGATTAAAAAAAAAGGATTTGCTCTTGTGCACGATTAATATGATTTTTTTTATCACTAATTGCTATGCATATTTGGAAAATACTATCCAAAATAATCTTATATATGCAAAGATTACTGTGATTTACTCTAGCTAGACATATGTTATTAGCGCGGTCGTTTTCAGAGCTGTTCTATCGGCTTAAGTCTTATAATTATATTTTATTAATAATGATTAACATTATAAAGCCTCATTTGAACTTTAGGGAAAACCACTACCCTCTAATCACTTCTACTTTCTTAACATCTATTTTTTTTCATCTAGACATGAGATAAAACCTTTTCTTGGACAATGCCAGAAATGATTTTATACTCTTTTTGTACTTTGCATTAGCAATTGCTAAAACTCAGTGTTTTAATTTGAGGACTGAATCGCAAAGGAGAGAGAAAAAAAAAAAGTCAAAATTGCTTTCCTTAACATATATACATATTAAAAAAGAGAACGAGATCATTCTCCCATTCACCCGCCAACCCAAACTCTAAATGAGTGAAATTATGATAATTAGTAAGATGTTTGTTAGATGCAATTTGATGTAAAAAAAAAAAAATTAGGACCCAGAGCTAGGGAAATTTTTTCTTAATCCAATTGCCGTCCCTTCGTTTCACTTTTTCTTTTTTCCTTTATTTTTGACTTTCTGTAGTTCCTAGAATCAAGAGAGTTCATGAGGTGAAGCTGAGACACATGGCGGCAATCGAGTTGGCAAAAAAAGTTTGCAGTGCGATCTCTGCAATGAAAACCAACGAGATCATCCAATTTCTTCAAGAGGACTTGTTGGACCGAGCTGCAGAAAACGGAATCAGTGAAGTCGTGAAGTTATGTATTCAGTCTTTTTGGAATCTTAATGTTGTTTCACGCCGTAGTAAGAAGTTGATAACACTTGCCGTGAAGTGTCGCCAAGAAAGTACTCTCGGCCTCTTTTTGAAGGTAAACTCAACTAATAAGTTGTCATTAGTTCGAGCGCCTACACGAAAAGAATCGAAGGAAATGATGATCGCAGTAGCAGAGTACGCAGGAGAACAGTACTACCCTAACTTCAATGCGCTAACTAATGTCGCGGGAGCAGCTTTTCAAATGCAGAGAGAACTCCAATGGTTTGAGGTATGTCTTTCATTTCATATATTTAATAATCACGCTTGATGATAAATATTATATCTCCTTGACTAGTTTCTTAAAATATGATAGCTAGAACTTTATTTAGATAGTCTCCAGTCCAGCTTTTGCGCACCACGAGGTTTTCTTTCTTGAGTGATTTTAAGGACGGATTGCGCCACATCAATTAGGTGCATTGAGGACTATACTCCTGAAATGCTTCCAAGATGACTTTAATCCAAGACCACAATGACAAGAAGAAAATCGTTTGTCATCTAAGCCAACACTTTGTTATTACATAGAACTTTTAAATTCCACATACTAAACATAAATTGATAAGGTACATCGAGAAGCAACAATACATCCTTAAAACAATTTATAGAAAATAAGGGAGACTAATTAGAGAAATTATGGCATTGAAAACTGATCGAGACTAATCATAATTAAATTGCATTTCAATTTTACTAATATAACTATGGTCCACCACTTAAATTCGACCGACTCTTTACATAGGTGTCTGCCACAATGCAATTAGGGGATTATTATTCAAATCATTTCATGTATAACCCACATAT
Source organism: Eucalyptus pumila (assembly GCA_016097595.1). Lineage (NCBI taxonomy): Eukaryota > Viridiplantae > Streptophyta > Magnoliopsida > Myrtales > Myrtaceae > Eucalyptus > Eucalyptus pumila. The sequence continues at coordinate 51,945,725 of CM027848.1, forward strand.
ATTAACGTGGAGCCCAAAAACATTTAGATCAGTTTTACTTATACTTTCACGATAGCTTTGCTCGTTCCATTGTATCATATTCTGTATTTAAGATTATAGTGTAGTTCAGCTATAATTAAATGTATGCAGATGGATAATGATTTAATAAAAGTAATATGAATTGTATCTTCTATTTTTTTTTATCAAAAGGTTAGCTAAGTTCATTTATGGCCACTATTTTCATTTGAATAACTATTAAATCAAGAACATTTCTCATTAGTTAATTTAGCTATTAAGCTAAAGTTTTAGTCATGCAAACGTTTTATGCCAAAAAAAAAAAAATGATATCTGAAGCTTTTACTATATGTTTACCTTTATTTCATTTCAAGTCTTTAGTCTCTGTCATGAAAAATTAAACTTGGGACAATTAAGTACAACAAGAGTCCTAAAACTTTTGTCAACCTTGCACTTAAGTTCTACAACTTTGAATTCATACTCGGTAAGTCCTAGAGTTTGTCTTTGCCTTTCACGTTAGCCCTTCCTTTAGTTCAATCAATTTTTAATGAAAGGAAAATTTATTATTTTATTTTATTTTATTTTTTTTGAACAAGTGGCATTGATATGGTGCAAATAGGTGCCAAATCATTAAAACTAAAGTATGAATGACCAAAGTTTAAAAAAAAAAAAGTCAAAAAGTAGAGAGAGTGATGATCGAAGAGGAACAGGAAGGGGTCGCCCCCTTTGTCACTAGCAAGGTTTAGGGATCCTCACGAGGTAGCTTCGAGTGCAACGACCCTTGCAGGACCCCGAACGAGGATTGGCCGCCCTTGCTCAATGGTGGCAGCGACATAGCTCGACACCACTAGAGGAGGCGTGATTGGCCCTCACTTGAACATCATCGTTGCCACCACTGTAGACCCATGGAACACCCTTGTACCCTCACTAGCTGGTCAAATCCAAACATTTGGCATGTATAACTGCTTCTAACTTGGAGCAATTTATATATAATTGATTGGATCTGAAACACTAAATTTCAGTTTCTAAGTTGGAAATTCCCTACTTTCTAACCAATTGTATCAATCCTTTGTCAATCCTTTCGCATGGCATGTTATTTAATTTACTTGTGAAAAATCAATTAAGTGATATGAAGACATTACTCCAACTAGCAATGCACTTAATTACCATCCGTTGGATGCTTGAAACTGAAATTTATAAAAACACAACGAATATGTGCGCTACAAATTAATGTGAAGATGATTAAGGGATAAATAAAGAGATTGATAGGGTTAGTTCTAATGTATGAAACAGGATGGCCAACACCATGACAACTTCTCAATCAATCACATCAATCAATCTAAGAAATAAGAAGAGCAGATTTGCAGAATTTAGAAGAATGCAAAATACATATAATCCTACTAGAGAAGTGAAACAAGAGAAATATGAATATGGGAAATTGTTCAATCAATCTTAAATTTATCATACGAATATTATTCTAAACTTTTCAATATTTTCAATTTTGTCTTAAACTTCCATGCGAAATTTTAATGTAATTTTTACAATCAATTTTTATCTGAAATCAATAATGTGGCAATATGCCATAGAGGACAACTAGCGACAACTAGATTGCCGCGAGCAATTTCTAGTGGAATTGACCAAAATAATTATATTGGAATTTTATGCAAAATTTTATGACTAAATTTGTAAAATTAAAAAAGTTTAAAACTGAATTGACATCTATACAATAATTTAAGATAAATTGGTTAATTTTTCCAATATGAATGTGAATCCATAGTTGAACAAAGCATCCCAAGTGGAGAAACAATGCACCTTTTTTTCTTTTAACATGTCCCAAGCCAATAGATGAAGTCTTTCAATATGTTGAATTTCACATTGAAATCGTAAGAATCATCATTCCTTTAACAATGGAACAATGGAGCCTCTTCACTAGTTGCGTTTAACAGACATCACGGAAGAGGGGTAATATCCTCTTTATTGTCTTCTTCTTCAAGGTCATAACGGGAATCGTCACCACGCAACACTGAAATTTCTCCGATTGTTCTTGGAGTTGTGTGTCTGTCTACTGAAATTTTTTAGTTTGACATCACAATGATTACCATTGAGTCCATAGTGGAGACAACCAACCATAACCTAGGTTTTGATACCAATTCATACTAGACGGTCGGAGATTTATTAAATAACACAAGTGCGATGAGAGAAACGCTTACCACCTAAAGAAAATTTTCTCAAGATACTGGGCATATGATTGGATAAATGCTCACCATCTAGGGAATCCTCTTGAGAATATACGGCATATAAAGGGTAGATGCTCACTTCCCAAGGAATCTGCCTCAAGACACAAGATATGTAAGTCACCACTCAATGGAATCCACCAAAGAGATATAGAGTTAGCAAAACTCTAATCCAAATGTTTAATTCCAGAAATTCAGAAAACTTTCACTCACCATTAATGGAGCCTTAGAGGGGTTTGTCTATGTTTGTAACTTCAAACCACCTTCTAGGTATAGGCAAATTCTAAGACATTCAACTTTAATTTCCAAGAGAAGACCAATAACCCTAGACAAATCATAAATACTACCATTGACTTTTGACTCAAATGACTTTAGAAACAAAGCATGGGGTTCAATAAAGCACGTATCCGAACAAAAAATAAAGCACATAGAAGTACTAAAATTCTCATTCTCGGATTTTTGAACTTTGCTAGCATAACAGTTTTTGGGCTACTATAAGAATAATAACTTGTTGTAAGCCATAAATTCTTAAAGGAGTAGACCCCACAATAATTTGTAATTATTTATTATTTGATTTTTTATGGTTCATAACAGATTGTTATTCTCACAATATATTAAACACCGTTACCCAATTATTTCTCTCTTAGAAAATAGAAACCTTGTCCTCTCCATGTTTATAATATTTGAGTAAAATGAAGCACAAAATCATCATAGAAACTCAGAAGAAAATGACCCTTGAATTTCTGCATGCAAAGATGGAATTAATCTCTAAGCAATTTTGCATCTAAGTGTTAGATAAGCCTTAATCTCCTTGAGATGTTCCCTCGTCATTTTATTTTATTTTTTTTTGGGAAAATTATCAATGCTTTATCCACTTATTGAAACTTTTATTTGTGAGTTTTATACCTAGGCTGTGGAAAGCTGGATTGTCCCTGGCATGAGAGATGAATTCCACGAGGGAAAACATTTTGGAATCTATTCGTGGAGAATCACAAAACGTTGCTTGAGAATGCAAAGAAGTGGGTGAAGGACACAATAAATTCTTGTATGATCGTCTCAACCCTAATAGCCACTGTATTGTTCGCTGCTGCTTTTACTGTACCTGGAGGGAATGATGGCACAACTGGAGTCCCATTGTTATTAGGAAAGGACTCTCTCTTGATTTTCACAATTTCAGATGCGTTAGGTTTGTTCTCCTCCATGATGGCCATCTTACTATTTCTAGCCATCTTAACTTCGCAATACGAGGCGCAAGATTTTCTCTACTCATTGCCTAAGAAGATCATAACGGGCCTTGGTTTTCTCTTCCTTTCCTTGGCTTTCATGCTGGTGGCCTTCGGTGCAACTCTCACAATTGTGCTGGATAAGAGAGTGGAGTGGGTTCTCATTCCCATCACTTTGCTAGCCTCTCTCCCCGTGGCTTTATTCGTTGTACTACAGCTTCCCCTACTCCTCCAAATGTTTAAATCCACTTATGGGCGGAGCATCTTTAGTGCTGAGGACATCTGGAGTGAGGCATAATTATTGAATGAGATCACATAATGGACAATTTCTATGCAAAATTATGTTTCCCTACTTTGTTACCAAATATCTATTTATGAAATGATATGATCAATTTAAAATTTTGTCCTATGGATATTTAACAATAGAATCTATATATACATAGGCAATTATGTTATCGCATTTAGTACCTAAATGTGCTCAATTCATGGAATATAAATTTCAAAAAGATTCATTTTTTTTTTTTTAGTTTTCTTCTTATAATTTAGATGCATGGATTTTTTTCCTCAATCATTATATTCCCTAACCCTATTTCTAGTAGAAACATATTTTTCTATTTTTATTCCTTAGACAAGTTTCTAAGAAAAAATACAAGTTTGATAATGACACAAATTTTTTGTTCTTAGAACAATTTTTTTTTTTATAGACTTTCTTAAATTTTTCCCTCCTAGGCGACCTGGCAGTAAGAGGCGGTGACAACAGGTGGCGGCAACAGGTGGCGGGTTGGTGGTTGGCTAGCAACAGGGTGAACATTGAGAAAAGTTTTTATTTCTCATTTCTGTTAGAAATAAAAAGTAGAAAATTTATACTTCTCATTTTTATTCTAAACCTATTTCCTAGCTAAATTTTTTTCTTAGAAATAGAAAAATGAAATTGCTTTATCAAATAGAATTATATTCTAGACCTGTTCTATGAGCAAAAAAATAGAAAAACAGAGAAACAAAATATTTATTATTCGCCCCCTAAATATCCGGCCTATGGGTATTTCCAAATAGAATCTAAATGTTATATAAATGAATATTTTAAACATCTATTACCAAAATATGCCCAATCCCGAAAATAACTTTTTAGACATTTAATTTATCTTTTCATAGCTTAGATGCATGAATTGTTCCATCAACTTAATAGTTCAACCTCAAAATCGGTCTTATTTTTTTCCTAGATGCTTCAAAATAAAACCTATATATACACAAACAATTATTTTAAATGATTGACTATCCAAATAGGTGCAATCGCGAAATATAACTTTCATTATAGAAATAAACTTTTGAATATTTAATTTTTCTATATATGTGCTCTCAAGATGAACAATTTGATAATAGAAAAAAAGGAAAATGTCACAAAAATCTTAATTTATGTGCACCTGTAACACATGTACTCAATTACTTTTACTACAAAAGGCCTAAATTTGTATTGTGTGACACATTTACCCTTTTGTGGACAACGGTGATGACATGCTATGACATAATTTAAGTGAAAGTGAAACAGTATTTTGATCATGAAAATTTCTGACTTGGCTGAAATTACGAGAACAACGGCATTCGCCTGAGTTTTTCTTAATCGATTTTGGAGCTTTGGGGTTCTTATCCTATTGATCTCGAGTTCACATTGTGCTTTTCATATTTGGTAATTCTAAACTAGGAAGGGTGTTTTGTTGTTTGTCACTGATGTCTAATTCAATCAGCTAAATTGAAGGAATGATCTCAAATTCATTCCAATTACCTATTTCTTTTTGCTACGGTTATCAATGGATTCAATTGGGAGTAGCAATGACGTTTGTCCATTATCGTGTAACCATGGACGACATGTCAACCTATAAACAGCTTGGACCCCCAAAAATCCGGGAAGGAGGTGCTGTCGTTGCTCTTTCGTTGCCTTAAATTGGAAACAATGTTGGATTAGAAGGCCAAGATGACTAGAAGATTGTGATTGTAAGTTTGGAAATGAGTGCTCTAGTCATGGTGGTTGCTGATGCTTCATTTATCATCTTGCTTTGCTCAGCATCGATGGGTCTTAATACATCACGGGCGTGGGGAAAAGAAAAGGCGTCGATGCTGCAGTGATGAAAGAAGTGCCCTTATTGTCCTTCTATTGCGTGCGAGATGATCCATCTCCTAGCAAATATATAGTTATTTTCTCATATGTAATCACGGTCAAAATGAGAGAAATTAGCCTCTTTCATGTTGATGTTGACTTTTGTTGCTCTTCTGCTATGATCTTTCGATTTGTTCACTTCTTCAACAAAGTTGGTGGTTCGAGTAATGCACTTTTAATGTTGACGATGGAATGGAGAATCAAGCGTGACAAGATACTCGAATTTTAAGATGTAGTGGAAACTGTGGTGTCTGGCTATACCCCTTTGTTTCAAGAAAAAATTCTTAAAAATCAAGTTCTGCAGTTTTCGACAGAGTGCTAGAAGATCCAGATAGGCAAAGCATGCTGACAAGCTTAGCCAGGATGGTTATTGGAATGCCTTCAAGTTCGTGGCTTTTAACAGTGTGCTAGATCGAGTTAGGGATGGCTATGTAACAGAAATTTCAGAGAGGTCTTTTTCTTGTGACTGGACTATTGTAGTTTTTGCCTTGAACTAACAAGAATCACACAGTGAAGGAAAGTCTGCTTATATTTGCTTAATGCAACGGATTTAAACAGTTCATTGATATAACGAGTGCGCATGACCAATTATCATACGGCGCTACGAATGGCTATGTAAGAAATATATGTTAAATTTATAGTGTTGCTTGTCAATATCTATAACCGTTTCACATCAAGTAATAGTAAAATGGTAAGTTTGGCGAGAAAATATTAGGTACTGTTCGGATTCCACCATGTCAAAATCCATATCTATTCACTGACCGACACGTGTCGTTCGGGCCCCATCGCACCAGAACTTCTTACGCCCCCACCCTCTCGCCTCTCTCTCTTCCTTCTCATCTTCTTTCCTTTATTTCTATGCTCTTGCCGTCTCTCCCCTCTCAATCACGCCTGCGACGACGCCTTGCTCTCTCTCCCGATTATCATCAAACCAACATCAGAGAAAATAACATAAATTCACAACCGAACTTGTAAACATTGAGACTATTAGGGGGCACATGATAACCAAAATTTCTGTTCCAGAAATAACCGAACTTGATAAACTATTCCGTTTTTCTAGAATGATTCCGAAATGGGAAATAGACTTCTCTATTAGAAATAATTTCTCCCACCCCTTGTTTCATCTCCTGACGTCTTTCTCCTCCTCCTTGGTTCATCGAAGCTTTGACCTTTCGTATTCAGTTCCGAATCTCCCTTTTTTGCTCGCAATTTTTCTGGTTGTGGGTTAATGATTCCGACCTCGGAAATGAAGAAATTTTGTATCGTTATCAAACGAATTTCTATTTTTAGAGTAGAAATTTTATCTCGCGGTTATTTTTCTAAATACAAATAGAAATAGGAACAGAATGGGTAGTTCTCTTACTGCTTGTTTTCTCTGGTTCTTTTTGGTTCACGAACCTTTGACCTTTCATACCCAGTTCCGAATCTTCCTTTTTTCCTCGCAAATTTTCTGGCTGTGGGTTAATGATTCCCTTCGAAAACTAATTTTCTGCTTTTCTAAATTTGGTGGGTATCTGTGTGGCATTTGGGTCTTTTAAGTGGGAAGGAGAGGACTAGGGTTTTCATAACGACAGAAGCAATTCATAAGTTCTCGTATTAGTTTCCAGGACTGGAGCACTTCGATGTTGAGCTAATGCGACCCTTTTGGTGTTTTTAGCAACGATTGTTTACTTCATTCCGGGTTTAACTGGCGACTGTGGATACTTCATATGTGCAGAGTCTCTGAAAAAGTTTCGTCTTTTAAGAGTTATCGATGCTAATAAGCAGGTCTTGGAGCAATCGCTGCCATGGACGAAGATCCAGATGATCTTAGGCCGAATACTCTTGACGAGGATGGGGATACTTTTGTGAGTATTAAATTCCCCTCTCTCTACCGGAGAAGATGTTGGAAGTAGATGTTCTTGATTCCTCGAGGCGGAAGCGAAGGCGGAGGCGACGGACGAGGCGGCGCGGAGGCGGCGGCGTGGGTCGTCGGACGAGACAGTAGAGGGGAGAGAGAGAAGGGCGTCGTCGCAGGCGTGAACGAGAGAGGAGAAAGAGCAAGAGCGGAGAAATAAAGAAAAAAAGAAGAGAGGGAAGCGAGAAGATCGGCAAGAAGTGGGTGAGGGTGTCAGAAGTTCTGGAGCGGTGGGGCCCAGGCGATACGGTGAGTGTACTCGGATTTTGTCATGGTAGAATCCCAAGATGTACTAATAAAAAATTAAATTCAACTAGTTCTTTTTTCCTGAATTTTCCATATCTGCAGCTAGCATCAAACAATTCATTGATATAATGAGTGTGCATGACCAATTATCATAGCCACAATTAAATAATAATTAATCGTTGAATCTAAAGGAATCTTGATTGTCAAAAAGGGTTGAAGTATAAAAACTCTTTTTTTGAATTACAACAAAAAAAGAATAAGCAGTCCAGATTTTACCATTTTGGAATGAAAAGACGTGGCTATCGAGAATCCTATTCCTGAAAAATGAAGGAATTTTGCAATCACAAAAAATTCATATTATTCTTGTTATATCATTCTGGATTAGCAGGCACATTCGCCACTTTACTCTCAGTTTGAAATAGCCTCGAGGGACGCCCTGGTAATATCCGCAAACAATTATGAAAGATCACTACAAAGCAAAAGAGATTTGATAATAAAATGTTATTGTCAAAAGGAACTATGGCTAGCGTAAGCACACAAGGAGACAAGAAGATGAAGAAAGATTGGGTTTGGGGAAAGGCAAGACATAATCAAAGGAAGAATCGAGCTGGACAACATCAAATTCAGATAAGTAAGTTGCTCATCATTATGGCTCGTAATCGGACGTTATCTTTTCTTTTCTACTTCAATAAGTAAAATTTTATTCAGTGAAAAACACGTAAGCAAGGAGCAATCCTGTTACAAGATAAAATATACAAGCTGAGGCACTAGGAAGCACAAGGAACTATATCAATAAGATAAAGTTGAAGAACAGAGCGTCAGTATCCTGCTTATGTCTTTAACAGGCAAAGAGATGAGTATCCTGCTTTCTGGAACGGCTGAACTTGATGCTTGTTCAAATTGTCCAAGTTCTGAGCACAACTTAGGCTATTCTAAATGTTTGGAAAGAGAGAATAAGTAGCATTGTTACGATCATTACATAGGCAGCTTGCAGGAATTGATCTACTTCAACTAACGAATGCTCCTGATCAAAGGTAAGAGAAAAACACACGCATGATAATGGACATGGAATATGGTAGTTGATTCGTCGAGAAGCCTGCCAGAGGAAATGCGAGAACTCCAAGACAAAACTATGATGTGATGACTTTGGCTAAATCAAGCTTCAGCAACCGATTCACTTCTCATCTCTGATTCTTCTCCAACAATCGTGAACTATTCTTGAAGAAATGCCCCTCATGCCTTACGTCCTGTTACATCTTTGCATCAACGAAATCCCTGTTCATTTGGTTCTACATGTCATGTTCTTAAAAAAAAAAAAAAATTTGCCTTCGCAGATTCAGAGAATTGCCGAATTAGAATTGAGCTTCTTTCTGGAGACCAAATCTAACAGAAAAACCCCAAAAAAGCCGCAAATCTCCTTCAGCGAGCAAACGAGCCTCAGCCCAATCGAGCTTCCTTGACGGAGAGAGAGAATCGAGCAACAAACTAAACCCTAATACCCAAATCGCCTTCAGCGAGCAAACGAGTTTCGAACAAATCGAGCTTCCTTGAGAGAGAGAATCGATCGGCATTAACCCTAAAGCCCTAAATAAATTCCTGTGGAGGTAAATGGCCTCATCCTTGTAACTTCAGCCACATCAGATAATTTTGCGACCAAAACGGCGCCACATCACTGCTGATTACCTTTCATTGTCCATGTAAGTCGCCACATAGAATTTTTAACAGCGTTGATTAATGGAATCATAAACTATAGGAAAAGGAAAAAAAAAATTGATGAAGGAAGAAGTAAAGCAAGAGAGCTTCGCATAAAAATCAATTTATATTGTCCATGGATGGAAAACCATCAATATAATTTTTGGTCTATGGTAGAGATTTTTGTAATAACATAATATAAATAATATATGTGTGTACCATTTCAACCATTGTTTAAAATGCATGGTTACCATTTCAATCTGCCTTGCCCGTCTTTGCTAATCATGCTTGGATCAGCCATAAGTCAACTTGGATCCACCTCTACTACCTAGAAATCCAACTTTAGTAATTTTCGTGCCCATAATTGGCAAATTGATTTTGAGTGGAGAGATGAATAAGAATAAATAAAAAAAAGAAAAAAAAAAAGAGAGAGAACTGAAATTAGCCCAAGGCCTCTCTCTTTCTTCCTTTTAGAGGAACTATAGATTAACTCATATATTAAGCATCATCATTAAAATGGACATTTAAGATATTGCATTCGGGATAATTAGACCAAAGGTGCTGAACATTTATCGATTACCTATCGTCCATTATCTTTCTTTTATCAATCAGTTGGGTTCCTAATTTTATTTCAATTAGACTACGTAAGACAGAGGCTTTAATTTTTGTACCGATCACTTGATATCATCCTTAAACTCATTTTAATCAAATGGATTTTTAATTATATGTCTTTCTTGTTCATGTTAGCTTTTTGTATTCAAAGAATAAACAGAAATGCTTGAAGTGATGGTCAAATTATCATTGCACGTACGTTGACAACCTACGCCATTGCCGAGGGTGGCTGGACCTTGTTTGGCTCGCACTCTCGTTCGCGCACGCGCACCAAAGATACAGAGTGGTAGGAGATCAGTATCCTTTTCCTTCTCAACTATAAGATTAACGCGTAAGTATCATGATAGATAATAATTCTGATTAGTCCTGAATTTGGTGGAAAACAGAATGGAAGAAAAAAGAAAAAAATGCATGTTGTTTATAGACAAAGATTGGCACCTTGGCGCTTTGCACCTGGAAAACTGAAGATGGTAATTTTTTGAAATAAAGAATCCCGACAAAATGATCTTTATATTTTCATGTTTATTAGTATTTATGTTAATCCTAGAAAATCACTTTGTGACTGTGGGCAATGACTGTTGATTCGAAAAAAAGGCATGATTGTTCGCATCTCCTCTTTCATAATTGCTGTTTACGTTTTCAGGTGATTTTCTGAATCACTTTTCTTGTCGCTCGAAAAAAATTTCTTTCCCTTCCGTTTTTTTTTTTTTTTTTTTTGAGAGACCATGCGAAGAAGTTTAAGAGCCTTGCCGGGTGGCTATACGTATTCCTTACTGCAGCATTTACGGTGTAGGAACAGTATTTATTCACGAACAGAATCGCAAATTTCAGTTCGAGTTTTCTTCTCTTCATCCCCGGTTCTCCAATACCAAGTGTGCGTGCACAAGAAGTGGTGAAGATTCCGCAGAAATTATAAGAAATGAACTAATATACCAAGTGCTCCCACTCTCCCTGTTGTCTGGGTGCGTTTTCCTTTTCTTTTTTTCTTTTTTTGTATCTTCTGTTTCTCTCCAGATTTGGTTTAGCTGTTGATTTCCATCCAGCGAATGTTCCAGTTTTGAGCAATCAACGATGGTGGCAAGCTGGGCGTTCAATACTCGCAACAGCAGGGCGAAACGGAGCAGCGACACAGAAACAGAGCAGAACAGAGCAGAGTAATACCGTGGCTATTCAAGGCCAATGCGACGATTACAAGAGGTGCCACTGTATGTGGGAGTATCATCCATATAAAGGCACGACAACGAAGCACCGCCGTGAAGTGATTCCCCGGCGGAAGACTCGAATCAAGGAAAAGCGCCAAGACAGGGAGCTGTCAAGTCCGTCTCTGCAAGGGCAGTTTTAGGCGAAACCAGTGCTTCCATGGCAGCCACTGAGGCGTGGGATGAGCGTCTGGAACTTCAGGAATGGATGAATAAAGGTTTGAACGAGAAAAGCAAGCTCTTGAACGGCGAAAACTTAGGATCCGGAAACAGAGCTTCTCGGCCAAACTCGTCGGAGCCGACACCGGCTGTCACCTGAGGTCGAATAGGTGTCGGCAACTGTGGAACATTGTTTTAGAGGGTTAGATAGTGTTACGGTGAGGGAGCTCGTTAGATTGGTGAGGTGAGGGAGGAGAATCGTGAGAGCTCCCTGAAACCAGAGAGGAACCTTCGGTCGTGTGGGCGTGTATAGAGGAATCCAGGCGTGACGAAGGTGTAGGTAACCAGCGGAGGACTGGGATAAACTATTTTACACTCAAGTAATCCTACTGCCATAAAGTGGAAAAAAAGAAGATATGCTTGCTTCTTGTAATTGTAGAGGCTCACCTTTAAGTTAAGGAAGGAAATTGTATATAAAAGGACTAAACTCCCCTTAGAGAAACTAAAACTCCTTGATAACTGAATATCTTACCTATTTTTCGCATTCTCCGTTTACTTCGTTGTTCAAAGACTCCAACCAGGAGAGCAATCCAATGGAGGCGCAACCAAGTGAAGAACAAGAAAAGTCGAATCATGCAGAACCAACAGCAGGTATCTGTTATTTCACCCAAAAAAACAAACAGCAGGTATCTGTTCAAGTTCCAAGCGAGAAAAATTAGGGTATAGGCGATATGATCTTAAAATATTCCGGAACTTGTATTTTCTTCATAATTCTATTTCTTTGCTTTGTCATCGAACAAATATAACCCTGACCTTGGCTAAGAAAATCAATTTAGAAGGACTTTGTGCTCACTTTATCTCCTACGTTTATTGAAGATGTTCGTGTAAGCGTTCAATCAGATCCTTCTCAATCAAGAGGTGCTCCAGGTGCGTTATCCCTCGGAAGGGTTATTCCATTTTGAAATTAATATTTGGAGAGGATCTTCATGAAATCATTCCTTTCTGGGACACTTCTCACTGTGAGCAAGAAAAAAAAGCATTAACTTGGCCTGAAATGTTCTCATCCATTGCAGAAATACTGGAAAACGTAGTGGATGCACACTATTACCGACCATTGATTTGCTAAAAGATATTTCCAACGAGATGCTGCCTCAAGGACGGCCAAATTAACAAGCAGATCAGAAAGAGTGCTTCACATAGCCGCTTGGAGTGCACAAGACAAATTTTAGGAGAACTTGGTTGAGCTATTTTCTCCACATCCGAAAGAGCTTGAAATGGTTGATTGTAACGGTCGCACAGCCCTCCACATTGCTGTCCTGTGTGGAAGGATGAGGATGGTCAAGGCATTAGTTAGAAGTAATCCTAGGTTGACGCAACTCGCAGATAATGAAAAACGCATTCCTTTGGGAATATCTGCTATGGAAGCTTCTATGCATAAGGAGATTCCCTGGTTCCTGGCGAAAAACACAACAGACGATGGGCCAAGTCAACCCTTCAGCATTCCCTCTGCGATCGGGATCATTATGAATCTCAGCAACACTGGTCATCATGGTAAGATCACCATCGCTCTTTATCTCAATTCCATCTGTTTCTTTTTTCACTTATTAGGTATGTTCGTTTCACGAAAGATATAATACTTTTGTAAAATGTTTTCCAAAAAATCGTTTTCTAGGAAAATGATAATATTTTATGGTGTTCGGCTGAAACTTAAAAATGAACAAGAAGACATTTCCGCCGTTGGTATGGATGATTTGAATTTCCTCTATGCACTCCTTTTGATATATATTTTTTATTTTATTTTAAAAAATTAATTATTTTTTCTTTTTTATTTTCCTCTTCTTTTGGTCGGTTGCTAGCCACAACGACGGCCGGCAATCGGCTAAAGGTGAGCTTGAGCTCGTTGGCCTCAAGCCTTGTCGAATCGACGAGCCAAAGACTCACGCTCATCGATTTGGCGAGTGGCTAGCTCGAGCTCGCCGATTTGACAAGTGGCAAGCTTGAGGCTTGCTTATGGTTAGTTGCCATGGCCAAAACAAGAAAGAAAGAAATAAAAAAGAAAAAAAAAGAAAAAGAAAAAAATTAAAAATTTGGATTTTTTTAAAAGTGAAAAAAGAAAGAGAGAGAAAGAATTGGAGGCTAGAGATAAGAGAGACTAATAAGAAAAATGTTTTCCCCTACTTGAAAAATGAAAAAAAAAATCCTCTATTTTAGAAGACTTTTTTTGTGTTAATAGAAAATATTTTCGCCAACCAGTTCATTTTGTCATGCAAATGAAAGTCGGGAATCCGAAAAACATTTTTTTAAAAGTTATTTTCTGCAAAATGAGCGGAGATTTAGACTTAGCTTATTTCCCTGATCAACATTGCTGGTGAATTCGGATAGATATCACCCTTTATCTAGTTGGGCGATACAAGCACTTACTTATCATGAGAAGCACACGACACAACCTAACATTACTGGGCGTGTTGGCGAGGAAAGAGTCTCACTTTCCCAGCGGAACCAGGCTGAGTATTATGGAAGCATTGATATACAAATGTCCGTACTTAGTGCACTCGCATCCCCCTTCATTACTTTCTGTCCCCTTCAAGAAGATCAACCTGGTAACCTGCTCCTTTGTCTCTGAACTGAAGGTGTCCCGGTGGACTTGAACTCCAAACCAAAAGATAAAAATTCAGATCCGGGTGGGTATGCATTTTTGCTGTTGGGCATTATGTTAGGAAATTTCATGATTTTGAACTTTCAATCAATTTTCTTAGATTGATTCCCTCCATACTAGGAAAAGAAACTGGAAATGATCGTTTCTTTGCAAGATATATTATGGTTCCTTGACCCAGTGTTACTTGAATAATGGCCTGAAATCGAACTACTTTATGGATCAGCTATCCTTTGGAAACCAAATATGATTCAACAAAATGCATAAGTATCGTATAACTTAATTGATTGGACAATGTAATGAATGAATTACAAGGTCTTACAATGATCTCATAGCTAGTGATTGAGCTCTCTCTGCAATTTGTTTGTAGCGCTTCAATGTCTTACAAGGTCACTCTAGAATGCCGCCGAAATTGCAGGTACGCTTCCATTTTATCAAGATACAATCTCTATGTCTATCCAACTCTCCCCAACTAAAAGTCTATGGCTTGTTTGTTTTTTACTTCTTTTGCATATAGAAAGAAGTTCCCACTTAATTCTTTGCCATAATTTGGAAAAGAAGTCTTAGGTCCACTGCTTGCGTGAAAGTACACATTCTCCATTGGATGAGTGACGTGTGTTTGAAGTTAGTTTTGAAATTAAATTTTTCCACGGGTCAATTGTCCAACAGCAAATGTGTAACTTATTCTTTACAACATCGATGGACCTAATAAAAATCCTTCAAAAAATTATTCAAACTCAAACAAAGTTATATATGATTTTCTGTGTTACTATTTAATATTTTGAAAGCTTTTAGATATTCATCAAATTCTAATTGCAAGAGTCGCAAAATTTATAAATAAAAAAAAAGTTAAAAAAAAATACTTGAAACTGAATATTGAGCGAGATTGTACGTCAACCTAGGAATTTGTTGTTTATGGCTAAATGATCTAAGCCGAAGTTATGGACAAGAGTTGCCTAAACCTAGCACTTCTCCTTCTTTCTTGATAAGAAAATTATCTCTATCGAGCATGCAAATCTTTCTGGAAAAATAAGAATAATGAACCCATTAGGTATTTGTTTCCTCCATAACGGGAGAAGTACAACACGAAAGAACACGTCGAGAGGGTGCAGGAAGTGGGCGTGAGAACGGGGCCAAGCCCCTCACGTCTTTGCCTATGAAATAAGGTTGCAATAGATGAAGGCATGATTTTATCATTTAATCACATTTAACGTAGTAAATTTACATTGTTATTTGGCAACTTTAAAAATGCGTGAAGAACAGGGATAGGAGTATGTAGGGAAAATCAAAATAATTTGCTTAGAAGGGCTTGGAATAGAAAGAATATTTCAGCAGCAGCTAATTTTGTGGGTCTCAACAAAATCATGCATCACAAAATTCCACTGCAAGTTATATATCCTGTACCAACAAGCTAATGATTAAAGGAGTTTTCTCCTCTTCTTATAATCTTGTATTTCAGATTTGTTGGAAGCACTCCAAAAAATAAGATCCCGAATAATTAGGCCGATATGGGAGAATCGATCTTAAGATTACCTAAGACTGAGAAGGTGGACCACTCAATGTGTGCAAATCTGAGCCCAAACACCACCTCACCACAAAAAAAAACTACTGCAGTTTGCAAAACTTATTCACGACTTTTGCTTGTAGTTGCATTTGTTATCTTGACCCAACCTTTGGATGCACCCGAAATACTCTTGAGCCTTGTCCCTAATTCTTCTATTTTTGTCAAAGAACAAAAAAGAAACATAAGTATAGTGTCGTTGCGTATTCTTATTAAATCAGAAGTTTTTTTTAGAATAAACTCAAGTTAACTCTACTCACTATGTCATTTATGTGTGACAAGTTTACTCGAACGTCACATACCATCATTATGTGACCTCATGTGAAAGTTTTGATTTTATTAGAAACAGATAGAATGGAGAAAGAAAAAAAAATTTGCTCTTGTGCTGAGCATGACTAACAATACAATGGATTGTGCGTATAATATTGTTTTTTTTTTTTTTATCACTAGCTGCTATGCATAATTGCATATTATTATCTAAAATAATCTTATATATGCAAAGACTTTTATGATTTGCTCTAGCTGGACAGATGTCATTGGCATGGCTATTTTTAGAGCTGTTCTATCAGATTAAGTCTCATAATTAATTCTCTTAATTATGATTGACATTATAAAGCCTCGTTTGAACTTCAAGGAAGATCACTTTCTTCGGTTGTCCTCTAATCACTTCTACTTTCTTCACATCCAATTTTTTTTCTTTTCATCCAGACATGATACAAACCTTTTCTTGGAAAATTCCAAAAATGACTTTATACCTTTTTAGTACTTTGCATCAGCAATTACTAACTCACACTTTGCACTGAATCCCAATGAAGAAAAAAGATCAAAATAGCTTTTCTAAAAGAGTAAAAAAATATAAATAGAATGAGATCGTTTTCCCAATCTCCCGCCAACCCAAGCTAATGTGGTAGGGGCTTTTGTGGGAAAATATGACAATTAGTAAACTGTTGTGTCTGATAACAAAAATTGGGATGCAAAACTGGACTACTTTTTCTTTTCAAGTAAAATCCAATCGCCGACTCTTCGATTTTCGTTTTCATTTTTCCATTAATGTTTTGTAGTTCCTATAATCAAGAGGATTCACGAGGTGAAGTTAAGACACGTGGCGGCTGTCAAGTTGGCAAAAAGTGTTTGCATTGCGATCTCTCATGAGACATCCACCGAGATCACCAATTTTTTACGAGAGCAGGACGTGTTGGGTGAAGCAGCAGTAAGGGGAATCACTGAAATCGTGAAGCTATGTATTCAATTTTTCCCGGAGCTTATTTGGATTTCTCCTCGCGATATACATGGTAACAGGTTGACGTCAGAGGCTGTGAAGTATCGCCAAGAAAGGACTCTCAGTCTCTTTTAGAAGGTAAGCTCAACCAATGAGTTGTCGTTAGTTCCAGGGCCTACAGAGGAAGAATCGAAGGAGATGATGGAGGCAGCAGCAAATTATAAAGCGGAAGAGTACCACCCTAGTTTCGATGCGGTAACTAACGTGGCTGGAGCAGTATTTCAAATGCAAAGAGAAATCCAATGGTACAAGGTAGAAATCTCTCCTTTCATATATCTAATAGCCACGCTTAATGATTATTCTCATTATCATATCTTGTTAAATTTTTAAAATACGATGACTGGAACTTTATTTGGATAGTCTTGAGAATATACATAGAACATTTTCTTTACGAGAGTCACGCGATATGTAGCCCAGCTCTTATGCACCACAAGGTTCACCTTCCTAGGTGAAGGGCAGAGCCCCACATCGGTCTGGTGTATTCAGCTTTTTACCCTTGAAATGATTCCAATACGACTCGTATCCAAGATCACAATGAGAAGAAGAAACTCTTTCGACGTCTAGGCTAACACTTTGTTGTACATAGAACTTATATATTCTTCATGCTAAACATAAATTAAGTTGAGATACAGAGTTAACGAAACTCTAATCTAATTGTTTACTTCCAAAAATTCAGAAAACATTCACTCATCGTTAATGGAGTCTTAGAAGGGTTTGTCCACATTTACAACTAGAATCAACCTTCTAAGTATAGGCAAATCCCAAGACATTTACCTTCTATTTCCAAGAAAAGACCAACTACCCAAGACATATTGTAAATGCTACCACTGACCCATGACTCAAAGGACTCTAGAGACAAAATACAGTGCATAGGGTCCAATAAAGCACATAGAAGTACTAAAAGACTCAATCTCAGATTTCTTGACTAGCTCTTAATATTTTTTGGGATAATTACCCAAAAAGGCCTAGACCTTTTATATGATAGTCAATTAAGTCATAAATATTTTTATTATGTCAATTTAGTCATTAACCTTTTGACCATTTGCTATTTTAATTATAAACATTTTAATTATATCAATTTAATTTTAAATCTTTTGATGATTTGTCAATTTTAAGCAGCCTCCTAACCAAATTTGATAATAACAAAAAAAAAAATCACCGACATGGACATTAATGCTGATGTAATTTTTTTTTTTAATTTTTTTTATCTTTTTAAAATTTTCTAAATTTTTTATTGCTTTTGTTTATTTTATTTTATTTCTCTTTTTCTAGGTTAGCGAGGTCACTAGCCACCCTTGCTGGTCATAGGCGAGGGCCATGACACCCTTGCATGTGGCAGGCAAGCACACAAAGGCCCTCTCCTATAGGCCAACAAGGGCAACAACGCCCTCAACCAAACCACACAAGCGTCAATTGCAACCTAGAGTCCAAAATAAAAATAAAAATAAAAGAAAAAGAATTTTTTTTTTCAAATTGTAAGAATTGTCCATGTCTATACCAGTGGTGCCACATAGGACTGTTGACACTGACTAGATCATCATGTTAGTGACTTTTGGGGCCAAGATTGGCCGAAAAGATTAAATTGGCAAATTATCAAAAGTTTTAGAACTAAATTGGCATGCTTGAAAAATTTAAGATTGAATTAGCCACCGTACAAGTGATTTAGGATTTTTTGGACAATTTTTCCAATATTTTTTCATAAATTCTTCTTGAAGGATCCAAATTCCATGAAACTTGATTCTTTAGAAAGTAGAAACATGGTGCTTTCCATGTATATATTATTTGACTAAATGAAGCATAAAATCATCATCCAAGCACCCACCCACGCATGGCTGAGGTGGTTGAGGGCTTGCCTTTCCTCCCTGGAGGTCCTGGGTTCGAACTCACTAATCGGCTTCGTGATTTAAGTGAGGGTCCATGGCGGTGGGTTGATGTGTTAGTCTCCCCCGAGGTATAGTCGCGAATACCGAATCGGCATAAGCCGACAGGTCTCCCCCGAGGTATAGTCGCGAATACCGAATCGGCATAAGCCGACAGGTCTCCCCCGAGGTATAGTCGCGAATACCGAATCGGCGTAAGCCGACAAGGGAAAGTGGATCCTTGGTCACCAAAAAAAACAAAAATCATCGTCCAAGCTCCGAAGAAAGTGACCTTTGAAATTTTGCCAACAAAGATGGACTTTACTTGAAAATTTCGCATAAAGTATTGGATACGTCTTAATCTCCCTAAGATGTGCCCTCGTCTGTTTTTTTTTTTTTTTGAAAATTTTCATTACACTGTCCACTTATGGAAACTCCTATTTGTGGGTTTTATGCATAGGCTGTGGAAAGCTGGGTTTTGCCCTCCATGCCATCTGCCTACTTTGACAAAAAAACATATTGGAATAAATTTGTGGACAAACACCAAAAGTTGATTGATAAAGGAGAGACGTGGATGAAGGACACAGCAAATTCATGTATGCTCGTCTCAACTCTAATTGCCACAGTACTGTTCACAGCTGCTTTCACTGTGCCCGGAGGAAATGACGATAAAAGTGGAGCGCCATTGTTGTTAGGACATGATTCTTTCCATATTTTTGCAATTTTGGATGCATTAGGTTTGTTCTCCTCCGTGACGGCCATCTTGCTATTCCTAGCTATTTTAACTTCACGCTATGAGGCACAAGATTTTCTCTACTCATTGCCTAAGAAGATCATAATGGGCCTCTCTTTACTCGTCCTCTCCTTGGCTTTCATGTTGGTGGCCTTCGCTGCAACTCTCACAATGGTGCTTGATGAGAGACTAGAGTGGGCTCTCGTTCCTGTTACTTTGCTTGCCTCTGTCCCCGTGTTTTTGTTCGCAGTACTACAGCTTCCCCTGCTATTCCAAATGGTTAAATCCACTTATGGACCCAGCATCGTTCGTTCCGAGGGCATTTGGGATGGAGTCAAATATACAAAACAAGATTAGGGATTGACAAATTTGATTTGAGGGTGTATGTCTTCATTATAGTTGGTTGTTTGTAGTAGAGCCAATGCAATATTGAATGTAGTTCCTCAAAGTATATGACCAATTACCATGCATATTGTTTCCCTGCCTTGTTACCAAAGATATATTTATAGAATAATTTAATCAATTTAAAATTTCAACCTATAGATACTTCAAATTCAATCTGCACATACATAAACAATTTCTTTTAACATTCAGGAACAAAGTATGCTCAATCTTGGAATATAACATTTTAAAAATTATTTTTTTTAGCTTCTTTTTTTTTTAATAATTTAGATTCAGATTTTTTTTTCCTTTAGCTTAAATATTCAGCCTGGAGGTACTTCAAAATATAATCTATATGAAAAATCTATATCTTCAACATTTATTACCAAAATTCACGCAATCATGTAATATATCTTTCATCATGGAATGAGAGATGAACAATTATTTATAGAAAAAAAATTTGTATACCTACCATAAATCTTTGCTCCAGTGGCCATTGTTGACACCTAAATTTTGATTAAATATTTAGATATTTATTGCATAAAAAATTAGACATCAATTTGGTCTTGGAAAAGCAATCCTCACCATCAAGGCAAGCAACAATTCGTTGCTCCAACAGGCAACTAAAGACATGCCTGAGTCTTGAAAAAGTAGCTTCCCTACGTCATCAGGTAAGATAATATCCTGGTATATGCCAAAAACTTGGGGTTCTCTCTTCGTATCACTCCTTCTCCATAAGTAACTACGGGCATCTTCATATCCGTCTTATTATGTATTATGCTATATTGCCCTTCTTACATAGGACACATAATCCCAAACAAGATATTATCTATTGTATATGTATGGAAAAAATTTATGTATCAATTCTTCTTTGAATGCAACATTTGCGAGCTTATTTTAAAGATTGATAGTTATTGACACCTAAATTTTGATTAAATATATATATATATATATATATATATATATATATATTGCATAGAAAATTGAGAACCAATTTTTAAAGATTGATAGTTATTGACACCTAAATTTTGATTAAATATATAGATATTTATGGTCAAACAACTAATTAAACGCTACACCTCAACAATTTTAAGGCACATTGAGTCCTATAGAAGGAAAAAAAAATCTTAAATGTACCTGATGCATATGAGCCCATCTCACATGTGTCATTGGATGAAGTGGGCCTCATGTGAAACTCATTGATCTAATGGTAGCGTGAGTTAGATTTACATGATCTAGACGCATCCCTTACTGGCTCATTGTACAAGTGATTCCGACAAGATTCTAGTGTATTTAGAAAAAAAAAAAGAAAAGAAACAAGTCCAAAGCTAGGCTCTAAAACAGAACAAATGACAATCCTCCATAATTAAGTCATGTGTAGAAAAGTTCGGACCAATGAATTGGTCTAGTTGGCATTGTACAATACTAAATGAATGTATTGAATGTGTTGGCACGACGTGCCATCACTAATAATACTTTGATTGGGTCAAACACATGGCACGATGTGAGTCATCATTATATGAATGAAGTGCCAATCATTAGTTTATCCCTTTGTAGGATTCAAATTCTGCTGTAATCTCATCTATAATTGGTGGATGGTATTACTACATCACTTGACTTGTACTAAAAATCAAATCTCCACTCCAACGACTCACTTCAACACACTAGCAAACCAAATACAACCTCACAAGAAAAATTCATGGAAAGCCATTGACGACGAGCATTTAAGCCGAATTATTATTTCCTTTCATTTTTTTTTGAAGAGGCTTGAAAAGGTGGTGATTGATAATAGATGGATTCTCGACGAAAATGAAATTAGCCACTTAGCCAGTGCCACCAAGAACGCCCTTGAGCTTCTTGACCTGAGCATCATCAAGGAAAGAGGTAGCTTCCACCAACTCAGAAGGAAAATTATTAGCGAACAGAGCAAAGTCCAAGATTTGAAGCCCAAGGCTTGGACTGTTGAGGCTAACTATCGCAAGTGCTGGACTTTTACCGGCATTCAGTTGGAAGTGCAATAAGCCGAGGGAAAGTCACGCTATCCCCTTTGTTGAGGTTCTTCAAGTAGACGGTGTTCACTGATGACAAGATGAACTTGGCACAGATCGACCCTTGGAGGACAAGGAGGACCTCCGAGGCGCCTGGGTGCGTGTGCGTGGATGACCCTGCCAGGGGGCCATATCGAAATTAATGGTTGCAACCAATCTGTATATGATAGGGACCATATAGCTCCTAGGCATTTTCACAACTTATTTAAAGGTGGCAAAGAATGTTCATAAGTTTTATTTTAGAAGTTTACTTAACTATAATTAAGCACTACATCACCAATAAACCAATAAGTACATAGGATACATCACTTGTCACTCATGATGCTTCTCTATCTCTAATTAAAGGAATTTCTCCTCCTGTCAGTATGTATGTGGTGGGTTTTTCTCATTAATTTTGCGCAAAAAATTTCATCCATTTTGATAAAACCACAAATGAAAGTCTTATCCATTTGATAAAAACACAAATAAAACTTATATCTCCCTCTTTTTCTCGTTGCGACCTAAATTTTCGTCAGCAAATCGAGCATATGCATTTTTGTAAAAATAATAAATATGTTAAAATAATAAAAAATACTAAATGAAATTTCGGCGCATCTCACGGCAGCCTCGCGTCCACATATACATATTTCTAACATATACGCATTCGGCGGGGTAGAATAAAGCAGAGAGAACGCACGTACACGGCGCTCAGCAAATTCTGTCTCGTATCGTCAATTTCCAGGAGCTTCTAGGTTGCGATTCCCTCTTCATACTCGGCCCCCTCCAGTCCACCGGTAGCCACTGCCCGTCTCCTACCGCCGACCACCATAGTCTTTTCGCATTTAAACCCCAGAGAATAGGACAGAGAGTACAGGGAAGGAATTCTTATGTTTAGTTATGATTCTCTCTTGCTGTCCTCTATGAATCCTCACCTCTCTCTCTGTCACTGATTGCCTTCGCAGGCTACTTCCCCAACACCACCAGCTTCGCAGCCACAGTAAGTGCTCCGTTCTCCCCTAATTCGCATGCTCTGTTTCTGCTGAAGGTAGGGGCCGAGTGCTCGATTACACTAGCATGAAATCCGGTCGATTAGCGATAAATTTAGATATGACCCCTCTTATTTTTGCATCTAGATCCTTTGGCCGTTTGATAAAATTCCTGAACTAGACCAGTGCGTTTTTCAATTCAGACTCTGACTTAGGGCTTTTTTTTGGTTAGTCAATTCATTATTTTCGTCATATAGACTTTACCGTTGTTTGGTTTCCTTTCATTTTAGATTTTAGTAGCTATACGTTTTAGGATTTGTTCTTGGAATTCTCGGATTAGATGCATATCCAGTGTGTACACAAGACGAATCTGATACTGGCTACTCCAGAGCTTGACCGAGGGCCCCTTAAACGAAAATGAATTGATCCATGCACGTTTACTTCTTATACTTCACTATATGTCGCTCTGTGTTTATTGTGCCGAATTGGAAACATATTATGAAAAAATGTTGCTGGTTAGCTCTCTGTACGTGTTGAAATCGCAAGTTTATTGAGCGAACGCTACCATCTCGAATACCGAGTGCATGCTGCGAGAGCATTGAGTTGCTGCTCTAGTCATCGTATGCGCATTCATTTGGGTGCGCTGTGACTGATTGGTTCATCAGCTGTATGCCCATTTCGAATATGTTGAGTTGTTGACGTGGTTACTGTGTTGTGTTTGTACCGATGTGGTGAGTTACGGAATATGTCTATTCTGTGCGTGCTGGCTGTTCGTATGTTCTGGCATGCGTAATCATGTAATTGGGTCATTGATGTGCTGTTCTTTAATGCTAAGTACTTGCTGTCCAGATCTTCTCTTTCATTTTTTTTTTTCTGTTCTAGTTTAGTGCGTTTCTTTCATTACTGAGGTTGACTACATTATTGGAACCTCTAGTGCCGTGCTTCTGACTGAAGGATTCAGAGTTACAACGGCCCAGTATGATTGAGACGATTATTCAAATTCTTTTAGGCTACGTTTCTTTTTCTTTTTTTTTTTGCAAAAAATAAATAGTTTAAATAATATTTTCCAAAAAATAATCGTTTGCATCAATTGAAATAATTAGTTAATAAAAAATAATTTCAATATTGACAATAATTTATATCTAAATATTTTCATGAACTATTCATTTTCGTAAGCGATACAAGTGATCATTTTATATAAAATGATTTACAAATCATTCATTTTCTACAAAGCAAAAATAATCACTTATTTCTCTTACAAAAATAAACAAATGAAAATATTCTAAAGGTCCACGAAAATATTAGAAAATTTAGAAAAAAATTTCCATGTTAACACTGGTCGTATCACGTAAGATGCACAACATCCGTGTGAGTAATTTTTTGGACTATACTGACCAATCGTTAAAAGGTTTATGACTCAATTGGTATAATTAAAAGATTGACAACTAAATTGACATAAATATAATAGATTTAAGAGTTTTTTGGTACTTTTCCCTTGGATAATTGGTGTGGTATGGAACAATTAATATATACTAGTTGGCTTCTCCTCAGATGAAGGTATTAGCATTGTGTTGCACAATCCCAACAGTTGTTTATCAAGTTCAATTGGGCTAACTGACCATGTTTGCACAAGAACAATTGCAGATCATAATCAGATATGTTCCGGACAGTAGGAACCTGCTTAATAAGTGTTTGCCCAACAACAGTTTCTCCATGCGATGCTTGTGTTGTCTGTGCTAGCCAGGAGTTTAATCGCGCTCAAACGAATGCTTGCAGTGTTCTTCGAAGATAACTTCCTTTGCATTCCTCTCCATCAACCCCAGACACATTCAAACGAGCACTCTGTTTTTGTTCTATTCTAGCGTACTCACATAACACGAAGGCAACTTCCTTTTCGTCTTTATATGACTTGTCTGCATGCGTCTGCTTCTTCATTCTACATTTGCCCATGCCTTTAGGAAGAGGAAAATAACTCTTCTTTTCATCAAGGCAGGGAATAGAATGGAGGAAACCTGAATAATGGGAAATTAAGCTTAACTCCGACAGAGCAATTAATGTCTGTGGAGAACAGAGAAGCAGGAACGAGAGTTCTTTCGAGAAACCATCAGGGGAGCCGGATAGCCAGTTTTCCTCGAAACACAGGAAGAACGAATGCTTTTATTGCTGAGATTTGGACGTTAGGAGGCAAAATTAGACCTAGTGTTTCGAATAGTGCTATTCATTTGCATAACGAATTAGATGCTTTAGCCGTTATTCATGCTCTTGAGAACAAACAGTCTCACTATCTTCTCATAGAACCTCTCCTTGTGAGTGCAGGAACTTGCAAGGAAAGAATGCAGGCATACCGTGAATTGAGCATTATATATACAGAGAAGCAAACGGATGCACCGCATGCTCTGGCTAGTTTGGGAAAGGAGCAGCATATGCAGTTTACTATTTTCACAAGTATTCCAAACGTTATTGAAGATACTTTGTGTAAGGATGCACTTGACAGTATTTCGACTACGAGTGATGTAACTTGACTGGTTTAATTTCTGAACGATGGTCTTCCTCTCACCAAAAGAGAAAGAAAACTTAATCCCCTTGGGTTTAACTTAATATGGTCCAGACCATCATGAAATGGCCGAACTCATAAGTCCAACAATTTGGATAGTGGGCCTTAAATCTGAAACATTTCTGAGTTAGGCCTACGAAGATGTTGGTAATTTCCAATATGTACATATCCGCAATATTTTATTCACCACCTTAGACAAGTACTTTCTCAGCACCATGGCAAAAATCATTCTTTTTACCACTTTTTTCTTGTCTTTTCACCGACAACTAAAAAAACCATCCAAAAGTGCGGCTTGCGCTAATGTAACCTTTGCGTAAAAGAGATACATGAACATCTTTAAACTTATCTCATAAATTGAGAACATCATCATCCTTAGTTATTAAATTTTTTATATGTATTTAGCTTAATGTGAGTATTTTCAAAAGCTCAATATCAGAGTTTTTTTCTTAAAAAAATAATTAACTGAATAGGGAATTTATTTAGTCTTTGAGAAAGTAAGGAAAATGGGGAGGATATAGATTTAAATGGAAAGTCAATCATTGAAATTAGCTCATATTTGCAAAAAACATAAAATAAAGATGGAACGTTTTTCGTGTGCCCCGTGGGACAAGGGCTCTTCTCAAGTTGTGCACGTCACGAAAGAGAGGAAAGAGACAAAAGAGATTTTTGGAGAGTGTGGATACGGCCGTTGACTCATCTACTGATCCTCGAAAATTTCAAATTTCTAGATTCTTGCACAAGTCAATCGTTTCACTGTTCAGTCAGCAGCCCTACAAGAAAACTTTGAAATCTGGACTAGGATCGCAACAAAAGAGAAGCAAAGCGAGGCTTACACGCCTAGGTGGCAACCCCTGACCTCCGGCTCACTAAAAATCAACATTGACGCCTCCTTTGTCCGAAATGAAGGCGAGATAGTGGATTTTGAAGAGAACAGAGGAGAGGACGAAAACAGAGCCACCATCGCCTGCATATGCCAAGATTCTCGGGGTCGCCTGGTCGATGGTTTCTCCAAGACGGTGGCGGCATCCTCGGCGGAACAGGCGGATGCACTCGCTCTCTTGGAAACCCTAGACTTCTTCTCCACCAGATCTAATAGAAGATTGGAAGTACAATCCGACTGTATGTTGCTCGTGCAGGGGGTTCTGTTCACGATAGACTTCAGATGAGAGTTGGCGCCAATTATGGACCGGATTAAGGAAAGACTAAAAGCATTTCAGGGCCTCTCTTTGGCCCATTGCAGTAGAGAAGCCAACAGGCCCGCATACTGGCTTGCAAAAGCCCAACGAGAGAATTATCTTCCTAGTAATTGGGTAATTAATCCCCCGACAGCCTTGTTTGATTTATTATGCGTCGATGCTCTTGATGTAATTTCTCTGAACTTGCCTAAGTAAACGAATGGTAAACGCACTTTCGACCAAAAAAAAAAAAAACTTTTATGCACCGACCAAAAGAAACCTTCATGGATTTTTTCACACTTCAATTTGATGTACCAAAGCCCCACTCTTCAACCCAGGTCACTTTTCAACCCACGTAGATATGGGAGAAAGTTAGTTAGTAATAATGCATACTTTTATTAGATGACAAAATAATAGTCAACGAAAAGAGAGAAGAAATTTTTTCAAATCTAACCTATGAATGGACTTGATCAATGCAGCCCGTCCGAGACAGCTGGAAACATCAAATAATTTTCATCAAAAAATAATAAAACACGTGCATACTACCCAGCTACTTTTCTTTTGCTAAAAGCAAATGATGGCTACTTAAAATCATAACAACCAATTAATTTGAGGCTTCTCTTTTTTCTTCTTGTTTTTTTTAGCCATTCTAGCCTTTTATGGTGGCTCAAGAAAAAAGTGACTTTTTTATCATTCGTTTATAAACCGACGATGAACACTTGGTCTTTCATATAGACATGATACAATATTATATACATCTACATCCATATAAACATAGACATATATGTACACTTCAAGCCTTAATTAAATTGGAACTAGAATTATCAAGTCACTTAGGTTTAATAGTTTTTTGTTCATAATTTGCTTATGATAATGCAAACGCATGGGCTGTGCTGAAAGATTATAAACGAGTGGAATCCTAATGATGAGCAAAATGGTGATGAGGGCTACCTAGACTTACTCTTCTCGGACGTCTATATATATGCAAGCATACTTCTGATTTCTAAGATTATATTGCTCTAAGCAAAAAATAATAATAGCCATTGTTATAGTGATTATTGAGTTGCTGTGAAAAAATTACAATAATATTCATAGTTACAGTGAATAAGGTAAGTTTACGATGTTTGGCTTGAAAGAGATGAGATGATCCATAAAGCCACAGGGACCGCAACTCTAGTGCACTATGCAAAAAGAATTATCGTATTTGTTCAATTAAGGGGGCCAAAAATAAATAAGTAGTCACTCTAGAATCTAGAATTTTCGAATGGAGACCTATCAACGAACCAGTTTGGTCTGTGTATACAAGCTGAGGGGCCGTATCAGCTGGTGTTCAACGCCAGGGGAATTTGCTGGATTTGCACCTTGTTTGGTTACCATTTTTCCACTCATATTTGCTGGGTTGAGTTTAAAGTGAGTCAATTCAATTTTATGAATAGATTAAAATTAGTAGTATGAAACGAAGACGAGTAAAAATAGGTGTAAATGGATATGACTGATACTCATAACGGTGATGAAGATGAAATAAAAAAAAAAAATAAGCGCATTACCTCCATCAAATTAGTCATACGACTAGAATTTAATTTGGGGAGTCATCCTGGGCTACTCCTTGCTTTCAAGGAAAACCGTCGCCTCACTGGTTGTTCAAGCTTTCTTGGAGCGCCTTTTCATACTGAATATGGATGACTCGGAACTAAGTGCTTGCAAAATGCTCCATTTGTTGTAAATCTTTCTGAAACTAGAGTTAACGCAAATATCCTTTCTGAAACTATATGTTTGTTCCATTTAGGAAACTATATGTTTGTTCAATTAAGGGGGCCAAAACATAAATAGCCACTAGGATAGGGTTATTTACTTCTCCGGGAAAGCTAAAGCATTCATGTTGAACAACACTGCTTATATCTACCAAGCTCATGGGCTGGAATTTTCCATTTACATCATGTGTAAGCAACTGACAAAGCGCATATAATTATCCGCTCTAAGACATCCTTTTAAAATAATAATAATAATAATAATAATAAAATAGAATAAAAGAGAAATGAAAATATTTTCAAATTTGGCGGTTGGATGCACTTGATCAATGCGGCCAAAGTTAGAATAGGTGAGGAAAACATAAATATCCACATCTTGACAAATTGATGTAAAAATATCAAAATCAGTTAATGGGAAAAAACAAATCTGCATCTAGCAGACGTTGGAAATTTTATTACTTGACTAATTTTCTGATAAAATGCCAACCATAGAAGGTAAAATATTGGAATGAAACAAATCTAAACTAGGTTGAGAATGATATGAGTTCATTAAATTAGCAATTTTCGCAATTTCCTGTAGAATTCCCATATGAGAGCCGCCCAGAATCATCGTAGAATATTCACAGATGATGGGAAGGACTCTTCCACATCTGTGGGCTGGTGATGAACTATACAGGTCAAATTGTTCAAATGTAATATATGCAGGACACCGAATCAATATTTGGCTGGCAGCCTTTAGTCATCATCTGCAGAAAGAATCAAATTCATAACAAGTGGAGTCTCTGGCCAGAGAGAAATCAATACGGAATGTAATAATTTACATCGTAGAATATTGGCAGATGATGGGAAGGACTTTTCCACATCGGTGGGCTGGTGAAGAACTATACAGGTCAAGTTGTTCAGATGTAATTTATGCAGGACACCGAATCAATATTTGACTGGTAGCCTTTAGTCATCATCTGCAGAAAGAATCAAATTCATAACAAGTGGAGTCTCTGGCCAGAGAGAAATCAGTACGGAATGTAATACTTTTTTTGTTATTGTTTATGTCCATGGTTCATAAATCACTATGCTCATTGTGAAAGGATCCACCAGCCACGGCGACTCTGTAGATGAGTAATATTGAAGTCAACATAACAGCCACATGACTTGAGGCATGAGAAAAATAACTTACCTACCGCGTGCTATCTTATTATAATTCATACTATCTTTCTTCAGCAAAAGAATGTTGACTCAAGAAAAATAGCAATTCCAACACCCTAACATTTGTAAAATTTTGTGAGATCATTACTAAATGTTGGAACGAAAAGAAAGAAATTTACGTGATTTAGTTGATGACCTTCGTTCATGGGACAACAATAAGTGCAAAGATTTACCTCTCAAAATACAATGAAAGAGAAACAACTGTCAATATATAGATACACACACCTTGATATTCCTGATATATCTCACATACTCTAAAATAATATTTATATTATAACTCTAAGGCTTTCGAGAAAAATGTGATATTTCTAGAAAATATTTTTGGTATTTGGCCGAAACCTAAAAATGAACTAGAAAATATTTTCTACTATTTGATATGGAAAATCTGATTTGATTTTCCTCCTTGCAATCATTTAAAAAAAATTATATTTTTCGATGTTTGATTAAAACTTGAAAATAAATTAGAAAATATTTTTCACTGTTTGGTAAAGGAAAAGCTTGATGTCAAACTGCACGACTTTGTAGTTACTAATCTCATGGGCTAGAATCTTACATATATATTATGTGTAAATAATGAGACAAGGCGTAGGTGGTTAGCTGCTCCACATATTTCCTCTTTTTCAAAAATAAAATAAAATAACGGACAGGAGAAAATTTGAAATCTGGCGAGAGAATGCACGCGATGCGGAAAAAGTGCCCCCGAGGTCGACATATATAATTCACAGTGTAAACAATAAACATCCCCTTGACCAAAAAAAAAAAAATCCCCATGCTTCATCGAGCTAGCGGAGTCTCCGGCCACGGAGAAGTCAATAAATATTGAAGTCAACATAACTGACACATGACACGAGGCATAAGTGAAAAATCAGTACGAACCATGTGCCGTGTGAACTCAGGACAAAATAGCAATTCGAAATTCGCAACGTACGACCATCGCCCAAACTGAATCTCTGAATAGTCATATATTGACAAGCAGTGAGGACATGCATGTGGTCCGCGATACCGTGCTTCAACAAAAGCTGACTACTCAAAATATCAAAATCAGTATGTGGGGGAAAAGCATTTAGAAATCTATTTCATCACTCATTTTCTGAGGAGATGATGAGTCGAATAAATGCAAAATCTAAACAATTTCTTAGCTATTACAAATATATTAGAGTATCATTCATATTACTTATCAACAAGAAGACAAAGGAAGGCATGTGGTCTTGCTCCTCAACGAGGGGTGAGGGTCTGGGGGGTTGCCCCAGTCGGGTTGTGAGGGCAATGCCCTAAGTAGTCGAATAGTTTTTATAATTTGAATTTATATTTATTAGTAATTTGGGTTTGAGTCCATGAATAGTTATTGGGTATATATAATCTCTTTCTCTTATAATTGAGAAATGTAATAGAGATGTGTAAAGTGCTAATTATAGTGAAATCATCTACTGGATGTAGACATAATTTAAGAGCGAATCAGGATAAAACATTGTGTCTTGAATTTCTTTTTCTTGCTTTTATTATCTATTTCCTTATGATTTTATGTCGAATTCTAACAAAAGATTCCTGAGAAGTTAAGATCAATACCTGAATGATAAAAGTGTGTTCAATAATATTTCTATTCTTGAGAATATTTTGTTTAGAAATAATTTTTCATTTCTATTTCCTAAACACGTTTTTGAACAAAAGAATGAATTTGGTACAACCCTAAAATTTCTATTCTCAAGAAAGAAAAAGAATATAAAAGCATTTGGTACGATCCTCAAAATTTTTTTTGTGGCCAAAAATTTTTTTAAAATTTTTTAATAATTTTCTAAGATTTTTCTAATCTTTAAAATATATTTTTCCTCCCTTCTTCTTCCTCTTATGACAAATCACTAGGCCTCGGCGATGACTGGTGACTAGCCAAAGATGAGGGCGGGAGAGGTTGACCTTGCTAAGTTACTAGCGAGGCTCGACCTCGCCCAACCACCAAGAGGTTAACTTCGACTAGCCATGGCAAGGCTTGCCCAACCCTTGTTTTTGGCCGGTTGCCGGTCATCTTTGAGACTCGGTGACTAGCTAGAGGAAAAAAGAAGGAAGGAAAAAAGAAAAATAAAAGAAAATGACACCGTTTTAGAATTTGTTCCGAGAAACAAAAAAAATATAATTTTTTTACTTCTTATTTATGTTTCAAATCTATTCACTAACTGATTTTCTATTCCAAAGAATAAAAAAATTAACTGACATTATCAAACAAATTTTTGTTTTTTTTATAGCCATATAGGGGCCTTGTCACGAGCTGGGCTCGAGCCGAGGACAGGAGAATCACTTCAATCCCCGCGAATTCCCTTTATTCTGATTGTGACTTTTATTTACCCAGTTCACCATGTGGTAAATGGCTAGTTCGGAGTTGATCTTGATCTTGATCAACTCTAGCTCCCTTCCAATAGAAAAAGAGGCCGTTGATAACCAAGAATTAAGACAAGAAAGGGTTTCGCTATATATTAATAGCTTGAATCAAGCCATTATGGTCGACGAAGATAGATCATACCCCCTGAGTAGTCAATTCCTGCATTTCCCGGAGATATACATATAAGGCACTCGTACAGTCCTAGCTCTGTTACCTTATAATGTCAATAAGTTTTTTTTAGAACATTAGTGGATTGTCTTACATTGATAGGAACAAAAGATCTAATGGTAATAACAAATGAGCGAATGGAATGGTGGAAAAGCGGGCTTTGAAGACCCTATTGAATTCATCCAGTAAAGAATTTAATTAGACCGGAGTCAAAGTTGTACCATAAGGTGGAATTCCTACTTTGGATGATCCAACATATGGCCCTTCCTTGGTTAAGCTTTCCCTTAGTAAGTACCCTCTTTAGGGCTGACCCATTGATCAACCTTGTGCCAACCGGGGCCTTATACGCCCAAGCATTAATACCTATCGATGTTCTGAACCGGTTAAAACCATCAAGAATGGAATGAAATGAAATGTGAATCAAAGAGTCCAAATTCAACCTCGAGGCCAGGGGGAAGAAAAAGAAGGCTAAGGAGGAAGAAATGCTTTACATTCCATTCTCGTATTCTCCGTAGCTTGCATAAGCTATGGAGAATCAATCATATATGAAGTGTCGATATGCTTTTTGTCACTTTAATATAACACTACTTGTATTGGCAAGCTTATTGGCTGGAATATTCCCTATTTATCCCATAAAAATAATAGACAACGCACAGATGATCAACTATTTTAAATATATTATTTTTTGTTAAAAAATAATAAAATAAAATGAGAGAAGAAAAATTTTCAAATCTAGCGTGTGAACACACATAATAAAGTCACAAGTGGGCTGAAAAACAAATACCAGTCACTGTCAAATGAACTTTTATTCAGATCTTTGACAAAACAACGGGAACACGCACAAGCTCCCAAATATCATTCTTAAATAAAAGATGAGCTACTCTTTTTGTTTTTTCTTTGCTAAAGGCAAAAGATGGGCTACTTATAATCGTAACAACCAACTAATTGAAGGGGTCTCTTTCCTTCTTTTTTTCTAATGTAAAGTATTCAAGCCATGCTAGCCTTTTCTGGTGGCTCAAGAAAAAAGTGACTCTTTTATCATCTGTTTATGAACCGACGACCAACACTTGACTTTCCATATAGACATGATACTGTATTAAATACATCTACATCCATATAAACATATACATATATGTACACTTCAATCCTTAATTAAATCAGAACTTGAATTATCAAGTCACTTAAGTTTAATAGTTTTTTGTTCACAATCAACTTATGGTAAAAGCAAACACATGGATGGTGCTGAAAAATTGAAGAACGTACAGATGGTCAGCCACTTTAGGTAAATATCCCTTTTTTATTCAAAAAAAATTATAAAGCAAAAAGAGAGGAGAAAATTTACAAATTTTTACCCATTCGTGGGTAGCTGCGTTAGTTGAGAATCCCTCCCTCATCATTGAGGTCGAGAGTTCAAAACCCGTAGTTGCTTTCGATTTAAGTGAGGGACCCTGGTGGTGGGTTGCTGGGCTAGTCTCTCTCGAGGCATAGGGGCCCGGTCCTCAGGAGCCTTTCGGGCACGGGGGACCCATGGTGGAGTCCTCGGTTATAAAAAAAATAAATTACAAATCTAACATGTGAATGCACATGATCGATGCAACTCATGTCAGAGACCGCTGGAACGAACAAATGTTTTTTATTAAAAAATAATAAAAATATGCATGCTCCCCAATACCATTCTTAAACAAAAGATGATTACTTGTCTTTTGCTAAAGGCACATGCTCGCGATACCATTCTTAAATAAAAGATGGGTTGGTTACTTAAAATCATTGTAAGTGGGGTCACCGGCCAGCAAGAAGTCAATACGCAAGTCAATAAATATTGAAGTCATGACCACTCGACAGGTGATAATCGCCAATATATATATATCGCCATTGTACAAAATAAAACAAGAGAGAATATAAATCTTAATTATTTGTGCCAAAAAATTATCTAAAGCCTATTTGTGCAAAAAAAAAGAAATTATTTTGCCATTGTACAAAATAAAAGCCCTTGGAAGAGAATATATATTACATACACGGTCAATGTACGTTTTTTTTTTTTTTTTAACATAGATAATGTCAGAATGGGAGCATAAACTATTTATGAAATATATCTACAAGCTAAAAATAAAAATTGAATATGTGTCTTTCTATAAAAACCAGCTTATATAAAAAAACTGCGACAATGTTAATGCACTGATTAAAATTTTTATTAATGTATGTTGTTTGGAAAGAAGGGAGCGGTGGAAGAAAAACTGAAGTAGGCGATAAACAATGGAAGGGTAATGCCGTGATTTGGCACCTTTGAGTGGGCAATTCCACGAGTTTTCCACCAGCGGGAGTGATCCAGAAACGCTGACAACACATATCAATCGAACGTCTGATATTAAACCACTTGAATCCAACGGCTAGGAGAAACATGACAAAGTTGTGCGCAAAAGCACGGGATTGCAGAAATGGCCCTCGCTCAACCTTTTTTTCTTGGCTTCTGCATGTCAAATCAAATCAGCAAATCACCAACTTCCTCCAAATTTTACAAGTACTTAAAAGATTACCAATGTTGTAATGAATATATTTGATTTTCCATTGAAGTCTTAGCAATTTATCTTTTTATCATGCCTTTGTAGGCCTCTACGGAATGTAATATTTGAAGTCCTTTAATTCATATTGACCAAAACTTTTCAAAAGCTGTTCTGTTCGTGTTTTTCAAAAAGTAAAAAAGAATATATATTTTTCCACCAAAAGCTAAATATTGTCCAACTTATAAAAAGGTCATGAAAATTTTTACATATGATTTAAGAGCCAACATCTATATTTTTCAAAATATCAAGTGTTATGAGCTGTAAAAGGCCAAAATGCGTTATCACAATATATAAATTAAGTAAAAAGAGAAAAGTAAAATTCTATGCAAACATGCTTGAAGAGAATTGAGATGGGCCCAAGGCAATCCCGACCTAATATTAAGGTTCGAAGTGGCCGGGCTAGTTAGATTTTTTGCCTTGGAAAAAAGAAATTGGTAAGCTAATATGTAAGATTATTCACATTTTTGTTAATTGTAAAGAAAAAAATAATTGCAAGAGTAAAATTTGGATAAAGTGATTTGATTTTCCACGAAATGAACTTACCTAAAGAGTTGGATCATTTTTGGTTTGCGAATTCGTACCATGTAGTTTTTTCCTTTCTATATCTAGGTGTTCTATGGTTAATAGTTATATGTCAATGTAAGCCTTCAAAATTTGAGATAATGTCCATCCCAATCATCTCAAGAAGATGTTATTCAAATTATAAATATGTATATATATTGACATCTAAATTTTATCTATTTATTTAGGATTTAATCGCACAAAAAATTAGTAATTAATTTCTAACCCCTAAACAAAAAATATTTTTTAATAAATTGCATCGCATGTAGACATTAGGAACATTTACATTACTGGTATTAATTGTTAGAAATTTTTTGAAAAAAATCAAAAAAATCTAATCAATTCAAATTAAAAATAATAATAATGCGGCCAGACTTAGCCCGGCTCCTTTTTCTTTTCTTCTCTCCATAACGACGGCGTACGACGAGCACGGGCAGCGGGGAAATGTCACGCGGTACGACCGGCCTGGGCAAGCTGGCAGCAGCTGGCGACGCTGCTTAAAACGGAGGAGAGGTTGGACCGAGAGGGGGGTTCTTCGGCTGAAAAATCCAGAGAGAGAGAGAGGGAGACATCCGACGAGAGAGCCGCGAGTGAGAGCGAGGGAAGAGAGTCGGACCAGAGACCGCCGGCCACCGCGCCTGAATCGTGACCGACGATCCGCCGCCGTGCCTCCTTTCCCTCGCCGAAGCTCCGGTGAGCCCCGACCCTATTTTAACCCTGTTTTCGGGCATGCCGGGGCGGAGCTCGCGGTCGTCCAGCTCACACGAGCTCCAGCCCCGGCCATCCTTTGTCCAGCTACTGTGTGTATCGTTCTTTGTTTGTCGAGAGTTCCGTCGAGAATCCCGGTTGAAGTTGAGCCGGAAACCTCATGATTCGCGAGCCCCCTTCACCCGTTCGACGAAATGCTAAGCGAGATCTAGTTTTCATTCTCCCGCTTTTGGCCGAAATCGCGTCGTCCGTGCACGCCGTGATCTATGGGAATGTTCCAGTGGTGTCGGGCGACCTTGGGCGTCGGCCGTGTAGTCGTTCGCCACGTTTCCATCGTCGCCGTAGTTTGTTCGGTGTTTGGCCGGGGTGTGGCTCTCGGCCGGCGGCGTGGAGGTTGGCCGACGAGTGGCGTTCGGAGTGGACGACGCTGGGTGGTAGCTCCGCGGTGTCCTGAGCGCCGGCGAGGGCTTGTCTAAGTGGCATCGGTTCGGTTCGGGTGAGGAGGTGAAGAAGAGCTCAAGGTCGAGGCGTGCTTCGGGAAGGAGAGAACAGGGAGGAGGAGAGAAAATAGAAAAATAAAAGAATAAAAAATAATTAAAATAATGAATTAAAAAATATTAAAAATTAGTTTTTTAATTTGAAGCGGGTGATACCCCGGTAGGTGGATCGGGTTATCGGGTCGGACCGGGTTTACCGGGTTTGAATCCTTTTTTCCGAATATAATAATAAAAATTTTTTATTAAAAAGTTAGTTTAAAATATATATTTGCTATTCATTTTTATGTGGGTCCCATCCACCCTGAGGGAATCATTTCTAACCACGGTCGACTCTTGTCAGCAGTGGAAATAGAGGGAGGAGAGAGAGGCAAGCTCGAAAGAACTTAGACAATTTCTCTATTTTTAAAAAAAAATTTAATACTATAAAAAATCTAGAATTTATAAATTTATGCCATATTTTATTTAAATTAATTTTCATGTAACAAGAGTTATATTTTCCCATCGCCGACGGACTTTTCATCAACCAACCACGATGATATAATGCCCCAAAGAACTTGCTCGATTGACATCAGAGCTTCAACTTTCTAGGAAAGTCGAAAGCTTCTCTTGCATTCTCCGTTTACTTTGTTGTTGAAAGACTGTAACCAGGAGAGCAACCCAATGGTGACGCAACCAAGTGAAGAACAAGGAAATTCGATTCAGGCAGAACCAGCAGCAGGTACATGTTCAAGTTCCAACCGAGAAAAAATATGGTATAATCGATGGAGTCCCAAAAATGCTGGAACTTGTATTTTCTCATGGTTCTTTTTATTTTCTTTGTCACCAAACAAACATAATGCTGACCTTGGCTAGAATAAAGGGAGAAAAAAAAAATATGCGAAGGACTTAGTGCTCACTCTTTCTCCTACAGATATTGAAAATGTTTTTGCAAGCGTTGGATCAGCTTCTTCCCAATCTGGAGGTGCTTCAGGTGCGTTATCCCTCAAAAGAGTTATTTTTAGTGTGAAATTAATATCTGGGGCGGATCTTCATGAAATACAAACATAATGCTGACCTTGGCTAGAATAAAGGAGGGAAAAGAAAATATGCGAAGGACTTAGTGCTCACTCTTTCTCCTACAGATACTGAAAGTGTTTATGCAATCGTTGTATCAGCTTTTTCCCAATCTAGAGGTTCTTCAGGTGGGTTATCCCTCAAAAGAGTTATTTTCAGTGTGAAATTAATATCTGAGGCAGATCTTCATGAAATTGTTCTTTTCTGGGACACTTCTCAATGTCAATAAGGAAAAAGTATTAGCAAAATGGCTTGAAAGGTTTGCATCCATTGCAGAAATACTGGAAAAAGAAGTGGATGCACACTATTACCGACCATTGATCCAAGCTGCATTCAGGGGCGATTGGAAATTTGCCAAAAGATTTTTCGAACGAGATGCTGCTTCAAAGTCGGCCAAAATAACAAGCAAATCAGAAACAGTTCTTCACGTTGCCGCTTTGAGTGCGCAAGACCATTTTTTTGAGAACTTGGTCGAGCTCTTGTCTCCATATCCGGAAGTGCTTGAAATGGTTGATTGTGATAGCCGCACAGCCCTCCACAATGCTGTCCTGTGTGGAAGGATAAGGATGGTCAAGGCATTAGTTAGAAATGATCCTAAGTTGACGCAATTTGCAGATAAAAACGGACGTGTTCCTTTGGGAATAGCTGCTTTAGAAGCTTCTATGCATAAGGACATTGCCTGGTTCTTGGCGAAAAATACAACGTACGATGGGCCAAATCATCCCTTCAGCAGTCCTGATGCAATTGATATATTTATAGATCTCACCTACGCTGGTCATCATGGTAAGATCACCATCACTCTTTATCTCATTTCCATCTGTTTTTAGCTTCATTCTAGACTTGGCTTAGTTTTTTGATCAACTTCGCTGGTGAACTCCAATAGATATCACTCTTTATCTAGTCGAGCGGTGCCCTCGCATTATGACCAGGAAAAGTGCAAACCATGATGGCGTATCTATACTGAGGGCGCTGGCGATGATGACATCTCACTTTCCGAGAGGAGCTAGGCTGAGTGTTATGGAAGCATTGATATACCAATGTGCGTTCTTTCCGCAATCACATCCCTTTATTACCGATTCCCTTCAAGAAGATGTACCTGTCTCATCACCTGCTCTTATGTTTCTGAACTGAAGGTATTCCAGTGGATTTGAACTACAAACCGACAAATAAAAATTCGGATCCGGGTGGGTATGCATTTTTGCTGTTGGACATTATCTTAGGACGTTTCATGATTTTGAGCTTTTAGTCAATTTTCTTAGATTGATTCCCTCCGTACTAGCAAAAGAAACCGAAAATGATCGTTTCTTTGTAGGACGTAGTCTGGTTCCTTGACTTAGTTTTACTTGAATATGGACTGAAATCAAACTACTTTATGAATTAGCTATCTTCTGGGAATCATATGATTCAACCAAGTGCATAAATATCTTATAACTTAATTGATTGGACAATGTAACAAACGAATTAGGAGGTTTTACAATGATTTCATTTCTAATGACGGTTTCCTTTGCTACTTGATTCTAGCACTTCAATGTCTTACAAGGTCACTTTGGAATGCTGCCAAAATTGTAGGTACACTTCCATTTTATCAAGATACCATCTCTAAATTTGTCCCTCTCTCTCCAACTAAGTCTATAGCTTGTTTGTTTTAACTTCTTCCATAAGTAGAAAAAGCTCCTATTTAATTCTTTGCCATAATTTGAAAAGATAATCTGTGTTAGGCCCACTACATGTGTGAAAGTGTTGTGCGGAAGAACACCCTAACTAGATGAGAAAGAAAACAATAATAATCAAGAACACGGAGATTTACGTGGTTCAACGAAAAATCCGTCTACGTCCACGGGAGAGAGAGAGAGAGAGATGATTTCTTATTTGAGTGTATGTAAAGAGTACAAGGTACAATGCTGAAATAAATAGATCTTTAGATCCCCACTTTCCTAAACCTAGTAGGAAAGGAATTCCACCATAAAGATATTATCAAATTTGAAACCCAAATCTAGGAAATATATTAAGAAACAAATAGCTTGCAATCTTCAAGCTTTCCTAGATTTCCCAATTGAATTTTGTGAAATTCAAGACAACATCATCAAATCTCCACCTTTGGCTTGAATAAACCACAAGCCTCCACTTGAACCAAGAAAACGAATATATCTCTCCCTGCACCGTACCTTCGCAAAGGTACGCCCGCACCTAGATCGGTGTGGCCTCCATCAACTTCAATGATGAGTGAGAGAAATCAAGTCCCTGCAGGACTTGAACTTCTCTATAGTAACTGTCTTCGTGACCATATCTGCGGGATTATCTTTAGTATGGATTTTTTTCAAAGCAATGCTACCATTCTCCACAAATTCTCGAATTTTGTGGTACCGAACTTCAATGTGTTTCGTTCTAGAATGGAACACTTGATTATTCGCGAGACATAGTACGCTTTGACTATCGCAATATAATGTAGCACTTTCTTGCTTTATACCAAACTCTGTGACCAAACCAGTTAGCCATATTCCCTCTTTCGCAATCTCAGTTACTGCCATATACTCAGCTTCGGTTATAGACAATGCTACAGTAGGTTGAAGCATTGCCTTCCACGAAATAGCTCCACCGCTAAGAGTAAAGACATATCCCGTGATGGACCTTCGCTTGTCCAAATCACCAGCAAAGTCTGAATCAACATAACCTGCTAAATCGATCGGTCCTCCCTTGGAACTGAACATTAAACCCATTCCGGCAGTTCTAGCCAAATAACGAAAGATCCACTTAACAGCTTCCCAATGCTCCTTACCTGGATTGCTCATGTATCGGCTAATAAGACTCACCGCATGAGTCAAATCCAGTCTGCTACAAACCATAGCATACATGAGGCTCCCTACTGCATTGGCATAGGGTACTCGAGACATCTTTACAACTTCCTCATGTGAAACAGGGCATTGTTTCTCAGATAATTTGAGGTGATTTGCTAAGGGTGTACTAACCGGTTTAGCTTTACCTATGTTGAATCGCTCCAAGACCTTCTCAACATACTTCTTTTGATTTACCCAAAGCTTACTTGCATGTCTATCTCGAAAGATTTCCATGCCAAGAATCCTCTTTGCAGCACCAAGATCCTTCATATCAAACTCACTACTTAATTGAGACTTTAGGGAATTAATGTCTCTCATTTTTCTTGCAGCAATTAACATATCATCAACATAGAGCATCAACAGAATAAGCGACTTATCATCCAAAACTTTGTAGTAGACACAAGAATCATGCACACTTCTCATGTAGCCAATACGAAGCATAAAAGAATCAAACCTTTTATTCCAC
Organism: Eucalyptus pumila; assembly: GCA_016097595.1. Taxonomy (NCBI): domain Eukaryota; kingdom Viridiplantae; phylum Streptophyta; class Magnoliopsida; order Myrtales; family Myrtaceae; genus Eucalyptus; species Eucalyptus pumila. Next base: position 51,986,511 of record CM027848.1, read on the forward strand.
TGCCTCGGAGATTGCTTCAAACCGTAAAGTGATCTCTTGAGCAAACAAACATGATCCTCTTTCCCTTCCACCTTGAAGCCTTCGGGCTGCTCCATATAAATTTTCTCCTCCAAGTCACCATGAAGGAATGCCGTCTTCACATCTAGCTGCTCAAGCTCCAAGTCATACATGGCTACCATAGCTAGTAAAACACGAATTGATGTGTGATTTACAATTGGGGAAAATATCTCGTCGGAATTAATCCCCTCCTTCTGTGCATAGCCCTTAGCAACAAGTCGAGCCTTGTATCTCTCTTGCTCTTTCTCCGTTGCTACTTCCTTCCTTCGAAGAACCCATTTGCAACCAATGACATTCCGATCCTTGGGCTTCTTCACAAGTTCCCATGTCTCATTCTTTTGTAACGATTCCATCTCCTCCATCATTGCAGTCATCCACTTTTCTTTGTGATCACTTTTCAAAGCTTCATGGTAGGAGCTTGGATCGCCAGAGCCTACGGTAAGAGCATAAGCAACCATATCCTCAAAACCGTACCTCTCCGGTGCTTTGGGAGTGCACCTTCCTCGACTTGTCGCAATGGTACGAGGAACTTCTACCATTTCTTTGACTTCCAGAGCCTCATCGGATGACTCACCATTCTCTGTAGATTCTCTGGTTTCAAGCTCCACCTTAACGATAGATTTATCACTCTCCTCTTCAACAGCCGCGCGTGGCACGCAACTTGACTTCAACATTGCAGATTCATCGAATATAACATCCCTGCTCGTCAGAACTTTCTTCTCATTTGGATCCCATAATTTGTAGCCTTTCACTCCTTTCTCGTAACTGAGAAATATGTATTGGTTTGATTTTGGATCCAACTTTGAGCGCTTCGAGCTCTACACATGTACAAAAGCAGGACAACCGAATATTCTTAAATTAGAATAATCGACAATTTTACTAGTCCATACCTCTTCGGGAATTTTGCATTTAATTGCAGTTGATGGAGACTGATTCACAAGATAACATGCCATGCAGACAGCTTCTGCCCAAAACTCCTTGCTTAGTCTCGCATGTAGCCTCATGCTTTGAGCTCTTTCTAATAAGGTTCGGTTCATCCTTTCCACTACGCCATTCTGTTGAGGCGTATCCGGAACTGTGAAGTAATGTTTAATCCCTTCATTCTTGCAAAGCTCAATGAATGGTGTCGATTTGTAGTCTCCTCCATTGTCCGATCTCAAGCACTTAACCTTCTTCCCCGTTGAAGTCTCAACTTCAGCTTTCCATTCTTTGAACTTTTCAAAGACTTCACTTTTGTGTCGCATGAAATAGACCCAAACTTTGCGAGAGAAATCGTCAATGAATGTCACGAAGTATTCCTTCCCTCCTTTTGACTTTACCGGTGAAGGACCCCATACATCCGTGTGTACATACTTGAGCACGCCCTTACTTGTATGAGTTGCAGCAATGAACCATACTCTGCATTGTTTTCCAAACACACAAAATTTGCAGAAATCTAATTTGCATGTTTTTATACCTTTGAGTGCATTCCTCTTGTGAAGCTCCATCAATCCTCTTTTTCCCATATGCCTGAGACACATATGCCATAGATAGGTGTTATCTATCTCCGTGCTAGCATCCGTGGACACAGATGCTCCACCTTGCACTGTGGTTCCTATAAGTCGATCTAGGTTCCCGTGCCTCTGTCCCTTAAGAACAACCAAAGCTCCCTTAATCACCTTCAAGACTCCACCTTGAGCCATGTACTTGCACCCATTGGATTCAAGTGCTCTCAATGAGATCAAATTATTCCTTAGACCCGGAACATGACGCCCGTCTGCCAAGGTTCTAATCATGCCATCAAACATCTTGATTTTCACGGTTCCAACACCCATAGTCTTGCACGAAGTATCATTCCCCATGAGAACTGAACCACCATCATATGCCTTGTACTCATCGAAGGCTTATTGATGAGGACACATGTGAAAAGTGCATCTGGAGTCCATGATCCACGAATCTTCAAAGATGTCCTTCCCCGACGATATGGACAAGACGTCTCCATCGTTGGTCTCAATGATGTTGGCTACACTTGCCTCATCCGAGCTCTTCTTCTTTTTCTTGTTCTTATTTGGATAGAATCTCTTGGTATGCCCTTCCTGATTGCACCCGTGGCATTTTCCTTTGAACCTTCCCTTGGATTTTGATCGACCCCTAATGCTCGATCCTCGATCCGTTGATCTTTCTCTTCCTTGATTGCTTTTCTCCTTTGCAAAGAGTCCCTCTCCCAAAGATTTTGAACTACTTGCCCTTTTCTGAGTGTCATTTGAAATTAGGGCAGTAGTCACCTCTTCAATCTCTAGGGTTTCCTTGCCATAAAGAAGCGTAGTCACCAAGTGGTCAAACGAATCCGGCAATGATGCAAGTAGTAGAAGCGCTATGTCTTCATCCTCAAACTTTACCTCTAAGCTTGTAAGTTCACTAATCATCTTATTGAACACGTTGAGGTGTTCCAACAGATCTCCTCCTTCACTCATCTGAAGTGAATACAATCTCTTCTTCAAGAACAACTTGCTCGTAAGAGATTTCATCATGTAAATGCTCTCGAGTTTGAGCCATACCTCTGGAGCAAATTCAATTTCCACTACATATTGAAGGGCCTCATCCGATAGGTTCAATCGGATTGCGCTGCACGCCCTCTCCTCCATGTCGGCCCAATCATCATCAGTGATGGTGTCTGGCTTGTTCGATCTTCCCAGAAGAACCTTTGATAAACCTTGTTGAATCAACAGATCCTTCATCCTTCTCCGCCATAGTGTAAAACTATTCTTCCCAGTGAATCGTTCAATATCAAATCGAACGATTGAACCTTTTCCAGCCATCTAGTTAGAAATCACAATACAGGAACAGAGAACCTGGATTGCTCTGATACCAATTGTTGTGCGGAAGAACACCCTAACTAGATGAGAAAGAAAACAATAATAATCAAGAACACGGAGATTTACGTGGTTCGGCGAAAATTCCGCCTACGTCCACAGGAGAGAGAGAGACAATTTCTTATTTGAGTGTATGTAAAGAGTACAAGGTACAATGCTGAAATAAATAGATCTTTAGATCCTCACTTTCCTAAACCTAGTAGGAAAGGAATTCCACCATAAAGATATTATCAAATTTAAAACCCAAATCTAGGAAATATATTAGGAAACAAATAGCTTGCAATCTTCAAGCTTTCCTAGATTTCCCGATTGAATTTTGTGAAATTCAAGACAACATCAGCAGAAAGACCCATTACACATTCACCATTAGATGAGTGACATGTGTATTTGAAGTTAGTTTTGTAATTTAATTTTTCCACCTATCAACCATCCAATAGTAAATGTGTAACTTATTCTTTACACCATCAAATCTAATAAAAATCCTTAAAAAATTTATTCAAAATCAAACAAAGTTATATATAATTTCTAGCTTAATTTTTATATTTTGAAAGATTTCAAATGTTTACTTTTAATTGCAAGAGTTGCGAAATTGTAAAATAAAAAAAGTGAAAAAAATACATGAAACTGCAAATTGAGGCAAGATTTGATATTAACCTAGGAATTTCTTGCTTATGGCTAAATGATGCAGAAGATATGGAATAAGAGTTACGTAAACGTAGTACTTCTCCTTCAATCTTGATTGGTGAAATCATGTTCGCTTCATCATCTCTATCAAGCATGTAAATCTTTCTAGAAAAGTAAGAACAATGAACCCATATGGGTTTGTTTCCTCCATTATGGGTGAAATGCTTAAAGGTTGAGGCTTTGTTTGTTTCATAAAAAAAAATTAATTTGAAAAAAAAATTCAAAAAAAATCGCTAATTAAATGAATGAACGAAAAATATTTTGATCATCCATGAGAATATTTAGATATAATTAATCTTCGATAAAAAAAAATTCCATTGACTAAATATTTTAAGTGATACAAGCAATACAACATGAAAGAATATGCTGAGAGGGTGCAGGAATTGGGCATATCAGATCGGGGGCAAGCACCTCGCGTTATTGACTATGAAATAAGGTTGTAGTAGATGAGGCAAGGGTTTATCATTTAATCGTACTTAAAATAGTAAATTTACACTTTCATTTGGCAACTTAAAAGGCGTGAAGAATATGAGTAGGAGTAGGGAGAAAAAAGAATAATAATTCAGTCGGGGTGAATTTCATGGGTCCCAGCAAAATCGTGCATACATAATACCACCCCAAGCAATATAGCCTATAACTTGGGATGCCCCTAAGCTGGTGTACTTCATTTTCTTTACAATCCTTACTTATTAAACCAAGAAAAATATATCCTATAACAACAAGCTGTTAGATAATAAATGAATTTTCTCTTCTTGTAATCCTGTATTTCAGATTATTGGAAGCACTCCAGAAAATAGGATCCTTAATATATGAGGCCGATATAGGAGAATATGCTCTTAATATTACCCGAAAAGGTGGACCACTTAACATGTGCGAAAATTAGCCTAAACACCACCTAACCACTAAAAAAGATCCTATAACTCCCGAAACTTAGTCACAACTTTTGCCTGTGGTTTTGAACTTGTCATCTTCACCCAACTTTTGTATGCACTCGAATCACCCTTTAACCTTGTCCCTAATTCTTCTATTTTTGTCAAAGAACAAAAGGGAATAGACGTATAGGTGCGTTTATTTTGACGGAAAACTCAATGATATAAAAAAATACTTTCCAATAAAACATTTTCCAAGAATTTAGTTTTCCTTTTTTTTTGTCATATATGATCGAAAATGTTTTTGATTTTGTTGTTCGGATATTATTGGAAAATAATTTTAGTCTCATGACTTTGTCTCATGCAAAAAAAAGTACGAATTTTTTATTTTTTTAAATGGAAATTTTGATTATTTTTTAATTTTCTTTTCCTCTTTTCTTTTTCCTCTTTTCTTTTCTCTCCTTTTGTTTTTCTCCCTTCCTCTGCCACTACCGGCCAGCGACGGCCACAAGCAAGCTCTACCTCGTCGGGATTGGGTAAGTTGTGAGCTCGCCGTTGGCCTCGGTTGAGTCGGAGTGTGAGCTCGTCGGCCTGCATCTCGACCAATCACCATTGGTAGAGGAAGAAGGGGGAAGGAGGAGGAAGAAAAAGAAAGAAAAGAGAATAGAAGAAAAAAAAAAGGAAAGGAAAGAAATAATAATAATCAATGCAAAATTTTTAAAAATAATTTAAAATATATTTTTTTTAAATTAATTTTTATAAGAATGAGCTTTTCATTATCCAAGGACCCTAAAACTAGGAAAATATTTTGGAAAGTATTTTTAATTTAAGCTTTGGTAAGAAAATATTTTCTGTTTACTAGAAAAACATTTTTTGTTAACTCATTTTTCTAAGCCAACCAAACGCCAAAAATGAGGAAAACGTTTTCTGTGAAATTAATGCACCCGTAGTGCCTTTCCTCTTCTTCTTTTTTTTTTTAAATCAAAAGTTATTTTAGGATAGAGTCAAGTTAAATCTACTCACAATGTCATTTAGGTGTAACAAGTAAAGTCCAATGACACATATCATTATGTAACCTCTTGTGGAAGTTTTGATTTTTCTAGAGATAGATAGAGCGGAGAGAGAAAAAATTTTGCTGCATAAATAACAATTCAAGGGATTGTACGATGAATATGATATTTTTATTACTAGTTGCTATGCGTATTGAATAATATTATCTAAATTAATCTTATCTATGTAAAGACTAATGTGATTTACTTTAGCTAGACAGACGTCATCGGCGTGGTTATTTTCAAAGTTGTTCTATCAGGTTAATGGTTATAATTACATTCTCTTGATTATGATGGACATTAAGCCTCGTTTGAGCTTCAAGGAAGATCACTTTCTTCAGTTACTTTCTAATCACTTCCACTATCTTCATATCCAATTTTTTTTTTCATCCAGACATGAGATATAAACCTTTTTCTTGGAAAATGTGAAAAATGATTTTATACCTTTTTTGGTACTTTGCATTAGGGGTGTGCATGGTCCGGGCGGGCGGTTCCCGACCTAGAACCGGGAACCGCCCGCTAAGGACCGGTTCTGAAAAATCGGAACCGGGATCCACCCATTTATTGCATGGATCCCCGGGGAACCGGACCGCCGGTCCGGTCCGGTTCCCCGGGTGGATCCATGGAACCGATTTTGATGCCAAAAATTCTGGTTTCGCGAGGAGAAACCCACCGAGAACCCAATTCAATTGTCGTGAGAGAAGAGAGACAAGGTGACGGGGATGGACAAAAGAAGGCAGCGAAGGCGAGCGGAGAACTGTTGGACCCTTGTACACATGTGATTACTAATCCCGGCATACTCGCATATTCTGCGATGCGGATCTCGCATCAACCAAATCACTAAAAAAAATTCACCACGTTTTCGTACCAAACTCTCGCAGTAGATCAAGACGTTTCGCCGAAAGAATTCCAAGAAAAGCAAAATCCACCAAGTCCACAAATTAATGTGAAACGAGGACACTTCACTCACTCACCCGACCGTAGCGAGTAAGAAGATTTTGCGAAGCACGGAGAAAGTGAGAGGAGGGCGCGACCCGACTCCGCCAAACGAGCAAACAAACAAGTCAAGAACTTAAAACCCTTCTCCCCCCTTCGCCTGCCATCAATGGAGCTAGCGAGTGACAGGCATGAGCAGAGCACGAACTTGCGAGAGATGATGAAGGGGCAAGGAAGGAGGACGAGAGAGGAGAGGGCATTACAGTAGAAGGCCAAGGCGTACTTGTTGAGCCCGTCGGACATGGCCATTTTCGCCACCACCATGCTGCTCGCTTGAACCAAAACCACCATTATCATCCCCACGAACAGCAGCGAAGCCCCGGCCCTCCCCTCCATCTCCATCTCTCTCTAGCTCTCTAGCTCTCTTCTCAGTTCGTGGGTGAAATAATTGGAGGACCCCGAGAAACTTTCCTCGTTTTACGGGACCGCCATCGATTGGATGATTTTGTTTGACTTTAAAACCGATGGAAGACAAAGATCTCTCCCTCCAACGGAAGACAGTGGCGGAGGAGGAGCAGCGGCGGCGTGGATACTCGGGGATGAATCGAAGACGAAGAGAAGAAACGAGAGAATCGAAGATTGAGGAAGAAACAGAGAGAATCGAAGGCCGAGGAAGAAACAGAGAGAAGAGACGCGAATTAGGGTTTCGCGAATTAGGGCTCCGCGAGTCGCGAATTTTGTTTTGTTTAGTATTTTTTTTAATTATAAATACGTACCGGTCCGGTCCGGGTGGGCGGGCGGGCGGATCCGCCCACGGAACCGGGAACCGGACCGGTTCCCACCGGTTCTCAACAATTGGACCCGGGAACCGGACGGTTCCCTCAAGAACCGCCGGTTCCGGGCGGTTCCCGGGTATTTTGCACACCCCTACTTTGCATCAGCAACTACTAAAACTCACTTTGAAATTGAGGACTGAATTCGAAAGGAGGAAAAAAATCAAAATAGCTTTCCTAAAAGATTAAAAAATAAAAATGAATGAGATCATTTTCCCAATCACCCACCAACCCAAGCTCTAAATGTGGGAAATTATGACTATAGGTAAACTGTTTTTAGATGCAATTTGGTGTCTTAAAAAAATTTGGGACCCAGAGCTGGAGAACTTATTTCTTAATCTAATTGCCGCCCCCCTTCGTTTTTCATTTTCTTTATTTCCTTTTTTTTTTTTTCTGTTGTTGATATTTTGTAGTTCCTACAATCAAGAGAGTTCATGAGGTGAAGATGAAACACATGACAACAGTCGAGTTGGCAAAACGAGTTTGCATGGAAATCTCTTCCTTGAATACCGATGAGATCACCGATTTTTTCCAAGACGGAGAGCTGCTGTTTCAAGCTATAGCCAAGGGAAACAGTGAAATCATAAAGCTCTGTATTCAGTTTTTCCCGGAACTTATTCGGATTAGGCATGAGGATGATAGTTTGATTACACATGCGGTGAGCGAACGCCAAGAAAGGATTCTCGGACTCTTTTTAAAGTTAAGCTCGACCGCTGAGTTGTCATTAGTCCTAGGGCCTACATGGCAAGATTCATTGAATATGATGGATGCAGCAGCATCGTACGAGCCTCGTTTGGAGGCTGTAGCTAACGTGGTCGGAGCAGCTTTTCAACTGCAGAGAGAAATCCAATGGTATAAGGTAAGTATCAAGTAAGTATTTTTCTTTTCGTCTGTTTAATAATCGGGCTTAATGATAATTATCATAGGATCACGTTATTTCCACTCCTATCTAAGTTAAGCACTCCTTTTTCTTTTAATTAACTGACCAAAATATCCCTCTCTTCAATGTAATGTTTCTCTCTCTTCATTCTAGTTACACCTTCAGTTTTAGACTCACATTAAAATATTTTAGAGGAAAATTTTAAGTATGCTCTGAAATTTGGATACTCTTGCTATGAGATTGAATCTATTATCGGTATTAATTACTTTCTTCATGATAGAAGTAGTACAGTAAGAAGTTCCTTTTTTTCCTCTTTCATTTTTATGCTTATCTTTTGTTTCGACATGATCTAGATATAAACATGTGATTTGAACTTTAAGCAATTTCGCATCAAATGTTGGATAGGTCTTAATCTTCTTGAGTGCGGGACACCTGGAGTGCCATAACTTGGCACGCCGGGACACTTAAGTGCCATAACTTTAAAATGGTACACTTAAGTGCCATCATCGGAGTAAAATGGGACACTTAAGTGCCACTCCGGCGAAAATCCGCCAAATGGCTGACGTGGCAATTTTCCGCGAGTTTAGTCCAAAACGGTGTCGTTTTGCACGCCGACGTGGCGGAGAAAACGCAAAAACGACGCCGTTTCGTGTCTACGTGTAAATAATAATATAAAAATTAATTAAATTATAAAGTATTCAAAAAATTTAAAAAAAAGAGAAAAATTAAAAAAATTAAGAAAAATTAAGAAAATTTAAAAGTTTTAAAAAATTAAGAAAATTAAAAAAAAAAGGGGGGGAGGTCGAGGCGGGCGGCTGAGGGCCGAGCCCTCATCCGCCCGTTCGACCCCCCCCCTTTTTTTTTAATTTTTTAAAATTTTCTTATTTTTTTAAATTTTTAAAATTTTTTAAAATTAAAATTTTTAAAATTTTCTTTTTTTAATTTTTTTTTAATTTTTAAAATTTTTTTTTTTTTTAATTTTTTTAATTTTTAAAATTAAAATTTTTAAAATTTTCTTTTTTTTTTTTAAATTTTTTTAATTTTTTAAAATTAAAATTTTTAAAATTTTCTTTTTTTTTTTTAATTTTTTTAATTTTTATGCTGATTTGGAGCTCCCGAGCCACGTAGCGGCAAGGCAAAAATAATAATAAAATATTGCCACGTAGGATTTCCGGCAAGGGTCGCCGGAGGTGGCACTTAAGTGTCTCCACTAAAAAAAAAAAAAGTGGCACTTAAGTCACAATTTTTTGAAGTTATGGCACCTAAGTGTCCGGCGTGCCAAGTTATGGCACTTGTGGTGGACTTCTGCCTAATCTTCTTGATATGTTCCCTCGTTTGTTTTTTTGAAAATTTGCAGTACTTTATCCACTTATCGAAACTCCTATTTGTGAGTTTTATGTGTAGGCCGTGGAAAGCTGGGTTAGCCATTTCGTGAGAACTGCCTACTTTTTAAAGGATTCCGACAATAAGGGGATAACAAAATGGCATGCATTTGTGAGGGAGCACAAATTGTTGCTTCAGAAAGGAGAGAAGTGGGTGAAGGACATGGCAAATTCTTGTATGCTTGTCTCAACTCTAATTGTCACAATATTGTTTGCCGCTGCTTTCACTGTGCCAGGAGGCAATGACAACAATACTGGAGTCCCATTGTTGCTTGGACAGGACTCTCTACTAATTTTCGCAATTTCGGATGCATTAGGTTTGTTCTCCTCCGTGACGGCCATCCTGCTATTCCTAGCCATCTTAACTTCGCGGTGTGAGGCGCAAGATTTTCTCTACTCGTTGCCTAAGAAGATCATAATGGGCCTTTGTTTTCTCTTCCTCTCCTTGGGTTTCATGCTGGTGGCCTTTGCTGCGACTCTAACAATTGTGTTGGATAAGAGAGTGGAGTGGGTTCTCATTCCCATTACTTTGCTAGCCTTTGTCCTTTTGGCTTTATTTGCAGTTCTCCAGCTTCCCTTGCTATTCCAAATGATTAAATCCACTTATGGGCCCAGCATCTTTTATCCCGAGAGCATTTGGGATGGAGTCAAATATATTGATAAGATCAGGGATTGACGAATTTGATTTGAGAGTGTATTCATTATAGTTGGTTATTGGTAGCGGAGCCAATGTGATTCTGAATGTATTTCCTCAAAGTATTTGAACAATTACCATGATTATGTTTCCCTGCCTAGTTACCAAAGATCTATTTATAGAATGATTCAATTAATTTAAAATTTCAGCCTATAGATACTTCAAAATTCAATCTGCGCATACATAAACAATTTCTCTGAACATCCAGGACCAAAGTATGCTCAATCTTCGAACAAAAGTTTTTAAAATTTAGTTTTTGTTAGCTTTTTGTTGTATAATTTAGACTCAGAATTTGTTTTCCTTCAGCTTAGACATTCAGCCTCTAGGTATTTCATATATATATATATATATATTATCTTCAACGTTTATTACCAAAATACATGCAATCATGTAATATATATTTCATCATGGAATGAGAGATGAACAATTATATGTAGAAAAAAATCTATGTATCCAAAATTTCGGTAATGAGAATGAGACCAAATGTAGACTTTATTCTTGTGAACTATCAAGTGAGTGGAATCATACCAGTTATAATACTTTGTTTGTATTAATTGTGAAATAGATGGAATAAAACCTGCCATTAATCTTTGGTTATTCATTAGTTACATGTAGATCTTTCATAATAGAATCTAGGTATACATAAACAATTACTTTTAAACATATATTACAAGTACGTGTAATCATGTAATATAACTATTGTCGTAAAATAACTTTTTGAGCATTTGATTTTCCTTTATAGATGCTCTTCGGATGAACGCTTTGATAATCAAGATAACCTATGTATAAAGAATACCTATGATAGACATGATACCAAATGTACGACTTTATTCTTAGGAGCTATAAAAATGGAAATATACCGGATATAGGACTTTGCCACATAAATGTGAGGTACGTGGAATTATAACCTATCATCTCTCTTTGATTATTCATCCAATTATATATACGTATAGATAAATAATTAAATAGAATAAATATAAAATAAGTAATTCCTTTAAATATTTATTTTTTGTAAATCAATAGAAAATTATTATCAAAATATGGATAAGAATTTGATATGCGGAATTAGATATTTCCTGAGATGAGATAATAGCTAGAATGAGAGGTTAAAACTGACTATCAAAAGCAAATCACTGGATAAAACTAGCACATGAGTGTAACACGTGAATCAACCTCGCGTGATATATATACACACGCTAAACTCATGTTGAAATTTCTATGCAAGTATAATTTCTTTGAATTAGCTCGTCTCACCCCCAAAACTTCTAGAGTATCTAGCTTTATTGAAAGCTTTCCAATAAGACATCTTTCACTCGACATCCCTGCTCGTCTCCAAAAGACATAGCGACCTTTTCGAGGAAAACATGAGGCTAAATCGAAACCCAAGTATCTAAATTGCGCAAAACTGATACCTAACTATTATGAATCCTTTCCAAAGGCATGAGAGTTGCAGAAATCCAAGAATGGATTAAAGAGGTACTTGCATTTGAAATTTTATGAACTTCTAGTCAAACAGCCAATCAAACCGCAACCACTTAACATTTTTAATGCACATCGGAGTGATGTAGAAGGAAAAAAAGTTAGATGCACCCGGTGAATGTTAGCCATCTCCCATGCACCGTTAGATGAAGTGGTCCCCACATAGAATCCACCTAATTAATGGTGGATGCGAGCTAGGTTCATATGATCCGGATACGGCCAATACTTGCTCATTGTATAGGTGATCGCTGACAGAATTCCATTGTGCTTAGATAAAGAAATAAGTCTAAAGTTGGGGCTCCGGTGTAGAATTTGTGCATAACTCACATGACAATCCTCCTTCATTTTGTTATAAAGTCCATCTCAATAAATTGGTCCGTTGGCCACACAAGCAAACCAAATAGGGAGAAGGATATTAGAAGTACCAAAAGTTGTGACGATGCTTACTTTAGTGCCAAAATTTGGCGCTAGCTCATTTAAGTGCGAAATTGAAAAAAAAAATGATCACTTACGTGCCCTCAGCGAGAAATTTTGACTAGAGAAATTAGGGATAAGTACACTAATGGTGCCATAAGTTGTGTACGGCGCTCACTTTGGTGCCAAAAGTTTCCGTCGGATCACTTAACTGCCAAATCGGAGGAAAAACGATCACTTTGGTGCCATCGACGACAGATTCCGGCCAAAATGATTACGTGGCTTTTATATTTAAAAAAAAAACAAGAAGCCTTTTAAACGACGTCGTTTTCTGTCTTCCTTAAGAAAACGACGTCGTTTTGCCGTCTTACGTGGATACCCTCACAAAAACGATGCTGTTTTGTTAATTTTATTTGGAGATTGAAATTAGGGTTTTTTTGTCCGCCATTGCTCGTCCACCGTCGCTCAGCCGCCGTCCCTCAACCACCGTCACTTGGCCGCCGTCCCTCGGCCACCGTCGCTCGGCCGCCATCCCTCAACCTCCATTATAGTTGCTTGCCACAGCAAGACAAAAGAAAGAAAGAAAAAAAAAACGAACAGAAAATCCCGAGAAAGAGGGAGGTGTCGACAATGAAGGCGGATGAGGGGATGGCGGGGCCACGGCCGCCGCCGTAGAGCAGCTGGCTTCGCCGACAACCTCCGTGGCGTTCCAGATCTTCGCGGCTACCATTGGCCGGATCGCTCCTGCTTTTGGGGATTCTTCGAGCCCGCGTTTCCTCTGCACCTGACGATATTTCTTGGGAAAAGGCGGTGGTGAGGCTGAGATTCGGGGATTTGAAAGGTTGATAAGGTGATTAAAAATGGGGGAAAACTACTGGGGGAGGGCGGAGGCGAATGCGTGGTTTCTTTTCTGGAAAATTATTGGTGTTGCTGGTTCTCCGCTGCTGGTGTTGTTGGTTTGGTGCTATTGGTGTTGCTGGATCTGTTCGAGGAAGAAGACGAATCTGCTCGGGGAAGAAGACGACACAAAACGGCGTCGTTTGGGGATTTAGGGTTTTGAATTTGGGGGAAAGACACAAAACAGCGTCGTTTTGGTGTTAGGATGCTAAACCGATGTCGTTTGAAGGCCTAAGTAATCTAATGGAAACTCTGGCGAGCCACATCAGCATAAGAAATTAATAAAAAAAGGCCACGTCAGATTTCCGGCTGATCAGATCGGCATTGACACCAAATGTTTTTCAAATTTTTTGACACGGCACCAAAGTGAGCGCCGTACACAACTTATGGCACCATTAGTGTACTTATCCCGAGAAATTATATGGCATTTATTTTAAAATCTAATATGAGGTGATTTTTTTTTTGGCACTGAAATGATTACTTTTTCATTTAGATTGGCACTAAAATGATAACTATTTAATAAGAACTAACTTTGAATTGATTATTTTCAACAACGACAAGCACTAAAGTGATCACTTTTTAACCTGCTACATGACTTTGCTTGGGGGTTTTATGTGGACTGAGCATGCCGGCGAGTCACGTAGAATTGACGACTAATAAAATATGATTATGTCGGATTTCCAGCAACTCATATCAGAGTTAACACTTAAGTGATCGTAAGTGACACTTAAGTTATCTGAAAAACTTTTGGTACTAAAGTGAGTATTGTACATAACTTTTGACATTTCTACCACCCTTCTCCCAACCAAATACAACCAAAAAGCTAGTGACAACAAGCAAATAAGCCAAATTATTATTTTCCTTTTTTTTTTCCATTTTTTGAAGAGGCTTGAAAATGTGGTGTTGCCGAATTATTATTTTCCTCTCTCTCTTTTTTTTTTCCTTTTTTTTTTTTTTTGAAGAGGCTTGAAAATGTGGTGTTCTTTAGTGGATGGTATCTCCGCTAAAATGAAATTAGCTACTTAGTGCCACCAAAACATCCTTAGGCTTCTTAACCTGAGCATCACCAAGGAAAGTGGTGGCCTCCAACCGAATAGAGCAAGGTCTAAGATTTGAAGCCCAGGCCCGGATTGCTGAAGTTGACTATGGCAAGAGCTGGACCTTTATCGGCATTGTCACGACCTCTTTTTTTCCATCCGGGGCATAAAGAAGAAGGTTTAGGGGTATTTGCCTAAAGAGGCGGACCAATGGCCCTAAATTAGGCGCGAGCTCTCCCAAGCCCATACCTCGCGTAACGTTGGATTTTGAATTTTAGTTCTTAACAATCTATGTAATTCTAGGAGTCGCCACTAGCCTATTGGGGTCGGCTAGAAACCAATCGAGACACGGGAGTGGTGTCTCGATTCCTACGCAACCAGAGATTTCTAGGAACGGGGACTTGTTTACGCTAATGTTTCTATTAGCGCCCTTGCGGTACCACTAACTTGAAAGGTTGTTTATCTAAATGGCCATACAATCTTGATTACCAATTATAATCTTTATGAAACCACTAAGTGTCCATGCAAATGTTTTTGTAGTTTTTTTTTTAAAGTCTAGACTAATCCTAACATAATTTAGAAGAGAAATACACACTTAAATTAATGAAAAGCAGCGCGTAAGTAAACATCCAAGAAATTGAAATGACTTGAAAATAAATGCGGAAAAGGTAAACCCGATACAAGTCGAGTAAATAATATTACATGGCCATTATCACACGCCCGGACAGGACCCCCATGAGCAAAATGAGAATTCAAATATGCATGAAATTACTCTATTTGCATGAAATTACTTTAAATAGTTTTAATCTACGCAAAATGGATTATTTACAAAAATGGTTATAAAATACCAAAAATAGCATTATATTAGGAAAATGACCTTTTAAAATTAGGAAAATTTCATATATGTCATTTCTATCCTAATTTGATGCTATCTAACATTTTTTAATATTTTTGAAATTTTCATATTTTTCTCTTTTTTTAATTATTTTTTTTTAAAATTAATAAATTCCTTAAGCCGATCTATGCTAACATGGAGTAACACAGCACATGAATATCACAATAATCAAGCTCAAATCGACCGTTTCAAGATCGAAGCTTAGTTTGGGCATTTTGTTGAACACTTGGCTTGCATCAAATCACCTCAAAACGGCTTCCTCGGGCCATATTCGTGGCCTTCAATTTCGACCCATAAGCAATCTTATGCGGAACTAAAGTGTCAAGATTATACTACCACATGCAAGGAACATGATTAGATAGAAATCACAGCTTAAAACACACGAAAACCAAGCTGGAATCGTCATCAAATATGCGGGTTTGATCTGATTTTGCAAATCTGGGTTTGAACCCAAGTCAAGCAAACAGGTTGAATGCCCATATTCAAGCCCCGACACCCATCACATACGAGATCTAAGGGAAACATTACTTGATCCGAATGAAAGTAGGTAACATGAGCTTTCAAATGCAACAAACATCATAGAAAATGACCAACCGAACACATCAAAACGACCTCTCCAAGAAGCACACATGCAAAACTCTTGAAGAGATTTCAACACTTTAGAAAAATTTCAGCCTCAGAAATCAGTTTTCCGGGCTGGTTTTCCTCTTGATTTTCATGATTAAAACATGCTCAAACTCGAAAATAAATACATCTAAGATGCTTATCTTGCTTCCTAGTTTCCTTTTCAAGTGTTTCTTGGCCGATGAAACCGACAAATTATCCTCGGGGGCCTGTGGAAGTTGGCTTCTTCAACTGGAAATGAGATCTGCAAAAAAAAAAGAACTGATGACGAAGGTTTTCGTTGATCTCTAACATTAGACTCCAAGACGTATTTTGTTGAAAAAATTGACACCACACCAAACTATATGTATTCTAGCTTGGGTTAAAAGTCAATATTTTCCTCATTTGTCTCTCAAATTTCTCAAAAAACACTGGCTTTCCTCACTCGTGACCAACCAATCTCGACACTTGGACAAATTTTCGGACTTTCTTGGCCCGCCAGGAGGGCACTGTTTCGGGGGGCTTTAGGAGGCCTTCCCAATCTCCATTTGGGACGTGTGACCTATGGTTGGAAAGATCTTTGAGTGAAGTTTCACTCTCTAGTTGAAGGTGTTGGCTAATTTTGACCGCAGGTATGTGAAAATCTCACTTTTCTCTCTCCAGGTCGATCTGGAACTTTCTGGGCTTTTTTTCTGGGGTTGCTTCTGAAGGCTTCTTTGGGGAACGATTCCGAGCTCTCTCCTCCCTCTCTCGTCCCTTTCTCTCGTCCTCGAAAATAACTTGCTTCCGTGATCTTATCCCCTGAATTAGAGGATTTTTGGTCAGCCTTTTGTTCACCTACCAGGCCTGTCAACAGGGCTACTTCACCCACTCTCTGACTTAGCCAATTTTTTTTCAATTCTGCAGCTGTTGAGTGTGCGGGTTTTGCTGCGATTTTCCGGTGTTGTCAGCAGCTTATCCCTGGCGAATTTTCGTCCAATTGCAGTACCAATGATGTTCTTCCATCACGTGCAGAGATCGGGCTGGTTGGGCAGGTGAGGAGGATATGGTGGGGCCACTAATATGCCTACTTAGCAGCTCCGAATTAAGACCTAATTGTGGGCTGGGTTTTGGTAACTAGGTTGAGTGCTTTAATCCATCAATTTGGCTGCTGTTTTTGATCAATTAGCAAGTAAATTTATATTAGTTGAAGATCTCAACCAAATTTTGCAATTGTGTCCACCCAATTTTGCAAGAAAGTCTCTCAAACTTAGCCATTTTCTTATCCGAAAATACCCAATTCAAGGCAAATTTGGTCTTTTTGGCTCGATTTGATTGATTCAAGTTGGCCCAAATTCAATTTCAACTTAATTGGTGACTAAGATGATGATTTACGGGCTCGGGCGCAAATTTTACAAATTTTGCGAATTGGTCCCTCAACTTTTGGAAATTGCATTTTGGCCCCAACTTGCCATTTGAATTCCAATCTGACCTTCTGGGCTTGGCTAGTCACATTTAGATCATTGGCCCCAACTTTTTTTTTTTAATCTTTTTATTTATTTATATTTTCAATTTTCTTTTAAAGTAAAAACATATTCCATTTAAAACACTATATTAAATGCCTAAATAATCTATATGCAAGAATTTAACATGAAATATTTTTGGGCAAAAATTTAGGTGTCAACAGGCATTCAATTGGAAGTGCAATGGCTCCCGAGGGAAAATCATGCTTTCCCCTCTCGTTGAGGTTCTTCAAGTAGACCGCATTCACCGACGACGAGATAAACCCAGCACAGGTTGACCCTTGGAGGACGATGAGGACCTCCAACTTGCGTGGGTGCGTGCATCGGGATGACCATGCCGGGAGCTTCTAGTTCTATGTGGCGATTCCCTCTTCATGCTCGGCCACCTCCACTCCACCGGTAGTGGCTGCTCATCTCCGATCGCCAACCCCTATAGAGTCTTCGCATTTGAACGTCAGAGAATAGAGCAGAGAGTGTAGGGAAGGAATTCTCATGTTTAGTTGTGATTCTCTCTCTAATTCCTTTATGAATAATTACTCCTCTCTCTGTCACCGATTGCCGTTGCAGGCCACTTCCCCAATACCTTAATCTTCGCAACCACAGGAAGTGCTTTGTTCGCCCCTCTTTTCTAGCCAAGGTCATCGAAGTGCTGGACTCCGCTTCTCCCTCCTTTAGCCGGTACCAACCTTCCGTGCTACAACTCCTGAGGCTTCCCTCCTCTGATTTTATCACCAATTGCGGTCAGCTATGACTCTTCGTCGACCTATATTTGCATGCTCTGTTTCTGCTGAAGGTGGGGACTGAGTGCTCAATTCCACCAGCGTGAAAGCTGGCCATGTTTATTCAAGCCCTTGTGATGAGTATGGATACGACCTCTCTTGTTTCTGCATCCTGATCCTTTGGCCAAAATGTCTACACCCTGTTTGATAAAATTCCTGGATTAGATCAGTGTGTGTTTTGATTCAAATTCTGATCGAGCGCTTTCCTTTGCTTGATTTGTTGGACACAAATTGCGTAACCCCAAAATCTCCATAACTAGAACAAGAACATGCATAATTGAGTAGAAAGATTAACGCACCTGTTTTGGTATCCATTGTTCTTGAAGCGGAAGCGGAAACACAATGTTCCACGCGCAAGTTCTTCTTATCTATTGCCCTCCATATCACTGGCTCAATGAGACGACCCCCTCACGTGTAGCGTTAGGTAAACGCCCCTTAGGTGAGGATAATGTGAGAATTAGGGTTAGAGGAGAGACTTGAGCACTATTTATAGAGTTCCCAAATCGATCCCCTCATTACGGGCCAGGCTCAACTCGGCCCACACTAGCCAGCCCCATATTAGACTAATTAAGAAACCTTCTATCTCACCTTAGACCAGCCCTGTTTTACAATAGCTGTAAAAACAGTAAATTACAATATCAATTAATGTAGTCCACATTAGGAAAACTCTTACATGATCGACACATTATTTTCGCTGCAGAGGCCTTACATGTATTTCATTTCCTTTCATTTCGGAATTTAGTTGCTTTTCATTTAGGATTTGTTATTGAAATTCTCGGATTAGATGCGAATCAAGTGTGTACATGAGAAATTGATAACTAAGTATTCCAGAACTTAGACCGAGGGCATATTGAACGAAAATGAATGTTGTCGGTTTGTTCTCTATATGGGTTGAAATCACAAGCGTATTGAACAAATGCTAATATCTTGAATACCGAGTGCATGCTGCAAGAGCATTGAGCTACTGCTCTAGTCATTGTATATGCATTCATTTTGGGTGGGCAGTGTTCCTGACTAGTTCATCTTCGGATCTGTTGAGTTGCCAATGTGCTCTCTGTCTTGTGTTCATACCGATGTGTTGTGTTACGGATTATGTCTATTCTTTGCGTGCTTGCTGTTCGTATGTCCTGGTAATGTTTAATTATGTCATCAATGTGCCGTTTGTTGATGCCATTGTCTAGATTTCCTCATTCATGTTTTTTTTTTTTTCTGTTCTATTATTGGAGCCTAGTGTCGTGACAGAAGAATTCAGAGTTGTAACAGCCAGTAGATCATTATTCAGATGCTTTTTAGGTTCAGCTTGTTTCGCGAAAAGTAAATAATTTAAAAATCATTTTTTAAAAAATTGTGATGTCTCTCAATACATTTATGTAATTTTTAAACTAATCATAGGAGAAGGAATAAAAGATTTTCTTGTAAAAAGTAGGTCATTAGCTACATTTCATATGTGAAATTTTAATTTAAGAAAACAATATCATTTTCTAAAAAGTTTTCACCAAATAAATGTCTTGCGTAGCAAAAAAATTTTGTTCAAACAATCGAAAACGAAAAATACAATATGATTCATTCATATCTACTAATCTTACCAACAAAGAAATTAAGTACATTGCAGAGATATGTATGTGCTGTATAGAAAACATCTTTTGTTGACAAATACTATGTAAAGAAATAATTATGTCGGTTTTTTTTTTTATCAATTTCAATGATAATAGTGACCAAAGAAATTTTGCGAGTCACAAGACCATTGGCTTACGTTTATGCCCGGAGTCAGTATATTAGCCACATGGCTCATGCTTTAATAGTGTTTTGCCTGTTTTGAATCCCACAACAAAATATCTTTTACTAAGTGTTATATTTAAATTTTTATTAAAGGAAACTTAGGTTCTATGTCAGCTTTTGATAGAGAGAATCAAATGCGAACAAGATTATATATTCCCAAATCTAAAGGAGTTGCTTAGGATGATTAACATGAGCTCAAAACCAATGATAATCAATGTCGAAATCTACTCAACGATTCAATCCAAACTCACTATAACGTAATAATGAAAGCCCATTAAAATTAATGTGGTTTATATAATATCGAAGATGATTTGACAATATCGGTTATTGACAAAAACGCCCAAAAAGCACTTCTTTTAAATAAATTCGAGGAGACAACGTCAGAACCCGATCAACGATGCTAGATCGCTAGAATGACACTACTTCTAGGTGGGTGTGAGAACATAATGTTGGAATCTAAGCAACAATGCTAGACAATGAGGATAACACCTAGTAGACATTGTCCCTAGTTGATGTAAGGATACAACGTCGGAATTTAATCGACGACGTTGGACAGTGGTGACAACACTAGTAAACATTGCTCCTAGATGAGTATGAGGACATAACATTGGAATATAATTGACGATGCTAGACAATAGTAATAGCACCTAGTAAACACTGCTCCTAGATAAGTATGATGACACAACATCGGAATCTAATCAACGACGCTAGACGGCGGGTTAGCACTGGAATCTAATTGACAGCACTATCCGAAATATAGATACTCACTGAAATTAAATCTACGACGGGAATCTTAAGTTATAGCTATCACGTCCCGATCCTTGAACACGTGGCATCCCTCATTTCCTTTAGTCATTTAATTGCTACATTCCAAGAGGCCTTGCTAATCGATTTGTTTTATCTTTCGATTATATGCAAGCGGAAGTAGAATAAACTCCACCCAATCATACACACCAATAGGGATAGCAAGGAAACACATCAACAAACACTTTCATACAATATATACATATATACATCCACTTAGTACATTGAAAGTTACTAATTACATGTACGCAACGCAGATTCCTTCCAATTTACCAAAAAGGGGTTGGGGGTTAGCTCAGCTTCTCTATCTTACGATGGCGACCTCAAAAAGCGATACCTTCCCTACATCTAGTATGCATCCATGTCATAGTACCATTGCTTGGGCTTGGGATCGGGCTTTGGGTCTGGGTTTGACTCCAGGTCAATAATGGAGCCATTGGGGACATCCACTACCATGGGGTCCCAGAGGGCACCCCCGGATCCCCTGCCAAGCGGCCTGTCAAAATCTCGGAGAGGGCCGAAGGGTTCCCCTCCTAACCACGCGTACCAACCCCATGAACCGGTGGGGCACCAAGTTCGTCAGCTCATCGTCCACTCATATGGTGGTCATGTATTTCCTATATATGATGTCATTCCCCTCTACTGGGAAGGGGGTCACCTGGGTGTCCTGATCTATGGGCACCTCAAAATGCACTTGATAGAAAAGACTAGTCATGATTAGGGCCTAAAAAATTTAAACAACACGAGTGAGAAAACTCAATAAGTAAACTTCCTAAATCTTGTATAGGAGTACTTTGCCTCAGAGACATCATATATGTGCGCCTTAATTGTCGATGGTAGATTAATAGCAAAGCCTTTGCTTTGCATCATCAAAAACATGAAATGAGCAACTCACCATACAATGCCCTAATAATGTATCCAATAATTACATAAATAATTCTTCACATGAGTTCACAATTCCAACAGGCATATGACAAATGCAAATAATAATATAGACACAATCATTATCACTTCCATGCACAATGCATCCACATGAATTCAGATTATTATGATTGCTCTCAATCATGACCGACACTTGTGTCGGTGATCTTCAGGTGTAATCGGGCATCGTCCTATCCCATCGGGCACAATAACGTCTCTACCTCACTTGAAGATGGCATCAATAGAGAGCATCATTATGAAATCCATCCATGAATGGTATCTGGACCTTCACCGGGTATCCAAAATCCATCGGGCATTGTCCCTTGTAGTCATACGAGTACGAAATCATTTAAGCGATCACACTGGCACACCAACTACTCGAGCCAATTTTTATTTTTTAATTTAGCTAATGCAAGAGTGTTTAGTGCTCACACATTATACACTAGCAATTTTCATACACAAAAATGCCATAAAATAATCCCACGTGATCACCCATTGATTATTTATCCACTAAAATTATCATATGATAACCTCATGGCGATCACCTCTCAAGTCCACACAATACCACATAATAGGTTTACTTATCGACATAACTTATTACATTTCAAAATAAGATATCACAAGCACTTATCACTTTTTAAGATAAGCTATCACAAGCACTTGTCACTTTTTAAGATAAGCTATCACCATTACATATCACTTATCAAGGTAAGCTATCACTATCACTTATCACTTATCAAGGTAAGCTATTACCATTACACATCACTTATCAAAATAAGCTATCACCTAATTCGTCTATCTCTTTATCTAACTATCATTAATCATTAATCCTAACTCTAGTCCCAAGTGTAATTACCATCCTAATTAAGCTTTAGGAAGTCACTCATAGGACCGGCTTTCATACTTTGATGGCGAGCAGTGATGACAGTGGTGGCAAGCGGCTCATGGCCTTGGGTGGCGGTGGCGACATTACGGTGGCTCATGGCACAAAGGTGAAGAGTGAGCTGGGCGTGACGACAGCGATAGGCAAGACGATGGATGGCGTTGAGGCGGCACGGCAACGGCGGGCGGCGGTGGTGATGAGTGATCGAGAGAGGGAGAGAGAGAGAGAGAGAGAGATGCGTGAGGGAGAGAGATAAAATGAAATGGGCTTTTCACCGATGCGCCTATGGTCCTTTTTCTCTAAGCTAATCACTCATGAATTAACTAACTTATTAGGTGAAACCGTTAAGGGATATAATCGTGATAAAATCCCTAAAAGCTACCCGGTAGGTTGGATTGTACTAAAATCGTGTCCAGTTGATTTTAACCACGAAATTGAATTCAATTTCGGGAATCGAGTGTTCAAGCATGTCACGATTTATTTTTAGAACCTCGTCTCATCTTTTGAAGAAATTCCGTCGAGTCGGGAGTTTTTGCGGAAAAATCAATTCGGCAAAAGAAAATGCAAGGGAAATTCGGATGGGCACCTTAATTGGCAACTTTGGCTACCAATTTGAGTTGGTTTATGGAGAGAAAAAGGGAAATTCGTATGGGCTGTGTGCAGGGGAATATTGGCCTTCAAATTTGAGTTAATTATGGAGAATTGAGTTGAAATTAGATGGAAATTTGTATGCTGCTGAAGGGTGGGTCTTTTGGCATCCAACAAGACTTATTTTGGGTGAGAAAATTGTGGAAAATCACCATTGGTGGCTGCCTTGACATTTGAGGTCTGAAGACTTTTGTGGACATGTGATCATCACTTTGATATTTTCCTTGAGACCCCATTGGCCAGCTCCAAGACTTCTTGACCCCTTGACCCCTTGTCCCCCCTTGTTTCCCTCTCTCCTCCCCTCTCTTCTTCATTTGGACGTGCGCATCTCCCCTTTGGCAAAATAACTTCTGCTTCTTCCTTTCTTCTTCTTCTGTACTTCATCTTCTTCATTTTCCCATTTCCTCTCTATATTGTTGCTGCCACACGACTTCACAGCAGCCCCGCAAGCCACCGAAGCCGGCTAGCCCTCCTTCCTTTCACCACTAAACAGCTGCGCCGTCCTCGCTGAGCTGCCCCAACTCAGCCACCATCCAACAACTCCAAATAGCCAGCTCCACAAAACCAGTTTTTCCAGCAAATTGTGAAGCTTGTTGGCTATTTTTCAGCCTCTTCCAGGCCTTCGTTGGCGTCGCTGTAGGCTCGAGTCTTGGTCACCTTCGTGCAGCCGTCCCTATGAACTCGTTGTGACATCCTGATTTTCAGGCTCTGTTTTTTATCAGACAAGTTGGACTTTTCATCGACGCACCTATAGTTCTTTTCTCTAAGTAGGCCATTCACGAGATAACTAACATATAATGTATAGCTGTTAAGAGATTTTAACGCAATAGACTTGAGAATTCGACTACTCGACTATGCTAGTCTACAAGGGTCATTATGGCATTGTTAAAATCGATCAGAGATCAGAGATAGATTGACTCAACTGAAATATGTGATCAAAGTGTGGGTGATTCCACCTGATTGCAAAATTCTCGTCGATCGATACTAGACTGATTTTTCTATCGTTTTGAGAATCCTATGCCCGTATTTAAAACCTTGAGACTTCTACGACAACCGAGAGTCGACAATATGTCGAAGATGTACATTATGACTCGAAATAAATCGATCACAGGTCAATTGCACTAAAAATCTCATAAAGCTACCTGGTAGGCTAGGTTATGCAAAAATCATGCTAGATTGAAATTAACCACGAATTTGAATCCGATTTCAGAAATTGAAAATTCTGTCATATCACGATTCATTTAAGGAACGTCGACTCATTTTCCGAAAATTTTTCTGCAAACCAAGATTTTTGGCGAAAATTCAAAATAGGACTGTTTTTGTTCAGAAAATTCAGGGGACCATTTTTTTGAATGCGTTTTTGGGATGCAAATTGGTTCTATTGGCAAGGAAAAATGTCAATTTGGTCATGGACACCTTGGTGGAATTTATGGGGGTTAAAACGGATCCAATTGAAGAGGATTTGGTCCAATTTGGGAGAAAAATGTTGCAAATTCGTAGGCCCCTTGGTCCCTCGCCTTTTGGACCACTTGGGACTTGTTCTAGGGAGTTTTGATGCACAAAATTTAGCTGAGGAAGTCTATCAATTGAGGTGGGGCATTGCCAAGGGATATGAGGATGAGATAGGAGACTTTATGGGCATAGAGGGACCCTCCAAGGGCAGTTAGCTTCTTCTTCTTCATTTCAACTTGCTTTCTCCATTGTTGATCAACTTTTGAAGCTCCAAAAACCAGATAAATTGCCAGCCCTTCCCTCCCTACTGTTGCAAGCCATCACCGAGCCACCAGCGTCACCATCGCTCGTCGTTGTGCTTCCCGTGAGCTCCGCTCGCCAGCCCGCTTGTTCCGCACCGTCTCGCCATCCCTCGAGACCCTTGAACTATTATCGAGCCTCCGTCTAGCCGCCTAAGCTGTCCCTACTGCTGTCTGATCGCTGTTGAGCGTCGCCACCACTCGCAACAGCCTCCGCTAGCCCGCCTCGCCATTCCCAACTCAGCTCGTCGCCTAGCCTCCTCCCTCGACCCAGAAACTAGAGCCGAAGCCCTCAGCTAGCCGTGGGCCTTCGAGGCCCATTTCGGACCCCTTCTAGGACTCGTAGGGTGCCGTTGCTTTGGAGTTTGTCGCCCGTCTCCGCCTTGCCGTCGCCGTGAGCTCGTCATATTTCAAAACCGGTGAGTTTACTCACTAAACTCTACTTAGGGAGTTAATAATGTTTAAAGGTTAATTATTTTAAGTTAAACTTGGATTAGGTGGTTAGTTAGAATGAATTAGCAATTTAATTACTCGTTATTGCATGTTAGATGGTTAGATCGGCTTAATTAGCGACTAGATATATTGTAGTAATTATCTAGATTGGTTCGAAAATTTTCTGGGTCTATTTTAGTATTTAATTAGGCTTTTCCGGCCTAAGTTTGCATTTATGGTATTTAATTGTATTTATTTAATTAATTTTGGTATTTATTTAATTATTTATTATTTTCCAGAAATTGGATCGGGATAGTCAGTGACCGGAATTTCGTGCTGATTGCAATGGCGTGCTTGGTTTATTTAATTGAATGTTAATTTGTGCTATTTGAGTGATAATTGTAATTTTGGGAATTTATCCCAAAATTGAGTAATTTAAGTATTTAATCGGGAAAATACAGGGCGTCGGTTTATAATGCCAAAAATATTCTTGTGGATTATATTAAATGGTGAGATTTTTAAAAAGGAAAATATTGTATTTTGGCTTAGACCGACCATGTACCAACACAATTATTTTTTTTATCGAGTATTATGAAAATGGTGAAATTGTTAGTTGATTAGAATTGTATACTATATCAACTTGCGGGCCTCGTTATATCAGCTTCGGTGAAAAACCCTAGCAACTTCGGTGAATATTATCAGTATACTATATTAGCTTGTGGGCCTCGATATATCAGCTTCGGTGAGCAATATACTCTAGCAGCTTTGGTGAGCATTATAAATATTTATTAGCTTCGGTGAGTTATATTATTTATCAGCTTTGGTGAGCTATATTATCTAGCAGTTTCAGTAAGCACTATAGATACCTATCAGCTTCGGCGAGCATTTATTATATATTAGCTTAGGTGAACTATACCATCTATTTTAGCTTGGGTGAGTAGTGTTTGAATCGATCGAATTTTATAGATGGTATTGGTGGTGTTAAATCGAATGGATCGGTTGATCGATGATTTGAATTGAATTGAATGGATTGGTTGAGTATGTGATCGTACTTACTTGCAATAAGGAACCGAGGCAAAAGTAAGTTCTCTATCTCATGCGTGCATAGGTAGCCTTTAGGCGTATTTCCTTCCTAGTCAGAGTTTAGAGGGTGGACTTGCTGAGACATTGTCTCACCCTATCGTGGGCTAATATTTTCGGGTCCTTAGATGGTGAATCCTCCAGAATGTCATGGTCATCCCATGAGGGTCACCGAGTGAGTTTATAGCTATCCTGACCCTGGAAGTTTTTAGGTCTATGAACTTGTAGTGACCACTGCTTGGGTTGAGGAGCGTCCACGTTATGTGTTCCCTCATCGATACAGAGCTTTTTTCTGCTACGGCCCCCAATGGTTTCCGGGTGGGACCTCTCAGACGTTTTGAAATTCCCGTTGGGATAATCGATGCCTCTCTAGGGGAAAGTGCTGTTGACCCTTCAGATGGTGTGGTGGAAGATCCGACGCACCCGGTGCCTGTGGAGACTAAAGATTCGTTGAATGAGTCCGACTAGTTGGTCATAGGACAGCTTTGTTTTGAGGAATGACCTTTTGTAGACTTGTAAATATAGATTAGTATTGTAAATGATCTAGTCTGCTGTGTATAAAGGTTTGTTGTGGTTTTCAAAATTGTGACCCGGCTTTTTTATCCCATCTTTGTGTTATCTTGGGATTTATTTATTCACTTTCGTGTGTGCATTAAAACAAATGGGTCGGTGACGCGTCCTAGGACGTTACAATTTTATCGACCACCGAGGGATGGGCATGCACTCGAGTATCGGGGCGTGACACTCGTTGTCTCGCTAATATGGTGAGTTAACTCCCTAATCCTTGATTAGGTTGTTAATTATGCTTAGGGGTTATATTAGTGCTAATTAGATTAGTTAAGTTAGTACTAAGTGAGATTAGCCTTAAGATGTATTAATTTTAATCTATTTTGGTTAGATTAGCACTAATGAAGGTGGTTTAGCCTAATTTAGTGGATTTTTCCCGGATCAGTTTACTGGACGCTCATCGTTTGCCATTTTTGTGGATCAAAATGGACTACAATTTTGAGGTTGATTCATTCTTGAGAAATTTTTTAAACATCTTCAGCTATGACATATATTTTACTTAAGATTTTAGGGATTTAAAAGAGTAAGATTTCAACTTCATTAAAAACGAAACAGAACATCTGTTTGTGCTGGAAACTGTGACCTTTTGGTGTTTAAAAGATTTTTATCAACTCTTAGGGTTCGATTTCCGAAATGGTTTCTTGTTCATCACATCTTGTAGTTTAACGTAATCAAATTTTAGATCAAACGGACAAGTGTTGGGTCTCGAACCAAGCTAGTTTTGGAAAGCGTGATTTTTGGACATAGACACAGTTTTGGTCTCCATTTGAGCGATTTACTAATCTCATTCTAGAAATATTTGGGATAAGGTGTTTTCACAAAAAGTGTTTTTTTATGTGTCTTTTACAACATATTCAAAATTGAGAATTTTCTGAACTCGTTTGATTAGGTTTCTAGATTTAAACTTGGAGATGCGCGAGTGGACCGGTTTTGCCTGTTAGGACCGATAGTGGTTTTGTGATTGTTTTTGATGTTGTGCTTGCTGGGCAATGCATAGTTGGTCGTGTGGTTGACTTTTGGCATGCTTAGAGCTTATGCTTGATAATATGTGAAACTGATTGCTTAATTGTGCAATTGGGTGCTTGGTTGTT
Organism: Eucalyptus pumila; assembly: GCA_016097595.1. Classification (NCBI taxonomy): domain Eukaryota; kingdom Viridiplantae; phylum Streptophyta; class Magnoliopsida; order Myrtales; family Myrtaceae; genus Eucalyptus; species Eucalyptus pumila. Next base: position 52,014,309 of record CM027848.1, read on the forward strand.
GTTATGGACTATTATTGCAAAAATTGGATTTTGGTATTTAAATAGAAAAATATCGGGTGTCGGTTTTTGATGTGAAAAATATTTTATATAATATAAAATCGTGGAATTTTGAAATGGGAAAATATCACGTTTTATGGTTTGATTTGACCGTGTGACTACGCACAATTATTTTATCGGATATTTTTAATATGAAGAAAATTGGCGAAGTCCATTATTTGAAATAGAAATATTTGAGTGCAAAGTACGATATTCTTGGCTGAGTATGGACTTGTGTGTGGTCACTAAGTGGAAACCATCCTTATGCGTTTACGCAGGACAAAGCTTCTCAATGGAATGCCGTCTAGGCGGAGGATGCTAGATGTTGCCGTTCACGAATAGATTTCAGAACAAAGCTCCTTAGTGGAATGCCGTCTAGGCGGAGGATGCTAGACGTTGCCATTCGCGAAGGTGATTTCGAAACGAAGCTCCTCAGTGGAATGCCATCTAGGCGGAAGACGCTCGACGTTGCCGTTCACGGATGGATTCCGGAACGAAGCTCCTCAGTGGGGTGCCGTGGCTGTTGGGTCATAAATAACTGGGACACGCATGAGTGATTGAGATAGCCGTGCTTGATTGTGGGACAAAACTGTGTGCCACAGAATGGGACGTGTCATAACGGTTTAGACCCCTGTGATTGATTGAAGATGAATTGATGTGTTCTAGTTATGAAATATGTGTGCTATATTCTTATGATATACGAGATGTGCTAATGTGCAAAGAGGTGCTGAGGTGAGGTAAGTTCTGAGTTGTGCATGTTTAGGACATCTCATAGTGAATTTTTGTCCTAATCGGGGTTTAGGATGTTGACTCGCTGAGACACTCCATTGTGGTTTAAATTTTTTAGGTCCCTAGTGTGGAGAACCTGGAACCCGAGGCTGAAGGGTCCGGAGTGTAGGTGACCTGGTAGTTTCATTTTGAAGCATACATATGTGAATAGACTTGTAAGACATGTTTGGCATGTGTATAAAGTTGTTTGTGATAATTGGCTTGTCTTTTCACTATCCCAGTGTTTGATGGTTGTCAGGGTATCTGTTTATTTCACTTCTGCATATGCATAAAATGAAAAGGTCGGTGACGCGTCCTGGGAACGTCGTAAAATTTTATTCCACTGCCGAGGGACGTGTGCGTGCCCAGGGTTCGGGGCGTGACAGTGCATGTACGCATACGTACAAACTCACATAAGTATATACGGACAACAAAGTACCAAAGAGTCGCATCATAAAAATATCATAAATATCTTCATTGTATAGTGTTTTTTCCCAACAATCAATTTGTTTTCTCCGAAGGGACTGTAATATGAAAAAAAGTAGTAGTTGTAATTAGGCTATAGAATGTCCAAATATTCACAAGTATTTTCTTTAGTACAAAATATAAAGAACGTGAGGATGTAAATGAAACCATAAACTCCAATTTATGCGGGAAATACAAGTTCCTAGAATGTTTAAATAATAAACCATACATTAATCTGGCAACATAAGAACAATTTAACATGCTCCCACAAAATTCAATACGGCAAAATTGCAAGTCCTAAGTTCATATTCTTCCCAATCCCTTAGTTGCCTCCCTTGTTATTTATTTCCACTCTTTAGTCTTAGGCCAAACTCTAACTTACCCGTGAAGAGGAGTATTAGAATAGTAACAGGATGCATTTATCTATTAGTTTAAATTTTTAGATTAGAATAGTTTACAGTAGTTCTACAAAATTTTACAAAGGTATAGAAGAATTTGTTGCAAATACTAATAAATAACAATATACTAGTACATGTAGATAAATAAATCACTTTAAAAAGAAAAACGAATATTAAGCTCAAAATACTGATTAAGTACCATAAATAGAACTAATGCCTCATTTCAGCTAGGGGATGGCAATTTTACCCAAAATATCTAAAACTCGCGCTATGTCACCTAAAATGGGGGTGGATAAGACCGGAAAACATGGAGATTTCTAGTATTGACCTTGTTAAGTTGTATTACTTTGGTAATATAAAGTTTCTTATTTTCAACATAGATTTCAATATAATATGAATACTTCCAATACTTCATTCCCTTGTCTCGTCAATTTATCATGGGAAATTTTCCAACTAAATTATATTCTAAGGGATCTAAGAATCCCAAATTCTTCCTCATAAACGATTGTTTCAACTTGCAAAATTTTTTGAGAGGCTTGTACAAGAAATAATTTTTAATCTTGAAGTTATTACCAAGTAGGGCAAGTGTAATGAGGAAATCCACATTCTTGCTCGGGGTTGGGGATGGAACTCATAGATGTCCCGGCGCAGGACATGGGCGGATGATAGGGCATCTCTAAGAATAGTAGAGCCAGGATGCAATCCCTCGCATCCGTTTTGCAATCGTGCACCTGCCCAGTCGCATTGCCACCCACAATTCGGATGTAATATTTTCTGTTCCGGCTAATAAATTACAAATAGAAATATTAATACAGTAATTATAGTAGACACCAACAGAGAAAAAGAAAAATTTTCCACATACGGCTTTATACACTGTTGCTTTTGATGGTTAGTGAAGATAGTAAGCGGTTAAAACTCTTAAATCAATTGTGGATAAGACTGTTTGTGAAAAAGAAAATTTGCACCCACGTTGTATGCGCCAATATTCCATATTAATGATAAAACTACTTATCAAGAGAAGAGTAAAAAGAACAAATAGCACCTCATTCGCAAGTATTATCAGCGTAAGCAACTTGGAAAAGAGTGAACCTAAGGCGATCAAAATTATATAAGATATAAATGCTGTCTGGCAAGATCCTACGGAGCCAAGTTGGTAGGGAGTTCAACTCCACCGGAGCACCTTCAGATAGAAAAAGAGCAGGCGAACGTGTATGATCTTATGAGTCGTCCGTATCAAATGCATTCGAGTAGAAAATCGGCAGAAGTGCTGAAATTTGCATAGAGGCTAGCTCCGCTGAGAAAGTGAAACGGCATAACAGACAATGCACTCGAGAGAGAGGGGGGAAGTGCACGGATCATCCCCCCCGTCTTTCTCTTCTCTATTGGATATGCTTTCAGCCAAGGTCTCTTGATTTTGTGTTGTGTCCTCTACAGCTGAATCAAATCATCCCCTAGTGCTCTCTGCCCGTGATTCAATCCCGTAACAGGAACTTATACCCACTATTTTATCGAGTAAAACTTACTGGTTTTTTCAATGCACCTTTACGTGCAATTGAAAAAGATCATGATAAAAACTACCAGCAATTCATGAAGTGAGAGTAAGGTGAAATCACACATCCTCCGGGTTTCGATGGGACCAGAAGATCCGGACATGTGATAGACTTTGAAACTCGATCTGAATAAAAACGGCCTGATGGTATTGAAGCGAGTTAATGTCGGCCACACGCCATGGAGGCCAGTGCGCGATTCTAGAGGCTCCAAAATAACAAGACACGATTTGGCTTGACTGAATAGCGCAACTCTGTTGGCCTGGTAATCCACAGTGGCAGCGAACAAACAGCGAATTTATCAACGGCTGAAGAATGTTCAAGGTAGAATACTTTGATTGGCACTCCTACAGCCACGACTACCAATCTCAGGCTTAGACAATACGGAGACTCTAGCGGGGTTTCGTAAACGCCAAGCGATGACGAATTTTCGTGGCTGCCACTGTCCCTGTTTTCTTTGTGTGTTATCTTTTACTCGTATCTACTGTTTCTCTCCAGATTTGGCTTGGCTGTTGCTTTCCATCCCAGCGAATGTTCAGTTTTGAGCAATCAGCGATGCTGGCAAGTTGGGCGTTTTATACTCGCAACAACAGGGCGAACCACAGCAGTGACGCAGAAACAGAGTAGAACAGAGCAGAGCAATACTGCGCTGCCGCGAAGTGAGTCGCCGGCCAAAGACTCAAATCAAGGAAAAAGGCCAAACAGGGAGCTGTCAATCCGTCTCTGCAAGGGAAGATATAGGCGAAACCAGCGCTTCCATGGCAGTCTCTGAGGCGTGGGATGAGCTTCTGGAACTTCAGGAATGGATGAATAAAGGTTTGAACAAGAAGAGCAAGCTCTTGAACGGCGAAATCTTGGCCAAAACACCAGCGATCACCGCTCCAAATCGCCTTCATCCGGCAAATGAGCTCTGAACAAATCGAGCTTCCTGGAGAGAAAGAATTGATCAGCATAAGCCCTAAAGCCCAGATCGATTCCTGTGGAGGAACCGAGAGAGACACAAAGCAAATGGCGTCGTTCTTGTAACTTCGGCCGCGTCAGATAATTTGGCGACCAAAACGGCATCTTTTTGCCCAAAACGGCGTCATTTCGCTTTCACTTTAGTCCACGTCACAATCCGTTGCCTCCTGTTGTCCACGTAAGCAGCCCCATAGAATTTGTTGAGGGTGTTCATTAACGGAACCATAAAGATAGAAGAAAGGAAAAAGGTTAATAAAGGAAGAAGAAGAGCTATAGGGCTTACTAAATAAATCAATATTTAAATTGTCCGAGGATGGCAAAGCTTGAATTTAAGTTTTAATCTACGGTAAAGATTTTTTGTGATAACATAATTTTTACGTGGACCTTTGTCAATTACCATTTTAGCCGTTGTTTAAAGTACAAGGTTATTGTTCATTAATTTTCAGTTATGGCTATTTTTGGAAATTTCATACAAAAATTGAGAATGGTATTGGATTTACTTTAAAATGTAGAGATGGTGCATTCCTAAAATAGTGAGATATTGATGTTCCCCGACAAGGAGAATTTTTATGGGAATGTTAGAGAAGGCCTTGTGCGTCTCAGCTAATTATCTTTAATAGCTAAAAGTCAACTTGGATCAACGTCTACCACCTAAAAATTCAAACTTTATTAATTTTCGAACCCATATTTTGCAAATTGATTTTGAGTGGGAGATGTTATCCTAATCGGCATACAACAAACAAACAAACAAAAGAGAGAAAAAGAAAAAAGAGAGAACCGAAACTAGCACAGGCCCTCTCTCTTTCTTCCTTGATCTCTCTATTAAGGGTCCCGTCCATCGCGGGCAAATTGTCACCGACCACGGCCTCTAGATTTTTTTTTTTTTTTAATTATCGATCACTTGATATGGTCCTTAAACTCTCATTATCGAGTGGATTTTTAAATTAGATGTTTTTCATGTTCATGTTGGCTTTTATATTAAAAGAATGACAGTCAAATTATCGCCAAACGTTGCCACCCTATGCCATTTGCTCAGGGTGGCCGGACCCTTGTCTGGCTCACAACATCACGCACTCAATAGCGTGGTTGCACGAAGAGTGAGGAACGTATACCGACAAAGGAAGACGCCCTGCAAGCAGCCACGATGGTCACGAGTTAGATGCTTGTGACACGGCCCATAAATGAAGCATGATCTAAGACCGTCCATGATCCGGTTATGTCACGCACAAGGGCTCTGTCCATAGACAGCCCTGATCGATCCGTGAACCGTGCATGATCAGCCCATGTGCAATATGGGCGAAAGCCCATGCATGACCAGTGACTGACTCATGATTAATGTTCGACCAACCCTTGTGTGACTTGCAGTGGTTCACCTACTCTGTGTCAGGCGGCCATGCTGCCCCTGATCTGGCTTCTGACATGCGCCCATGGGCTTTTCCAGTGCCTACAGCCATTGAGTGGCCTGATATATAGACTTGGAGTGCCGGATACGTGGAGTGCCAAAACTTGGCACGGAAGGACATTTACGTGTCAAAAGTTAGGAAAGTTACACTTAAGTGCCAAAATCGGAACAAAATGGATTACTTAAGTGCCATTCTAGTGAAAATCAAGCCAAAATGCTGACGTGGCCATTTTCCGACGAAATAAGTGTAAAACGGCGTCGTTTTAATGCTGACTTGGTAAAAAATTAATATAAAAATTAATAAATTTAAATTTAAAACTAAATTTATTTAAAAATAAATTAAATAAATAAATTTTCTTTTAAAAAAAAGGGAGCCGGGAAGGGTCGGAGACGAAGGGGGGAGGGTCGGCCGAGGTCGTTTGCCCCTCCAAAATTTTTAATTTTTAATTTTTTTTTTAATTTTTTTTTTCAATATTTGTATTTGTATTTTTATATGTTTTAAATAAATTTAGTTTTAAATTTAATTTAATTAATCTTTTATATTATTTTTACCACGTTAGCACAAAAACAACGCCGCGTTTTTGTATTGTCTAGCCATGTCGGCGTGCAAAACGATGCCGTTTGCACTTATTTCGTCGGAAAATCACTACGTCAGCATTTTGGCCGGATTTTTGCCAGAGTGGCACTTAAGTGATTCATTTTACTCCGATTTTGACACTTAAGTGTTACTTTCCTAACTTTTCGCACTTAAGTGTTCATCCGTGCCAAGTTTTGGCACTTGGGGCTATACTTCTTCCTATATACTTGACATAATTCAAACTCTACCGTTGGATAGGAGGGATGATCAACGGCCGGGATAAGACCCAAACTTGTATAAATAAGGGTCCCTCCCTCTCATTGAGCTCAGTCGTTCATAGTGAATACACTCCCCCTGTGTGTCTACGATCCTTGTGAGCGTGCGTGTGTGTAAAAGGCTGACTTGGGATCGATAATCCTAAGGCCGCACGAGTGCATGATCGATTGGAAACAACCGACCCGTGACACTTGCTCTCTCTATTGTGCCTTGGCTTAATGAGGGATGCCGGGCCATTTTCCGATGGTTGGGCGATGGCACCATCATCATGTCACCTTGCCGACCCTCGTTTGCCAATCTCACCCTCGCGCACGCACTCATTGATCAAAGTTGTAGGAGGTTGGTATTATTGTCCCAGTCTATTTTTAATTATCAAGCATTATAAACACTTGCCATGTAAAACGTTCTCTTCTTGGCCATAAATCTTGGAGGATTTTCCTTCCAACTATACTGAGCGTCTCAATGCTTGTATTTCAATGATTTGAACTTCCGAAAATTTTAATTATCACAATGGGCTTGCGGAAAGGAGAAATGCTATTTGTAGATAGTCAGACTATGGAGGGATTAATTCCAAAGTAAATATCTATAAATCATCTTGCCTATGCAATTTACGATGTAGCATTTTGCTGTCATATTCATACTTCACCCAATTAAAAAAAAAAAAAATTGAAGAGGCTTGAAAAGGTGGTGATTGTTAATGAATGGATTCTTGACGAAAATGAAATTAGCCACTTAGGGTGCGTTTGTTTAAATGTGTTTCTGTTCTCAGGAACACAAATTTTTGTTCTTTTGTTTGGGGGAACAAAAAAAGAATAGAAACACGTTTGTTTATACTTTTATTCCCGGGAACAAAAAATCTATTGTTTTTGTTTCCGGGAATAGATTTGAAACAGAAACAAGAAGTAGAAAAAATTTGTTTCTTGTTCCCGGGAACACTTTTGAAAAACACTTTTTTTTCTTCTCATTTTTCTTATTCATTTTTCTCTTTCTTTTATTCTTCTTTTCTTTTTCTTCTTCTTCTTCTTCCTTTTGCCGGTCACCGGCCTTGGCCATGGCCGGCGCCAGTGAATGGCCAGACAAGGGCCGGCGACCTTGCTGGAGCGTCGCCAGCCCCCGGAGAGGCCGAGCCACGGCAAGGCTCATCAGCCCGAGCCTCGTTGTTGCTTGCCATGGCCGCGCGAGACTCGGCCTCCCCCGGTCGGCGCGAGGTCAAGCCTCGCCGGGTCAAGGCGAGGCTGACCTCGCGCGCCGGGTGAGGCTAAGCCTCGCTAGGGGCCTGGCAAGGCTCGCCTGGCCAACGGCGATCTCACCGGGGCTAGGCTAGTGTCTGGCGAGCTTGCCAGAGCCTCGCTAGGCCAAGGCGAGGCCCTGGTGAGCTCTCGCCAGTGGCTTGGCGAGCTCGCCATTGGCTAGGCTAGCCTTCGACGAGCTCGCGCGGGCCTCGCCCGGGCAAGGCTCCAGCGAGCTCGTCAGACGTCGCCAAGCCGGTCGCTGGCCACGGCGGTGGTCAGCAACCGACCAAAGAGAAAAAGAAAAAAGGAAAAATATAATAAAATTAAAAGAAACAAAATAATTATACAAGTTTACCAAATGTGTTTTTATTCTTTTTCTATTCTAGAAACATAAATTTTATGCAGTTACTAAACGCGTTCTTCTGTTCAAAAATTGTTCCCCGAAATAGAAATAGTTCTATTTCTGTTTCGGGGAACAATTTTTGAACAGAAACGTTACCAAACGCGCCCTTAGCCAGTGCTGCCAAGAACCCCATTTAGCTTCTTAACCCGGGCATCGTTAAGGAAAGTGGTGGCCTCCACCAACTCAGAAGGAAAATAATTAGCGAACAGAGCAAAGCCCAAGGCTCGGACTGCTGAAGCTGGCTATGGCAAATGCTGGACCTTTACCAGCATTCAATTGGAAGTGCAATAGCCCCCGAGAGAAAATCATGCTTTCCCCTTTGTTGAGGTTCTTCAAGGAGATAGTGTTTGCTGATGACGAGATGAACCTGGAACAAATCTACCCTCGGAGGATGATGAGGACCTCCAAGCCGCCTGGGTGTGTGCATTGGGATGACCCTGCTGGGGCCATATTGAAATTAATGGTTGCAACCAGTCTGTATCTGTAGAGGATAGAGGCCAAATAGCTGTTGACCATATTCACAACTTATCTTAAAAGTCGCAAAGAAGGTTCAATCCATACGGGAATGTTTATAAGTTCTATCTTGCAAGTTTACTTAACTACAATGGAGCACCACCGCCAATAGACGTAAGTACATAACATTACTTGTCACTCACAATATTTATCTCTATCGCTAATTGGATGAATCTCTTCTCCTGTCAATACAAAAACAGTTTTCTCATAAATTTTCCTTTTGAGAAAAACACAAATAGAAGTCCTTTCGTTGATGCCAGAATTTTTTTGGCAAATCGAACATGCATTTTTTTAAATATAAAAACAAGAAGTATATGAAAATAATAAAAAAGCTAAATAAACTTCGGGCCCATCTCACTACAGCCTCGCTTCCACACATTCGTATCTAATACGTATACATTGGGCGGGGTAGAATAGAACAGAGAGGACGCACATACACAGAGCTCAGCGAATTCTCTCTCGCGTCATCATTTTCCAGCAGCTCCTAGGTCGCCATTCCCTCTTCATACTCGGCCACCTCCACTCCACCGGTTGCCGCCGCTCGTCTCTGATCACCGACCACCATAGTCTCTTTGCATTTGAACCTCAGAGATTAAAGCAGAGAGTATAGGGAAGGAATTCTCATGTTCAGTTGTGATTCTCTCTCGATTTCCTCTATGCATCCTTACCCCTCTCTCTGTCACCGATTGTCATTGCAGGCCACTTCCTCAACACCACCAGCTTTGCGGCCACAGGAAGTGCTCTCTTCGCTTGCGTTTTCGGGCTAACTTCATCGAAGTGCTTGATTCTCCATCTCCCTCCTTTAGTCCGTTCCAGTGTTTGGTGCTACAACTCGTGAAGCTTCACTCCTCTGATTTGATCACCAATTGCGGTCAGCTGTTGCTCTTCGTCAAGGTAAATTCACATACCCTGTTTCTGCTGAAGTATAAGACCGAGTACTCAATTCCACCAGCGTCAAATCTGGTCGCGTTTTAGGCTTTCCTGATGACCTTGAGCATGCTGCGTTGCCTCTTTGTGATAAGATCTCTTCCTTATTTCTGCATCTAGATCTTTTGACAAAAATATCGACCACCTGTTTGATAAAATTCCTGAACTAGATCAGTGTGTTTCGATTCAGATTCTGATGGAGAGCTTCCCTTTGCTTGATCGATACATTAGTTTTGTTGTATAGACTTTACTTGTATTTTTTTTTCCCTTTCTTTTCAGAAGTTAGTAGCTATCCATTTTAGGATTTGTTATTGAAATTCTCGGATTAGATGCATATCAAGTGCGTACATGAATGAAAATGAATCAATCCATGCCCATTTACTTCTTATGCTTCACAATATGTTGATCTATGTTTATTGTGCCCAACTGCAAACATATTATGAAAAAATATTGCTGGTTTGTTCTCTGTACGTGTTGAGATCGCAAGCGTATTGAATGAATGCTAATATCTTGAATCTTGGGTGCACGCTGCAAGAGCATTGAGCTGCTGCTCTAGTCATCATATACACATTCATTTTTGGTGGGCAGTGTTACTGATTGGCTCATCTTCATATGCGTTGAGTTGTTGATGTGGTCACCTTGTTGTGTTCGTACCAATGTGTTATGCTATGGATTATGTCTATTCTGTGCATGCTTGCTGTTCATATGTCCTGGTGTGTGGAATTGTTTAATTGTGTCATTGATGTGCTGTTCGTTCATGCCAAGCAGTTGCTGTCCAGATTTCCTCTTTCATTTTTTTCTGTTCTGTTTTGGTGAGCCTCTAGAGTTGAGACTGAAGAATTCAGAGTTGTAATGGCCCAATATGAGGAGACCATTGTTCAGATGCTTTTAGGTTTTGTTTGTTTCATGAAAACTGAATGATTTGAAAATCATTTTCCTAAATTTGTTGGTGTCGTTCAAGACATTTATGTAATTTCAAACTAATTATAGGAGAAGGAATAAAAAATTTTATTGTAGAAAGTAAGTTTTTAGCTACATTTTATATGTGAACTGTTAATTTCACAGAGCTATATCATTGTCTGAAAAGTTTTTGCTAAATAAATTTCTTGCATAGCAAAATTTGTCTGTTCAAACGATCGGAAAAGAAAAATAAATATGATTTATTCATGTCTACTCATCTACCAATAAAGAAATGTCCTGTGGAGCAGGCTAATATTGTGGTTATTTGAGGCCACCGCTGTATGTATGAGTATCATCAGGGATAAAGCCGGATAACAAAGGACTGCCGTGAAGTGAGCTGCTCGCGGAAGACTCGAAACAAGAAAAAACGCCAAAACAGGGAGTTATCAAGTCCGTCTCTGCAAGGGCAGTTTGAGGCGAAACCCGTGCTTCCATGGCAGTCACTGAGGTGCGGGATGAGCGTCAAGAATTTCAGGAATGGATAAATAAAGGTTTGAACGTGAACAGCAAGCTTTTGAACGGCGAAAATAGAGGAGCTAACAACAGAGCCTCTTGGCCAAACTCATCAGAGCTTGTGCCAGCGATTGCGTGAGGTCGAGTTGGAGTTGGCAATGGTGGCGACGTTGCTCTGGAAACTCAGCTGGCGTTACAGTAAGGGAGCTTGGCGGAATGTTGAGGTGAGGGAGAAGAATCATCAGAGCTCCCTGACGCCGATAGGAGAGCTCGTGAGATATATAATAGCCATAGAGAGGACCCTTCAGTCCTGTTGGCGTGTGTAGAGGAATCTAAGCGCGACAAAGGTGGAGGTCGGGAGAGGAAGAGAACCGGTCTCCATGAGTGATTCCAAATCCGAGAGAATAAACGGAGAGGGAGTTCCGCTCTCTCTCTTTGTGCAGGTGTGTGCCTCATTTCTTGCTGGTGCTCATGAGTGGCTGCCGGGAGAGGGAGGTTCAGAGAGAAGACCTGGTCATGGTGGAATCTGCAGGGGGTAGGCGAGATTGAATGCAGCCGCAGAGGAGGAGATCCAGAGGAGGAAGGAACTCCTGAGCGTGCGTCTTCTCCGCAAAATTCCAGAGCTTCCCTCACCTCTGCTGTGCGTATGACGTTGGTTTTTTGAGTTTCCACAGAGAGAGAGAGAGAGAGAGAGAGAGAGAGTTCTGAAGAAATATAAGCTGGGTTGGATCAGATGGGCTGGAGTGATGGGCCGAAAAGCCTAAAGTGATGTAATGAATGTGGATTTATACACACTAACTATTTTTTATATATATATTTTATTATTATTATTATTATTTTTTAATAAAAGCAATGTTCAACTTGCCGGCAAAAATTAAGGTGTCAACCATATTCAGCAGATTGTCGTAGAGGAACGAATAATTTTAAAGTAAGTTCTTCCAAAAATAATAAATTTAAAATCTCATGAATTAGTTGGACTTTTCAAATTATTTGAAAGTCATTTGTTCGTTGGTTGCACAGAAAATCTTTAGGCGATGGTTTTTAAGGAAAGATAGTTGAGTATGAGGCTTGATTTCAAGTATCATGGACTCGCGTCAAGAGAAAAACTGTAATTACAGGAGTGCCAACTTAGTCGAATTAACATTTCCGCCTTTTGACTCAACCCATATATCATGACACCAGTTTTCTGAAAACCAAATCACCATCAAATCTCTCAAGGTATTTGGAAAATTACCTAATCAGTTATAAACATATTTCACAAATATCAATTCAGTCATAAACTTTTTGAATTTTACAAATTTAGTCACTAAATATTTACCTAAAATTCTAATGTAGTCATTCCAATTAATCTTCATTGGAAATCGTTGACATAGTGGTCTAGTAATCACTGCCCTTCTGCCTTCACATGAGCAATTTTTGGTGAAAATTGGCTAAAATGATTACATTAGAATTTTGAATAATTATTTAAAATTAAATTGGCATCCATACAATATGTCTAAAACTAATTGGACAATTTCTCCCAAGATATTTAGAGTGCATTTGGTTTGCAAAAATGTTCTAATAAAAACTGTCTTTTGTTTCATCTTCTACTTTCTTGAATGTAGGAGTTTTCAACGGGAATGAAAATTATATAAATATTTTTGGTGTCCTGTATAAAATAAGGTCAATTTTGGTCGTTTTCAATTTTAAGGTTCAAAGTTTAGAAACACACAACCAAAATATCCACCAAACATATTTTATTGAGAATTTTAGAGATGAAAACAATAAATTGGAGAATTTCAATTGTATAACTATATTTTGCATGAAAGCTATCTCTTTATAAAGATTCTACCTTGAATCAAATTGAAGTTCTTAACTATTGCTTTTGGGCTCGACAAAAGTGATGTACTCATTTTGCTGATGAATTATGCGACTAAAGGCATACAAATTAAGTTGCCCAAATAGTTTTCCAAGCCTAGGAAGCATTTTAACTTGATAAAGACTCAACTTCATCATGGTGTCAACTATCAAGGGATGGAATGAATTCAGAAAGAGGGACAGAGTCATCAAATTGAAATTTTTTACTTTTGCTTTTGGGCTTGACAAAAGTGAAGTGCTCATTTTGCTGATGAATGATACAACTAAAGGCTTGCAAATGAAGTTGTCCAAATAGCTTTCCCAAGCCCAAGAATGAATTTAACTTGGTAAAGACTCAACTTGATCTTGGTGTCAATTATCAAGGGATGGAATGAACTTTGTAGTAAGAAAAAAGAGAGATAGAGTTATCAAATTGAAGTTCTTTACTTTCTTTTTTGTGCTCGACAAAAGTCAAGGGATCATTTTGCTGATGAATTATATGACTAAAGGCTTGCAAATTAAGTTGATTGAATTGCTTTTCCAAGCCTAAGGAGCAATTTAACATGGTAAAGAGTCGACTTGATCATGGTGTCAATTGTCAAGGATGGAATGAACTCTATTGTAAGCAAGAGGAATAGAGTCATCAAATTGAAGTTTTTCACTTTTGCTTTTGGGCTTGACAAAAGTGAGGTGCTCATTTTGCTAATGAGTTATACGACTAAAGGCTTGCAAATTAAGTAGCCCAAATAGCTTTTACAAGCCCAAGAAGCAACTTAACTTGATAAAGACTCAACTTGATCATGGTGTCAACTATCAAGGGATGAAATGAACTCTAGTAAGAAAGAGAGATAGAGTCATCAAATTGATGTTCTTTACTTTATTTTTTGTGCTTGACAAAAGTGAGGTGCTCATTTTGCTGATGAATTACACAACTAAAGGCTTGCAAATTAAGTTGCCCAAATAGCTTTTCCAAGCCCAAGGAGCAAATTAACTTGTTAAAGAGTCAACTTGATCATGGTGTCAACTGTCAAGGGATGGAATGAACTCTAAAGTAAGAAAATGGGGATAGGGTCATCAAATTGAAGTTCTTTACTTTTGCTTTTGGGCTTGACAAAAGTGAGGTGCTCATTTTGCTAATGAGTTATACGACTAAAGGCTTGCAAATTAAGTTGCCCAAATAGCTTTTGCAAGCCCAAGAAGCAACCTAACTTGGTAAAGACTCAACCCGATCATTGTGTCAATAGTCAAGGGATGAAATGAACTCTATAGTAAGAAATAGAGATAAAGTCATCAAATTGAAGTTTTTTACTTTCTTTTTATTTGCTTGACAAGAGTGAGGTGTTCATTTTGCCGATGAATTACACAACTAAAGGCTTGTGAATTAAGTTGCCCAAATAGCTTTTCCAAGCCCAAAGAGCATTCTAACCAAAAAAAAAGACTCAACTTGATCATTGTTGGTCAAGGGATGAAAAAAACTAAAAAAAGTAAGAAAGAGGGACAAAGTCATCAAATTGAAGTTCTTTACTTTTGCTTTTGGGCTTGACAAAAGTGAGGTGCTCATTTTGCTAATGAGTTATACGACTAAAGGCTTGCAAATTAAGTTGCCCAAATCGCTTTTGTAAGCCCAAGAAGCAACCTAACTTGGTAAAGACTCAACCTAATCATTGTGTCAATTGTCAAGGGATGAAATGAACTCTATAGGAAGAAATAGAGATAGAGTCATCAAATTGAAGTTCTTTACTTTCTTTTTTGTGCTTGACAAAAATGAGGTGCTCATTTTGCTGATGAATTACACGACTAAAGGCTTGCTAATTAAGTTGCCTAAATAGCTTTTCCAAGCCCAAGAAGCAACTTAACTTGGTAAAGACTCAACTTGATCATGGTGTCAACTGTCAAGGGATGAAATGAACTCTAAAGTAAGAAAGAGGGACAAAGTCATCAAATTGAAGTTCTTTACTTTTGCTTTTGGGCTTGACAAAAGTGAGTTGCTCATTTTGCTAATGAGTTATATGACTAAAGGCTTGCAAATTAAGTTGACCAAATAGCTTTTGCTAGCCCAAGAAGCAACTTAACTTGGTAAACACTCAACTCGATCCTGGTGTCAACTATCAAGGGATGGAATGAACTCTATAGTAAGAAAGAAAGATAGAGTCATCAAATTGAAGTTCTTTACTTTCTTTTTTGTGCTTGTCAAAAGTGAGGTCCTCATTTTGTTGATGAATTACATGACTAAAGGCTTCCAAATTAAGTTGTCAGAATAGCTTTTCCAAGCCCAAGGAGCAACTTAACTTGGTAAAGAGTCAACTTGATCATGGTGTTAGCTGTCAAGAGATAGAATGAACTCTATAGTAAGAAAGAGAGACATAGTCATCAAATTGTAATTCTTTACTTTTGATTTTGGGCTTGACAAAAGTGAGGTGCTCATTTTGCTAATGAGTTATATGACTAAAAGCTTGCAAATTGAGTTGTCCAAATAGCTTTTGTAAGCTTTTGTAAGCCCAAGAAGCAACTCAACTTGGTAAAGACTCAACTGGATTTGGGTGTTAATTGTCAAGGGATGGAATGAACTCTATAGTAAGAAAGAGGGATGGAGTCATCAAATTAAAGTTATTTACTTTTGCTTTCAGGCTTGACAAAGTGAGGTGCTCATTTTGCTGATGAATTATATGACTAAAGGCTTGCAATTTAAGTTGCCCAAATAGCTTTCCAAGCCCAAGAAGCAACTTAACTTGGTAAAGACTCAACTTGATCATGATGTCAACTATCAATGGATGGAATGAACTCTATAGTAAGAAAGAGAGACAGAGTCATCAAATTGAAGTTCTTTACTTTTGCTTTTGGGCTTGACAAAAGTGAGGTGCTCATTTTGCTGATGAATTATATGACTAAAAGCTTGCAAATTAAGTTGCCCAAAAGCTTTCCCAAGCCCAAGAAGCAACTTACCTTGGTAAAAACTCAACTTGATCATGGTGTCAACTATCAATGGATAGAATGAACTCTATAGGAAGAAAGAGGGATAGTCATCTTAAAGTATTGGTTTCATTACTAAGGACTAAACCTAATGGTATGTGGCACTAGAACATGAGGCTACTTGCCCACTAGTCATCTTAAAGTAAGTTATTAGCTACATTTGATGTGAGAAAGCGATATCATTGTTGAAAAACTATTAATAAATAAATCTCTTTTGTAGTAAATTTTTTTTTTTCAAAAGATTGAAAAAGAAATAATATGATTTATTCGTATCCACTCATCTCACCAATAAAGACATGAAGGACATCACAGAGATTTGTATATGCTATAAGGTAAACATTTTTTATTGACAAATACTATGTAAAGAAAGAATTATGTCAATTTTTTTTCACTTTTCAATGATAATTATGACCAAAGAAACGTGCCAAGAGTCACCGGACCGTTGGCTAACGTTTATGCCTGGACTCATTATACTAGCCACACCGCTCTCGCTTTAATAGACGAGTATTAATAAGTATCTTAATAACATTTATTTTCTTCAATGTTAAGAGCATGTTTGAAATTTTTTTTTATTATAAAAATTTCCTATAGATGTTTAAGGAAACTTAATAAATGAAGAATTAAAACAACCTATAATTTTTTACATCAATTACAGGCATGTAAGCATGTTTCTACTTTAATTTTCTTGTGCATTGGAAAAAGGTTCATTTTGAAAGCTAAGCTAGTAAGGTAATTATACCTCTACGTAATTATAGGGTAAAATTGTTGATTCTGAAAACTTAACATTGATGGAGAAAATAAAATAAAATTACTCATTAATCAAAATTAGACAAGAGTAATACATACACACACATACACCCATATACACAAACACATACATAGAGAAAATACCAAATATAGTGTGTGTATGTATTACTCTTGTCTAATTTTGATTTATGAGAATCACATTACAAGTATCACAAATATCTTCACCGTATAATATAATTTTTAATAATCAATTTGCTTTCTCTAGCTGTTCTGTAACATAATACAAGGTGGTAGTTGTAAATAGGATATAGATATCCAAATAATTAAAATATTATCTTTATTGCGAAAATATAAAAAATAAGAGGATGTATATCAAAACCATAAACTCCAATTTAAAGATCTCTACCATGTGGGAGCACAGGTTGTCAAAATATTTAAATATATTCATCTATTTGTTTAAGTTTTTGAAATAAGCAACACTACTCCCATAAATTTTTATGTGACATCAAAATTTCACATTTTGAGTTCAAATTTTTTTAGAATCTCTGCTATCATATATATACATGTTTTAATCTTAGGCCAAAGTCCAACTTACACTTGAGGGGAATATTTGAATGTTTATATATTAAACAATAGCTCCATTTATCTACATAAGCTTTTTCATTTGAATAGTTGGTAGTGGTTTTACAAGATATTATAGAGGTGTAAAAAAATGTTCATTGCAAATACAAACAAATGACATGTACATATAGATAAATAGATCACTTCATTAAAAGATTACTATATTAATTTTGAAGTCATGATTAAATGCCACTTGTGTTGATTCACATTAAGTATGGCAAGTCACTCGCCCTACCAAAGAGTTTTGAGTGGGGATGGGATGAAACTTCCGATTCCACCTGTAGGGCGAAAGAATATGCTCTGCCCCGCCCCAAGAACTAGCCCAAAGGGTGATCCTATATCTAAATATGGAGATTTCTAGTATTAACCTTGTTCCTTTACATAAATTGTATTATTTTTGTTATATAATATTTCTCATTTTCAAAATTGATTTCAATATAATTTAAATACTTCAAACCCTTTTCTCATCAATTTTTTGTGGAAATATTCCAAACTAAACTTTATGGTAATGGATCTAAGGATTCCAAATTCATATATATTTTTGCCCATATGATTTATTCAACTTGCAAATTTTTTCGAGAGTTCATATAATTATGCTTGTTAAAGAATTTAATTGAAAATTTTTTATCTTGAAATTAATTGAACCTGCCCTGTCTTGTCCCAGCGCCACCCACCCCTATTTTACATGTAGCAGTATTTTCCGTTCCAACTAATAATTCAAAAAAAAAAAAATTAATGGAGTAATTACAGCTTACACCGGTGGAGTAAAAGAAATTTTCCACATGAGGCCTTATACAACTGTCGGTTTTGATGGTTAGTAAAGAGAGTGAGTGGTTAAAACTCTTAAATCAAGGATGGACAAAGATTGTTTGCGTAATTTTTTTTTTTTTTTTTACACTCGCACTACATTCGCTAATATTTCATATAAATGATATAACTACTTATCAAAAGAAGAGTGAAAAAAAAAAAAAAAAAAAAACCAAAGAGCACCTCATTCGCAAGTATGATTAGCGTAAGCAACTCAGGCGATAAACTGGGAAAAGAGTGACCGTAAGGGGATCGAAATTATATAATATATTAATGCTTTCTGGCAAGATCCTACAGATACAAAAAGAGCGGGTGAACATGCATGATCTTCTGAGTCGTCCGCATCAAATGCATTCGAGTAGAAAATCGGTGGAAGCGCTGACATTGTGTATAGCAATCTTTCCCAGAGGTTGAGCCTAGCTCCGCTGACAAAGTAAGACGGCATGAAAGACACTGCTCTCAATACTGATCCGTTAGTATTGGCTGGACTGAACAGCGCAACCCTGTTGGCCTGTTAATCCACAGTGGCAACGAAAAACAGCGATTTTATCAACGGCCGAAGAGTATCCAAGGTAGACTACTTCAATGGGGACTCCTACAGCCACGACCATCCATCTCAGGCTCAGGCGATACGGAGACTCCAGCGGGGATTCGTAAACGCCTGGTGATGACGAGTTTTCGTGGCTACCACTCTCCCTGTTTTCTTTTTGTGTTTTCTTTTCCTCCGTATCTTCTGTTTCTCTCCAGATTTGGTTGGGCTGTTGCTTTCCATCCCAGTGAATGTTCAGTTTTGAGCAATCAGCGATGGTGGCAAGCTGGGCGTTCTATTCTCGCAACAACAGGGCGAATCACAGCAGCGACACAGAAACAGAGCAGAACAGAGCAGAGTAATACCGTGGCTGTTCAAGGCCAATTCGACGATTACGGGAGGTGCCACTGTATGTGTGAGTATTATCAGGGATGAAGGCACAAGAGAAAAGCACTGCCGTGAAGTGAGTCGCCGGCAGATGGCTCGAATCAAGGAAAAACGCCAAGACAAGGAGTCCATCTCTGCCAGGGCAGTTTTAGGCAAAACCAGTGCTTCCATGGCACTCACTGAGGCGTGGGACGAGCGTCTGGAGCTTCAGGAATGGATGAATAAAGGTTTGAACGAGAAGAGCAAGCTCTTGAACGGCAAAACTAGAGGATCCGAAAATGGAGCCTCTCGGCCAAACTCGTCCGAGCCGACACCAGCGATCGCCTAAGGTCGAGTAGGAGTCAGAAACTATGGCGACGTTGTTCTGGAAGCTCAGATGGTGTTACAGTGAGGGAACTCGGCAGAATGGTGAGGTGAGGGAGAAGAATCATGAGAGCTCCCCTGATGCCAGAGAGTGGACCCTTGGTCCTGTTGGCATGTGTAGAGGAATCCAGGCGTGACGCAGGTGGAGCTAACTAGAATAGGACTAGTCTATATTCCCAAGGATAAACTATTTTACACTCAAGGAATCCAACTGCTATAAAGTGGGAAAAAAAAAAAAAAAAGAAGATATGCTTGCTTGTTGTAATTGTAAAGGCTCTCCTTTAATTTAAGGAAGGTAATTGTATATAAGGAAGGACTGAGCTCCCCCAGGGAGACTAAAACTCTTCGATAACTGAATATCTTACCCATATTTTGCATTCTCCGTTTGCTTCGTTGTTGAAAGACTAACCAGGAGAGCAATCCAATGGCGTCAGACCCAGGTGAGAAACAAGGAAAATCGATTCATGTAGAACCAACAGGAGGTATCTGTTCAAGTTCCAAGCGAGAAAAATTAGGGTATAGGGATATGGTCTTAAAATATTCTGGAACTTGTATGTTTTCTTTGCTTTATCATCGAACAAACATAACCCTGACCTTGGCTACGAAAAAAAGAAAAAGAAAATCAGTTTGAGAAGGACTTTGTGCTCACTCTTTCTCTTACATTTATTGAAGATGTTCGTTTAAGCGTTCCATCAGATCCTTCTCAATCCAGAGGTGCTCCAGGTGCGTTATCCCTTGAAAGAGTTATTCCATTGTGAAATTAATATTTGGAGCGGATCTTCATGAAATTGTTCTTTTCTGGGACACTTCTCAATGTCAGCAAGGAAAAAGTATTAACTGAATGATCTGAAAAGTTTGCATCTATTGCAGAAAATTTTCCGAAGAGGAAGTGGATGAACCCTATTACCGACCATTGTTGCGAGCTGCATTCAAGGGCGATTGGGAATCTGCTACAAGATTTTTCGAACAAGATGCTGCTTCAAAGATGGCCAAAATAACAACCAGATCAGAGACATTGCTTCACATAGCCGCTTTGAGTGCACATGACCAATTTTTGGAGAACCTGGTTGAGCTCTTGTCTCCGAATCCAGAAGCGCTTGAAATGGTTGATTGTGATGGCCGCACGGCCCTCCACAATGCTGTTCTGTGTGGAAGGATAAGGATGGTGAAGGCATTAGTTAGAAGTAATCCTAAGTTGACGCAACTTGCAGATAAGGCAGGATGCGTTCCTTTGGGAATATCTGCTCAGGAAGCTTCTATGCATAAGGAGATTGCCTGGTTCCTGGCGACAAGTACAACAGACGAATGGGCCAAATCATCCCTTCAGCAGTTCCTCTGCGATTGACACCATGATAGATCTCACCTTACGCTAGTCATCATGGTAAGATCACCATCCCTATTTATCTCAATTCCATCTGTTTTTCCCTTCATTCTAGACTTGGCTTGTTTTCCTGATCAACGTTGCTGGTGAATTCGGATAGATATCGTCCTTTACCTAGCTGGGCGGTACCCTCACTTACTTACCATGAAAAGCACAATGGATGGAGGCACATCTATATTGCGGGCGTTGGCAGCGATGAATCTGACTTTCCCAGCGGAACCAGGCTCAGTGTTTGGAAGCAGTGATATACAAATGTCCGTTCTTTCTACACTAGCATCTCTTCATTACTGATTCCCTTCAAGATCATACCTGGCTCACCGCCTACTCTTTTGTTTTTGAACTGAAGGTATACCAGTGAACTTGAGCTACAAACCAACAAATGAAAATTCGGATCCAGGTGGGTATGCATTTTTGTTGTTTGGTCATTATCTTCGGACCTGCCATGATTTTGAACTTTTAGTCAATTTTCTTAAATTGATTCCCTCCGTACTAGCAAAAGAAACGGGAAATGGTTGTTTCTTTGTAAGATATATTCTGGTTCCTTGACTTAGTTTTACTTAAATAATGGCCTGAAATCGAACTACTTTTTGGATTGGCTATCTCTTGGGAACCACATATGATTCAACCAAGTGCATAAGTGCCGTATAACTTAATTGATTTTGGACAATGTAATGAATGAATTACAAGGTTTTACAATGATTTCATATCCAGTGACCGGGTTTACTTTGCAACTTGATTGTAGCACTTCGATGTCCTTTAAGGTCACTTTGGAATGCCACCAAATCTGTAGGTATGCTTCCATTTTATCAAGATAGCATCTCTATTTTTGTCCCTCTCTCTTCTATTAAAAGTCTATGGCTTGTTTGTTTTTGACTTTCTTTATTAGTAAAAAAAAAAGCTCCTACTTAGTTCTTTGCCATAATTTGGAAAAGAATTTGTGTTAGGCCCTTTGCATGCATAAAAAAAATTGTTACACATTTGTCATCAAATGAGTGACGTGTATGTTGAAGTTAATTTTGTAATTCAATTTTTCCTTGTCAACCAACAATGGATATGTAACTTATTTTTTCATGTCGACAAAACTAATAAAAATCATTCACAGGAGTGTTCAAACTCAAACAAAGTCATATATGATTTTCCATGTCAATATTCTTAAATTTGGAAAGATTTCCGAAATTCACCAAATTCTAATTGCACGGATCATGAAATTGTATATTGAGGCAATATTGGATGATAACCTAAGAATTTCTTTCATATGGCTAAATGAACTAAGCATAAGATATGGTATAAGGTTTACGTAAACATAGGACTTCTCCTTCAGTCTTGATTGGTGAAATCATGCTCACTTCATCATCTCAATCAAGCATGTAAATCTTTCTGGAAAAATAAGAACAATGAACCCAAATGTATTTGTTTCCTCCATCACGAGTGAAGTGCTTAGAGCCTAAATATAATTTTCTTTGATTGCTACTTCATCTCAATACAACACGAACGAAAACGTTGAGGGGGTGCAGGAATTGGGCATGGGACTGGGGGCAAGCCCCTCACGTGAATAAGGTTACAATAGATGAAGGCATGGGAATATCATTTAATCGCATTTAACATAGTAAATTTACACTTTTATTTGGCAACTTTTGGGGGGAAGAATAGGAATAGGAACAGGTGGTAAAAATCAAAATAATTTGTTTGGGAAGGGCCTGCAATAGAAGACTATTTCAGTGGGAGCCAATTTCGTGGGTCCCAACAAAATGGTGCATCCTAGCCATTCCACATCCAAGTGATATATCCTATACCAACAAGCTGTTTGTTAGATAATAAAAGAGTTTTCTCCTCTTCTTATAATCCTATAATTCAGATTTGTTGGAAGCACTCCAGAAAATAAGATCCGGAATACATTAGGCCAATATAGAAGAATGTGCTCTTATCATTATCCTAAAAGGTGGAGTGCTTGAAGTGTGCGAAAATTAGCCCAAACACCACCTGACAGCTACAAAAAGATCATATAGTTTAGGAAGTACTGACACTTTCCAAAAACCTTTGTGTCATGTCGGAAACTCTGACACATGTCTGACACTTTCCGACATTCTTTAACACTCCGTCAATAATTGTCAGACTCTCCCGACACTCTTTGACACATGATTCCGGAATTTCAACATTGGAATTCCACCACGTGATTTTAACACGCATAGGTCAATTTAAAAATTTTCAATAAATGATGGGTCAAAATATAAATATGTAAAAAAATAAACAAATAATAAAAATAATAAAGGGAGAAAGAAAAAAAAAAAAAGAAAAAACCTAGTCTTCTCTTGTCTTCTCTCCTGACTTTTATTTCCCGTGACACACAATTCACCTCTAAGTTTTTTATTTTTATTTTCTTCCAACACGTTCCGACACGCAAATCCATAATGTGGATGGTTGGAATGGAATTGAATTGAATTTGTTAAATTAAAATAATGAGTGATATTAATAGATGGTGAATTAATGTTTTGTGTAAATTCATTCTAGGCTTTTTATTATTTATTTATTTTTTAATTTTTTGTCGAATATTTGTGAATTTGTATCAAATTAATTTAATGATGATGAATCCCAATGTGTCAAAATTATTTATTTTTTGAGAAATAATGTGTCGGCGTATTGTGTCTTATTATGTCGCTTATCACATGTCGATATCGATGCTACTTAACTTATAGTTCTCAAAACTTATTCACAACTTCTGCCCGTAGTTACATTCGTCATCTTCATGCAACTTTTTTTGCCCCCGAAATACCCTTTAGCCTTGTCCCTAATTCTTCTATTTGTTAGGGGTTTGCAACGGAAACCGCCCGAAAGGACCAGATCGGACCGGTCGGTTTGGGCGGTTCCCATGGTCGGCGGTCTAGTTCCTGGTTCCTAATCTTGGAACCGGCGGCCGGTTGGTCCGATTCTCGATTCCAAGGTGGGAACCAGACCAACCGGACCGATCGAACTGGACCAAATTTTTTTATATATAATTTATATACATATAATATATATTGCAATTGGAATTGCAATTGAGGTAACAACCTTTTATGTGGCCAAGAGACCACCAAAGCTCTTAGAAAACTTATTTGTTAGTTTTATCTTCTACTCGATGGGGGACAAGGCTCTAGGAGTTCCTCATGCTCACACTCTCTCTCTTGCTCCCCTCACTTGCAAATGACAAGGCATTTCAAGCCTCAAAGAGTCCGACATCGACTAAACATTTAAAGCATTGAAGAGAGATTGCCTATAAAACCTAAGCCAAGCACAGATTTTACTCAAATTGTTCATGGCTTTTATGCTTAAAATTAAGCATGAAACACATAAACTATGATTGATATTCACGCAAGTGAAGTTTGAATATTTTGCATGTGAAAACATGTGTGAGTAGTTTTATTAGATCGCCCAGAAACCGAATTGGATTGATCGGTCCAGAGCATGATCGTTCTTTAGTGAATGGTCGTTCTTTAGTGAAAAAAGAAAGTGCCGATTCTATTGGACCGGACTGGACCAGACCAAAACCGATGGTCTGGTCCGGTTCCCAGTCCTAGGACCAAACGGTCTAGTCCACGGTTCCCAAAATTGGGAACCGGGTTCTCCCGGTCCGGTTCCCGGTTCCACCTTGGAACCGAACCGAACCGGCAACCAATCACCCCTACTATTTGTGTCAAAGAATAAAAAAGGAAACTGAATACTGTTGGTGTGTATTTTCATCAGATTTAAAGTCATTAGAGAATAAAGTCAAGTGAATTTTTCTCACTGTCATTTAGGTGTAACAAGTACAGTCAAATGTCACGTACCATTGTGCGATGGAAGTTTTGATTTTGTTAGAGACGGAAAAAATTTTCTATTGTGCTGAGCATGTATAACAACACGATGGTTTGTACAATTAATATGATTTTTTTTTAATTACTAGCTGCTTTGCATCTTTGAGTAATATTGTCTAAAATAATCTTACATACGCAAAGACTAATGTGATTTACTCTAGCTAGACAATGTAATTAGCGTGGTTATTTTCGGAGTTGTTCTATCAGGTTAACTCTTATGATTATGCTCTCTTAATTATGATTAACATTATAAAACCTCGTTTGAACTTCAAGGAAAATACCGACCAAAAAAATAAAAAGTACTTCAGGGAAGATCACTTTCTTCAATTACCCTCTAGTCGCTTCTACTTTCTTCACATCCCACTCTTTTTTCCTCCGGACATGATATAAACTCACTGTTTGCATTTGACGACTGAATTCCAAAGGAGAAAAGAAAAATCAAAATAGCTTTCCTAAAAGATATATAAAAAAAGAAAAAAGAATGAGACCGTTTTCCCAATCACCCGCCAACCCAAGCTCTGAATTTGGGAAATTATGACAATTAGTAAAATGTTGTTAGATGCAATTTGGTGTCTACAAAAATTGGGGACCCAGAGTTGGGGAACTTTTTTCTTGGTCCAATTGCCGGCCCTTCGTTTTTCATTTTCATTTTCCTTTTATTTTTGACATTTTGTAGTTCCTATAATCAAGAGAGTTCATGAGGTGAAGCTAAGAAACATGGCGGCAATCGAGTTGACAAAACAAGTTTGCATGGCGATCTCTTCCATGAATATTACCGAGATCATCAAATTTTTCCGAATGGGGGACACGGATGAGTTGCTGTTTCAAGCTACAATCAATGGAATCAGTGAAATCGTTAAGCTCTGTATTCAATTTTTCCCGGAGCTTATTCATTTTAGGCCTAATGGTCAGAGTTTCCCAACAAACGCAGTGGAGTTTCGCCAAGCAACGACACTCAGACTCTTTTTGAAGTTAAGCTCAACCACTGAGTTGTCATTAGTCTTAAATCCTACATTGATCGATTCCAAGGCGATGGTGCGTGCAGTAGCATCCTACTCCCCTAGGTTCGATACTGTAACTAAGGTGGGCGGAGCAGCTTTCCAAATGCAAAGAGAACTCCAATGGTTTAAGGTAAGTATCTTTCTTTTCATCTATTTAATAACCGTGCTTAATGATAATTATCATAAAGACATGCTATTTTCACTCCTACCTTAGCTAAGGCACTCCTTTTTCTAATTAACTGACCAAAGTATCCCTCTCTTCAATGTAGTGTTTCTCTCTCTTCAATCTAATCACACCTTCTCTTTTAGACTCACATTAGTATACTTCAGAGGAAAATTTTAAGTATGGTCTAAAATTTTGATCATCTTGCTATGAGATTTTACTATTTCCTTTTCTTTCCTTTTTGTGCTTATCCTTTGTTTCGACATCATCTAGATATAAACATGTGACTTGACCTTTACGCAATTTCACATCAAGAGTTGGATAAGTCTTAATATCCTTGATATGTTCCCCGTTTGTTTTTTGAAAATTTTCGATACTTTATCCACTTATTGAAACTCCTATTTGTGAGTTTTATGCAGAATGTGGAAATGTGCGTTATGAGCTATTTAGTGAAAGTCAAATGGTTCCAGAGACACCAAAACGACATTGCGATAATACATTGGCATGCATTCGTGGAAGGCCACAAAGAATTGCTTGAGAAAGGAGAGAAGTGGGTGAAGGACACAGCAAATTCATGTATGCTCGTCTCAACTCTAATTGCCACAATATTGTTCGCTGCTGCTTTCACTGTACCTGGAGGAAATGACAACAATACCGGAATCCCATTGTTGTTAGGACAAGACTCTCTCCTGGTTTTTGCAATTTCGGATGGGTTAGGTTTATTCTCCTCTGTGACGGCCATCTTGCTATTCCTAGCCATTCTAACTTCGCGGTATGAGGCACAAGACTTTCTCTACTCGTTGCCTAAGAAGATCTTAACGGGCCTTTGTTTTCTCTTCCTCTCCTTGGCTTTCATGCTAGTGACCTTCGCTGCAACTCTCACAATGGTGCTGGATAAGAGACTGGAGTGGGTTCTCATTCCAATTATTTTGCTAGCCTCTATCCCTGTGGCTTTATTCGCAATACTGCAACTTCCCTTGCTATTCCAAATGGGTAAATCCACTTATGGATCCAGCATCTTTCGTCCCGAGGGCATTTGGGATGGAGTCAATTATACTAACAAGATCAATGATTGAGAAATTTGATTTGAGGGTGCTTGTCTTCATTACAGTTGGTTGGTTGTAGCGGGGCCAATGCGATATTGAATGTATTTCCTTGAAGTATTTGAACAATTACTATACCTTTCGTTTCCCTACCTTGTTATGAAAGATCTATTTACAGAATGATCCAATCATTTTAAAATTTCAGCCTATAGATACTTCAAAATTGAATCTGCACATACATAAACAATTTTTTTTTTTTTTAACATTCAGTACCAAAGTATGCTCAATCTTGGAATATAACTTTTTTGAAAATTATTTTTTGTAGCTTTTTGTTTTATAATTTAGATTCGGAATTTTTCTTCTTTCAGCTTAAACATTCAGCCTCTAGGTATTTCAAAAAATAATCTATTATAAAAAAGTTAACTTCAATGTTTATTACCAAAATACATGCTATCATGTAATATATCTTTCATCTTGGAATGAGAGATGAACGATTATTTATAGAAAAAAACTATAGATAAAATTTTTGGTGGTAAGAACAATACCAAATGTAGACTTTATTCTTGTGAACCATAAAGTAATTGGAATGATAACAGTTATGATACATTTGTATCAATTGTGAAGTAGATGGAAGAAAACCTACCATAAATCTTTGCCTCAGTGGTCACTGTTGACACATAAAATTTGATTAAATATTTAGATATTTATTTCATAGAAAATTAGACATCAATATGGTCCTGGAAAAGCAATCCTCACTGTCAAGGCGATTGGAGATTGCTCTGACTCCTTGGCGAAAATGTGTTGCTTTAATAAGCAACTGAAGACATGTCCAAGTCCCGAAAAAGCAACTCCCTATGTCATCAAGTAAGATGATTCCATGGCACTTGCCAAAAACTTGGGATCGTGCCCCATATCACTCATTCTTGATAAGTAAATATAGGTATATCTTATTTGTCTCAGTGTGTATTATGTTATATTGCCCTTTTTGCGTAAGACATCTAATCTCAAATAAGATATTATCTACGGCATATGCATGGACAAAATTTAGGGATCAATTCCTCTTTAAATGCAACCTTTGCAAGCTCAACTTTAAAGAGGGGTAACTATTGACACATAAATTGTGTGTGTGTGTGTGTGTCTATATATATTTATTGAATAGAATATTGGTGAAAATTTTGGCCATAATAAAAATGATTTTCACATCACCTAGGCATTAATATTATTTGCAACTACAAAGATTTATTTTTATTTCATTTCCCTTCATTTTACCCTATAGATAAAACTATATCTAAAAAAAAAAAAAAATTGAGGAGAAGGGAAGAAAAGGCTTTGGCCCAGCCCCCCTTTTTCTTTTTGCCTGTCTTCGCCCAGGACCGGGCCCAGCTCCCCCCTCATGGCATGGCCCGGCCCGGCCCGACCCCTCCTTCTTCCTCTTTCTTCCTTCCTCCTTCCTTCTCCCTCCTTGCAACTCACGTGGACGGCTCTCCCTTCTCTCCTTCTCCTCCCTTTCTCACGCAACAAGGACAGCGTGCTGTGGAAATGAAGGAGCAGAGCCGGTGGAAGTAACGACTGATGGGACGCTGGTTTGGCGGGGGGAGGCCGGTTGGCATGCCAAGCACCGGCGGACGAAGCCTCCATCGACTGGCCTCCTCGGCCTATAAATAGGATAGCGTGAGCTCAGTAGAAGGGGGAGCCAAAGAGAGAGAAAAGAAGGGTGGAGTAGAGAGAGCGGAGGGGTTTCTTCGAAGATACGTCCGAGAAGCCCGAGAGAGTGAGCGGAGGGGGTGAAGGTAGAGGGAGAGTACCAAGATTGCGGAGGTCCGAGAGAGAGAGAGAGAGAGAGAGAGAGAGAGAGCCCTCTCTCGGCCAAGCCGCGAAGACCCTTGCCGCATGAGACCTCTGCCGTGTCGCTACTGCCCAACTCGCCTGTCATTGCTGCGACGTCGCCTGCTGCACCAAAATCAAGTCGCACCACCGCTGTACCCGACAGTCGCTGTTGCCACGACACTGCTGCCCTCTGCTTCGCCGATCTGCCACCGATCCTGCTCGTTGCGCCACCGCAACCCAGAAGTCTGGGCCAACTGCTGTCGCTTGTCGCAGCCATCTCCGTCGGGGTTTGCGGTGGGGCAGCCTATGTAGCATCGACACGGACACGCGACACGCGACACGACACGACACGCCGATACGTCATTTCTTAAAAATAGAGAATTTCGACACGTTTCGACACGTTATATATTAAATATATTTTCATATATAAATGCATAAATAAATAATAATAAAAATAGCCTAGAATTAATTTACACGAAAAATATTAAATAATATCATTCATTATTTTAATTTGTTACAATAGTACATAAAACTTAGAGGAAAAAAACATTGTTTAAAGAAAAATGCTGAAATGATATTTTTAAATTTATTTATTTATCATATATAGCATTTTTTATTACTTCTTTCATAGTAAAAGACTTTTAAAAAAACTAAAACAATTTTTAAAAAACAAAACTGAAAAAAAAAATTGACCCGTGCGTGTATATTTATAGCAATTTTATTACTTCTTTTGTTACTTCTTTTGTGTATATTTATATTTTGACCCCTCAAATATTAGAAATTTTTAAAATTGACCCTGTGCGTGTCAGAATCGCGTGTCGGAATTCTGGACTCGCATGTTGGAGCGTGTCGGAGAGAGTTGACCACGTGTCGGATTTTTTGACACTCGTTGACCGCATGTCGGAGCGTGTCGAGACGTGTCGGACACGTGTTGGAGTGTTGGACATGACACGAAAACTTCCGAAGAGTGTCCGTGCTATATAGGGGGTAGCAGAGGACGCTACGAACTAGGTCGGGCGCGGGTCGTATTTGGGTAGAGTTTCGGTTGTCCGGGCCGGCTGGGGCTGGATGTGCATGGGCTTGCAAGGTCGTGGGCCTGGCTTTTCTTTCAAGTGAAATTTGGGCCTATTTAGAATTAATTCGAACTGGGCTCTTGACAGAGCCCGGTCCGGCCAAACTCAAGCCCGAGATAGGACTCCTACGTCCGCTTCGTCCAGCCTCTGTGCGTATGATGGATGACCTCCGTATCTCTTGGGGAGAGTCCTCGAAGTCCATTCCGTCTGATGAAGCTCAAGGGATTATTGATTTTGAAGCTTAAATGGGTTGGGCATAACATATCTAAGTCATAATCCCTAATTTTGTGAGTTAATTTTTATTGGCGAAATTCATGTTAAGTAACTCAATTGATAAAATCGGAAAGTTTAGGTTTGAATTGGCATAATAAGTTTAGGACTAACTTGATAATTGCCCCTAAATAACTTATCTCAATATTTCTTCTAAATCAGTAATAATTCATTATAAAAATTAAAATTTAGATATTTGCTAACATTAGACATTTGTTCAGAGTATAGGTTTGCTAACTGACATCAAAAGCAAATCAGCACATCGAGCTTGCGCGAGAGTGTGCTACATGAGTCATCATCATGCGAGTTTGACCCACTTTTATATCCATTGACAAATAGATAGAGATTGATATGCTAGCATCATTTCCTTGAATTACGTCATCTCACCCCGAAACTTCTTGAGCACCTAATTTCATTGTAAGCTTTCCAACAAGATATCATTTGGCCGACACCCTTGTTGGTGTCAAATCACATAGCCACCTTTTCAGGGAAAACACATGATCAAATAAATACTCAAGGATCTAAATTAAACAATACTTACACCTAACAATAGTGAGTTGAGCTTCTCGATGGCATTAGAGTTGTAGGAATCCAAAAATGGATTTAAAAGGTAATTGTTTCAAAATTTTATTAACTTATGGTCAAATAACTAGTCAAATGCCACACCTCAACACTTTAAAGACAGAACGAGTACTGTAGAAGAAAAAAAAATTCTTAGATGCCCTTGGTGCATGTGAGCTCATCTCACATGCACCATTGGATGAAGTGGGCCCATGTAAAACCCACTCTAAGTAACACCAACACTGACACACGACACGCGACATGATATGACATGACACGTCGACATGTCGTTTCTCAAAAAATAGAGAATTCCGACATGTTGGGACACGTTATATATTAAATATATATTTTTATATATACATAATAAATTATCATTTTTATGATTATTTCAATCAAATTAATTTGAATCAAATTCATAAATAATTAATTAATTAAAAAAGTCTAGAATGAATATACACAAAAAAACATTAATCCTCCATTTATTAATATCATTTATTATTTCAATTTGACAAATTCAACTTTAATTCATAAAACTTGGAGAAAAAACATGTTAGATATGTTGGAAAGGAAGAAAAAAAAAACTTAATGGGTGAATTGCGTATCACGGGGAGTGGGAATCAAAAGAGAATATAAGGTTAGGTTTTTCTTCTTTCTCCGTTTATTATTTTTATTTTTATGTTTTATTTTTTCACATATATATTGACCTCTCATTTATTGAATTTTTAAAATTGACATCGATATTGGAATCATATATCGGAAATTCGTATATCAGGATTTTTGACTCGAGTGTCGGAGAGTGTCGAGAAAGTTGACCGAGTGTCTGATTTTCCGACACGTGTTGACCGAGTGTCGGAAAGTGTCCGAGAGTGTCGGAGAGTATCGGACACGTGTCGAAGTGTCCGACACGAAATGAAGGCTCTTGGAGATTGTCGGTGCTTCATAGAACCCACTAATCTAACAGTAGCGTGAGCTAGGTTCACATGATCCGCACGCATACAATACTGGCTTATTCTACAAATGATCACAACAAGATTCTAGTGAATTTAGAAAAAATGAAACAAATCCAAAGCTAGGCTCTAAACAGAATCTACGTCCATAATCAAGTCATGTGTAGAAAAGTCCGCATCAATGAATTGGTCCACTTGGCCTTGGACAATACTAAATGAACATATTGAAAATGTTGGCATGGCATGCCATTACTACATAATGCTTTGATCGGCATGACGTGAGTCGTCATTATATGACTGCAACACCAAATGTTAATTTATCCCTCTGTAGATAGGAATGAAATTCTACTGTAATCTCATCTATAATGGGTGGATGATATTACTGCATCACTTGATTTATCAAGCACATTTTTCCAGATACACATTAACTCTCAAGGAATTGACAAAGCAACATACTTTTATTTTTATTTTTTTTCGGTAAGATGCAACGTGCTTTTATTCATCTACTCAAAATTCAATAAGAAATGGAGGCGTTTTGCTCCATAGTTCGAATAGAACAACAAGTCCAAAAGCACTAAAAGTCAAATCTCCACTCCAACGAGTCACTTCAACACACTAGCAAACCAAATACAACCTAACAAGAAAAATCCATGGAAAGCCATTGACGACGAGCATATAAGCCTAATTATTATTTCCTTTCATTTTTTTGAAAGAGGCTTGAAGAGGTGGTGATTCTTAATGGATGGATTCTCGACGAAAATGAAATTAGCCACTTAGCCAGTGCCACCAAGAACGCCCTTGAGCTTCTTGACCTGAGCATCATCAAGGAAAGTGGTGGCCTCCACCAACTCAGAAGGAAAATTATTAGCGAACAGAGAAAAGTCCAAGATTTGAAGCCCAGGGCTCGGACTGCTGAAGCTGACTATGGCAAGTGCTGGACCTTTACCAGCTTTCAATTGGAAGTGCAATAGCCCCTGAGGGAAAATCATGCTATCCCGTTTGTTGAGGGTCTTCAAGTAGACGGTGTTAGCTGATGATGAGATGAACCCGGCACAAATCGACCCTTGGAGGACAAAAAGGACCTCCGAGCCACCCGGGTGCGTGTGCAATGGAATGACCCCACCGGGGGCTATGTCCAGGCGGGCCAAGGAGATGCCGAGCCCATTCGGGCCGTGAACTTGGTTTACAAATGCCGTGGTTACCGCAGCCTTGATGAGGTTCGAGGTGTTCCCAGCCACGCCGAGGCCTGAGAAGACAAAGTCATTCACGGTGAGTGCTGAGACCTTCTTGCAGGAGAGCCCGCGGGGCCCTCGGGTAGGGGTGTAAACGGTTCGGTTCGGTTTTTTTTTTGAAAAAAAACCGAACCGAACCGAACCGTTAGAGAAAATTTCGAACCGAACCGAATAAGTCCGAACCAGAACGAACCGAACCGAACTGTTCGGTTCGGTTCGGTTCGGTTCGGTTCGGTTTTTCGGTTTTCAAATTTTGGGTTTCGGTTTTCGGTTTTCGGTTTTTTTTTTTTTTTTTTTTTTTTTTTTTTTTTTTTTTTTTTTTTTTCGGGACGGCTTACCTTCTATATAAGCTCCTGAAGCATTGATTGATGTTCTCTCTAGTTTTTGTGCTATATTCAAGAAACGAACATCTATGTCTTTGAGCTAGATCTCTTCCTTCTTCCCTTGTTACTGACCCTTTCACTCTCCCGAAATTATCACATCATGAGAAGCGAGATGACTTCTCTTCGAAGAGAAGTCAAGCAAGAAGAAACCGGGGAGGATAAGAAGCGACGATGAGGACGGGAGCTCGGAATTTTGTGTGAGAATTCTTTGGAAGGAGGATGGCGTCCGAGATGTGGTTTCTTTTGTGGGCTTGTCCCGTTGAGCCCGGAAATGGCTCGAGTTTTGCATTGCTTCCAATCTAGTTGGGTTTCAAAAGGAAGTGAAAGCTTCACTTTTGACTTTTTGGGTTTCATGGGCAACGGTCTGGATCAAAAACAGCCCTGCTTTTAGCTTTTCCAATCTTAATTTGTTCCCGGAAGGAATATTTGGTCCTACATGTAGTGTAGCGTTTGAAGTGTTTTTTTACACTAGTGATTCATAGGGCAATTAATTATTGCAAGAATCCAAATTATAGTCATGGCAAGGAGCAAAAGTAAATCACATTAGACATCCATTCAGTCACTTCTTTAACCCCACGATCTTTGAGACAAAGCGACAACATATATCTCCATTATATTACAACCGCTTCTTCTATATGATTCAAACTACAGAGTTCTCCAATGGCTCAAGGCCATTCGCCTCGGGAATGGCAAGTTTCTCACGCATCTCCACAGGAGTTGTGTGCACGCTAAGCCCAATAACCACAATGCTGCTCCTTTCTTTTGTATACCCTGACCAAAACAATTGAAATAAAATTAGTAATCTCAACTTAGGAATCTGATGTCACAATATATACTTTCCGCTTCTGTGTTTTCTATTTGCATCATTGCTTGAAAAGGAAGAAAGTCACTCTCTATGAACATGCAGGATTGTTTTAAGCTCAGCATATCTAAGAAGAGAGGGAAATAAGTAGTTCCACCTCAAAGGTGAAGAAAGGGGTACATCACCATAGGAACATAATAAAATCCAAATTGCTCAAACCCCAGACTAGATTCTCAAGTTCAATCAAATCATTATGGTTTTAACCCAATTTGGACATCAAAACATCAAGAGAAATTACCTCTTCGAGCTTTCTTCGAGCTTAAAGACGACATTCAATCATCAAGAGAAATTGCTATTGAATTCAGGTCCATGGTCGTAGATGACAACTCTGCATTAAATTCACAATGAAAATAAGAATTGAAATATCAATTGTAATATTGAAAAATATAAATATTCCATGGTTATTTTTTCTCACCTAACTCAAAATTTTCAAGTTCTTCTAAGTTCTCCTCGATCGATTGTGAAAGTGGTGCGGATCGTAGCCAATCTTGAGTACATATAAGAGCTTCTACCATCGGTGGGGTCAAAGAGCTACGAAATACATCAAGTACTCGACCCCGGTGCTGAATGCAGACTCGATGCTACGGTGGAGATGGGCACGGCCAAAATATCTCGAGCAATAGAAGATAAGATAGGATATCTAGAAGAATTGACTTTCCACCAATTTAATATATCAAAGGTGGAGCTATACCGTTCACATCCTTCTTCTAAATACTTATCTAATTCAGATTTTTCTTCCACATATTCTTGTCCCGTTTGGCTAAGATACATTGCAGTCATAATGTCCGCACCAACCACAGGAGACATTGAAACGTTCATTGTCCTTGTCCCCTTTAATCTCATGTTGCTTTGGGGGCATGTACCGGTGCGATATTGCTCAAATAATAACGTCAAAGATTTTGTCACTCTATCTCGCAAAGTTTCTGCCCGGTTGCCGTCATACACTTTATTAATCATCCATTTCACATACTCCATCTTATGTCGAGGGTCAAGTATACATGCAATGAACCATGTGAGATTTATGTTGTTCACATTCCCAAAATACTTATTGAACTTGATCTTCATTCTCTTGGCTGTTTCTTGCAAACTCCTATCCTCATCCCCACAATATTTATCAATCATCATATAAATCCCATAGACA
This sequence comes from Eucalyptus pumila, assembly GCA_016097595.1. NCBI lineage: Eukaryota > Viridiplantae > Streptophyta > Magnoliopsida > Myrtales > Myrtaceae > Eucalyptus > Eucalyptus pumila. The sequence goes on from CM027848.1 coordinate 52,049,197, forward strand.
TCTTTTGCCATATCATTGCAAGTGACGTAAGAAGAGCCCGATACTTTTAAAGTTGCATCATAAAACAACTTCAAGAAAGGAAGAAATCGACGGGCATAATCCCAATCATCATCAGTAGGCAACCCTCTCACCTTGGAAAGCTCTTCGGCAAATCTTCTATCCTGAATATCTAATGAGATGAAGGCATTTCGAAACTTCAAAGCCACTTCCAACATCAGGTATGTTGAATTCCACCGAGTCTCCACATCCAAACATACAAGATTATTGGAATCAATATTTTCCAGCAGAATACACTCCTTAAACCGTTGCAATCTCGACGGAGAAGATCTCACATAACGTACAGCCGAGCGTATTCTAACAATAGAATCATCTATATCTTTCAAACCTTCTCTCACAATCAAACTGAAAATATGAGCACAACATCTCACATGGAGTAACTCACCTGATAATATCGAGCATTCCAAGAGTTAAGTCTTTTCTTCAAGTATTGAACTCCCGAGTCATTGGAGCTAGCATTATCAACAGTGATAGAAAAAATGCTTTTGATCCCCCAACTAGTTAAGCATTTCTCAACTCCTTTCCCTATAATCTCAGCCGAATGTCCTGGGATTTGACAAAAATTCAAAATTTTCTTTTGCAACTTCCAATCAGCGTCTACAAAGTGAGCAGTAAGACACATGTAACTTAGATTTTGACATGAAGTCCACGTGTCAGTCGTAAGACAAACCCTTGGAGAAATATCGGAAAAATATTTTTTCAATTTGCTTCTTTCCTCCAAGTATAACTTATAACAGTCTTCCCTTAATGTGTTTCTTGAAGGGATTAAAAACTTTGGCTGGATTCTACTCACGAATTTCCGAAATGCCTCAAGTTCCACAAACTTGAAGGGTAGTTCACCAATAATAAACATCGCCGCTAAATCTTTTCGACTAGCATCTTGATCAAATTTCCAAGGACCAGCTGAAATAGAACTACTAACCCCAACAGATTCATGCGAGGCACTTCTTTGCCTTTTCTCCACGTTCGCATATGGATAATTCTTACATCTACTTAAATGATTATGCATCCCACTAGTCCCTTGAGTAGTAGAACAACCAATAATAGCCCCACAATATAGACATTCGGCTTTATCTTGGCTATTTTCTACCCTTTTGAAGTGTTCCCATACAACAGATCTCTGCCTCCTTCTATTTGTACCGCTAGATTCACTTACTAAAGATTCGCTCATTGTATATTTGGCTTTGCAAATGATGTTACTACCTTGACAGGGAGATCTACAAATGGCTTATCCTGAGTAGAAAGAAACCCCTTTTAAATTCACAAGTTTGAAAAGTTGTCTAAAGTCATCAATAAATTAGATTAAGAAAAGCCATGAGAATATATAAAAACAAAATTTAAATTCTAGAGCTTGCTCTCCTACCGTTATTATCTTGAAACAAATCATGATAACCACTGTTCTCTAGTTTTTTCATCAACCAATTTTACTACTCTTCCATTAACCAAGAGAAAAGAACATGGAAACACAATAAATGAATAGCATGCGGCTGCCAAATTTATCTTACCACACACCGAAGTATGGGCTCCAATGATGAGCAAAGTTTCTGCAAACTATCCACCTTGAGAGCTTCAATGACACTGCATCAATATAAATGAACATTAATATATTTATAAACCTCAAAGCAGCAACCATTTTTACATAAGATGCATAATTATAGATAAATTCCCTCTGAAGAAGGCAATGACACATAACAGAGACAGATCATAACAGAGAAAGTTATCATGTTGTCTCTGGATAGTTTTATAATACAAAATCATCTGGCCATGGTTGTGTACTCACCTGGAAACCATATTTCATGCTCACATGACCCGATGCCATGTTGATCAAAATCCTTGGAATAAAGAAAGGGCTAAGTCGACGAAGACGCTGCAACAAAGAGAAAGAGATCGTTCAAGCTTCCATTGTCATAGAAAAAGGCAATTTATCAGGTTCGAGGCTGCAGGAAGAGTTAATGCTTTGTAAATGACTGATAGAATGGTAACATATAAACCTTCTCACAAATCATTCAACTTTGGTCAAAGTTATATAAGGATACAAACATATATACTACTCATTGTTCCCTGCCAACAGTCATAGAAATTAACAAAAAACAGATGAGCAAAAAAAAAAAAAAAACAAAGAACATACCTGTTTGATCCATTATTTACATTTGATATTGTAAATACATCCAGTGAGTTGTTTGAAAAATCAAAAAAGTCAATATCCTCAAGCTGATCACCAGTGCAGTTCACTGGAAGAAGGATGAAGACTCCAATAACCCCTGCAAATGCAAATACTCTCAAGCTGCAAAATTCAGATCAAAAGCAAAACTGTATTAGGAAGAGCCAACGAGGTAAGTAAATATATGATCCGGAGAAGCTAGTGCACCAATTACCATAGCCACAACTCGCTATAATGGAGACACATAAGAATAGCAGAAAGAAAGGCTAACATATATCCAAAATGCAGACCTAACTTCTCTCATCCCAGTCATTTCTTTAGAAAAATTATAAAACAACTGCTTTTTCAATTGTTTCTTTATTTACTTGAGCTTATTGTTAATACTCGATGCTCTGCCATGATGGATTTTCTCCATACACATCGTGTGAAAGAAGTTAACAAGCATTCCCCTCAATCACACAGAGAGGGATGTATTCCTTGAGATCTGTTATCCAATGAGCACTACAAATGAAAACTCAGAATCAGTTTGAATCCCTAATGACACATTAAACAACAGTTCAGAATCATTATATAAATCAGAAGAAGCATAATCAAACTTTCGATTGTCACAAATTAGCTTCTACTCTCGTCAGAATGCAATTTGGGACATGCAAAACAGAAAGAGAGCCTTTACTACCCTTTGCACCGACCCTAATAAGCTGTGCAAGGAAACATGAAAACATCATATCTTCTCAGGAATTTTGGGTAGATAGGTCTATTCAAGCATTCAATGTTGGAATAATTCCCCGAGCCCACAAATCGCTTCCTCCCAACTTCGGAGACAAACGGGCAGACACTTCACATCTTTCCTCTCCGACCATCTAATCTCCTTCAAAGCGTGAAAAAGGAAGGACCCTTTAGTCCATCAACAAGCTCAATTCCAGCCAACGCCATGCTTCCCTACGAAAATAAGATCCGACCCAGTGTAATTTTGTCCCTTCAACTACAAGATCAGAGACACCAACACCACTGACCGGAGATCCGACACCATTCGCAAACCACAAGGACGTCAATCCGCACATAAAAAAAAAAAAAATCACATCTTTCGAAGTCCAAGCATCAGCAAAACCGAAACAGGCGAACCGAAAACTACCAAACAAAGCCGGGCACATCGAGCTAGAGATGCGAGAGCAAAAACCGGAACCTCGAGGACGACGACCCACGATCGCAGGAAGCGATGGATGAGAAGAGGTGAACTCAAAGAGAGGAGGTACCTTCGATGGCTCGAGAGAGAGAAGGAGAGGAAGAGGGCGAGGAAGCGGCGGCGACTGGAGTAGGAATTGGAGGTGGACGACTCGGACAGGGAGGTGGCGAGGGGCTTTTATATGGCTATCACCGTCCCTACCGCCGTCGCCATTGCAGTCGTCATCCCTGCCGCCGTCGCCGTCCCTGCCGCTGCCGCCGTCGCCGTTGCACCTCCAAGCCGACCAAGAGGAGACACGAGACGAGAGGAGAGGGCCAGAGTTGAGACAGAATAAAACCTAGAGTCGGGACCAACGGGACGGGAGAGAATAAACCGAACCGATAAAAGAGATTTTATCGGTTCATGGTTCGGTTCGGTTCGGTTAACCGATAAAAACCGAACCGATAAAAGATATTTCGGTTTTTGACAGGGAACCGAAAACCCGAACCGAACCGAAAAAATCGATTTTTTCGGTTCGGTTGTTCGATTTTGTTCGGTTCGGTTTCGGTTCGGTTTGACACCCCTACCCTCGGGGGCCGAGAAGTCTGCAACGCAGAAGTCCTGGACCGCCGCGTGGGAGGCGGAGAGGAGGAAGGAGAACAGAATTAAGGTTCGGAGTATTGAAATCTTTATGCCAACTCTTTAATTTCTTGGGAGAAGGATTTCCTTTCGAATGTGTGTTTGAGGGATTCTCGGGGAGGTATATATAGAGCGGCACATCGTGGGATGTTCTGAGGCATTGGTGATTGGCCGAGAGGATAAGAGACCCCATGCAGGGTTTCACGTGCATGGCAATGCAAGAAATGGGTACATTGGAAGCAGAGAGATTGCGATCCGTGACACCTGTCGGAGGGTAATCTCTTCACAGATAAGAACAAGGAGGCTCTTTTAGTCTGGAAATAGAGGACCATGAGAAAATATCTTTAGATATTTTTGGGCTTCGTAAAAGAATATTCGTTTCTTTAAAGAATATGAAGTCCAAATACATTTCCAATTGGATAAACTCAATAAGAAGTTTCAAATTTGCAATTTTCGCTAGAAGTACCGTATTATCTTAAAAAAGTGGCACATAATGATCAATCTATACTAGATTGTTTATAAGTGTATCTTAGCTTAGAATTTTTATTTTTTGCACCTCTTTGGTTAGAATCACCAATAAACCATTAAGTACAAGAATACTGTACTTGTCACTCAATTAAAACTTGGATTAACACAAATAAAATACCCTTCTCTCGTTATGGATTTTGTGCTTGTTTAACTTACAAGTAGGTTATATTTAGACATGTAATCTAGTAATCAAAGACGGGTTAGATGAAGTTCCTAGCTATTAGAGATTGAAGAAAACGTGACTCTTACAACTTTTGGATAACCAATTGTGCATTTGATGTAACTATAGGAATTATATAATTTCTGGGACATATAAACCAAACTGCTCATCACAAAGGGGCGAATTTCGCTCTACATTATTGGAGCACTTCTAAGTTTCTTTTAACAAAGTTTATTTAAATGGAAAAAAAGAAGAAGAGGAATTTGAATTATATGAAGTTATAGAGGGAGCGTCCGAAAATAATAATCTTAAGAGAATCAAGAAGGTGGTCCTCGAGCACATGGGAGGAGAGAAATGACGGCATAAGAGGACATACAAGACAGCTAAAAGTGTAGCTCCCGCAGACTGCAAAGTCTTGGTTTCCCCGAGCACATGGCCTCTATCCATGTGGCTTTATTCGCAATTCTACAGCTTCCCTTGGGGGAAAAGTACCAAAAAAGTCTTAAACCTATTGCATTGGTACCAATTCAGTCCTAAACTTTTTAATATGTGTACCAATTCAGTCCATCCGACCAATTTTGGCTAGCCGGTGCTGACGTGGACGTCGGCCGATGGACGGATGCTGATGTGGTAATTTTTATGATTTTTTTAATTATTTTTTCGAATTTTTTATTAATTTTTTTCTCTTTTTTTTTTCTTTTTCCTTTTCTTTTCGTCTTCTAGCGGTGAGGTTTCGCGGGCCTCGCCCGGTGGCTGGCGAGCCTCACTGGAGGCTCGCCGGCCCACTGGGCGAGGCCCGCGAACCCTCACTCACTGCCCGACGAGGGTTGCGACCCTCGCCGGGCCTCTCCAGGGCCTCGACGAGGCGGCTTCTCCCGAATCTGGGTGAGGCCCCCTCGCCCCGCGCCGGCGAGGGCCACGGCCCTGGGCGGCCGGCCGGCGAGGGTCGCGGCCCTCGCTTGGCCTCGCCCAGGGCCGCCTCGCTCGCCACTTAGCCCAGCTCTCGACCTCGATTTCCTCCGCTTCGTCGCCACCGACTTTTGCTCTTCTTCTCCTTCCATGAGCGAAAAGCCGCGAGCGTCCCACGGCCGCCGATGGCGAAGGGTGGCCTCGCCCGAATCCGGGCTAAGTTGCGAGGCGGCCACGGGCGCGGCCGGCGAGGCTGCGGCCCTCGCCCGGCGGGCGCGGCGTGCGGCCTGCCTCGCCCGGCGATGGCCGCCATGGCCTCGCTAGTCGCGGCGCGGCGGCCTCGCCTAGATCCAGCGAAGCCGCCTCACCGGCGACCTTGGGAGAGGCCGGGCAAGGGCCGCGACCCTCGTCGGCGGCGGAGGGGCTGCGCGGCCCTCTCCCGGTGGCCGGCCAGCCTCACCAGAGGCTCGCCGGCCACCCCTAGGAAGAAGACGAAAAGAAAAGGAAAAAAAAATTAATAAAAAAATTCGAAAAAATAATTAAAAAATCATAAAAATTGCCATGTCAACATTCGGCCACCCCGACGTCACGTCGCGCGTGACCGGCCAAAATTGGCCGGATGGACTGAATTGATACCAATATTAAAAGGTTCAGGACTAAATTGGTTCAATTGAAAAGTTTAAAACTGAATTTGTACCAATGCAATAGGTTTAAGACTTTTTTGGTACTTTTCCCGCTTCCGTTGCTATTCCAAATGGTTCAATCCACTTATGGATCCAGCATCTTTCGTCCCGAGGGCATTTGGGATGGAGTCAATTATATTGAACAAGATCAATGATTGATGAATTTGATTTGAGGGTGTATGTCTTTATTACAGTTGGTTGGTTGTAGCAAGGCCATTGCGATAACCGAATCTATTTCCTCAAAGTATTTGAACAATTACTATACATTACGTTTTCCTACCTTGCTATGAAAGCTCTATTTATAAAATGATCCAATCATTTTAAAATTTCAGCCTATGGATACTTCAAAATTGAATATGCACATATGTAAACAAATTTTTTTTAACATTTAGTACCAAAGTATGCTCATTCTTGGAATATAACTTTTTTAAAAATTAGTTTTTCTAGCCTTTTGTTTTATAATTTAGATTCATATTTTTTTTCTTTTAGCTTAAACATTCAGCCTGCAGGTATTTCAAAAAATAATCTATTATAAAAAATTAACTTCAACGTTTATTACCAAAATACACGCTACCATGTAATATATCTTTCATCATGATGAAAGATGAAAGGTTATATATAGAAAAAAATCTATAGATAAGAATTTCAGTGGTAAGAGCTATACCAAATGTAGGCTTTATTCTTGTGAACTATAAAGTAATTGGAATCATACCAGTTATGATACTTTGTTTGTATCAATTGTGAAGTAGATGGAATAAAACCTACCATAAATCTTTGCCCAGTGATCACTATTGACATCTAAAATTTGATTAAATATTTAGATATTTATTACATAAAAAATTAGACAACAATTTGATCCTGGAAAAGCAATCCTCACTATCAAGGCGATCAGAGATAGCTCCGGCTCCTTGGCGACAATTCGTTGCTTCAATAAGCAATTGGACACATGTCCGATTCCTAAAAAAGCAGCTCTCCCACGTTATTAAGTAAGATGATACCTTAATACCTATCAAAAACTTAGGGTCGCACCCCATATCATTTATTCTAGATAAGTAATTATAGGTACATTATTATTTGTCTTAATATGTATTATATTATATTGCCATTTTTGCATAAGACATCTAGTCTCAAACAAAATATTATCTACGACATATGCATAGACAAAATTTAGGGATCAATTCTTCTTTAAATGCAACCTTTGCAAGCTTAACTTCAAAGAAAGTCAACTATTGATACCTAAATATTGTATAAATATATAGATATTTATTGAATAGAAAATTGGGGACAAATTTGGCCCCAATAAAAATGATTTTCACATCATCTAGACATTAATTTTATTTGCATCTACAAAGATTTATTTTTATTTTATTCCCCTTTATTTTATCCTATAGATATAAAACTATATTTAAAAAAAAACGGAGGAAAAGGGGGAAAAGGCTTTGGGGCTGGGCTTGAGCCCAGCCCCCCTTTTCTTTTCGCCTGTCTTCGCCTAGGACCGGGCCCAGCTCCCCCCTCATGGCCCGGCCCGGCCCGACCCCTCATTCTTCCTCTTTCTTCCTTCCTCCTTCCTTCTCCCTCCTTGCAACTCGCGTGGGCGACTCTCCCTTCTCTCCTTCTCCTCTCTTTCTCACGCAACAAGGACAGCGTGCTACGGAAATGAAGGAGCAGAGCAGGCGGAAATGACGACTGATGGGACGCCGGTTTGGCGGGGGGAGGCCGGTCGGCGCGCCAAGCACCGGCGGCCGAAGCCTCCGTCGAGCGGCCTCCTCGGCCTATAAATAGGACAGGGCGAGCTCAGTAGAAGGGGAAGCCAAAGAGAGAGAAAAGATGGGTGGAGTAGAGAGAGCGGAGGGGTTTCTTCGCAGAGACATCTGAGAAGCCCGAGAGAGTGAGCGGAGGGGATGAAGGTAGAGGGAGAGCACCGAGAGGGCGGAGGTCGGAGAGGAGATCTGGGAGAGAGAGAGAGAGAGAGAGAGCCCTCTCTCGGCCAAGCATCGGAGACCCTTGCCGCACGAGACCTCCGCCGTGTCGCTGCCGCCCGACGCCGCCTGTTGCTGCCGCGGCGTCGCCTGCTGCGCCCAAATCAAGTCGCGCCGTCGCTGTACCCGACGGTCTTTGCTGGCATGACACTGCTGCTCGCTGCTTCGCCGATCTGCCCACGATTCTGCTCGCTGCACCACCGCGACCAAGAAGTCTGGGCCAGCCGTCGTCGCTCGCCACGGCTGTATCTGTCGAGGTTCGTGGCGGGAGAGCAGAGGAGGCTACGAACCGGGTTGGGCGCGGGCTGGGTCTGGGTGTGCATGGGCTTGCAAGGTCGTGTGGCCTGGCTTTTTCATTCAATTGAAATTTGGGCCTGATAAGAATTAATTCGAACTGGGCTCTTGACAGGGCCCGGTACGGCCAAACTCAAGCCCGAGATAGGACTCCTCCGTCCGCTTCGTCCAGCCTTTGTGCATATGATGGATGACCTCCGTATCTCTTGGGGAGAGTGCTCGATGTCTATTCTGTTGGATGAAGCTCAGGGGATTATTGATTTTGAAGCTTAAATGGGTTGGGCATAACATATCTAAGTCATAATCCCTAATTTTGTGAATTAATTTTTATCAACAAAATTCATGTTAAGTAACACAATTGATAAAATCGGAAAGTTTAGGTTTGAATTAGCATAATAAGTTTAGAACTGACTTGATAATTGTCCCTAAATAACTTATTTCAATATTTCTTCTAAATCAGTTAATATTTCATTATAAAAATTAAAATTTAGATATTCGCTAAAATTAGACATCAGTTCAGATTATAGGTTTGCTAACTGACGTCAAAAGCAAATTAGTGCATCGAGCTTGTGCAAGTGTGCGCCACGTGTGTCATCATCATGCGAGTTTGGCCCACTTTTATATCCATTGACAAATAGATAGAGATTGAAATGCTAACGTCATTTCCTTGAATTACGTCATCTCACCCTGGAACTTCGTGAGCACCTAAGTTCATTGTAAGCTTTCCAAGAAGAAATCATTTGGCCGGCACCCTTGTTGGTCTCAAATCACATAGCCACCTTTTCGCGGAAAACACATTATCAAATAAATACCCAAGGATCTAAATCAAACAATACTTACACCTAACAATAGTGAGTCAAGCTTTCTGGGGCATTAGAGTTGTAGGATCCAAATATGAATTTAAAAGATAATTGTTTCGAAATTTTATGAAGTAATGGTTAAACAACTAATCAAATGCCACACCTCAACACTTTTAAGGTAGAACGAGTACGGTAGAAGAAGAAAAATTCTTAGATGCCCTCAATGCATGTAAGCTCATCTCACATGTACCATTGGATGAAGTGGGCCCATGTAGAACCCACTAATCTAACAGTAACGTGAGCTAGGTTCACATGATTCAGATGGATACATTACTGGCTTATTGTACAAATGATTGCGACAAGATTCTAGTGTATTTAGAAAAAAATGAAACAAGTCCAAAGCTAGGCTCTAAAACAGAATATGCGTCCATAATTAAGTCATGTGTAGAAAAGTCCGCATCAATGAATTGGTCCACTTGGCCTTGGACAATACTAAATGAACATATTGAAAGTGTTGGCATGACGCGCCATTACTAAATAATGCTTTGATTGGCATGATGTGAGCCGCCATTATATGAATGCAACACTGAATGTTAGTTTATCCCTCTTTTGATAGGATCCATATTCTATTGTAATCTCATCTATAATGGGTGGATGATATTATTGCATCATTTGATTTATCAAGCACATTTTTCCAGATGAACATTAGCTCTCAAGGAATTGACGAAGCAACATACTTTTATTCATCTACTCAAAATTCGATAAGAAAGGGAGGCGTTTTGCTCCATAGTCTGAACAGAACAACAAGTCAGAAAGCACTAAAAATCAAATCTCCACTCCAATGACTCACTTCAACACACTAGCAAACCAAATACAACCTAACAAGAAAAATCCATGGAAAGCCATTGACGACGAGCATATAAGCCGAATTATTATTTCTTTTCATTTTTTTGAAGAGGCTTGAAAAGGTGGTGATTCTTAATGGATGGATTCTCAACGAAAATGAAATTAGCCACTTAGCCAGTGCCACCAAGAACACCCTTGAGCTTCTTGACCTGAGCATCATCAAGGAAAGTGGTGGCCTCCACCAACTCAGAAGGAAAATTATTAGCGAACAGAGCAAAGTCCAAGATTTGAAGCCCAGGGCTCGGACTGCTGAAGCTGACTATGGCAAGTGCTGGACCTTTACCAGCATTCAATTGGAAGTGCAATAGCCCCTGAGGGAAAATCATGCTATCCCCTTTGTTGAGGGTCTTCAAGTAGACGGTGTTCGCTGATGATGAGATGAACCCGGCAGAAATCGACCCTTGGAGGACAAGGAGGACCTCTGAGCCACCCGGGTGCGTGTGCAATGGAATGACCCCACCAGGGGCTAGGTCCAGGCGGGCCAAGGAGATGCCGAGCCCATTCAGGCCAGGGAACTGGTTTGCAAATGCCGTGGTCACCGCAGCCTTGATGAGGTTAGAGGTGTTCCCAGCCACGCCGAGGCCTGAGAAGACAAAGTCATTCACGGTGACTGCTGAGACCTTCTTGCAGGAGTAGCCCGCGGGGCCCTCGGGGGCCGAGAGGTCTGCAACGCAGAAGTCCTGGACCGCCGCGTGGGAGGCGGAAAGGAGGAAGGAGAACATAATGAAGGTTTGGAGTATTGACATCTTTATGCCAACGCTTTAATTTCTTGGGAGAAGGATTTCCTTTCGAATGTGTGCTTGAGGGATTCTCGGGGAGGTATATATAGAGCGGCACATTGTGGGATGTTCTGAGGCATTGGTGATTGGCCGAGAGGATAAGAGACCCCATGCAGGGTTTCACGTGCATGGCAATGCAAGACAGGGGTACATTGGAAGCAGACAGATTGCGATTCGTGACACCCGTCGGAGGGTAATCTCTTCACAGATAAGAACAAGGAGGTTCTTTTAGTTTGGAAATAGAGGACCATGAGAAAATATCTTTAGATATTTTTGGGCTTCGTAAAAGAATATTCGTCTCTTTAAAGAATATGAACTCCAAATACATTTTCAATTGGAAGAACTCAATAAGAAGTTCAAAACTTGCAATTTTCGCTAGAAGTACCGTATTATCTTAAAAAGTGGCACATAATGATCAATCTATACTTGATTGTTTATAAGTGTATCTTAGCTTAGAATTTTTATTTTTTTGCACCTCTTTGGTTAGAATTTTACTCAACTAAAATAGAGAACTACACCACCAATAAACCATTAAGTACAAGAATACTGTACTTGTCACTCAATTAAAACTTGGATTAATGCAAATAAAACACCTCTCTCTCGTTATGGATTTTGTGCTTGTTTAATTACAAGTAGGTTTTATTTAGACATGTAATCCAGTAATCAAAGACGAGTTAGATGAAGTTCCCAGCTATTAGAGATCGAAGAAAACATGATTCTTACAACTTTTGGATAACCAATTGTGCATTTGATGTAACTATAGGACTATATAATTTATGGGACAAATAAACCACACTGCTCATCACAAAGGGGCGAGTTTCGCTCTACATTATTGGAGTACTTCTAAGTTTCTTTCAACGAAGTTTATTTAAATGGAAAAAAGAAGAAGAGGAATTTGAATTACATGAAGTTATAGAGGGAGCGTCCGAAAATAATAATCTTAAGAGAATCAACAAGGTGGTCCCCGAGCACATGGGAGGAGATAAATGATGGCACAAGAGGACATACAAGACAGCTAAAAGAGTAGCTCCTGCAGACTGCAAAGTCTTGGTTTCCTGTGTCCGAGCTTTGGCCACGAATTTGAGTGGACATTGCGAATTCCCTATCTTTTAGGGTTTCCCGGATTTCAGGGAGCAACGTAAAAGAAAAGGTCTTACCTAATTTCACGCATGACATTTGACGTGATTGTCTCATTTGTCTTTTTAGGGGATTTGATGCTTCGATATTTGTCATTTGGTATCTTACTCACAGATAAATTGACCAATTCAATCACAATTGTGTGATAAAACCATAATTCCATGGAGAGACAAGGCGATTCTCACCTTAATGTAATGTACATGAGATATATAAAACTTTAATTGGGACTACTCGTCTATCTAATGTAACACTATATTGCAGAAAATTTCCCAGTTATACATACTATAAAGATATAATTAATGGAAAATACAATAATCATCAATCAATTTTATGATTTACAATGATAACTTTCTTTTGGTCAACCGCAGTGGCTGAACGCATGCGATCAAGCTACATTAGACTCAATCAATGATTGTGCTCAGCTTATCCAAGTGTATGTTTGAGTAAAGATTGGACTTAGCTATCTCAATTTGCAGCCTAATTCAAGTTGTTGTGATTACACTGAATGAGTAATCCCTAATGTAAATAAAATACCCTCTCTTTCCTAGCTCGTCCTTGCAAAATTATGCTTCCTTTGTGCGCTAAGCTCAACCCGAGGGAATCGAATCGACCATCACTTGAACAAAAAGTTAGAAGATGCAGCCAAAATGCATGAAAAATGGTCCACTCCCTCTACCATTCCAGCAGTGAACAGACTAAAGGCCATTTTATATGGCAGTCAAGATATTTCCAAAGGTCACTGAAAGAGAAACTTCATATGTCCTACTGCTTGTCTATTGGCCACGTACAATTTGTTGTATACTGAGGACTGAAGTGTGAACTGATAACGGCATTGTTAACCTTTTCTTTCTAAAGCCCATTCCAATTCGTGTCCCTCCACTCTTTCAAAGGTCGGTTGAAGATATTTGCTGGCAATCACGCGGAGAATTTTAATGTGGAATATGTGACGTAATGTTGATCAGAATTCTAAAACTAAAAGATATATAACTGGTAAAAGGAGTTCTCTTTAGAAGTAATAGGTAAATCAGCTATCCAATCCAACGGAAAGCATAAGCGGCTAATGGGGATGCACGTTTGACAAAAGGATAGCACTAACCTTGATATCATGTTAGAAAATTCAAACCAATAACTTAAGTTGATAGGTAGAGGGAGACCACATAAATATAAAGAGTATATAAGATCTGTTGTCAAGTAATATGAGATAATATTTTAATACACTTTGTGTTTGAATTTCACTCTGTTAAACATTCATTTTGGTGATTTTACTATACTATCTGTTAAAAAAAAGGTTCATCAAATTGCCCGACAACATGTTGAGAATTAGCTGACACATATATAAAATTTCCAATTTTTTTACAATTTACAAATTACCATTTTTTTTTTTTAATCTTTGGCCAACTTTTATTTGCATATTTTACTGCTACATTAAATTTGCCGGTCCTTATATAATTTTACCAATCTTCATTCAAGGAAATCATCAATCCTTTACGAACTACTTTTGGTTTACAACTCTTGTTTGATTTATTTGCCAAATTTTTTTATATAGTTTATCAATTATTGTTTATCAACTTTCTTTTTTTTCTTTTTTTCTTTTGATGACCCACGGACGATAGCATAGACGCCTAGCTACCTAAGGGATCATGAAACGTAATGTAATAACCCATTAAATTTACTAAGCTTTTCTTCCGTTACCAACTAGTTTCTTACAAAGTTATTTAAGTGCTCAGTTATTCTAATCTAAAATTTTTTCCATTGAGTTAACAGCCCATTAAATTTACCAACTTTTTTTAGAAATCACCGATTTATATTTCGATAGATACTAACATTTCTCTGACTAAATTATTAACTTTTGCAATACCGACTCTTTCTTGAGTTAGTCATCAATGTTTGTTTAGCTTTTTTCTTAATTACCAACTTCTCTTGTCTATGAAAAAAGAAAAACTTATCTTATTTAACAATTACTATTTAAATTTATCAATTACCATATGAAAGTGTTGACTTTTATTTAAGTGATTTACCAAATTTTCTCCGATTGAGTTACTATCTTTGCTTTACCAACTTTGGTTTATTCTTAAATTTACCTGTCAATTTTTTGCACTTCATTTTCTCTAGCCTCCACACACACCCCAGTAAAATAGAATTTTATACGCTGCAGAATGTTCACACGTGACCGCACCAAAGTTTGATTTCCACTTTAATGACATGAAATGCAATAGTCAAATTTTCCTTATTGAAGGCAATAAATCGAGAAAATATTTGGACCCACCAGCTCGAGCGAAGTCCATAGCAACCTTTCGAAATTGCTCGACAACCTGCGATACATCGAATGTGTCCGTAGCTCGAGCTTTTGACGATATGTCGTCGGTCCCGCCAGGCATGAGATTTTTCCACTTTTCCAATTTGAACTAGTCGGTGGATGAGATTGATGTACCTTGACCAGGTCGATAGACTAAACCAAAATTAAAAAATAAAATGTCAATTAGTGATACTTTGTATTAGCTGAGTTCACTCTCATATGAAGGAAGCTCATATGAAGGAAGGCCAAGGAATTGCAAGCCCAAAAGAGCTTGAACCGTATAATAAGTTATATGGAGAAATAAGATTTCTTACTATTTTTTTAGTGGTGGCCGCAAAGAAATTAGCAGAAACCAATGACAAAAGAAAAAGAGCAAGCAGAAAATCTGAGATTTGAGAATCAATTTGATTTATATCAAGCTGGCATTGGAGGTTAATTTGTAATCCAATTGAGCTGAAATTTTGTAAATGTTTTTGTGGCGCACTTTTCTCAAATCTGGACAATTTGATTTTTCGTTTGAAGCTCTCTATACAAAGTATTTTGTGGATTAATCAAAACTTGTACATTTTTTGTTAGATTTATCATTTATCTCTTGTGAAATTTATGCATTTTGCCAAGAATGATGTTCTTGAGGTCTTTGTTGCTATGTACCTCTAGTATTTATTAGAGAAGAATTTTGTTCACTTGATTTTGTTGATAGTGAAGATTTTTGGGCGGACTTCAGTCCTGTGATTTTTAATCTCCTCACTTTGAGGAGGTTTTCCATGTAAAAAATCGCCTTGTATGTTTGGGTGCTTGATATTTATTTTTCTATACTATATCAGATCCTATTAGATTTACACAAATGTGAAGATAATTTTATTTTGTTATGTTAATTTGATATTGTTTGTATTGTTACCATTTCCATCGCTTTAGAGTATAACCATCAACAAAATATCAAGCCCTTAGAATTCAATTGAACCAGCGACTTCATTGAACCGGACAAAGCAATGAATAAATAAAGCCAAAAACAGATATAGCATCTAAGATAAGTAAGCCTCTCCAGACCATACAAACGCACGACGAGCTGGTGCAAAAGCTTTGGTAAGAATATGGAACATTCCTCCTAGGATTCCATTTTCATCAGAATAGAATTCAAATATTGTGGCAGCTGCTATACTTTGAGCAATTGTCAAGCTATAACGCACGTGCTTTTTCAAATGTTAGAAGGTAAAAAAGAAAATGAGAGATTGATTTTACATGTTTAGTTTCTCCCTATATGTCAATTTATTGCCCTTCAATCATTTTTTTTATTATGAAAACATAAACCACATATAAAACGTTTATAGGTGCGGTTAGACTCAAACAAATTAAAGTTAAATAGACGGGAAAATGAAATCTTACATTTTTTTTTCTAATTAGAAAATAGGGATTTTGTTACGAGTGTGCAATTTAGGTCTCACATTTACGTGCTGGACACTTGGAAGAATATGGTTTTAAAATTCAAATACACATATCGCTCATCAAACTATGAATATATAACTATCTTTTTACACTAGCGGTGGACCTAATAAGAATTCTAAAGAAAAAAGTTATTATCTAATTCCTAACTACTAGAGCAATAGATTCATCTTATTCTTCTTAGCGGTCCTTTGTTGTCCGTTTTGAGTACCTTTTACGAAGGTAGGGGCCGCGGCAAGGTTTTCGGGCCCAACATATTCGGGAAAATATCATCCTCACTTTTGATTCTTTTGAAAATTCCAGGACACAATTTCACTTCATAAAGTATATAATTTATTGTGTTTTTCCCCTAACTTTTTAAAATTCAATTTTTAATTTTTACCTCATAAAATATCTTCCTAACTTTCTACAGAAGATAGAGCCACCCTCGATTTGAACTGCATCCACCATTTTCTTCCATGCTTCCACTTGTTCCTCGGTACGACAAACATGACCATGGGAAAACCTATGTTCATTTATCATGAGCTCTATAATAAATTTAAGGAAAGAAACATTTTCAAAAGAGCGAAAAAAAGAAAAAGAAAGGGAATGATAAAGAAAAACAAGAAAAACATGTTGTTAAGTCTGCAAAGTGAGACTGGGTCCACGGACAATGGGCTTATATTCTGACCAAAGATTCATCTTGAATGATAACATGAAATCTAAAGCTAAACAGATGTTTCCTGTAGTTTTAGAGATGGTACATTATGCAACTCTCTCCCATAAATGAAACTCGATTGAAATTACCCGGCCCCGGTCTCGGAAACCACAGTGCCTTCAGTGATGAGAAGGCAGAGTCATACTCTGCCCATGACTCTCCACCATAGCCGGTTGCGGAGTGCCATTTAAGGCTCTTCGTATTGTCATATTGTCATCGGCGCAAGCACAACCCTGAACCACCGCAGCAAAAGAGTCGCCACTCAGCTAACGATGCCAGAATGGCATGACTGCATGGTTCATCCCAACGATCGCTATTACTTCATTTATGTTTACAGTTTTAGCTATTATGTCTATAAGTCAGATGTACCAAAAAATTAATATCGCGATGGCTTCTCTACAGTGTCACCAAGCAAGCCAAATCGAATCTCGAGAAGGGAATTTGCACATAATTAGGATAGATTAATTTGATATTCTAAAGAATTTTATTAGATACATGCGTAGAGATTGGTTTATCAAAAGTTGATTTACAAAATGGCATGATATATTCTTGGTGGACGCTTGAATATAACCGGCTTACTTATTGTTCATTTATTAGCGTTCGAATTTTGAAGCATAATTCCAGTGAAGATTTCGAACTCGATTTAATCCTAAACCTTTGTGAGAAATTTTAATGTAATCCTTTGGATTAATTTTGCTAGAAATGGCTAACATGGCAGTTCAATTATCGTTGGTTGTCCTATGTAGCACATTAACACGTAAGAGATTTCTGACAAAAATTGATCGAAATGATTATATTAGAATTTCTTGCAAATGTTTAGGACTAAATTAGAAAAATTGAAGAGTATGAATGAATTGGTATACTTACAATAGGTTTAGGACTAATTGGACAATTTATGATTGATTGGACAATCTTCCATAATTTGTATATATGTAGAACACTAATTTGGATGTCTGATTGGAGAAAGTTTTCTTTGATCAAAGATTAGGAAAAAACAGTTTCAAAGAAATTAATGAATACGGATGTACATTTTTTGTATGAAATGGACATTCTCTCTCTAGATTTTTAAACGATATACTTTCTTTTTTTTAAAGTGTAAATAACAAAATAACTGTCCTCATTTGATTCACCAATTTTTACCAATTCAAGCATCCATAAGATACATCAAGTACTTTTAAGCCTCATTTTAACAATTAATGCAGATTTAGGACCCTCAAGAACATATTTTTGTCATGTGAGACTCCTTATCATTACTTTCTTGGTTAAGAAAATGATAGTCCGTCTATCCAACAATAAGGTCATGGGTGTAAAATGTCCCTCGAACGCACTCATTTAATGGTGCATTGATTTTGAACCTATATACTAAATCCTGATTAAAAATGAAAGTTTGACTGTATGATATCAAATCAGCTTCACCATCGGTCACGGCCTTCATCCCTAGTTCTTGAGTGAACTGGCTGGCTAACATACATGTACCTTAATGAGCATTTCTTACAACTTGGCTTCTTCATCGTCTGTACTAGTTTCTTCAACAGATGGCATGACTCGCCCCATATCAGCCTCGAATGTGTTGAGCTGTTTGATCACCATGAGTCCTAGATTGAGTGGATCAGAATCCATGGCATCGACATAATTAGACACAGGCGAAAATCCTAACTGAACTCGATCACCGCCAATAGTTGCAACTACCGTTCAAATGATCTCCATCGAGAATCTGCACCAATTTTCAACTACACCACCGTATTCATCCGTTCTATCGTTGACTGCATCTTTCAGGAATTGATAAATGAGATAGCCATGTGCTGCATAGAGGTCGATCCCATCGAAACCCAACGTTTGTCCAACTATAATGTTAGAAGAACACTGTAGGACCGACTCTTAAAATGTTGGGACAATCATTGCCATTCACTCGATCTGCGTAGGTCAGGGCCACGCAAAAAATTTCCATGGATGGACTAGGCAATGCCTAATAGGTATAGGGTCACATAAGGTCGTTTGAGAGTTAAGTAGATCTATAAAAATGATCATGACAATGCGTCCAGTGCATGTCGTCTTTAGGGATCCTAACATAAATATAGCTGTTAATTGTAATCTTACATCACTTCATTATGTGATTGTAATAAGCCTTATACATAAATAGTCTCAATAGAATCAGCAGGTTTATTGAGCGATATAATCAATCTTGAGCATGAGACAGAATTCTCTTTTCGCTTTTAAATGCACCAAGTCACTTTCGTAACGTAAATTTTCACTTACATTGTCAGGTCACTATCTTGTAACCGTTTGACTCTGTTCAATACAATTTTTATTTGAATCCTCATTCAGTGCACGTGAACGGCAAAATTACGTAAGTGGAAAATTTTTCAATGTCAAGTCTTATCAAAATTAAAATGGAAAACAGCTTAGGATAGTGAATTAAGACACGAAATCTTGTAGCCTGACCTGCTCGTATGGAGCTGATTGTTGCCTGACGAAACTGCTCGACAACCTTCGGAATTTCAGATGCTTCCAAAGGCTCGACGCTTGGAGAAATTTTCCTGGGTTCTATCAAGCATGAATACTTTCCAATTCTCCAATATGGACCGGTTGGTTGACGAAATTGGCGCACCCTCACCTGGCTGCTATACTAATGAACTAGAAATAAATTATGATTAAGCAATAACATAACTCTATTTCACAAGATAACAACATAGTAAAATGGATCAATCGAGATCACTCATGGAAGTGAGTGGAAAGAATTATCTATCATGGTGCCTTGACATGGAAATGCACCTTCAATGGCAAGGTCTCACTAATGCAATTACAAATGATGGAACCTCAAATGCAAAAGATAAAGCAAATACGCTGATTTTTATTCGTCATCATTTGCATGAGAACCTGCAGACTCAATATTTATCCGTTCGAGACCCTCAGATCTTGTGGATGAGGTTGAAGGATAGGTATGATTATACCAAAACTGTTATCCTCCCTCAAGCACAATATGACTGGCAAAATCTCAGATTGCAATATTTTAAATCAGTGTCTGACTATAACTCCATTTTATTTGATATTGTTTCTTGACTTGAGTTATGCGGTATCAAACTTGCTAATGCGAAATTGTTAGAGAAAATTTTCTCCACCTTTCATGCTTCGAATATTGTATTGCAACAGCAATACCAGTAACGTCAATTTGCCACATACTCTCAATTAATTCGTGTGCTTCTTACTGCTTAGTAAACTAATGAATTACTACTCAAAAATCATGATCTTAGACTTGCTGGCTCTAAAGCATTGCATGAAGCACATACTAACTTTGAAAAAAATATTGGTCATTTTAAGGGCTATAAGCGCAGGAAAGAACATAATTCTAGAAGGGATGGCAGGAAATTTAATTGCCCTAGGAAATCTAACTTTGGCCCGAATCATGACAAAGAAAATAAGCCTAAGAAGGTGATTAATGAAAGTATTTGTCATTGTTGTGGCATGACTGGACATTGGTCATATACTTGTCATACGCCAAAGCACTTTGTTAACCTATACCGGGCATCTAAAAAAAATACGGGTAAGCTTGGTGAATCTCATGCCATTAAAATCAATCCTACATCCATAAGCACTGTTGAGGCCAACAATATCTCTGTTGGTGGGACTCCTCTTGCTCCTGATATTGCAAATGCATCCCTTGATGTCTTTGATTTCTTTGAGTACCTCCGATTACTTTAATGAAACATCAAATTGGTGGATGATAATTTGAACTTCAAATTCTATGGTTTTAATAATTTCTTTTTTAGTTGCTTTGCTTTAAGTGTATTACTTTTTATTGTTATTTAATATGGTTATGAAATGTTTATGAACCTTATATAATATTTATTTTGAAATTTTATTTGACTCTATAACTAATATGCAAATTTATGATACTTGACACCTGAAGTTGTCAATATAAATGCAAATGGAAAATATCGAGGAAAATGAATATGTTTATTTGCTTGATAGTGCAACAACACATACTATATTTCATAGTAGACATTTTTTTCTCAAGTATGACATTGTGTAAGACACAAATCCATACACTATTAGGTCCTATTCTGATTATCGATGGTTTTGGTAATGCCACAATTGTTTTGCCAAATGGCACCATCTTGCATATTGAGGATGCGATTCTAAGCATTAAATCAAAAATAAATATATTCAGATTCAAAGATATACGCCATAATTGGTACTATATTGAGATTATTTATGAGCAAGATAATGAATATATTGGCATTTCCTCTTATAAGATGAACTTGAAGACCATCCATGAGAAGCTAGAAGTTTCTTTTATGGGTTTGTATTGTGTCATGATTAAGGCTATTGAAACCTACGCCACCACATCCCGGAGATTGGTAAATCCTGATTAGTTTGGACTATGGCACGATCGCCTTGGTCACCCTAGTGCTTCAATGATGCGTAGAATAATTCAGAATACAAAAGGACATCCTTTAAAGGATACAAATGTATTATTGTCCAAATATTATATTTGTGAGGTTTGTTCACAAGAAAAGTTCATTATCAAACCTTCTATAACAAAGGTTAATCTTGAATCCCCTTCATTCTTGCAAATAATTTAGGGTGATATTTGTAGATCAATACAACCACAAAATGGACCATTTCGATATTTTTATGGTACTAGTGGACGCATCCTGTAGATGATCTCATATTTGCCTATTATCTACGCGCAATGTCACATTTGCACGTTTACTTGCACAGATTATAAAACTCCGGGCACAATTCCTTGATTATCCAATTAAGAGCATAATAATGGATAACACTGGTGAATTTATATCAAAGAGTTTTGATACCTATTGTGCTTTACTCGGAATCAAAGTTAAGCACCCAGTTGCATATGTTCATACTCAAAATGAATTGGCAGAATCCTTGATTAAACCATGTCTAAATAATTACCCACACTCTATTATTGAGAACAAATCTCAACGATACGGCATGGGGTTATGCAATTTTGCATGCGGTAGCTTTAATAAAATTATGCCCCACTGCTAGTCTTTTACAATCTCCCATTCAAATGGTTATTGGTTATAAACCAAGATATTTCACATTTACGCACCTTTGGTTGTGCAATACAGGTGCCTGTAGCACCGCAAAAAAGAACAAAAATGGGTCCCCAACGCCATTTGGGCCTTTATATTGGATTTAATTCATTGTCTATCATTAGGTTCTTGGAACCAACTACCGGTGATCTTTTTACTACCAAATTTGCAGATTGTCATTTCGATGAGACTATGTTTCCATCAATTGGGATACCTACAACTCCCATGACTGCAAAACAAAAATCAGTTAAGGTTTTCTCCTGAAATGAGAAAAATTTATCTCAATTAGACCAAAGGACTCCTTAATGTGAAAACAAGGTGCAACGCATAATCCATTTACATGCTATGACCAATAGACTTCCTAACACATTTAATGATGCTACTAAAGTAACTGAGTCTCATATTCCAGTTGCAAATGCTTCAGCTAGGATAATTGTTCTTGAATGATAGGTTAAATGAGTCTGGCGTTGTGCTTGCTCCGAAAGAGCTTATTGCCCCTAAAGAGGCATAAACCCATGAATGGAACACCAATCCCGAGAATATTGAGAATTCCATTACATATTGTAATGAAATTTGGGATCGAAATGAAATCATCATTAATGATGCTTTTGCATTTTCGGTTGCTCATAAAATTATGGATGATGATTGTGAGCCGCAATCTATTATCGAATGTCGTCAAAGGCAAGATTGGCCTAAGTGGGAGGAAGCAATTAAGGTTGAATTAGCATCCCTATCTAAACGAGAGGTTTTTGGACCCGTAACTATATCCCCGATAATGTAAAGCCCGTTGGATATAAATAGGTATTTGTCCAAAAACGAAATGAGAAAAATGAGGTTGTTAAGTATAAAGTTCGACTCGTTGCCCAATGATTATTTGAGAGACCTGGGATTGATTATAATAAGATATATTTACCTGTGATGGATATAATTACATTTCGTTTTCTTATTAGCCTAGTAATCTCTGAAAGCTTGGAAATGCGTCTAATGGATGTTGTGATGGTATATTTATATGGCTTATTAGACTCTGATATTTATATGAAAATTTCCGAGGGATTCAAAATGCCTGAAGTATGCACTCCCCGTAACTCAATAAAATTGCAAAGATCCTTGTATAAGTTAAAGTAATCTGGTCGCATGTGGTATTGATACCTAAGTGAGTACCTTATTAAGGAAATGTATAAGAGTGATCATATATGCCCTTGTGTGTTTATTAAGAAATTAGAAACCGGATTTGCTATTATAGCAGTTTGTGTCAATAATATAAATTTAATTTAAACTCAAGAAGAGTTTATACTGCTGAGTATTTGAAAAATGGAGTTTGAAGTTAAAGATTTGGGTAAAACCAAACTTTATCTTGGTCTAGAGCTTGAGCATAAAGCAAATGTAATAATCGTCCATCAATCAGCATATGTTGAAAGATTGCTTCAACGCTTCAACATGGACAAAGCTCACCCATTGAGCACCCCTATGGTTGTAAGGTCTCTAGATCTCCAAAAGGACCCATTTCGTCCTAAAGAATCTGATAAAGAGATATTTGGTCATGAAGTACCATATCTTAATGCAATTGGGGTTTTGATGTACTTGTACGAGACTAGATATCGCTTTTGTAGTAAATTTATTGGCACGTTTTAGTTCTGAGCCAACTCAGAGACATTAGAATTGAGTTAAACATATTTTCTATTATCTCCGAGGAACCGTAGATTTGAGATTATATTATTCCAAGGATTCCACTAACTTTGGTTTAGTTGGATATGTTGATGTTTGATATAGATTTGATCCACATAAGGCTCACTCTCAAACTGGGTATTTATTTTGTTATAACGGCACTGCTATTTCTTGGCGTTCTACGAAGCAATCGCTAGTAGCTACATCTTCTAACCACTCTGAGATTATTGTTTTATATGAAACTGCAAGTGAGTGTGTTTGGTTAAGATCCATTTTAACGTATATTCATAATTCTTGTTGTTTAATATTTGTTACAAATTCTTCAATTATAATTTATGAAGATAATGTTGCTCGTGTTGAACAAGTTAGGGGAAGATATATCAAAGATGATAGGACTAAGCATATCTGGTCGGAATTTTTCTATACTCATGAACTCCAAGAAAGTCAACAAATTGATGTTAAACAGATTCGATCCATAAATAATCTTGCAGATCTTTTTACCAAATCATTGCCAATGTCAACTTTTGATAAATTAGTATATGGCATTGGTATGTGGCGATTTCACAAGATGCAAGATTGACTAGCCCTAGTAGTGGTTATATGACTCAATTGAGGGGAAGATATAATAAATTATGCATTGCACTCTTTTTCCTTTCTGTTCGGTTTTTTTCCACAGGGTTTTTCCAGCTTAAAGTTTTTAACGAGACAATTAATGCATCCATAAAATGGAAAGATCATAAAATTTGTGCTCTGCACTCTTTTTCCCTTTTGTTCGGTTTTGGTCCCCTTGGTTTTTCCGGATTAAGGTTTTTAATGAGGCAATATCATTCAATGGACATTCATGATGAATACAATGAATATTCAAGGGGGAATGTTATGAAATACATGAATGAATATTTATTATAATCATCTTATCTAATGTACTTATTATGATACATTTGTATCATACATTATAAGTACATCTCCCTATACAATGAATGTTTATCTCCCTATCCAATACATGTATTATTCGATATATTAATATTAATGATAAGTACATCATTGTTTTCTTATAAATATGAGCTTAGTTTTTGTCATAGATATACTATGATACATTGGAAATAAAATTATCTCATTTGGCTTTCTCTACTATCTTTGGTGTTTACTTGCTTTCTCTTCCCAATATCTTTATTCTCTCTATTATTTATTTGCAACTCAATATTTTACAACAATGTTCCATATATACATAAACAATTCAATAGCATCTACATATACATATTTAATTTCCTTGAGCATTTATTTCTTGCAAATTGATAGAAATTTATTCTCAAAATATGCAAAATAAATTAAAGATGTTGAATTAGATATTTTCTCAAATTAGAAATCTGCTAGTATTAGAAGTTGCGAAATTAAATATCAAAAGTAAAGAAATGGATAAAGCTTGCACATGAGCGTATTGTATGAGTCAACCTTACACGAGTTTTGCCCACTTTTATATAAATATATATATAGACAAATTAATGGATACTAAATTCACATCGAAAGTTTCATGCAAGTATAATTTCTTTGAAGTAGCTCATCTCTCGCCGAAACTTCGTGAGCACCTAGGTTTATTGTAAGCTTTCCTGTAAGAAATCATTCGCCCAAAAGGGCTGCCACATCTTGGTGTTATATTAAAAAAAAAAAATGGTCCATTTACGTGCAGGAAAATAAAAATGGTCCAGTTACAAGAAATAATCAACATTAGCAGGAGGGTTGAAGCCTGGAATTTGGATCTAGTGGGGTGTATAAAATAAACCAAACTCTCTATATGTAATTAACTGACCGGATTTGCAGGAAAATAAAAAAGTCTGACGACGAAATTACAAAAGCTCCTCAAGTCAAAACCCAAGTATCTAAACTGAACAAAACTTACACTTAACAAGATTCTACCGTGCATCTGCCTCTTTACTCTCAGTCTGAAATAGCCTCAGGGACGCCCCAGTAATATCCGCAAACAATTATGAAAGATCACTATAAAGCAATAGAGATTTGATAATAGAATGTTATTATCAAAAGGAACTACGGCGCGTGTAAACACACGTGGAGACTAGAAGATGAAAAAAGATTGGGTTTGGGGAAAGCGAGACATGATCAAAGGAAGAATCGAGCTGGACAACATCAGATTCAGATAAGTAAGTTGCTTATCATCACGACTTGTAATCAGACATCATCTTTTCTTTTTTACTTTGATAAGTAAGATTTTATTCAGCGAAAAACACATAAGCAGGGAGCAATCCTGTTACAAGATAAAATATACAAGCTGAGGCACTAGGAAGCACAAGGAACTCTATCAATAAGATAAAGTTGAAGAACAGAGTGTCAGTATCCTGCTTATGTCCTTACCAGGCAAAGAGATGAGTATCCTGCTTTCTGGAACAGCTGAACTTTGATACTTGTACAAATTGTCCAAGTTCTGAGCACAACGTGGGCTATTCTAAATGTTTGGAAAGAGAGAATAAGTAGCATTGTTACGATCATAACATAGGTAGCTGGCAGGAATTGATCTACTTATACTAACGAATGCTCCTGATCAAAGGTAAGAGAAAAACACGCGCATGATAATGGACATAGAAAATGGTAGTTGATTCGTTAAGAAGTCTGCCAGAGGAAATGCGAGAACCCCTAGACGAAACTGTAATATTGATGGGGGAGCCAAAGAGAGAGAAAAGAAGGGTGGAGGAGGGAGAGCGGTGGGGTTTCTTTAGAGAGACATCCGAAAAGCCCGAGAGAGTGAGCGGAGGGGGTGAAGGTAGAGGGAGAGCACCGAGAGGGCGGAGGTCGGAGAGGAGATCTCAGAGAGAGAGCCCCATCTCGGCCAAGCCATGGAGACCCAGGCCGTGTTGCAGCCGACAGTCGTTGCTGGCACGACACCGCCATTAGTTGCTTCGCCGATTTGCCACCGATCCTGCTCGTTGCGCCACCACGACCAAGAATACTAGGCCAGCCACCGTCGCTCGCCGTGGCTGTCTCCGTTGGGGTTCGCGGTGGGTAGAGGTGGCAAAATGGGTCATATAAATGGGTCATAGGCCCATATATGACCCATTTAAATCATAAATAGGTCATATATGGGTCACTTGTTTTTTTTTAAGAAATTAGTTAAATAGGTTTAACAATTAAAGACTTAAGATATGTGGATCTTAAGTAGGTCTTAAATGGGTCTTAAATAGGTTAGATTTAGAACCCATTTTCACCCAAAACCTAACAATCTCTCTCTTCTCTCTTTAACTTTACAATTTTTTATTTATTTATAAAAACCAATATTATAATTATTTCTTTCTTTTTTCTTTCTTTTTTTATTTTTCTTTCTTCTTCCTCTGGTTGTCAACATAGCAATGGCCGGCGACTGGCAAGGCGAGCCTCGAGCTCGCCGGATCTGGCGAGACTCAAACTCGTCGGTGTCGGGCGAGGCTCCGGCCTCGCCGGATCGGCATGGGGCGAGCTCGAGCTCACCCGACATTGGCGAGGCTCGAGCCTCGTCGGATCCGGGAGGCTCGAGCCTCGCTAGATCCGGCAAGGGCGAGCTCGAGCTCACCCGATGCGGTGAGCCTCAAGCTCGCCGAATCTAGCAAGGCGGAGGCCTTGCCGACGTCCAACGAGGCTTGAGCTCGGCGACGTCGGCGAGCCGGGCGACCTCAAGGCTCACCTATGGCCAGCCGCCGGCCGTTGTTGTGGCCGATAGCCATCTAAAGAAGAAGAAGAACAAAAAAGAAAAAGAAAAAAGAAAATTATATTTAAAAAATATAAAAAATAATTAAAAATATAATTTTAAAAAATAAAAATAATTAAATTTGATTATTTAAAATAATTATTTTAAAAATTATAAAAATTGTCCATTAAATTTGTGTTGCATAAAACTATTTTAGGAATACCATTTTATATATATAAGAAATAAACTTTCTTAAGTTTAGTTAAATGGGTCGAAAGTATAGATCGGGTCGGGTATAGGTCGAAAAATTTACATTAGGCATAAATGGGTCATAAATGAGTTAATGGGTCAATTTGGGTTGAACCATTAATGACCCAACCCGACCCACCCGTTTGACACCTCTAGTGGTAGGGGAGCAAAAGAGGCTACGAACTGGGTCGGGCGATCGTATTCGGAGTAGGGTTCATTTGTCCGGGCCGGGCTGGGTCTGGGTTTGCATGGGCTTGCAAGGTTATGGGCCTGTCTTTTCTTTCAAGTGAAATTTGGGCCTAAGAAGAATTAATTCGAAACGGGCTCTTGATAGAGCCTGGTCCGGCCAAACTCAAGCCCGAGATAGGACTCCTCCGTCCACTTTGTCTAGCCTCTGCGTGCGATGGATGACCGCCATATCTCTGGGGAGAGTGCTCGATGTCTATTCTGTCGGATGAAGCTCAGGGGATAATTGATTTTGAAGCTTAAATGGGTTGCGCATAACATATCTAAGTCATAATCCCTAATTTTGTTAATTAATTTTTATGGGCGAAATTCTAGTGTCAAGCAATTCAATTGATAAAATCGGAAAGCTTAGGTTTGAATTGGCATAATAAATTTAGGACTGACTTGATAATTGCCCTGAAAAACTTATTTCAATATTTCTTTTTAATCAGTAATAATTCATTATAAAAATTAAAATTTAGATATTTGCTAAAATTAGGCATTAGAGTTGTAGGAATCCAAAAATGGATTTAAAAGATAATTGTTTCGAAATTTTATGAAGTAATGGATAAACAACTAATCAAATGCCAAAAATGGATTTAAAAGATAATTGTTTCGAAATTTTATGAAGTAATGGATAAACACTAATCTCAACACTTTTAAGGCAGAACGAGTACTGTAGAAGAAAAAAAAAATTCTTAGATGCCCTCAGTGCATGTTAGCTCATGTCACATGTACCATTGGATGAAGTGGGCCCATGTAGAACCCACTAATCTAATAGTTGCGTGAGCTAGGTTCACATGATCCGGACACATACATTACTGGCTTATTGTGCAAATGATCGCGATAAGATTCTAGTGTATTTAAAAAAAAAATGAAACAAGTCCAAAGCTTGGCTCTAAAATAGAATCTGCATCCATAATTAAGTCATGTGTAGAAAAGTCCACATCAATCAATTGGTCCACTTGGCCTTGGACAATACTAAATGAACATATCGAAAGTGTTGGCATGACACGCCATTACTAAATAATGCTTTGATCGGCATGATGTGAGCTGTCATTATATGAATGCAACACCGAATGTTAGTTTATACCTCTATAGATAGGATCCAAATTCTATTGTAATCTCATCTATAATAGGTGGATGATATTACTGCATCACTTGATTTATCAAGGATATTTTTCCATATGAACGTTAGCTCTCAAGGAATTGACAAAGCAACATACTTTTATTCATCTACTCAAAATTCGATAAGAAAGGGAGGCGTTTTGCTCCATAGTCCGAACATAACAACAAGTCAGAAACCACTAAAAATCAAATCTCCACTCCAACGACTCACTTCAACACACTAGCAAACCAAATACAACCTCACAAGAAAAATCCATGGAAAGCCATTGACGACAAGCATATAAGCCGAATTATTATTTCCTTTCATTTTTTTGAAGAGGCTTGAAAAGGCGGTGATTCTTAATGGATGGATTCTCAACGAAAATGAAATTAGCCACTTAGCCAGTGCCACCAAGAACACCCTTGAGCTTCTTGACCTGAGCATCATCAAGGAAAGTGGTGGCCTCCACCAACTCAGAAGGAAAATTATTAGCGAACAGAGCAAAGTCCACGATTTGAAGCCCAGGGCTCGGACTGCTGAAGCTGACTATGGCAAGTGCTGGACCTTTACCAGAATTCAATTGGAAGTGCAATAGCCCCTGAGGGAAAATCATGCTATCCCCTTTGTTGAGGGTCTTCAAGTAGACAGTGTTCGCTGATGATGAGATGAACCCGGCACAAATCGTCCCTTGGAGGACAAGGAGGACCTCCGAGCCACCTGGGTGCGTGTGCAATGGAATGACCCCACCGGGGGCTATGTCCAGGCGGGCCAAGGAGATGCCGAGCCCATTCAGGCCAGGGAACTGGTTTACAAATGCCGTGGTCACCGCAGCCTTGATGAGGTTCGAGGTGTTCCCAGCCACGCCGAGGCCTGAGAAGACAAAGTCATTCACGGTGACTGCTGAGACCTTCTTGCAGGAGTAGCCCGCAGGGCCCTCGGGGGCCGAGAGGTCTGCAACGCAGAAGTCCTGGACCGCCGCGTGGGAGGCGGAGAGAAGGAAGGAGAACAGAATTAAGGTTTGGAGTATTGACATCTTTATGCCAACTCTTTAATTTCTTGGGAGAAGGATTTCCTTTCGAATGTGTGTTTGAGGGATTCTCAGGGGTATATATAGAGCGGCATATTGTGGGATGTTCTAGGCATTGGTGATTGGCCGAGAGGATAAGAGACCCCATGCAGGGTTTCACGTGCATGGCAATGCACGACAGGGGTACCTTGGAAGCAGACAGATTGCGATTCGTGACACCTGTGGGAGGGTAATCCTTCACAGAAAAGAACAAGGAGGTTCTTTTAGTTTGGAAATAGAGGACCATGAGAAAATATCTTAAGATTTTTTCGGGCTTTGTAAAAGAATATTCATCTCTTTAAAGGATATGAACTCCAAATACATTTCCAACGAACTCAATAAGAAGTTCAAAACTTGCAATTTTTGCTAGAAGTACCATATTATCTTAAAAGTGGCACATGATGACATAAAAGTGGCACATGATGACCAATCTATATTAGATTATTTATAAGGGTATCTTAGCTTAGAATTTTTATTTTTTGCACCTCTTTGGTTAGAATTTTACTCAACTAAAATCGAGAACTACACCACCAATAAACCATTTAGCACAAGAATACTGTACTTGTCAATCAATTAAAACTTGGATTAACACAAATAAAACACCTCTCTCTTGTTATGGATTTTGTGCTTGTTTAACTTACAAGCAGGTTATATTTAGACATGTAATTCAGTAATCAAATACAATTTAGATGAAGTTCCCATCTATTAGAGATTGAAGAAAACATGACTCTTACAACTTTTGGTAACTATAGGAACTATATAATTTCTGGGACAAATAAACCACATTGCTCATCACAAAGGGGTGAATTTCGCTCTACATTATTGGAGTAATTCTAACTTTCTTTTAAGAAAGTTTATTTAAATGGAAAAAAGAAGAAGAGCAATTTGAATTATATGAAGTTATAGAGGGAGCGTCCGAAAATAATAATCTTAAGAGAATCAACAAGGTGGTCCCCGAGCACATGGGAGGAGAGAAATGACAGCATAAGAGGACATACAAGACAGCTAAAAGTGTAGCTCCTGCAGACTGCAAAGTCTTGGTTTCCGTTGTCCGATCTTTGGCCATGAATTTGAGTGGACATCGCGAATTCCCTATCTTTTAGGGTTTCTCGGATTTCAGGGAGCAACGTAAAAGAAAAGGTTTTCCCTAATTTCACGCATGACATTTGTCAAGATTGTCTCATTTGACTTTTTTAGGGGATTTGATGCTTCGATGTTTGTCATTTGGTATCTTTCTCACAGATAAATTGACCTATTTAATCACAACTGTGTGATAAAAGCATAATTCCATGGAGAGATGTGGCAATAATTCTCACATTAATGTAATGTACATGAGGTGTATAAAACTTTAATTGGGACTACTTGTCTATCTAATGTAACACTATATTGCAGAAAATTTCCCTATTATACGTACTATAAACATATAATTAATGGAAAATACAACAATCATCAATTAATCCTACGATTTACAACGATGACTTTCTTTTGATCAGCCCTAGTGGCCGAACGCATGCAATCGAGCTACATTAGACTCAATTGGTGATCGTGCTCAGCTTATCCAAGTGTATGTTTGAGTAAAGATTAGATTTAGCTATCTCAATTCACAGCCTAATTCAAGTTGTCGTGAGTGCGCCGAATGAGTAACCCCTAGTGTAAGCACAATACCCTCTCCTTCCCAGCTTGTCCTTGCAAAATTATGCTTCCTTTGTGCGCTAAGCTCAACTCGAGGGATCGAATTGACCATCACTAGAAAAAAAGTTAGAAGATGCAGCCAAAATGCATTAAAAATGGTCCACTCCTTCTACCAGTCCAGCAGTGAACAGACTAAAGGCCATTTTATATGGCAGTCAAGATATTTCCAAAGATCACTGAAAGAGAAACTTCATATGTCCTACAGCTTGTCTATTGGCCACGTACTTTTATTGTATACTGAGGACTGAAGTGTGAACTGATAACGGCATTGTTAACATTTTCTTTCTAAAGCCCATTCCAATTCCTGTCCCTCCACTCTTTCAAAGGTCAGTTGAAGATATTTGCCGGCAATCACGCGGAGAATTTTAATGTGGAACATGCGACGTAATGTTGATCAGAATTCTAAAACTAAAAGATACTTAACGGGTAAAAGGAGTTCTCTTTAGATGTAATAGGTAAATAAGCTATTTTATTTATTAAAAAAAATCCAACCCAACCATACTTGATAATAAATGGCTAATGGGGATGCACATTTGCAAAAAGGATAGCACTAACCTTGATATCATGTTAGAAAATCCAAATCAATAACTTAAGCTGATAGGTAGAGGGATACCATATGAATATAAAGAATATATAGGATCTGTTGTCAAGTAATATGAGGTAATATTTTAATATACTTTGTGTTTGAATTTCACTCTGTTAAACAGTCATTTTGGTGATTTTACTATTCTATCTATTTCAAAAAAAAAAATCATCAAATTGCCCGACAACATGTTGAGAATTAGCTGACATATATATAAAATTTTCAATTTTTTTACAATTTATAAATTACCATTTTTCTTAATCTTTGGGCAACTTTTATTCGCATATTTTACTGCTACATTAAATTTGCTGGTCCTTATATAAATTTACCAATCTTCATTCAAGCAAATCATCAATCATTTACGAACTACTGTTGGTTTACAACTCTTGTTTGATTTATTTGCCAACATTTTTTTATTTATAATTTATCAATTTTTTATTGTTTATCAACTTTCTTTTTTTTTTCTTTTTTTCTTTTGATGACCCACGGACAATAGCATAGACGTTGTGACATCCTAGATTTTCAACCATGTTTTCTACTGAATAAATCGAGCATTTCATTGATATGCCTATAGAGCTGTTCTTAAAGCTAATCACTCTCGAGATAACTAGACTATATGGGGAAACCATTAAGGATTTTAAAGCAAATAGACTTGAGAATTTGACTAGGAAATCAGCTTTCTCGATCGTGCTCATCTATCGAGATCATTACAACATAGATATAAATCGATTTGAGATCAAATATAGGTTGGTTCGATTAAAATGTGTGGCTAATTTTGGGTGACACCACTAAATTGGAAAATTCTTGTTGACTGACACTAGACTAATTTTACTATTGTTTGGGTACCCTATGTCCTATTTGAATCATCGAGATTTTCACGATAACCGAGAGTCGCCAATGAGTCCAGTGGGTTCATAGTGGCTCGAAGAAAAATGACCACAGGTCATTTGCCCTAAAAATTTTTGAAAGTTACCGATAGCCTAGGTCACGCTAAAAACACACAGAGTGGACATTAACCGCCAATTCGAATCCAATTTCAGAAATGAAGATCATGTCATTTCATAAAAAATTCTAGGAGTGTCGACTCTAGTCTCGAAGATTTTTCTAACACTCGACACTTTTTGGGAAAAACTCGTCGCCCGGTTGTTTTTGTGTAGAAAAAGCTGGTAATTGTTTTTTATAGCAAAATTGGGAAACATGATGGATAAATGGGTGAGGAAAATTATCAAAATGATCAATGAGGTAACAATTGGATTTATGAGGGCTAATTGAGGTTGAATTGAAGTGAAATAAAAGACCAATTGATGCTCTCTCTTTCAAAATTAGTAGCTCCCTCTTTCCCTAGCATTCTTGGATCATTTGAGAGGTTGTGCGAGGTTTGTTAGTGGTTTAATAACAACCATGGGTTGTTGGCTTGGTGGGCAAGTCTTGGCAGACAACTTGGTGGAAATTGAAGGCATGTGGGCTCCCCCTCCAACCTCAACTCTATCCTCTCTCTCTCTCTTACCCCAATCGACCAAGCCCCTCTCCTCCCTCTCTCAGCCCATGCGCCACCAGCAAGAAGGAGACCTGCAGCTAGAGCAAGCCACCGCCGCCATGATTGCCCGCACCGTTGCCGTCTACGCGCCTCGCTACTCCCGCGCGTTGCCTTGCACGTCCGCCCCTCTCCGCTTAGCCGCGCCATCTAGCAACTTCCTCTCGATGTCCCGAGCCTAGCCGAGGTTGTCCTTAGCCATTTCTTCACTAATAAAGTCTTGTCAAGGGTCGGTTTGGCCTATTCTATCTTTCCCGAGCCTCACCGCTAAACCGAGCTGTTTTCTCTCCATTTCTAGCAATGACCAACAAGTTAGAAAGTGGGTCTCGCAACCACTTCCGAGCCCGTTTTGAGGTGCTTGTGGGCCTCGGACCTTAGGCCCGCTTTGGAGAAAAATGTCCTCTACAATGTTCCCAACGTTTCAATCCGAACGGATTGTTAAACGGGTGGGTTTAGCTCACTAAACTCTGTTTAGTTTGCTAATTATGCTTAGGGTTTATTAATGTTAATTAAGTTAGTGACTTAACGATGCATGTTAGGTGGTTAGATATAGTCATTAGCTAGTAGATATGTGCTAGTATTTATTGAATAGGTCTTGGAAATTTTTCGGGTCCGTCTCAGCTTCCAATTAGGCGATACGGGCCTAAGTTGGATTTTTAGTATTTATTTAATTAATTTTCGAATTTAATTAATTAATTAATTAATTTTCGGAAATTAGACCGGGATGGTCAACAACCAAAATTTTGTGTTGATTACAAGGGTGCTTTTTGTTTATTTAATTGAGCATTGGTTTGTGAAAATTGAGTGAGTTGATGAGTATGTGGGGATTTATCCAAAAATTGATTAGTGTCGATTTTCAATTAGAAATTGACCGTGGGAGGTTATAAGTTGAACCTCGAAAGCCGCCAAAGTGTGGCTGTGCTAGTGGGGCTGAGTTTTGCCATTGAATTTGGAGTCGGTCACGCAGTTGGGCCGTAAATTGCCACCCGATAGAGGTCATGCCCGTTGGGTTGTAAATTGTCACTCGATAGGAGTTCGTGCCTAATAAGGCCGTAATCTGCCACCTATTAAAGGTCGCGCCCATTGGGCCGTAATTTGCCACCTAAAGATAGGTCATGTGTCTGTGGACCGTAATTTGTAGCCAAGAAATTTGGTAAACTATGCTCGTTGAGCCATGAGTAAGATTTGAGACTGAATAAATGAGACAACCGGGGAATGGTCAAATTGACATGTAATAGACTAAGTCGATTGATCGAGGTATCGATCCGTGTGATGTGATTGGGTGCCTATTTGAACTGTGCTAATGTGCAGGTGGAATATGAGGCCAATGTAAGCCCCTGTCTCATGATGTGCTTAGGCAGCCATAGTGTATTGGTTTACTAATTGGGTTTTAAGGAGTTGAATTCGCTGAGACGTTGTCTCAATTTCAGGCCCGTAGATGACAGCACCTCTACCTCCTCCCATGTGTTCTAGAATGCCGAAGGAAATCACCGAAGAGAGGTTCCATGCGCTAATGCCCGGGCACACTGAAGGCCTGGAGCATGTATTGGTGAAGTCCATCATCTGGGTGGATGTGAGTAGAACCAAAAGGGTGCCCTATAAGTACCGAGCATGGTATCGCTATTATAGCGATGGGCGAAGAGTGGGCCCAATACCGAAGTTTGAGGTGCCTGTGTATGCTTTAGAAGTAGTGTATAGGGATGGCATTACAGAACCTAGAGGTGGAGAAGTGATCGATCCAATGATTCCCGCCCTTGATGGCCTAGGATCATCTGAGTATTTCATGGTAGGTTCCAGCGGAAACGTGGAAGGAGGAAGGGTTGTTGAGTAGGAGGAGAATCTAGATGAAGAATGAGTGGAGGACTGAAGCCCCGCTCTTGTTTTGCAAACTACGAGTTGTGATCGGATGTATAGTAGATCAAACTTCTGAATAGTATTGTATTATATACTATGTGGTTTGCTGTGTATAAAAGTTTCGTTGTGGTTTTTCAGTTGTGAAAAATATAGCCATATTTTTCTATTCCATTGTTTTATTGTTTTGGGATTTTTTTTTTCCATATGCTTTCGCATGCGCATATTAAAGGAATGGATTGGTGATGCGGCCTAAAATGTTGCTATTAATTGACCAAGTGAGGGATGGGCATGCGTTCGAAGATTGGGGCGTGACATAGGCCTAGCTACCTAAGGGATCATGAAACATAATGTAATAACCCATTAAATTTACTAAGCTTTTCTTCGGTTACCAACTAGTTTTTTACAAAGTTATTTAAGTGCTCAGTTATTCTAATGTAGAAAACTTTCTATTGAGTTAACAGCCCATTAAATTTACCAACTTTTTTTTAGAAATTACCGATGTATATTTCGATAGATACTAACATTTCTCTGACTAAATTATTAACTTTTGCAATACCGACTCTTACTTGAGTTTGTCATCAATGTTTGTTTAGCTTTTTTCTTAATTACCAACTTCTCTTGTCCATGACAAAAGAAAAACTTATCTTATTTTTAACAATTACTATTTAAATTTATCAATTACCATATGAAGGTGTTGACTTTTATTTAAGTGATTACCAAATTTTCTCCAATTGAGTTACTATCTTTTGCTTTACCAACTTTGGTTTATTCTTAAATTTACCTGTCAATTTTTTGCACTTCATTCTCTCTAGCCTCCACACACACCCCAGTAAAATAGAATTTTATACGCTGCAAAATGTTCATACGTGACCGCACCAAAGTTTGATTTCCACCTTAATGACATGAACTGCAATAGTCAAATTTTCCCTATTGAAGGCAATACATTGAGAAAATATTTTGACCCACCAGCTCGAACGAAGTCCATAGCAACCTTTCGAAATTGCTCGACAACCTGCGATGCTTCGAATGTGTCCGTAGCTCAAGCTTTTGACGAGATGTCGTTGGTCCCGCCAGGCATGAGATTTTTCCACTTCTCCAATTTGAACTAGTTGGTGGATGAGATTGATGTACCTTTACCGGGTGGATAGACTAAACCAGAATTAAAAAATAAAATGTCAATTGGTGATACCTTTGTACTAGCTGAGTTCACTCTCGTACGAAGAAAAGCTAAGGAATTGCAAGCCCAAAAGAGCTTAAGCCTATATGATAAGTTATATGGAGAAAGAAGGTTTCTTACTATCTTTTAAGTAGTGGCCGCAAAGAAATTAGCAAAAACCAATGACAAAACAAAAAGAGCAAGCAGAAAATCTAAGATTTGAGAATCAATCTGATTTATATCAAAGCTAGCATTGGAGGTCAATTTGTAATCCGATTGAGCTGAAATTTTGTAAATGTTTTGTGGCACACTCTTCTCAAATCTGAACGGTTTGATTTTCATTTGAACCTCCCTATACAAAGTATTTCGTGGATTAATCAAAATTTGCATTTTTAATTAGATTTATCCTTGATCTCTTGTGAAATTTATGCATTTTGCCAAGAATGATGTTCCTGAGATCTTTGTTACTATGTACCTCTAGTATTTATTAAAAAAGAACTTTGTTCACCCGATTTTGTTGATAATGAAGATTTTTGGTTGGACTTCGGTCTTATGACTTTTAATATCCTCATTGAGGTTTTCCATGTAAAAAATCACCTTGTGTTTGCGTGCTTGATATTTATTTTGTTATACTATATCAGATCCTATTAGATTTACACAATAGAGGAGATTATTCTATTCTGTTACGTTAATTCGATATTGTTCGGATTGTTACCATTTCCCATCGCTTTAGAGTATAATCATCAACAAAATATCAAGCCCGTAGAATTCAATTGAACCAGCGACTTCATTGAACCGGACAAAGCAATGAATAAATAAAGCCAAAAACAGATATAGCATCTAAGATAAGTAAGCCTCTCCAGACCATACAAACGCACGACGAGCTGGTGCAAAAGGTTTGGTTAGAATATGGAACATTCCTCCTAGGATTCCATTTTCATCAGAATAGAATTCAAATATTGTGGCAGCTGCTATTCGGTAAGCATGAACACGATTATACTTTGAGCAATTGTCAAGCTATAACTCACGTGCTTTCTCAAATGTTAGAAGGAAAAAAGAAAATGAGAGATTGATTTTACATGTTTAGTTTCTCCCTATATGTCAATTTATTGCCCTTCAATCATTTTTTTTTTATTATGAAAACATAAACCACAAATAGAACGTTTATAGGTGCGGTTAGACTCAAACAAATTAAAGTTAAATAGAGGGGAAACTGAAATCTTATATATATTTTTTTCTAATTAGAAAATAGAAATTTTGTTACCAGTGTGCAATTTAGGTCTCACATTTACGTGCTGGACACTTGGAAGAATATGGTTTTAAAATTCAAATACACATGTCGCTCGTCAAACTATGAATATATAACTATCTTTTTACACTAGCGGTGGACCTAATAAGAATTATAAAGAAAAAAATTATCATCTAATTCCTAACTACTAGAGCAATAGATTCATCTTATTCTTCTTAGCGGTCCTTTTTTGTCCATTTGAGTACCTTTTACAAAGGTAGGGGCCGCGGTAAGGTTTTCGGGCCCAACATATTGGGGAAAATATCATCCTCACTTTGATTCTTTTGAAAATTTCAGGAGAAAATTTCACCTCATAAAGTATATAATTTCTTGTGCTTTTCCCCTTTAACTTTTTTAAATTCATTTTTTAATTTTTACCTCATAAAATATCTTCCTACTTTCGGCAGAAGATGGAGCCACCCTCGATTTGAACTGCATCCACCACTTTCTTCCATGCTTCCACTTGTTCCTCGGTATAACAAACATGCCCATAGGAAAACCTATGTTCATTTATCATGAACTCTATAATAAGTTTAAGGAAAGTAACATTTTCAAAAGAGCGAAAAAAGAAAAAGAAAGGAAAAGATAAAGAAAAACATGCTGTTAAGTCTACAAAGTGAGACTGGGTCCAAGGACAATGGGCTTATATTCTGACCAAAGATTCATCTTGAATGATAACATGAAATCTAAAGCTAAACAGATGTTTCCTGTAGTTTTGGAGATGGTACATTATGCAACTCTCTCCCATAAATGAAACTCGATTGAATTATCAACACAATTATGAAATTACCCGGCCCCGGTCTCGGAAACCACAGTGCCTTCAGTGATGAGAAGGCAGAGTCATCCTCTGCCTATACCACTCCACCATAGCCGGTTGCGGAGTGCCATTTAAGGCTCTGCGTCTTGTCATCGGCGCAAGCACCACCCTGCACCACCGCAGCAAAAGAGTTGTCACTCAGCTAACGACACCAGTATGGCATGACTGCATGGTTCATCCCAACGATCGCTATTACTTCATTTATGTTTACAGTTTTAGCTATTGTGTCTATAAGTCAGATGTACCAAAAAAGTAGTAACGCGATGGCTTCTCTACAGTGTCACCGAGCAAGCCAAATTGAATCTCGAGAAGGGAATTTGCACACAATTAGGATAAATTAATTCGATATTCTAAAGAATTTTATTAGATACATGCGTAGAGATTGGTTTATTAAAAGTGGATTTACAAAATGGCATGATATGGTCTTGTTGGACGCTTGAATAGAACCTGCTTACTTATTATCCATTTATTCGCGTTCGAATTTTGAAGCATAATTCCAGTCAAGATTTCAAAGTAGATTTAAGCCTAAACCTTTGCGAGAAATTTTAATGTAATCCTTTAGATTAATTTCGCTGGAAATGGCTAACATGGCAATTCAGTTATCATCGGTTGTCCTACGTGACACATTAACATGTCAGAGATTTCTAGCAAAAATTAACCGAAATGACTATATAAGAATTTCTTGAAAATATTTTGAACTAGGGAGAATTACCAAAAAAATCCTAAACGTATTGCAATTGTGCCAATTCAGTCCTAAACTTTTTTTTTTGGCCAATTTAGTCATAAACCTTTTACAATTATGCCAATTCAATCCATCCGGCCAAAATTGGCTGGCCAACACTACGTGGATGCCGACCGTCCGGCGAACGCTGACGTGGCATTTTAAAAAAAATCGAATTTTTTAATTTTTTTCGAAATTTTTAATATTTTTCAAATCTTTTTATTATATTTTTTTCCCATCATCTTCTTTGCCTCCTGGCCGGTCGATGCCAGCCGGAGGCGAGGGCCGGCGAGGGCGAGGCCCCGCCAGATCCGGCGAGCTCGACCCTCGCTAGATCCGGTAGGGCCTCACCCAGCCAGGGCGATGGTCGACCTCGCCAGTGGCCGACGAGGCGACCTCACCCACTGTCCACAATGCGGCAACAATCGGAAGCCGCGAGCTCACTCGCACTCGGGAGGCGCAATCGCAAGGCATGGATTGAGGCAGAGAGAGAGAACGGTTCCAAGCTAGCGGCGAGGCGACCTCCTCAACTGGAGAATCTTCGGGTGACTATCCCTCTCTCTCTCTCTCTCTCTCTCTCTCTCTCTCTCTCTCTCTCTCTCTCTCTCTCTCGTTTGAAGTGACCGAGTGGCGGCAACGTAGCAGACGGCGACAGGACACGCGGCACGGTGCGATGTAGCGCGGAGTACGCTCGGCCAATCGTGACCGAGACGTGGCGGCCGATAG
This sequence comes from Eucalyptus pumila, assembly GCA_016097595.1. Taxonomy (NCBI): domain Eukaryota; kingdom Viridiplantae; phylum Streptophyta; class Magnoliopsida; order Myrtales; family Myrtaceae; genus Eucalyptus; species Eucalyptus pumila. Next base: position 52,089,235 of record CM027848.1, read on the forward strand.
AGTTTCGGGGAAGACAACGGTGACGATGCATCGGGCGACAACTTGTCACATGTTCGTAGCGAGGGTACGGCACGGCAGCATTGCTAGTCGGCGAGATGGCGTCAGCTGCTGCGACAGCGACAGACAACAGGGATTTGTCTCAGGGACAGCGTCGGGGCTACGCTGAAGCAGATGCTGGCTGGCGATAGTGACACGGCGAAGATCTAGTGTAGCAATGGCGTCGAGGGGTTTGGGCAGCGTCGACGCACCTCCTTCCCCGCTCGGATCCGGCCCCCTTCTCTAGTTTCTCTTCCTCTCTCCGGCCCCTCTTCGCAGATCCGGAACTCCCTTGCCCAGAACTCCTCCCCTCTGACCAGATCTGAGATCTCCGCCTCGCCCTCGCCAATGGCCGGCGAGGCTGACCTCGCCAGTGGCCAGCAAGGTTGACCTCACCGGCCCTCGCCTCCAGTCGGCAGGGGCGAGCCTTGCCATTGGCTGGCGAGGTCCCTCGCCTCTAGCCGGCGCCGACCGGCCAGGAGGCGAAGAAGATGATAGGAAAAGAAAAAGAAATAAAAAAATTCAATTTTTAAAAAAATCAATTTTTTAAAAAAATCAATTTTAAAAAAAAATCGATTGTTTTTTAAATGCCATGTCGGCATTCGCCGGACAACCGTGTCCACACCAGCGCCGGCTTGCCAATTTTAGCCGGAGGGACCGAATTGACACAATCATAAAAGGTTTATGACTAAATTGGCTAAAAAAAAAAGTTTTGGACTGAATTTGCGTAATTGCAATAGGTTTAGGACTTTTTTGGTAATTCTCCCTTTTGAACTAAATTAACAAAATTGAAGAGTATGAATGAATTGGTATACTTACAATAGGTTTAGGACTGATTAAACAATTTTCCATAATTATATATATATATATATATATATAATTTCAAAGAAATTAATGAATACAGATGTACATTCTTTGTATGGAATGGACATTCTCTCTCTAGATTTTTAGACGATATACTATTTTTTTTAAGTGTAAATAACAAAATAAATGTCCTCATTTGATTCAACAATTTTCACCAATTCGAGCATCCATAAGATACACCGAGTACTTTTTTTTTTTTTTTTGGGTAAGAAGTAAGAATATTATAACTTTTGAACCAAAGAGCTACACGAAGGCACAACAAACAACCGACTTCAAATATGCACTTAAATTGACACAGGCGTTAGACTGAGTGGATGGGAGGCGGAGGGGCTGCACAGCAAAGAAAGGCAAATGCAACAAAAGGCCAAACACGATGGCCAAAGAAAAGAACAGGCAAAAGCCAAGAGCCAGGGAACCACAGCCTGCCAAGACGATGAGCAGGGGGAGGGGAATAACCCGGCAGCAACCGAAAAAACAGAACAGCCTTGCAAAGGGAGAGCAGGACGCATCTTCAACAACAGCAGCATCTCGCAGCGCAAGGGAGACAGGCCAGGATGGAGACCCTGTCTAGAGACATCTGGAAAAAGGGGTGTACCCAAAAGCATTCGTGACTCCTTAAACGATTAATGCAGATTAATGCAGATTTAGGACCCTCAAGAACATACTTTTGTCCTTATCATTATTTTATTGGTTAAGAAAAGGATAGTTCGTTTATCCAACAACAAGGTCATGAGTGTAAAACATCTCTTGAATGCACTCATTTAATGGTGCATTAATATTGAACCTATATACTAAATCATGACTAGAAATGAAAGTTTGACTGTATGATATCAAATCTGCATCACCATTGGTCACGGCCTTCATCCCTAGTCCTTGAGTGAACTCGCTGGCTAACAGAAATGTACCTTGATGAGCATTTCTTACAATTTGGCTTCTTCTTCTTCTTTACTAGTCTGTTCAAGAGATGGCATGACTTGCGGTTGAGTTACATGGAGATAAGCGAGTTTTAATCCCATTTCAGCCTCTAATGTGTTGAGTTGTTTGATCACCATGAGTCCTAGATTGAGTGGATCAGAATCCATGGCATCGACATAATTGGACACAGGTGAAAATCCTAACTGAAATCGATCACCGCCAATAGTTGCAACTACTGCTCAAATGATCTCCATCGAGAATCTGCACTAATTTTCAACTAGACCACCGTATTCATCCGTTCTATTGTTGACTGCATCCTTCAGGAATCGATCAATGAGATAGCCATGTGCTGCATGGAGCTCGATCCCATCGAAACCCAACGTTCGTCCAACTATAATGTCAGAACACTGTAGGACCAACTCTTTGTTTGAACCATCATTGCCATTCACTCGATCTGCGTAGGTCAGGGCCAGGCAAAAAATTTCCATGGATGGACTAGGCAATGCCTAGTAGGTATAGGGTCACATAAGGTTATTTGAGAGTTAAGTGGATCTATACAAATGATCATGACAATGCGTCCAGTGCATGTCGTCTTTAGGGTACCTGACATTAATATAGCTGTTAATTGTAATCTTACATCACTTCATTACGTGATTGTAATGCGCCTTATACATAGATAGTCTCAATAGAATCAGCAGGTTTCTTGAGCGATATAATCAATCTTGAGTATGAGACGAAATTCATTTTTCGCTTTTAAGTGCACCAAGTTACTTTCGTAACGTAAATTTTCACTTCCATCGTCAGGTCACTATCTCGTAACCGTTTGTCTCTGTTCAATACACTTTAATTTGAATCCTCATTCAGTGCACGCGAACGGCAAAATAACATGAGTGGAAAACTTTTCAATGTCAAGTCTTATCAAAATTAAAATGAAAAACAGCTTAGGATAGTGAATTAAGACACGAAATCTCGTAGCCTAACCTGCTCGTATGGAGCTAATTGCTGCCTGACGAAACTGCTCGACAACCTTCGGAATTTCAGATGTTTCCAAGACTCGACGCTTGGAGAAATTTTCTGGTTCCATCAAGCATGAATACTTTCCAATTCTCCAATATGGACCGGTTGGTTGACGAAATCGGCGCACCCTCACCAGGCTGCTAGACTAAACTAGAAATAAATTATGATTAAGCAATAGCATAACTCTATTTCACGAGATAACAACATAGTAAAATGGATCAATCGAGATTGAAATTTAGTATATAGTGAAACGTTAAGTAATTATTTTTATGGGATGCCTGACCCGCATGCCATAATTGACAAAAAATTTAGACCACCCTTGGCATAAACAGCATTGATCACATTCTTCGATGCATCGATTCGTTCTTCTGTGTAAATTCCAGGAACATGTAGAAACCGAAATTCATTTGGCATTAAAATAGCCAAGTATCCAATGTGCTTTTAGACTACACCAAAATGATAAACAGAGTCTAAGGAGTAATATACAGTTAGTTATATATATATATATATATATATATATATATATATATATATATATATATTTCACTTCAAGAAAATATAATTTATTCATGTAAGTAATTATTGGATAGTTCATAAGATCTTAAACTGAAAGTGCGTTGAACCAAACTGAACCAATCAACCTGTTCATCTTCATTTGGCTCTATTCCAAACTCACACAATAAATTGATTTAGTATCAATTTTTCTCACAGAAGACTACAAAAGAGTCATATGTCATGTCATAAGTGTATATATACGTAGTAAAATAACCGTTTACAATATGTGATTTAATTGAAAATAAAGGATTTTTAAAGGTACCCGATTCCCTCTTGAGAGATGGCAGTGGTTTCATTTACGTTGTTAGAGATAATTAGGGATTTTTTTTAAAAAAATAATTTCCATTAATTAGGTTGATTATCTGTATCTCCCAAGATTGCACATGCATCGCACATATATTCTGTATATCTTGATGGAGATATTATCTTAGGATAGTTGTTTAGTAAAGCTTATAATTAGGCTGATGTCTTCTTCATTAATATGTATGTAAATACGTACGTACATACGTATGTATGAATGTATGCATGTATATATGTATGTCTATATCAAAGTATACACAAACTCCCTATGCCTTCCTATCAATGCGGAGTATGAACCACACTCCAATAGACTCAACAAAGAAATACTTTACATTGAAAGTCATTTTTCGGTTTTTTATAAAAGGAGATGGGTCTTATGGTGACTGTAGATAGGAAGTATCATGGAAACACAAGGGAACTGATGAACGTGCTTTAACGGGATTTAACCATCGTCAAAGAACACAAAACTCTACTGAAATTTAATCGATGAGAAAGTACATCTGAATAAATATACAATGTTGGAACTTAATCAACAATGCTGATGTAAGAGTTACGACTCCAACTACAATTGAGATATTTGTTGAAACTTAATCTACAAATAGATATTTGAGAACTACAATTATGGTACTAGAATTGAAAGGAAATTAAATGATAATGAGATTTGTTCATTGGTGTAGGGTCTTACAAAGAGTACAATATGGCTATTTAAAACCTACAATGGATAGTTACAAATGGAGTTACATACCATTAGCAAAAGAGAAATAACGTCCTAACGGCAGTTACAAGAAGTTATATTATCCACTAACTTGTATTTTTTAAGACACTTATTTATAAGAAGTCACAACCATCCTAAAATAGCAGCAATAGAAATAACCACCCAATAGTTATCCTCATGTCAATTGCCTGTTGCAAAATTTAATAACATCGTCGATCAACTTCAAAGTTCTTGTGATAAATTTCACATTGTGTATTGTCTATGACTTCACTAGCGAGTTATCGATTTTCTTCAAGTTACTAATGATTTTATTCATAAATAATCACAATTGCTCTCTTCGAATAAGTCCATCACTTATCAATAATAACCAAAAGTTGGTCATTTTTATTTTTTTAAGTAAACAATCTTCTAACACTTTCCGTATCTGTACGCGGGCCTAAACACATGAATTGCAGGATGCAAACATCACTACATGAAAAGTGAAGGCGACAACACATCTACAGAAACAGATAGATAACATTGCAGGAAGGAATTGACCAGACTTGCACGAAATACTTTTACCCCACATTTAGACAGTCAATACAAATCTAGTTCTCCCAAGAACAAACTTTTGTCATGTCAGAGTCCTCGTCATTACTTTCTTGGTCAAGGAAAGGATAGTCTGTGTATCCAACAACAGGGTCATGAGTATAAAACGTCTCCCGGACGTACTCATTTAATGGTGCGTTGATCTTGAACCTATATACTAAGTCAGGATTAGCAATGAAAATTCGACCATATGCTATCAAATCCGCATCTCTGTCAGCTATAGCTGTCATCCCTAGCTCTCGAGTGAACCCACCGGCTGACATAAATGTACCTTGATAAGCTCTTCTCAGAGTCAGCATTAACTTGGCTTCTTCATTTTCAGTACCAATTTGTTCAGGAGATGGCATAAATCGAGGTCGAGTTACATGGAGATAAGCAAGTTCTGTTCCCATATCAGCTTGGAATGTGTTAAGTTGTCTGATCACTGCGAGTCCTAGGTTGAGTGGATCAGAATCCATGGCATTGACGAAATTGATCACAGGTGAAATTCTAACTGCAACGCGATCACTGCCAATAGCTGCAACTACCACTTGGACAATTTCCATCAAGAATCTGCACCTATTTTCAATTGAACCGCCATATTCATCTGTTCTATCGTTGATTCCATCCTTCAGAAATTGATCAATGAGATAGCCATGTGCCGCATGGAGCTCGATCCCATCGAAACCTAACGTTTGTCGAACATTGATGTCAAATGAATGCCATGTTACTAACTTATAAACTGTTAGAACATTATGATTCCCATATATCCATAGAGGTCAAGACCACATATATAACTCTTTAATAGATTAGGCAATGCCTAATAAATAAACTCATCAAACAGGTAGGTCAAGTTAGATAAAAAAATAGTCCGACTCAAATTGACCCAATTAATTAACACATTTTCATGCAATATAAATCTAGTGGCCTATACTCGATCCAACCCACACTTAGTTTGACCCACACCTAACTTGATCCATTTTACTAAAACTCTTCCATAGTTAACTCAATCTAGGACTACTCAAACCCAAACTAAAGTGCGAGCAAGGAGTGAACTAGCGGAAGACTGAGTGAGAACAAAGAGAGTGAAGAAAGAGTCATAGAAGTGGGTTAGGTATAAGTAAGTTGTGAACTCATTAATATACATATTATTTTGAGTTTTACTATTCTAAACTCATTTATGACCCATTTACTAGATATAACTAACCCATATAACAATTTAGCTATCAAATGTAGTTTAAAAAATGAATTTATAACCCATTTTGCATGTCTACTCATAGGCACATGGTTGCAAACGGGTTGGTTGGGAGCTATGAGTATCTATAATGTGTGGAGTACACTTCGGCTTTAGGGTACTTAACATTAATAGGCTATATTTGTTCGTGAAAAATAAATAATTTGAAAAATATTTTCCTAAAAATAATATCTTGTATCACTTACAAAAAAAAAAAAACAATTTCATTGTCAATCAAAATATTTGGATATAGATAATTATTGAAAATGTAAATATCTTTTATTAATTAATTATTTTAAACGATACAGGCATTTTGAAAAATATAATTTTCAAATCATTCATTTTTTATCAAACAAACAGAGCCTAGGTATAATCTCACATCAATTGACTACATGGCTATAATGTGCCTTATATTCATGTGATCCTTTCCATCCAAACATATAAACTTTTAGGCTGGACATTTCTTGCAATAGAATCTCAATCATCCACTTGTTTATTGAGTGACATATTCAACTTTTAACTACGAGGCGAATTCTTTTTTTTTTTTTTTTTTTCCGTCCCTAAGTGCAACAAGTCACTTTTTTTGACGAAATTTTCACTTCGATTTATCTAAGTCAACTTTCTTGTCACCATTTGATTCTTCCCAATGTAATTTCTATATGAATCCTTTCTCCATCCAGTTAAACGAGAAAGATTAGATAAGCTGAAAATTTCGCATATCATGCGTCACAAATTTAAAATAAGTGAATCAAGAAAAAGAAATCTCGTAGCCCAACCTGCTCGGATGGAGTTGATTGCTGCCTTACGAAATTGCTCGACAACCTTCGGAATTTCACATGTTCCCAAGGCTCGAGGTTTGGAGAAATTGTTTTGGGTTCCATCAGGCATGAGTATTTTCCAGTTCTCCGATATGGACCGGTTGGTTGACGAAATTGGCGCACCCCACCAGGCTGATATACTAATAAACTAGAAATAGATTAGAATAAAACAATAGTAACTCTAATTATAAGATACCGGCGAAGGGAAAGTATCAATCAAGAGATAATAGATATATTAAGAAATCAAAGAAATTACTTTTGTGGGATGCCCGACCAGCGTGCCACAATTGACAGAAAATTAGGCCACCCTTGGCATGAACAGCATCCACCACTTTCTTCCAAGCTTCGATTTGTTCTTCGGTGTAAATTCCAGGAACATGTGGAAACCTAAATCCAATGTATTTTTTAGACTAAACCAAAATCATAAACTGAGTCTAAGGAGTAATATACAGTAAATCTATATTTTTCACTTCAAGAAAATATAGTTTGCTCATGCAATTTATTATTGGATAGTTAATTTGATCGTAAACTGAAACTGGATTTGGACCAAACCCACCCAATCAACCTGTAAATCTTTAAGATCCAGTCGAATGTCACGCCATACAGAGAAGGAGAAAATCATGAGCGACCGTCACATGTCATGTCATCAATCTATGTATACGCAGTGAAATAACCGACTACAATCTGAAATTTAATTGAGAAAAAAAGAGTATAGACATGAAAAGTACACAGTTTCCTCTTGGGCGATGGGTGTGGCTTCACTGATGAGAAGACCTCCCTCCGTCGACCGCTGTCTGTAGTACTCAGCCAGCGCCGGCTGTGGCACTCCGTTCAAGACTCGGGATCTGGTCAGAGGCGCGAGCACCACCCTGCGCCGCCATGCGAAACTCGACTCGGTTTCATCTCACACGACCCCTTAAGAATTGAAAATGGAGAGCAAGAGCAGCTAGTATCAGAGGTAGAGAGTACCAATACCCACCTGTGTGAGAGGTTGAATTTGCCTATCTTGTATGGACTGAAGAGGTCCGTCATCGCTGTTTCTGGTTCGGAAAGCCAGACGAAGAGAACGAAAAATCAGAGAGAATCTGTTTTTTTTTTTTTTTTTGATCTGAAATAGGTCATTCATTCATTCATTCATAAAGCAAGGATTACAAGTAGACGATAGATTGGATTCAGAACATAAAATACTCCAAAGAGGTTGGGGTGGTGCGGATAACCAATTTGGAGAAAGAGTTTTGAGACGATGAGCTCTCGCTACCCAATCGACAGCTTGGTTGGCTTCTCTTGGGCAATAGGATAACGTCACAAAGGTCAAATTTTGTTGAATACCTCTGCTTTCTTCTAGCAAACTGCACACAGCCCATGAGACTTCAGCCCGGCCTAATATAGCTTCCACCAGAGTAAGATTGTCGCTCTGCACTTCTAACTTTCTTCCCCTTATTTGTACTTCTTCCACGTGACTTTGAGTTCTCTGTTTCAGAAAGTGCAAAACCGTGCAGAAGCGCTAGGGCTTCGGCGTGCAGAGGAGACGCAGCGTGGATCTTGTCTGCGAATCCGTTGATCACCATGCCTCGCGAGTCACGCAAAATCCCAGCCTCGGAGCTTGTCTTCAGAGAGAATCTGGTTTATGAAAGTCAACGGCGGGGTCGATTGCTCTATTTAGGTAGGCAATGAAGAGCCTCGTCCTTCGGAAGGTCCTAGGATTGATACTGACGCAATCAAATAAGTTTCTTAAAAAGCAAATGACGGGGAAATTTCAGAAGAATCCCTGGAGTGAGTACTTTTTTAAGATACATTCAAACTGGGTGGGATTTACCTTGAAGTACCCTAAATTTGTGATTTTGTTTCAATTGACACCTTATCTCATTGGCAATACAAATCTTCACGGTACGACGATCACATGATGTCATCTGTCATATTTTGCACCATGAGCAAGGACCATAGGGACCGGCACCACTTGCAATGACAAAATGTTGTAATTACAATACAATTCGCTCATATCAATTTGCACATAAGGAGAAAATATAGAGACAAATCCTCTCAAACAAGCTAAGCAACACCCAAAAAGATACTTTTTCTCATACAGTCACTACCATCGACCGCACATTCCATGATTTACGACCACCTTGTGACATGTTTCCTCAACAAGTTTCAATTGCCTTCGTTTTAGACAAAGGAAGTATTGGAATTGAGTTTAGTTTGTTTGGGAAATTTGAGGATTAGGGTTTAGTTTAATCGGGAAATTTGGGGATTTACCGGCAAAGTTAAACGCATGTGAAGCGCATGCACTCAAACCGGACAATAATGCCCTTGTCTACGGCGAAAGAGACCGCACAAGTCACGCATGTGGTCATCATCAAGCAAAAAATTGTGGTGCCGGCGGAATATGGGTTCAATTGAGATGGAGCCACCAACTTTGTGGCACCCCAAAACAGCTAAGGTCGCCACAGATACCTATCGCTCCACCTAATGAATACCAGTTACATCTCTTTGTTTTGGGATTAAAGAAGAACCGTAGTTCATAGGCATTTTAAAAAATAAAATAAAAACAGTCCCATCGTAGCTTATTAGTGGAAGCATAAATAAGTCTCACAATTTCTTCCTTCAATAACCATAATGCAATGCACACCAACTACGCACCATAAGAAAAGATAAAGCCGAGCCACTTTTATTTATATTTTCATGATGGACTTCTCAGGTCGGTACAACCAAAAAGACCAAGACTTTTAGTTAAACTTGGCTACAGCTCAAAAGAGAGATCTCGACCCCCTATATCGATCACGTGTAATCCTCTATATCTAAGTATCGGCTATCCTCAAAAAGTGTCAGCTCCCACTCCTCATGCGGGCCATCACACCCACCCCGGTGCGTCGGGCGGTGGCGGCGGCAACATCCCCCGCATCACTCCGTCACGGCGAACGTGGACCGACAAGAACTCTTAGATGATCAGGCCCCCAGCCAGGCCCACATCATACATCACCAGCACACGAACCCGTATGAACGTCAAACCAGGGATGGTGACACAATCAAGCTCCATACAATCGACCTCCACGTCAGAAGGAAGGCCGTAAAAGGTACCCCGTGTGACCAGAGGGAGAGGCATCTTTCTAATTTGAAATGTTAGTCCCCAAAGGGGTGAGTACAACCACTCAGCAGGTAACAGATCCATTAAATTACTCAATGCATCAAACAGAACAATCATGACATCATAGTAAAGTACATATCATTCATGCATCCAAGCATAACATACCTTGCAGCCATGCATACATGTCACTATACCATATGTGCATACGCCATCATGCACTCATCATCAAGCATCCATGCATATACCATCATGCCATAGGTGCATATACAATCATGCACTCATCATCAAGCATTCATGCATATCCATTACTTATGTGCACATACCACCATGCACTTATACATATTATATCATATAGCCATGCATACATGTCACCATACCATGCATGATTCAATTTCAACTTTTTATCTTTCAATTTGGGTCACCACATTTTTCTTTCCCGGGACCAGTAATTGCATCCCACATTTTATCGCTCGCACCCAACCTGGCATCGTGAGGAACCTCCGGCACACACCTCCGGGCATCCGGCACCCCCACATTCCGGGCATCTCGTACCTCAACTGGCATCACGAGGTATCCCCCGGCACAAACCTCCGAGGCTTCCGGCACCCCCACATTCCGAGCATCTCGAAACTCCCGAGGACATCCGACACGCACACTCCGGGCATCCGGCACCCCCACATTCCGGGCATCCCGATACTCCCGGGGCATCGTCGGCTCACAGCTTCGACGGTATCCTCATTTCTCATAATTCATATTCACATTTGTGTCTCAATATCAACATGGCATGTGATGTGATGGCAGCCAGGTCAATTTCAGTTTCTGATTTTATATGTAATGCCAAATATCATCACATGTGCAGCAAGATTCATTCACTTAAAAACAATATAATTCATGGGGCAAACTCATGTATTATTGCTATTATTTTAGAAACGGAATGCATTCTTTTAATTTACACTTCTTAAAATTTAGTGATTGACCCTAATAATTTCTAAGAATTTAATACATCATAGACAAGCTCTAGAGGCATTTATCTCATGAAGAACACAACACCACCAGAATTTCATACGAAACAGAATAGTCCATGCATTACAGCTTTTGAAATTCGCACAATCCAGCTTGCACAGTTTTAGAAACCATTTTAATTAAATACCCAAAAGACCTTCAAAAATTATGAAATTCGAACATGTGATATTCAAGACATAAAGGCAGATATTTCATGGGGAACACTACACCAAAAGATCCCCATATAATTCGGAATAGACCATGCATCACAGCACTACTATTCTAACAGTTCAACTTGCACAGTTTTTGAAACATTTTTGGTTAAATAAGCAAATGAACTTCAAAAATTACGAAATTTGAATATGTTGTAGGGGCGACATGAAGAGAGATATTTCATGCAGAACAAGTTTCCAAAAAAACCTCATACAAAATGATATAGTCCACGCATTGCAACTTACAAAGTCCGAACGCATCAGATTGCACAGTTTTAGAAACATTTTCGATTAAATACCCAAATGACCTTAAAAAATTATTAAATTCGACTATGTGATAGCCAAGACATAAAGGCAGATATTTCATGAAGAAATAAAAGTCAGATTCGTCCTAGGTAATTAAATATGGACGGTTGAGACCCCTGTTCCTAGTACCAAAATTTCCAGATCCAGTCTTTCCAAAGAATAACGATTTCACCCACTTATACTTGTTTTTTTTGTCCCAAATTTGAGTATGCTATACTCCAAGAAGTTCTTAACAACTTTAATTTAGAAGTCAAAGCCAAAATCCAATTTGAACATCAAATGCAAGTCACTAGAACATCCAAGGTCGAGCTGTTTTCTCAAGAACAACACACTAGGCTAGAGCGCCACCCTTATAACTTCAATTTTTCACATTCTAAACCTCCGAAATTTTTACCATTCAATCACACACACTAAGCATAGCATGCAAGAGTAGATCAAGGGATCCCACTTGCCTCTAGATCGAGCAACGGCGAGCACAAGGGCAGCGGGACATGGCGGCGACGGACGGTGACACACGGCCCCTCCTCCTTCCTTCTTCCCTTCTTCCTTTCTTCCTTTCTTCCTTCTCTTTCTCTCCTCTCTCTCTCTCTCTCTCGGACGAACCCTCCTCTCTCTCTCCCTCTCTCTCGCTTAAACCGGCCATCATTTTCCCCTAATTTTCCTTCCCATCATCATTAGCCATCATCACTTTTTGCATGGATGACACTTGGCCATCAACATGGGACAAATGGGGGAGGGCATGCAAACCGGATTCCCCCCCCCCCTCCTTCGTGCGACAACAGCCCTTCATGGGCTTGGGCCAGCCTTGGGTCGACGGCAGCTTCTCCTCCTTGGGCTTCGTGGGCCGGTCGAGAAAGGGGTGGGGCTATGGGTTGGTTTGGTCTTTAAATGTCCAGCCCACCCTCATCCTAATAATCCACCTTAAACCTTAATTATATAAACACCTAATTGAAATTTATAATTCACAAAACTTTGTGACCTAATTTAATAAATTCCAACCCATAAATCATGTGGCCAAAAATAGACCTATAAAATAATTTCCCACCAAAAGCTTGGCCAAAATCTCAATGCAAAACATGAATTAAAGCACCTCTAAGGATTGACAAGAAATTCTAGGATGCCACAAACTTCGTGGGGTACTTTGAGATAAACCTCATTTTCGGGGTATTTTAAGAAAAATGTCCCACTTCCGCGGGGGGGTGGGGTTGGGAAATTTTTTCACAAATGAGTGCAAGTAAATAACAAATGGGATTGGTGCCGAAGAAAGACTTTCTTTGATGTCCGTCTCATACTCATTTAACCAAGGACTCCGGACTCATTAGCCTTTCTTTGTCATTGTTAATCAGTCATGCCGCCCGTGGCACTTCGATGTCCCCGCATTTTTCGTCATGTCGACTTCTTTACATTTAACTTTTCTTACAAAACTGCTTAATCAATCTAATTTTTTTAAACATATAGGATCCTTGTTCGGCCCTCTTAATCTAAGTCTTGTCTCCGCCATGTGCCTTAGCTAACTAAAAAATTAATGTTTGCCTTCATATTCAATTCTCACCTGACATTAACCACTTAAATTGTTGCTTAAAATAAACTCAGCGAAATATTCCAAACCAGAGCCATCTTCAGCCAGCTTGGGAGGCATTGGCATATGTTCTACTTGTATAGAACCCGATGATTATGGTTGTTATCGTGCCGTTAACCCAATTTTACTCCATCATCTTTCGAGGTTCGTTTTTTTATAAAAAAGTTTGCTGTCCCGAGTCATGTAATGTAAGACGCGCGAGAAGTTCGAATTGGCATTGTAGCTACTACGATGGATCTTAGGATCGTCTCATATGGCAAGGGGCGATTCCCCGGATAGTTTAATAGAATTGTATTCCCCTAGAACGAAATTACAGACTAATGATGATTTTCATTTGCACTGGAAGCCCGTGCCATTACATGTAGTTGCTTTTGAGACAAGTATGCACTTGTTGTTCTGCATTATAGAAAGATTATTTGTTAACAATATATTACTTAGCCATTTGTGTTTAAAACAATTGTGGGTGTTAAAGTGACACTTCCCTCGTCTTACCTTAGTTTTCTTTTAGCCGTTCTTTTAATCATATTAAATAGGGAGTGCTTCTTTTTTCCAAATACGATTTGCAGTTCTCTTTCCTTTGTACCACGTGGAATAATCAAGTCAATAATCACAAATATGTAATGAGCTTGCATAGCAAACAAAAAGGGAATGAATGAAGATGTGTACAAAAGTATTAATCAATGAAAATTATTTTTTTCTAAGACTATCTTATAATGCCTAGAACTTAAACCGACTAGCCATATTTATCTGTTAATTAAAAATTCATTCCAATATTTAATAGATAAGCTAATATTTATCATTAGCTGCACGACCCAGGAACATTATACTAGTAAATCATAACTTGCGCAATAAACATGGAGACCGAGAGTCCACAAGGGGGCCAGTAACTACGGGCTAGAGGAATTGAAAGTTCTAACTAACCTAGAGTCGCATGGGAAGACAAAACAGGGGTTAAGTACCGTAATTTTCTTTATAGTTCATCCCTAGACTTTCTTATGAAGATTTATCCGTAAGATTTTCTTTTTTAATTGAAGAGATATCCAAGAAATTTTCATTCATGAGATGGGATAACAGGCGAGGGGCAAAACTGTTCCTAGGTGCCAAGTAAACTGCCCTTGATGATCATTAGGGACGACTTGGTGACCGCCGCTTATATGCTCGCTGCTAAAGAGATCCTGCGACGGTTTGTGTACCCATGGCCGTGCTTGTTACATTGCATATGGCTATAGCCTTTCCTCCGCCCTGATAGCTACCCTTGCTTGCCTAGTTTATATAAAGACGGCCCAGAGCATCCCCAAAGGGATACACCAGGGACTAGGGTTGAGTATTGCGTCCAAAGTCACCCTAGACCGACCTTAGATCGGTACTATGTGATCCGGTTTCCATAGGAATTGATTCGGTCCTCGGTCCCAAACATTGGAAGCTGGTACTATGGCCCCATGGTATTCAATTCCAGGGTTAGGGTGCTGACCCTAGACCATACACATTTCAACTATTTTATTTATTTTGTTTTTAGGTGATTAGAAATTCAGGCAATCTTTTATGGGTGAATAAGATATGAAGTTCTATAATTCATGTTTTACGTTACATGCTTTTGGCAAATGAAGATTTCTATTGTTATTTTAGCTTTCATTTTGCTTGACTAAGGGATGAATTGGATAAATTCCAGTTACTTTAGATTTCTATTTATTTAGACCGGCGTTTTACTTCTTGCTGTTTTGTTGTTCAATATGGCGGTTCTAAATATTGTATGTGGATGGATATGTACCTTGGAAAAATAAGTTCGATCTTTTAAAGAATACACAAAAATGAAACCATTAAAAGAAATTCAACTGGGTCTTTGGACCAAGTCTAGAATCGGGCTAGACAAGACCAGTAGGGTAGGCTCTAGAATTCAGCACCGAACCAACTCTAAAACTGCCTGCCCCCACAAGGGACTATGGCAACTGTCTCTAAAAGTCACAAGGAATAGGAAACTTCAAGAGGAAATCCAAGGAAATCGTTCATCTTGCCGTCAAGCTAACATTCGTACAAGGAATCGATTTCAAAATCATGTGTTGAGATGAAACAACATCATAATGACATTTCACAATCAACTACAAATTTTCAATGTCATAGAGGAAACTTGGTTGCTCATATAACCAGCTGTCAGTATGTCCATGTCATCTTCCCTAATTTTATTGACCTAAATAGATGTGCAACAAAAAAGATCTCAAAAAAAAATTTCACCATGAGCCAGAATACTAATACAAGTTTACTCAATAAGAGTATGTCCTCTAAATAGGATCATCTCAACAGCATTCACATTTACGAGCGTTGACCATTTTCCTGGTCAAGAAATATGTTAATCTATGTAACCACCAACTCGATCTTGAATTATAGATGTCTCTCGATCATAAGTACTCAATGGCACATCAATCTAAGAAACGATGGACCAAGTTGTGATTAAGTAGTCAAATTTATGGTGCTCATCACTTATAACACATGTTATCATCTATAATGTAGGAATTAACAAATGAAAGCGTGTTACGATTTGTCATCCTTTCACATTATTCTTTTGAGTAATATATGGGTCAACTACTAATGTTCTCATTGGGTATCATTTTAGATTTCTCACCTAACATTACCATATAAAAATAGAAGCTTAACTTATAACATTGAAGACAGGAGAGAGAAAACCTAGTACCGAAAACATAATTGATCGGCTAAGAGGCGTCTATTTTAAACACTCTCAATATAAAAAGACGAGAAATGGAATGACATTTCTGAAGGAAGGAATATATTTGATTTAGAACAATGAAACAATGTGTCCCGTGAATGAACTCAATCATTGGATTGGAATGAATAGTTAATCTTCCAATTGACATATTTGTTTAAAAAGTTAACATTTATTGAAAGGAAATTTCGAAATTGCTTAATCGCAACATTTCAAGTGTCCAACCAAGATTTGACTTAATCAGGACTATCCAATGCTGACCGTTCGCTTGAACTCTTTTTGTATGAACCTTTTTTTCCACATTGACATTACAAACTCTCTAACAACCCAGACAGGTGCCAGCTTCTTTCCGACCAAAAAAAATATATGAACAGTGATTTCTACAATAAATGAATATATTATTCTATGAATTTTTAATAGTTTATTAAAAGATACAAACACGTACAATACAAGAGAGGATTGAACAAGAAGGAAATATAATTACCCATCAAACTCTACGTAATTGATTCGATAATGTACAAATTATGTACCCTATTATCACGGACATAAGGTGAATGCAATGAACAGGTTGCCTTGTTTCTTCGATCCTCCTTAGTGCTTCACTTGTACACTGTAATCCAAAGTTCTCAGGAGTACGAACACACCAAGGGCATTTTCATTAACTACTATGTCATTTCCTCATTTTCTTAGTCAAGAAATGGGTAATCTATATAACCAACAAGTGGATCTTGGGTATTAAATGTCTCTCTGTTGTAACCATTTAATGATGCATCAACCTTGAATCGGTGGACCGAATCGGGGTTAGAGATGAAGAGCCGACCATATGATATCAAGTCTGCATCTCCATTGGCCAAAGCCTTCGTCTTGAGCTCTTGCGTGAAACCGCCGCTTGACATGAAAGTACCTTGATAAACTCTCATCCAAGTTCTCATCAATCAAGCTTCTTCGTCCTCCTCTTCTTCGCCATAATTTTTCAAGCCACTGGCTGTGTATCGAGGTTGAGTCACATGGACTAGAGCCTATCTCATTCCAAAACTTGTTCAGTCTGTCAATGGCCTCTAGGCCTAGATTGAGTAGTTTGGAGTCCGTGGCATCTATATGGTCGATTGCCGGTGAGATTCTAACTCCCATTTGATTAGTGCCAATTTCTTCAGCCATTACTTTAACAATCTCCATAAAAAAATCTACATCTATTCTCGATTGATCCTCCAAATTCATCGGTTCTATCATTGATTGAGTCCTTTAAGAATTGATCAATGAGGTAGGCACGTGCTCCATGGATCTCAACCATCGAAACCTGAATTCGAAGTTGATTTTATTATTAGTACTTATGCGCAATAAGAAAAGTAAATAAAACTAATTTTAGCATCCATCGTGGTATGATTATAGGTCATGGACTAACCTGCTCGAATGGCATGTTTAGCTGTTGGGCGATATTGCTCGATAACCTGCCATACTTCAAGTGTCTGGAGGGCTCTTGGTTTGTAAAAAACATCAAGAGTTCCATTGGGCATATGATGATTTTCCATTTATTAGAGAGATTGATTTGTCGCGGAAATCAAGCACATCCACCCTGGTTGATAAATGTTGACACCTAAATTTCAAGAACCCATTTACCATTCATCGCGTTAAAAATTAGGGGTTAATTTTATCTCTAAAAAAATTTAATTAATTACATAAGTATATAATTTTAGGTCATTTATTTTTAATTTATATTTACGTTTGTAGGTGGCGGATGGGTTCGAATTGATAGTTCAAAACTTTAATTTGATGAGTTGGGCTAAGCCTAGAAAAGAGAACAAATTGGCCCAAAAAAATGCGTAGGGTTTTTAGGGAGGCCACGTATTGAATATACGGCCATTGAAAGAAAAACGTGAGTGAGGCTTCTTTTGGTTCTTGGTCAAAAAACACAATACAAAGGAAAGAAAGGATGAGAGAGAGAGAGAGAGGGAACCGTACGTCGGTCTTCGAGAGAGAAGCTTGAGGCAAAGTCGGAGAAAGGAAAAAGCAGAAGTGGAAAGTGATTGGACTTTGTTCAAAAAAAAAAAAAGTCATTGGACATCTACTGTTCATCTTCCTCCCACTGCCGGCTCCGCTTCTACGCTCCCTCTGCAGGTTCCGATTCTGCTCCGCCCTCCCTGCAGCGGCCGGCTCCGCTTCTGCCCGCGACCCAGCCGCACCACCAGTCACCGCCACTCCGCCGGTCGTCCACGATAGCCAAGCGCAGATCCAGCGATCTGACGTCCCTGCTTGCTGCACCGACGCAGCCCGAGGCCGAAACCCACCGCAATTTCGCCTTGCTGTTTCGCCCTCTGCCGCATCACCGCCACTCCGCCACTACCGTTCCGCCAGTCACCAGTTCCGTCTCCCTCGCCTTCGAGCTCGTGTCGCTGCGTCTGCCTTGAAGCCCGAAGCCGTCGCGCGCTCCCTCGCCTGCAACTCTCGTCGGCCCGCGGAGCCACCGCTCCCTCGCCAGTCACTGCCGATCTACCTGCGACGGCACTGCTGCCCCTGCTCTGTCCGCGATCTGCTTGCAGCCCGCGCCGGTCCGAGATCTGCTGTCACTGCCGCTTCGCCGCACCTCCGAACCTCTGCCCCGCCGACGCTGAAGCTCCGCCAGTCCGACGAAGCCATCGCCTTGCTGCACCGCGACGCCGCTTCTGTTCTGCCCTCAGCCCGAAGCTCCACCGCTGAGACCCGACGCCGCTCTTGCCCTGCTCTGCCCTTCATCCGCGACGCTCTGCTCGACGTTCCAGCCCTCTCGCCGATGCTTGCTGAAGCCGCGCCGATCCCAGCCGTGCTCGCCTTCCTCCCGCAACACCCGTAGCCCGCGAGATCTCGGCGTCGCCACTCTACCTCTCCGAGCGACGCCCACAGCAGCCTTCCGCCGAGCCGTCTCCACCAGTCTCTACTGCAGATCCGGTGGTCCGCTCGTTGCCAGCAACGCCCACGACGCTCCCTTTCGCCGGTGCCCGAACGCCGGTTGCTTCGCCTACTGCCCGAGCAGCACCCCTGCAGCCCGCGCGACGCCGGGCGACTCCCTTGTTTCACTGCTGCCCCTTGCCGGACCTTCGCCTGAGCTCCGACCGAGATGCCCTTGCCGGATCGACGGTGACCAGCCAGCACACGAGCACAGGCCTTGCTTGGGAAGAGAAAAAAAAAGGAAAAGCAAAAAAGGGAAAATCAATTTAGGTAGTTTTTTTTATTCTTTATTTTATTTATTTATTTATTTATTTTATGCTATTTTATTGTTTTTTAGTAAAATCAGTCCTTAATGTCTAATTGAGATTCCGACGTGAAATAGCCCTCAAATTAGAGATTCACAGTCCGATTTTCAATAAATCCAACTTCAGAATACTTGCAAATCAAAATCGTCTAATCTGATCTTTCAAGATTCGATTCACGATTTATTTAAAAATTGGCCAACCCGATCTCATGACGCGAGATTTGGTTTCACGATTTGTGGATATCGATCCTATCTTATCTGATTTTCGTCATTGGTTGAATCAATTTCATTTTGTAAAAAAAAAAAATCCAAAAAATATTTCAATTGGGATTAGGTTTGGTTTGGAATATTTCTTGTTTTAGGGATATTTAAAATAGGGATTTTATTTCGATTTTTTTAAAAAAATAAAAAAGTGCATTCATTTAGGATGTTAATTTTTTTTTTTAAAATTGCATGTTTAATTATGTGGCAATTTTAATTTCGAATTTCATAAAAGAAAAAGAAAAAAATAGAATTAGGGCATTCTTTGCATGGCCTTGCATATTAGGGTAGATTGCATGCTTGTTAAGAAAATAATTATGTGCACGTCATATAGAATTAGGTTCATGAAATGCACGTCATTTAGTGATTGTTGCTAGGTTCATTTAATTAGAAATTACCCGTCATTAAGATCATGTCATTTTGGTTAATTTAGATTGCATATTTAATTATTGCATGTTCATTAAGAAAACAGAAAAAATTATTTTACTCATTTATATAGTTTAGACTATACTACTATGTCATAGCATTTCATGTTAAATTAGTAGTATACATTGCGTGATTCTCATTAAATAAGTGAAAACAAAAAAGAAGCGCGTGTTAATTAGAAATCATATCTAGAATTGTTATGTGAATTCTGATCTAAAATTGCAGATGCTTTCGTTGTTATGAGGTAAGTCCTGCAATTTATTCACTGCTTTATCTGGGTGTTAAATTGGTGATTTGCGCACCCGCATGATCACCTCACATGTCAGGGAGGTAATTTAAAATTACTTCAAACTGCCTTCAAAACATTTTTTTTCAAAAATAAAAGAGAAAAGTACCAAAAGGTGTTAGAGAAATCTAGTATAACCAAATCCCCGAACTCATAAATCTCTGGTTCGTAGAAGTAAAATAATTCTCCAATTATTTTACTTAAGTGTCTAATCAACCTACCATAAACTGATTAGTGGCGACTCCTAATTGAAAAATCAATTGCAGGTTAAGAACTTAAACTTAAGTCGCGAATTTGTATGGGCTTGGGAGAGCCCGAACTAAATTTAGGCTCAGTAATCCATTAGCCAAACCCTAAGTGATTCACCCGAAAATTTGGTCGCGACAATAAACTAATACAATCACCATAATATTTCAATATTGTCATAAACAAGTATAGAAGGTGAATCTTAATAAGCTAACATTGCCAAATTAGGAAATAGTATGACAGCAAAAACAAAATTGTCAAATCCAAATAGTGTAGGTCGTGATTATGTGATTTATGGGGGAGCTACAGAGATATTTGTGGCGTTGTTTTCAAAAAATGAATTTAGTACCATGGTTAGAGGCGCGACCAACGTGCCGAAGTTGACAGAAGATGATGCCGCCCTTGGAATGAACAACATCCACCACATTCTTCCATGCTTTGTGTAATGACCCCAACTCCATCTTTAGGATCTCGAGCAACAATGGTTATTTTCACAACGTCCCAAGCACGTCGCTGTCCCGTTTCATTTTAATCTTTGAGCACACGTGGAAGCGTGTATACAACGCCCGGACAACAACAAGTAGCCATGAAAACAATCATTTGTAAACATACAATTATATCAGTTATATTTACAAGCTATTCTATCACGGGCCGTTATAGTTACAACCACTACATCTTCTATGCTCAAAAGGCCGGAATAAACCTTAACTTCTCTAGTGAGATTGCAACTCATCCATGCTTACAATTCTAAAAAACAACAGGTGAGTCATGGACTAAGTAAGTAAAAACCCCTAATCCTCTACTAGGATGACAACTCGTCATCAAATCTAGCATGAATAGTATTCGTATTATAATATCAATGGTAGATCGATAGCAATATTATTGCTTCATCTTGACTACACATATGTATCCCTTAGGTGTAACTTCCATGCATGCTTACCTTTGGTTATCCATGTTCACACCAAGTCAAATAGTAATAAATATACCAGCATGCATAAAAGGTTCATTAACATACATCCTTGCTCAACTAGGGTATCCCAACTAAACTGAGGCATCTAGCTTTAAGCTAGGTATCTCGGCTCAATCGAAGCATCCCGGTGGCTAGCTTAGCCGAGGCATCTGGGCTCAACCAAGGCATCTTGGCTCAACCAGGGTATCACATTCTCACGAACGATGCATCGCCGCCAATGCTATATGACGATAGTCTTCTTCTTTCATTTAATAATCACATATCATGTGTCGCACAAGCTAATTTCTTATCTTCCATCTTAACCCACACATGAGCAAACCAAACAAAATGGACCTGCGGCATAAAAACAACTACTCACGAGTAGGCACACAACTAAAAACTTGACGATATAGCATATCGCCCTAGCCAAGGGTTAGGAATTCTACTTACTTTCAATGAACCTCAATAAATTATAGATGGTTTTACCAAGAGAGGGTCATCTTGTGAGGTGGTGGGCGAGCAAGGCCAAACTAGAGAGAGAGAGTGTCACGCCCCGAACCTCGAGCACGCGCACATCCCACTGCGGTCGATAGAAATGCGACTTCCCAGGACACGTCGCCGACCCATTCTTTTTAATTACACATGCGGAAGCGGATAAATAATCCCCAGACAAAAACTCAATTGGGATAGAAAAGCAGGATCACATTTTCAAAACCAACCACACTTCTTTATACATATCAAACCAGTCAATTTACAGGACTAGGCTATTAACAAAAGATCTATAGAAGATCAGTCCTAAAAAACAAAGCTGTCCTAAGACTAGCTAGACAGGTCCATTCGCCAGCTCTTCAGTCGAGATCGGCGAAGTCAAAAATCCTCTCAGCGACCCTCACTGGTCTACCAAAAAGCTCCGGAGGATCCGCCATCTAGGGACCTGAAATATTATCCCACAACCGGGATGAGACAATGTCTCAGCGAGTCCTACCCTCTAGAACTCGATTAGGAAGAAAATAAGCCCCAGGGTGCTCTAGCCACACAAAGAGAATAGAGGACTTACCTTGCCTCAGTCCTTCCTGCACGTCAGCACAATTCAATTCTCAATCACATTGATCATTCACAATGATTCAATTCAATCCCATTATCTATCTTTCCATACCGTCTATCAAACCAGTCGTTAATACGACAAATCCTCTCCAAAGCTATATTATATAGACGGTAGCTCGCTGAAGCTGTAGCGTATAGATAGCTCACTGAAGCTGTAGCGTATATGTATATAATATTTGCTCGACCAAGCTGATACATATATAAACAACTGCTCGCCAAAGCTATCAATTCAACAATAACCCAATCCATACCTCAATTAAATCAATCAATCAATCCAATCGATTCAAACTGGCCATACAAACCAATCACGGTGCTAGAAACTAACACCGGGTATTTTCAAGTTAAATACCAAAACTTCTCCAATTTCATATAATTCCTCACTTTGGAATAATTAACCATAATCATCATTTTCACTCAATTCCGCAATTACGCATACAATTGATACAAACTGATCGCACTGCTTTGCGATCAGCATAAATTTAACGGCCGCCATCCCTAAGCAAAATTTTCAAATTATTAAATAATTAAATTTAATTCCGAAAATTAAATAATTAAATATTATATTATAATAATATAAATAATAAAATAATATTTAAAAATTCGAAATAATTATTTAATTAAAAATAATTAATTAGGGCTTAAATTAGATTACACTAATTTAAACATACAATTAGCCCTAATTAAACCCCATTAAACTAATCATACAACTAATCTAATTTACATTAAAATAATCTAATCTAACCACCTAAACCTAATTAGACTAATCTAAACACCCCTTAAGCATGATTATCTTACTAAGCGAGGTTTAGATGATAAACTCACCGGTTTTGCGCGCCGGTGAGTTCACGGCGACCACGACACCAAGGCGGTCGATAAACCCCAAAGCGGCGACACCAACGGAGGCCGGGAAGGGCTTGAAAACGGGCCACGAAGTCTCCAAAACCTTGCTGTCTTCTGCTTCTGATCTGGACTGAACAGCAGAGAAGAAACCAGCAACTTCAACGGCGAAAACGGGCTGATCGGAGCTCCGGCGAGCGGGTGGTTGGCAACCGGCGGCTCCCGGGGTCAAGGGGATCTTGCTGGAGGTTGGTATGGGTGGAGGTAGGGTAGAAATGGGGAGAAAATGGCTGAAAACCGCGAAACGGGCGAAACAGGCGGAACCAGGCGAGTCCAGACGGTCCGGCGAGCGGCGGCTTCGGGCGGCCGTACGGGACAGCCGGAGAATCGTTCCGGCGAGCGGTGAGGTGCTCCGGAACGGGCTGGATGTCTTCTTCGCGGCGATGGGTGGCTCGTTCGCTGATTCAACCGGGAAGTTAACTTTTTACTCGGATCTTTGGCGAAAGGTCGGCTGGAGCAGAAACTGGAACGAGGGGAAAACAAGGGGAAAAAATGGGTCCGGCGGGCAAGCGACGGTCTTGGGCGGCTGAGGGCTGATCCCCTCTGGTTCTTTGAAGTTCAAGATGGACAACAACAATGGAGAAAGCCTTGGGATTAAGGGAGAAGAAGGCTGCCGAAGAGTGGGGCCTCTCGCCTAGAAACCTCAACACTGCCATCTTCTCATCGGCTTTCCACCATGACACCACATGACCTCAGCCACTCTCTCTCCTCCAATCTTCCTCTACAAGCTTGGCAATAGGTGCAAAATGTGGTGTCATGGAGCTACGAATTTTGGACATTCCCCCATTCAATCCATTCAATTCTCTCTTAATTCCAATCAATTGAAGCTCAATTGAAGTTCAAATAAATTGGTCCATGCATCCTCGGCCTTCTCATGACATTTCCCGCCAAATGATCCAACTTGATCCCGAATATTCGATTCAAAATGGCCTCCGACAATCCCGAACAAAAACGGCCTTACTTTGCTTTTCCGCTAAAAATCTCGGTTTGCAGAAAAATGTTGAAAAGATGAGTTGACGTTCCTAAAATGAATTGTGACATGCCGTAACCTTCAATTTCTGAATCCGGGTTTAAAATCACGGTTAATTTCAATCTGGCGCGATTTGAGCGCGTCTAATCTACCGGGTAGCTTTTAGGAAATTTTCAGTGCAATTGACCGTGGTTGATTATTTTCAAGCCACGACATAAATCTTCGACACATTAGCGACTCCCGATTATCGTGAAAATCTCGAGGTTTCAAATACGGACATAGGGTACCCAAAACGAATAATCAGTTCGTCTTAGGCGGTCGACGAGGATATTGAAATCAGGTGGAATCACCCACACTCTAATTACATATCTCGTCGAATCGACCTATTACTGATCTCTGCGTTCGATTCGACAGTGTCGTAATGATCCTTGCAGATTTATACTCGAAAGCGATCGGTTCATGGTCGATTCTCAAGCCTATTGCATTTAAATTCCTTAACGGCTTCCCCTGATAGACTAGTTATCTCGTGAGTGATCAGCTCGGAGAATTGAACTATAAGCGCGTAGATGAAAAGTCTGTCTCATTTAATTGAAAACAGAATCAGAAATTTGGGATGTCAGAGAGAGAGAGAGAGAGAGAGAGAGAGAGAGAGGCACGAAGAGGAGGTGGTGTCTAAAAGGAGGAAGAAGGGAAAAGTGGATGGCAAAATGAAAATGAGGAAAGATCCTCCTATTTATACTACTTGATGCCATCATTACCAAGCCAACTGGTCTATTCTAATTTTCCAAGTGACCCGCCTATAATACTAAGGTGGTAAGCCTACTTATCCAATAATCGTGCCTAAAGAATGAGTTGGCATGGCTAAAGATCTCACTTGGAAATCTAACTTTGTTGGCGTTATCGATGATGGCCTACTTTTTTCCCTTTCATTGGACCACTTGTATCCCCCATTTAATGAGCATTTAATGAAGTTGCCATCAAGGTTGCCAACTCGGCATCTAAGTCCATTAGGTCATCAATGAGGGGTTTGCGTATCGCTTTCCAATTATGCCACATGTGCGCCGTCCTTTTCTTGCCCATCAAGGACATTTTTGACCTCATCATGACATTTTGAAAAGTTAAAAGACACATCACCTCCTTCATTTAATGATGGTGTTCTAGAGTTTTATTTATTTTGTCTTTTTCTTCCTCAAGAAGGCGGTCCGGAGAATTCTGTCGTCTAAGTTGGTTCTGAGGCTAAAAAATGGATCATTATGTACACCTCCAAAAACTTAATCGCATACACCTGAGGCTTGGCCATCATGCCCCCACATTCGGCCAAACCATTCCCTTGGACAGTCGATCGGCCTAAATGACGGTCCATTGGTCCTCGATCAGTCAAGGCTAATCCTAAGATTATCCATGGCCTAGTACTAAGTCAAGGCACTCATGGACCTTAGAATTAGTGATGATATAGCCGAGTTTATCTCAAGACTCATTCTGATCGGCACTCGATCCATTTGTATGGTTCATGATCAGTGCATTACCGATCCACAATTGGACATCACCAATTCAACATTCATCTCTGATCACTAAGAATTAAATAGTGAATGATGAATTTTTGGTCAAAAGACAATCACATTTGATCAAGTCAAATCGTCAATGTATCAATGCATAGCCCTGCGGAATCACCCGCGGCCGGGCACTATGACCGATTGAATCAACCCTTGATCATTCGCTGATCCAAAATCATGCCATGACTAATCCTCGTGATCCAAAAGTCATCTTATGAGTTGATGATCCAATCCCATCGGTATGGTCGGTAGGCAATTCACGGCCGACACCTCAAACAGTTCGTGGCCGATCGGTCGGTCGGTCGGTCGGTCCATGACCGATCATTGATTCCTTACCAATCGAATCGATCGATCTCATGGCCAATGGCTCATGGTCGATCCATTTATGACCTTATGGCCAATCCACGGGGTCGGAATCGAGGGTGTTACACTTTGACTTGCTCTCTAATGTAAATCCCAGGAGTACTCGGAAGCCTGGTTATTCTCAACGTTAAAGATCCTCCTATGATCCAAAGCGAAGTTCATAGTCTGCTGTACAACGGTATGTACACAAATTCAATTCCTTCTTGCACAATATATAGAAGGTAGCTTGATCTCTAGACGAGGACGTACCTGGTACCTGTGTTGGAGATGAGGGTTCCTTCAGGGATGAGAAAACCACCCTTTATCGTTCTTTGCATGTAGTACTCCACATGCGCCGGCAGCAGAATCTCATTGATCGCTCTACATCTCGTCATGGGCGCTAGCACTACCCTGTGAGAGAGATCGAGCTTGCCCATTTGGCACCGATTGAAAAGGCTCACGGCCATATCATACGTAGCTTTGTCCTCTGTCAAGAATGAACAGCAAAGTTCGAAGATGGTGTGACTTGAGGTTGTGCTATATAGCTCTTCGGTCTTTGTAGTTTGTTGGTGCCATTTGAACATTGCAACAAAAAATGGGAAAGATTCTGCGTAATGCAGTTTTAGCATACCAAGGTTTGATTTTCAGATGACTTTTGAAGCAAAGGCGTCGCGCGTTGGGAAGGTCGAATCGCTCCCCGGAGTTTCCTTATTTTCTTTCTTTTTGCCCAACGGTGTTCTTGCGTCGACCAGTCAACATTTCATCACCTGCTACGAAATCGGCGGGCGGTTGGTCACATAGAGCAATCAGTCTATGCTTCCTGGCCAGAAATTCTAATATTAATAAGTAATAATATGTTGCATTACATCATTTATAATAATCTAGCTTGTTCTGGTTGTGTTTTGGACCTTAGATTGGTTTTATTGTTGGAATTGTGCTAAGATGTTGGTGTATTGGCATGTCTAGGTGTAGTTATAGGTTGCGGTGCGATCATTGTTATGATTAACAATGGTTTTCAACTCATGTGGTTGTCCCTTTTTGGTAAGTAGATAACTTTAGTTTGCATCTTGTACCCTGCCCTCAACTTATTTGGCTCATTCTTAATGAACCATATTGGGCTCCCAATTTTTTTTTTTTTTAAATAGCATTCTACTTAACGGCTTCTCTAACTCCTTAGCATTACTAATTTCATTTCGAAATTGAAGACTTGATTCTCATATTAACTTCACATTAACTTCAACATTGGACTTAGGGTGCTTATGCTAATTTTGGCTTTTCATATTCAAGAAGACATTATCAACTAAAACATTTACATACTCACTATTGTCTCCAACTCCCTATTCCTTTCTATTCAACCATAACCATGGACACTCTCATCTCTTATATGTCCTATGTATAAGTTATCGAGATCTATAATGGTAAATTGGTCTTCTTCAGCAATCCTACTATCAAGCATTCCATAGTTCACTTCTTCACATTCCTCACTTGGTGCAAAATGCAAGAGAAAACAATGCAAATATTTTTCAACGTAATACATGACAAAATATAACATTGGAAAATGTGGAGGTTAACAATATAACCTAGAGAGAGATGAATAAGTTATTTTAAAACTTTGATGATCTGTTGTGGAAATTAGCTAATTGCCAAGTAAAGATCACCTTAACCTGATGTTTGTATAAATACTCGCTAATTGTATATCAATGTATATAAGAAGATGAAAAATAGTGGGACACGGAGAGTTGTTTCAGCTTTATCCTCAAGCCTATATCCACTTTTCAGACTAACAATCTCAAGATGGACTAGATTCCGCTAATAATATGCTTGGAAAGTTACAAACGATAAATACTGATCCTTTACACGATATATTATACTATTTGGATTCAATTGCTGCTCTTATACTTTTACACTTAATCCATAGCACAATTGTTGAACAGCATGATAATCAAAACAATAAGACAAAAAGCTTTTAGCTGAGAACAATGGTACATAAGCTACTTGATCTTTTATGTGGCACACTCTCTTCTGGATCTTCATGGTCTTCTCTTTTATACTTTTCCTCAATCTATCCATTGATGATGATCTAGAGAAGTAGATGACCGTTGAAGGGTTTCCGTTGAGCTACTGTCCAGGAAGGGACTACCCATACAACTTCTTTCCTGGGACTTCTGTAAGTTAAATTAAAAATAATAATTGCTACTGTCTTCTCACTGTAGTTTTTGATTAACTTGTCAGACAACCTAGCTATTCTGTTTTATGCTTTATTCTGACTGTTGTGCAAATCCAAATCTTTCAATGGCTCTTTATCTAACCCAACGAATATCAATTGATGTACTCAGTTGTTACTTCCCCATAAACATAATCTTTACTGCCTCAATGAAAACATCATTAGTATCTAATCTTTTGGTTGACTAGTGCCGTTTATTATAACAGAACATTTGCAAACTTCTTTTCAATAGATCACACCATAGATGTTGCGTAGTCCTTTGATCCTAACATTTGCAAACAGTGCAATACGTAATACACTAGGGATAGTTTGGGTATCATCAAAATCACTTATATAAATCATCCAAATCAGTAATGATAATCTAATCTTTTTCATCACCCCTACTATAAAAAATTCCATGCTTCTTTTCTTCACATCCCTCGTCTAGTGCCAAAAGGAAGCGATAATAACGTAAATTTGATTTCACAACATACACAGCAAAACATAAAATCGGAAAAACAAACCAAAATAGTAAAATATTCCAAAAATAAAAGGCCACCACAACACCACTTGCAATTACAAAATGCAATTCACCTATATCAATTAGAGAGAGAGAAAGAGATCCTCCCCAACAAGCCAAACCAAAAGTAAAAGAAATACCTTTTCTTGTGCCATCATTGTTAGTGATTTCACATCCGACAACATGCAACTGCCTTGTTGGCATGTTTATGCCGCTTCAATAAGTTGCAATCGCCTTCTCTCTAAACAAAATAAGTGTTGAAATTGAGTTTCGTTTAATTGGAAAATTTGAGGAATATGGTTTAGCTTGGTCGGAAAATTCGGTATTTTTTTCAACTTTGAAGGCATGAGAAGTGCAATACAATCAAATTAGATATTTTTGGGACAAAAATACCCCATCTATGATGCAAAATACGGCACATGACAATCACGTGGTCGTCATCTAGTGAAGATTTGTGGCACCGATAAGACGGAAGGTCAATTGAGACGGAACCACCAACTTGAGAGGTTATTTTGAGATAAAAAATCATTTTGGGGAAATTTTAAGAAAGATTGCCACACTTTAGGGGCCTTTTCGAATGCATTCGATGAGGCAAATAAAGATGTGATTGGTGTTCATGGAAAACTTTCTTTAACGTTTGCGTCGTACTCATCCGATAGGGACACAGCCGGAGTCTTTTCTTTCATCATTGTTAATCAGTCATGTCGCTCGCGGGATTTTTTATACTTAGCTTTTCTCAAGAAAGTGAAAGTGCTAGTATGAACACCTAGAGGGGGGTGAATAGGTGTAAAAATAGATTCTGAAAAATACAGTGAAAACCTTTACTTTTAACCTGAGTCTAAATAACAGCAGATTTTGAGCGAGATTAGACTTTAGTAGTTAAATAGAACTACGAACAAAATAAAGAGATTCGGGGAAGAGAATAAGAACACAAGGTTTATAGTGGTTCGGCTTAGACCAAGCCTACGTCCACTCTCCCATGCTAACAGCCTTCTTCGCTGGATTCCACTATGCAATCAATAAGAGATTACAACTTTGAGTGCAAACACTTAATAGTAGATCACACTATCTCACTAAGTCACTCTTTTGGTATTTCTCTCACAATCACAAACGTTTAAGCTCACAAGAGACAAGTGTATGATCGAAGATCGCTCAGACTTTGGAATTATAAATTCTACGCTTCATCTCTTACTTGCTCATTAGTTCTTGATCTCTTTAAATACTCCTCCACTTCCAAAACTAGCCGTTGGACAATATCCCGAGGATCGTCTTCCAATATACCCATTGGACTTGGACAGATCTGTATTAAGAAGATTTGGTAACCGTTGAGTGACAAAAGTAGAATTCCAAATTAATTCCAGTCGCTCATACAAACAGAATCTTGGTTTCCATAAGTAGAGCTTCTTCGTATAGAAAGTTCTTGTCTTCAATATCCAATCGTCAATCAATTGGATTGAGTCAATCAAATCAATTTTAATGTAGAATCCAAACCAGATCACTAGCCGTTATATGTTCGGGGCTTGTGTTACGTTCTGTCAAATTGTTTCGTTCTGAATATGCTTTGTTCTGAATCTGCTACGTTATGAGTTTGAGCAACTTCAGACTGAAATAAAGTCTGAGTGCAATAGACTTTACAATCTGGGTCTGAACATATTCTGCTTCTGAACAGATTTAGCTTTAAGATCTTAACATAGTCTGAATAAGTTCAACTCCAGTATAGAGTCTGTCTTCTGGTTCAGCTTTAGCATAGAATATGTCTTCTGGTTCTTCATTCACGTTTAGTCTGGAATTTGTCAGAGTGAGCAAACAACTAATGTAGAATAGACTTTGACACAAAAGTCTGGCAGTCTTCAGACTTTGACACAGAAGTCTGGAAATCTTCAAAATATGCTTTGGACATATGTTACGTTCAGTTTTCTGGCCGTCTTCAAACTTTGATAATATCTTTTATATGTTCTATCATCTGCATGGTCTATTACTTAACCATTAAACACGTTAGTAGCTTTTGATTTATTTTGTCATCTTCAAAACATCATAAGGGATTTCCCTAACATAAAGTGCTTAATCATCTGCGTTAACCAACTAAAATCGACTTTCGCCATCATAGTTAATTCTCACCTAACATTAACCACTTAAAATAAAGATTAAAATAAAATTTGGTGAAAGATTCCGAATCGGGGACAGATATGGCGGCTAGGTAGGCATCGTCATATGTTCTATCTGGAAAGATCATGACATTTCCATACCTGTAAAAGGACAAGAGGAGGAAAATTATTAATTCCGTGTATATTTATTAAACAAATGTTTATTTAATTTTATTTTATTTTCAATTTTACTAATATATATAATAAATCTTTACGTGAAATTTCAATGTAATCTTTCTAATTATTTACGGTAAAAAAATCGCTAACATGGCAATTGACAAATTATCCACGTCAATGTGTCACGTAGAATGGTTGATGATGACTAACCACTACGCCAATAATTTCTGATGGCAATTAATTGGAGGGATTATGTTAGAATTTCACATACAAATTTATGATTACATAGGTAAAATTGGAGAGTCTATTACCAAATTGCTGTACAATAGAGTTTAGAACTGATTGAGTAATTATCTCAATACGAGAAGTGAAAATCAAACAAGAGAACCCGTGCTAGAAATTGGTCGCTAAGTATACTTGTTTGTGGTGTGGGAAAAAGAAATTTCATATGAAATGTCTAAAGCTAAAAGAAACAAATAGGGAAAAGTACCAAAAAAGTCTTCAATTTATTGTATTGGTATTAATTCAATCATAAATTGTTCTAAATATTTTCATATTTTGTCAATTAAGACTATTCGGCTAATTTAGGCGAGATGTTGCTAACGTGAACACCAGTTGTTTTACGTGACATGGCCGAGGCAGATGTAAATATTTTTTAATAAATTTTTAAATTCTTTTTTTTTTCATTTCCTTTTCTTTCCTCTCTCTCTTTGTGCCGATGGCCAACACAAGCCATTGGCTGGCCAGCTTATATGGCATCATTGACATCTGCGTTAGTAATATTTGGCCAAAATTAACTGGAATGACTGAATTAGCATTATGTCCAAAGATCTAGGACTAAATTTGGTATTAATGAAAAGTTTAGGATTGAATTGACACCAATACAAGAGGATTATGGCTTTTCTGGCACTTTTCCTTACAATTGGCTGGTCAAGCAAAGCGTTACAGTCATTGATAGCAGCACCGTCTTCCAACCTGACTGATCTGCACTCAATGTTGTACTTTACTATTTGCCACACTTAAGTCATCAGATTCAATTCTTAAGCTAGAGTTCGCCCATGGAAGAATAGAAGAGAGGGACGACTTGAGAGCTAGAGTTTCAATGAGTTGTGTTGATCGTGGTCGCACCTTCAGCGCAAATCCGTCGATTAATGTTCCTAATGAATCGCGAATTACACAGGCGATAGCTCAATAGAGTAAAAATTAAAAGTCCGTGTCTTCTAAATAGGATCATCTCAACAGCACTCACATTCACGAGCGTTGACTATTTTCCTAGTCAAGAAATTGGTTATCTATGTAACTCCTTTGATATTGAGTTGTAGATATCTCTTGATCATAATAATTCAATGGCACATCAATCTTGAATCGACGGACCAAGTCAGGATTAAATAGTCCAATTAATGGTGCTCATCACTTAAAACACATGCTATCAACTATAATATGGGAAATGAAAGTGTGTTATGATTTGTCATTCTTGCACATTATTCGAATCTACAACTAATGTTCTCATTGGGTATCATTTTAGATTTCTTACCTAACATTAACTTCATAAAATAGAAGCTTAACTATAACATTGGAGACTAGAGAGAGAAACCCCACAAAGAAGAGTGGTACGAAAATGTAATTGATTGGCTAAGAGAAATGTTCATTTTTCTAAAGTGATAATGCCCTCAGGATCCCAATTAGCCTCTTATGGTGGGTTTGATAATCATTGTGTTTCCGGGAACAATTTATGAGTTTTTGAAGACGCTTAGGGCTCGCATGACAACGTTTCTATTGCTCTATTCCCCGGAACAGTTTTGAAACATAAATCCGTTTGGTAATACAATTTCATTTTTCTATTTTTGAAACAAGTTTATATTCCAGAAATAGATTTGGAGTAGAAATCAGAAGTTAAATTTTTAGCTTTTCTATTTCTGGAACAGAAATGAGAAATCAAAACTCTTTTCATCGTTCACTCACATCATCGCCCGTTGCCCACCTGTGACATCTCAAAATTCATGGCAACCTCCAAATACATTAAGGTCTATGAATAGGTGAGGGAAGTACCATCAAGATGTATTGTAGCCATTTGATCCATAATTTGCAATGAGATTTATGGCCAAGCTTTTAATGGATAATTATTTGATAGGAAAGAAAATCCTATCATTGGCCATGTGTTTTATAAATTGGAATTTATGGATTTATGATTTCAAGTTTTATGGTCATATGAAATTGTAATTTAGTATTTATATAAGTGGGGATTTAAGGTAAATTATTAAAAGTAAAAATGGACTTATTTAAGAAAATTTTGGGCCATTTAAGTTTGGACTTTAGGCCCAAGTGAGATGGGCTTAAAGTGGGCCAAGAGGCCCGGCCCATAGAGCCCATGGGGTTGTCGACGCATGGAGGGGGGAGAAGGAGCCGCATGGCCTACTCCAAGTGTCTTTGGAAAGGGAGACACTTGTCTCCTTCTTAGGGACAAGTGTCCCCCATGCAAGATGAGGATGCATGCAAGTATATAAACAACCAAAAAGAAAGAGAGAGAAGGGAAGTGACCGGTTTTGAGGGGTTGAGAGAGAGCTGTCGAGAGAGTGAGAGAGGGAAACCAAGAGAGGAAGAGGGAGGCCGTGCGAAGAAGAAGGAGGAGGATTCGTCCGCCCGTTCGTCCGCCGTTCGTTGCTGCTTTGTCATTGTTTGTTGCTGTTTTTGTGCTTGAATCTAAGGCAAGTAGAGTCCTAAAACCTACCCTTTGCTTGCTGTGAAGTGTGTGTGTGGAAGATGATAAATCGTGGTTGTGGTAAGTGGTGCAATTTCGGAGCTTTGGGGAGAGGTTTGTTGGTCTTGCATGCTGTTTCTGAAAAATCAGCTTGACTGTTCACGAGTTTGTGTGTTGCATGTCACTTTTTACTTGGAATTTCACTTTGACCTCTTCACGGAAGTTGTATACAACATCTAAAAGTATAACATACTAAAATTTGAGACAAAATGGCTGAGCTTTAAGGGGTGAAACCCTCCCTCTACGAAAACGCTAGATCTGAAACTGTTTTGTCGACCTCTTGGTGGTTTTGTGGGTTGCATGTCACATTTTACTGAGAATTTCACTTCAAATTCTTCACTAAAGTTGTATAGAACATCCTAAATACTAACATACTCAAATTTGAAGAAAAACGAACAAGTGTAACCTAGTGAAATGATTTTTCCTTTGAAGACGGTAGATCTGGAAGTATTATACTAGACTCCAGCGACTTCGTGAACTATAAGGTGACTATACGTTGAGAATCTCACCTAGATCCCTTAATGAAAGTTGTAGTGGACTTCTTAAGACAAAACATATCAAACTTTCAGAGGAAATGATGGAAGATAAGTAGGTGAAACCTTGATTTTTCGGAGACAGCTAAACTGGACTGTTCGGTACTAGAAACAGGAGCTTCGACCGTCTATAGTTAATTATCTAGAGCGAATATAGCCTATATTTCTTCATGAAAAATCTACCTTAGGATATTTAATATCACCTGGTAAAATTTCATAATTTTTGGAGGTCATTCGGGTATTTTAATCGAAATATTTCAAGAACTGTGCAATCTGATTTTATCCGAATTTTGCATGCTGTATTGTGTGAACTATATCTTCTTGTGTGAAGCTCTTTTGGGAATGTGTTCTTCATGGAATTGCTTCCTTTATGTCTTGACTATCACATGTTCTGATATTATGATTTTTGAAGATCATAGGGATATTTAATTTACATGTTTTCCGAAATTGTGTAAGCTGGAATTTGGTAAATTTCAAAAAGTCATGATGTATGGATTATTCTAAGTTGTATGGACCCCATGAATTGTATTGTCATAAGTGATTGTATCTTGCTGCATGTATGATGATGATTGAAAATGCATAAAAGAATCAAATGATGAAAATGATCTTGTTTGCCATCACATCATATGCCATGTTGAAATTGAGCTATAATTGAAAATGTGAACTATGATAAGTGAGAAGGCCGTCGGAGGTGTGAGCCAACGATGCCTCGGGAATCAGGATGCCCGGAGGTTCGAACGAATCGATGCCCTTTGGATGCCTGGTTGTATTATGAATACATGCCAAGAGGTTTTCCCCGAGAGTGTCGGAATGCCCAGTTGTATTATGATACATGCCCAGAAGGGGGAGGGGTTGTATTATAATGCATGCCCGGAGGGTAGGGGTAACCATTTTCATGGCGAGCCCTGGAGATTCCTCGTGATGCCAGGTGGGGTGCGAGATGCCCAGAGGTTCGAACGAGTCGATGCTCTTTGGATGCCCGGTTGTATTTTGAATACATGCCCAGAGGTTCCTCGCAATGCCAGGTTCGATGCGAGCGATAAATTGTCGAATGCAAACATTGGTCCTTGAAAAGAAAAATGGATGAGATCCTTGTGAAAGATAAGAATTGAAAATGAATCATGTGCATGGGTGTATGCATATGGCATGATGCATAATTTGCTTATGAAAGTAAATTAATGTTATTTGCTATTAAAAATGCGATCATAAAGGCATGAATGGATCTCATGGTGATGTATGCTTGATAGCATGGATGATATAAATCATGGTGGTATATGCACGATGGCATGGTGAGATATGCATGACTACATGATGGTATGTGCACATATGGCATGGATATGTATGAAGCTTGATGATGAGTGCATGGTGGTATATGCACATATGGCATAGATATGCATGAATTCTTGATTATGAGTGCATGGTGGTATATGCACGATGGCATGGTGAGATATGCATGACTACATGGTGGTATGTGCACATATGGCATGGATATGTATGAATGCTTGATGATGAGTGCATGGTGGTATATGCACATATGGCATGGATATGCATGAATGCTTGATGATGAGTGCATGGTGGTATATGCACATATGCCATGGTGATATATGTATGGATGCTTGATGATGAGTGCATGATGGTATATGCACATATGGTATGATAACATATGCATGGCTGCAAGGTAAGTTATGCTTGAATGCATGAATGATATGTGCTTTGTTATGATGCCTTGATTGTTCTGTGTGACGTAATGAGTAGTTTGGTGGATCTTTACTAATGAGTGGTTGTACTCACCCCTTTTGGAGAATAACATTTCATACTAGATAAGATACCTCTGCTGCCACTGCTACTAGTAGATGGATCAAGTGGTTGGATATGACCGCGAGGAGGAGGATAGCAAAGGAAGGAACTTTTGGACGCCGACCCTGATTGATGGACTTTAAATATATGACTGTTGGAAAAGATGTCGGTCATCTTTTGAAGTTTAGCTGAGTGTAGAAGACCTTGGCATTTCGATGTACCGACTAAAAATGTTCATCTGCTTTATGTAAATAAAAGTGTTCGGCTTTAACTTATATAAATGTTTAGTGTGTGTGCATCGTTTTCTGATTATAGTGAAGGGAGTTGTTGGATATGCTTCCGTTATATGAACCGCTAAGGGACCGATAAAAAAAAAAATGTAAACCCCGGGTTGTATGAACTCGCCGCAATTGAAATGGTATCGAGTGACATATTATTAGGGAAAGTGAAAGGTAAACGAACTATGACGACCCTAACGGATCGGGGGCCGTGTCGAGGGGTGCCACACCACCCGCTGCTCGTGGGATGTTGAACGCTCGCCGACGGTCGCCGGCCGCCCACCACCGACCCCAGCCATTAGCCGCTCGCCACCGAATGCCGGCCGTCAGCCATCGGACTCCGGCCACTCATCATCGACCGTCGGCCGCTAGATGTTGGACACTCATCGGTTGTTGGCTGTTCATTGCCAACCACCGAACACCAGAGGCCCACTGCCAACCATCAAACCTCCCCCGGCGACTCGTCGATCACCACCGGTCGAACTCCGACCGTTGGCCACCCGCCACCAACCGCCAGACTCCAGCCATTGGCCACCCATCGCCACCAGCCGGTTGCCGGTTGCCAAACTTCGTCAGACTCCGGCTTGGCCACCCACTGCCGGCCACCGGACTTCAGCTGTTGGCCACCCGCTGCTAGTCGCCGATCGCCGGCCTCCGGACGTCGGATGCCAGACGTTAGACTCCGATTGTCGGTCACTGGACGTCGAACTCCGACCACCTGCCATCGATCGTCGAATGCCGGACGTCGATTGCCAAACATTAGACTCCAGCCATCGAATGCCGGCCGTTCTTTGCTCCTAAAAGTAGAAATTTTTTTATTCTCTTATTAAACAAATTTTTACTCTAGAAATAGAAATTCTAAATCATTACCAAACGCATTTCTTTA
This sequence comes from Eucalyptus pumila, assembly GCA_016097595.1. Lineage (NCBI taxonomy): Eukaryota > Viridiplantae > Streptophyta > Magnoliopsida > Myrtales > Myrtaceae > Eucalyptus > Eucalyptus pumila. Next base: position 52,126,652 of record CM027848.1, read on the forward strand.
CCGAGAAACTCGTCCATGGAATAGAAATTGATAATTCATTTTCTCGCGTAAATTGCTTTCTATTCTAGAAATTTTGTCATGTGCACCCTTAGTAACCGTTCAAAATTTTTATTCTCGGATAGAAATGTGTTTGATAGGATTCTTAAATTTTTCTATTTCCATTAAATTTTTAATATTTTTATTATATATTATTTTTTCTTTTTTTTTTTTGCTTTTTCCTTTCTCTTCTCCCGTCTCCTTTTTTGTGGCCGGTCATCGGCTATGGTGATGGCTGGCGATCGGCAAGGCGAGATTTGGCGAGCTCGTCGAAGCCTCGCCAGGCCAGGGCAATGTCTAGCGAGCTCACCGGAGACTTGCTTGGCCACCGCGAGCCTTAGTCTGGCCAGGCCATCGGCAAGGCTCGATCTCACCCAAGTATCGCGAGGTTGGCCTTGCCCTAACTTGGTGAGGTCTGGCCTCATCAAATTTGGGGGAGGTCGACCTCACCAGTCAAGGCGAGGTTGAGCCTCACCCAGTCATGACAAGGCTCGGGTCAACAAGCCTCGCCATATCTTGATGTTGTTGGGGGTTGAGGACACTCCAGTGAGATCATTGGCCCTTGTGTAATTGGTTGCTGGCCATAGCCATGGGCGGCAATCAGCCAAAAGGGAGAAGAAGAAGAGGAAAGAGAAAAGAAAAGAAGAAAAATTAGACTTGATTATGGGAATTGTTCCCGGAAATAGTAAGTACATTTTTTCTACTTCTTTATTTTATTCCTAATCTATTCTTGTGAACAAAAAAAATAAACTTTTATTCACAAGAATAAAAAATTTACCAAACGAATTTATGTTCTTTCTTTATTCCGAAGAACAAAAAAACAGAGTTGTTTCCCAGAGCGTTACTAAATAGGATCTTGAACTCTCTTGGCATGAATAGACGAGAATTGGAATAGCATTTATGAAGGAAGGAATTTTTTGAAATTGAACAATGAAACAATGTGTCTCGTGAACGAACTCAATGATTGGATTTTGGATTGGACTGATTGGACTGAATAGTTAATCTTCTAACTGCCATATTTGTCTAAAAAGTTAACTTTTATATAAAGGAAATTTCGAATTTATTTAATCGCAGCTTTTCAAGTTAAAAGGAAATTTCGAATTTGTTTAATCCCAACTTTTCAAGTGTCCAACCAAGATTAAAAAAAATCAAAGCCTATCCAATTTTAAATGCTCACTTGGGAGCACATTCTTTCAAACAACACTGACGCGGTGCTCTCGTATTTCAAATAAATAGTTCCCTTCTATTTTTCCGATGGACTATTTTTGTCTACATTCACCCTATAAACTCTCTACCAACCCAGGTGGGTGTCAGCTTCTTACCGACAAAAAAAAAAGCAAATTAACATCCGTTTCCACCATAAATTGATTACATTATTTTACTTAATTTTTAATAATATATCAAAATATATGAACACGTACAATACAAGAGAGGATTATAGTTTGTTGAACAAGAAGGAGAATGATTATTCATCAGACTCTACATAATTCACTCGATAAATTACAAATCATTTACCCTATTACTACAGACATAAGGCATATGCAATGAACAAACTGTCTTGTTTCTTCGATCCTCCCAAGTGCTTAACTTGTACAATGTAATCCAAAGTTCTCAGGACTACGAACACGCCAATAGCGTTTTCATTTAATAGTGTGTCACTTCCCCATTTTCCTGGTCAAGAAATGAGTAATCTATAAAAACTAAAAACTAGATCTTGAGTGTAAAATGTGTCTCTATCGTAACCATTCGATGGTGCATTATCTTGAATCGGCGGACCAAATTAGGTTTAGAGATGAAGAACCGAGCATACGATATCAGGTTCGTGTCTCCACTGGCTAGAGCCTTCATCCCAAGCTCTCATGTAAAACCGCTGCTCGACATGAAAGTACCTTGATAAGCTCTCCTCCAAGTTCTCATCAATCGAGCTTCTTCATCCTCCTCTTCTTCACCGTAATTTTTTGTGCCATTGGCCATGAATTGAGGTTGAGTCACATGAAGATACGCGAGTATGGAGCCTATCTCATTTTGGAACTTGTTCAATCTCTCGATGACAGCTAGGCCTAGACCGAGTGGATCGGAACCCGTGGCATCCATGTGGTCAATTGTTGGTGAGATTCTACCTCCCATTAAATCAGCGCCAACTTCTCTTGCTACCACTCTGACGATCTCCATCAAGAATTTGCATCTATTCTCAATTCATCATGCAAATTCATCTGTTCTATCATTGATCGAGTCCTTTAAGAATTGATCAAGGAGATAGCCATTTGCTCCATGCACCTCAACACCATCAAAACCTAAAGTTGAAATTGATTTGATCATGCACAACAAACAAAGTAAATAAAACTAATTTTAGCATCCATCACGAGATGATCATAGTTCATAGAGTAACCTACTCAAATGCCATTTGCAGCTACTTGGCCATATTGCTAGATAACCTGCCATATGTCATGTGTTTAGAAAGCTCTTGGTAGGTGAGGAACATCGAGAGTCCGATCAGGCATGATGATTTTCCATTCATCGGAGATGGATTGATTTGTCAATGAAATCAGAGCGCGTCCATCAGATTGATAAACTAATATGATCACAATATTACCAACTGTTGTTGAAAACAAGTATAGAAGATGAAACTTAATAAGTTAACATTGCCAAGTTAGGAAAATAGTGTGACGGCAACAACGAATCGTCAAATCCAAATAGTGCAGGTCGTGATTATGTGATTTAGGGGGGAGCTACAGAGATATTTAGTGGTATCAATTTGAGAAAATGAATTTAGTACTATGGTTGGAGACACGACCAACGTGCCAAAGTTGATAGAAGATGATGCTGTTAGGATTTGTTTCGAAAAACAAGAATACATGCATAGGCATAATGGCATCAAAGTTTGACTACAGTGGAAGTAGAAAACACTTGTACACGTATTTCCAAATCATTATTCATGCATTTTTAATAAAATCACATAGAAGTGATAAAGAGGCTAATCACATTACCCTTGTGTCGTACTTCAAAAATTTGATTCTAATGGTCTTTAGATTTTGACCACGAACGTTTGATGTCCTTGCAATGTTAATTTTGACGTTTCTCATTATCTGACTACAAATGTTTGATCTCTCAGTGACACTAACTCTAACATTCTTGAAATTCTAACCATGAATGTCTGATATCTTATGATAATATTGGTTCTGACGTTCTTCAAATCCAGAATATCTTATCTCCTCATACAAGTGTTGGTTCTCTAGTTCAGACACACTACCAATCTTGCGTCGAACGATAGAGATAAATTGAGAGAGCTCATCTTGACAATTGTGCTAATAATTGCTCTTGTGTGTGACTATCGCTATCATCTCACACAGCTATTATCAATCATCGATCACTTCATAATCTGCTCTCTTAATTACCTTTTTATAACCAGTCCCATATCATATTTAAATCAGCTCATTAACTTTAAAACCATTTTAGAATTAATTCGGTTATAACGTCTGACGAATGTAAGTTTTGAGATCGTTTCAGATACTAATTTGGGTATTAATTCTGTGACTATTACAGAATATTAATCCAGACATTAATTCATATTCATAAGTCTTCATTCAAGGCATCAATTTTGTAACTGTTACAAGACTTTAATTTGATCATTATATTTGAAACAATTTCAAAACATTAATTGGTCATTTGAATTTAAAATGGTTTCAAATCATTAAACTACCCATTGATTCTGAAATCGTTTAAGATCATTAATGTAACCGTTAAATTTGAAACTGTTTCAGATCTTTAATATAGCCATTAAGTCTAAAACCGTTTTAGATCGTTAATGTGATCATTAAATCTGAAACCTTTTTAGATCTTTAATATAGTTGTTAACTCTGAAACCGTTTCAAATTATTAATTTGAATATTAATTGTGAACTCATTTTAGATCATTAATGATGTCATTGATTCTCAACTCACTTCATATCATTAATGATGTTATTGATTCTAAACTCACTTCAAATCATTAATGCGGCTATTCATTTTGAATTCATTTTAGATTATTAATTCGATCGTTGAATCTAAACTCGCTTCAAATCTTTGATTTGGTCGTAAAGTTTGAAACCCACTTCAGACTTTGTAAAGTCTAAAGCCCATTTTGGATCTTTTATTTTTAGTGCGATTCAATCTAATTGCCTTAATTGCAAACAAATTTGTAATATTGTCTCTCTCATTCATATGTTATTCTAATTGGTTATGGTGTGTGACATCCCTAAATTCATTATTGAGCTAGCAATAGGATTTGTACTAACGCATTAGCACAACGAAAAAAGCTTATTGTCCTAATTAATCTCCTATTCCTACAAACTGTGAGTGACACATAATAATATGTCATGGCTATCCAGACAGTGTGAATGTTTGAAGAATATAATGAACTTGTCAGCTTTGGCAACTGTGTACCATGTCCCGATTGAACAAATGCCATGAAATTATTAGTTAAGCCACAAATTTGATCATATGTCCAAATCTAATTGACATTTATTCTATGAGACATCAATCATTCATTCTCTGTTACCATCCTGGTCGAGGATTTCAATACAAAGTCATGATTAAATCGCATAGGACAATAGTCTTGTATATCTATACATAACAAGAAGACAAATTCCATATTGCGTACGCATTTGTCTTCTTATGTAAATAAACTATGATCACCAAGTACAAAGATGGTTCGACAAAGCATCAATATGTGCACTTGTGAACCACAGCCATCCAACATATAAATCAACATTGTGCCTCAGGTCTAAGTATGTCACACCATATCAAAGCATGAACGGTTAGCCATTGACCCCGCTAAAAGACTTCCATGTTGCCAATCATTTTATATATATCACATTCAGTGAACTTGTCTAAGACTAACACTTGTATTCTAGCTCAAATATCATAATACCCAATGACTTGTGACTCATCATTCCCTCATGTATCTAATATTAAATGTTTAAACTTGAAAACATACTAGTCTCAACAGGATCATTAATATCCTCTCAATAATCCATCTACTAGGAATTGTTTAAAGATTCAATATAATTATAAACCTGTTACACATACTCTTAATACCTTAAGAATAGGTACAATCACAACTGATCTTATAGACTTATTCATATCAATAGGATGATGAATGAAAATTTATTTGCAATTAAAAAATCCATAACATGTAACTATTGTTGGAGAAAACTTCCATATTTGTTTTGAAGTTGACAAAATGTTTCCATCAGTCTAGTCTGAAGACTTGCAGACTCTTTCGTCAAAGTCTGAAGACCTCTAGACTCAAGATTTAAAGTCTGCCATCATTGACAGCTTCTAGACCAACGAAGAAAAGTATTATCCGTTGAAGAAGACTTATCCAGATGCGAGTACATCTTTAAGGATTTAATTCGTGCAGTTGAAGAAGATCTCATAGTTGGAGATGGCACCTCGAGATCTATTATTCGTATTGAAATTAATTCGAGTAATTTAGATCCGTTGATTGGCGAAGTATACTTGGAATGTTCTACTTATGGAAACCTAGATCCTGATTGTATGGGCGAGCAGGATTGGTAGGCTATCATCATTTTCCTTAAATAACTCGAGATCTCCCTAATTGATTCTGTCCAATGGGTTGATTGGAAGAACTCCTTTGGAAGGTGCCAACAGTTATGAAGGCATGGAGGAGTATATAAGGAAGACGCTCTAGTTATTTGAGTGTGTGTGTGATAGAAAAATTCCAAAGTCTGAAGCTCCTTATTCTTTGTTGTTTCATTTGTTGAGCTTAAATTTGTATTCAAAAGAGAGATTAGATACTTATGAGACCTTGAGGAAGTGCAGCAAAGTCTCTATACTATGGAATCAATGATGTGAGACCTTGAAGTGTTTTTACTTCTGAGTTAAAGATCTATGGCTAGTATGTTGGCTCCAGGTTTGGTTGAAGGCCAAAGCAACATCAGACCACCTTACTTCGATGGCAAGGAATACAACATATGGAAAAACAAGATGAAGGCATTCCTAAGATCGAAAGATTCTCTGGAATGGGATGTGGTAGAAAAAAGGAATCATTTCTAAAGCTACATCAATCTCAGAGAGGGGAAAAGAAGTTGCAGAAGCTAGCAAAATGACCCAAGAAGAGATAACCAAGAGACAAGCTCTTGATGTAAAAGCGATTTACTCTTTATATTGTGCATTATCTCCTACTGAATATAATAGAATATCTTCTTGTGAAACAGCCAAAGAAGTCTGGGATAGGCTGCACATTACCTATGAAGAAAATGATCGAGTGAAAGAAACAAGAATTAATATCCTACTCGGACAGTATGAAGCCTTCAAGATGAAGCCATGAGAATTTATCATTGATATGTTTAGTCGCTTCACTGAAATAGTAAATGGTCTAGAGTATCAGGGATAGCCAATCTCAAGACCCATGAAGGTTAACAAATTACTGCATGAACTCTCCAAAGACTGGAATCACATAAAGACTTCAATAAGGGAAACACAAAGGATCATGCCGCTCTCTGTAGACAAACTAGTTGGCACACTTCAATCCTATGAAATGGAGCAAATCAATGATGAAGAAGATCCCAAAGGTAAAAAGTCCATTGCTTTAAAATCTAACGATGATTCTGATGTTACAAACTTTGAAGAAGATTTAGACGATGAAGAGCTAGCACTTATGATAAGAAGGTTCAGGAAACTGAACAAAAATGGAAGAAGATTCAATTGAAAGAAACAAAGCACTCAAAAGTTTTAGAACAAATCAACTGAGGATGATGAATCCAATAAAGATGTGATTTGCTTTGAATACAAGAAAAAGGGACACATCAGACCTAACTGTCTTTTGTTGAAGAAAAAGAAAGGAAAAGCTGAGAAATACAGAAAGGCTCTTAAAGTAAAAACATGCAGTGATACTGAATGCGAAAAAAGTGACGATGATTATGTCAATATTTTTTTAATGGCAAAATCAAAATCAGACTCAGACTTTGAGACAGACATGAGACTCGGACTCAAACAGTGAAATTGAGGTAAGTAATGTAAAAATTCCTACTAAAATCTCGAAATATATTGATGAACTTTGTCTTAGCCTCAAAACTTCTCTTAAGAGGATTTTCGAGCTAAAAAAGGGAGAATTCTACACTGAAGCAACGGGATAAATCTTGGAAAGAAAATTTTGAAAATTTGGACAAAAGTTTTGTCATTTTGAAAGAAAATACAGACTCTCTTTCAAAAGAAAATACATGTTTGAAAAATGACATTTCAAATGTTTCAAAAAGGTTTTCAATAGGATCTGAGAAGTTAGAAAAGATTATTTCAATACAAAGACCTTACTTTAACAAATCAGGTTTGGGAATGGCTTCTGAAACCATTCCTCTAATTGATTTTCCGAAAGTAAAGGAAAGAATCAAACAGAGACCTACAAAAGCCTTTTAAAAAGTCTTTGTAAAACCTATTGGCCAAAGTGCTCTCAAATGTTCTAAGTGTTACAGCTCAGAACACTTTGAGAAAGAATATCCTATGGTTTGGAGACATGTTAAGAAAGATTGGGCAAAGACTGCATATTATACTAACTCCTCTGGACCCAAGAAAATGTGGGTACCAAAGAAAGCTTGGGGTTCTTTTTTAATTGCAGGTCACTATCAAGAAGAAAATTAAATGGTATTTGGATAGTGGCTGTTCAAGACACATGACAGGAGATTCAAGTTGTTTTATAAAGCTTGTTCAAACAAATGGAGGAAAAGTCTCTTTTGGTGGAAAAAGCAAAGGAAGAATTGTTGGATGTAGAATAGTAAAGATTGGAGGTCTCACAATCCATAATGTCTCCTTGGTGGAAAGACTAAATTACAATCTACTCAGCATAAGCCAACTGTACGACACTGGGTTCAAAATCAATTTCCAGGAAGGAACATGTTCAGGAACCAGTAAAGATCACTCTTAATCTTTTACCGGGCGTAGACATGAGAATATTTATCTTCTGGATATAAAACCAGAAAGACCTCAATGCTTGATATCAATACAATATGAAGTGAATTTATGGCATCGAAAGCTTGGCCATATCAACATGAAGCAAATTGCCAAAATCTCTTCTAAGAAGCTTGTTCGTGGGCTACCCAACTTGAAATACCAAAAATCTAACTTATGCACACCATGTGTGTTGGGAAAACATGTTAGAAGTTCTTTTAAACCAATAAATCAAGTTTCCACTAATCGTGTGATGTAGCTCCTTCATATGGATCTTTTTGGACTAACTAGAACTCAAAGCATTGGTGGAAAGAGATTTTTCCTAGTAATATTGGAAAATTATTCACGATTTACTTGGGTCTACTTTCTGGCAAGTAAGTCTGAAACTTTCTCTCACTTTTTAAAGTTTGCTAAGAAGGTGCAGAATAAGAAAGGTTATGCTATTTCAAGCATACGGACAGACCATTGAAATGAGTTTGAAAATCAAGACTTTGCTAAATTCTGTGATGAATCTAGTTTTTAACATGTGTTTTCCTCTCCTTACACTCCTGAACAAAATGGAGTTGTGGAAAGGAAGAATAGATCTTTACAAGAAATGGCAAGAACTCTTTTAATTGAAAGTAATATTTCTTCTCGTTTTTGGGCTGAAGCAGTTTCTACAGCATGTTACATTATTAACATAGTATTCTTAAGGCCTATTCTAGATAAAACTCCCCATGAGTTATTCAAAGGAAAGAAGCCAATTGTTTCTTATTTTCATGTTTTTGGTTGCAAATGCTTTATATTGAAAAATGCAAATGATCGAATAGGTAAGTTTAAAGAAAAATCAGACGAAGAAATCTTCCTTGGATATTCAACCTCTAGCAAAGCCTACAGAATATTCAACAAGAAAAAAATCGATGAATGTCAAATTTCAATACTCTCTGCAAAATCAATCGATTCAGACTTAAACCGAAGAATTTGAATCTGCTCCAGACTCTACAAAGTTTACCTCCCCTGAAGCAGCTCAGACTCCAAAAGAAAAACAATGAACGGATGTTGAAGAATCAACTGAAGAAGAAGATCAACAATCTATTAGACTGACCAGCAATTGGACACATAAGTCTAGTCATCCCAAATAACTCATCATTGGCAACATTGATGAAGGAATTCATTCCAGATCCAAAAAAGGAAGAAGAGTCTAGCACTGTGGCACTTCTTTCTAAAATCGAACCCAAAAGCATAGAAGAAGCTTTAATTGACGAAAGCTGGATTGAAGCAATGCAAGAAGAACTCAAGCAGTTCAGCATTAAAGATGTTTGGGAATTAACTCCTAAACCAAAAGGTAAATCTATTATTGGAGCTAAATGGGTTTTCAGGAACAAGATGGACGAAAAGTGAAAAGTGATAAGGAACAAAGCAAGACTCGTGGCCAAAGGATATATGCAAGAAGAAGGGATAGACTATGATGAGACCTACGCTCCTGTAGCAAGGTTGGAAGCAATTAGATTATTACTTGCTTTTATTTGTTATAAGAATTTCAGGTTATTCCAAATGGACGTCAAAAGTGCGTTTCTAAATGGATTTATCCAAGAAGAAGTCTATGTGGAACAACCTCCCGGATTTGAAGACCTAAGGAAACCAGACTCTGTATTCAGACTGAAAAATGCTCTATATGGATTAAAGCAAGCATCTCGAGCTTGGTACGACAGGTTAAGTAAGTTTTTACATTCCATTTATTAAAAAGGAAGGTAAAAACTTTTTACTTGTTCAAATTTATGTTGATGATATTATATTTGGTTCATCTAACGAAAACCTATGCAAACAGTTTTCTAAGTCTATGCATGATGAATTCGAGATGAGTATGATGGATGAACTATTCTTCTTTCTCGGACTACAAGTAAAACAATTGAAGGAAGGAATTTTCATTCATCAAGAAAAATATGCTAAAGAACTTGTTAAAAAGTTCGTATTTGAGAATTGCAAAAAGACTGATATACCAATGTCAAGTTCCTCGAAACTGGACAAAGACGAAGGAGGAAAGAAAGTTGACTAGAAGCTGTACAGGAGTATCATTGGTTCACTTCTTTATCTTACTGCTTCAAGACCTGATATTTTGTTTAGTGTTTGCATTTGTGCCAGATTTCAATCAGATCCCAAAGAATCTCATCTAAGTGCTGCGAAACGCATCATCAAATACGTTGCAACAATCTCTAAGTTAGGTCTATGGTATCCCAAAGAATGAGACTTTACTCTCCTTGGATATTCAGACACAGATCTAGCAGGTTGTAGATCTGATAGGAAGAGCACTTTTGGCACTTGTCAATTGCTTAGTAACAGAACAGTATCTTGGTTTTCAAGAAAGCAAAGTACTATAGCTCTTTCAACAGCAGAAGCAGAGTATGTGGCTCTTGAATATTGTTGCTCTTAAATCTTATGAATAAAACAGCAGCTAAGAGACTTTGGAATCGAAGACTCATGCATGGAGATCAAATGTGACAACACCAATGCAATTAATCTCACAAAGAATCCAATTCTTCATTCAAGAGCAAAGCACATAGAGATTCGACACCATTTTATTAGAGATCATGTTCAAAATGAAGAAGTCTTGATCCAATTTATTGACTCAAAGAATCAACTAGCGGACATATTCACAAAACCCCTAGAGAAAAGCTTATTTGAGTCTATTCGCTCCAAACTTAACATATTATCTCTTAACATATGAAGAAGCTCAGACTCAAGGATAAAGTCTGAAGATGCTCAGACTCAGAAGACCAAAAGTTATGACTGTAAGTTATTTCGGTTCTAGCAATTTAACTTTCGGATAAAAACTCAAAGAGGTACGATTGCTTATTAATCGTCAATTGATTGATGTTGTCTTTCCAATTTTTGAAGTTGTAGCAATTATTCTTTTAGGAAGTTATCATCTTTTAAAATACAGTTATCTATTTTCAAAAAGGCAATTATTCATTTTTGAAAAGGCATTTTTATTTTGCCTTTTACGACGATCCGTATACCTCGTTTCGACTGCTTTATATACTGTCCTTCTTCTTCGTTTTTACTCATAAACCCTAGAGCACAAAACTTCACTTTCTTACTTTTTCTCTCTAATTTAATCCTTAAAGTTCTCATCTTTCTCATGAATCGAGTTCGAAAAATCTCTTAAAGATTGTGATAATGTCTTCCCAAAGAAAGTCCTTAAAGATTGCAAGTAGGGGACCACAGCATATGCGTGAGGATCCTACGCACTTCTATCTGACTGAGGAAGAAGACTCTACAATGCAGCAGCAAAGTCAACAACAACATTCTTAACCGTGTCATTCTTCTCAGGCTAGACCACAAAAGCCTCAGCAACAACAAGCAGAGGAAGAAATTATTGAGGATGTCAAATCTATATGGACTCTTAAACCTGCTTTTACTTTCAAACTCTACACTGCCTTGAAGGAAGAAGGTTCTGCAATGACCTTTATTGATGAACTTTTGAGAGAAAATGGATACCAAAATGAAACCGATTTTTTAAGAACGATGGAACGTTTGGGAATCGCTCCTGCTAGTTCAGCAGAAAGGGCTTTTACGAATTTTTCAAGTGATCCACGTTTTGGAGGAGCTAATCAACCTGAGGGAAAAGATGACGATGAAAAGATGTTCACTCATTTTAAGCCTAGGATGGGTGTTGTTGTGAACATTCGAGGAGGAAAAGCGGATTTGTTTCACTCTGAAGAACACAAATGAGTGTATTCTAAACTGCTGAAGTGATGGGTGATGAACCCAAGGAGTGTGGATTTTGATTTTCTCGATTCATTGAACGTAAAGTGACGGGAGAAGTTTACTTTACTTAAACTTGAACGATTTTGTTCTGAGACAACTGTAGCTTATCCGGAACTTGCTGCATATTTCTATTCTAATCTAAGCTTTTTAGATGCGAATAGATTTTCCTTCAATATTAGAGACCAGGATTATGCCGTAGATATGGACACTTTGGCTGATGTGATTGGAGTGGAGAGAAGGATTTTCCAAACAATCAGTGTGTCTATTGGTCATGCCACTATGGAGCTTGTTCGAGATAGAATTGCAGAAGGCCAGATTTCGTATTTGAGGATGAGTACCTCTAATGTCTTGCTCCATAAGATTGTGATTAACTGTCTCAGATCCAAATCCACATCAAAGACTGATGTCTCCAATTATGAAGCAAAGCTAATGTACGCCATCAACATTGGTTACAAGTTCTCTCTACCTCACACCATCATGTTTCACATGTATAGGTCAATAATAAATGACAAAGGACAACTCCCTTATTCTGCTCTGGTTACACGTTTGTTCAAACATCTTAACTTTTAGCCTCCCAAAATTCTGTGTGTTCGAACCGTTGATCCAATGGTGGTAGGACTGAAGATGGTTTCAAAGATGCGTCTGAAAGAGCTAAACAAGGCTTTAAAGAGATTTAAAGTGAAGACCCCTGTCAAGACTCGATAAGACCCTGTGGTTGCAAAAAGAAAAGGCAAGGAGCCCATGACAGCTTCATCTAAGAAGAGGAGAGCACTTATCTTGCAGGATGAAGAAGATGAAGATGACATCACTATTTCTACTCTTGCCTTAAAGAATTTATAGCGTCTTGTTCCAAAGACAAAGAATCGAGAGAACCAAGACGAAGAGGAGACAAAGCAAAGAAGCAAAGAGAGGGAAACGATGAGGAAAGAAGAAGAAGAAGAAGAAGGAAGAACATAAGAAGAAGAGTGAAGAGGAGAACAAACAGAAGGAGAAAGTCATGGTGATTCTCCAGCAGAGAAAAAAGTACAAGATCATCGTGACATTGAAGAAGAGACAAAAGAGTACTTCTCTCCACCTGAAGGCACTGAAACAGGGGGAGCTGCTGATAAAAGAGGTACTCCTTCACTTGTTTTTACCAGTGATGATGTTAGTCGTTCTCCTGTCGATCTAGAGGATGTGTATGCCTCTCACTTTCCTGAAGATGGTAATGAGGCTTAATCTCTAGGTCTGGATGTTCGTGCTAAAGTTCCATCATTCGGTAACACTCCACAAACTGATCATGTTGAAGCAAGCACACAAACTAACAACTCAGCAGACTTTAAAAGATTGCTTGAACTTCTTCTGGAGATCAAAGGTCAGATTTATGCCTTGGAATGTGAATTTCAGAATATGCGGGATGCTCATCAAGCCACCTCAGTTTCTTTACACGACCAAGTTCAAGCCCTTAAACTTCAAGTTCAAGCTAACGCAAAGGGTGAGGATTTAGCGCAACTGAAGGAGGATCTGAAAAAGCTGGAGGTGACTGTCAAGTCTATGGGAGATTTCCAGCTCATTCGCATTCCCAAACAATCTTAATTTTATCTAATTCTCTTTATATTCTCTACTTTTTGCTGTTGACAAAAAGGAGGAGAAATTGGTGCAGATTTGACTCTGATTTTGTTTTGGTTTTAAGTATTTTGACTTATCTTTTGTTTGGATGGACTAGTTTGGACTACTGTTTTTTAATGCTTGCAGTATCTTAAGCTATGATTTTGGTAAAGATAGTTGTTTTTACAGGACTAACTTGTTTTTTGTGGATGCAGAATCGCTACTATCTTTATCCTAATCTACTTATCTTTTATGAGATATCTTTGTTTGTTTAAGGTAATGTCTTGCAGGTTAAAAGTATCCAAATCTGCAGGAAAGTTTTGTCACCATCAAAAAGGGGGAGATTGTTGGAGAAAACTTCCCTATTTGTTTTGAAGTTGACAAAACGTTTCAATCAATCTAATCTGAAGACTTGCAGACTCTTTCATCAAAGTCTAAAGACCTCCGGACTCAAGATTTAAAGTCTGCCCTCATTGACAATTTTTCAGACCGACGAAGAAAAGTATTATCCGTTGAAGAAGACTTATCCAAATGCGAGTACATCTTTAAGGATTTGATTCGTGCGGTTGAAGAAGATCTCACAGCTGGAGATGGCACCTCGAGATCTATTATTTGTATTTAAATTAATTCGAGTAATTTAGATCAGTTGATTGGCAAAGTATAATTTGAAGGTTCTACTTATGGAAACCTAGATCCCGATTGTATGGGCGAGCAACATTGGTAGGCTATTATCATATTCCTTAAATAACTCGAGATCTCCCTAATTGATTATGTCCAACGGGTTGATTGAAAGAACTCCTTTGGAAGGTGCCAACGGTTATAAAGGCATTGAGGAGTATATAAGGAAAACGCTCTAGTTATTCAAGTGTGTGTGTGATAGAAAATTTTCAAAGTCTGAAACTTCTTGTTCTTTGTTGTTTCATTTGTTTAGCTTAAATTTGTACTCAAAAGAGATATTAAATACTTGTGAGACCTTGAGGAAGTGTAGCAAAGTCTCTACACTGTGGAATCAATGACGTAAGACTATAAAATCTTTTGATTCTTTTTTAAATCCAGCCAGTGGGCTGTTAGTGCGGGAGAGTGGACGTAGGCTTGGTCTAAGTCAAACCACTATAAATCTTGTGTTTTGATTCTCTATCCCTAATCTCTTTACTTCAATTTGCAGCTTTATATATATTGTCTATAGTCTTTTACATTTTCAGTCTATCATTCTTAAAAGACAAATTAATTTGTTAAGTATTGCAAAAACGTCTTTGAGCATCTATTCATCCCCCTCTAGGTGCTTTTACTAGCCCTTTCAACTATTATATGGTTGCTCTAGAGCATATAGCTAATAGATACTACCCTTGGAGTGAACGGCATCCACCACCTTCTTCCATGCTTCGACTTGCTCTTCAGTGTAAATCCCAAGAGTTCCTAGAAATCTGGTTTAACAACATTATATTTCTCAAAGTTAAAGATCCTCGAATGATCCAAAGTGAAGTTCATATTACTTGCTGTCAAGCAATGAATAGCGTTTAAATAGTTTGCTATGCTTAGATGTATAACGGTGTGTGTACAATTTTTAATTTCTTATAGTGCAATATATAGAAGACAGCATGATCTCGGGACAAGAGGGTGTACCCGGCGGCCATGTCGAAGATGAGGGTGCCTTCGGTGATGAGAAAACCACCCTTGGTCATTCTTTGTGCGTAGTACTCTGTATGAGCCGGCAATGGAATTTCATTGATCGCTCTGCATCTGTTGACATCTAAATTTTGGCGATCTATTTAGTCATTAATCACATTAAAAAATTAGGGGTTAATTTTATCCTTGAAAAAATAGTTAATTGCATAACATATAGTTTTTAGGAGCATTTATTTTTAATTTGCATTTACATTGGGCCAATGACGGATGGGCTCGAATTGATGGTTTAGAAACTTTAATTTAATGAGTCGGGCTAAGCCCACGAAGGGAGCAAATCAGCCCAAGCCCATATCCTCGGGGAGATTTTACAGATTTATCTTTGTGAAATTTCAATTCAAAAGTAAATATTGCGTTTAAAAAAATAAATATTGCGTTTGCAAAAGAAATCTTCGTGGATATGATTTTAAAAAATTAAAAATCCTAATTCCTGACCTATAAATAGGTTAAAACGAGTAGGATTTTTGGGGAGGCCACACAATAGAAATACACGGCCGCATTGGGTTTATTTATCATGTCGAGGGGGTTCTTCTCTTGTCTATCAGGTCAGAAATTTAAACACAAGAAGAGAAGAAACTTTTTCCTTTGGTTTGGTTCCTTCGTTGGGGGTGTTCGAAGGAGCAGCAAAGAAAAGTCAAAATAAAGCAAACAAAAGGAAAAGGGAAAAGAGGGGACGTGAGAAGACAGGAGAGAGAGGAAAAAGGGGAAAAAGTAGAAAGTCCTGTTCATCTTCTTCCCCTTGCTTCGTAGACGCTTCGCCCGCCGCGGCCGTTCGAGGTTTCGATGCGCCGGTCGCCGCGCGGCGTCGTCCGCGAGTCGCCGCTTTGCTCGCGTCCGTTTGCCGTCGCCGCTCGTCCGCGACCGCACTACTACCACGCGAGCACTGCCGCAGCAGCAACCCGAGCCGATCGTCGCCAGTAGCTGCCTCGCCCCCTGCCCTGCAGTCACCCGCATCGCGCCACCGCTATTCTGTCAGTCGCCGTTGTCCCCCCTCCGGACGCCGCGCCGATCCCTGCTCACGCCCCGCAGTAACCGAGCGACCGACCGAGCCTCTTCCACCGCGCCAGATCCGGACCCCTTGCTCTCGCCGTCGTTGACGCCGCTCTTGCCCTGCTCTGCCACTCGTCCGCGACTGCCCAGCGCAGATCTCGCCGTCCCACCTGCTGCACTTCCGCCCCCGCGTCGCCCTGCACGCCGCAGCCAAGCCCGAGTGTCTCCGAGCGCTGAAGCCGCGATGCCCCTGCTCCTTCGCCGCTGCAGCCCCTGCGACGCCGGCCTTCCTCGCTCGCCGCTCGCGGCCCCCCGACGACAGCAGATCTCGGGCCTTCCTCGCCAGCTCTGCACCCAAACGCGCGCCCCCGTTTTCGGCCGTTCCGATCTCTCGCGCGACCCAGCAACCGAGTCCCCTCGCCAGCAGCCCTCCGTGCCGACTCACCGCGCCTTTGCCTGTTCCGTGCCCCGAAGTCGCCGCGCCGCCCCCGCGTTCACCGTTGCTGCTGACGCCAGCAGACGCGAGCACCCGCACCTTCCGCCAGTCGTTGTGTCTCTGTGCCCGTCAACGATGACGCCTTCCTCCTTCCGGCGAGCTCCCTCGGTGCCAGCAGGTCCCGAGCCGAACGTCAGCCCCCTGCCACACGAGCGACGCCATTGTTGCCTCTCCGACGTTGCTGCAGTACCACCGATCCGGGTCTCTCGCCGTGCGTTCGCCACCTCCTCGCCGGAGCTCCGACGACCACCCCCTGCTCCGAACGCCGGCAACTTAGGCGTGCATGGAAACACTCCAAAAGTGTTTCCGACACTTCTGTACGGAAAGTGTTCCGGGAACAAAAAGGAACAGAAACGCGTTTGGTTGCGTTTCTGTTTTTTTTGTTTTTTTGTTTCGGAACGAAATAGAAACAGAAAAAAGAAACAAAAAAAGTTGTTTCTCCCGAAAGAAACACTTCTCGGAAGGAACAAAAGAACAAAAATCACTCTTCTCTCTCTCTTCTTCTTCTCTTCTTCTTTTCTTTTTTTTTTCTTCTTTTTCATTTTGGCCGGTCGCCGGCCTCGGCCATGGCCGGCTACCGGCCGGCGACCGGCCGTCGAGGCTCGGCCTCGCCAGCCAAGGCGAGGCCGAGCCTCGCCCAACCATGCCTGAGCTCGGCCTCGCCGTGGGCCGGCGAGCCTCGCCGTGGCTGGGCGAGGCCGCGGCCCCGTCGGCCGGTCCCGGTCGCCGGAGGCCGGTGACCGGCCGAAGAAAAGAAAAAAATAAAAAGAAAGGAAAAATAAAAAATAAAAAAAAATGTTTAAAAAATTAAAAGAAACAAAAAGATAATAAAATTTACCAAACGTGTTTTGTTCATTTTTTATTCCCGGACCAAACGTTACCAAACGTCTTCTTTTGTTCAAAAATCGCTCCCGTAACGAAACACTTTTTTTGTTTATGTTCCCAGGAACAAAAAAGAACAGAAACAAATCCATGCGCACCCTTAGCTGCCCTTGGCCGTGACGTGCGGCCAAGCTTTGCTTGGGAGAAAAAAAAAAAAAAAAAGCAAAAAAGAAGCAAAACCAATTTAGGTAGTTTTTCCCTTATTTATTCACATTTATTCTATTATTTTTTAATTATTTTTATTTTACTTTATTTGTTCTTTTTTAGTATAATTATTCTTTAATATATGACTGAGATTGCCCGACATGAAATTGCCTCTGAAATTTGGGATTAATAGTCCGATTTTCGTGCCCAAAATCCGACTCTTGAATCGATTGAAAAATTACCAATTCGATCTCAAGCTCGAGATTCATTTTATTTAAAATTGGCCAACCCGATCTCATGCGCAAGATCAATCTTATCTAGCTCTGGTTTCTTTGGATATCAATCTTATTTGGCTCTGATTTGCCGTAGTGTCGTTTAAATTAATTTCGCTTTCATTAAAAAAAATCAAAAAAAAATGTGAGTTAGATTAAGTTTATTTCTTGTTTAGGGTTTTTGCATATTTAGAATAGGAATTTTATTTGGAATTTTTAAAATAAAATAAAAATCACTCAATTTAGGTTGCTAGTTTTTTAACTTAGGTTGATGTTTAATTATTTGACAATTTTTTAATTTCGAATTTTATAAAAAAAAAACACAAAAATCATCATGCATATGTCATGTAGAATTAGGGCATTCTTTGCACGTTATTACATTTTAGAATAAGATTGCATGTTTAATTTTAAGTTTAGATAGATTGTATTTTAGGTTAGAGATTGCTAAGTTAAGATAATATCTTAGTTTAAATTAGGGTTTAGCCTGACCTAATCCTTAATATAAGATGGATAGAATCTTAATCTAGTTAGATAATTTTTGCACTTTTCTAATTTCAAAATCTCATAGAAAATACCAAAAAAAAATTGTCTTAGAATAAATCAATTTCATTCTTTAGAATAGACTGCATTTTATTTATGTCATATTGCCATGTAATTAGTAGCATGCATTGCATGATTCTCATTAAATAAGTGAAAACAAAAAAAGAAATTGTGTGTTAATTAGAAATCATATTTAGGACTGTCGATGTGAATACTGATATAACATGTGAGGTAAGTCCTACAATTTATTCACTGCTTTATCTGAGTGTTAAATTGGTAGTTTGTGTACCCACATGAATACCTCACATGTTAGGGAGGTAAATTAAAATCAATTCAAACCACCTCCAAATATTTTTTTTCAAAAAAAAAAAAGAGAAAATGTACCAAAAGAACATTAGAGAAACCTAGCATAACCAAGTCTCCGAATTCACAATCTCTCGGTTCGTAGGAGTAAAATAATTATCCAATTATTTTACTTGGGTTTCTAATTGACCCACCAAAAATAGATTAGTGGCGACTCCTAATTAAAAATTAATTACATGTTAAGAACTTAAACCTAAGTCACGAATTGGTATGGACTTGGGAGAGCCCGAGCTAAATTTAGGCTTAGTAATCCATTAGCCAAATCCTAAGTGATTTACCCAAAAATTTGGTCACGATAGCATCTTGTCATTGGCGCTAGCACTACCCTGTGGCTCTCAGAGAGATTGAGCTTGCCCATTTGGCGTGGAGTGAAGAAGTCCACGGCCATTTTCGTGCGTAGCTTTAAGTTTTGTTGAGATTGGACAACAAAGTTTGACACTAAAATGGTGTGATTTGAGGTTGAACCCCATAACTCATTGCTTATATAATTTGTTGTTGCTATTTGAACCATTGCAGCAAAAGCGGCGTAACTCACTTGGAGCATACCGAGGTTTGATTTTCATTTGAGTTTTAGCTCAACGTCGTCCCACGTTGGGAAAATCGAATTGCAATTTGGCGTTCTTTCACCTTCTTTTTCTTCGAGAAATAGTGTGTTAAGGATGTTGGACGATGGTGCACCGTGACAGAAAATTGGTGTAATTCATTCCATGGTTGTTTTTTCCCCCAATGTAGTTCTTACATTGACTGTTCAATTTACAATAATAATAAATGAGAAGACTAAATGTTGTTTTATCCATCCTTAAATGTCCAGGTGTCAGATTCGAGTTCCAACATTGCTGCCTTCCAAACCTCTCAGTAAAGGCTTATTCATGGTGAGCTTATTTTGAAGCTAGGTACTACTTTTCTTTTCGAGGTTTCATTTATTTCGTGAAAAATGAACAATTTAAAGAACATTTTCCTGAAAATAATTGCTTGTATCCCTTGAAATTATTAGTCAATGGGATAAGTTTTTATTATTGACAACAATATCTAAACATCTTCATGGATGGTGAAAATAATTTTTCTTTGACTCATTTTTGTAAGTGATACAAATGATTATTTTTAAGAAGATATTTTATAAAATACTTATTTTCGCAAAACAGACAAAGCTTAAGTGTGGAACCTAGTTTTTTTCTTTGGAACCCAATTGATTACACCTATATCACATAGTTATTGCAAACGGGATAACTAATTTGTCGAAAGTTATATATCATGATTGAGCATATTTTGATATTGCGTGTTTAGAAAATTGTTATTTATGTATATGCAAATTCTGTTTTGAAATATCTATAAGCTGAAAATCTAAATTGATCAAATCCTTCTATAAATACATCTTTGGTAACAAGGTAAGAAGAAATAAATTTGCATAGAAATAGTTCATACACTTTGAGGAAGTACATTAACTATGCATTGGCCTCACCACAACCGACTATAATGAAGACCTATACCCTCAAGTCAACTTAGTCAATCACATGGTCTTGTCGAATGATTATGCCTCACTCCCAAATGCCCTCGGCACGAAAGATGCTGGGTCCATAAGTGGATTTAACCATTTGGAATAGCAAGGGAAGTTGTAGTACAACGAATAAAGCCACAGGGACACAGGCCAACAAAGTAATGGGAATGAGAACCCACTCCACTCTCTTATCCAGCACAATTGTGAGAGCAGCAGCAAAGGCCACTAGCATGAAAGCCAAGGAGAGGAAGAGAAAACAAAGGCCCATTATGATCTTCTTAGGCAATGAATCGAGAAAATCTTGTGGCTCATACCGCGAAGTTAAAATGGCTAGGAATAGCAAGATGGCCGTCACCGAGGAGAATAAACCTAAACCATCAGAAATTGTGAAAACCAGGAGGGAGTCCTCTCCTAACAACAAGGGGACTCCATTATCGCCGTCATTGCCTCCAGGCACAGTAAAAGCAGCAGCAAATAATACCGTGGCAATTAGAGCTGAGACGAGCATACACGAATTTGCTGTATCCTTCACCCACTTCTCTCCATTCTCAAGCAACGTTTTGTGCTTCTCCACGAATATTTTCCAAAATGGTGTACCCTCGTACTTGGCGGTTCTCTCGTTAGGGATAATCCACCCTTCCACGGCCTATGCATAGAAGTCAAAAACATGAGTTACAATAAGTGGACAAATTATCGAAAATTTTCAAAAAAAACACTGGCGTAGAAACATCATGAGGCGATTAAGACTTATCCAACACGTGACGTGAAATTGCTTAGTGGTTGAGTCCATCCTTGCTGGCAGAATTTCAAGGATCACTTTCCTATGAGCTTCTACGATGATTTCTGCTTCAATAAGCCAAATAATACTTGTATGCAAAGCACTGTGTTTCTACTTTCAAATGAATCAAGTTTCGTCCATTTTGGAGTCTTCCAGAGGAATATATGGAAAAAACAAATATTAAGAGCTAGTCAGGAAATCTGAGGATGAGTTTTTCAGTAGTGCTTTGTTGAGCCCCTATGCATTGTATTTTGTTTTTAGAGTCATTTGAGTCAAGAATTAGTATTAGTAATTACAATTAATCTAGGGGGTGTTCGTCTTTTCTTGGGAAAAAAGAGGTTAATGTCTTGAGATCTGCCTCTACTTGGAAGGTTGTTCCAGCTTGAGAGTCTCCCTATAAAGCCCTCTACGGCTTCATTGAGGATAAGTGTTTTTGCGAATTTTTGGAACTGAACTCTTGGATTAGAGTTTCTTGACTTTGTTTCTCTTTGGTGGATTTCATTGAGCAGTGAGTTACTTGTTTTATCAAGTGCTGCTATTAAATAGACGAAAAGAAAGAGGCTCACCCTATACCATTGGAGTTCTCTTTGCATCTGAAAGGCTGCCCCAGAGACATTAGATAGAGCATCGAAATTAGGGTTGTACTGTGTTGCTGCGAACATCAAGCTTCTCGATTCTTGCTTTGTAGGCGCTGGAACTAATGACAACTCATTGGTTGAGCTCACCTTTAAAAAGAGACTGAGAGTCCTTTCTTGGCGAAAGGTCACAGCATGTGTCGTCATCCTCTCACCATAAGGAGAAATCCCAATAAGTTCCGGGTAAAACTGAATAAATAGTTTCACAAGTTCACTAATTCCCTTGCTTGTAGCTTGAAACAACAGGCCCTCGTGAATAAACTGGGTGATCTCGGTAGTTTTCATACAAGAGATTGCAATGCAAACTTGTCTTGCCAACTCGATGGCTGCTGCATGTCTCAGCTTCGCCTCGTGCGTCCTTTTAATTATAGGAACTACAAAATGTAAAACAAAAAATAAAATAAAATAAAAAACGAAGGGGCAGCATCTGAAAACAGTTTTACTAATTGTCATATTTTCCCACAAAGCCCCTGTCACATTCGGAGCTTGGATTGTTAAGTACATGTGTCTAGCTAGAGTAAATCAGGGTAATCTTTGCATATATGTAAAATTATTTTAAATAATATTATTTAAAGGTGCATAGCCGGTTGTATTAAAAAAAATCACAAAAACCATACAACCCTTTGTTATGTTATTTTTTATTTATTTATTTATTTATTTGTGGACAGGAGGAACCTGCTTAGAATGAGCCGCGCGCCGTAAACCGCTTGGTAATGCTAACGCGGGACCCACCACCACGGCGTCACTCTTAAGTCACCAAGTAACTCTTTCGGCTTCCTTGCGTTGCAAGGGCTTCGAACTCCTCACCTCTCGCAAAGGATTACTGAAGCCTACCCGTCTGAGCCACCACGGCCGATGGTCCTTTGTTATGTTATTCATACTCAATACAAGAGCAAATATTCTTTTATGAGCTAATATCACCAAAAATACCAAACTCGTAAACTTGTGATATATTTACCTCAAATTAATTTTTGTTTCACAAAAATTCCCAAACTGATACACTCATGCCGCATTTACCTCAAATTAAGTTATGCGTCATAAAAGAATCCCAAATTAGTTGTGCCATATTTTGGGTAATTGCGGCATGGATACACTAATCTAGGGGTAAATATGGCACAGGTATACCATTTCAAGAGTTTTGGTAGCACAAAGGCTCCGTTTATTTTGTGAAAAATGAATAATTTGAAAAATATTTTTCAAAAAATTATTACTTATATTGTTTGAAATAATTGGTTAATTATTTTTTTTCCATTATTGATAATAATTTATGTAGGATGAAAATATTTTCTTTCATTCATTTTTTTAAGTAATACAAGAGATTATTTTTAGAAAAATATTTTCCAAATCATTTATTTTTCATGAAACAAATGCATACAAAATTAGTTTTGGGTGAACGTAGCAAAGTTGTACCAATTTGGAGTTTTTATAAGTATTAACCCTTGTATTTATTTTATCTAAAATAGGTTATTCGAGTCAATGAGGTTGTGTCGCCGGCGCCCCGGCCCGGGGGGGGGGGGGGGGAGGGTGTGGGATGGGGGTGGGGGTTGCCCCTGCTCGCAAGCCCAATTCCTGCACCCTCTCAACCCTCTCAACGTATTGTGTAGTATTGCATTCAGATGAAATAGCAGGCAAAGGAAACGATATATAAGCTTAAGCACCTCCCCCATGTGGGAGGAAACAAATACATATGGGTTCGTTCTTCTTATTTTTTCAGAAAGATTTACTTGTTCTATAAAGGGGATGAATCAAACTTCATTTCACGAATCAAGATCGAAGGAAAGTCCTAGGTCAGTGTAACTCTTATTGAATATCTTCTGCTTAGACTAATTAGCCATAAGCAAGATGAATTCCTAGGTTAACATCATATCTCGGTACAATTAGCAATGTCAAGAATTCTTTTTGCACTTCTTTTTTTTTCAATTTTACGACTCTTCAAATTAGAACCAAGTGAATATATGAGATCTTTCAAACTAAACAAATATTGATATAGAGAATCATATATAATTTTGTTTGAGCTGCATAATTTTTTTAAAGAATTTTTATTAGGTCAACTGTTGGTGTAGAGAATAAGTTATACATTTCCGGTTAGATGGATGATGTGTGGAAAAATTTAGCTACAAAATTAAATCTAATGTTGTAGGTTTAGAACTCTTTTTGGTACTATTCCCACAATAGATCTAATTAAAGTCCTTCAAATTATGGCAGAAAAGTTAATTAGGAAATTTTCCTACTTATAAAGGAAGTCAAAAACAAATAAGTCATAGATTTTTAGTTGAGAGAGAGAGAGAGAGAGAGTATCTTTAACGAATGGAAGCATACCTACAATTTTGGCGGCATTCCAGAGTGACCTTGTAAGGCTTTGAAACTCTAAGATCAGATTGCAAAGAGATTCATGTAAGTTGATATGAAAGAATTGTATGACCTCATAATTTGCTACTTACATTGTCCATTATATAAATTATATAATGCTTGTGCACTTGGTTGAATCATATGTGGTCCCTAGGTGATAGCTTATCCATAATATTAACTAGTTCCATTTCAGGCCATTATTCAAGTAAAACTTGATCAAGGAACCATATTATATCCTAGAAAAGAAATATTTTCGGCTTCCTTTGCTAGTAGGGAGGTGATCACTCTAAGAAAATCAACTTAAGTTGAAAATCATGCAAGGTCCTAAATTATATAATGCCCAACTATAAAAATGCATACCCACCTGTATCCGGATTTTCATCTGTTGATTTGAAGTTCAAGTCCACTGGAATACCTTCAGTTCATATACAAGAAGGCATGTGATGAGCGAGGTGTGATCTTATTGAAGGGAATCAGTAACGAATGATGCGAGTGCAGAAAGTACGGACATTTGCATATCAATGCTTCCAAAAGAGTGAGCCTGGTTCCACTGAGAAAGTGAGACTCCATCGATGCCAACACATCCAGTATAGAATGGTCCTTATACAGCTTGCTTTTCATGGTAATTAAGTGACTGTACCGCTCAACTAGATAAAGGGTGATATCTATCCAAATTCACCGTTGAAGTTGATCAAGAAAATAAGCTAAGACTTGAATGAAGGAAAAAAAAAAAAAAAAACAGATAGAATTTAGATAGAGAGTGATGGTGACCTTACCATGATGACCAGCAAAGGTGAGATCTATAATGGCTTCAATCGCAAAGGGACTGCTGAAGGGATAACCTGGCTCCTTGTCTGTCGTATTTTTTGCCAGGAACCAAGCAATCTCCTTATGCATACAAGCTTCCAGAGCAGATATATGGAAAGGGACACGTCCATTATTATCTGGAAGTTGCGTCAAATTAGGATTTCTTCTAACTAATGCCTTAACCTTCCTTATCCTTCCACTTAGGACAGCATTGTGGAGGGCTGTGTGGCCATCACAATCAACCATTTCAAGCGCTTTTGGATATGGAGACAAGAGCTCAACCAGGTTCTCAACAAATTGGTCTTGTGCATTTAACGCTGCTATGTGAAGTACTGTTTCGAATCTGCTTGTTATAATGTCCGTCTTTGAAGCAGCATCATTTTCAAAAAATCTTTTGGCAGATCCCCAATCACCCTTGACTGCAGCTTGCAGCAAAGGTCGGTAATAGTGTCCATCGACTACCTTCTCCGATATTCCTGCAATGGATGAGAACTTATTAGTCCATTTTGTTAGTATTCTTTCCTTGCAGACACTGAGAAGGATCCCAGAAAAGAACAATTTCATCAAGATGTGCCCTGAATATTGATTCACAATGAAATAACTCTTTCGTGGGATAACACACCTAGTGCACCTCTCGACTGAGAAGGATCTGATCCGATGCTTACACGAACATCTTCAATAAATGTAGAAAAAAAAGTGAGGACAAAGTCCTTCTCATACTGATAATCTTTTTTTTTCTCTTTTTCCTAGCTAAGGTCAGGGTTATGTTTGTTCGATGATAAAGCAAAGAAAAAGAACCAAGAGAAAATACAAGTTTCAGGATATTTTAAGACCACATCACCTATACCATAATTTTTCTCGGTTAGAACTTGAGCATGTGTACCTGGTGGTGGTTCCATATCAGTCGTATTTCCTTGGATTTGCTCTGGTACCATTGCCCCTGGTGGTTCTCCTGGTGAATGCAAAAATGGGTAAGATATTCAGTGATGAAAGAGGTCTAGTCTCCCTAATTGGAGCTCATTCCTTCCTTATATACAAATCCGTCCCTTAAAGTAAAGGTAATCCCCTAGAGCTACAACAAGCAAGCACATCTTCTTTTTCACTTTGTAGTAATTGGATTACTTGAGTGTAAATAGACTAGACATATATTATGGGCAAGGAGGCCTAGGCTTGAGGGCTACATATCATTAGATTCAATCCCTAGCAATTGAATCATTACTTTAAGATGAGTATGTCACTCTTTCTTACAAAAAAGTTCATTTTGTCCTTTGACACCGTTAACAAGTTGGAGTCTTTATTAAGGTAAGCTGTTTCTCTTCTCAAGCTTGGGAAAGCTATTCAGGCTTAATGCGAAAGCCTTGAATCGAATAAAGCTAAAACATCCACCTCACTTTTTTCTAGCCTGAAAGTAAAAGCAAGGAACTTCAATTCAATTCAAGGCAGAATCTTTCTAAAAGAGAAGCTTTCACGGAAAATATAGGTATAAAATCAATCCTCTTACTTACTAAACCTCTTTTTACTCAACTACTTTATGCTCCAACGTTGCATAGGTCAACAGAGGAAAAACTAAAAATGAAGCATACTCATAAACTAAGGAAAATAAAGAATTAAGTCAATGAAGTATTGCCTTTTCATCGATATATTTTATAGTACAAATAGATATATCATCATCTATAACTATGCTAAAAAATAAAGATAAAAGATAACAATATGATGTACATGGAAATTGAATAAAAGAATAAATCATAAAAGATCTCTAAATGATCAAATTGTGAATACTCTACTTGACATGATTTGTGTTGATTTGTAAAAGATACTGCACTGCAACCATTGTAATCTTTTACTTTTGATTTGAAACTTCAATAGTGCCCTTCAAACTATCAATGGAGAGGACTAGAGATTGAGTTTGATTCATAAACCAGCAAACCTATCTCAAGTCAATAATTTAGTGAAAATATCAGCAACTTGTGATGAAGATAGAACATGGCGAGTTACAATAGAACCAAGTGCAACTTTTTCTTGAACAAAATAATAGTCGATCTCAATGTGCATTGTCTGATTGACATGTTGTTTGAGAAAAGTAATGAAGGTTGACGTTGGTAGATTCCAATGTCACACAGTGTGTGTGAAATCTAAGCAAGTTCAACAGCTATAGAAGTAAGAGCCCGGTATTTGGCTTCGGCCATGGAGCGGGCCACAATAACTTGTTTCTTGGCAGACCAAGAGATACAATTTGAGCTGAGAAAAGTACAATAACCTATTGTAGAGCTTCGAGTGAGTTTGCATCTAGCCTAATCTGCATCAGCAAAGCCAAATAAATAGAGAGAACTACAAGATAAAATGCAAAGCCCAAGGTGTAAAGTACCGTCAACATATCACAGAATACTTTTTACCATATGATAGTGAGCAACAGTTGGAGCATACATATGTTAGCAAACTTTGTTGAAGTGATAGATTTGGATGAGTGAGGGTAAGGTATCAAAGAGCACCTACAATGCTTCGAAAATGGGATGCATTAAACATAAGGCTTATCAACATGTTTGAGGGGCAATTGCTTCGTAACTATTGGAGTAGCAATTGGCTTACATTTAGCCATTGATACATGACTCAAAAGATCTAATGCATATTTTTTGTTGTGAGAGACATAGTCCATCGATGGAGTGGTTCACTTCTATGCCCAAGAAATAATGAAGAGCACCAGGGTCTTTCATAGAAAACACTTGAACAAGTGCCTACACAAGATGGTTTAGTAAGGGGAATCACCAATCAGGATTATATCATCCATGTAGAGCAATGAAATAATAGTATGACCATGATGACAATAAATAAATATTGATGGACTAGCAGTGCTGTAGAAGAATCCATACTCGAAAAGAAAATTGTTGAACTAATCGAAGCATGCCCAGGGAGCTTCTTTGAGGCCATATTGCGCAAGTTTGCGTAAGCAAACATGGTCAAGATGAGATGAGTCACGGTAGCCAATGGTTGTTTCATAATGGCGGGAACATCGAGATTGCCGTGTATGAAGGCGTTCTTGACATCTAATTGGTGAATTTCCCAATTCTGACTAGTAGCAACAGATAAGACAATGCAAATTGTGGCTTGTTTAACTACTAGACTAAAAGTTTCTATCAAGTCATCGCCCTCTTCTTGATGAAAGCCTTTTGCAACAAGTCGGGCTTTCAATTGATCAAGTGAACCATTTGCATGTAGCTTTGTCTTCTATACCAATTTATATCCAACCACATTCATTGAGGAATAGGATTTGGTAGGGCACCCCGACTATTTGACAAAATGCTAGAGTGAGATCTGGCTTCGATTCCTATTCTTTTGGTAGAAACTAAGTCGTCACCACTTGTCTGACTTCATGAGGGTGTCCCTACGGTGCCTAATTGGCTGAGAGCAACGGTGGTTTCCTTTTTATTCTTGTTTACCGTGTTCACCGGCGAGACTAGAAACTGCCGGCCAACTACGCTGCGCATGGTAAAATTTCTGTTTCTCAATTTCTCTATTTCTCTGTTCCCCGAAACAGGTTTGGAACAGAAATCCGTTTGGTAACACAAATTGATTTCTCTATTTCTAAAACAGATTTCTATTTCAGAAATTGTTTTGCGGAGAAATCGAAGCTAAAAATTTTAGCTTCTCTATTTCTGAAGTAGAAATAGAAATTATTTCTTATCCATCCTTCTTCCCTTCAAGATGTCGACTCCTTTTCTCTCCTCAGTACCCTTTGCTTTCCCATTCCTTCTCCTCACCTACCAAAAACCCTAGCGAACCCTAATTGTTCATCCTTGCCGTCGACTCCGACGCCGTCGCCGCTCATCTGGCCGTCGCCATCCTCAGACCGGCCAATTTGCTTCTGTTGTCCCGTCGGACCCGCCTCCTCCGTCCGCGTCCCTAGTCGCCGTCGCCCATCTCCAGTCGCCCATCTCCATCGATGTCGCCCATCTCCAGTCACCCATCTCCATCGCTGTCGCCCATCTCCAGTCGCCGCACCCATCTCCAGTTGCCGTCGCCCAACTCTAGTCGCCCATCTCCATCGCCGTCGCCCATCTCCGTCGCCCATATTCGTCCGCGTCCCCTTCCGCTCTCGATTCCACAACTCCGATTGCCGTCGCCCAACTCCAGTCGCCATTGCCCCTTTCTACTCTCGATTCCTCACGAGGTTCAATCGATCATTCCCTTTTTGCCTCTTTTGGTTGTTCTGTGCTTGTTCTGTGCTTATGCTCTGTGAATTTACGGTTGGTGTTTGTGCTGCAAGTCTGGGCTGCTCTATTTCTCGGTGGGGTGGGGAATGTGAGAGTGATTACGAATGGTTGGTGTCTGTGTTGCGAGTTCTTAGGTAGATTTTGCTCGGGCGAGAGCGAGAAGCGAGAAGCCCGCGTTCTTGGGGCAGCTTTCAGCTGTGACGGGTTTCGCCGCCGAGGCCACCAGGGTAAGAAGCTTGCATTTTGAATGAGAAACATGGGATGGATTGAAGGGGTTTGCATTTCCATTTGTTATGAGGAAAGTGAAGAATGGCTATTTGGACTGCATTTTGTTGCTCTGCAAATTGCAAGTATGGCTTGTGGAACTTCCCATGGGCATTCGTGTACTGTTACTTATTGCAAGGCACTTGGGATTTTATGAACGGCATAATAAATGGTGATTGACTAGGTTTTCTTATTGGAACTATTCTAAACAGCATAGAAAACTTTCTCCATGTTTTGGTTGTGGATTTTTGTGTGTATGTTGTGCGGGCAAGGCAGGTGTTGGTTGATTTTCACTGGACTATGAGATATTTAAGGACACCTCAGTGACCTTTGTTATGTTTATTTCGTTGTCTATGCTTGTGTTATTGCAAATATGGGATGGATTGAAGGGGTTTGCATTTCCATTTGTTTGTTCCTCTTGAATCCCCGGTTGACATTGCTTAGTAGAAGTCTTATGTATTGTATCAATTTCTTGCTAGTGCAAACTCTAAAGCCAGGAGTGACTTGCTTTTGGATTCAGATGCAGATGGAAATTATTCCTGCGTAGAGTTGAAACATGCTAACAAGATCATCGGCACCCTGCAGAGGAGGTTGTTATGAAGGCCGGGGGAGGGTCTTTGGCATCCCTTGACATGTTCCCGAATGTAAAAATATTGCCATTTTTTGTTAATTTTTGTTTCTTTTTGGCCGAGTTATATATATTTTTATTAATAGCGGCAGACCTAGGAAGTTTGTTGGCACCTTCGCTTGTATCATGTGCTTAGCAAAGCACCACTGGAAACTGATGGTTAGAAGGTGACGAATGTGGTTTCATGATTCATTTAATCCAATTCCACTTAAAGTCTTAAAAAGTCTTTGCAGTTTATGAGAAAGATGTCCAACTTCAGTTGTGCCCAAGTTCTGTGAAATTGTAGCTGAACATTCTGCAGCTGAATAATTCCAGCATAGTTTACCGAAACGCTTATGTTGCAATTATATCTGAAAATCCGATGCTTATGTTGCAATTATATCTAAAAATCCGATACTATTATGTCTCGAACCACCATGGCCATGAGCTGATGAAAAAGAAAAAGTATAGTAACAATAGTTCCACGATTGCAATTATATCTGAAAATGATGTTCGCGAGTCTCGCAAAAAAGCATAGTGACTTGAACCTGAATCTTGAATGAGGAGAATAAATACATTCACTATTTGCATATTAGTATTTGAAAATACCAAATCTTTTATAGTTTGCATATTAGCATTTTTTATGCTAATTACTAGCTTTTATTTACATAAATTGCTAATGTTTTGAAGTTCCTAACTACTCTATCGAATTACCAATATAAATTAAAGTGATTTACCAACTTTTATCAAATTATATTACCATCACAAGCACCAAGAAGAGTGAGGTAAAAGGATGGGGACAACATGATTCATAGAAATAGAAATTTTTTTCTGTTATCAAACGGATTTCTGTTTTAGAAATAGAAATTTTGAATCGTTATCAAATGGGTTTCTTTCTTCGAAATTTGTCAGGGGAATAGAAATTGAGAAATTGATTTAGCCGAAATCAATTTACATTTGAAAATTTTATCTTGCGCAGCCCTAGTGGCCGACGGTGACTAGCTGATCGACACTAGCCGATGGCCTGTCCGCACTCCCAAAAGCCGGTGAAGGCTCGTCGTGGGTGGAAGCAGGCTTCGGTGGAGAAGAGGGTGCAGTTGTACCTCAGGGAAGAAGACGACCTCCAAGGGTGAAAGAAAAAGAAATTAAAAAAAGGGTAATAAAAAGAAACGGAAAAAAGACGCAAGGGAGGAGGAGAAGACAATAGGGGCTTAAGTTGCATTTGCTGAGTTTGGGCTTATTTAATGGTTGAGTAATTTTGGGCTTGAGTGGTTTTAATGGATTCGGGCTGGCTTTATTTGTAAAGGTGCTTGGGCTGAGTTCTTTTTAGTAAGATGGGTTTAGTCCATTTAGTTAAAAATGGGCTTGGTGTAGCTCTAGTGGAAGATTGGGCTTACTTGGGAGTTTTCCCAATTGGGTTTAAGAAGGGCATAAATGAAGTGGGCTTGAGGATAAGCCCAATTGTGCCCACGAGCCCAATTTCGGGCGAACAATAGCCGTCCCACGTAAGCCCAGCCCGAAATTTTTTTCTTTTTTTTATTCGGATTAAAAATAATAATAAATATTCTTATTAAAAAATTAAAAAACTAATTAAAATTCCGAAAAAAAAAATTATTTTTTCTAAAATCAGAAAAACTCAAAAAAAAAAAAAAAAAAAAGGTTTTCTTTCGAGTAGCTTTCTCCTAAAGTATGGGAAAATCATTGATCTAAAATTGCGCTCAAAATTAAACAAATTCTTATGACTCTACGTCGAGTTTTAATTATCATTAGAGACAAATGTTCTTGATTGCGTACTTTCAATATAATGATTATGGCTTCCCTCTAGCCTAGTTAGGGTTGGCATTTATTTGTCTTTTAGTATTAGATGCTTGTTTTCCCTTACAATTTATTTAATGCTTCCTTCGGTTGCTGATTGTTAATGCGTACTTGTATGATTACTTCATATGTTAGTGGATAGATTTAAAATCAATCCAATTGCCTAACAAATTTTTTTATATGAATAAGATTAAGTACCGAAATAGCACTAATTAGTTAATTAGTGTAATTAAGTTCTCAACATTAGATTCTCTGATTGTGTAAAAAACAAAGTGCACTCCAACATTTATACTAAGTTTCTAGCTGAGCCTAATAGGCTAGTAGTAACTCCTCATTAGAAGATTTTACAACATCTTAATGTTGCGTGAGGTATAGATTTAGGAGAGCTTGTGCCCAATCATGAGCTATAGGCTCGTTTTTTAGGTAATATCCCTAAACCTATTACTTTCCCCCTCCGAACGAAAAAAGTAGATCACGATAGTTCTCATTGGGTATCATTTTATATTTCTCACCTAACATTAACCATAGAAATTAGAAGCTGAACTATAACATTTGAGACTAAGGAGAGAAATTGTTGAGGTGCGTAACGTGAATATAATAGAATTTTTTTTATTATAAGAACACTCTATTATATTACTCACACAATGGACATATCCTTATGCCTAACACTTAATGGACTTCCTTCTTTCCTCTCTACACTACTCAAGCCACACACCACTCAACACTCTGGTACTCTCTTCACAACTCTCTTCCTCTCACTTCACTACACAAGACCCCTATCACTACTCAACAACACATCACATGGAGCACTAGCTCCTTTTCATAGGGCTGCAAATGTCGGTGTATTAACTGACCTCATCATCTTTGTCACGCCTTGATCCTTGGGCGTGCACCCATCCCTTTCTGATCGATAAAATTTTGTGACTTCCCAGGAAGAGTCGCCGACCCATTTCTTTTTAATTGCACATACGGAAGCGAAAATAAATCCCTTGACAATAATCATCTCGGGATAGAAAAGCAGGACAATAGATTCACAAACAAACATGCTTTTATAAATACACTGAGTCATGTACAAAAGTTTATGGCCAAAAGACTACAAAAAACTAGCCTTCCAAAAAGAAGCGGTCCTAATTGACCTACGCTTCTGATCATCTCCTCTAAGCTCCAAGTCCTCCACTCAACTTGACAACCTTGAAAAATTTAAGCCCACGACAGAGTGAGATATAAATCTTAGCGAGTTCGCACGCTAAACCACGATTAGGAGGGAAATACACCAAGAAGTGTCCTAATTATACAATCACACAATCAATGAGATTTACCTCGTCTCAGATTCACCCTACAGGTCAGTACAATTTATATCACAGACAACATGAGAGCATGAGCAACAAATAAGCTCCAACAACTGGAATGCCACACTCAATTAATCATGCGTTTCTAGTTTTGATCTCGGCATATAGCACGGCCTACTCTTTGTTCGACTGTCTTCTGGCATTGCCAGGTTTCGTCTCACCCCATTGAGCACGGCACGTCTCTTTCAGATGACTTTCCCGAAGGAGCATAGGGTCCATAATCTACTACGACCGGCTTCCCGTTGTCCAGGGGGTATCCCAAATAGGGATAACGTCCAGCTTAACAGCCCGGGACGATTTTCTCTTATCCATTACACGAACACTCAAATATGGCCTAGGGCATCGTGCATTGCACTTAAATGCTTCAATTAAAAAGGTGAGCCTAGCCTTTTTTCTTAGTATTAGAAATTCACATGAAATTACTCGTGAGTGGGTACACAGTCAACTTGACTCAGAAAAATTGATATTCTTCCTTTTTGAAATCTCACTATTTCATATAGTACTAAAAACTATTTTCGGTGTCAAAACCCGACACCCGAGATTTTCTGAATAAATATTGGAAATTCACAATTTTTTGAATTAAATACCAAAAATCCAATCAGCACTCAATTTGCATAATTTAACATTCAATTAGAAATTAACAACACCATTTAAATCAGACGAAATTTTGGTCACCGACTATCGGCTTAATTTTCGGAAAAATAACTAATAGATAATTAATTTCGAAATTTAATTAAATAAATCAATTTAATTTCTAAAAAAAATAGTAACCTAGGCCAAAATTATTAAATTAAATACCAATACAGACCTGGAAAATTCCCGAACCCTTCTAGATAAATAGTACAATTTATTTAGACCTTAGCTAAACCATGCTAACCACCTAACATGCTCAATTAAATAATTAAATTTCTAATTTAATCTAACTAACCACATAATTCCTAATTAAATAAATCTAAACACCCCTTAAATGTTATTAGCATACTAAGAAGAGTTTAAAGTATAAACTCAACGGTTAATTGCGGAAATCTGATCATCATGACGCATGACGGCCGAAATCCAAATTTTCGGCGGCGTCGGGTGGACTTGGGTCGGGCCTAAAACGGGCCCAACAAATCTCAGCCCAAACTGAGATTTGTTTTTGATTTGGGCTTGGCTTCGCGGGCTTGGGTTCAAGACTGGACTGCTGAAAATGGACTGAACTAAACAGGCTGGAATTACACGAACTGGGCTTGGTGGACCCAATGAAATTCGCTGGGCTGGCTTTCACGGAGATGGGCTGCTGAAGTTGAAGCCCACGGCTGGGCTTGACTGCACTTGGGCCGAAGATTGCTGGAATGGGCCAGTGTTGCTGCTGCTGGAAGCTGAGCCTCGCTGACTCACGGGCTAAAGAAGAACGAGCGAGCTGGCGGAGATGGAACTCGCAGATGCTGGGCCAACGTGGGAGCTGCTGCAGGGACTTTCGGTGATGTGGGTTTGACCGACGAAACGAGCGGCAGAGAGAAGACGCGGCAGTAGCTTCGCTTGGTTGAAGACACGAAGTAGCATTGGAGTAGCAGCTTCGGTTGACCCTACTGCTTCGCTGGCGTTGAAGGAGAACGGATGAAAGTGGAGCAGGGGCATGCGGATGCGTGCAGCGGTCAACGAAAGGAGCTTCACCACTGCTGGTTGACTTGAAAGAGGCTGCTGGGGACGCGTGGAAGCTTGGACGGCAGTTGCTTCACTTGGTGGATCGTTGGACGAAGAGAGAGAGAGATGGTTCGGTGGAGGGGAAACGCTGGATGAAGACTTCGCTCGGTGGGGATTTCTTCGGTCAACCTTCGATGGTCTTCAGCTGGGAAGCCTTGACTGAAAGAAATGAAGACGCGTGGGAAGAAGACATGGACAGAAGTAGCTTGCTGGCGTTGAGCGATGGAGAGAAAAATGAAAATGTTGTGGGCGAGAGAGTCCAAAGGAGGGGGTGAGGCCAATTGGTCAAGGAAATGATTAAAATGTCCAAGAGTCCAAGCCTCATCCTCTTAATTAAATGCATTGTCCCCCCGTTACTTTCCATCATTTAAATCTCACAATAATATCCCAATTGAAGTCCAAATTTCCAACCCTATTCTTAATTTCGAATTTCACCAATTTAATTTCAATTTA
The DNA here is from genome assembly GCA_016097595.1 of Eucalyptus pumila. Lineage (NCBI taxonomy): Eukaryota > Viridiplantae > Streptophyta > Magnoliopsida > Myrtales > Myrtaceae > Eucalyptus > Eucalyptus pumila. The sequence continues at coordinate 52,161,781 of CM027848.1, forward strand.
TTCACTTAATTTCCCAAATTGAGGTCTGATTTCGATGAAGAAAAATGCCGAACAATTTTCTATAAATCCCCGACACTTAAAGGCTCGATTTGGAAGTCCAAATTTCCTTAATTTGGCATGTTCGAATTTCCGCTAATTTTACGCAACATCCAAATCGATTTTCCGCAAAAAATCCGGAATCTCGAAAAATTTTCGGAGGATGAGTCAATGTTCCTAATATTGATCGTGACATGACAGAACTTTAAATTTCTAAAATCGGGTTCAAATTCACGGTTAATTTCACTTTGGCGTGCCTTTAGCGTGATCTTACCTACCGAATAATTTTTAGGAATTTTTTTAGTGCAATTGACCCATTATCGAATTATCTCGAGTCATAATGTACATCTTGACGTTAGCGTTCTGACCGGTTATCGTGAAAATCTCGATGTTCAAATATGGATACAAGTCATCAAAAAGCGATAGAATATCAATTTAGTGCCAATCGATGAGAATTTTGCAATCAAGTGAAATCACCCACATTTTGATTACCTATTTCAGTCGAATCGACCTATCTCTGATCTCTGATCAATTTTTAATTGTGCCGTAATAACCCTTGCAAATTAGCACAGTCAAACAGTCGATTCCTGGTCGAATTCTCAAGTCTTTTGTGTTAAAATCCCTTAATGACTTTCCAGATAGTCTAGTTATCTCATGAGCGATCAGCTTAGAGAATCTCACTATAGATGCTTCGATGAAAGGCCCGATTTATTTAATCGAAAACGAAATTTGAAAATTCAGGTTGTCACAATCTTTTCACACACTTCTATTACAAATAACTATTGTTACTTATTTTTACCCAAAAATAAAATAAATAACTATTGTTATTTACCACCGGCGATGGTGGCTCCGCTGGATAAGGGCTCCGTTGATCTTTCCCCAAAGGTGAGGAGTTCAAAACCTAGTGAAGGTGCTTGGTGTTTTAAGTGTGATGTCGGGGTAGTGGGTCCTCCACTAGCGTCACCACAGGTTTACTTCGCCGGCTACCAACTATACGGGAGTTCTCGAGTCATTAAAAAAAAAAGTAACTATTGTTACTTTATGGCAGCAAAGGATGGGAGTCTTCTAGAGAGGATTGAAGTTGACGTGGAGGTTTTCTTGCCAGCTACCTTTTGGTTGATTTTTCTTTGGACAATTCCGGATGTACGGCTGAGTAGTGTGCAGAGAATTCTCTACAGAGAGGGCTGAACTTGTCGGGAGGTATGAAGAAAAATTTAGAGAGAAAGGCGGTGATTATTTCAACAGAAACCCCCGAAAAAAGAGTGGCACCGAAAATATGACTGATTGGCTAAGAGGCGTGTTCATTTTTTGAAGACGATAATGCCTCCTGGAAACCGGCTAGCCCCTTGAACTCTCCGGACATAAACAGATGAGAAAATGAATAACATCTCTGAAGGAAGTACGTTTTTAAAGCAACTTTTCAAGTGTCCAACCAAGATTAAACACAATCAAGTCTATCCAATGTTAATTGTTGACTTGAGAGCCCATTCCATTCCTTCAAGCAACACTCACGTGGTGCTCTCAGATTTCAACTAAATAGTTTCCTTCGATTTTTCCTACGTTCACGCTACAAACTCCCCAACAACCCAGATGGGTGTTGGCTTCTTACCAGCCAAAAAAAAAAGCATATGAACATCGGTTTCCCCCCATAATTGATTATATTATTCTAAATTTTTTTGATAATATATCAAAATATACGAACACATACAATACGAGAGAGGATTATAATTTGTTTTACAAGAAGGAGAGATGATTATTCATTAGACTCTACATAATTAACTCAACAAATTACAAATCATGTACCCTATTACTACAAACATAAGGTATATGCAATGAACAAGCTGTCTTGTTTCTTCGATCCTCCTAAGTGCTTAACTTGTAAAATGTAATCCAAAGTTCCCAGGACTACGAACACACCAATAGCATTTTCATTTGCTAGCGTGTCACTCCCCCATTTTCCTAGTCAATAAATGGGTAATCTATGCGACCAATAATTGGAATTTGAGTATAAAATGTCTCTCTGTCGTAACCATTCAATGGTGCATCCACCTTGAATCGGCAAACCAAATCGGGGTTAGAGATGGAGAGCCAATCATACGATATCAAGTCCGCGTCTCCATTGACCAGAGCCTTGATCTTGAGCTCTCGCATGAAATCATTGCTTGACATGAAAGTACCTTGATAAGCTCTCCTCCAAATTCTCATCAATCGAGCTTCTTCTTCCTCCTCTTCTTCGCCGTAATTTTTCGTGCCATTGGCTGTGTATCGAGGTCGAGTCACATGGAGATAAGCGAGTTTTGAGCCTATCTCGTTCTGAAACTTGTTTAGTCTCTCAATGACCATTAGGTCTAGATTGAGAGGTTCGGAGTCTGTGGCATCTATGTGGTCAATTGCCTGCGAGATTCTAACTCCAATTCGATTAGTGCCAATTTCTCCTGCCACCGCTTTGACAATCTCCATCAAGAATCTGCATCTATTCTCGATTGATCCTCTAAATTCATTTGCTCTATCATTGATCAAGTCCTTTAAGAATTGATCTATGAGGTAGCCACGTGCTTCATGGATCTCAACACCATTGAAACCTGAATTCGAAATTGATTTTATTATTAGTACTTATGCACAACAAGCGAAGTAAATAAAACTAATTTTAGCATCCACCATGGTATGATTATTGTTAATGGACTAACTTGCTGGAATGGCATTTTCAGCTGCTCAGCGATATTACTCGATAACCTACCATACTTCATGTGCTTGGGGGGCTCTTGGTTTGTGAAAAACATCAAGAGTCCCATCAGGCATGATGATTTTCCATTTTTCAAAGATAGATTGATTTGTCGATGAAATCAGCGCACGTCCACCAAGTTGATTAACTAATACAATGGCCATAATATTTCAATATTGTCAGAAACAAGTATAGAAGGTGAAACTTAACAAGCTAACATTGCTAAACTGGGAAAACAGTATAACAGCAAAAACGAGTTGTCAAATCCAAATAGTGCAGGTCGTGATTATGTTATTTATGGGAAAGCTACAGAGATATTTTGTGGCATCGGTTTCAAAAAATGAATTCACTACCATGGTTATAGGCACGACCATTGTGCCAAAGTTGACAGAAGATGACGTAGCCCTCGGAATGAACAGCATCCACCACCTTCTTCCATGCTTGGACTTGCTCTTTAGTGTAAATCCCGAGAGTACCTGGAAGCCTAGTTATTCTCAAAGTTAAAGATCCTCCTATGATCCAAAGCAAAGTTAATAGTTTGCTGTACAATGGTATGTACGTAACTTCAATTCCTTCCTGTGCGATATATTGATCTTGGGACAAGAGGAGGTACTCGGCGGCCGTGTCGGAGATGAGGGTGCCTTCGGTAATGAGAAAACCATCCTTGGTCGTTCTTTGCACGTAGTACTCCACATGCACCGACAACGGAATCTCATTGATTGTTCTGCATCTCGTTATGGGCGCCAGCACTACCCTGTGAGAGAGATCGAACTTGCCCATTTGGCATGGAGTGAAGAGGTTCACGGCCATTTCGTGCGTAGTTTTGTACTCTGTCAAGAATGAACAACAAAGTTTGAAGATGGTGTGACTTGAGGTTGTGCTGTATAGCTCGTCGGTTTATACAGTTTGTTGGTGCCATTTGAGCATTGTAGCAAAAACTGGGAAAGAGTCGGCGTAATTCAGTTTCGAGAATACCAAGGTTTGATTTTCATATGACTTTTGGCACAACGTCATCACACGTTGGGAAGGTCGAATCGCTCCCAAGCGTTTCTGTAGAGATTGGGCGAACTTACTTGCATTAATGAAGTAATTTACAATATATACATAGGGTTTAGGGCTAAAATAATACAATGACAAGTATGCCCTTTATTATAAACCCAATTTGCCAATATTCCCCCTCAAGTTGGTGAATGTAAATAGGTCAACAACTTGTTCTTAAAATTACAAAATAAATCACGTGCAACCGGTTTCGTGAACAAGTCTGCGAGTTGGGAGTGACTGGGAACATAAAGAGTACGCAAAGTGCCATCTTGAATTTTTTCACGAACCAAGTGATAGTCAATCTCAATGTGTTTGGTTCGTTCGTGGAAGACAGGATTAGTGGCAATGTGGATGGCCACTTTATTATCAAAAAAAGATTGGCAGTAGTAGTTTTGACTTGAAGATTCGAGAGAAGCATGTGAAGCCATGTGATTTCGCATGTGGTAGACGCCATAGCACGATATTCGGCTTCTGCTGAGGAACGGGCAACAATGGTTTGTTTTTTGGATCGCCATGAGATAGGACAAGAACCAAGAAACATGTAGTAGCCAGAAACAGACCGTCGGGATGTAGAACAGGATGCCTAATCAGAATCTGTATAACCATTAAGTTGGAGAGTTGAATCAGATGGGAAAAATAAACCAGTGCCAGGATCATGCTTGAGATACCGCACAATGCGAAGGGCAGCATTCCAATGATCTTCATGAGGAGAGTGCATAAATTGACTAAGATATTGCACTGCAAAGAGTAAATCTGGACGAGTTACTGTAAGACATAATAATCTACCAATAAGTCGTCGATATGAACCTAGATCCTTAAGAGTTGGAGAGGACTCCGAAAATTGTATATTGGATTCCATCCAAGTATCAATAGGACGTCCACCAAGAAGACCAATGTCAGACAAAATATCAAGAGCATATTTCCTTTGTGACAAGAAAATCCCAAACTTGGAACAAGAAACTTCAATGCTCAAGAAATATTTGAGAGTACCCAAGTCCTTAATACGAAATTGTGTGTCGAGAAATCACTTGAGAAGTTGAATCATAACTTCATCATCACCCGTTATAACCAAATCATCAACATAAACAAGGACAATGGTCAAGAGAGAGCCACGGACTAATGTAAAAAGTGAATAGTCCGCCTTTGACTATTGAAAACCAACATCAAGTAGTGCATAAGAGAATTTAGCAAACTATTGCCTTGATGCCTGTTTAAGGCCATAGAGTGATTTCTTAAGTCGACAAACCAAATTCTCCCCCTTAGTATGAAAACCCGGTGGAAACCTCATGTAGACCTCTACATCAAGATCACCATGCAGAAAAGCATTATTCACATCTAATTGGTAGAGAGGTCAATGACGAATTGAAGCAAGAGCTAATAAAGTGCGAACAGTTACCACTTTAGCAATGGGCGCAAATGTCTCATGGTAATCAATCCCCTCTGTTTGAGTGTAACCCTTTGCAACGAGCCGAGCCTTGTAACGCTCAATGGTGCCATCAGAATTATATTTGATTCGGTAAACCCATTTACATCCAATAGGATGTTTGTTAGGAGGAAGATGAACAATTTCCCAAGTGCCGTTTTGTTCAAGAGCTTGTATCTCAGAAGACATTGCCTCCCGCCACTTGGGAGATTGACACGCAGCGTCATAAGTTTTAGGTTCCTGTTCAGAGGATATGGAGGCTAAAAAGGCATGGTGAGTGGGTGAAAAATGTGAGTATGATAAACAGTTGGATAAAGGGTAAAGAGTACCTGATTCAGTTACCTTAGAGTTTGAAGAGGATTGATCGGAGTCCACAATAGCGTAATAGTAGTCTCAAAGATATTCGGGTGGATGGCGTTGCCAAGATGGCCGAGGCATGGCTTCGAGTTCAATTGGTGATGGTGCGATCGTGGGTGCAGGAGGTTGAGGAGTTGAGGTCGATGCAAGGACTAGGGTTGAGGGAGGTGGGTATGTTTCACCAAGGTCAGGTATGGGTAATGGAAGTACTAAGGTATGTTCGGTTGTGGTATGTTTGGTGGTTTGACGGAAAGGAAAATCTTATTCATAGAAGATGACGTTGCGACTGGTAAAAAATGTTTGGTCTTGAAGGTCATAGAAACGGTAACCTTTGTGGTTTGTGGAATAACCAATTAGAACACATCGGCGAGATCGAGGACCAAATTTATTGGAGTGAAGATGACCGGTGGAAGCATAGCATAACGAGCCAAATACACGAAGATGAGAATAGGAAGGTGGTTTGCCATAAAGAAGTACATACAGGGTTTTATTGTGTAGGAGAGGACTAGGTAGTCTATTAATGAGATGAGTAGCAGTTAAGACACAATCCCCCCAAAAGTGAAGAGATATGCTAGAATGAAAATGCAATGCACGAGCAACATTGAGCAAGTGACGATGCTTATGCTTAACAACTCCATTTTGTTGAGGAGTGTGAGGGCAACTATGTTGGTGGTGAACACCGTGTGCGCAAAAAACTTTTGTAAGCGAGAGGAAAGGAATTCAATCCCATTATCAGATTGAACATTTTGGACTTTGGTTTGATATTGAGTCTCAACAAAAGTAAAGAAGTGAATCATAGAGTCAATTACATCAGACTTAAAAGTAAGCAAAAAAATCCAAGTATAGCGCGAATAGTCATCAACAATAGATAAAAATAAACACGTCTTATGTGTAAAATGGGAATAAGGTCCCCAAATGTCAACATGAATAAAGTAATAGTGCTAGACGCAAAAGACAGACACGTTTGCTTGGATAAATGACAAGCATCACATGGACTGAATTGTTTTGCTGGACTAAAACATAAAGTTTGTTGCAAAGTAGATAAAACTGACTTAGATGGAGTTCCTAAGCAGGCGTGCCAAAGATGAGATGAAGAGGTTGTAGTAGAAAGAACGGCAAGCTCGTTAGGAATCTCAAGATAATAGAGACCACCACACTCATGGCCCCGACCAATGATCTTGAAGAGGTCCTGAAAAAGACAATAGTTAGGAAAAAAAAATGACTGGGCAGTTTAAAGTTTGAGTGAGTTTGGAGATTGACAATAAGTTGTATTTGAAAGAGGGAGTGCAAAGGACATTATCAAGGGAGATAGTTGAGGTAAGGTGGGCTGAACCATGTAATGTCACGAGGACACCAACACCATTCGGAATTCCAATGGTGGGATGTGGAGAGGAATAGTATGTCGGGTTTGTAAGGTAATGGAGTTCAAATGTGATGTAATTGGTGGCGCCAGTGTCAATGACCCAAGTATTGGAATTAAATGAATTCAAAGTTAAGCCGAGAACATTACCTGAGAGGTTGGCTTTTGGGATGTTTACCTCTTGCAACAAGCGCATCAATTGCTTATACTGATCATTTGTGAATGGTGGAGGTGCTGCATCAGAAGTATGATTGGACTTGTTATTTGCGAGTCGAGAGGAAGTAGATGGCTGTCCACGGCGTTGCTTGTGGTTAGGAGGGAAGCCATGAAGTCAATAACACACATCCCGCGTATGTCCCGGGATGCCATAGTGGGCACCTCTTTCTCGGCTGCGAGACGTGTTCGTCCATTTAGCTAGGTTAGCGGATGGAGCGGGGGCACCAAGAGAGCTGGGCTGTCCATGGTACGAGGAATTCATGTATGACCGTGGAGCATTATTTCCGTGAATGATAAGCAAAGTGCTGGTTTGGTCGAATAGTGGGCGGTCCAATTGGATATGGCAATGTGATTCATCTTGAAGAATTAGTGCATATGCACGTACAACACTAGGTAACAAATTCATTAGTAAAATCTGACTCATTAGCGTACCTCGGATTGAGACCCATGAGAAACTGAAACAAGCGCCAATTCTCTTGTTGTGTGGTGATGATAGAATGAGCCAAACAAAAGCATTGCGGTAACGAATCCAAATTATTTAATTCATCCCAGCAGCTTCGCAAATTGTTGTAGTACTTAGTCACAGCATCGTCACATTGAGCAAGGGTGCATATCTTTTGCTCAAGATGAAAAATCCTAGGACCATATGATGGTGAAAAACGTTCACGAAGATCAGCTCAGACATCCGCAACTGACTCTGTGTAGATAACTGTTGGCACCACATCTGGATGGATAGAATTAAGGATCCAAGATAGAATCATATTATTCACGTGAATCCAAGACGCATAGGCAGGATCTGTTGCAACTAGCTTTTTTATTTCTCCAGTAACAAATACCATCTTGTTCTTGGCGGAAAGGGCAATCTCCATGGCACGAGATCAATTGTTGTAATTATCACCTGTAAGGACCATGCCAACGAGATTAGATCCTGGGCTATCAGGGCTGCCCACCCACTCATGCGCAGGAACAATGACTGAAGAATTTTGAGACTCGGTTGCCATGATTACTTGTGGCCAAAAAATCAGAGAATGAACGACGATCAGAGAATGAACCAACTCGGATTTCGAGGTCTTGAGCGATGATCCTCCGGTTAACCCTGGGATTAGAGCACTGCAGATAAATGGGTCGTCATTGGGAGGTGGAATCTGTGGGACTTCCAGAGGACTTCCAAATCAGTGGGAGGTGTAATATGTTATTTCCCTCGTTCTTGAGAGAAATCAGCGACTTTGTTCATAGGAGAGGAGAGTTCGTCGAGGCCTCTGTGAGCGCCAAGAGGAAAACGGCGCCTGCCGAGAGGAATGTTGATGCCCTGAAGAATCACAGTGAAGCGGAGAGACGGCGGAGAGTGAGGATCAACACGCATCTCGACATGCTTCGTGGGCTAGTTCCCGAGGCAAAGAAGGTAGACATTGTCGCAGTTTCTGTGGTTGTTGGTTCAAGCGAGAAGGCCAAAGAGAGATGTGAGAGACGGGTTCCAAGAATTGCCGCTCTGATACCATGTAGAGATTGGACGAACTTACTTGCATTAATGAAGTAATTTACAATATATACATAGGATATAGAGCTCAAACAATACAATGACAATTATGCCCTTTAGTATAAATCCAATTTGCTAATAGTTTCCTTATTTTCTTTCTTTTGCCCAACGGTTTTCTTGCGTTGACCAGTCAACATTTCATCAGCTGCTACGAATTCGGCCGACAGTTGGTCACATAGAGCAATCAGTCTATGCTTCCTGGCCGGAAATTCTAAGAATATAGCTTGTTTTAGTTGTGTTTTGGAACTTTAGATTGGCTGTCACTGTTAGAATTGTGCTAAGATGTTAGGTATATTGGCATGTCTACGTGTAGTTATAGGTTTCAATGCGATCATTGTTATGATTAACAATGGTTTCCAACTCATGTGGTTGTCTCTTTTTGGTGAGTAGATAACTTTAGTTTGCATCTTATATTCTGCCCTCAACTTATTTGGCTCATTCTTAATTAACCTCACTTGGCTCCCAATTTTTTATAGCATTCTACCTAACGACTTCTCTAACTCAGCATTACTAATTCCATTTCGAAATTGAAGACATGATTCTCATGTCGACTTCAGCATTGAACTCAGGGTGTTTATGCTAATTTTGGCTTCTCATATTCAAGAAGACATTATCAACTAAAACATTTACATACTATTGTCTCTAACCTCTCTATTGCTCTCCATTCAACCAGAACCATTGAGACTCTCATTTCTTATATTTCTTATGTATAAGTTATCTAGATCTATAATGGTAAATTGATCTTCTTCAACAATCGTAATATCAAGCATTCCATAATTCATTTCTTCACATCCCTCACCTGGTGCAAAATGGAAGAGGAAACAATGCAAATATGTTTTAATGCAATACACGACAAATATAACATTGGAAAAAACAAAACAAAAAATGTAAAAAAGCCCAATAATAGAGGGACCACAATGACACTACTCGTAGTTTAAGAATGCACACAGGGATACCACTTGCTATTATAAAACTCATCACATGCCTCGATTCGCACAAAAGAAGAGAAAATGCATAGACAAATCCTCCCAAGCAAGCTAAAGCAACATCAGAAAAAAGTACTAATTCTCGTACCATCGCTACCATTAATTCCACATATGATGACATGCAACCATCTAGTTGATATGTTGCTTCAACAAATTGCAATCACTTTTCTCTAGACGAAGGATTAATTGAAATTGAGTTTAGTTTAATTGGGAGATTTTGGGAGTTTTTCTCAAATCGGAAGGCACCTTACGTGCATGTGGTTAAGCTAGACATTTTGACAAAAATGCCCCTGTCCGTGACGCAAAAATGTGGCATGTGATACACACATGGTCATCGTCCCGTGAAAGATGTGTACTGCCAATAAGATGATGGGGCCCAATTGAAACAAAATCACAAATTTCAGGGGTATTTTGAGATAAACCCACTTTGGGGGTACTTTGAAAAAATTACCCCACTTATTTCGATGTCCACGAATTTTTCGTCATGACGATTTTTTTATATTTAACTTTTCATAATAGAAGAAGCATAAACATATTTAAAATTTTCAAACATATAAAATATTTGTTCGGGCTGTCCTCGACTGTTACCTTGCGCTCTTAATCTAAATCACGTCTCATCTACCTGCGTTGACTAACTATCTAAAAATTAATGTTTGCTGTCATGTTTAATTCTCACCTAAAATTCACCACTGAAATTATTGCTTAAAATAAAACTCAGGGAAATTCCAAACTGGCTTGAGCCAGTGAGAGAGGCATTTTTCATTATGTTCCATTTGTTTAGATCATGACATTGCCCTACTTTGTGTAGGAAGATGTGAAGCAAAAATCGAACGGAAGTCTACATACTCATTAACGTCTCCAACCTCCATGTCCCTCTCCTTTGAACCATCATCATTAATACCTTCACTTCCTTCACTTCTTCCGGAGATCACCCTTCGGAGATCACACGACTTTCCGGTGCTCGGTAGCACCGGTGGGGCCTCGCCGCAAGCCACTATTTAGACATAAACCCTCGGGGGGCTGACCTAGTAAACCATCCCTAGGACCCCCACTTAAATCGCAAGCATCCGGAGATTCAAACTCGTTCCCTCGCCGATGAAGTAGTAAAACCCAACCATCACGGCTACCTCCAGGTGGATAATACCTTCACTTCTTAAGTCTCACTTATATGAGTTATCCAAATCAGTAGTAATAATCTAATCTATTTCATCACCCCGAAATTCCATGCTTCTTTTCTTCACATCCCCGTCCACTGCCAAAAGGAAGCGAGGATAACGTAAATATGTTTTCAGACGTACACAGCAAAATATAACATCGTAAAAAACAAATTAAAATATTAAAATATTCCAACAATAAAGGGGCCACAACGACGCCACTGGCATTTACAAAATGCAATTCACCTATATCAATTAGAAAGAGATCCTCCCCAATAAACCAAAACAAAATTAAAAGAAATATTTTTTTCTCATGCCATCAGTTTTAGTGGTTTCACATTCGACAACATGCAACTGCCCTTTCGGCAAGTTGCTTCAATAAATTGCAATCGCCTTCTCTCTAAACAAAGGAAGTGTTGAAATTGAGTTTAGTTTAATTGAAAATTTTGAGGAATATGGTTTAGTTTAGTCGGAAAATCTGGGATTTTTTTCAACTTTGAAGGCGTGAGAAGTGCAATACAATCAAATCAGACATTTTTGGGACAAAAATGCACACAACAAGCACGTGGTCGTCATCTAGTGAAGATTTATGGCACCGACGAAACGGAAGGTCATCTGAGACAGAACCACCAACTTGAGAGGTTATTTTGAGATAAAAAATCATCTTGGGGAAATTTTAAGAAAGATAGCCACAATTTAGGGGGCTTTTTGAATGCATTCAATGAGGCAAATAAAGATGTGATTGGCCTGGCCTTCGTGGAAAACTTTCTTTAATGTCTACCTCGTACTCATCCGGCAAAGACTCGGCCGCAGTCTTTTCTATCGTCCTTGTTAATCAGTCATGTCGCTCTCGGGATTTTTTATACTTAACTTTTCTCAATAAAGTGCTTAGTCATCCGCGCTAACCAACAAAAATCAAATTTTTCCGTCATCTAATTCTCACCTAACATTAACCACTTAAATTAATGATTAAAATAAAATTCCGTGAAAGATTCCGAATCCGGGGACATATATAGTGGCTAGATAGGCATCGTCATATGTTCTATCTGAATAGATCATGACATTGCCGTACCTATAAAAGGACAAGAGAGGGAAAATTATTAATTTTTTGTAAATTTATTGAATGAATATCAATTTCATTTTAAATTCTTCAATTTTGTCAATCTAATCATATATCTTTGTGTGAAATTTCATTATAATCCTTACAATCACTTGTGGCAAAAAATCTTCAACATGGTGATCGACAAGTTATCTATATTAACATACCGCATAAAATGATTGACGATGATTGAATACTACATCAACGATTTCCAATGGCAATTAATTGATAGGGACTGCATTAGAATTTCACATGAAAATTTATGATTACACAAGTAAAATTGGAAAGTCAATTACTAAATTAACAATCGTACAATAGGATTTATGGCAGGAAAAGTGCCAAAAAAGTCCTAAACATTTTGTTTTTGTGCCGATTTAGTCCTAAACCTTTTTTGGTGTCGATTTAGTCTTAAACATTTTTATGTTGTGCCAATTCAGTCATTTCCTGCCAATTTTGGTTGGATTTTGCTGATTGGACACCGCCGACCGACGTGGCTCGATTGACGCTAATGTGGACAACTTGTAATAATATTTTAATATTTTTGATTTTTTTGATTTTTCTTTATTTTTCTTTTTTTCTTCCTCTTCTTCCTTCACCGGTCGCCGGATCTCGGCAATTAGCTAGAGGCGACGACCAGCGAGGTTGAGGTCAACCTTGCCAATGGTCGCGAGGGCAGCCTCGCGTTGGGCGGCAAGGCTTGCCCTTGTCGGATTTGGCGAGGGTCGAGCCTCACTTGATGGATCGCCGCCGTGGGGGAAACTAGGCGAAAGTCCGAGGCCGGAGCCACGCGATCGAGGACAGCCCGAGCTCTTGTAAAACCCTAGAGACGACAACGATGAGCGAAGGGAGGAAATTTCTAGGGCCAGATTGGGATCGGGGAAGGAGTGAGGAGAGGCGGCCTTGCGCCGAGCTAGCGTGGCTTGCCTCGTCGGCTCTTGAGGCCCGGGCGGTGAGGCTCGCCCTCACAGCCATTGGTGAGGTGGTCGGCGAGGTCGACCTCAACCTCACCGGCCGTCGCCTCGATCGGTCGTCGTCGAGGTCCGGCGATCGGCTGGAGGAAGAAGAGGGAAGAAAAAAAGAAAAAAAAAAAGAGAAAAAAAGAAGAAAAACATTCAAAAATATTAAAATATTATTTAAAGTTGTGAACATTAGCACCGATCATACCACGTCAGCCGACCAGTGTCCAGTCAGCAAAATCCGGTCAAAATTGGCTGGAAATGACTAAATTGACACAACGTAAAAAGGTTTAGGACTAAATCGGCACAAAAAAAAAGGTTTAGAATTAAATCGGCACAAAGACAAAAGGTTTATGACTTTTTTGGCACTTTTCCCGATTTATGATTGATTAGGTAATAATCTTGATACGAGAAGTAAAAATCAAACAAGAGAACTCGTACTAGAAATTGGTCGCTAAGTACAACTATTTGTGGTGTGAAAGAAAGAAATTTCCTATGAAATATCTAAAGCTAAAAGAAACAAATAGGGAAAAGTACCAAAAAAATCTTCAATTTATTGTATCAATACTAATTAAATTATAAATATTTTAATTTGACAAATTTGATTTTAAACATTTTTACGTTTTGCCAATTAAGCCTATTTAGCTAATTTAGATCGGATATTACTAACATGTCAATCGTCTTATTGGTATGGTTGAGGCAAACATAAACATTTTTTTAATAAATTTTTTAAATTCTTTTTTTTTTTTACGGGATGGTATAATTAGTAGTTGGCAGGTAAAAAGATGAAAAGCGGAGGACCCATGATGAATTTTTTGAACTCTTTTTCAAACCCTCACCTTTGGAGAAGGATCTTTTATCCATTTTTTCACGGCCGGTGGTTCTTTCTTTTTCTTTCGTCTCTCTCTTTGTGCTGATGGCCAACACAGGCCATTGGCCAATATAGGCCATTGGCCGACCAACCTATATGACAACACTAACGTTCACATCAATAATGTTCGGCTAAAATTAAACGGAATAATTGAATTGGCACTAAATCAAAATATTTATGACTAAATACTAATGAAAGGTTTAGGATTAAATTGACATCAATACAATAGAATTATGGCTTTTTTGACACTTTCCCGACAATTGGTTAGTGAAGCAAAACTTTACGGTCATTGAGAGTAGCACTTTCTTCCAACCTGACTGATCTGCGCCCGACTCTGTACTTTACTACTTACCACACTTGAGTCACCGGATTCAATTCTTAAAGCTAGGGTTCGCCCATGGAAGAATAGAAGAGAGGGACTCGAGAGCTAGGGTTCCGGTGAATGGTGCTGATTGAGCTCGCGCCTTCCAAGCAAATTTGTCAATTAATGTTCCTAATGAGTCGCGAATTACACAGGAGATACCTCAATAGAGTAAAATTAAAAGTCTGTGTCTTCTAAATAGGATCATCTCATTAGCATTCACATTCACGAGCATTGACCATTTTCCTAGTCAAGAAATAGGTTATCTATATAGCCCCTTTGATCTTGAATTATAGATGTCTCTTGATCATAAGTATTTAATGGCGCATCAATCTTGAATCGACGGACCAAGTCGGAGTAAGTAGTCCAATTTATGGTGTTCATCAGTTAAACATATGCTATCAACTATAATATTGGAAATAACAGATGAAAAAATGTTACGATTTGTCATCCTTGCACATTATATTTTTTAGATTTTATTATGTCGACAACTAATGTCCTCATTGGGTATCATTTTAGATTTCTCACCTAACATTAACCTTGTAAAATAGAAGCTTAACTATAACACTGGAGACTGGAGAGAGAAACCCCACAAAGAAGAGTAGTAACGAGAACATAATGCCCCTAGGATACCGGTTAGCCTCTTAAACTCTCTCGACATGAACACACGAGCATTGGAATAGCATTTCTGAAGGAAGAAATATATTTTAAATCGAATAATGAAACAATGTGTCTCGTCAACGAACTTAACCATTGGATTGGACTGAATAGTTAATCTTCCAACTGACATTTAAAAAGGAAATTTCGAAGTTTTGTAATCGCAACTTTTCAAGTGTCCAACCAAGATTAAACATAATCAAGCCTATCCAATGTTAAATGGTCACTTGAGAGCCCATTCTTAATCAACACTTACATGGTGCTCTTATATTTCCAATAACTAGTTCCCTTCTGTTTTTTCTCTGAACCCTTTTTTCCATGTTCCCACTACAAACTCTCTA
This sequence comes from Eucalyptus pumila, assembly GCA_016097595.1. Classification (NCBI taxonomy): domain Eukaryota; kingdom Viridiplantae; phylum Streptophyta; class Magnoliopsida; order Myrtales; family Myrtaceae; genus Eucalyptus; species Eucalyptus pumila. The sequence continues at coordinate 52,176,898 of CM027848.1, forward strand.
AAAACCAAAACGGGTGTCAGCTTCTACCGGCAAAAAATTAAAAAAAAAAAAAAAATCGCACATGAACATCGGTTTCCACCATAATCGATCATATTATTCTACGTATTTCTATTAATTTATCAAAATATACGAACAAGTACAATACAAGAGAGAATTATAGATTGATGACAAGGAGATATAATTATTCATCAGACTCTACATGATTGACTCGATAATATACAAATCATGTTCCCCACCATCATGGACATAAGGTATATGCAGCGACCAAGTTGTCTTGTTTCTTCGATCTTCCTTAGTGCTTAACTTGTATACTGTAATCGAAAGTTCCCAGGAATATGAACACACCAATAGCATTTTGATAAACTACTGTGTCATTTCCCCATTTTCTTGGTCAAGAAATGGGTAATCTATGTAACCAACAACCGGATCTTGAGTATAAAATGTTTCTCTATTGTAACCATTCAATGGTGCATCGACTTTAAATCGGTGGACCAAATCGGGGTTAGAGATGAAGAGCCGACCATACGATATCAAGTCCGCGTCTCCATCAGCCAGAGCCTTCATCCCAAGCTCTCGTGTGAAACCACCACTTGACATCAAAGTACCTTGATAAGCTCTTCTCCAAGTTCTCATCAATCGAGCTTCTTCATCCTCCTTTTCTTCACCGTAATTTTTTGTGCCATGGGCCGTGAATCGAGGTTGAGTCACATGGAGATAGGCGAGTTTGGAGCCTATCTGGTTCTGAAACTTGTTCAGTCTATCAATGACTGCTAGGCCTAGATTGAGTGGGTCGGAGTCCATGGCATCCATGTGGTCGATTGCTGGCGAGATTCTAACTCCCATTCGATCAATGCCAACTTCTCTTGCCACCACTTTGACAATCTCCATCAAGAATCTACATCTATTCTCAATTGATCCTCCGAATTCATCTATTCTATCATTGATCGAGTCTTTTAAATATTGATCAATGAGATAGCCATGTGCTCCATGGACCTCAACACCATCAAAACCTGAAGTTGAAGTTGATTCGATTATTAAGACTTATGCACAACAAACAAACTACATAAACCTCATTAGAGCATCCATCATGCTATGATTATAGTCCATAGACTAACCTGCCCGAATGGCATTTTCAGCTGCTCGGCGATATTGCTCGATAACCTCCCATACTTCATGTGTTTGGAGGGCTCTTGGCTTGTGAGGAACATCAAGAGTTCTATCGGGCATGATGATCCTCCATTTATCTGAGATAGATTGATTTGTCGATGAAATCGGGGCGCCTCCACCAGGTTGATAAACTAATACAATTACCATGATATTTCAATATTGTCAGAAACAAGTACCGAAGGTGAAACTTCATAAGCTAATATTGCCTAATTAGGAAAATGGTGTAACAGCAAAACAATTGTCAATTCTAGTTTGTTCAATTTCTGATTATGTTATTTAGGAGCCATAAAGAATATTTTGTAGGGCGTCAATTTGAGAAAGAAAATTAGTACCATGATTGGTGGCACGACCAACATGCCAAAGTTGACAGAAAATGATGCCGCCTTTGGAATGAACAGCATCCACCACAGTCTTCCAAGCTTCGACTTGCTCGTCAGTGTAAATCCCAGGAGTACCTGGAAACCTGGTTCAACAACATTATATTTCTCAAAGTTAATGATCCTCCTTTGATCCAAAACAGAGTTAACATTACTTGCTGTCAAGCAATGGATAGGGTTTAGATAGTTTGCTGTGCTCAGATGAACAACCGTACGTACAAAACCTTAATTCGTTTGTGCACTATGTACCGAAGACAGCTTGATCTTAGGACAAGAGGACATACCCAGCAGCCGTGTCGGAGATGAGGGTGCCTTCGGTGATGAGAAACCCACCCTTGGTTGATCTTTGCGTGTAGTACTCCACATGCGCCGGCAGTGGAATCTCATTGATTGCTCTGCATCTCGTCATGGGCGCTAGCACTACCCGGTGAGAGAGATTGAACTCGCCCATTTGGAATGGAGTGAAGAGGTTCGCGGCCATTTCGTGCGTAGCTTTGTATTCTTGTCAAGAACGAACGAGAAAGGTCGATGCCAAAAGTACAATGAGGGAAGATTTGAAGGCGGTGTGGTCTGAGGTTGATCTATACTACTCGTTAATATTTATAGTTCGTTCTTGCCGTTTCACCATTGCAGCAAAAACTGGGAAGCTTCGGCGTAATTCAGTTTTCAGAATACCAAGGTCGTCGTACGTTGCATTTGGCCTTCTTTAGCCGCCTTCCTTTTCTTCAAGAAAATCGTTGAAAATGTTGGACGGAGGTGGACGGTGAGTCTAAAGAATAGGACGTTGGGTTCTAAAGTTCCTGTCTCTTTTGCCCAACGTGGTTCTTGCGTTGACCGTTCAACATTTCATCGCCTGCCAGAAAGTCGGTGGGCGGTTGGCCCCTGTTCACATAGAGAAATCGGTCCATGGTCCATCGTCGGAAACTTTAATGACAATAAATAATAATATGTTGGGTTATATCATTTATAAAAGTGATAATGACAATTTCCTCTTTGCTTTCTTATTTGGGAAAAACTCGAAGGCTACATTTGATAGAGTGAGTAAGCCTCAGCCGACGCTGTGGCCGTGACGACCCGCGTCCGACGAGCTCCAGCCGGCGTCGCCGAGCCAAGCCGTGAGCCCCCGGCCTTGTTTTTGCCCTGTTTTGGGGGCGTCGGGGCGGAGCTCGCGGCCGTCAGGCTAACGCGAACTCCGGCGCCCCCATCTGTCCTTCGGTTTGCTGCCGTGCGTATTCGTCTGTCGAGAGTCCCGGTCTCCGGTTTGGGTCTCAGTTGAGCTGAAAAACCCTTGATCCCATAACGCAAACCACTTGTTCGACACAATGACTCAACGAGATCTAGTTTCCGTGCCCTCGCTTCTGGCCAAAAACCGATCGTTAAGCTCGAGAAGGCAAGCTGGACATAGTGTTGGTATACGTGGATGATCTTATCATCGTCGTCCTTGGCTTGATTCGCGTTGTTGAGATGATGTCGTCGTGTTTAGCGATTCGGGCGTCGGTCGTTTGGGTCGTTTCGCAGAGTCCCCGTCGTCGCCGTTGTTTTCCTTTTTGTTCGTTTCTTGCTCGTTTGCAGGAGAGGGGACCATCGGCCGGCGGTGTTGCGGTCGGCCGAGACAAAGGCCCAGGCTGCTGAGGCGGCGTCGGAGATGCCACCGGCCAGACGATAAACGAGCGGCGCCACTTCGCCGGGGCCGTTTCTGCCGCGATAAGAGGTCCCGCGGGGGAGCTGGGTCGGGCGGGCGCTGGTCCGGGTCGGGCCTGACTTGCGGGTCTGGGCGGCTCGGACGGGTTGAGCGGGTTTAGCCGGCTGTGATATTTTTGGGTTCTTCGATTCGGGCGTCCGGGGTATGCTTGAAGAGAAGACAATAGGAGGAGAGCATGGGTTGGTTTAAAAAAAAAAAGAATAAGAAAAAAATAGGTGAAAGAAGATAAAATGGGTTCCCTTTCTGCGTGGGCGGCTAATGAAATACTAAAAATAGAGAAATAGGTCTCCTTTCCGCTGCTGGTCTGGCAACGTGCACGGAAAAGATAGGACGAGAGAGAGTAGGAGAGCGATAAAAAGGGGAAAAAAAATCAAAATGGGAATAAAAGAAAGTGAAAAGAACACATAGAGAGGGGACCTCACCTCTTAACCTCCGGAGACCCGACCCAGGTAAGTCGGGTCAGATCTGAATCGAGCTTCACAGACCCGGGTCAGCTTTTGTTTTATTGTTTTTAATTTATTTAAATCCAAAGCGATACATTTTCTAAAAATTCAGAAAAATTCGAAAAGATGGTTTTTATTCTCCACAAATGCATGAAAAATCCTTAAAAATCTAAAAAAGTCATGGAATTTAAATAAAATTAGACATTGGAATGACATTAGTGATTAACTAGTATAATCCTAATTTCTCTAAAATATTTCTTCTAATGTTTCACTTGGGTTTCTAATTGATCCACCTCAAATCGATTAGTGACAACTCCTATTTGAAATTAACTTACAAGTTAAGAATTCAAATTATAAGTTATGAATTAATGGATTTGAGAGTGCCCACGCTAAGCTTAATACTTTGTGAGCCATTAGCCTCCGCTCTTGCCCGTGTGTAATGGCATCTGAAAAAGGAGGTCGCAATAGGAACACAAAAATAAGTGATTATTTAGTATGTACATATCAAAAAATTTCTAATTCTGAGCATGTGATGAATGCAGAGACAATAATAATATGTTTATAAGAGGGAATAAAGACACGTATTTATATAAATTCAAGAACGAACAAAGCAACCAACATCGTGACATTATTCTAATTCCATCTATATGATTTCAAAATAATATATAAGTGAAATTTCTTTTTTGATGCTTACCTTTTGAATTGTTGCGTTTCGTGCAAATTCTCGTGCTTCATGCACATGCACTTTTGTTCGTGTTGTGCGCATGCTTCTTGTATTTGCGACCAAGCATTCACGTTATTTCCATTCCCGCTGCATTATATACCTTCTTATATGAACAATTTTTTTTTTCTTTATACAAAGTAGCCTTAAATGGAGATATCAAAATGCTTGTGAAATTAATTTGCTTGCCAAAAATAAAAATAAAAATTTACGTTTGGGCCTCATGCAGTGGGCGCACTTGTTCAAACCGCTGCGTTTAGAAGGCCCAATAAGCAGATCTCCAAGGCCCAAGCCCAACGTAGAAAAGCCCAGCTTCGTCCTCTAAGATCGCGTCTTCTTCATCGTCGTAGCCGGCGAAACCCTAACCGCCATTACAATATTGAGAAGAATCCAGAGACGAAAAGACAAATTTGAGACGCCCTCCCTTGATTGGCACGATGAGTACTCGTTGATCACTCGGCTGATAACTAATTTCCAGAACTTTTCTTATTTATCGGGCAATTGAATCTTTCAGCAAATTCTGTACTCGAACTCTAAATTGAAAGGTCAGCAGCCGAATACGTTGGATTCAAAAACCGTTAGCTGTACTATTTTAGATTTCTCACCCACCAGTGTAACCACCGTATAAAATAGAAGCTGGACTATAAGAATAAACTTGAAGCATCCCATGAATTAATGTATAATTTAGGACTCTATGTCAGCAAAGTTATTTTTAGGTTGCTTTCACATAAATTTCATGAGTTTTGTTAGTTATATGTCGCAAAAATTTGCTTGACTCGCACAGTAATTTCTCCGCGGACCGAAAGTACTCCAAAATCACAAAGTAAGGAGCGATAATTTCATTTAAATATTATCGCACGATCATATTATATTTCATAATAAGGACATCAGTGGGAATCCATGTAAGTAAAACTTCTCATATGACATCATCAAGGAGTGTTTATGCTTCCAAGACGGCTATTGCAAGCCGGCGGCGTCCCATCGAAACAGGAGCATTGGGTTTCGGCACAGAGTCCACAACCTGAGGCACAAATGGTGCTACAATCCGCATTGGTGCGGCACTCACCAGGCACGGCCATTGAAGATGGCAGACTTGCTCACAGCAAAACGGCGACGAGCATGAGCGCGAGAGCTATCTTGGATGATGAACTCCTCTCCATCAGGTTCAATCGGCTCTATTGCAGATGTAATGTATATCCGAATAAATCTTGTGCGTAAGATGGTGCATTTTAGAGGCATCATTGAGAGAGAAAGTAATTAGGTTTCGTTTTTTATTTTTAGTCATTTATGGGAGTAAATCTCAGTTTGATATTCTCTGCCTTTTATTATTGTTGTTAATAATAATAATAATAATAATAATAATAATAATAATAATAATATATTTTAAAGAGGAAATGGATGTGAACTTGTGGATTCTTTAGGCACCGTTATTTAGAGGGAATAATGGTGCCTTGTGGGCCATTAATTCCCATTCAATGGGAATGGGCAACCGGTGGAACAAATTTGGGTAACAAATCTTGATAGAAAATTATAAAATATCAATCATTATTTTTTTCATAAAGAAAATGAAAATTCCCGCTTAGCCCACTAAATACTTTGTACAACTATTTAAATATAAAACTCAATTCTATTGCAAAGTACTTGTGAAGTCAATTTCGCCATTCTCCACACTAAAAGTCAAATTACTAACTCACACATGTATTTTAACCTAATATGACAAGACTTTAAAGAATTATCAAATAAGTGAAAAAAAAAATGAAAGTTGGCTAGTATGGAGAAAAAGTGTGGCAATACAAAAAGGAAAAAGTGTCGAGGTAAACAAATTTAATCAAACAAATTTAATATACTTAAATTTTTAAATAAAATTCATCTTTAGTTACTCACGAGATGATCATAATTTTGATTTTTGAGTTAATTAGGGTTGCCATGGCTTGAGCAGAATTTATTGAAGTTTTAAATTATTAGGTATTCAACTCTTTGTTTTGACAATCGTGTTCACTCATGAATATTTTAATTAACTACTGTAAGTGTGAAAAATATTTAATTGTAGAGGTGTTGTCAATAAAAAATCCAATATATATATAGTAAAGATGTTTAGACATCCTATAAATTGTTTAGACATTTGCTACATAACAAGTTTGTAGACCTCACGGGAAAGAAAATGAATAGAAGAACTTTTCAAAAAAATTACTACCAAAAGAATAGTAAAATGAAGGTGTAAACAACCTGAGAGTGGAAACCGGACAAAAGAGTTTCCAGGTTTCCTTGAAGAAATTTGTGGCCTAAAGAGGGCCATAACTCTCATGGTTACCATTGGAAACTCTTTTTTCTGGTTTCCATTCTCAGATTGTTTACACCTTCTTTTTACTTTTCTTTTTGGTGTTATGAATCTTCTCTTTTGGTAGTAATCTTTTTTGCAAAGTTCCTCTATTTGTATTGTTTCCCTTGAAGTGTACAAATTTTTTATGTAGCGAATGTGTCAACAATTTACAGAATGTCTAAACATCTTTACTATAAGACAAAAAAATGTTGAATTTTCTATTAACAACACCTCTACAATTAAATATTTTTCACACTCGCAATAGTGAATGAAAATATTCATCAATGAACACGATTGTTAAAATAAAGAGTTGAATACCTAATTTACATAATTTAAAACTTTAATAAATTCTGCTCAAGCCATGGCAATCCTAGGTAACTTAAAAGTCAAAATTATGATACTCTTGTGAGTAACCAAAGATGAGTTTAATTTAAAATTTTAAGTATATTGAATTTGTTTGATTAAATTTTTTTACCTCGATGCTTTGTCCTTTATGTATTGCCACACTTTTTTCTCCATACTAGCCAACTTTCAAATTTTTCACTTATTCAATAATTCTTTAAAGTCTCATCATATTAGGTTAAAATATATGTGTGGTTTGTTATCTTGATTTTTATTGTATGTAGAATTGGTGAAATTGATTTTGCAAGTACCTTGCAATAGAATTAATATTTAATAAGTTATACAAAGTATTTAATGGTCCAAGCAGGAATTTTTATTTTCTTTATAAAAAAATAATGATTGATATTTTAGAATTTTCTATCAAGATTTTTTTCCCAAATTTGTTCCACCGGTTGCCCATTCCCATTGAATGGGAATTAATGGCCCGCGAGGCACCGTCATTCCCTCCTAATAACGGTGCCGTTCTCTTATCAACGTCCATTATAATGACATTTTATGAGAAATTATTGCATATATTTCCGTAGAGTTAGTCTGTCGGGGCCACCTTGCTACGAATCTGATTTTTGAGGACATCATGCTAATGCAAATAGGTGTTAATAGAGCAATATAATAATTACTGGATTAAAGTTGTGTTTGGAGGGCTCTTGCTCTATGAGGAACATCGAAAGTCCTATCAGGCATGATGATTCTCCATTTGTTGGAAATAGATTGAATTGTCGATAAAATCGGTGTGCCTCCACCAAGTTGATAAACTAATACAATCACCATAACAATTCAATATTGTCAAAAACAAGGATTGAAGGTGAAACTCAATAAGCTAACATTGCCTTACTAGGAAAACAGTTAACTGCAAAGAAATTGTCAAATCTAATTTGTTCAATTTAAGGGAAAAAAATATATTAGTACCATGATTGGTGGCATGACCAACGTGCCAAAATTGACAGAACGTGATGCTGCCTTTGGAATGAACAGCATCCACCACCTTCTTTCATGCTCCGACTTGCTCTTCAGTACAAATCCCAGGAGTACCTGGAAACCTGGTTTAACAACTTTACATTTCTCAAAGTTACTGATCCTCCTATGATCCTAAACAAAGTTCATATTACTTGCTGTCAGTGTCAAGCAATAAATAGGATTTATATAGTTTTCTGTGCTCGGATGAACAACGGCATGCGCACAAATTTAATTCCTTTGCGCTATATACAGAAGACAGCCTGATCTTGGGACAAGAGGATACACCCGGCAGCCGTGTTGGAGATGAGGGTGCCTTCATTGATGAGAAAACCACCCTTGGTCGATCTTTCCGCATATTACTCTGCATGCGCCAGCAATGGGATCTCTTTGATTGCTCGGCATCTCGTCATGGGCGCTAGCATTACCCTGTGAGAGAGTTCGAACTTGCCCATCTGGCATGAAGTGAAGAGGTTCGCGGCCATTTTGTGCGTAGCTTTGTATTCTTGTTAAGAGCGAACAACGAAGGTCGATGCTAATAGGGGGCCTGCGGATCCTCGATTATAAAAAAAAAAAAAAAAAAAAGTCGATGCTAAAAGTACAATGGGGAAAGATTTGCAGACGGTGTGATATGAAGTTGATCTGTACAGCTTGTTGTTATTTCTGGTTCGTTGTTGCCATTCGAGCATTGCAGCAAAAACTGGGAAGCTTTGATGTAATTCAGTTTGAGAATAACAAGGTCGTCGCACGTTGCTATTAGGACTCAATTGCATTTTCATGACAAATTTTAGGATTTAATTGCACTCTTTGAATGTTTTAGGATTTAATTATACTTTTGTAATAAATTTTTAAGACTTTCAATCGAGCTTTGCAAACTTTCCGATGACACTGCACGGATGCAAGCTTCTCTAGCGGCCAATAAGAAAAGTAATATGAACATGAGTCTCTATTGTAGATGATTATAATATTCTACAACTACTTTTAATAATCTCATTATAATACAACAACGCATACAATATCAGACAAAGGATTATAATGTATTTAAAAAGATGGACATTTGATCATTCATCAGACTCGTAATCGAGTCAACAATTTACAAATCATGTGCCCGATTTTAACGGACATAAAGTGTATACAATGTTGTCTTATTTCTTCCATTCTCCATAGTGCTTAATTTATACAACATAATCCATTAAGAGAAAAGTCCACACAAACTTCCTAGGAGTACGAGCAAACCCATAGCATTTTCATTTGCTAATGTGTCGCTTCCTTATTTTCCTGGTCAAGAAATGGGTAATCTATGTAACCGACAACCGGATCTTGAATATAAAATGTTTCTCTATTGTAACTGTTCAATGGTGCATCAACCTTGAACCGGCGGACCAAATCGGGGTTAGAGATGAAGAGCCGACCATATGATATCAAGTCTGCATCTCCATCAGCCACAGCCTTCATCCCGAGCTCTCGAGTGAAACCGCCAGTCGACATGAAAGTACCTCGATAAGCTCTCCTCCAGGCTCTCATCAATCGAGCTTCTTCGTCCTCGCCTTCTTCTTTTGTGGGAGCAGCCATGAATCGAGGCCGAGTAACATGGAGATAGGCTAGTTTGGAGCCTAACTCGTCTTGAAACTTGTTTAGTCTCTCAATGACTGCTAGGCCTAAACCGAGCGGATCGGAGTCCGTGGCATCATTATAGTCGACTACTGGCGAAATTCTAACCCCTGTTCGATTGGCACCAATTTCTCCAACCACCACTTTGATAATCTCCATCAAGAATCTACATCTGTTCTCAATTGATCCGCCAAATTCGTCCGTTCTATCATTGATAGAGTCCTTTAAGAATTGATCGATGAGGTAACCATGTGCTGCATGGACCTCAACCCCATCGAAGCCTGAAATCGAAATTCATATGATCACGTACACATATGCGTGACGAACTAAGTAAATAAAACTAATTTTTTTCATCTTTTTCATCCATCATGGCATGACTATAATTCAAGGCCTAACCTGCTCGAATGGCATTTTTAGCTGCTAGTCGATGTTGCTCGATAACTTGCCATACTTCATGTGTTTGGAGGGCTCTTGGTTTGCGATAAACATCATGACTCCTGTCGGGCATGAGAATTTTCCATTTATCGGAAATAGATTGATTTGTTGACGAAATTGGTGCAGCTCCCCCAGGTTGATAAACTAATACAATCGTCGATATCATCAAAATCAAATCTATATTGTTCAAGTTATTCTTAGGAAAAAAGTCCAACAGGGGAAAAAAAAAAGTAGTACCATGATCGGAGGCGCGACCAGCGTGAAACTCTTGACAGAAGATGATGCCGCCTTTGGAATGAACAGCATCCACCACCTTCTTCCACGCTTCGACTTGCTCTTCAGTGTAAATCCCAGGACTACCCGGAAACCTGGTTTAACAACATAATTCAATGATCCTCCCATGATCCAAAACAAATTTTCTATTACTTGCTGTCAAGCAATGATCTGGGGAGAAGAGGACATACGCGGTGCCCGTGTCGGAGATGGCAGTGGCTTCTGCGATGAGAAGACCGCCCTCGCTTGCCCTTTGTGCGTAGTACTCCGCATGAGCCGGCAACGGAGTATCATCGACCGCTCTACATCTCGTCATGGGTGCCATCACCACCCTGTCCCCACCACCACCAAGTTGAAATCGAGATGTGCAGAGTTATTCTGTACAGATCTGTGCGGACTATATACGATACCTGTGAGTCAGATCAAACTTGCCCATCTTGCGTGGAGTGAAGAGGTTCGTGCCCATTTCGTGCGTAGCCATGTTAAGGATGAACAGGGATGGCCAACGCTAAAGATAACAATGGCCAAAATCAGAAGATGGTGCGAACTGAATTGAGGTGGATCTGCATCGCTCGTTTGGTATTTATAGTTTGCTGTTGCCATGGGAACCCTGGCAGCAGAATCGACGTAATTCATTACGTGGATGCCAGGAGGTTGGCAAAGTCGAATTGCATTTTGGCCTTCTTTGACCTTCTTTCTCTTCGAGAAGAAAGCGTGCTTAAGAATGTCGGACCGACGGTGCACGGGGACGGAAAATCGGCGAAGTTCATGCCAAGGTTTCTACCCCAGTGTGGTTCTTACATTGACCTTTCAACATTTCATCACCTGCTGAGCAAAAAAATAATAATAATCATAGGTTCCCTTACATTATAATAATGATAATAAAAATGAAATTTTTCTCTTTGCTTCCCGATTCAGAAAACTCCAATTGACTTCCACCGTGCTTAATTATTAATTATGTATGAGATGATCGCTTGATTGTCAAATTTCCTATAATATGGGCTTACATTAATTAATTAATTTTCTATTTTAAATAATCGGTTAATGGATATTCCAATATTTGTTGAACCCTATAGTGATCTGATTGAATTAGGTATTGGCATTTATTAATAACGGGTCTAGTTAAGCAGCAAATTGTAGGTAATTGTTTTTAACTAAAGTTCGTAATGAGAAGGCCCAATTGACACGCTACTGATTAGGGTTTGCTAGGTCCCCCTCTAGCCTATAAAAAGGTAGGTTATACCTATCAGTTGCTTGATGAAGATCTAGCATTCCGATAAATCTATAATTATCAGAGTAATCTATTTTTCTTCAAGTGAAGCAATGGCTCATACAGGTACGCTTTAATTCCGCTGTGTTTATTGATTTCGGTGTTTTACAATTATATATGGATCCATTTTTCTTGATCGATTAGTTGTTTATGTGAATAATTTTCTACATGTGATATAGAGCCTATCATATATGATTGTAGAACCCATTTTTTTTTTAATGGAAAAATTCGAAATTTTCCTCTTTGAGCCGAATATGGGCATTATTTTTGTCGCGACCTAAATTTTCAAGTGCACCACCTAAAGTTTAGGCTAATGGATTATTAAGCCTCGACTTAACTCGGGCTCTCCCAAGCCCATACCAATTCACGACTTAAGTTCATGTTAAGATATAGATTTTATCTAGGAGTTGCCACTAATCTATTTTTTGTGGGTCGATTAGAAACTCAAGTAAAGTAACGGGAGTATTACTTTACTCCTACGAACTAGAGACTATGGGTACGGGGACTTGGTTACACTAGATTTCTCTAATGCCCTTTCAGTACAATTCTTTTATTTTGAAAGATGTTTTTTGCAAGCAGCTTAAATTGATTTTAAATCTAATTCCTTAGCATGTTAGGTGATCATGCAGGTGCACAAACCACCAATTTAATGTCCAAGAAAGCAATGAAATAATAAAAAAAAATGCAGGGACTTACCTTGTATCAACGAAAGTATCTGCATGGTTAGATTAAAAATTCACATCATCAACCCTAGATATGATTTCTAATTAACACGCAATTTCGTTTATTTTTTTTTCACTTAATTAATGAAAATTATACAATATGCAAGGCAATATTAACTAAATGACCTAATTCTAATGACATACAATTTCTAATTAAATGGACCTAGTAACAATCACTAAATGGCATGCATTTCATGAACCTAATTCTATAAGACGTGCACATGATATTTTTTTGTGTTTTTTTTTATAAAATTCGAAATTAAAATTGTCAAATAATTAAACATGCAATTCGATTTTAAAAAAAAAACTAACATCCTACGCGAATGCATTTTTTTGGATTTTTATTTTTGTTATTTTTTATTTTTTTTAAAAGTTTGAAATAAGTAAATTTCCTATCCTAGATATGCAATTTAATTCAAAGATATCATCTAACCTAGATATCATCTAAACATGCATTTAAGAAAAATGACTAACTAACCTATCATGCAATCAATCCTAATCTACATGGGATGCAAATGCAATTTTTGGTATTTTCGGGGTAAATAGAACAATTAAAAATAATAATAATGAACACCAAATCATCCAAATGTTATCCACCATTCGAATTGAAATTCAAACTTGATTATCTCGCTAATAAAATCGATATATTGATCTTAAGCCTTAAAGATCAAGATATCAATTTACTCCCGCGTGAATAATTATTCCATCTAAAACCTTATAGATAGAATAAAAATTCGTGCGGTTGCAAATTGGATGCTACATCAGGAAATTTCAATTATGCCATTGGAAAATATTTCAAACAAAGAGATAAAATATCAAAAACTAAAATAAGATAAAACAAATCTACCTAATAAAATAAATCTACCTAAATTAAAATAAATCTCTACCTAAATTGAATTTTTTTCCAAAAATTCGAATGGTGAGGTGGACCAACGATGGAGGCTCAGCACGACACGGTTCAAAGGCAGCAGCCATGGTGGCAAGTCACCCATGGGCTTCGGTGAGGGCGATGGGCACGGTCGTCAAAGCTCCGGTGAGGGGCTCGGATGGCAGATGGTAGAATGGCGACGAATAGGGGAGCCGCTTGAATCAGGAAATGTGGCTCGTCGCTGGAGCAGCAACGGCGCTCGGGCGTCTGTGGGTCAATCGGAGTAGCGGTAGAGCAGCGGCGGAGCTGCAAACGTCGCTTGTGCAACGCGGGTGAGGCGGTGGGAGCAGCGATGGCAGCGAATAGTGGTGTCGCGTGCTGCTGCAGGGGCACGAAAGCGCAGCGATCAGCTCGAGCTACTAGCGGAAGGAGGCACAAGAGCAATGGCGATGCTTCGGTGGTCGCGGTGGTCGTGGGGGGGGCACCGAGCGGCGGTGATCGGCAGCAGCGACGGCAAGTGTTCGAGTCGAGCAGAGAGTGGGCTCGCGGGGGCTGCAAGTCACAGGTTACTGCGGTGGAGGTCTTGCAGGTGTTGAGGCAAGTTGTGGGTGTGAGCGTCGCTGAGGGCAAGTGGACGAGGATGCTTGGGTGCGAACGTTGGCGAGCAGTAGGTGGCATGGGCATCGCTCGTGGGGCGGAAAGCAGCAGTGGCGACGGCAAGCGTAGGCGTCGCGATGGAGGGTCATCGAGCGGAGATGATGGTGCGCCCGGATCCCGCTGGTGAGGACAGCGGCTGACAGATCAGCAGCAGCGGAGCGGCGTGCAGCTTCACGGAGAAGGAACCCACGAAGAAGAAGCACAGTGCACGTCTTTTCTTTCCTTTTTTTTTTTTTTTTTTTTTTTTGGTTTTTCTCTCTCTCACCTCTAGGGGTGAGTAGCGGTCTAGGGTCAATCGTGGACCAACCCTGGACCGGCCCAAATCTACCGGTCCTGGTCCGGTTCCCAAGGGGACTGGGTTGGTCTTGGTCTTGAAATTCCAGGACCAACATTGTACGGGTTGGTCCTTGGTCCTAAGAGTTTTAGGTCGGTCCAACCCTGGACCAACCCTGTATATTATATTATATTATATTATATTATATTATATTATGCTTTTATATATTCAAACCTAAGTAAAATGTCTGTTATATTATATTATATTGAGATGTTCTATCAATAGCACTAATAATAATAATTTCAATTTAAAACTTTTGTTGAGTATTAATTATGTGTTGTTTGTTTTGTTTTCAGGTTTTTAGAAGTTCAAGTGAATTAACAAGATGTGAAGTTATATATTCATGGTTTATATTAAGTATTATGAACTTTTTATGGTTTAATTGTATTTTACTAATGAATTCCAGTTGCACTTTGCTTTTCAATTTGTGTCAAATGGTAGAAGTTTTTGAAGAGTAGAGTAGTACGCAAATGGTAGAAGTTTTTGAAGAGTAGAGTAGTACTGCAGTTGTTACATTGATTTGCTAGTCTAGTGGTGTAAAACTCATTTTTTTGTTGAGTGGACTCTACATGATCGAATGCAAGAAAACGCTTTTGCATATGGTGTTATGAATATTAAAGATAGATGATTACAAGAACTTTCCATCTTGTCCCATATCTCGATGAGCGATTAGCAGGTACGAAATTTCTATTATTGTGTCATCTTAAATTTGCTAAATATGTATTTGTATTTATAGTTTAGTTGCACAATGCCACATTGTCGATAGATGTGTAATTTGAATTTGTAGGTTTGCTTTTTTAGGAAGTATAAAAAATAAGACGAAAAAAATTATCGATCGGTCCTAGGTTGACCCTGGAACCGGACCGAACCCATTGGGTCGATTCGGTCCTTGGTTCTAGGCTCAATAAGGTCGGTCCTCGGTCCTAAAAATTGAGGACCGACAGTGTACGGGTTGGTCCTAGGGTTAGGGGGTGGCCTGGACCAACCCGGACCATGCTCACCCCTACTCACCTCACGTCTACTCTCTGTACGAATTCTTTCTCCGTCTCCTATTTCTTTTTCTGCTTTTTCCACAGAAAGGAAAAAGCTGACTTTTTTTCTTTTTTCCTTGAAGCTTTTTTTTTTTTTTGGTACGAACCAGAACTTTTTACTCTCAATTTCTTCGAGAATTTTCTCCCTTTTGTCATGAAAAATGAGCCTATCTTTTATAGTGATTCGAAACGGTCTCTTTACATGGCATTTCCCGAGTTACCATTTCTTGTCACATTAAATCAAATCTATATGATTTGGCAATCAGCTCAATTCTTGCCCATTTTTCACTTGATTTCAAAATTGTTGCTGCATTTAATAAAATCCGGACATCCATCAGAATTCCATATTCAATCAAATCAATTTCCCCCATTTTCATTTTTTTCTTTTTATTTGATCAAAATGCAATTTTATTTTTCCAAAATTAGGTGTCAACAATTTTATCGTGTGGATTTTTTGCTCGATTGATCCTGAAACCATAGGACTTTTGTTCTACATGTCAAGATCTTTCCAATAATATATAATTTGCATAATTTCGCTGAAAATTGAGAGAGAATTTGAAATTTGAAATTCTTGGGTTTATACATGAACAAGAGATTTGGATGCAACCTTGAGGTCAATTATGACTATGCCATTGACATCTCATGTAGCAAATTTTTTTGGGGGGGGGGGGGGGGGGGGGGTTCATTGCAAAAAAAATTGTTTTTTCTTGTTCTATGTATAATCAATATATTGAAAAGATGCAAATCCTTTTTCATTAGTTATGGGTGGCTAACCATTGCATTGAAAATCTTTTGAAGAGAAGAACACAAAAATAAGTGATTACTCTGCATATACTTATTGAAAATTTTCTAATTTTGAGCATGGGATAAATGTAGACGTTGTAATAATACCTTTATCAAAGGGAATAAAAACATGTATTTAAATAAATTCAAGAATGAATTGAACTATCGACATTGTGACATTATTCTAATTCTATCTCTATAATTCGAAAAAATATTTAAGTGAATTATTGTTTTTATTGCTTATCTTTTGAGTTGCCATACTTCGTGCAAATTGTTGTGCTTTGTGCACATGCACTTTTGTTTGTGTTGCGAGCATGTTTGCCATACTTGTGACTAGGGATTTGTGTTATTTCCATTCCCGTTGCATCATATGCCTTCTTATATTATGAATTGAACTTAGTATGAACAATTTTTTTTTTTTTTATACAAAGTGGTCATAACTGGAAATATCAAAATGTTTGTGAAATTAATATACTTGCAATAAAAAGAAAAATTCACTGATTGTGTTGTGCCTCATGTAGTGAGCTTACTTCTTCAAACTGCCAGCGAGCAGAAGTCCCAACGATCTCCAAGGCCCAAGCCCACGTAGAAAAGCCCTGCTTCGACCTCTGCGAACGTGTCGACTTCCTCATCGCAGCCGGTGGAAATCCCAACCGCCATTACCATCTCGAGAAGAAACCAGAGAAGAGAAGACAAAATTGACACATCCTCCTTTCATTGGCCTGATGAGTTCTCGTTGATCACTGGGCTGATAACTAATTTCGGGAACTTTTCTGATATATCGGGCAATTGAATCTTTCAGCAAATTCTTCACTCGAACTCTAAACTGAAAGATTATTAGCCAAATCTGATGGATTCGAAACCCGTTAGCGATAATGCTGCCGCCCCAAGGAAGGTTGGTTCATGCTGCCTCTTGGGTTTTTTTTATTTTTTTATTTTGTTATTTATTTATTTAATATGTGTTATTTCTGCTAAATGAAGAATTGCATTGGCTGTCTGTGGATGGTCTTCTTTGCTGTTGTTTTTTCCTTCTTGGGCAATGGATGCTTTGTGCTGTGGCGTTGCAGGTGACATTTGCACCTAAGGCTCCTCCAGTTCGAAAGCCAAAACCTGCTTTTCTCAAGACGTATGGAAAAAAGCCTTTCTGGTTCATCGCATTGCTCATTTTTTAACACTTACATGTCGCACTTATATTTCAAATAAATTGTTCCCTTCCGTTTTTCCCCTGGACTCTTTTTTCCACGTTCCTGCTACAAACTCTCCAACCCAGATGGGTGTCACCTCTTACCGCCCAAAAAATAAAAGCACATGAACATCGGTTTCCACCATAATTGATTATATTACTCAAAAGTATTTTTATTAATAATCAAACTATACGAACAAGTACAATACAAGAGAGAATTATAGTTTGTTGAACAAGGAGATATAATTATTCATCAGACTCTATGTTATTGACTCTATAAGGTACAAACCATGTTCCCTCTTGTCACGGACATAAGGCATATGCAATGAACTAGTTGTCTTATTTCTTCGATCCTCCTTGGTGCTTTAACTTGTAAAATGTAACCCAAACTTCCCAGGAGTACAAACACACCAGTAGCATTTTCATTTACTAGTGTGTCGCTTCCCCATTTTCCTGGTCAAGAAATGGGTAATCTATGTAACCAACAACTGGATCTTGAGTATAAAATGTATCTCTGTTGTAACCATTCAATGGTGCATCCACCTTGAATCGGTAGACCAAATCAGGGTTAGAGATGAAGAGCCGACCGTACGATATCAAGTCTGCATCTCCTCCAGCCAAAGCCTTCATCCCGAGCTCTTGCGTGAATCCGCCGCTCAACATGAAAGTACCTTGATAAGCTCTCCTCAAAGTTCTCATTAATTGAGCTTCTTCATCCTTCTCTTGTTTGATGTAATTCTCCGTGCCATTGAGTGTGAATCGAGGATGAGTCAAATGGAGATAGGCGAGTTTGGAGCCTATCTCATTTTGGAACTTGTTCAATCCCTCGATGACCGATAGGCCTAGATTGAGTGGATCGGAGTCCATGGCATCTAGGTGGTCAATCGCTGGTGAGATTCTAACTCCCGCTCGATCAATGCCAACTTCTCCTGCTACCACTTTGATGATCTCCATCAAGAATCTGCATCTATTCTCAATTGATCCCCCAAATTCGTCTACTCTATCATTGATTGAGTCCTTTAAGAATTGATCAATGAGATAGCCATGTGCTCCATGCACCTCAACACCATCAAAACCTAAAGTGGAAATCAAATTGATTATTAATACTTATGTGCAACAAACGAAGTAAATACGAGTAATTTTAGCATCTATCACGATATGATTATAGTTCATGGACTAACCTGCTCGGATGGCATTTGCAGCTGCTTGGCGATATTGCTCAATAACCTGCCATACTTCGTGTGTTTGGAGAGCTCTTGGTTTGTGAGGAACATCGAGAGTCCCGTCGGGCATGATGATTTTCCATTTATCGGAGATAGATTGATTTGTTGACGAAATCAGAGCACGTCCATCGGGTTGATAAACTAATACAATCACCATAATATAATACCAATTGTTGTTAGAAACGAGTATAGAAGGTGAAATTTAATAAGTTAACATTGCCAAAGTAGGAAAAATGTATAACAGCAAAAACAGATTGTCAAATTCAAATAGTGCAGGTCGTGATTATGTGATATATGGGGGAGCTACAGAGATATTGTGTGGCGTCGGTTTGTGAAAATGAATTTAGTACCACGGTTGGAGGCACGACCAACGTGCCAAAGTTGACAGAAGATGATGCCGCCCTTGGAATGAACAGCATCCACCACCTTCTTCCATGCTTCGACTTGCTCTTCAGTGTAAATCCCAGCACTACCTGGAAACCTGGTTTAACAACATTTTATTTTTCAAACTTAAAGATCCTCCTATGATCCAAAGCGAAGTTCATATTACTTGCTGTCGAGCAATGAATAGGGAATAAATAGCTTGCGGTGCTCAGGTGTACATCGGTATGTAGACAATTTCAGTTCCTTTCTGCGTGATATATAGAAGACAGCTTGATCTCAGGACAAAAGGACGTACCCAGCGGCCGTGTCAGAGATGAGGGTGCCTTCGGTGATGAGAAAACCACCCTTGGTCGTTCTTTGCGCATAGTACTCTGCATGCACCGGCAATGGAATCCCATTGATTGCTCTGCATCTCGTCATAGGCGCTAGCACTACCCTATGAGAGAGATCGAACTTGCCCATCTGGCATGAAGTGAAGAGGTTCGCGGCCATTTCGTGTGTAGCTTGTATTCTGTCAAGAACGAACAACAAGGATTGATACTAAGAATATGATGGTGAAGATTTGAAGACGGTGTGATGTGAGGTTGATCGATATTGCTCATCGGTTTTATAGTTGGGTGTTGCCATTTGAACATTGCAGCAAGAACTGGGAAGCTTTGCCATAATTAAGTTTGCACATGGCTAGGTTTAATTTTGTTATGACTAAGTGGTCGCATGTTGGGAGGGTCGAATTGCAATTGCTTTCTTTAACCTCACTTTTCTCCTTGCAAAATTGTTTTAAAGACGTTGACGTATAGAACATGTGGTTCTAACGTTTCTTTATTTTCTTTATTGCCGAACGGGGTTCTTACGTTTTTTTTGGACGAACGGGGTTCTTACGTTGACCGTTCAACATTTCATCGCCTGCTGGGCTGCTACGAAGTCGGTGGGGGTTCGTTCCTGCTCATATAAAGCAATCAGTCTATGATCACTGTCCGGAGAATCTAATATTAATAAATAACAATATGTTGCGTTATACAAACTCTCGAACAACACCGCTCACGTGCCAGCTTCTCTAGCGGCCAATATGAAATAAATAAACATCAATTGCTGTTGCCATGCGAACCCTTGCAGCAGAATCGACGTAATACATTACGTGCATGCCAGGAGGCTGGGAGAGTTGAAATTTTTCTCTTTGCTTCTCGATTGAGAAAACTCTAATTGGCTTCTACCGTGCCCAATTATAATTCATCCGGGAGATGATCGCTTGATGATGTGCGAGAACAAGAGGTATGGACGCAACTTTGATTTCGATTTGGACCATGCTATAGACATCTCGTGTCACGCCCCGATCCTCGGGCACGCACACATCCTTCAATTTGGTCGATTTTAGAATGCTATATCTTAGGACTAAGTATCGCCGACCCCTTTAATTATTAATAGCACATACGAAAGCAGTTATATATCCCCAGACAATAAGACGATTGGTTAGAAAAGTAGGGCCATATTTTTCATACTGAAAATTCACAACCACACATTTTTACAAACATCTCGTAGTATTCTACAATACTATGTACATAAGTTTGATCTAACATCTATTCACATGCAAACAAGGTTTGACAAGACAATGGGATCTCAGTCATCATCCAGGTCGTACTCAGGATCATCCTGATCCTCTTCTGACTCTTCTTCACTAAGCTCACATCCTATAAGCTCTTCATCTTTTTTTTTTTGGGCTCATCGTCCTCTTCTAGTTCCTCCTGCACATGCTCATCTACGGGCCTGAAATGTTATCCCACAACCGGGATGAGACTATGTCTCAGCAAGTTCTACCCCACTAAGACTTGATTAGGAAACCAATACGCTATCTAAGCTGCCTATGCACGCATGGGTCAGAGGACTTACCTTGGCCTCAGATTCCATCTGCATATTAGTACAGTTTGTTGGAGAAATCTTCTTGAAGTGTTTTGAAGTTGACAAAGCGTTTCTATCAGTCTAGTCTGAAGGCTTGCAGACTCTATTATTTAAAGTCTGAAGACTTCCGGACAGCCAGACTCAAGACTCAAAGTCTATCCTCATTGACAGTCTCTAATCCATTGAAGAAAGGTTATCCAGAACTGGATGTTTCGTTAAGGATTTAACCTTATCATCTGGAGAAGATCTCGTGGCTGGAAAAGACGTAACAGAATCCTTTGATTGATCAAGATTGATTCAATGATTGAAGATTCGATAATTGTCTAAATATTATTGGAAGGTTCTACTTATGGAAACCAAGATCCTGATTGTATGGGCGAACCGGATTGATGGGCTATCAACACGTTCCTTTAATAGCTTGAACAATCTTCCTAATTGATTCCGTCCAACGGGTAGATTGGAGGAATTCTTTTGGTAAGTGTCAACGGGAATGATGGCATAAAGGAGTATATAAGGAAGACGGTCTTAGTTGTTCAAGGAGTGCGCGATAGAAGAATTCCAAAGTTTGAAGCTCCTTTTTGTTTAGACAATTCCTTTGAGCGAATACTTGTATACAAAAGAGAGTCTATATTTGTGAGAAACCTTGAGGAGGTGTGGTAGAACATCTACTTTGTGGAATCAAGGCAAAGCTGTGCTGTAACTTCTCTTTTGATCATAGTGAAATCCAGCCAGGTGGGGCATGTCGGTGCGGAAGAGTGGACGTAGGCTTGGAATAAGCCGAACCACTATAAATCCTGTGTTCAATTTTCTCTTCCTCACTCTCTCTACCTCGATCGTATTTCATTTTGTTAATCAAGAGAGAATTTCCTTTCTATCGTTTGCTAAGAATCGCTTCCGTATTTCGATAAATTGTTTGTGCACCTATTCACCCCCTCTAGGTGTTTATACTAGCTATCTCAATTGGTATCAGAGCGCGTGTACTCACTTTGTTTGAAGTGTTTTACTTCAGAGTTAAAGATCCATGGCTAGTATGCTAGCACCAGGGCTGATGGAAGGGCAAAGCAATACCAGACCACCCTACTTTGATGGAAATGATTACAACATCTGGAAAAACAAGATGAAAGCTTTCCTACGATCAAAGGATCCTCTCGGAATGGGACGTTGTAGAAAAAGGAATTACTCCTACGCTGCATCGTCTCTCGAAAGAGGGAAAGAAACTGTTGAGACCAAGGAATGACTCGGGAAGAGATAAACAAGAGACAAGCACTCGATGCAAAAGCAATTTACTCTTTATATTGTACTTTGTCACCAATTGAATATAATAGAATATCTTCTTGTGTTACAGTAAAAGAAGTCTGGGACAGATTGCATATCACCTATGAAGGAACAGATCGAGTGAAGGAAACCAGAATTAACATTCTTCTCGATCAATATAAAGCCTTCAAAATGAAACCAGGAGAATCTATATCTGACATGTTTAGCCGTGTTACAGATATTGTCAATGGTCTTGAGAATCAAGGACAAAAAATTTCTGATCCCATGAAGGTAAACAAGCTACTGCGTGGACTCTCCAAGGATTGGAATCACATAAAGACTTCGATAAGAGAGACGCAAAGAATTATGCCACTATCTGTCAACGAGCTGATTGGAACTCTTCAGTCTTATGAAGTGGAACGGATCAATGAAGATGAAGATCCAAAAGGTAAGAAATCCATTGCATTAAAATCAAATGATGATTCCGATGATACGATTCCCGAAGATGATATGGACGATGAGGAGCTTGCTCTCATGATAAGAAGATTCGAAAACTGAATAGAAAAGGAAGAAGGTTCAACTCAAAGAAACAAAGCTTTCAAAGACAGCAGACCAAGTCTCGTTGATGATAAGGAACCAAATAAAGATGTAGTCTCGCTTTGAATGCAAGAAAAAGGGACACATCGTACCCAACTGTCCTCTTCGAAGAAGAAGAGAGGAAAAGCTGAAAAATTTCGAAAAGCTCTCAAAGCCGAAACCGGAGTGATACGAGTGTGAAGAAAGTGATAATGAATATGCCAATCTATGTCTCGATGGCACAATCGACTCGACTGGATCGACTCGACCGGACATGTGAATTTGAGGCAAGTAATTTTAAAATTCCTGTCAAAGTTTCTAAATACATTGATGAACCGTGTTTTAGTCTTAAAACTTCTCTCAAAAGAATTTCCGAACCGAAAAAGGAAAACTCAGCTCTAAAACAAAAAGGAAAATGTTTTAGAAGAAAGAGTTAAAAGTCTAGTCTTGACTGTTTCCACTCTTAAAGAAAATGAAGATAATCTTTTAAAAGAAAATGCTCTTTTAAAAACAGACTTATCAAATATTTCAAAGAAATTTTCAATAGGGTCAGAGAAACTTGAAAAAATTCTTTCAGCTCAAAGACCTTACTTCAATAAGTCTGGTCTAGGTATGTCGCAGAAACAATTCCCTTGATTGATTTTCCTAAAGTAAAAGAAAGAATTAAGAAAAGACCCTCGAAAGAGGCTTACAAAAATCATTTCAAGAAAGTTTTTGTAAAACCCGTAGGTAGAAATGCTCTCGAGATGTTCAAAGTGCAACAGTCCGGATCACTTTGAAAAAGAGTGTCCTATGGTATGGAAACCTGTTAAGAAAGTATGGGCTAATACTGTTTATCTTACTAACACCAAAGGACCCAAGAAAATTTGGGTACCAAAGAAAGCTTGAGACTTTATCTTAAATGCGAGGTCTCCGTCAAAAAACAGGTAAAGTGGTATCTTGACGGCGGATGCTCAAGACACATGACGGGAGACTCAAATTGTTTTATAAAGCTTGCTCAAGTAAATGGTGGAAAAGTTTCATTCGGAGGAAAAAAGCAAAGGAAGTATTGTGGGATTTGGAACCGTGAAAATTGGAAGTCTCACAATAAGTAATGTTTCCTTAGTGGAATGACTCAATTACAATCTTCTCAGCATTAGTCAATTGTGTGATACGGTTTCAAGATCTTCTTTCAAGAAGGAACATGTTCGGAATCGTAAAGACTCTACTCAGTCTTTCATGGGTCGAAGACATGGAAATATCTATCTTCTGGATGTGAAACCAAATGAATCGCAATGTCTTATCTCAATTCAAGACGAAGCAAGCTTATGGCACAAAAAGCTTGGTCATGTCAACATGAAGCAATTAGCGAAAATCTCTTCAAAGCAGCTAGTTCGAGGTCTACCCAAATTGCCATACCAAAAGACTGATCCATGCACTCCATGTATTCTAGGAAAGCAGGTAAGAAATTCATTTAAGCCAATAAATCATGTCTCTACTAATCATGTACTACGCTTGCTGCATATGGATCTCTTCGGACCAACCGAAACACGAGTATTGGGGGTAAGAAATATTGCCTAGTAATTATTGATGATTACTCCCATTTTACTTGGGTATATTTTCTTGCAAGTAAGTCCGAAACCTTTTCGTATTTTGAAAAATTTGCTAAAAAGGTTCAAAATGAAAAAGGATGTGTTATCTCTAGTATAAGAACAGATCACGGAGGTGAATTTGAAAATCAAGATTTTACAAAATTTTGTGATGAATCTGGCTTTAAGCATGTGTTCTCCTCTCCATATACTCCTCAGCAAAATGGAGTTGTGGAAAGAAAGAACAGATCTCTTCAAGAAATGGCTAGAACTCTTTTAATTGAAAGTAAAATTTCTTCACGATTTTTAAAATTTGTTTCAACAGCATGCTATATCATCAATAGAGTCTTCTTAAGATCTATTCTACAGAAAACCCTTATGAATTATTCAAAGATAAAAAGCCTATTGTTTCATACTTTCATGTATTCGGTTGCAAATGTTTTATATTGAAAAATGCAAAAGATCGAGTTGGTAAGTTTGAAGAAAGATCAGATGAAGGTATCTTCCTTGGATATTCTACATCAAGCAAAGCCTACGAGTCTATAACAAGAAGAGTCGACCTGTGGAGGAGTCAATGAATGTCAAATTTCAAGACTCAACGCAAGATGAATCAAGTCGACTCATCAAGAAGAGTCTCGAACCCTTCCGATTCTCCAAAGTCTATAACTTAAGAAGCATCTCGACTACTGAAAACCAGCATCAGTTGTTCGTAAAGATCTAAACAAAGAGAGAGATCATCAACCAGATACATCAACAAGTAACTCGGAAGCATAAGTCCGGTCATCCCAAAGATCTTATTATTGGCGAAATTAATGAAGGAATTCGCACAGATCAAAAAGGCGAGAAGAGTCTAGTCTTTGTGGCTCTTGTTTCAAATCGAACCAAAGAGCATAGAAGAAGCTTTATCGATGAAAGCTGGATTGAAGCTATGCAAGAAGAGCTCGACAGGTTCAACATTAATGATGTCTCGGGAATTGACATCCAAACCAAAAGGTAAAACTGTTATTGGAGCTAAATGGGTGTTCGTAAACAAGATGAATGAGAAAGGAAAAGTCGTACGAAACAAAGCAAGACTCGTGGCCAAGGGATATACGCAAGAAGAAGGAATAGACTATGATGAGACTTACGCTCCAAAGAAGCAAGGTTAGAAGCTATTCGACTATTACTTGCGTTTGCTTGTTATAAGAATTTCAGGTTATTCCAAATGGACGTCAAAAGCGCTTTCCTAAATGGATTTATCCATGAGGAAGTTTATGTGGAACAACCACTGGGTTTGAAGACCCAAAGAAGCCGACTCGTCTTCGGACCGAAAAAGGCTTTGTATGGTTTAAAGCAAGCACCTCGGGCTTGGTACGACAGCATTAAGTAAGTTCTTAATACAAAATGGTTTTGTCAAAGGTAAAGTAGATACGACTTTATTTATCAAAAAGGAAAACAAAAGTTTCTTACTTGTTCAAATATATGTGGATGATATTATTTTTGGATCCTCTAATGAAAGTCTCTGTGCAAGAAATTTTCTAAGTCTATGCAGGATGAGTTTGAAATGAGTATGATGGGAGAATTAACATTCTTTCTTGGTCTTCAAGTAAAACAATTGAAGGAAGGAACTTTTATTTATCAAGAAAAATATGTTAATGATCTTGTCAAAAGGTTTGGACTGGAAAAGTGCAAAAAGACCGACATACCAATGTCAAGTTCTTTAAAGATAGACAAAGATGAAGAAGGGAAGAAAGTTGATCAAAAGCTATACATGAGCATTATTAGATCACTTCTTTATCTTACTGCTTCTAGACCTGACATTTTGTTGAGTGTTTGCATTTGTGCTAGGTTTCAATCAGATCCTAGAGAATCTCATCTCAGTGCTGCGAAACGCATCATTAAATACGTTGCTTCATCATCAAGCATCGGTCTTTGGTATCCTAAGAAGGGAGACTTTAATCTTCTGGGGTATTCAGACGCAGATCTGGCCGGTTGCAAAGTTGATAGAAAGAGCACTTCGGGAACTTGCCAGTTGCTTGGAAGCAGGACAGTATCTTGGTTTTCAAGGAAACAAAGCACTGTGTGTCTCTTTCAACAACAATGTACGAGTATGTAGCTCTTGGAAGTTGCTGTTCGCAAATTCTATGGATAAAACAACAGCTAAGAGACTTTGAAATTGAAGACTCATGCACGGAGATTAATTGCGACAACACCAGCGCTATCAACCTCACCAAAAATCCAATTCTCCATTCAAGAGCAAAGCATATAGAGATTCGACATCACTTTATTAGAGACCATGTTCAAAATGGAGATGTTTCAATTCAATTTGTTGACTCAAAGAATCAACTCGCGGATATATTCACAAAGCCTTTGGAGAAAAATCAATTTGAATCTATACGTTCCGGACTCAACATTTTGAGGTATGAGGATATCAAAGTCTAAAGACTTTCGACTCGACTTACAAGACTTTATCCGAAAGACAGTCTTGGCACGACCGTTGATAAGTCTTTTCTCTCTAATCTTATCTTGAAAAGGTACGATCGTCAGACTGTGTTTTAATTGTTGCTATATTTAATCGGCGTAAGTATTGCATCGTTTCATTTTCAAAAAGGAAGTTATTTTTGAAATGGCTATTTTTGCGGAAGAAGACAGTTATTTTGAAAAGGCATTTTTTTATTTCCTTTGTGACGGTTCGTTTATTTCTCTTTTTAACCGATCGTGCACTGTCAATTCCTCTTCACTTCACTCTTGAAAACCCTAGAAAGCATCGATCCTCCATTCCCGTTTGTCTTCTTTGTTTAATCTTCAAAAAGTTGTCATCTTTCCTGGGAAAGTCAAGCAAGGAATCTTCCAAAACCGAGAAAGATGTCATCTTCAAGAAAATCTTCGAGAATCGCAAGCGAGGACCACGGCGAATGAGTGAGGGGCCTACGCACTTCGATCTTTGCGAGGAAGAAGTGAATCCAGAATCAAAGCAAGCGAGCCCACAACATTCTCAAGCGGCGTCATTCTCCACCATCTAGTCCTCAAGGCGTTGTTCATCAACATCGGAAGAAATCGTCGAGGATGCGGACTCGTAAGAGTTCAAAAGCCCGCTTTTATTTACAAGCTATATCGTGCCTTAAAAGGAACTCGTACTCCTTTGAACTATGTTGATGACTTTCTTAAAGACAATGGATATAGGAACGAATATATCTTTCGCGAAAAATGGAAAGTTTGGGAATTGCTCGTAAATGGGTGGTGAGGAAACCCTTGCGAATATCCCAAGTGATCCTCGTGATTGGGGGCCGAATCCGTAGATGGGAATGATGATGACAATTTGTACAGCCTATTTCAACCGAAAATGGGTATTGCGGCTGAAATTCAAGGAAAAAGGGGAGATTTGTTCAGATCAAAGAAACAAAAGGATCTATACTCGAAATTGCTGAAGCGTGGGGTAATAAACCCTAAGAGTGTGGATTTTGATTTTCTGGATGCTGTGAATATGAACTTGAGGGAAAAGTTCAATCAACTTTAACTTGAAAAGTTCGTTCGACAATACTGAGAGGCTTATGCTGAATTAACGCATATTTCTATTCAAATCTTAGCTTTTTGGATGCGAATAGATTCTCCTTCAGCGTTAAAGACCAAGATTATGTTGTGGATATGAATATCTTTGGCAGATGTGTTAGGAGTTGAAAGAGGAAAATATCAACCGATCAAAGTTTCCATTGCTCGAGCCACACTTGAACCGGGTGAAGGACGGGAGAACGAGATGAGAAGATCACCTACTTAAGGATGAGTGCATTCAACATCTTGCTTCACAAGATTGTGATTAATTGCCTCCGACCGAAATCAACCTCCAAGGCCCGATGTTTCAAGTTCGAGGCCAAGCGATGTATGCCATTCTCTTTGGAAAAAGGTTTTCTCTCCCTCACCGTTATGTTTCACATGTATAGAGCAATGATGAAGGAGAGGTCAACTCCCTTACCCAAGCCTTGTTACGAAGTTATTCGGACATTCGAATATTCAGCCTCCACAAATCTTTTGTGTTCGACCATGCGATCATATGGTGGTAGGACTGAAAATGGTGACCAAAATGCGTCGAAGGAACCGAGCAAGGAATTGGAGAAATTCAAGGAGAAGACTCTGCCAAATCTCATCAAATCTCTTCGCATCTAAGAGAAAAGGGAAGGAGCCCATGGTTGCTCCATCCAAGAGAAGAAGAGCTCTCCTCGTTGAGGATGAAGATGATGACGAAGACATCACCATCTCTCGCAATGGCTTTGAAGAATTTAAGTCGTCCCTGTTCCACGTAAAGAATCGGAACAAATGACGAAAGAAGCAAGAGGAGAAGGAAGAAGAAGAAAGAGAAGCTGAAAAAGAAGCAGAGGAAGAAAGACCCGAAGAAGAAAGAAGAGAAGAATGAGAACCCGAGGAAATCTCTTCTCCACCCGTAGGCATGGAAACAAAGGGGGAGATCGGGGAGAAAGGAGTGAAGTCTTCATATCCCGATGCAAGTGAAGGAAGGAGTCGCTCACCCGTGCACCCATAGGATGTTTATGCATCTCAATTTCCAGAGGAAGGTCATGAAGCTTTATCGCCAAACCCGCGAGATTATGCCGATCTACCATCGTCGCATTTACTCCATCGATCGAGCCGAAGCAAGTACTCGACCGATAATGGAGCAGATTTTCGCGAGAATCATGGATATTC
Organism: Eucalyptus pumila; assembly: GCA_016097595.1. NCBI lineage: Eukaryota > Viridiplantae > Streptophyta > Magnoliopsida > Myrtales > Myrtaceae > Eucalyptus > Eucalyptus pumila. The sequence continues at coordinate 52,205,720 of CM027848.1, forward strand.
TCTTGGAAATGCGAGGTCAAATTTATGCCTTGGGATGCGAAGTTCAAAGCTTGAAGAATGAAAGTCAAGCTTCTTCCTGTTCATTGAATGATAAGATGCAAGCCCTCTCTATTCAGAATCAAGACCAATGCCAAGAGTGAGGAGATTGCACAGCTAAAGGAAGACTTCAAAAGGCTGGAAGGCATCGTTCGCCTATGGAAGATTTCCAGCTTGTCCGCATTCCCAAGCAATCTTGAATTCATCTCATCCTTTTTAATGATGACAAAAAGGGGGAGAGATGCTAGATTTGATCAAATTTTCAATCATTAAACTTTTAACTGTTTGTTGGATTGTGTTGTTGTTTAAACTCTGTTTGACAGACTTTGACTTTGTTTTGTGTCTCGATGAGAACTGAACTAGACTTGGACCGACTGCTTCTATTAACGAGTATTGATATCTTATGGATGGCTTTATCATATACTAGACTAACCTATTTCCTGTGGTTGCAGATTCTAGTGTTATTTTTTAGCCATTTATCTCTATAAGATATGCATATGTGTTTGAGAAATGTTTTGCGAGTCGAGTTATCCAAATCTGCCCGGGAAAGTTTTGTCACCATCAAAAAGGGGGAGATTGTTGGAGAAATCTTCTTGAAGTGTTTTGAAGTTGACAAAACGTTTTATCGATCTAGTCCGAAGGCTTGCGACTACGTTATTTAAAGTCGAAGACTTCCGGACAGCCGAGACTCAAGACTCAAAGTCTATCCTCATTGACGAGTCTCTAATCCGTTGAAGAAAGGTTATCCAGAATCTGGATGTTTTTAAGGATTTAACCTTATCATCGGAGAAGATCTCGTGGCTGGAAAAGACGTAACGAGAATCCTTTGATTGATCAAGATTGATTCAATGATTGAAGATTCGATGATTGTCTAAATATTATTGGAAGGTTCTACTTATGGAAACCAAGATCCTGATTGTATGGGCGAACCGGATTGATGGGCTATCAACACGTTCCTTTAATAGCTTGAACAATCTTCCTAATTGATTCCGTCCAACGGGTAGATTGGAGGAATTCCTTTGGTAAGTGCCAACGGGAATGATGGCATAAAGGAGTATATAAGGAAGACGGTCTTAGTTGTTCAAGGAGTGCGCGATAGAAGAATTCCAAAGTACGAAGCTCCTTTTTGTTTAGACAATTCCTTTAAGCGAATACTTGTATACAAAAAGAGAGTCTATATTTGTGAGAAACCTTGAGGAGGTGTGGTAGAACATCTACACTGTGGAATCAAGGCAAAGGCGTGCTGTAACTTCTCTTTTGATCATAGTGAAATCCAGCGGTGGGCTGTCGGTGCGGAAGAGTGGACGTAGGCTTGGAATAAGCCGAACCACTATAAATCCTGTGTTCAATTTTCTCTTCCTCACTCTCTCTACCTTGATCGTATTTCATTTTGTTAATCAAGAGAGAATTTCCTTTCTATCGTTTGCTAAGAATCGCTTTCGTATTTCGATAAATTGTTTGTGCACCTATTCACCCCCCTCTAGATGTTTATACTAGCTATCTCACAGTTCAATAGGCACCCAAGCAGTCACATCACAGATCGATATCTCGATCAATCAACCTAGTCAATGACATGTCAATCGGATCATTCATTGGTCATTTCAATTCAATCAATCAATTCACGACAATCGGATCAATTCATTGATCAATCAACCTAGTCGATTACATATCAAACGGACCATTCTTGGTTATTTCAATCAATACTGTCCATTCTCTAAAATAACCCATCGGGTTACCAAGCTAGTATATTATACAATTCACTTTTCGAGATGACATATAGAGTCACCGAGTATATTCATCATAACATACATTCTCCGAGATGACATGTTGAGTTACCGAGCCGTTATGGCATGTCATCCATTCTCCAAGATGATCTATAGAATCACCGAGCCAACATTTAATACTATCCATTCTCCAAGATGACCTATATGGTCATTGAGCCGGTATACAAGCAATTCTTTCTCAAAATGACATGAGAGTCATCGAGCTGTAATAGTATAATGTCCATTCTCCAGAAGACATATGAATCATCGAGCTGTTATAGTATTTTCCTTTTGTTCTGAAGACACAATCAATTTTACCATTTTCATCATATTTGATAAAAGTACACGTGTGTGGGCACACGGTCGGCCTTAGCCAATATACAATAATTTCATTTTTATTCACCCACTCCTTTCAGCAGTACAAAAATAGATTTTTGACGCTGTAGACCGATGCTCAGTAATTTTCTACTCAATTACCAAAGTTATTCAATTTCTAAGATAAATACCCACAATTACTTTTTGCACTCAATTTGCACAACCAAGTACTCAATTAAATAAATAGAGAGCACCACTGCAAGCAGCATGAAATTCTGGTCGTCGGCTATCCTAGCCTAATTTTTGGAAAATAAATAAATAATTAATTAATTTCTAAAAATCCAATTTAGGCCCGTAATGCCTGATTGAAGCCCGATAAGGGTTGGGACAAATCCCGAGATGCATTCAATAATTACAGACTATTCTCAAGCTAATTACACTAACCACCTAACTAATATGAAATGCAATTAACTAATAATTGCTAATCCATGCTAATCTAACCACCTAATTGCACTTAACTAAATCTAATCAACATTTAAGCATCATTAGTCTACTAAGCAATGATTAGTGAGATTACTCACTTGAGCAAAGCGAAGATTGGATCACCGCAACGACGACGTGACGGCGGCCGAAATTCAAACTTTCGATGGCATCAGCGAACACTTGGGCCGAGCTTACAAGCCTTGCAGGCCCACAGAAAAAGCTGGGCTTGGGCCGAACTTGGGCCGACTTGCTTCGCAGGCTTGGGCTCGGAAACGGGCGTGCTGAACCTGTGGGTTGAACTTTGAAGATGGGCTGAAACTTGGGTTTCGAATGGGCCCGATCCAAAACTGAAGTTGGGCTAAACAATTGCGAGCTGGGCTTGCTTGAAGATGGGCTTGGGCTCCTTCGCGAGCCTCAATACTGGGCTGACTTTGGCTTAATTCTTGGGCTAAAGTTGGGCCAAATCCCAATGGGCTGCACCACAGGCTTGGCTTGCAGACTGCAGAGAGGAAACCAACGACTTCAACGATGAAGACAGGCCGATCGGAGCTCCGATGAGGGATTGGCCGGCAACCAATGGCTCTTGGGGGTCAAGGGGGTCTTGTAGGCGGATGGAATGGCCAAAGGAATGGTCGAAACGGAAGAAAAACGAAGAAAATCGTGAAATAGTGCAGGCGAGCAGGGGACCGACGGACCGGCGATCGGCGGCTTGTGATGGCCATTTGGGACGACCGGCAGCTCCGTTCGGGATGAGGTTAGGCTCGTTGGAACGGTTTGGATGTCCTTGTCACGTTGATATGTGAATCCTTTGCTGGTTCATCCGGGAAGTCTACTTTTTACTCGGATATTTGGCGAGAGGTCAGTTAGAGCAGAAACCGGTGGTGGCACGGGTGGAGGCATGCGACAGCTATAGCTCCTTCTGCCGGTCTTCTTGCTGGCTTGAGGGTTTCGAAAATGAAGAGGAGAGGGTCTTGGATGGTGGAAATGAGAGAGAGATGGAGAGGATAGAGATGAGGGAGAGAGAGAGAGAGAGAGAGAGAGAGAGAGAGAGAGAGGATAGGGAGAAGTGAGGGATAGAGGGCTCCACTTGCTTGATATTTCCATATCTTGCATCACAAGATTCATCCTAAGCCAAGTATCAATCATTGGCCTTCATTTGGCCACCAACGCACTTCCCATGACTTCTCAATTGGTCCATTTGGCTAGCGTTATGGGAGAGCTACGAATTTTGGTTCAATCCCCCTCAATTGGCTTCAATTCTCTCTTGACTCAACCTCAAATGGCCTAAAAAAAATAATAATAATAAATCAACGCCCCATTGATCACCTGTGGCACCCTCGACTCGCCTGAGGTCGCCACAGGTAATCTCTTTTAATTACTCGATCTCATATAACTTCACAGACTGATACCCTTTGACTAGGGAAATTTTTTCTTTTTTTTTGAAAAGGTCCCAACACAACTTATTAGCGGAAGCATAAACAAGTCTCACCATCTCTCCCTCCAATAACCATAATGTAATACACACCACCTACGCACCATAAGAAAAGATAATGCCGATTCACTCTTATTTATATTTTCATGATAGACATCGAGGTCGATACAACAAAAAGCCAATATTTTAACTATACTCGGCTACCATCCCAAAAGGACTCGATTCTACATTGATCATGTACCACCCTCCATCTACGAGCGTCGACTATCTCCAAAAAGTGTCAGCTCTCATCAGCTATATGCGCCATCATACCCAATCCGATGAATCGGGTGGTGGCGGTGGTAACATCCCTAACATAACTCCATGGCTTCGGACATGGACATATATAAACTCCTGGATGATCGGGTCATCAGCTCGACCCACGTCGTACGTAACCAATACTCGTACTCGAACAAAAACTAAACCAGGAGCACCAACACAGACATGCTTAATACACTCCATATCCACATTAGTAGGTATGCCATAGTAAATACCGCGTGCAACCGGAAACAAAGACATCTTTCTAATCTGAAATGTTAATCTCCAAAAGGGGTGAGTACAACCACTCAACAGGTAAAAGATCCATTAAACTACTCAATGCATCAAACAGAACAATCATGGCATCATAGTAGAGTATATATAGTTCATACATGTTGAACATGTCTTACCTTTCAGCCATGCACATTTCATCAAAACAGCCATGTATATAAGTCACCATGTCATGTGCATATATCACCATGCACTTGTACGTGTGACATCATTCTACCATGCATACATGTCACCATACTATATGCACATACCACCATGCACTTATACATATTATATCATACGGCCATGCATACATGTCACCATACCATGCATGATTTAATTTCAGTTTTTTATCTTTCAATTGGGTCACCACATTTTTCTTTCCCGGGACCAGTAATTGCATCACATGTTTTATCGCTCGCACCCAACTTGGTATCGCGAGGAACCTCTGGCACACACCTCCGGGCATCCAGCACACACCTCCGGGCATCTCGAAACTCCCAAGGACATCCGGCACTCACCTTCGGGCATCCCGACACACCCGGGGCATCGTTGGTTCACACCTCCGACGGAATCCTCATTTATCACAATTCAGGTTCACAATTGTGTCTCAATATTAACATGGCACATGATGTGATGGCAACAAGATCAATTTTAGCTTTTGATTTTATATGTAATGCCATATATCATCACATATGCAGCAAGATCAATTACTATTATTTTAGAAAACAGAATGCATTCTTTTAAATTTACATTTCCTAAATTTTAGTAATTGTCTCTAATAATTTCTAAGAATTTAGTACATCATAGACAAACTCTAGGGGCATTTATCTCATGAGGAACACAACACCACCAGAATTTCATACAAAACAGAATAGTCCATACATCATAGCTTTTGAAATTTGCACAATCCAACTAGTACAGTTTTAGAAAACATTTTCATTAAATACCCAAATGACACTAAAAAACTATGAAATTTGACTATGTGATAGCCAAGACCATAACATAAATACTTCATGAAGAAAACTACACCAAAAGATCCCCATATAGTTCAATACAGACCACGCATCACAGCACTACTAATTCTGTCCATTCAACTTGCATAGTTTTTGAAACTATTTTTGGTTAAATAGGCAAATGAACTTTAAAAATTACGAAATTTGAATATGTTAAACCTCCAGATGTCCTTTACATATTTTGTTAAGAAATCGAAGTGAAATTTCAAAAATAAGATTTCCTTACAGTCTATGCATTCATCACGGGTGGGTACTAAAATCTCCAGATCCAGTCTTTCAAAAGAATAACGATTTCACCCACTTATACTTGTTTGTTTTGTCCCAAATTTTAGTATGTTATATTCCACGAAGTCCTTTACAACTTTCATTTAGAGACCAAAGCCAAAATTTAACTAGAACATCACATGAAAATCACTAGAACATCCAAGGTCGAGCTGCTTTTCTCAAGAACAGTACACTAGACTAGACCACCACTCTTATAATTTCAAATTTTTTCACATTCTATACATCCGAAATTGTTACCATTCAATCGCACACACTAAGCACAGCATGCAAGAGTAGATCAAAGGATCTCACTTGCTCCAAACTGAGCAAACGGCATGCACAACGGCGAGACACGGCAGCGACAGACAACGGTGAGTAAGGCGGACGATCGACGGACGGCCCTCCTCCTTCCTCTCTTCCTTTCTTCCTTTCCCCTCCTTCTCTCCTCTCTCTCTACCGCGCGACACTCTCTCTCTCTCTCTCTCTCTCGGTTCCTTTAGCTCAATCCAGTCACTTTTCCCCCTAATTTCCTTCCCTCCATCATTAGCCATGATTAATCTTGCATGGCTTGACACTTGGCCATCTTCTTAGGACAAATGGGGGAGGCATGCAAACCGGTCTCTCCCCCCCTTCTTCGTGCGATAGACGGCCCCTCATGGGCTCTATGGGCCGGCCATTTTGGCCCATCTTAGGCCCAACACTCTTGGGCCTAAGACCCAAGCTTAAATAAATCCAGAATTGACTCTTTTAAAAACTAACTAAATCCCTATTAAATCAAAGTACTAAATTGCAAATTTAATTCAATTTCAAACTCAATTTCTCGTTCCGGCGGTAATCCAGGCAACTCCTCAGGAAATACATCTTGAAATTCATTAACTACTCGAATTTCATCAAGCTTAGGCTCTTCCTTAGTATAATATTTAACCATGGCCAGGTACCCTTGACATCCTTTGTCAAGTAACGCACGAGCCTCTATTGCCGAAATAAGTGCTATAGATAGGTTGGTTTGAACTCCCAAAAATTCACAACTAGACTGATCAGGTAAAATAAATTGGATCACTTTTCTATAACAATCCATTTTGGCCCAATACTTATGAAGCCAATCCATTCCTATAATAACATCAAACTCATACATAGCCATTACGACTAAGTCTATTTCCATACCATTTCCTCCCATTGTTATCTTACATTTTCCACACACCAACGTAGACAATACTATATTCTTTAAAGGCGTAGAAACACCAAGAGGCGTCTCAAGAGACGTAGTTTCTATTTTACTCAACTGTTTATATCTTTCAGACACAAATGAATGTGTAACACCCGTATCAAACAATGCATATGCCTTTTTTTTTTTTTTATCATTTATAAGGATCGTACCCGATATAACATTTCTGAAAGCTTCCGCTTCCTCTTGGGTGACTGCATACACCCTTCCTTGTGTTGGTGGCCTCTGAGGATTCCTTGGTAGGTTTGGTCTAATAGCACTCTGCTGTGACTGTCGCACCGAGCCAACACTCATTTGCGACACTTCTTGTGGGCAGTCTCTCTTAAGGTGACCTACTTGTCTACAACCATAGCATTTCAGCTATCCATTACAAGGTCCTGGGCCATGTTGCCTATCACACCTTCAATATTCTTCATTTTGATAAGGTGCTCTTCCAAAATTTTCAAAATTGCTCTTTTTCTTCGCATTCCAAGTCTGACCTTGACCAGGATAGGGTCTCTTACCCTTTTTCACATCACTAAAGTTCAGCCGTTTCTTAAACTCTAATCGCTCTCTCACCAGCTCTTACTCCACTAACTATGCTCTTTCATAAATCTCATTATAATCCCTTATATTCAAAGGCACCAGTTGTTTCCTAATATCAGTCCTCAATCCTTTCAGAAATCTCTTAGCTTTTTCCTCACGATCCTCAATCAATCTGGGAGAATACCTAGACAATTAAGAAAATTTTGCATCATACTGATCCACTGTCAGCTCCCTTTGTTCCAACTGAACAAACTCAGTGATTTTCTTATCCTTAGCATAGTCAGAGAAATGCTTCCTATTGAAAGCCCTAACAAACTCTTCCCAATTCACATCAGTACTTGGTGGAAAGATTGTATCCCTCGAAGGTCTCCACCAAAACTTTGCATTTCCCTCCAACTGGTACTCTGCCAAAACTATTTTCTCAGCATCACTGCAGTCCAACAACCTGAAAATTCGCTCCGTTCCATCAATCCAATGTTCCACCTCTTCAGGACTTCCTATTCCACTAAACTTAAGTGGCTTCAACTTGAGAAATTGTTCCACTAGTCCTTGAGGGCGACGTTCCATTTCAGGTTGTCGCTGCGCTTGCCTCTCCATCAGATTTCCAATATTGGCCAATACATGCAGGATGTCTTCCATTCGGGGTTTAGCCCTTGCAGCAGAGGCTTTAGCCCTCGATGGATGAGCACTTCCAGCTCGCACCATAACTTTCCTGTAATTTCCAAGCACTGCCTCAGGAATAATCTGAGACTCACTGTCCCCATTCAAAGCAACTACTACTACATAAGTAACATATACATGTTACTGGTACCTAAAAGCAACTCATAATAAACTATTAGGGATCTACGATTGAATACTCATCACCCGTTATTCAAGGTTAACCAATTATTCCATTTAATACCCTATGGTGTGCATTGTCATCATGTTCCTCAATTTCCAAATGAGGCTCCTTATCACTCTAATCTATTACCATTGCTCTGATACCAAAAAAGGGGGCTGTGGCACCCCCGACTAGTCTAAGGTCGCCACAGGTGATCTCTTTTAATTACTCTATCTCATATAACTTCACAGACCGATAACCTTTGACTAGGGAAATTTTTTTTTTTTTTGAAAAGGTCCCAGCGCAACTTATTAGCGGAAGCATAAACAAGTCTCACCATCTCTCCCTCCAATAACCATAATGTAATACACACCAACTACGCACCATAAGAAAAGATAATGCCGATTCACTCTTATTTATATTTTCATGATAGACATCGAGGTCGATACAACAAAAAGCCAATATTTTAACTATACTCGGCTACCATCCCAAAAGGACTTGATTCTACATCGATCATGTATTAAATTGCAAATTTAAATGGCTATAATACTTTGTAACATAGATTAATAGAGTCCAACTTATAAACTTCATGGCCTAAAACATAATTTTCCTCATCAAATAAATCTGGATCTCACATGGGCATGGAACATGTTTCCAACAAAATATTCACCCATTAGGTGCTCGGCCATTAATTCTATTACACTTCTTTGGTCTAAAGACCATAACATAGGTCAATGATGCGTCCATCGCCCTTCCAAAGGTTGTAAGGCATCTAGAGGTTGCCACAGAGTTTTAGGATGCCACATCACCATAGCATTTTTCCTCACTCATATATCCCATTTGCTTCCCAAATTTACAACCAAAATAAATCCCCGGCTTCAATTGCACAAAAATGATCCCGAATCGACTTTTTCCCAAAAAGTCACGATTGTCAAAAAAATCTTCTGAGACTGAGTCAACACTCCTAAATTTTATTGTGACATGATAGAATCTTCAATTTTTAAAATTAGACTTAAATTGGCAGTTAATTTTCATTCGGCGCGTTTTTAGCGTGACCTAGACTACCAGGTAGTTTTTAGAACTTTTTAAGGCAAATAACCCGTGGTTGATTTTCTTCGAACCATTATGAACCCACTCGATTCAATGGCGACTCTTGATTGTCGTGAAAATCTCGATGATTCAATTATGGACACAGGGTACCAAACCAATAGTAAAATCAGATTGGTGTCGGTCGACGAGAATTTTCCAATTTAGTGGAATCACCCACGATCGGCCACACATCTCAGTCGAACAGACCTATCTCTGATCTCAAATCGATTTTTAAATATGTCGTAATGGCCTCTAAAGATAAGCACGGTCGAGAAGCCGATTCCTGGTCATGTTCTCAAGTCTATTTGCTTTAAAGTCTTTAATAGCTTCCCCAGCTAGCCTAGTTATCTCGAGAGTGATCGGCTCTGAGAATAGCACTATAGACGCGTCAATGAAATGCCCGATTTACTCAGTAGAAGACAGGGTTGAAAATCAGGGATGTCACATCTCGTGTAGCAAATTTTCAAGGGGGATCATTGCACAAAAATATCTTCTTTTACTATTCTATGTACAATCAACAAATCAACATATTGAAAAGATGAAAAACTTTTTTCATTAGATATGATTAACCATTGCACTTAGAATCTTTTTAAGATAGGAACACTAAAATAAGTGGTTACTTTATATATACGTATAGAAAATTTTATAATTTGAGCATGTGATGAATTTAGAGGTATAATACATTCATTGGAGGGAATAAAGAGTATTTATATAAATTTTGGAATGAACTAAATAATCGACATTGTGACATTATTCTAATTCCATCTCTATGGTCTCAGGAAAAAATATTTAAGTGAATTTTTCTTTTTTATTGCTTATCTCTTGAATTGTCGCGCTTCATGCAAATTGTCGTGCTTCGTGCACATGCACTTTTGTTTGCGTTGCGAGCGTGTTTCTCGTATTTGCAATCGGGGATTTGTATTATCTCCATTCCCGTTGCGTCATATACCTTCTTATATTATGAATTAAACTTAGTATGAACAATTCTTTTTTATACAAAGTGGTCTTAACTTGAAATATCAAAATGTTTGTGAAAGTAATATACTTGCCAAAAAAAGAAAAATTCACTGATTGTGCCTCATGTAGTGGGCTTACTTCTTCAAACTGCCTACGTGAAGAAGGCCCAATAAGCGATCTCCAAGGCCCAAGCCCACGTAGGAAAGCCCTGCTTCGGCCTCTGCGATCGCGTCGTCTTCCTCATCGCAGCTGGTGGAAATCCTAACCGCATTACCATCTCGAGAAGAAACCGGAGAAGAGAAGACAAATTTGAGACACCCTCCTTTGATTGGCTCGATGAGTTCTCCTTGATCACTGGGCTGATAACTAATTTCGGGAACTTTTCTGATATATCGGGCAATTGAATCTTTCAGCAAATTCTTCACTTGAACTCTAAACTGAAAGATTAGTGGCCGAATCTGATGGATTCGAAACCCGTTAGCGATAATGCTGCCGCCCCAAGGAAGGTTGGTTCATGCTGCCTCTTGGGTTTTTTTTATTTTGTTATTTATTTATTTAATATTTGTTATTTCTGCTAAATGAAGAATTGCATTGGCTGTCTGTGGATGGTCTTCTTTGCTGTTGTTTTTTCTTTCTTGGGCAATGGATGCTTTGTGCTGTGGCGTTGCAGGTGGGATTTGCACCTAAGGCTCCGCCAGTTCGAAAGCCAAAACCTGCTTTTGTTAAGACATATGGAAAAAAGCCTTTCCGGGTTCATTGCATTGCTCATTTTTTAACACTTACACGGTGCTGTTATATTTCAAATAAATTGTTGCCTTCCGTTTTGCCCCTGGACTATTTTTTCCACGTCCCGCCACAAACTCTACGACAACCCAGATGGCTGTCACCTCTTACCACCCAAAAAAAAAAAAAAAAAAAAAAAAACACATGAACATCAGTTTCCACCATAATTGATTATATTACTCAACGTATTTTTATTAATAATCAAAATAAACAAACAAGTACAATACAAAAGAGAATTATAGTTTGTTGAACAAGGAGATATAATTAATCCTCAGACTCTATGTAATTGACTCTATAATGTACAAACCATGTGAGAATTGTATTTGGTTAGACAATGTGTGGTTGGTAAACAAGAATCGGTTTTCCCTCTTATCAGGGACATAAGGTATATGCAATGAACTAGTTGTCTTATTTCTTCGATCCTCCTTAGTGCTTTAACTTGTACAATGTAACCCAAAGTTCCCATGAGTACAAACAAACCAATAGCATTCTCATTTACTAGTGTGTCACTTCCCCATTTTCCTGGTCAAGAAATGGGTAGTCTATGTAAACAACAACTGGATCTTGAGTATAAAATGTCTTTATGTTGTAACCATTCAATGGTGCATCCACCTTGAATCGGTAGACCAAATCAGGGTTAGAGATGAAGAGCCGACCGTACGATATCAAGTCCGCATCTCCTCCAGCCAAAGCCTTCATCCCGAGCTCTCGCGTGAAGCTGCCGCTCAACATGAAAGTACCTTGATAAGCTCTCCTCCAAGTTCTCATCAATCGAGCTTCTTCATCCTCCTCTTGTTTGCCATAATTCTTCGCGACATTGATTTTGTATCGAGGTTGAGTCACATGGAGATACGCGAGTTTGGAGCCCATCTCATTTTGGAACTTGTTCAATCTCTCGATGACCGATAGGCCTAGATTGAGTGGATTGGAGTCTGTGGCATCCATGTGGTCAATCACTGGTGAGATTCTAACTCCCGTTCGATCAGTGCCAACTTCTCCTGCTACCACTTTGATGATCTCCATCAAGAATCTGCATCTATTCTCAATTGATCCTCCAAATTCATCTACTCTATCATTGATTGAGTCCTTTAAGAATTGATCAATGAGATAGCCATGTGCTCCATGCACCTCAACACCATCAAAACCTAAAGGGGAAATTGATTTGATTATTAATACTTATGTGCAACAAACGAAGTAAATACAAGTAATTTTAGCATCTATCACGATATGGTTATAGTTCATGGACTAACCTGCTCGAATGGCATTTGCAGCTGCTTGGCGATATTGCTCGATAACCTGCCATACTTCGTGTGTTTGGAGAGCTCTTGGTTTGTGAGGAACATCGAGAGTCCCATCAGGCAGGATGATTTTCCATTTATCGGAGATGGATTGATTTGTCGACGAAATCGGAACGCCTCCATCGGGTTGATAAACTAATACAATCACCATTATATAATACCAATTGTTGTTAGAAACAAGTATAGAAGGTGAAATTTAATAAGTTAACATTGCCAAAGTAGGAAAACAGTATAACAGCAAAAACAGATTGTCAAATTCAAATAGTGCAGATCGTTATTATTTGATATACGGGGGAGCTACAGAGATATTTTGTGGCGTCGGTTTGAGAAAATGAATTTAGTACCACGGTTGGAGGCACGACCAACGTGCCAAAGTTGACAGAAGATGATGCCGCCCTTGGAATGAACAGCATCCACCACTTTCTTCCATGCTTCGACTTGCTCTTCAGTGTAAATACCAGGAGTACCTGGAAACCTGGTTTAACAACATTTTATTTCTTAAAGTTAAAGATCCTCCTATGATCGAAAGCGAAGTTCATATTACTTGCTGTCAAGCAACGAATAGGGTATAAATAGCTTGCGGTGCTCAGGTGTACATCGGTATGTAGACAATTTCAGTTCCTTTCTACATGATATATAGAAGACAGCTTGATCTCAGGATGCAAGCCTAGGGTAGGCTTTCTCAAGCAATAGGATCGGGAGAGTGACTCGTGCACGGGAAACAGGACCGACAGAAATTTCAGCACTACGCGAGCTCAGGAGAACGGTCATATCTTTGTCAATACAGATCAGATCGACCTGATTCCAAAGCCAAATGAACAAAGACTTCTGGATCTACAATTTCTCTGTTTTGGGTTTTCTGAAATAAGCACTGTAGGATAGTTGAAATTGGGTTGGAAGTAACGAACAGAACAGGAAAAGATAGAGACTCCGTTGGTTGCTCTTCTAGGCCTCCAAGGAAGTTGAGGGGGCACCGATTCTTCTAGATCGATGACTGCAACTATTCAAGGATGCAGATTTCAAAAGCTCCGATTCTTCAAGGACGGAGTGAAAACTCTTCTAAGTTTTCAAGGGTTGAACTCTATAAGGTCCAGGATACTTGCTTCAAGCAAAGTTTTTCATTTATCAAAAGTCATCTGTCTTATACAAGAAATTGGGCTTATATCATCAAAGAAATAAAGATAGAGCATTGAAATTAGGAGAAATAAAGGAGCATTGAAACTAGGAGATATAGTAAAGGGCATGGAAACTATAAACTACTAAAAGCATCACGCGAGCTTCCAAGGTGTCTTTCAAGCTTCCGGGATGGACTCAAGTGTCGATACAGCTTCTCGGTTTCGTTGAGCTTGAATGCGGGCTGATCTTTTTGGTCGAGAGAGCTAGTCTTTAACGCGGGCTGCATCATCCTCCCCATCTTTAAAAGAATTCGTCCTCGAATTCTCGCCACCATCATCAGAAGAATCTCCCACCCTACTAGGTGCCAACGTAATCTTCTTGCCTCCAAATTCAAAAGAATATGTATTTCGATAACCGTCATGCGTAGTCCTCCTATCGAATTGCCATGGTCGACCAAGAATAATGTGACTAGCATCCATTGGTAGAACATCACACCATATCTTGTCACTATAAATAGAACCAATGGACAAATTAACAAGACATCGTTTTGAAACAGTTACCTCAGCGCCTATCTTCAACCACAACAATTTATAAGGCGTAGGGTGCGTTTTTAATTCCAACTTCAGCTTGTTTGCCGCTACTTCAGAAATTATATTCTCACAACAACCAAAGTCAATAATTAATTGACACACCTTTCCCATGACCGTGCAAGCAGAATGGAAAATATTGGTACGCAGCCACCTATCTCTAGTGTCATCTCGAGGAGTACGAAAAATTTTCCTCACCATAAGAAGTTCGCCAGTGTCAGCATGCACTATTTGTTCATCATCCGCAGCTTCTTCATCATTTTTCAACTCCTCTTCAAGTGGATTCTCAGCATTCTCATTAGAATCATCATCCACCAAAAAGGCTTTACCGGCTGGTCGATTCTTATTGATTTGACAATTGCTAGCACGATGACCCAACTCCCCACAAAAATAGCAACGTATTTCGGACGTAGCAGGTTGCTAAGTAGAAGGCTTACTAGCAAATTGCTGCCTCTGAAAACGAGAGCACTCCATTTTGAGTGCTCGTTGGTGTGCATATCCTAAGTCCCAAATGTTGAGGACTTCCAAGGCGTCTTGAATGTAAAATTGAAGACCGTTCAAGTATTTGTTCACAAGCACCTCCTCCGGATCTTGGATATTGTTATGAATCACCAACTCATTGAATTCATTGGTGTATTGGTCCACCGTTCACGTACCTTGTTTTAGATTTTGGTACCGTTGGTAGAGCTCTCTCTTATATCCTTTGGGAAGAAAATATTTTTGAATCTTGCCCTCCATCTTTCTCCACAAAGTGATTGGTGCTTTGCCAATGGCTTGGCGAGTTTGTTTTTCACGTCTCCACCAAGCAATCGCCTTGCCTCGGAATCGCATAGCAATGATCCCAACACGACGATTCTCCGGAACATTTCGATGCTCAAACACCTCATTCACAAGTGTTAGCCAATCAACAATTTCATCAGGAGACTCATTACCTGTAAATTCTGGAACATCTTTCTTGACTTCCTTTTCCCAATCTGGCTCACAAATACGTCGAACATGCCTCCGACCGTGAATAGATTGAACACTCTCCAAAGAGGAAGAGTCACCATGGGAATCTTCAGTCCTGGAACGGGGTGGAGAATTATTTGCTTCAGCCCTCAAACGCTGAACTTCTTGCGTCAATTCATCAATTTGTTGTTGCATATTCTCCGCGAGTGTGTGCAATTCATTGAGGGGAACGGTTCTGCCGCCACGACGCCTAGCTTGTCTTGGAGGCATTGTCCTCTCCTCCAAAGCTCTAATACCAAATGATGCAAGCCTAGGGTAGGCTTTCTCAAGCAATAGGATCGGGAGAGTGACTCGTGCACGGGAAACAGGACCGACAGAAATTTCAGCACTGCGCGAGCTCAGGAGAACGGTCATATATTTTTCGATACAGATCAGATCGACCTGATTCCAAAGCCAAATGAACAAAGACTTCTGGATCTACAATTTCTCTGTTTTGGGTTTTCTGAAATAATCACTGTAGGATAGTCGAAATTGGGTTGGAAGTAACTAACAGAACAGGAAAAGACAGAGACTCCGTTGGTTGCTCTTCTACGCCTCCAAGGAAGTTGAGGGGGCACCGATTCTTCTAGATCGATGACTACAACTCTTCAAGGATGCAGATTTCGAAAGCTCCGACTCTTCAAGGATGGAGTGAAAACTCTTCTAGGTTTTCAACGATATGAACTCTACAAGGTTCACGATACTTGCTTCAAAGCAAAGTTTTTCATTTATCAAAAGTCGTCTGTCTTCTACAAGAAATTGGGCTTATATCATCAAAGAAATAAAGATAGAGCATTGAAACTAGGAGAAATAAAGGAGCATTGAAACTAGGAGATATAGTAAAGGACATGGAAACTATAAACTAGTAAAAGCGTCACGCGAGCTTCCAAGGTGTCTTTCAAGCTTCCGGGATGGACTCAAGATGTCGATACAGCTTCTCAGTTTCATTGAGCTTGAATGCGGGCCGATCTTTTTGGTCGAGAGAGCTGGTCTTTAATGCGGGCTGCATCATCTCAAGACAAAAGGACGTACCCAGCGGCCATGTCAGAGATGAGGGTGCCTTCGGTGATGAGAAAACCACCCTTGGTCGTTCTTTGCGCATAGTACTCTGGATGCACCGGCAATGGAATCCCATTGATTGCTCTGCATCTCGTCATAGGCGCTAGCACTACCCTATGAGAGAGATCGAACTTGCCCATCTGGCATGGAGTGAAGAGGTTCGCGGCCATTTTGTGCGTAGGTTGTATTCTGTGAAGAACAAACAACAAGGATTGATACTAAGAATATGATGGTGAAGATTTGAAGACGGTGTGATGTGAGGTTGGTCGATATTGCTCATCGGTCTTTATAGTTTGGTGTTGCCATTTGAACATAGCAGCAAGAACCGGGAAGATTCACCGTAATTTAGTTTGAACATGGTGAGATTTGATTTTGATATGACTAAGCCGTCGCATGTTGGGAAGGTCCAATTGCAATTTGCTTTCTTTAACCTCACTTTTCTCCTTGCAAAATTGTTTTAAAGACGTTGATGTATAGAACATGTGGTTCTAACGTTTCTTTATTTTCTTTATTGCCCAACGGGGTTCTTACATTCACTGTTCAACATTTCATCGCCTGCTGCACTGCTACGAAGTCCCGGGGGGGCGGGGGGTTTCGTTCCTATTCATATATGTTGGAAGATATGCATCAATCTAGAAGAAACACTCGGATTCTCGACCAATTTTGTTTGTATATAAATTAGCTAGGAATCTTAGATTGAGATTAGATTATGATTTCAAAATATCTCTTTGCCTTTATTATTTCATCTATGTATTATAATTACAAAAGCATTGTACATCAGAAGATACAATTGAATACACAAATTTACAAAATCTCTCATCTTCCTCATCTTCTTTCATGGTATTAGAGCTTTAGGCTTCTGAATTTTTTCGCTTCTTGATCCTTTCGCTTCCGCTTCTGATTGCCCACTAGAGGAGTTCTGACCTACAAAAACAGAACTGCCATCCGGTAGTGGAATCATCTTAGAGGAAGAAGATAAGAGAGTTTTTCTTTACCTTCAATGGCTGACGATCAGTCCATTGCAGAGAATCCATTGCAGTCGCAGATCCAAAGCTCACCTGCCACAACACAACAACAGCCACTTCAAACCCAACCCATACAATGAATACCCGTGCAGGCTTAGTTTAATCTAGGGCAACCCGTTTCGCGCCAACCTTTCCAGTGGGTACCTTACCCATGGTACCTTGGGCCAAGCCCAACTATATCATCGCCTAGCTTTATAGGGCACCAAGGAGCCCACATCTAATCTGAAGGGAGCCCACCAACCGTAAGTGGGGCAAGCCTGACCTCCAGATTGGAGCAGACGAGCGGGTCGGGAGAACCGGGTCTGGGCACAAATTCTTACCCGAGAGTTTTCAATGCGGGGCATCAATACGAATCGGGGGGATCGAGTTTAGGGACAAATCCCTACCCGAATTTCGCGCCCGTTTTTTTGCCGCTTCCCATCAAAGCAATCACTGGATGACCGGAGCCCGGAGACCCCCTATATGTCTCAGCAGTCGATGGCCCAGAATTATGGCTAATCAACCTACAATTAACCGGGCTAGAGAACTATTCCAGGTGGTCCTGAGATCTCAGACAAGCGCTGCTGACAAAAGACAAGGACGGGTTCCTAGATGGAACCGTTCCGATTCCGACCGATGACCGACTGGCGCGAAACTGGAGGAAATGCAACCAGCTCGTCCGCTCATGGATCGGGAATTGCATCTCCCTAGACGTCGCGGCCAGTCTGCCACCGACGGAAGATTCCAAAAATATGTGGGAGCATATCAAGCAAATGTACAGCAAACTAGATCGGGCAAGAATTTTTTCTTTGATACAGGAACTCAGCGAATTAAAACAAGGAAATATGATGATTTCCGCATGCCACAACAAATTATCGTCTTTGTGGAATGACCTCAAAGCTGCAGAAGAAAAACTCGAGGGACTAGAGGAGACGTTCACACAGTACCGGTCGATGAAAGAACGAGAAAAGGCGACCCGTTTTTTACTTATCTTGAATGACTCTTACCTGACGTTCCGATCGCAGATATTAGCTATGGAACCGATGCCACCTCTCAGACGGATCTTCCAATTGGCCGTCCAGGAAGAAAGCTAGAGGCTCACTTCATCAGAACTAGCGAAAGGAGGAGAGAGCTTTGCTCTGGCCAGTCACAGCGAGCGGCGAAATTGGGGACCCAAAACCCTAGCACACGAAAAAGGGGGCGAGCTAGGGTTACGGGCATCTGGATCTGAGGATCCTCGTCTCCTTAAAAGAGGAGGAACAAGCAGCTTAGATTTGCCGCGCGGATCGGACGGCCCAAAAGGGCCTATCTATTCATCCGAATCCAACGGACGAGATGAGGGGGCTTGGAAGACATCCGACGGTGGTGGCGTTTCCCTCGCATCCGACGGTGGGAGTTATTTCTTGGGATCTGACGGTGGAGGAATTTTCTCGGCATTTGGAAAAAATCTTAACCCAAAAAAGGGTAAATTATATTGTGATTTTTGCATAAGGCCACACCACACAGTCGAAAATTGCTGGAAATTGCACGGTAAACCCGAAGAAAAAGGAAAAAAAAAATTCTGCAGCTTATCAGATTGGGGTTTCTAATGCCGATCGGTCCATCACAAATGACCAATACCAGCAGCTGATGTAGGCAATACAGAAATTAGACATCTCAAACAAAGGAGGAAAATTTTCAGGTTTTTCTCGTTGCCTGATAAATATTATTTCCAAAAAATCCTGGATAATTGATTCCGGGGCAAGTGATCATATTGTTTGTGAGAGGGCATTATTTTTAGATATTCATGAGGATTTGGAATTTCCTATTTCTGTTTAATTACCAAATGGAAATACCACTCATGTCAAAATCACTGGAATAGTCAAACTCAGCCCACAAATCACACTTCAAAATGTTCTTTACCTTCCAGAATTTCAATTCAATCTTATTTATGTATCCAAAGTCTGCAGAGAAAATTCTTGTCGTGTATTGTTTGGTTCTGACACTTGCTTCTTTCAGGCCCTTTCGACTGGCAAAGTGATGGGCTTGGGTAGTCTTTCTGAAGGGTTATTTCTATGGAAGAACTCTCCAAGTAATTTTGATTTGTCTTTATTTCCTTCAAATAAAATGTCGTTGTGTAACACAACTACCAATAATAAAGACTATCTTTTACATTCATGATTGGGTCATAGTGCTTCCATTCCTTACTCTAAGTGTCAGATATGTCCCCTTGCAAAGCAATCACGCATTCCTTTTTCTCCTAATAAAAATCGTGCCATGCACATTTTTTCTTTAATTCACATGGATGTATGGGGTCCTTATCATACCCAACATCATGATGGGTCTAGATATTTCTTGACGATTGTGGACGATTATTCTCGTGCCACCTGGGTTTTTTTTATGCAGTCCAAAGGACAAGTTTTCTCACACTTGAAAACTTTCATTGCTCTATCCAAGAATCAATTTGGGAGATCCATTCAACGAGTGAGGACAGACAATGGAAATGAGTTCTTCAACAATGATTGCAGGTTACTCTTATCATCTCATGGGATTCTTCATGAGAGTACTTGCATTTATACTCCACAACAGAATGGAGTAGTGGAGCGTAAGCATCGCCACCTATTAGAAGTTACACGTGCTTTAAAATTTCAAGTATCTACTCTAGAAAATTATTGGGGCGAATGCATAATTACTGTAGCATATCTCATCAACCGTATGCCAACTCGGGTACTCAATGGAAAAACTCCATTTGAAATACTCTTTAAGAAGAAATTGGAATTGGGACATTTAAGGATATTTGGTTGCCAGTGCTTTGCTACTGTCTTGGGTCCTTGAGACAAAATGGGCCCTCGAGCATGACGCTACATATTCATGGGTTATCCGAATTTACAGAAGGGGTATCGTGTCCTCGATCAGTCAACGCTGGAATTCTTATCAGTAGAGATGTCATTTTTCACGAAGATATTTTTCCTTTCAAGGAAGGAGATTCTCCAAGGGAAGCATCAAACACTTCTGGTAAGTCACTATCTATGGAAGAATCTCCACATACTGAATACCTTGTGATAGGAACTCAAGCACCAATTACTCCAATGGCTCCTGAGATTTCTGTACCAGAAATTGCTGAAAATTCCAATGATGAAGTTCAAGGAAACTTCTCAATGATAGAAGAATCCTCCAATGAAGTTGGCAATACGGAAATATCCTCAACTCCAGTTCAAGTAAATTCTCCTCGACGATCTGGTCGATCTACACGATCACCAGCTTGGACACAAGACTATGTTCGTGCATCCCTCAACTCACCAGGTATTCACTACCCAATATCATCTTATATTTCGTTTCATAGACTTTCACCGGAACATAGATGATGTGTGAGTTGAATATCAGAGGATATCGAGCCGTCTACTTATGAAGAAGCAACTAAAGACCCAAGATGGCAAGAAGCATGGGGGTTGAATTGCAAGCACTAACTGCAAATGGAACCTAGGATTTGATCAATTTACCACCAAATAGGAAACCCATCGGATGCATATGGGTTTACAAGATTAAATACCACACTGATGGATCCTGAACGTTACAAAGCTCGGTTGGAGGCCAAAGGATTTACTCAACGGGAAAGATTTGACTATCATGAGACCTTTTCCCCGGTCGCCAAAGACGTAACCGTAAGATCGTTCTTATCTATTGCAGCTATTAATGATTGGCCATTGCATCAAATGGACGTGCATAACGCTTTTCTGCATGGAGACTTAGAAGAGGAAATCTACATGGATATTCCTCAAGGATTACGGAGACAGAGAGAATAGAGTATGTCGTCTCCGTAAATCTCTTTATGGTCTCAAGCAAGCTTCCAGGCAATGGTATGCCAAATTTGCCGATGCCCTCACTTCTACAGGTTTCAAGTAGTCCAGATATGATTACGCCTTATTCACATGGAACCAAGGTACGTCATTTATTTATCTGATGATATATGTTGACGATATTCTCATTATGGGAAATGATAGAACTGCAATAGAGAGATTCAAGGAGTATCTACACTTTACTTTTCACATTAAAGACTTGGGGGCACCCAAATACTTCTTTGGGATAGAAACTGCTAGATCTGATCGTGGGATTTCCCTTAGTCAACAGAAATTTGTGCTGGAAATTATATCAGAGGTAGGTTTGTCGGGATGCAAGCCATCAGTCATTCCAATTGAGCAAAACGTGAAATTGACCACCAAGGATTATGATGCTGGGATATCTGAGAATAATGATCCCATCCTCAATGATCCTTCAGGTTATCAGAAACTCGTTGGGAAACTTATATACTTGACTATGACCAGACCCGACATATCATATGCAGTGCAGACTCTCAGCCAGTTCATGCATAGTCCAAAGTTGTCTCACTTAAATGCTGCTTTGAAGGTCATGAAATATTTGAAGAAATGTCCAGGACTAGGGATTCTTTTATCCAGAGATTGCAACATGGAAACGTTGGCATACTGTGATGCGGATTATGCAACTTGTCCTATGAGTCGACCATCCATTACAGGTTTTTGTATTAAACTTGGAAATTCTCTTCTTTCATGGAAAACCAAAAAGCAGGCTACCATCTTCAGTCGAAGCAGAATATCGAGCTATGGCAAAGACCACCTATGAGATCATATGGATACGGGGACTACTTGGGGATCTTAGGATAAAGTTAAAGGGCCCGACTAAGTTGTTCTGTGACAACGATGCTGCACTCAAACTTGCAGCGAATCCTATAGTACATGAAAAAACGAAGCATATAGATGTGGATTGTCATTTCACTCGAGACAAGATTCAAGAAGGGATAATTGAGACTAGAGGAATTGGAATGACAGAGCAACCAGCTGATATCTTCACCAAGCCTCTATGTCAAAGACAACATGCATATCTACTAAGCAAGCCAGGCGTCTTGAATATCTACCATCCACCAGCTTGAGGGGGAGTGTTGGAAGATATGCATCAATCTAGAAGATACGCTCGGATTCTCAACCAATTTTGTTTGTATATAAATTAGCTAGGAATCTTAGATTGAGATTAGATTATGATTTCCAAATATCTCTTTGCCTTTATTATTTCATCTCTGTATTATAATTACAGAAGCATTGTACATCAGAAGATACAATTGAATACACTAATTTACAAAATCTCTCGTCTTCCTCATCTTCTTTCAATATAGAGCAATCAGTCTATGTTCCCTGTCCGAAGAATCTAATATTAATAAATAATAATATGTTGCATTATATTATTTATAATAATGATAATGACATTTTTCTCTTGGCTTTCTTGGGTGACCAGAACTATTTTGAGTTCGACTTCGTGTTATTAGAATTTCCCTGTCATGTGCTTTTTTGATTATGCACGAGAAGAACAAAAAATTTGGACGGCATTTAGATTTCAATTTCGACTACGCCATCGACATCTCATGTAGGAAATTTCAAGGGGATAATAAGAATAGTCTCGACATGCAACTTTGTCTTCGCTTGAGTTGGGCCTCCTCCATGAGAACCACAAATGTAGCGAGGAGAGGTCCGGAGAGAGTCGGAATAAACCCATGCCTTCATCTATTGACTATTCTTTTCTTTTTTCATTTTTTCCCACAAAGATATAAATGCTTGATAACGATGCTGAAACGAACATGGTTTCATTAGTCAAGACTAAAGAAGTTGTAGATTACCGTAACTCTTATTCAATAGCTTTCTGTCAAGACCATTCGTCATTTCATCACCTGCTAATAATAATAACCATATGGCTCCCCTAATTTATAATAATGATAATTAAAATGAAATTTTTCTCTTTGCTTCTCGATTGAGAAACTCTAATTGACTTCTACCGTGCACAATTATAATTCATCTGTGAGATGATCTCTTGATGATGTGCGAGAACAAGAGGTATGGACGCAACTTTGATTTCGATTTGGACCATGCCATAGACATCTCGTGTAGCAAATTTTCAAGGGGGATCATTGCACAAAAATATCATTTTTTTTATTGTTCTATGTACAATCAACATATTGAAAAAATGAAAATCCTTTTTCATTAAGTATGATTAATAATTACACTGAGAATCTTTTTAAGATAGGAACACTAAAATAAGTGGTTATTCTGTATATACATATAAAAAAATTTCTAATTTGAGCATGTAATGAATGTAGAGGTAATAATAATACATTCATTGCAGGGAATAAAGAGTATTTATATAAATTCTGGAATGAACTGAATAATCGACAATGTGCATTATTCGAATTCCATCTCTTTGATCTTGGGAAAAAATATTTAAGTGAATTTTTCTTTTTTATTGCTTATCTCTTGAATTACCGTGCTTCATGCAAATTGTCGTGCTTCATGCACATGCACTTTTGTTCATGTTGCGAGCGTGTTTCTCGTATTTGCGACCGAGGATTCTCATTATTTCCATTCCCGTTGTGTCATATACCTTCTTATATTGTGAATTAAACTTAGTATGAACGATTTTTTTTATACAGAGTAGTCTTAAATGGAAATATCAAATCGGTTGTGAAAGTAATATACTTGCCAAAAATTAAAAAATTCACTAACCCTGCCTCATGTAGTGGGCTTACTTCTTCAAACTGCCAGCGTGCAGAAGGCCCAATATGCAGGTCTCCAAGGCCCAAGCCCAACGTAGAAAAGCCCAGCTTCGTCCTCTGCGATCGCGTCGTCTTCCCCATTGCAGCCGGTGGGAACCCCAACCGCCATTACCATCTCGCGCAGAAACCAGAGAAGAAAATACAAATTTGAGAAGCCCTCATTTGATTGGCGCGATGAGTTCCCTTTGATCACTGGGCTGATAACTAATTTCGGGAACTTTTCTGATATATCGGGCAATTGAATCTTTCAGCAAATTCTTCACTCAAACTCTAAACTGAACAATTAGCAACCGAATCTAATGGATTCGAAACCCGTTAGCGATAATGCTGCCGCCCCAAGGAAGGTTGGTTAATGCTGGCTACTGCCTCTTGGGTTTTTTTATTTTATTATTTATTTAATATTTGTTATTTCTGCTAAATGAAGAATTGCATTGGCTGTCTGTGGATGGTCTTCTTGGCCGTTGTTTTTTGTTTCTTGGGTAATGGATGCTTTGTGCTGTAGCGTTGCAGGTGAGATTTGTGCATAAGGCTCTAAACGAGATATGATTTGATTCTGGTTTCGGAATATCTCCCGTAATGAAACTCATTTTATTTTTTGCGTACAAAACAATGGTCATGGCTCGTGACCAGCTATTATAATTATCACCCGTCAAAACCATGCTAACTAAATTCGAACCAAGGCTATCCGAGGCATGGAGGAAGTACGAACAATCGTTCCGTTCATGAGCCGGTGTGTGGCTGGAGGCTTCCTCAGCCCGGGAGCTTAGTTTGGACATGATAACCAATCCAAAAACAAAAGATGGTGCGCAGAAAAATCAATCAAAGCAAATTAATAAAGGGTCCGAAAAAGAAGCAAATAGACGGCTTGTGGTCGCTGGCCAAAATCGGATGACCGAAGGCAAGAGATAGGCTCAATGATCATCGTGCTCTGATACCCAGTCGTAGGACTTTCATTTCGACTTTCCTAGTTACCACTCCATGGGTCGTATGAAAAGCATCGATAAAGACTCATGTTCAAAGCGCTATGCACCTCCTAGAACTCTTCTTGGAGTCCAAGCTCAGAGGTTCCTTTTATCGGCTCATTCCACTTCCGTAGGGACTCTTCCAAGTCATCTAATCCCGTAGCTTTTAAGAGGTATCTGGAGAGCAGGACGCTGGTAGGAGGATCACAGACTCAAAGCCAGAGAAGCCGGGAGGATTGGTTTACCACCGGTCCTTTATTAAGTAAATAAATAACTCATGACCTCAAAAAGCAGAGGCTCTGATCATCCATGTGCTCTGATACCATGCTTCCGAATAGAATATGAAGAATATTGGAGAAAATTGTACTACGTATTTATTGACTTTCCTACAAGTATTACAAGCCTATTTATAATACAAGAAGGTTGTACAATGGGAAAGAATATATGCAATAATGTTTCATTCTATATTTCAAATATATAATTTAACGGATTGACCATGTCAATTAACCCGCAATTAGAATAATTAGAATCAAATCATATCTCATTCTCTAATAGGCTCCTCGAAAGCCAAAACCTGCTATTGTCAAGATGTATGGAAAATAGCCTTTCTAGGTTCATCACATTGCTCATTTTTCAACACTTACATGGCGCTCTCATATTTCAAATAAATAGTTCCCTTCCATTTTTCCCCCGAACTCTTTTTTCCACGTTCCCACTACAAACTCTCCAACAACCCATATGGGTGTCACCTCTTACCGGCAAAAAAATAAAAGAGCACATGAACATCAGTTTCCACCGTAATTGGTTACATTATTCTACGTACTTTTATTAATAATCAAAATATACGAACAAGTGCAATACAAGAGAGAATTATAGTTTATTGAAAAATGAGATATAATTATTCGTCAGACTCTACATAATTGACTCTATAATATACAAACCATGTTCCCTATTATCACGAACAAAAGGTATATCCCATTAACTAGTTATCTTATTTCTTCGATCCTCCTTAGTGCTTTAACTTGTACAATGTAACTCAAAGTTCCCATGAGTACAAACACACCAATAGCATTCTCATTCACTAGTGTGTCGCTTCCCCATTTTCCTGGTCAAGAAATGGGTAATCTATGTAACCAACAATGGGATCTTGAGTATAAAATGTCTCTCTGTTGTAACCATTCAATGGTGCATCCACCTTGAATCGGTAGACCAAATCAGGGTTAGAGATGAAAAGTCGACCATACGATATCAAGTCTGTGTCTCCTCCAGCCAAAGCCTTCATCCCAAGCTCTCGGGTGAAACCGCCGCTTAACATGAAAGTACCTTGATAAGCTCTCCTCCAAGTTCTTATCAATCGAGCTTCTTCATCCTCCTCTTGTTCACCATAATTTTTCGTGCCATTGGCTGTGAATCGAGGTTGAGTCACATGGAGATACACAAGTTTGGAACCTATCTCATTTTGGAACTTGTTCAATCGCTCAATGACTGCTAGGCCTAAACTGAGTGGATCGGAGTCCGTGGCATCATTGTGGTCAATTGCTGGTGAGATTCTAACTCCCGTTCGATCAGTGCCAACTTCTTCAGCCACCACTTTGATGATCTCCATCAAGAATCTGCATCTATTCTCAATTGATCCTCCAAATTCATCTACTCTATCATTGATTGAGTCCTTTAAGAATTGATCAATGAGATAGCCATGTGCTCCATGCACCTCAACACCATCAAAACCTAAAGCGGAAATTGATTTGATTATTAATACTTATGTGCAACAAATGAAGTAAATACAAGTAATTTTAGCATCTATCACGATATGATTATAGTTCATGGACTAACCTGCTCGAATGGCATTTGCAGCTGCTTGGCGATATTGCTCGATAACCTGCCATACTTCGTGTGTTTGGAGAGCTCTTGGTTTGTGAGGAACATCGAGAGTCCCGTCAGGCATGATGATTTTCCATTTATCGGAGACGGATTGATTTGTCGATGAAATCGGAGCGCCTCCATCGGGTTGATAAACTAATACAATCACCATTATATAATACCAATTGTTGTTAGAAGCAAGTATAGAAGGTGAAATTTAATAAGTTAACATTGCCAAAGTAGGAAAAAAGTATAACAGCAAAAACAGATTGTCAAATTCAAGTAGTGCTGGTCGTGATTATGTGATATATGGGGGAGCTACAGAAATATTTGGTGGCGTCGGTTTGAGAAAATGAATTTAGTACCACGGTTGGAGGCACGACCAACGTGCCAAAGTTGACAGAAGATGATGCCGCCCTTGGAATGAACAGCATCCACCACCTTCTTCCATGCTTCGACTTGCTCTTCAGTGTAAATCCCTGGAGTACCCGGAAACCTGGTTTAACAGCATTTTATTTCTCAAAGTTAAAGATCCTCCTATGATCCAGAGCGAAGTTCAGATTACTTGCTGTCAAGCAATGAATAGGGTATAAATAGCTTGCGGTGCTCGGGTGTACATCGGTATGTAGAAAATTTCAGTTCCTTTCTGCGAGATATATACAAGACAGCTTGATCTCAGGACAATAGGACGTACCCAGCGGCCGTGTCAGAGATGAGGGTGCCTTCAGTGATGAGAAAACCACCCTTGGTCGTTCTTTGCGCATAGTACTCTGCATGCACCGGCAATGGAATCCCATTGATCGCTCTGCATCTCGTCATAGGCGCTAGCACTACCCTGTGAGAGAGATCGAACTTGCCCATCTGGCATGGAGTGAAGAGGTTCGCGGCCATTTCGTGCGTAGCTTGTATTCTGTCAAGAACGAACAACAAGGATTGATACTAAGAATATGATGGTGAAGATTTGAAGACGGTGCGATGTGAGGTTGATCGATATTGCTCATCGGTTTTTATAGTTTGGTGTTGCCATTTGAACATAGCAGCAAGAACCGGGAAGATTCACCGTAATTCAGTTTGAACATGGCTAGGTTTGATTTTGACATGACTAAGTCGTCGCATGTTGGGAAAGTCGAATTGCAATTTGCTTCTTTAACCTCACTTTTCTCCTTGCAAAATTGTTTTAAAGACGTTGACGTATAGAACATGTGGTTCTAACGTTTCTTTATTTTCTTTATTGCCCAACGGGGTTCTTACGTTGACCGTTCAACATTTCATCGCCTGCTGCGCTGCTACGAAGTCGGTGGGCGGTTCGTTCCTGTTCACATAGAGCAATCAGTCTATGTTCCCTGTCCGGAGAATCTAGTATGAATAAATAACAATATGTTACGTTATATCATTTATAATAATGATAATGACATTTTTCTCTTGGCTTTCTTGATTGACCAGGACTCTTTGACTTCGACTTCGTGTGATTATAATTTCCGTGCCATGTGCTTTTTTTACTATGCACGAGAAGAACAAAAAATGTGGGCGGCATTTAGATTTCAATTCGACCACGCCATTCACATCTCATGTAGGAAATCTCAAGGGGGAGAATAAGAATAGTCTCGACATGCAACTTTATCTTCGCTTGAGTCGGGTCTCCAGGAGTCATGAGAACCACAAAAGTAGCAAGGAGAGGTCCGTAGAGAATCGGAATAAACCCGTGCCTTCATCTATTACAACCTTATTTTATGGATAATGTGGCAAGGATAGTGCATGATGTTAGGGGCTTGCCCCCGGTCCATGCCCAATTCTCGCACCCTTTCAACATATTGTGTTGTGCTCCATCGAGATGATGGAGCACTCCAACTTAAATAATATTTAGGTTTGAGCACTTCACTTCACCCATAAGGGAGGACACTAACACAAATGAGTTCAATGTTCTTTTCTTTTTTTCTTTTTCCCACAAAGATATAAATGCTTGATAGCGATGCTGAAACAAACATGGTTTCATTAGTCAAGACCGAAGAAGTCGTAGATTACTGTAACTCTTATTCAATAGCTTTTTGTTTGGACCGATTAGTCATAAGCATGTCGACATTGTATGCTCATATAGTGCACTTTAATATTTTGTGTCGTGTCTTGTTGGGGATTGCAAACATATGAAAATATATTATTGATGGACAATTGAATAGGGAGAGAGAGAAAGCGACTGATGGTACTACTGAGAGAGATTGAACTTGCCTGTTGACATGGAATGATGAGGTTCAAAGCCATTGAGCGTAGCTTATATCCAACTAAAGAATGAACAAACCAAGAAGATGATAAAGTATAACATCGAGAACTGAAGATGGCAGGCGAAGTTGGTAAAAGAGAAGGTCACGTCTGGCATAATTCCTTTTGAACTGACCAAGATGTCATTGCCATTTAGTATTTTTCTTACGCGCCATCTCTATGTAATCTAACATACTTAATTCAAGTAACGACTAGATTGAGATTTTTTCACAAAATCTATATGAGCTTGAAGCAAAGGGCCAAGCCGAACGGGCAAGGGGGAGAGGAAATCTCCGTAAAAGCACAATTAATTTGGCACAAAGGGAGAGAAATTCTAGAATATCGATCAAAATTACAAACAAATTTATGGATATACTAAAACTAAGAGATTGACAACTTTTATAACATAAGGCTTTTTTTTTGGGTAAAGCAACATAAGGCTATTTTCATTCATTGTGATTTGACTTTTAATATTCTCATTGGGTCTTATTTTAGATTCCTCGCCTACCATTAACCATATAAAAAAGAAGCTGGACTATAACATTGGAGATTGAAGAGAGAAAGCCTGGAAAAAAATAAAAAAAAAGACATAGAAAACAAAATGGTTCTGCTAAGAAACCTATGAAATCACTCTTTTAAAGCTACAATGCTCTCAAGATACAATTTAACCTCTCAAACTCTCTGAACATAAACACGAAAAATAGAATAACTTTACTAAGAAAAGGAGTATGCTTGTACAAGAATAACGAACCAATATATCTTGTGTACAGGCACAATCACTCAATTGACATTGTTTAACTTCCGACGTACATTTTAGTCGGAAATGTTAATATTAATTGAAATAAAATTCAAAATTGCTTAAACATAACTTTTCAAGTCCAATTAAGATTAAATGTAATCAGGCGTATTCAATGGAAAATGTCCGCTTGAGTGCCCATGCCTTTAAAAAAACAAAAACATGGTTGCTCTCATATTCAAACAAAATAGTTTCCTTCTTTTTTTCCTACGTGGGACTCTTTTTTATCTCCACACTCACGGTACAAACTCTCGAACAACACCGCTCACGTGCCAGCTTCTCTAGCGGCCAATAAGAAATAAATAAACATCAGTTGCTGTTGCCATCCGAACCCTTGCAGTAGAATCGACGTAATACATTACGTGGATGCCAGGGGCTGGGAGAGTCGAATCGCAATTTGGCTTTCTTTGACCTTCTTGCTCTTCAAGAAAAAATCGTGTTTAAGAATGTCGTACCGACGGTGTACGGGGATGGAAAATCGGCGATATTCATGCCAAGGTCTCTTCCCCGGCGGTATGGTTCTTACGTTGACCGTTCAACATTTCATCACCTGCTGAGAAAAAAAAAAAAATAATAATAAGCATATGGTTCCCTTACTTTATATTAATGATAATTAAAATGAAACTTTTCTCTTTGCTTCTTGATTGAGAAAACTCTAATCGACTTCTACCGTGCACAATTATAATTCATCTGCGAGATGATCGCTTGATGATGTACGAGAACAAGAGGTATGGACGCAACTTTGATTTCAATTTGGACCATGCCGTAGACATCTCGTGTAGCAAATTTTCAAGGGGGATCATTGCACAAAAATATCATTTTTTATTGTTCTATGTACAATCAACATATTGAAAAGACGAAAATCTCTTTTCATTAGGTATGATTAACCATTGCACTAAGAATCTTTTTAAGATAGGAACACTAAAACAAGTGGTTACTCTGTATATATGTATTGAAAATTTTCTAATTTGAGCATGTGATGAACATAGAGGTAATACATTCATCAGAGGGAATAAAGAGTATTTATATAAATTTTGGAATGAACTGAATAATCGACATTGTGACATTATTCTAATTCCATCTCTATGATCTCGGGAAAAAATATTTAAGTGAATTTTTCTTTTTTATTACTTATCTCTTGAATTGCCATGCTTCATGCAAATTGTCGTGCTTCGTGCACATGCACTTTCATTTGTGTTGCGAGCGTGTTTCTTGTATTTGCAATCCGGGATTCGCATTATTTCCATTCCCGTTGCATCATATACCTTCTTATATTATGAATTAAACTTAGTATGAACGATTTTTTTATACAAAGTAGTCTTAAATGGAAAAATCAAAATGCTCGTGAAATTAATATACTTGCCAAAAAAAAAAAAAAATCACTGATCGTGCCTCATGTAGTGGGCTTACTTCTTCAAACTGCCAGCGTGCAGAAGGCCCAATAAGCAAGTCTCCAAGGCCCAAGCCCAACGTAGGACAGCCCAGCTTGGTCCTCTGCGGTGGCCTCGTCTTCCTCATCGCACCTGGTGGAAACCGTAACCGCCATTACCATCTCGAGAAGAAACCAGAGAAGAAAAGACAAATTTGCGACACCCTCCTTTGATTGGCGCGATCACTAGGCTGATAACTAATTTCGGGAACTTTTCTAATATATCGGGCAATTGAATCTTTTAGCAAATTCTTCACTCGAACTCTAAACTGAAAGATTAGCCGCCGAATTTGATGTATTCGAAACCCGTTAGCGATAATGCTGCTGCCCCAAGGAAAGTTGGTTCATGCTGCTTCTTGGATTTTTTTTTTTATTTTTTTATTTTTTTATTTAATATTTGTTATTTCTGCTAAATGAAGAATTGCATTGGCTGTCTATGGATGGTCTTCTTGGCCGTTGTTTTTTGTTTCTTGGGTAATGGATGCTTTGTGCTGTAGCATTGTAGGTTAAGATGTTTTTTGAGGCTGAGACCCCTAGATTAGCATCAAAGTCAGGTTAAGGTGGATCCAGGTGCATTCTAAAGGGATCTTAGCTGTCCCATATCGCTTGGGAGAAACTCTTTGGCCTACTTTATAACCGCTGTGGTTCCCCTCACCTCTCAAGACGTCTTTTGAGGCTGAGACCCCCAGATAGAGGGCTTCTCCCAAGCGATGTGGGAGAGCTAAGATCCCTTTAGCATGCACCCAGATCCACCTTAACCTGGCTCTGATGCCAATCTGGGGAATTTCCTACAGGTACGCCTTCGCACAGTGGGTGAACCTCTTCGTTCAAGCCCTTCGAGGATAGCCTTTTAGCAAGAAGCCACTCAGACATTTAGTTCAGAGCCTAAAGACACTCAGAGAGTCACCGGTTTCGTCCATCACGAGCATTGTAGTCATAGTCTGAGTCATCAGAACTATGTATTGCCAGAAGATGTTCTTTGTACTTTTGCTCAAGTCCTACAAGTGAATTTGGTGAGAGAATTTGGTTTGAAGAGGATGTTTCCTCTTGATTCTAGGAGGAGCATGTAGTGTTGGTAGGAATACTTGGCTGAGGCCAATTGGATGACTGAACATAGTAGGATGTGTCCATGCCTAGAGATAAGGACAAAGGTCCCTAATCATAGGGGTTTTGGGAAAGAGGACCTCCCCATTATGTGTAGGGGTCTTGAGAGGACTTTGTAGGATCATCTGTGTCTGTCATTTCTTGCTCTTGTGATGATACAGCTTGTTTGAATTCCTCAAGTGCTTCTTTGGCTTTTGCTATAATGATCCCCTGCAATTGGTACATTATAGTTCCATACATCTTCAGGAATGATTTTATTTTCTTGGCACAAAATTTTTTGGAGTTCTCGGTACTGGTGTTCACAGCAACCAACAGGTCCTGGAAAAGATTTGTAAATCCGAGCTTCTTTGTGGTGTGGTTGAGGTTTATAGAATGTAGTACCTATAATCTGTGGAGCATCAGTGATGTTACCATTGTTCTTTACAAAAGCCCATGGACATCTGAAGAATAGAATAGTGTGGACTTTAGGGTTTAGTTGGATGGTTCTCAATTCTTGCTGTAAGAGCTGCTTCTAGTGACTGGGAGGATAAAACCAATTAAGAAAGTCTAAGAGGTTTCTATCATTTTCCCTTTCAATGTTTTGACCGAGTTCGAATATCCTAGTGAGGTTGGCAATAAATCTTCTGGTTGGAATCTCAATAGCTCTTAAGTACTTATTGGTTAAGTGCCATAATAACCATCACAACTGATCAGGGAAGTCTTCTTCCTTCTAGATTAAAGGATGTATAAACGGATAGTCCGAGTTTAACCCAAAAGGATAAAGAAATCCATGGAATCTGAATAGATCTGTGTGGCATTGCCACATGAGGTTTTCCATGTTTTTAGTGAGGCTATCATTCTGGACTTGTTCAACAATCTCTTGGGGGTATCACCAGCTTAGCCAATCTCATATTCTTTCAGTCTTATACTTTTCATTGTGATGAAGAGTATGGAAAGCATGCCTCATGATGTACATGTTGATTTCTGCTGATGCTTTTGGTCTTGATAAGAAGTTAGCAAGCACGTTCTTCTTCCCAGCAATCTGTTTGGTTTTAAAATAACATTTTGAAAACTATTCGGCCCATCGAAGCGGTCGAGAATTTGGGATCTGCTTTTGTTTAAAGTTGGTCATCTGAGAAAAAAATGTCATGTCTAATTCTACAAGGAAGTGATGGCTGATGAGAAGGAATTCGAACTTTTTTATGCAATTTTTTACCGCCAAGATTTATTTGAAAGTGAAATGATAAAGCATTTTAGCTTGGGAAATTTTTTCACTTTTGTAGGCACACAGATGTCTCTTACCATTAATTTCTTTAAATAGGATAGTTGCCCAGTATCCATCACTGACATCAATCTGGAGAATTCTCTTTCTTGTTGAAAGGATTTGCAATGGGGGAAGAGTCTGCATAATCTCTTTAAGTTCAGCGACTGCTTTACTCTGAAGTTTTCCCTAAGGTGGAGGATTCTTCTTCAGCATTGATTGCAGTGGAATCAGCAGTTTGACAATATTTGGAATAAAGTCTCTGAGATAATTAATTATCCTAAGAAATTGCTGAACATGTTTTGTCGTAAAGTTCTCTTCAGGAAATTTTAACAATTCCTTAGCAATGTGTGGCCCTGGATAGTATGTCCCTTTGTTAAGGTGCATACCAAGAAATTCGATTTCTGTTTGGGCAATATTCATCTTTATTTAAGAAAACATAATCCCATGTTTTTTCACGATTTCTGCAAACTGCCCAATGGCAATGGGATTCTTCATCAGGGCTATAGAGCATAATATCATCAATATATATTGCTGCGCTTGACAAGATGGGTTGGAAAATTTGACACGTGGCTTTCTGAAGTAGGGATGGTGCCACCTTTAAGCCAAAAGAAATAACTTTACATTAAAAATGTTGGTTTGGGATGCAAAACCCTGTTTTGAGTTTGTCTTCAAGATGGATGCCCAATTGCCAAAATCCGTCTTTGAGATCGAATTTGGAGTAGATGTGGGCTTTGAATAATCCGGTAAAGAGGGAATTTCTTGAAGGTAAAGGGAATTTGTCACCTTGAAGGAAGAGATTAAAAGGCTGGTAGTTTACTATCAGTCGCATTTTTCCTCTATTTTGCTCGGCACGCTTATTGATATAAAAGGCTTCACAAGCCCATTGAGAATTGGAGATTTCATTAAGGCCTTGTTGTAACAATTTTGAGCATTCCTTCTAAGCAGTAACCAGATGTTCTGGATTCATTCCCATATGACTCCTCTTAGTTGGATTGATGTCTTCATTCTTTATTAAGGGAATGCGAACAAAGAATTCCATATTTTTTCATAAAGAATGAGAACATTTTTGGGAGAATTCAGAATGAGATTCTAAACAAGATTCTAACAGCTTCTGCATTATCAGATCTAACAAATTCATTTGGATGGAAAAAAGTCTTTGGATATTGACAAATTTAGAGAATTGATCCTTATACTTAAGACCGTTTCCAAGAATGATACGAAACTGAGAAATCTAAGTCATAATGTCCCAACCAATGATCGAATCTTTATTGGGAAGACTGGATCCGAAAATTTTTGTAGTTATGGAACACTGGGGAAAAAACTGAATAGTTACTGGAATTGTTCTTACATTTGTAGAAAAAGTATCTCCTGAGGCAAAATTAAAATATTGAACACAGGAAGTCTAATATTCTTCAGGAAGTACTTTAGTGTATAATATTGAACAACTTTCACTAGTGTCTATAAGAATAATGCCAGTGATAGGCTTGGCAAACTTTGAAGTGAAGATTTTCACAATAAAATGGGGACAATAGATTTGGCTTAAATATGTCAGGGTTTTGTTCTAATAAAGTGAGGGATATGTGAAAAAGGTCTTCGGAATTTGAATCTGAATCAGTTTCATTGGGAGTTTGGTAATAAGGAATGACACAAAAAGTTTGTTTAAATGATTCTTTATCTACAAAGAATAGTGATTCGATATCATCATTTTCAAGTGAAATACATGTCTTATTCTCTATGTGATGTATCAAATGATTCTGACATTTTCTTCCCTAGGGGCAATTTTTGGCGAAATGGCCCTTTTAATTGCACATGAAGCATCAAGTTGATTTATTGTGGCCTGAGTGATCCTTACATTTGCGTAGGAATCGTCATTTCTTCTTTCTCCAGAAGTGCTTAGAGCCATGTCTAGATTTCTTTATCCATAATTTCTTAAAGTACTTCTTCTTTCTAGAAGACTTTCCACAAGAGCTATCACAGTCTCTTTTGGAGCATTTGATCTTCAGCTCCTGGCGAGAGCAGGCTTTATCTAGTTCTCTATTGTCTGTGAGATAGGTTTTGACCATTTGGCGCTTCAAACATAAATCTTCTAAGCATTGAAGGATCTCTTGTTGTATTTCTCCCAAAAGAATATCCATAATTCTTCTTTGTCTGCTGAGAAAAGAATTCTCAACCTTCTGGGATAACTCTTTAGGGATGGAAGTCAAGAAGATTTGCTTTAGGTTTGGATCAACTCCAATACCATAGAAAAGTTTGAGCATTTCTCAATAATGTTTATCGAGATGCTTTTTTTTTTAAGAAAGCAACATTTTCTTTCAAAGAATTCTCTCCTTTTGAGCTCATGAAGGTAAGAAGGTTTTCCAATAAAAAAATGATATAAAAGGGAAATGGCATGACTGAAATGTGGTGAAAGTAAAAATTGAACCTGGTCTTGTTCTGTCACCGATTGCCACCAATGTTTGAGACTTCTCGTAAACCTTGTGACAAAACCAAAAAGGACATCATATT
Source organism: Eucalyptus pumila (assembly GCA_016097595.1). Lineage (NCBI taxonomy): Eukaryota > Viridiplantae > Streptophyta > Magnoliopsida > Myrtales > Myrtaceae > Eucalyptus > Eucalyptus pumila. Next base: position 52,241,790 of record CM027848.1, read on the forward strand.
TATCATGATTGGTAAGAGCTTGGACATTTAACCAAGTATGGAATTCCTCAAATCTTTCTGACCATTTGGAATAGGGAATATCGTCAACAGTGAAAAACTATTTGGAGGAAGTGGTCATATTCAAAGAATGATTGTTTGCTTGAACCACATCTAGTTCAGAAGGGTTGGATTCCATATCCTGATCTGGAGGGTCGGCCATGAATATTGATGACGTTACCGGCATAATAGGGAAGGAGTCAAGGTCAGGGATTGAGAAGGATGAAGAGATTGAAGGAGATAGTGAATCTGACTTTGTGTCAGAATTGTTCGGAAAAACCGATTCTACTATAATTTGGTCTTTTGAAGTGACATGATCTGGTTGTTCTTCCTGATTGCTTAGATCTTTCAAAAAAGATTCTAACAAATTTGATAGCATCATTTGGCTTGGCTTTTCCTTTATAACAAGCAGGGATTCTTCAAGCATCTTCTCTTTTCCCTTTTCTTTCCTTATTCGATCAAGTTCTCTGAGGCAATTTCACATATCTACCACATCTGTCTTCTCTTGTCTGATAGGAATGTCTGTAAGGGCAGCAAAGATAGATGTATTCTGAGGTGGTGGAAGTGAATGCTTTGTCCGCACCATAGTTGGAAATGGGTTGAAAGGATTGGACATTCCTTCTTCAAAGAGTTCAATCTGTCTTTTGAGCTTTTATATTTCCGCCTTGGGACTTTCAAGATGATGATATCCCAATTGTTGTCCGGATTCTAAGGCATTAAGCCTCTTTTGGAAGTCCGAAAGCATCTTTTTGCTAGTTTCATCATATCTTCAAAGATCTTGTTGCACATTCACAATTTTGGAGTCAATTGCTTTAAATGCATTGTTGTGTGTTAAAAGAGTCTTCGATTGCCAATTCAAGATGGCTTCAGCAACAGGAGTTCTTTTATGTATTCCATGTTCATCCTCATCAGTGGGGGCAGGTATTTTGGGAACATGTTGATATCTGCCTTATGGATCAATGCATTCTTCTAGAGCAAGGAATGAAAGTTGCAAGTTTTCACGTACAAGAGGAGGAAAATCTGCCTCTCGAAACATTGCAATGGAACAGCTAGGCGATGTTGCTTGTGGAATTTCGAGTGAGTAGGAATGTTTTTTTGTCCACTTTAGGATTGGCTTATAAAACGGGGAAAGGGATGATTTCTTTAGAGGAGGAGGTGATGGTGGTGACGGTGGTGGATCCGGTGAAACCGAGGGTGGAGCAGTGAACTCTAGTGGTGGAGTTGGAGCATAAGAAACCATAAATTGAAATTTATCACACTCACCAATAGTATCAACGGAGGAGTCTCCATTTAAGTACCTTTGGTACATGGTATCTTTTGACTTTATGTGCTTCCGTTAGGGTTTTGCATATGGGTCTACTTCGTCGAGAGAATTTGTACAATAGGAACATTGACAAAAAGGATTCCAGAAGCAGTGACCATATTTGTCTTATATTTCAAATAAATAGTTCCCTTCCATTTTCCCCCGGACTCTTTTTTCCATGTTCCCACTACTAACTCTCCAACAACCCATATGGGTGTCACCTCTTATCGGTGAAAAAAAAAAAAAAAAGCACATGAACATCGGTTTCCACCATAATTGATTATATTATTTTACGTATTTTTATTAATAATCAAAATATGCGAACAAGTGCAATACAAGAGAGAATTATAGTTTGTTGAACAAGGAGATATAATTATTCATCAGACTCTACTACGTAATTGACAATATGATGTACAAACCATGTTCCCTATTGTCACGGACTAAGGTATATCCAATGGACTAGGTATCTTATTTCTTCGATCCTCTTTAGTGATTTAACTTGTACAATGTAACCCAAAGTTCCCATGAGTACAAACACACCAATAGCATTTACTAGTGTGTCACTTCCCCATTTTCCTGGTCAAGAAATGGATAATCTATGTAACCAACAACTGGATCTTGAGTATAAAATGTCTCTCTGTTGTAACCATTCAATGGTGCATCCACCTTGAATCGGTAGACCAAATCAGGGTTAGAGATGAAGAGTCGACCATACGATATCAAGTCCGTGTCTCCTCCAGCCAAAGCCTTCATCCCGAGCTCTCGGGTGAAACCGCCGGTTAACATGAAAGTACCTTGATAAGCTCTCCTCCAAGTTCTCGTCAATCGAGCTTCTTCATCCTCCTCTTGTTCGCCATAATTTTTCGTGCCATTGGCTGTGAATCGAGGTTGAGGCACATGGAGATATGCGAGTTTGGAACCTATCTCATTTTGGAACTTGTTCAATCGCTCGATGACTGCTAGGCCTAGACTAAGTGGATCAGGATCCATGGCATCATTATGGTCAACTACTGGTGAGATTTTAACTCCTGTTCGATCAGTGCCAACTTCTTCTGCCACCATTTTGACGATCTCCATCAAAAATCTGCATCCATTCTCAGTTGATCCTCCAAATTCATCTACTCTATCATTGATTGAATGCTTTAAGAATTGATCAATGAGATAGCCATGTGCTCCATGCACCTCAACACCATCAAAACCTAAAATTGAAATCGATTTGATTATTAATACTTATGTGCAACAAACGAAGTAAATAAAACTAATTTAAGCATCCATCACAATATGACTATAGTTCATGGATTAACCTGCTCGAATGGCATTTGCAGCTGCTCGGCGATATTGCTCGATAACTTGCCATACTTCGTGTGTTTGGAGAGCTCTTGGTTTGTGCGGAACATCGAGAGTCCCGTCGGGCATGATGATTTTCCATTTATCGGAGATAGATTGATTTGTCGACGAAATCGGAGCGCCTCCATCAGGTTGATAAACTAATACAATCACCATTATATAATACCAATTGTTGTTAGAAACAAGTATAGAAGGTGAAATTTAATAAGTTAACATTGCCAAAGTAAAAAGTATAACAGCAAAAACAGATTGTCCAATTCAAATAGTGCAGGTCGTGATTATGTGATATATGGGGGAGCTACAGAGATATTTTGTGGCGTCGGTTTGAGAAAATGAATTTAGTACCACGGTTGGAGGCACGACCAACGTGCCAAAGTTGACAGAAGATGATGCCGCCCTTGGAATGAACAGCATCCACCACCTTCTTCCATGCTTCCACTTGCTCCTCCGTGTAAATCCCAGGAGTACCTGGAAACCTGGTTTAACAACATTTTATTTCTCAAAGTTAAAGATCCTCCTATGATCCAAAGCGAAGTTCGTATTACTTGCTGTCAAGCAATGAATAGAGTATAAATAGCTTGCGGTGCTCAGGTGTACATCGGTATGTAGAAAATTTCAGTTCCTTTCTGCGTGATATATAGAAGACAGCTTGATCTCAGGACCAAAGGACGTACCCAGCGGCCATGTCAGAGATGAGGGTGCCTTCGGTGAGGAGAAAACCACCCGTGGTCGTTCTTTGCGCATAGTACTCTGCATGCACCGGCAATGGAATCCCATTGATCGCTCTGCATCTCGTCAAAGGCGCTAGCACTACCCTGTGAGAGAGATCGAACTTGCCCATCTGGAAGGGAGTGAAGAGGTTCGTGGCCATTTCGTGCGTAGCTTGTATTCTGTCAAGAGCAAACAACAAGGATTGACACTAAGAATATGATGGTGAAGATTTGAAGACGGTGCGATGTGAGGTTGATCGATATTGCTCATCGGTTTTTATAGTTTGGTATTGCCATTTGAACATAGCAGCAAGAACTGGGGAGATTCGCCGTAATTCAGTTTGAACATGGTAAGATTTGATTTTGATATGACTAAGTCGTCGCATGTTGGGAAGGTCGAATTGCAATTTGCTTTCTTTAACCTCACTTTTCTCCTTGCAAAATTGTTTTAAAGACGTTGACGTATAGAACATGTGTTTCTAACGTTTCTTTCTTCCTGTTCAAAAAAAAAAAACGTTTCTTTGTTTTCTTTACTGCCCAACGGGGTTCTTAAGTTGACCGTTCAACATTTCATCGCCTGCGGCGCTGCTACGAAGTCGGTGGGGGGTTCGTTCCTGTTCATATAGAGCAATCAGTCTATGTTCCCTGTCCAGAGAATCTAATATTAATAAATAATAATATGTTGCGTTATATCATTCATAATAATGATAATGACATTTTTCTCTCGGCTTTCTTGGGTGACCATAACTCTTTTGACTTCGACTTCGTGTTATTAGAATTTCCCTGCCATGTGCTTTTTTGATTATGCACGAGAAGAACAAAAAATTTGGACGGAACGAGGTTGCTGTGGTGTAGTGGTTATCACGTTAGTCTTACACACTATAGGTCCCCAGTTCGATCCTGGTCAGCAACATTTCATTTCTCTTTCTTTACCAAAAAAAAAAAAACAAAAAATTGGACGGCATTTAGATTTTAATTTCAACCACACCATTGACATCTCATGTAGGAAATCTCAAGGGGGAGAATAAGAATAGTCTCAACATGCAACTTTGTCTTCGCTTGAGTTAGGCCTCTTGTGTTGAAGATCACCGCCTCTCTCTCTCCTAGAGTTCTCTAGATCTTTCTCTAGAGTTCTCCATATCTCTCTTTACTCCTCTAGATTTCTCCCTCTGGATTTCTCTAGAACTCTCCCTTCTCTAGAATTTTCTAGCAAAATCCATAATCTAGTTGTCAAGCTATAATAAAATAATACTTCTAGAATAGTGTAGAAAGCTAGGAAAGTCACCAACTTTCCATCCTATAAATAGGAGCAACTTGCTCCTCATTTGAGTGTCCAACTAAGAGTGTGCGAGTAAGAAGTCCAAGAAGGTGTGTGGGTGTGTGTGTAGGGGTCTTGAGAGTGTGTTGAGTAGAGTGTGCTATGTATGCACGTGAGTGTGAGAGGAATTGTGTAGAGTTGTCTAAGTATTGTGTGTGGTGTGAGAAATTATTGTAATAGTGAAAGTTATATTTCGTGAATTATATTTGTACCACGTTTCCGCAAGATTCAACAAGTGGTATCAGAGCAGGTCGTCGGATGCCGTGCGAAGACAGTGGTCGGGGACCATTGTAAGTGAGCAAGGCGGTCAAGGATCGTCGAGCCAAGGAGCGGAGAAGTGAAGGACGTCGGAGTTCTGCCAGTGCACAATCTGGGATTGTGAAGTCGGTTGGTCCGGGACCAGGCTTACTTGGTATAGTGCGGGGCATTATACTCAAGTCACGATGGCGGATTTCTCGAGTTCGGTAAGTGGCATTGAGAAGCTCAATAACTCAAATTATAATAATTGGAGTACCCGCATACAATATTACTTGCTAGGACAAGATTTGTGGGATATTGTTGGCGGGAGCAACACCACCCCACCCACAAATGATAGCGAATTAAGAAAATGGAATATAAAATCGGGTAAGGCTCTTTATGTGCTTGCCGTGACTGTTGAAGATGAATTACTGCAACACATAAAGAGTGCGAAGACCCCGAAGGAGGCCTGGGATAACTTGGCAACGCTGTTTGCAAGGACAAACGATGTCAAGTTACAATGCCTAGAGAACGAGCTCCTCTCAATCTCGCAACAAAGTATGACGGTAAGTCAATACTTTTCTAAAGTTAAATCTATTTGCGAAGAAATTTCAAAATTAGATCCCGAGAATGCCATCTCGAGACAAGAATGAGAAGAATTATAATTCACGGGTTAAGGCCGGAATATAATGGTATTGTTACGGCCACCCGTGGATGGGCAAATGAGCCAACTCTAACTGAGTTGGAAAATATATTGGCCAATCAAGAGGCCTTAGATAAACAAATCCTAAGGTCTCAATTAAGGAGGATGAAAGTGCCCTCTTCAGTAATAAAAGAGGGTTCAAGGGCCAAAATAGAAATAGAGCAGGTGCAAGAGATGGCAAACCATGGAAAGATCATGGAGATCGGTGGAGGCAACCCGAAAAGAAGGGTTATCAGCCAGGGGGAGCTCGTCAAGATCGTGACGACGATGACGGCGAAGATAAGAGCAACAAAAGGCGTAGCAAACGGTGCTACGTTTGTGGCAAGGTAGGACATATTGCCAGATTCTGTTGGTACAGGCGAGAAGAAGGAAATGTCGTCACTTCTTGTAAGAAGGAGATTGAAAGCGAAGAAAAATGGGACTTTCAAGTGCCTGTTGCAATGAAGGAACGAGAAGAGCTTGCAACAGCTTGTATAGTTGAGTTGGATAATTCGACAGGTTCTATCACGACCCCGAATAAGAGCAAGCTAAGGGACAGCTTGAAGAAGCAACTAATAACGCCAACAAGTAGTCATGAAAAGAAACTGCAAGAGATGCAGGAGATGATAAAGAAGCTGAAAGTTGAGAACGCAAAGATGGAGAATATGTTGAAGAAAAGGGATGAGATGATAAGGCAGAAGGATCGAGAGCTTGAGGCAAAAGAAAGGGAGCTAGAGAAGTTCCGATGTGAGTTCAAGAAGCTGCAGAAGCTTCAGGATCTCAAGCCCACTATGATGTTCCCAATTGGTCATGCTGAGAGAAATATCAAACACATGAAGGAGAAGAAGAAAGGTTTCTTTGAGGAAAGGAGGCCATCTACACCCTACATCCCGTGGTGTAAGGATCGGTGGAATAAGATCGAGGAGAAGAAATTTTATGAGAAAAAGGATCAAGAGGTCTACATTGAAGTGCTTCGGATGGGATTGAATCGGTTGAAGCACGAAATGAAAGTCACAAATGAGAGGGTTGATCGGATGAGTTCCAATCTCAAAATTCTTAGAGGAGATATGCTGAATACGAAGACCGAATTGAGTAAGAAGAAGGAAAATGAGACTAAAGGACAGAATGAATTGGCATTACAAAAATTCAAGAATCACAAAACTCAATGGAAAGTCGCAGCAAGAGAAGCAACTAAAGATGGAGCCATAGAGCCATCCATATATGAGGAAGCTTCGCAATATGCTGAATGGAGGAAGACAGTTGAAGAGTCCAAAAGCAATATCAGCATGGCTACTATATCGAGAGAGAGTAGTCGGTGAGGGGGAGTGTTGAAGATCACCGCCTCTCTCTCTCCTAGAGTTCTCTAGATCTTTCTCTAGAGTTCTCCATATCTCTCTTTACTCCTCTAGATTTCTCCCTCTGGATTTCTCTAGAACTCTCCCTTCTCTAGAATTTTCTAGCAAAATCCATAATCTAGTTGTCAAGCTATAATAAAATAATACTTCTAGAATAGTGTAGAAAGCTAGGAAAGTCACCAACTTTCCATCCTATAAATAGGAGCAACTTGCTCCTCATTTGAGTGTCCAACTAAGAGTGTGTGAGTAAGAAGTCCAAGAAGGTGTGTGGGTGTGTGTGTAGGGGTCTTGAGAGTGTGTTGAGTAGAGTGTGCTATGTATGCACGTGAGTGTGAGAGGAATTGTGTAGAGTTGTCTGAGTATTGTATGTGGTGTGAGAAATTATTGTAATAGTGAAAGTTATATTTCGTGAATTATATTTGTACCACGTTTCCGCAAGATTCAACATCCTGGAGCCATGAGAACCGCTAAAGTAGCTCAAGGATAGGTCTAGAGAGAGTCGGAATACGCCATTGACATCTCATGCAGGAAATCTCAAGGGGGAGAATAAGAATAGTCTCAACATGCAACTTTGTCTTCGCTTGAATTAGGCCTCTGGTGTGGCATCCCAAAATTCAAGTCATCCTCTAGAGAAATTAAAGCCTATAATTAGGTAATGAAATTACCTATGGTCTATGTGTTAGCCATTAGTTTTCTTAAGGCTAGGTGTTATTGTGCTTGTGTTTATGAATTTTGAATTTAGGACTATAGGATAAATTAATAATCTATGCTTGGCCATGCACTTTATAAATTAAATTTCAATAAATGAAATGTCGAAAGACTTTGGCCATGTGGAAAATTTAAAGTTTAAAATATTTATAAAAGAAATAAATAAAAAAAAGAGAGAGGAAAAGGTCAATTTTTAGGATGGGCGTTAGGCCCATTGGCCTAAGCTTGGTGGGCCAAGCTAGTTGGCCCAAGAGGGAGTTCGACCGGCCCATTAAGGCCCAAAGGGAGAAGTGGCCGGCCCATCTTGCATGTAATTGGACAAGTGGCGCAAAGAAGGGCATGCATTGGCCTAGACTAGGATGCCATGCATTGGTCCATTTGAGTGGCATGTAATCATTAGCAATGATGAGAAGTTGGGGATATAAAAGGGAAGGAGATAGGAGAGAGAATGGCCGGTTAGCCATTTGCTCGTCAAAGGAGAGGAAGAGAGAGAGGTGTGCGAGAGAGGAGGAGCGGCCGAGAGGAAGAGGAAGGGAGGAACCGCCGTGCGCCGTGTGCCGTCCGCTCGTGCTGTTCGTGAGGTCTAGAGGCAAGTTGGGAATCCACTTTCTACTCTTGCACCAATGTTTTCGCATGAACTGTTTGGAGTCAGAAACTTGTTTGAGCTTGCATGTGTGTTTAGAGTCCGATTTTGGCTTCGATTTCTTCATGAAAGTTGTAGCTAACATATTTAACTATAACATACTGAAATTTCGTGGAAAATGATGGAGATTTGAGGTGTCAAACCCTTATCCTACGGAGATGCTAGATCTGGAATATTTTCGTATGAACTGTTTGAGTCAGAATGTTGTGAGAGCTTGCATGTGTGTTTGGAGTTCGATTTTGGCTTCGGTGTCTTCATGAAAGTTTAAGCTAACGTCTTTTAATATGACATACTAAAATTTCGTAGAAAACGATGGAGATTTGAGGGGTCAAAAGTTCTATTGTACGGAGACTTTAGATTTGCGAAATTTTCACTGACCTCTTACTAGATTCTTGTTTGCATGCTGATTTCTGTTGAAGATATCACTTTGTTGTCTTCTTGAAAGTTGTAGGAAACACATTAAGCTACAACATACTCAAATTTGAAGCAAAAATAACAAGTATAGCTCGGTGAATCGGTTAGATCTTGAAAATGATGGTTCTGGTTAAGTATCTCGAGACACCCGAGACTTCATGGACTAAAATGGTGACCATAATCTGGTTATTTGGCCTAGATCTCTTCATGAAACTTGTAAAGGACACCTTGGTACATAACATACTCAAATTTCAGAGGAAACGAAAGATATTTGATGGGTGAGATCTACAAATTTCGGAGAAGTGTGTTCTGGACGTCGCGGTCGTGATTCCAGAAGCTTCGTAGGGTTGTAGAAATTAATCTAAAAATAATTTGGCTTATAGTTCTTCATGAAAATGGTACGAAAATGTCTTGGCTATCACCCTGTAAAATTTCGTAATTTTTGAAAGCCATATGAGTATTTTAATCGAAATTATTTGGAAACTGTGCAAGTCTGGCCATTACCCGAATATAAGGTGCTATTTCATGGAAATTGTGAAATTTATGAGAAATTCAATTTGGCCATGAATTTTATATGAAATTGTAACCCTATTAGTGATTGTTTGAATATTATGATTTTGAGAAAATCATAAATATTAAATATCTATTTATGAAAATAAATAAATAAATAAATAAATAATAAAATAATAATAAAATAAAATGGATTTTTATTTGGCCATGGATTCAATTCTATTTGTGTGGCATATGTGTGATGAGGTCTTTGCACATGTATTGGATTGAGATGTATATATGATAAAGTCTTGATATGCCTATGACATGGTCCTTGTACATGTATTGAATTGAAATGCATATGTGATGGAGCTTTGGCATGTGTATGACATGTGAATTGAAATGCAAGTGTGATTTGTTTGATGCCATGCCAATTTCCATGTTAAATTGAGATAAAGAAATGGTAAATATGGATAATGGTAAATGAGGAGATGGTTGTGGTGGATGATGATGCTTGGTGGCCTAGTGGCGTAATTCCGAGAGATTCCCGGGAGTTTCGGGATGCCCGGTGGTATACGATACGTAATTCCGGGGAGGCCTGGTGGTATGTCGGTACATAATTCCGGAAGCCCTGTCGGAGGTCTTTGCCCGAAGGGAATGCCTCGCGATGCCGGGATTTGGGTGCGAGATGCCTGGCTAGAAGGGTAAAGGCGGATGTCCGGTTGTATCTTGGATACATGCCCGGAGGTTCCTCGTGATGCTAGTTGGGATGCGAGATGCCCGGAATGTGGGGGGCCGGATGCCTGGTTGTATCTTGGATACATGCCCGGAGGTTTTTCTCGCATGAGATGCGAGTGTAAAATATGGGATGAAATTGATGAATCGAGGAAGGGTGATGTGGTGATCAAATTTAAAGATAAAGATGAAAATTATCTCATGGCATGATATGGTATGATATGCATGATGATATGCATGATGATGGTGATGATATGTGATGTGATATGATGATCACCCATGGTATGATATGCATGATGATATGCATGATGATGGTGATGATATGTGATGTGATATGATGATCACCCATGGCATGATATGCATGATGATATGCATGATGATGGTGATGATATGTGATGTGATATGATGATCACCCATGGCATGATATGCATGATGATATGCATGATGATGGTGATGATATGTGATGTGATATGATGATCACCCATGGCATGATATGCATGATGATATGCATGATGATGATGATGATGATGATATGTGATGTGATATGATGATCACCCATGGCATGATATGCATGATGATATGCACGATGATGATGATGATGTGTGATGTGACGATGTCATGATAAGGGTGACATGTATGATATAATGATGCCATGATGATGATTATGATGATGACATATGATGATATGATATGCATGATGATAATGCATGATGATGCATGATAGTATTACGCATTTGGCTGCAAGGTAAATTACCGCAATGCATGTATGATTTGTATGATGATCGAGTTGTTATTGGATTCTTTTATATGGCTGAGTGGTTGTCTTCACCCCTTTTGGGGACCAACATTTCATTAGTAGATGGTTTGAGCGGTTGGATATGGATAGTGAGGAGAAGGATAGATAAAGGAGGGAACTTTTGGACGCCGACACTAGTTGATGGACCTTAAGATATTTGTTGGAAGAGACGTCGGTCATCTTTTGAATTATAGCCGAATATAAAAAACTACGGCATTTTGATGTACCGATGAATGATGTCCGTCTAATTTAAGTAAATAAAAGTGTATGGCTTTTATTATAAATGTTTAGTAGGTGTGCATCAATTTCTGAATGTAGGGAAGGGAATTGTTGGATATGCTTCCGTTATGTAAAATGCGCAAGGGACCGTTAATAAAAGATGTAAACCCCCATGGTTGTATGGACCCGCTACAATAGAAATGGTATCAGAGTGATATGTTAACAAGGAAAGTGAAAGGTAAGCGAACTGTGGCGACCCAAATCGGATCGGGGGCCGTCGAGGGGTGTCACATCTGGAGCCATGAGAGCTGCAAAAATTAGCAAGGAGAGGTCTAGAGAGAGTCGGAATAAACCCGTGCCTTCATCTATTGACTGTTCTTTTCTTTTTTTTCTTTTTCCCACAAAGATATAAATGCTTGATAGCGATGCTGAAACAAGCATGGTTTCATTAGTCAAGACTGAATAAGTCGTAGATTACCGTAACTTTTATTCAATAGCTTTCTGTTTGGACCGATTAGTCATAAGCATGTCAAACTTGTATTCTCATATAGCTCACTTCAATATATCATGTTGTGTCTTGTTGAGGATTGCAAACATATGAAAATATATTATTGATGAATAATTGAATAGGGAGAGAGAAAACAACTTATGATACTCCTGAGAGAGATTGAACTTGTCCGTTGACATGGAATGATGAGGTTCAAAGCCATTGAGCGTAGCTTATATCCAACTAAGAATGAACAAACCAAGAAGATGCTAAAGTATTACATCGAGAGCTGAAGATGGCAGGCGAAGTTGGTAAAAGAGAGGTCACATCTGGCATAATTCCTTCTGAATAGACCAAGATGTCATTGTCATCTAGTATTTTTCTTATGCGCCATCTATATGTAATCTAACATACTTAATTCAAGTAATGACTAGATTGAGATTTTTTCACAAAATCTATTTGAGCTTGAAGCAAAGGGCCAAGCCGAACGGGCAAGGGGGAGAGGAAATTTCGGTAAAAGCACAATTAATGTGGCACAAAGGGAGAGAAATTCTAGAAATATCAATCAAAATCACAAAAAAATTTCTGGATATACTAAAACTAAGAGATCGACAACTTTTATAACAGAAGACTCTTTTCGTTCATCATTGTGATTTGACTTTTAATATTCTCATTGGGTCTTATTTTAGATTCCTCAACTACCATTAATCATATAAAAAAGAAGCTGGACTATAACATTGGAGATTGAAGAGAGAAAGCCCAGAAAAAAAAAAAAAAAAAAAAAAAAAAAAAAAAAGACATAGAAAACAAAATGATCCTGCTAAGAAACCCATGAAATCACTCTTTTAAAGCTATAATGCTCTCAGGATATAACCTCTCAAATTCTATGAACATAGACACAAGAAAAATGGAATAACTTTACTAAGAAAAGGAGTATGCTTGTATAAGAATAACAAACCAATATGTCTTGTGTACAGACAAAATCACTCGATTGACATTGTTTAACTTCCGACATACATTTTTGTGTGAAATGTTAATATTAATTAAAATAAAATTCAAAATTGCTTAACCACAACTTGTCAAGTCCAATTAAGATTAAATATAATCAGGCGTATTCAATGGAAAATGTCCGCTTGAGTGCCCATGCCTTTAAAAAACAAAGACATGGTTGCTCTAGTATTCAAACAAAATAGTTTCCTTCTTTTTTTCTTACGTGGGACTCTTTTTTATTTCCACACTCACATTACAAACTCTCGAACAACATCACTCACGTGCCAGCTTCTCCAGCGGCCAATAAGAAATAAATAAACATCAGTTGCTGTTGCCGTGCGAACCCTTGCAGCAGAATCGACGTAATACATTTCGGGCGTGCCAGGAGGTTGGGAAAGTCGAATCGCAATTTGGCCTTCTTTGACGTTCTTTCTCTTCAAGAAAAAATCGTGTTTAAGAATGTCGGACCAGCGGTGTACGGGGACGGAAAATCCGCGATTCATGCCAAGGTTTCTTCCTCGGTGTGGTTCTTACATTGACCATTCGACATTTCATCACCGGCTGAGAAAATAAAAATAATAAAAAATAATAATAATCATATGGTTCCCTTACTTTATAATAATGATAACTAAAATGAAAATTTTCTCTTTGCTTCTGGATTGAGAAAACTCTAATTGACTTCTACAATGCACAATTATAATTCATCTGCGAGATGGTCGCCTGATTATGTGCGAGAACAAGAGGTACGGACGCAACTTTGATTTCGATTTGGACTATGCCATAGACATTTCGTGTAGCAAATTTTCAAGGGGACCATTGCACAAAAATATCATTTTTATTCTTCTATGTACAATCAACATATTGAAAAGATGAAAATCTTTTTTCATTAGGTATGATTAACCATTGCACTGAGAATCTTTTTAAGATAGGAAGATTAAAATAAGTGGTTACTCTATGTATACGTATCGATTTTTTTTTTTTTAATTTGAGCAAGTGATGGTGCCACCGAGCATCGAAGGGCAGTGTGACCCCGTAAGGGAGTCTCCGGCGGTTCCTCAGTTACCAAAAAAAAAATAATAATAATACATTCATCGGAGGGAATAAAGAGTATTTATATAAATTCTGGAATGAACTAAATAATCAACATTGTTGTGACACTATTCTAATTCCATCTCTATGATCTCGGGAAAAATATTTAAGTGAATTTTTCTTTTTTATTGCTTATCTCTTGAATTGCCGCGCTTCATGCAAATTGCCATGCTTCGTGCACATGCACTTTCGTTCTTGTTGCAAGCGTGTTTCTTGTATTTGCAAATAGGGATTTGCATTATTTCCATTCCCATTGCGTCATATACCTTCTTATATTATGAATTAAACTTAGTATGAACGATTCTTTTATACAGAGTAGTCTTAAATGGAAATATCAGAATGGTTGTGAAAGTAATATACTTGCCAAAAATTAAAAAATTCACTGATCGTGCCTCATGTAGTGGGCTTACTCCTTCAAACTGCCAGCATGCAGAAAGCCCAATAAGCAGGTCTCCAAGGCCCAAGCCCAAGGTAGAAAAGCCCAGCTTCGTCCTCTGCGATCGCGTCGTCTTCCCGATCGCAGCCGGTGGGAACCCTAACCGCCATTACCATCTCGCGAAGAAACCAGAGAAGAAAAGACAAATTTGCGACGCCCTCCTTTGATTGGCGCGATGAGTTCCCTTTGATCACTGGGCTGATAACTAATTTCGGGAACTTTTCTAATATATATCGGGCAATTGAATCTTTCAGCAAATTCTGTTCTCGAACTCTAAATCGAAAGATTAGCAGCTGAATCTGATGGATTCGAAACCCGTTAGCGATAAAGCTGCCCCCCCAAGGAAGGTTGGTTCGTGCTGCTTCTTGGGTTTTTTTTATTATTTATTTATTTATTATTTGTTATTTCTGCTAAATGAAGAATTGCATTGGCTGTATGTGGATGGCCTTCTTTGCTGTTTTTTTTTTTTTTCCTTGGGTAATGGATGCTTTGTACTGTGGCGTTGCAGGTGAGGTTTGCACCTAAGGCTCCTCCAGTTCGAAAGCCGAAACCTGCTGCTGTCAAGACGTATGGGAAAAAAGCTTTCTGGGTTCACAGCATTTTGCTCATGACATTGCTTTACCGAATCATTGAAGCACTTAGATTGATTACAACCTCTCTGTTGCTCTGCAGAGAAGCTAGAGATGACGATGACGATGAGGCGAAGGCCAAGGATTTGCTCCGGCACTTCAACGTGCGTCTACGTTTATAGAATCACTCTGTTTTTGTCAATGTCAATCTCTTGTGGGTGTGTGTCTAACTAGCTTGCATACGGTTCTTTCTGAAAATGGGCTTTTGCTGTCGTCGATCACAGGAAGGTATCTTGAAGGAGAAGCCCAAAATTGAGAGAAAAGGTACAGCATTTGTTAGCATTTCGTTAAATTGAAATTTTGTTATGGTTTCTGATGATGAAGCTGTTAGCTGAGAAATTATGCTATGGTTGTTTGTGCGAGACTTGTGATTAGGGATGGCATGTTATTGTTAGTTGTCACGACCTTGGCCTTCGAGATAGATAACAGAGGAAAAGAACATAGGAAGAACCTGCATGTTAGCTAATGACACAGGATCCGAAAATTCTGTAAATACTTGCTTGTGTTTCGTACCTCATAGATGTGAATGGTAGTGAACTCAGTGTGTTAGCATGACCTAGACATTTGCTCTGGATTGCTAATTCTTGCCTTCTAATGCAATTTTAGATTTTTGCCATATGTCCTCCAATGAAGGAAGAAAATTGACAGTTACCCATCAGAAGTACTAGTGTATGGTTTTGTCTTCATTAGAAAATGAAAGTATTTGTGAGGTTCGCGGATTTGGTTACATTGGGTTTTGACTTGTGGATTTTACAGTGGCTCCGTCGCAAATTGCATTTGGTTATGGAGGGACTTCAACTTCATTAAAATCATATCATGTTCAAAAGGATCAAAACAATGTTAACTCATATCAAGGTTCAACTTCTGACTCAAAACTTAGCGTCCTGCTCTGCTTACTTAAGTTGCAATTATCCTTTCAAACTTATTAGATTTGTGGTCTTTATAGGTACTTCCAGTGGTCCAGGCCTGAGAGGGGAGAAAGAATACAGAGAACCATGGGTTGGTAAATTATGCAATGACATATCACTTTCTACTTGATTAGTTGTTCAATAATTAAAAGTTTCTTTTCTTACCTAACTCTTTGGCAGGACTATTACAGTTACTATCCTGTAACTCTTCCTCTAAGGAGACCATATTCAGGAAATCCAGGTACACTATCCATTTTACTTCAGTTGAAAATTTACAGCTCCTAACAATACTTTTTCTTTTCCACTGACATAGTTGTGGCTTTCAATATGGTCACTGTGTTTAGTTCATAGATAATTATTAGCACAATGTATTGATTTTGTCATAACTTAAAGGTATCTGCAACACTGTGTTTTTACTTGCAGAACTTCTTGATGAAGAGGAGTTTGGGGAGGCCCCCAGTAGTGTGACTTACAATGAAAATATACTAAACACAGCTATGGAACTTGATCTAATGGTTAGTATTTTTGTAAGTAAAAATCAACTGGGATGTGAACTAATTGAAACTAAGGAAAATGCCATAACACATGTAGGACAGTCAGCGTGACGGAAGTTTGGAACCTAGTATGTTCTTTATTCAGTTACCTCCAACAGTCCCAATGGCAAAGCGTTTGACGACTGCAGCAGGGAACGAGACAACTGAAAGCTCAACATCCTCCAATGTTTTGGGTTCCTTGGAGAAAAGCTGCAGTTTAGATGAGTTGCCAGCAGGGTTGATGGGTAAAATGCTGGTGTATAGAAGTGGTGCTGTCAAGCTCAAGCTTGGTGATACTCTCTATGATGTGAGTACTTTTCAGAACCCATTGCATGTATCATTTTGTTTTTCAGTGCACGCAGAGGTTCAATGTTCATGCCACTGATTTCGAGAAGTAGCAGTAATGATTATATCGCTGTTTTTTCTGCTATTGAATTGTCAATTAAGACCAATGTGGTCCGGAGGGGGCAAAAGGATGTATCTGTATCTTATCTTTGGGGTTCGGTGCAGGTGTCCTCGGGTTTGGATTGCGTGTTTGCTCAGGATGTCGTAGCCGTGAACAGAACAGAGAAGCACTTTTGTGTTGTTGGGGAGCTCAATAAGCGTGCCATTCTGACTCCAGATGTGGACTCGGTGTTAGAAAGCATGAGTGAATTATGACTATTTTTCCTTCATTCAGGTACATTTTTCCAAGACAATAACGCGCCAGCGGATGATTTAAATTTTGTAGACGTGAGGCTATGGTGTTTAGGTGGGGTTGTTGAATTGACAATTCCCGCAATAGTTCGGCTGAGAGAGGGAGGGAGGGAGAGGACAAGTTACTTTTGTGCTTCAGCTGCTTCTTGTCATCGTGTCGACAATCAAGTTCTGTCCTTTCCAGATCGAAGGGACAATGTCACTCTAATTGAAGAGTGTATTTCAGCTTGTAGCCCGAGTCCCCTATCCTGGTTGCGTTGACTTTTAGGAATTGTTGGGTGTGTGGATGTTGCAATACAAGGCCCAAAAAGGTTAGCAAGCTAGAAATGAAGAGACAATCACAAAAAATTTTGTCTTCTAATGCTGGTTAGAGACGGAAGTATTAGAGGGGAAGGTATGATATTGTAACGCTTTATTCTTGCATGTTGACGCGACATAATTTTTGTGCTTAGTTCTATAACTATAGAGCCACTCACGGCCCAAATCTTGTCACTATCGCTACTAAGAGCTAGCGCTGTAATCGGTCGCGGTGGTTTAGCAGGCTCGATCGACCCGGCTCTACTGGCCTTGGAGATTCATAGGTAGAGAGAGAAATGGAGAGAGAAGGTAGATTCGTCGATGAATAAAGTAGGAGAAGAGATGCTGGAGGACAATAACGGTGACCAAGGTTAAATTGCGATCGGTTCCGTGGGGTCTGCTCATTGTTAATGCTGAATGATCTTTACTTTCCTTTTTTAGGAAAGCTTGTACATTTGGGATTTTGCAGTTAGCACTGCCGTTTACCAACTTCGCATGAATCTGACACGAAGAAAAACCAGCGAAGAGACGGACGAAAATGATAGCAAGCAGTACATGAGGGTTGAAATGAAAACGTATATAATAGTTTGGGATCAAAATTAGAACTCCACTAAAGTTTAGGGACGAAAAATATAGTATTCGCTTTCATCTTCTCTTGGCACTATATCCACTGGACATTTGTATTAATCGCTAACTATAATTCTAGCTCCATTAACGTAAACCTAATTTCATGACGATTCTATCAACAAGGTCACGTTTATCATATCATTAAGAAAGTCATGAACCAAATAATAAGAGTTACTACTACGTTTCAAAAAGATCCTGTTCATCAATTAAAAGTTACCATTTTACAGAAAGAATTTTTAAATTTAGCTCATATTAAGAGGAGTCAATAAGATTCTTTGTTGGGTTATTAGTTCAAAGTAAAAACAAATTATCACGAAATTGGGTTTTTCAACCACCCCTGGCCCTCTTAGAGCTTCTCAGTTCAGAAGCAAACGAAGTGTATCCATCTACTTTTTCCTAGTAATGAAAGTCATTTCCTTTTTCTATCCAAAAAAAAAAAAATTAAAAGTTACCATCTTACAGAAAGAATTTTGTAAATTCGAAATGATAGTTTCGTGATTCCAAAGTTGCTCACCCATAAATCGGCAAATAGAAAACAAGCAAAATTTGCAACTTCATTGGATCATGTTAATGTCGGCCGTGTTATAATAATCCCTTTCCTCTCTGTCCGTGCAATAATTCCAATCCCTCGTGACCCTTCCATTGCATTGATCAGTGACATACCCCGCAAACGCACATTTGACGACATTTGACGAATCATGAACTATTATTAGTGAACAATAATATAAGCATAGAGATAGGGGACATAATTTACATGGATATGGACGTCTTGAGTTTTAATTCCACTTTCTCTCAACAGATGCAGAGACAAGGTCGTTCATTGTCAAACAGAAAGTTGCTATCAATTCTAAGTACTAATTGACATCGTCTTGGTTTTCGTGTAGATCTCGGCATCCCTTGGATGTAAAACACCGATAGAGCAGAGCCGAATACAAGGTTCGAAAAAGATGCTGTATTGTACCAACGAGGGGCAATAGCGCGTGTAGAACGCAGTCTGACACGCCACCACATAAGTGGAAATTGCTTAGGAACAACCTCGGTCCGGATGATACAACCTTTAACCAATACCAAGGATCCAGGGCGGGGCCCTCTGTTTAAAGGTTGACTGATTCCTCTCGGGCACCTCCTCGATTATTGCCAGCCGACTTCAATCATTATGCATTTGAATTATTCTAACCATCACGGAGGATTG
Source organism: Eucalyptus pumila (assembly GCA_016097595.1). Classification (NCBI taxonomy): domain Eukaryota; kingdom Viridiplantae; phylum Streptophyta; class Magnoliopsida; order Myrtales; family Myrtaceae; genus Eucalyptus; species Eucalyptus pumila. The sequence goes on from CM027848.1 coordinate 52,260,666, forward strand.
TCGTTGTTGTTAAAGAAGTGTACTGAGTTGTCAATTCTTTTACGTTGAATCTGGATACAGATGCACAGCAAAAGGGCTATGTCTTTGTCCACCCTCGACAAGCTCAATCACAAACTTTGGCATCTAACTGAGGGTCACGCTCGAAAACAGAGCCTCGTCATTAAAAAGCACAGCCTCATTCCTGCACCTTCCCTATCCCTTTCCTCGCCTTGGTCGACTGTGGCCCTCTACTTGTTGCCGCCGCCGTCGCTATTCTACGGCCGCTGATGCCGTCGCTGTTGCTCCATCGGTTCTCATTGCCATCGTTCTCCAGTCGGTGCCCTTGGCGCGTGCGTTTGTATGTGTTTGTACGCGTGAGAGAGAGAGAGCGGGGAACCATGTCAAACATCAATGGTGGCCGCATGTGAACATTTAATAGAGACGTACGATGGTGGCGGGGGCGGCACTTTGAAAACAAGTTCAGGGACACATCGATTGCACCAAAGGTGAGAGAGAGAGATTTGTGACTAAAGTTACATGTGAGTAAATGGGAAAAGTACCATAGAAAAAAACTTAAATATGTTATTCTCAATCTTAAACATTTCATTTTAAATTTGTTCTTACCAATTTATCACTCCGCTCCATTTAGCCAATTTTACTCGATAATTGCTTATTTGGATGATGATTTTCTTAAGGAAGCGGACCAAATGTTAGCGTGAAGACAAATTTTAAAATTTTTTGTAATCTTTTTAAATTTCATTTTTTTTAATTTTTTATTATGGCTAGCAAGGGTTGCTAGTAATCCTCGCCCAAGCAAGCCCTCACTAGATTTGGCGACAAAGTCCCTCACCCAACCACAAAGGTCGAGCCCTCAGCAGCAACGTAGCGAGTCACAAGTCATGGCCTCTGATGAGGGCCACCCTCGCCTAGGTGAGGCTTGACCCTTATGGGCTAAGTGAGGGCTACAACCCTATGCAATGGCCAAGCCGACAACACAATGTAAAAAAATAAATAAATAAATAATATTAAACATTTCAAAAAATATTTAAATTTATTAAATTTGTTCATGCCGATGCTCATTGTGTCACGTAGGATGTTTGACATATCAATACAATAGGTTTATGACTTTTTCTTTTTTACTTTCCCATGAGTAAATTGTCTACATATAATGCTAAAATTATATATAGTATCAATATAGAGGTCTGATTGAAGTATTCACAGATGGAAAAGTATAATTATACAAAAAATTACACAATTGCTATGTACCTTCCATTATAACGTAATAACACGTGACTTGTAGCACAACAATTGGCTGAACAATTAAGTATTATCAAGTATTTAGTTTCATAACAAGAAAATGACATTAAAAGTGTTAAAAATTGTGTACAATACTCACTTTAATATGAAAAGTTTTTTTTTAATCACTTAAGTGCTAAATATTTTGGAAAATGATATATTCAATGACAACTCCGATCTATTTGGCTAGAAATTTAATGTGATCATTTTTTTTTATTAATATCTTATACCAACCCCGGCTTGCCGAAGTTCTGAATCAACATAAAATGTCCAAATAGCGTCATTTAACTAGTTTCATCTACTTGTACAACCCAAAAATGGCAAAATTTCTTGTTGAACGACGTCATTCTCTCTCTCTCTCCCTCTCTCCTCGTCATTTCTTCATTTGAGTTCTGCAACATCACATGAAGGAGGAGGAGCGATTGGGTTTGGAGTTAGGATGTCCATTCTAGGGTTTCATGAGCAAATTGTGACCGGATTCATGACAAATAGAGATGATTTAAAACTCTGCATACTATGTTTAGGCTGAGAAATACATTGAAATCAAGTCTGAAGCTTACGTTTTAAAACACCTAGCATATGTTCGACTATTTGCCTTAAAGAGCTGATAAAGTTTTTTTTTTTTTCATGAAATCGATGCCCGGAGTTAGGATTAATTCACGATTTCTTCCTTGATGGCTAAAGCTATATTTGAATATGTGATTCCCTATGGTTTTATGGCATGAATCCCAGCGTTGACCCTGGATGAGCACCCATGCTGGAGTCCTTGCCAATTTTCCGACGATGCCCACAGTTCAAGGCCGCTATCGTTAGATCCCTATTAGGCGGCGAAAATGGTGACTGGCTTGATATTTTGGTGGCGGTGGTCTGGAGATTGGCAGCGACAAAGGTAAGTTAGTGAAGGTTGTCAACATATGGGGTTGGTCGCGACAAGAAGAAAACAAAGAAGCAGCGAGGGTGCAAAAGGAGAAATGAAATGAAAAGAATGACAGGGAGGAAGGAGAGGAGAAATGCACATGGAAATGCCATGTGGACCCTTTTTCTTTTTTAAAATGCCAACTCATGTTAAAATTCTAATTAAAAAAGTCATGTATTAATTTTGGCTAGAATTTCTCGCAATTGACACTTAAATGAATCGTTTTCTCCGATTTAGTACTTAAGTGATCCAGCAAAAATTTTTGATATTAAAATGAGTATCATATGCAATTATTGACACTTCTAGTGTCATTCTCCCTTTTTCTAACCGATATACGTCATGTTAGAATCACATTTGCAATCTGTAGGTGGATCCCTATGCAATGCATCAAGAGAGAAGTTCGTGTAGTCTTAGTGTGTGTATAAAGAAACCAAGTTTTGCATGAGGGAAGGCAAAAGGACACCAAAAGTGTTGAAAATTTTGTACAACACTCATTTTAATGTCAAAAGTTTTTTTCAAGGATATTTTAAATGTCACTTTCGATCACTTGCGAAAATTTTGTACAAGATTCGTCTTAATGTCAAAAGTTTTTTTTTAGGATATCTTAAGTGTCACTTTCGATCACTTGAGTGACAACCCCAATTTAAGTCGCTGAAAATCCAACTCTACAATTTTTTTATCAAGTTTTTAACATGTGGGTTGCTGGCATGCCCAGCCAGCATTGATAGTCCCAAATAACGCCATTTTACATGTTTGCCCTAAATATAAACCCTAAATTTGCCGACCCTTTTGCATTAGGGTGGGAATGGTGACTACCACAAATCCTTTGGTTGTTGCAATGGTTTTCCTGGGGTAATCATCGCCATGTCTCAAGCTACTTCTATCTTTGTTGCGTTTGTCATCGCCCTAAGCCATTGCTCTCAAAGATGGGGAATGGTCAGAAAGTTTGGAGGAAACAATGGGTCGTTCGTCTTCAAATCCTCTATAGAAGCTCTCATATAGAGAGAGAGAGCCGACAAGGGAGGATCGAACAAGCTAGAAGCACTTCAAACTTGAGCAAAAAAAGGGACAAAACGGAAAATATTTAAAAAGTCATAAATATTTTATATTTATGTCAATTTAATCCTAATTTTTTTTATTTGTAGTTTTAGTCGGATATTGCTGACTGGATGCTAGTCGACTGATGTGACACAATTGACACTTCATGGATAATTTTTAATAATATTCTAATATTTTAGATTTCTTTTTTTCTTTTTCTTTTTTCCTTCTCCTCCTCTTTCCTCTAGCTGTTCGCCAAACGTTGACGACCGACCAAATGTCAACTTGCCCACTAGAGGCAATGGATCCGGAGAGCGAGCCTCGTTAGCCCGATGAGAGGCCAACTTGAGGCCACCCAGGCCGTGAGGGTGGCCAAGCGAGGGTCAAGCCTCACCCATGGTCAATGAGGGCAAGCGTCACCGCCTAGTGTGAGGCTGCCCTCACGGCCCTCATCAGTGACCAACAAGGTTGACCTCGACCTTGTTGGCCGTCACCTCTGGCCGATCACCAAGGTCCGATGATCGGCTGGAAGAAGAAGGAGAAGGAGAAGGAAAAAAAAAATTTTAAAAATTAAAAAATTAAAAAATATTATTAAAAATTATCTACAACAATGTCATCATGTCACATTAGCCGGCCGGTTTCTAGTTAACAAAATATAGCCCAAATTAGTCATAAAGGATCGAATTGACACCAAGTAAAAATGTTTTATGATTAAATTGGTATCAAAAAAATGTTTATGATCAAATTGGTATAAATGTAAAAGGTTTAGGACTTTTTTAACACTTTCTGGACTAAAGTAACACAAGACATTTGGTCGGACCCATCGAAGCACTGGCAATGGCTACTAAATGTTAGTACTCCCTCGAGGACGCAAGACTGAATTCGAGGGAAGAGCTGCATGGAAACGTTTAGGATTGTCAAGGTCAAAGACGTGCCTCATAAGGGCAAGCCAGCAAAGAGTCAAACTTCCTTTTTTTGTGAATGAATATTCTTTCCATACTGCTGCAAATCCCATCGATTTCTTTCTCAAGTTCACTCATCACCTCCACGATTTCATGACTAGCTTATTCCATGAGCATTAAAATCATGTTTCTTTCCCTTAATTTCTCTCTTTCCAACCCCTACTCAATCTCTTGCTAATCAACTATTGATGGTTGCCCCAATGGCACTCTTCCCACTTGGGAATGTGGAGATAGTGAGTTCTACTCTCCACTTTCGTCGAAGGGGGCTTATTCCATGAGCATTAAAATCATGTTTCTTTCCCTTAATTTGTCTCTTTCCAACCCATACTCAATCTCTTGCTAATCAACTATTTATGGTTACCCCAATGACCACTCTTCTCACATGTGAATGAAGGAGTAGGATTTCACAATCTATGTACAGCACATAACACATAGCGGTGTCCTCCAGTATTTACTGGTTAAGCTACAAAAGTTGGATTCATGTCCAATTTAAGCTCCTGTGGCTTGTAAAATATACGTGTGTGTTTGTTTTATATATATAATAGGACCAGGAAAAAAACAATCTCTTGCTGATCTTGCTTCTTGCTTGTCATATCATCGAGTAAAAATATCCCATTGATATCTCCTCTTGGCTAGCCGTAATCTCTTACAATTTTGCCTCCTCAAATCTCCAAAGTTTTCTCATTATAGATTTTAAAGTAAATCTCTAAAGTTGACACTAAAGAGAAACGGGGCAGAATAGAGCCGCTCTTTTGTTGCTCCAAGATGACGAACGGCAACGGTCAGCATTGGCTCCGGCAGCTTGAAAACGGCGAGGAATGCCATCGTTGGTAGTTGACGCTGGTGAACGAGCTTCGGGCGAACCCAAACTCTTCAAGCCTTCTTCGTTGGAAAATAGAGCAAAAACGGGACAAACTAACCACAGCTTTGTCGACGACCAGCAAGACGATGAATGACAGGCGGCGTCGGTCTATGGCTAGCCTAAGATATCGATGACCAGTGTGGATTAAAAATGGCAGCCCATGTCTCTACTCGTGCTTGGTTGGGTGATGCCTTCAGGAGAATGGCTGAGGCGGCATGGCGATTGACAGTGGCTGCGTGTGAGAACGACGAAGACAGCGAGTGATAGAGACGGTGATAGGGAGAGTGGTGCGACGATCAGCTAGCGTTGAAGACGATCAAGCCCTTTAACCTTCCTTGTGTGCCACGCCATTTTTGCTTGGTTGGATTGAGTGACATCGTTTATGCCCTACCTAACCATGTTGATTTGAGGGAGACATCTATGTGGACTGGATTTCTTTAAAAGAATGCCAACTCATTTTAATTTTAATTAAAAATGCCTTGTTATACTTTTGATAGAAAATTCTCACCAGAGGTAATTAAGTAATTTTTTTTCTGATTTTTTATTTAAGTGAGCCGATGAATACTTTTGGCATTAATGTGAGTACCGTATATAACTTTTTAACATTTCTAGTGTCATTCTGCTCATAATAAAGAGATTATTATAGCCGTATTACATCATATTCATGTACTGTAATTCTGATTAATTCCTCCCCACTGATAAAAATAGTTGGAAGTATTGCATTTAAAGAAAGTAGGAAATCTCCATCAATTCTTCATGACCATCTACTTAATCGAGTTAGGCAAGCAGGAAGTTATTTCTTATCTACCTCTTTGATATTGACGTGAATTAGCATGCTTTTCACCGAATTTACGATATGGACTCAGTGGCGTGTCCAAGTTCTCATCCAAGATGTCATCTACCTTATCGTTCACACAGAAAAAAAAAGGAGAAAAAATTATACTTTGCAACAATGGCAAGAGAGGATAAGATATTTTATCTTTTGCACCTAAGAAAATCTCAATTGGGCAGTTGACTCTGTAAATGACAATATCTTCTTCATTAATCATTTTCTTATTCTTGATTTATAAAGACTCAAATGTCACCGTCGCAAGATTACGGTGTAAATAATTGAGGAATAATGTCACATGTGGTTTCTTTACTCTTGGCTAAAAATCAAAATCGTTCATCTATTTTTTATCTATTTTTTCACAATGGTCTCTTTACTTTCTTTTTTAAAAAAGAAAAAGAAAAACCACCGTTACTTTCTAAGTTAAATTTGGCCGTCGGAGGGTGGAGTTGGCTAGCTTGGCTAATTGGAGAACACATGTTGCATTTTGATTGGCGCACGGCGGTGCTGATTTGGCTAATGTGATACCCCTCGCAAAGGGAATCGACATCTCAGCATCAGAAAATAAGCTTGCTGGAAAAAGAAAAAAAAAAAGAAAACCGATCTCACCAAGTCGATGTGCAAGGTTATTGAAGAAAGCTGTGCAAAAGGAGACATGCGAGTAATCGTCTGAGTTTGATTTTGAAATTGAGAATTAATCGAGTAGGTGGCGAAACCCTCGATAGTTTCTCCATGGACGCCACATTTATTGTCTTCTTCACATTGTTGCTTAAATACTCTTTTCTAGGGTTTCGCCATGGCGATGAGCTCCAAATCTCCTACTGGTGGGTCATGGCACTCGAGCTCTGAGCTCACAGTCACCATGGCCGTTTGAGCTCTAGATCTCACCTCATCACGTGATGTCATGGCCATTCGATCGAGCTCTAATGTTGCAGCCGGTATCAGCAAACTTTTAACTAGTCGACGCTAACAAATTCCGTAATCGAAAAAATTCAGGAATGACCGATAACGCCTTTTAAAAAGTACAAGGATGCTCGACATTAAAGAGAGAGAGAGTACATGCATGGTTTGAAATTTTCAAACAAAAACAGAGAGACCATTGACAATTGAGTATCCCCCATCTGTCAAAACCAGTCTTGCTATATTTTTAGGCTCCTAGGTGTTCTTCCACATTCGTGTCTTGATCTAGCGTTGATGGGCGCGTCCCCCCAATTGAGCATGAGAGAGAGAGAGAGAGAGAGTACATGCACGGTTTGAAATTTTCGAACAAAAACAGAGAGACCATCGACAATTGAGTATCCCCCATCTGTCAAAACCAGTCTTCCACATTCGTGTCTTGATCTTGCGTTGATGGGCGCGTCCCCCCAATTGAGCATGTGCAGATCTTTATTGTTTTGCAAAGGGACAGCACGTTAACGGTTGAATAGCCAAAGTGAAGGACCGGGAGGTGAGGTTCCCGAGGCACGTGCTATCTAGTGGAACAAACCTGCCCCTTTCGTCCAATGACATTGGAGTTAGGTTTCCTTTAGTTTTCTCCTCCTTTACTCTCCAATCTAGAGACCAATCCCCCTCTTCCCACGGAACGCGTACCCTTTTGTTGCTGACATATTTTTGGGTCCCAGTCGATCTTGGACTGTGCGTAAAAGACATGGTCATGGTCCGCGGGACCAAAGATAGTCTGGCAAATATTGACTTAGGTTCGTCCATGACGAATGCTATAAATAAGGACCAGATTATTGTAAACGTAGGATATTGTAAATGTAGGATACCTAACGCTGAATTACATCTACTGGAAAACGATTTTCATGGTAATAAAAAAGTGAATGTGCAAAATATATGGTCATTGAATTTAGTTGTCAATTATATATAATGAAGTGTTCGTCATCGAAAATGTTTATATGCTGAGAGTGCATTTATTTCATTGAAAATTTCATGATAAAGGAAAAAATTTTCTTGAATAGTTTTTATTTATTTAATGATTTAAATAAAGTAATTTCCTTCAAATCTAAGCTGATTATTTTTAGTCCATGGGATATGATTTCAACACGTCAATTAATTTCTCATCATCTTAACACAGCCAAAAACAATTTTCCGGAAATAGTTTTCTCTTTAAACAAATTGATCCTAAATGGAAAAGACTTACATGAGTTGTTGGACCTATGATGCCTATCACCTGTCCTTGCTTATGCATCTTTAGTATCATGCTCGATGTTACACAATCTTGAAATCGTGTGCCGGCTAAAAAGGAGGAATACTTCGTCTCCTAATTGGATTCTTCCATGGATTCGCTTGTACGATAAGACATTCATTTTGTATAACCTCTTGATGGTCGCAAAACACGTCTACAATACTAGCTCTAATATACCATTAGCTTGAAACACGGACAGTATGTAGTTAACCAGTGTTATACACAAGTTATGAACTAATTAAAGCTAATGGGCACCTGCTTGAGTAATCATTTTCAAGATTCAGTCCAGAGTTGTGCCATGTAGTATGTACTCAAGGCATGAATTCTATGATGTTTCGGTCGTCATTATTCAAGGTCTTGTAAGTGGAAAAATCATCCAAAAGATTATAAATCTTTTGCACTTTTGTCAATTCAATCATAAATCATTTCGCATCTTATCAATTGAGTTCATTCAACTAATTTTGATCTAAATTTGTTGATGTGGACACCGACTAGTTGACGTGGCACAATCGATACTAACGTAGATAATTTGTAATAATATTCTAATATTTTTTTTTTCAATTTTTTAATCATTTTTTCTGATTTTTTTTTAAGCTTTGTTCTTCCTCTTGCCAATGGCCAGCCACTAGCCATAGGCGATGGCTGCCCACTAGCCATGGCCTTGCCTAGGCGAGTTCCGGCCGGTAAGAGCAAGCCTTGACAAGGGGAGTCCTCACCCAAGCAAGGCCCGGTGAGGGTAAGCCTCACTTAGACCAGATCTGGTAAGGCCAATCCTCACTTAAGTTAAGGCCAGCCCCGCCGAGCGTTGCTAAGTTATTGTGTCAGCATTTACTAAGCATCTTTTTTTTTTGGCGCATGATATTATGAATATCCAGGTACACTTTTGTCGTATGGTCTCCATGGGATTGTGGGAAAAAATATTAATAATGCAGATGTCATTTTCACATTACGTTTAGGGTTTATAGAAGATAAATATGGACCACTAATGTAGTTTTGGGAAAAGTCATCTTCTAGGACCGGATTCGACTGTTTATATGAAACAAACCAAGCATATGTGGTCTCGTATCCTCCAACGCAACATGCGTTTGACCTGAGACAATAGTGGAAGCTACTCGCAAGGTATTTTGGGAAGAAGAAAGAAACAATTGCGTAAGGACCTTGTATGGGGCAACGCTGGGAGAGTAGGTGGGATATTTTGTTGATTCTGCACTAACATGAAGAGGCAAAAGTGACGCGGTAGATGAAGATTTGATCTTTGATAGATTTTGAATATTAGGGTTTGACATTCTTTTATTTTCTAAACTATTTAATTTATGATATTTATTTAGTGTAGAACCTTTGAATTTGTTGTTTCTGTATTGAAGTTTTAAATTCTAGTTATGATATCTTATTTGATATTGCTAGCCAAGTTTCCTAGTTTTATGGTTTCGCACGTACAAATTATACACTTCGTTTTCAATGTAATTCAACTTCTCCTTTGAATTAATGGAAAGTTGTAAGCCTTTTTGTAGGCACTTTGTGAGTGAACTACGGCGTCGTATCTGCGTGCTTTTCCTTGTCATTATGTCAAAAAGAGTAAAAGAGTTATGTCGCTCTCACTAATTTTTCAGTTCATTTTAGAGAGAATTTAATAATTCTATCATCAGAATACGTTCATGAATTGAACCCGGGGACAATAATTGCTAGCAGTAAGAAAAACAGAAAGATAAAACTGTCAGTGATTATACTTTCACTTCTCAACATAAAGAGGGGGAGCGTGTAATTAAAATGTGACATCGGCAGAAAACTAAAGTTGCAAACGGATATAAATTGAAGATGCGAGGAGCTTGTGTGGTCAGTAAGGTATTCATCGGTGTCAATACCAAGAACTTCGGTTCAATTTCGCCTTAAAAAAGACTAAACAAAAAAGAGAGAGAACCAAAAACATCTTTCAGTTATTTAACTTTGAGAATTATATCGTTTTATTTAATAAAGTTGGTAATCCAATGAAAGAAAAGTATGTAAATAATATGAACAAGGGTCGTTAAATTCGTATAAGAGTTAATAAATTTAAGTCTTTTAGGAATGGAAAACAAGAGTTAATAAAATATGCAAAAGGCTGATAAATGGTGAGTAAATGACATTTGATAATCCAAAAAAGTTGGAAAAACGAACTGATGAGTCATATAAAATAACATCGGAATATTCATATAAGAGTTGGTAAATTTTCAGCATTGGTAAGAAGACAAATTAAAATTGGTAATCTTCCAACTATGAAAATGAGTTGGTGATTTTGTGTAAATGTTTGTAAATTACCAATAAATTGCTTGGAAATTAGATAATCAATAATTTCTTTTTTTACTTGACATTTACCAGTTTCTTCAAAAATCCACTAGCACAAAAAAAAAAAAAAAGTTTTTAAATGCAACAGTAGATCATCCCATCCAGAAGCATACTTTTCTCTTTTGGTTATGGGCTATGTGAATTACATAAGAAAACCAAATGACTATCAAAAGTCAACATACGTTCTAAATTTTACTCAACTGTTCCTTTCTGGCCGTGACCACTGGGCAAGTAAGCTTAGCAAGTAAGCTTAGGATTAGGTAACCAAGGTTCCTCCAGATGCAAAAAACGTGGCACTTCATCTAAGCACATACTTCTGGTGAAATGCGTACCAAGACATTGTCTGTTCTGAAGCAAAAATATCCCCAGAACAGTTAAATGATTTAGTCAACAACCCACTGTTATTTCTTTCGGTAGGTCTACTCTGCTAATTATCGATGGAGAAAAGAATTTCACAAGTTGCACTAATTCCCAATCATGTGTATCCGTAATACAACAAGCTTAGCCGGACCAATGGAAATTTCAATTCTCATTGCGTGTATCGGTAAACAATTGTTGTAGTAGTGGAATTTCTATACTCCAATTGAGATCAACAGTGCTAATTAGCAAAATTTGTTCACCGACAGCGGACTTAATAAGAGTACGATATCTATGCGTACTTTTTTTTGGTCACCATGAATGCCAGCGAATCTATAATTTTTTGCATTATAAGCTTGCCGTGACTCGTTCGTCGAGCTTTTGCCAAAAAAAGGCCTCTATCGTAAATTGTTTTCTTTTCATATTTACAGCTGTGTGAAAATTGATCCAGACACTACGTATTATTATAAAATTGACAAATCGCATTTCTTGTGATTACTTTTTCTAAACAAGTTTCCAAAGCAATGGGACAACCACTGGTAAACAAGTTAAAAGCCTCATTCACGAACCGCGGAGTGACGTGGATCGCTCTCTGTTAGTTCGAACTAAGATTGCCTTGGCACGAGTGGATTTTCATCAACGTCTCTTTGGTACAATCACAGCTCGATTTACAGCAACACATACATGTGAATTCGTAAATATTTCTCATGGCGAATATATAGAGTTTGTGTTGATAGTTTGATTCTAAAACAAACAAAGGGGTGTGTTGTCTTAGTTAGAAAAGATGTGAAAAGATGTGAAAAGATGTGAGTGTGTGGATCAATATCTAAGTGTGAAAGCTTTCTAACATTAAATTAAAGACCACACTCTAAATGCACCAAAACCGTGGACTAGTTCTATTAGCATCCTTGTGGGACAAACAATTCATTAAAGACAATGTATTCACGTCTCAAAATTTGATTTCATTTTTTTTATTATTTTCTAACAGGTTGTTTAGACACATATGCTGAACATTCCTTCAAATGTGAAAAGCATAATAAACAAGAAATCAAAGAAGAATGACTAGCTATGGTGTTCACCTTTATTTTCTAGGTTAGGTTATAGATTAGATTCTCTTTGGAAAAATTAAACTAGAATACTTTTATTTGACAAAGCTGCGTCCGACAACCATCTTCTTAAAGAAGATGGGAGAAAAAGTGCGATGCTCATATGATACCCTCCCCCAAATGGTCTTATTTTATTTTATTTTTTTGCTATTGCTACTATATAAATTCGTATATGCTCTATAGAAGTCCCTCTCCTTTATTCAAATAACTCCACTGGCCAGCCATTCCCCTTTGTCGCAATCAAGAAGTGGAGAGAGAGATTGAACATTGGACCCCACATTTGCTTGATCTTGAGCACACCCCCCGAGGTTCCAACTCTGAACCATCTCCTCTGAAAACATCATGGCTTGTTCCGAAGAAGAATTAGAAGTTAATGAGGTATTATTATAGGAGCCATAGTTGCAACCGTCGAAGCAGCGAAACTTGTCCGACAAGTCGGAGTTCAGGAACTCCGACAAGTCAATCTCGCTGAAATCAAAGTCCGTTGCTAGATGATCTTCTCCTCCAGCAAGACAAGGTACTTTGCCATCTGCATTTTTGCTCTTCACCACAGGCTTGGCATTGGTTTGGGTCGCGGGATCAGTGTCCGCTTGGCGATGTTGTTGCTGTTGCATGACTTGGGGGCGGGCTTGTGGAGGATTGAGGAACAAAACCCTGGAGCACTTCAAGGCCTTAGTCCTCACCACTTGGGTTGCTGGTCGAGACATGGCGATCACCTTCGACTTGGTGAGTTTGGTCTCTTTCGATGGCTTTGGCTGGTGTTTCACCTTCTTGCTCACAATGGTGTTCCAGTAATTCTTTATTTCATTGTCTGTTCGCCCTGGGAGCCTCCCCGCGATCAGAGACCACCTGACCATAGTTCAGTAAATTCATCGACAGTAAGTATTACCTTCTTAAAAATCTTCGTTTCCTTTTGTACAATAAACGGGAAGGGAATTGATGAAGAGTGATAAAGGTCGAGACCTATTGCCCAGGAGATTGTGAAGCCTGATGATGAGCTCTTCCTCGTCCGGTGTTATGTTGCCTCGCTTGATGTCGGGCCTCAAATAGTTCAACCACCTGAGCCTGCAACTCTTGCCGCATCTCTTCAAGCCTGTCATAGACAAACAAGAAAACACGTCTCCCGTTACTTTCTAGGAAATACCCAGATGACCCACATGAACATTTTTTTTATCAGCGTTCTTACCTGCTTTCTTGGGGAGGTTCCTCCAACCTCCTTCGCCGTGGGATTGGATGTAATCAACGAGAATTCTGTCCTCTTGAGCTGTCCAAGCTCCTCTGTTCAAGCCCACTTTCGCGCAGCAAGGGCTTCTTCCCATGTCCGAGATACTCCCTTTTGCTTTGTGTGCGCGATTTTCGATCACGCTACTCGAGTGCCGGATAGAAACTGGAGCTGTTTAGTGGGACGGACGTACTTCTGAGTCTTCGTCTCTTGGGTTTCCTCGGATCCTGGGGAGGCCAGTACTTATAAGCGATCCCTTTTTCTTCGGGGGTGATTTGTTGCGTCATCACATATATTATTATGAAATTGAGAAATTGTCCACCAGTGACCTGGTCCCCATGCCTTTAAAATCAACGTGCCTATTTTTTTCTATTTATTTCAAGTGCGTCATTGTCCATTGGTTATCATGGGACCATTTTAATTGCGCAAATAACGTTTCCATGAATGAGACTTCAAACAACGCACATTGGTTTACAATTTCAAATTAGTACTTCTTCTTATATTTTCGGTCAGAGAGGTATGATCTTCAATGAGGGCGTAATACAAGACGTGACCTATAGGACGGGAGGATATAATTTGGCAGTACTTTACTGATATAAGCTTAGACGAGACGCATCCAAGTACATGAAATCACTATCTAAGATTTCTTGGCTTCGGCTTGGGTCGGCCGCGTGATCAAGAACAATGCCTTAGGTTTTAACTTGCTGTCGCCAACATGAACTGACCTGACTCAATGTCGACTCTCTTTCACTGTAGGGTAGCACGTATACAAGTTCGAGTACGTTCTCTCGTGCATTCATCATGGCGACAATGGACAGCTCCGATGGTCGGGGACGGTGGTCCAGAAAATTATAACGCCACGGCTTTTACTTGTCGCCCATTTGATGCGTTTCATCTATTTCCCAACTAACTTTCCATGGAAAGCCTGGCGTCTGCTCGCGCGGTCATTTCAGGCACTTCAACGACCGCTCGACGCCGACGTCGCACCAGTGAAAGCAACATAACACGAGGCATCCCAAGCCCTCGTGGAGGAGCCGTCGCCGCACATGACGAAAGCCTGCCGCCGCTGGCCCTTGCCGGAGCACGGTCTCTCCTCCTCTCTCGGTGATTTTTCGCTAGTTGATGTATATGATAAGCATGCATTGACCAGAAATAAGAATAACCAAATACGTCATCGTTTTTTAAACAACACAAGCGGTATTTAGCCAAAGTTGAGCTCTCCACATCACTTGTATCTGCCCTTCCTTGTAAAATTTTCTCCGAGCTAACCTTCTCGAGTGCTCTTGAAAGTTTGGTGCAGGCAATCCCAAACAATGACACACGATGTCATTTCTCGACCGTCCGTGTTCCATCCAGGAAGTATCCCCAATCAGGAAAATGCTAGAGAGACAATCGCTAATTTATGAATTTATATGGTGATGTGATAAATCGAAAATTAAACATCAGATGAGTGGTTTGTATATATGCAAAACACTTTGAACAAAGGCAAATTTTTTAATTAAAAGAAAGTCAGGGAGATCCTTGCCTTAATCAGATCTAGATAATCGAGGGTCAGCGATCCTATTGCGAGTCGAATCTCGGCATATGGCCTATGTAAATGCATTTTCGAGACGATGATAGGATTCATGAACAAAGAGTGCCTCTGTGATCTCCTTTCTTGCCGAATTAGACGTGTGGTCCAAAATTTTTATCTGATCTTTTTCTATGCATCGTCATGCGCGCATGATTGAATCTCTTTACTGTGAAAGGTGAAAATATTGAAAATGCACCACTAGCTCTTGGCAATATGTTTATAGGGCTCGACCGTGTGAATACCAACTCCACATGTGATCAAGGGCCCCGCCATTATACCATCAAAAATTTCAAACCGATACATCCATACTATATCTATTCCAAATAAATTTACATGTCACAAGAAATCCCAAATCTATATATATGTGTCACATTTATCTCAAACTAATACTTGTATCACAAAAAATCTCAAACACCCACCCCGAACTAGTTTTTGTGTTTGGCATAAATTTAGTACGGATATACTAGTCTGAGATTTTCTATGATACGAATATTAATTTAGAGTAAATGTGATATGGGTATACCATTTTATGCTTTTTCTATAATATAAAACTAATTTGACATAAATATAACACGAGTATATCAATTTGGAATTTTTTGTGATATTAGTATTTTTTTTTCCCTCTAACACTAGCTATGATAATGGCAGCCGACATCTCAGTTAGATGCAACATTGCCTAGCCCCACCGCCTTTAGCATTGCTAGATGACGACACTTGCTGCGCCTGTCAAACCATACTTTTTCTTTTCTCTTTAAGCCAGTGTTCTCTCGCTCTTCTATAAACCATGCGTTTTTTTTTAGGCCTAATACCCTTTAAAAAAAAAATTCCCCACTTTAGGTTCAATCCAAATTCTACCCAAAACCTTTTTTGTCACATAAAACAATTCCAACTTTAGGTTCAATCCTAATACTAGTATATATTTATTTTGTCCCATTAAAAATCTCATACTCTAGTTCTTGTCCTAATTTTTCCTAACTTTTTTTTTTTAATTTCATAAAGAACCACCAACTTTTACTTAAATCTCAAATCTTCTTCTCTTGACAATTGAGAGATGGAAACCTCCCAATTGTGAGTTATTCAAGCGTCGTGAGCACAAGCTCTCCATCCGTGAGATATGGAAGACTCCCAAGCACGAGAGCTTAATACCGTGCAACTTGAAGAATGTCAGCCTTAATTGTCCTATTTTTTACCCAAATTTCAAATCCAAGAAGATGTTTGGGCTAACATGGACATTCATGTCTAAAAATTGTCTTCTTGGATCTAAAATTTGAAGAAAATTTGAAGCAATTATGTGGAAATGCCACATTACTAAAGCAATTTTGGACAAAATATTAAAAGGGGCAGATATGAGACTCAAGTAAAATTTAGTGGTTTGTTACAAGATAAAAAGAGTTTGTGGTAGAATTGGGAGTGGATCTAAAACTGAATTTTTATTATAAGACAAAAAAAGGTTTAGGATATCATTGGAATTGGAGCTAAAATTGAGATTTATTTTCTGTAGTATTAGGCCTTTTTTTTATTACGAAGTATATTGAAATTCTCGAGTTGATAGCTAGCCACGGTGGCTCTACAAGCATATTATCCATATTGTTGATCGAAGCTATAGTAAGATGATCAAGGATTAGCTCTTATTCTCTCTCACCAATTTTTCATCAAAAAGATATATTTTTCTTCAATTTTAATTCGGAACATATTGATAAATAAATAAATAAAAATCGGAATGCAGATGCTCTGCGTCTGTCCTAAGATTGATAATTTACCAACTTTTGTTAGATTACTAGTTTAAGGTCATTAGCTCTACTTACTAAAATTAAAATTTCCTTTTTATTTATCAGTTGTTCTATTAAGTTTGCCAATTTTATTTGGATATTACATTTGATAACTTATTTTAGAGATTAACAATCAAATTGAGCATAAGTCAGACATTATTATGCCATTTTTTTTTTTGACAAATAGAATTGCCATTTACTTGATTAAAGCGGAGTCTTACGTAATACCGATGGAGAAAGATTGGCGCATAAAATATTCCATAGAGGAAAAGGGGGAGAAAGCAGCCAATTACTTGGGAGAGTGTTAAGCCGATGATTCCGTACGATCCAATCCGCTGCGGCATTTGCTTGGCGTGGACAATGGATTACCGTGATATTGTTATTTTGAGTTAACCCATTCCTGCATCGCTGCACGATTTCTTTTAGATTCCATGGAGGTTTGGCCCGGCCCATGACCATTTCTACAACTGCGGAACAATCACTTTCGATGAAGCACTTCCCAGTTCGACTTTCAAAGTTCCCCACGTGCGTCGACTGAAGTTCGTGCGTATACGATATGCCGTGCAAAATCGCCTCTACTTCCGCTTCACTTGCCGAAGAAACCCTAGCCGTGGCCGCGAAACCTTCAAGAGTTCTTCCATCCGAATCGCGCATCACGCCCGCGACAGAACAGAGAAATTCGCCAGAAAGCCATGCCGCATCCACATTTAGCTTCAGATCCTGCCCTTCCGGAGGCCTCCAGTGATCAGGTTTGTGTCGGTTGAGTGATTGTTCGTTTCTATGTGGTTTTCTTCTGCTGAACGAAAGCTGTTGTTCTTGTGCTGTGATCAACAGATCTGCTGGTCTGGGTTCTTTCGCTCGAAAAATCCAGCTATTTCTCACCTTCCAGACGTTCCACAAAACCATACCAGTAAGCTCTCGAGCAAGTGAGTACTGATCTTTTCGGAAAGCATTGAACAGCCACTGATCTGTGCGTTTTATGCTACTTCTTGGTCTGATCGTTGCAAAAATCGGGTCTTCCCAGATTTTCTTAGTCCATTTGCATAAGAACAGAAGGTGCTCTATGGTTTCTATTTTCCTTGTATATAGGTTTGCCCTCATGGGAAGAGCGTTTTGACAGATGCTCCAGAGGAAAGAATGGACCTTTGGTGGCACATCAAGACTCCATATTTGAGTCCATAAGGTATGTGGTGATTGATATGAACAAGAGGGACGATTCTGGTCTGTTTTGCTTGTGGTTATCTTTGCTATGTTGTATCCGCTCTTGACAGAGTATTGCCCTGTTCTGTTACTTGTCCATATTAGCATATCTGGCTGTGATTGTTGGCTTAGGGGGATTGCTAAAATCTCATTTGCAACATTTTCTTCGTAAAGTTGATGAATAAGTTGTTGTTTCCATTCTCTAGAATCTGCATTGATCAATTCGGACACTAAAATAGGTTCTTTTGGTTTGCTTCCCCGCAATTACTCCTTGTGAAAGCCATCTGTCTTCTCTGATTCGAATAGAATTTCCATCCCCTATGACCATTTAATGTTGTTCTTTATGGTGTCTCTACCTAGCATTAAATTGTGCCAGCCCCATGATGGTCTATGTCCCTTTGAAGCTGTCCAGATATCTCCTTTGGGGAAATAAATCCCTTTCAACACTCTGCTCCATAGAGCTGATGGGGAGGTGGCTAATCTCCAAGCTTGCTTGCCTAACATGGCTCTGTTAAAGGTAAGCAGATCTTTAAATCCAAGTCCCCCTGCATATTTTCGAGTTTTCAAAACTTCCCATCTTTTCCAATGCAACCCTATTTTAGCATCTCCATTCTGCCACCAAAATGACGCAATACGTTGTTCAATGGCTCTGCAGATAGACACGGGCAGCTTGAATATAGACATTGCATAGGTAGGTATGGATTGCACAACACTTTTTATTAGCACTTCCTTTCCTGCCTTTGTTAGTAATTTTTCTTTCCAACCTGCTAACTTTGAATTTACTCTGGCCAGGATCCACACAAACAGCTCTTTCTTGGATTGACCCCACTCGGTAGGTATGCCCAAGTACTTTCCTATTTTCTATAGAACAGGAACTCTCAGTTGTATGGCCAAATTGTGTTTTAATACTGCTGGACAATTGCCACTGAAATAAACCCTTGATTTATTTAGATTGATTGCATGTCCTGTGGCGTAGCAATATTGATTTAGTATTTGGGCAAGATTCTGACACTCTGTGAGAGTTCCATCTAGAAAAAATATCACATCATCGACAAACATCAGATGTGATAGCGTAGGGCAATTTATGTTTAACCGTATACCTTTGAGTGTTCCATCTGCTAAAGCTTTTTTCATCATCCAGGTTAACACATTGGACATCAAAATGAAGATGTAGGGTGAGAGTGGATCACCTTGTCTAAGGCCTTGCGAATGATGGAAGAAAGAGGTAGGTTCTCCATTGATTTTCACGCTGAAAGTGACTGTTGATATACATTGCATGATTAAGGAGACCCATTTAGCATGAAACCCCATATGCAGCATGACATCCCTCACGAAATCCCATTCTATTCTGTCGTATGCTTTCTGCATATCAAGCTTCAGAATGGCCTGATGTTTTTTCCTGTTTTTTGTTGTACGTAGTTGATGCAGAACTTCCTGGACAATGAATATATTGTTCTGAATTTGCCTCCCCAAAACGAAAGCACCCTGCTCTGGTTCAATGATAAGTGGCAGCCACTTTTTTAGTCTGTTTGCTAAGATTTTTGAGATGACTTTATAACTGAAGTTGCACAGACTAATGGGTCTAAATTGACTAATATTTTTAGGGCTTTTGACTTTTGGAATCAACACGATATGGGTCTGATTGAGCTGATTGTCAAGAACATTCTTCTGAAAAAAAACTCCTGTACTAGCTGCAGCAGGTCAGTTTTTATACTTTCCCATGATTGTTGGTAGAAAGTTCCATTGAAACCATCAGGGTCAGGAGCTTTGAGAGCTCCCAGTGAAAAACGGCTGCATGGATTTCTTCCAATAAAGGTACTGTCACCAAATCTTCATTAATATTCTCTGTTATCGGGGATGGGCATTGGTGTAGGATAGATTGGTAGTGTTGTGGACCTTCAGTCCTGTATAGATTCTCATAGTAAGATTGAATATGTTGTTGTAACATTAGGGGTTCTCTACACCATCTATTATCCTCTAATTGCAGCATTGTAATTCGATTTTGTTGCCTCCTTTTGACTATTGTAGCATGGAAAAATTGGGTGTTCTGGTCTCCCCAATGTAACCATTTGATGCGTGACCTCATTCCCCAGAACTGTTCTTCTTGTCTTCTCAATGTGTCTATTTGACTGATGATATGCTGCACTTGCTGCTTGCTCATGTGCTATGCTGTTTGATTCGTAATTGTTGTTAGGGTTTGATTAAGCTTTTTGATTTGTGTGTAAGCATTTGCGAACTTCTCTTTGCTCCATTTAGTTAATTCTTGTGATGTCCTCACTAGTTTCTCTGCGAAAGGGAAGCTTGGAGTTGATTTTTCTGCCCATACTTGCTGGATGACTTCCTGATAATCTGCATGTTCTGTCCAGAAAGCTTTCAATTTGAATTGTTTCTTCCTTTTCTTTACTCCAGGGTACAGTCGAAAGACTAGGGGACTATGGTCTGAACCGATTGCTGGAAGGGCTTGGACTTCTGCTTCATGAAAGGTAACTCGCCACTCTAGTGAGTAGAGCACTCTATCGAGTCGTTTTTTAACCAATTCAGCCCCCTCCATTTTATTAGTCCATGTGAATGCGCATCCATGACTATCTACATCCATCAGGGATAGATCATTAATCATGTTTCTGAATGCTGCGATTCTTCTATTATTTGCTTCTTTTTTCCCAACTTTCTCCCATACATACAGTATCTCATTGAAATCGCCCATGCAGATCCAAGGATGAGAAGCTGGAGGTTTAAGGGTTCCCAACAGTTGCCATAAAGCCATACGCTCTCCAAATTCTGTAGATGCGTGGACGAAGGTAATCTGCATAACTTATTTACTTTCAGGGTCAGTGCACTGCACATCTATAAACTGTTTTGAACTTGCTTGCACCTGTAACTCGATTTCCTCTTGCCACATAATTGCCAATCCCCCAGCTATTCCTGTTGGATCAACCAAATAAAGTTTCTGGAACTTAAGTTTTTTACAAATCTTTTCCACCATCGTTGCTTTATTTTTCGTCTCCATGAGAAAAAGTAAGTTAGGCCTTTCGAGAGCTGTTAAAGTTCTTAATTCCTGGATTGTCAGGGGATTGCCCAACTCCTGACAATTCCAGCTCACTATTTTCATGGCTTTTGTGGTGGCTTATTAGGGCTAGCCACCAAAGCCCATGCTTGGCCATCTTGGATCAAATTCACTGGGGTCTCCAAAAGGTCTACATCATCTGGGAGGAGAGGTGATTTTACTGGCATACATTTCTGTTTTTTGGCCTTTTGTACTTTCATAGTCTTCTTACTGCTTTTTCCAACTTTTAATAGCGATGGGTTTTGAGTTTCAAGGCATATCACCTATTTTCCGCGGTCTCGGTCTTCTGCTACCAAAGGTACAGTTGTTGGAATTATCATTTGTTCTGAGCTGCTTTCTGGTCGCTTTTTGCTACATGCTACAATTTGCATATCAGATGCTGGTTCACGCTTAATGGGGTTCACTCCACTCGGTTTGGTTGATGGATCAGGTACTGTTTCTTCCACTGCAAACTCCTCCATTTTTCCGTAGAAAGCATCCCAATAAGGAGTGTGATCACTAGTTTCTGCTTTCAACCAGGGTCCATATAATTCTTTTTTGTTCATTGCCCAGGGCAGCGTTACATATGGAATTTCTAGGCAGTCAGTTGCATAGTGACCAATTCTGCCACAAGAGAAGCAGTAATGTGGGAGACGCTCGTATTTGAACTCCACCCAGAGCCATTTATTACCGATATCCAGAATAGCTCCCGATTTCAAAGGTAAAGTCAAGTCAATCTCAACTCTAACTCTACCTCCTCTGTTTTGTGCATTAGCTGTTGAGTCTGGTTGAACTTCTATTACATTTCCTATCCTTTTCCCCAAATTATTGAACACTTTGTCTATTCTCCAACCAGGGGGTACTCCTCCAATGCGCACCCAGAAAGCTGCCTTAGTGAAATCATAGCAATGCTTAGGGACTTCTGGAAGACACTGCTGCAGAACGAGCAAATTAGTTGAATATGACCAAGGTAATTCCTCATTATTCGCTGTTTTTCCTCCTCCGTTGGAAATACGAAGGTGAAGTGCTCTGGTTCCTTCTGTGAACATATGACCCCTTCTGTTTTCCATGCTTTTTTCATTGTAGTTATGAACGCAGGATAGTTCACATTTGGTTTGAAGAACAATTTTCCGAAAAAAGTACGTCTACATTCCTCCCGTTTCTATTGAGGAATTTCATCAGACACTTCAACTACGTCTTCCTCAGACCACAGGTGCCCAAGGCTTTTGCATAAGGCAGCCACTCTCATTTCATTTTCTTCTTTCCTCTCCATTTTCGCTAACTATCGATCACTTGTCTGAGGCTCAGGTCTAGGCTATCAACATCTCCGAGATTACCCAGGGACTTCTACCACACCGATCTCATCAGCCAGACAACCAACCTCATGAGATACGAGGCATAACACCGATCTCATCAGCCAGACAACCAACCTCCTGAGATACGAGGCGGAAACACAGAGCTATTTGATACTCTATTTAGATCAGTACTCAAAACGGCGAAGAATACTCTCCCTGATGAGTGCTTTTGATCGTGGTCATCCCGACTGAAGGAACCGAGCGGTACCTAGATCGCTAAGAAGAGACTCAAACATATTACTTAGAGATTTTTTTTTTTTTTATTGCTGGGGGGAAGAAACACAGGGGAAAGGAGCAGGAATCGGGACGAACGCCTGTAGATTAGGGTTTAGGGTTTGAAGGAAGGGGGATAGACGCTACCATGAGGTAGAGAGGAAGCTCGCAGAGGCGAGAGGAAATTTGCCAGAAGTATTTAGTTGAGGTAAATTCGATACTCTTCTTCCGACAAATTGCAATGCCATTGAAATTACCACATACTGCAAGGTTATTAACTCTCATTTGAATTCAAGTGACATCTATTTGATTTTTCAACTTTTCTTATCGTTTAAAACTTTTACTTGCATTTCCTAGCAACATCATTACTTTGCCAACTTTTTTTTTAGATATTATCAATCTTAAGTAGAAAGACCCGCTGTTGACACCTAAATTCTAACGGCCCGTTTAGTCATTAAAAATTAGGGTTTAAAAAATATATATAATTACATAGCATATAGATTTAGGTGCATTTTATTTTAATTGGCATTTTATTTATTGGACCGGTGGCAGATGGGTCGAATGGGTGGTTTTGAATTTTAAATTAATAGGCTGGGCTAGGCCCATGAAAGGATAAAATTAACCCAAGCCCGTCGTTATTTTTAATTGATTATCTTATGAAAATTTAAGATTTGATGCGATATTATGATAATTTTTGGAAATTAAAAAAATCGCACTGTAACCTTATCTTTAACAATAGGTGTTGAAATCATTGGGAATATTAAGGAGGATAAGGAATATTCTAAAATATTTTATTGCGGATAGAGATTTCTAAAGATTTTAAAGTTGGATAATGGAGTTTTATCTAAAGTGAATTATTTGGAAAATCTTCACAAAAAATTCCAGTTTATCTTCAATCGTGAGTCAAGCATATAAAATCTTCAATGGTCGAGCGAGTCAGCTTGGAAGATTTTAACAGATGGCCGAGTGAGTCAGCATCCGCGATAATCTCGAAAGATGATCTTCAGTGATTAAGTGGTTATGCAAATCTTCGTAGGTTGAGTAGATTAAGTTTTCGCATCTATAAATAGGGGTGGTCTTCTCTTCGGAGGGGGAGAGCTTCTTTGAAAAAATTCAGAAAAAGGTCAAGAGAGGTTTTTGCTTTCTGTGAAAAAAAAGGGAAAAGTCAGAACGTGAGAGAGAGAAAGAGAGAGGAGAAAGGTAAAAGGCAAAGGTGATTTGACCCCTACTATTCATCATCTTCCCCAAATCCACTACCCCTCCTCTGCAACTTCCATCCGCAAGGCTTGCGTCCGCCACAGCAGCTTCGTCGGTCCCCCACGAAGCTCGCCGCGACGACTTGAGTTTTCCTCCGCCCAAGCCCCACCGGAAGCCCCACCGGAGACCCGACGACCCACGAAGCTCCGCCGCGCCTCAGCTTGTCCCCGAAGCCCTGCATCAACGATCACAGTAGATCACCTCCCCGCCGAGACACCGCACCGTGCCGTCACCGCCCTCGCTCGGTCCCCACCCGCTCGGAGCCCGATCGATCTTGCACCGGCGCCGATCTCGCCCGACTTCCGCATTCTTTGTGCCGATCCGAGTCTTCCCCCGAGCGACTCCCTGCTCCACCGGTCCTTGTTGCCGAGCGTCTCACCGTCTCGCCACGTCTCCAAGTGGCCCTCTCGCTCGCTCATCCGAAGCTCCGATCGTGACCCTTTGTTCCACGACGCTCGCCGCAGACGCCGTGCCCGACCACCGAAGCCCACGACCGCAACTCGCGCCCAAAGCAACACGGTGGTCGACTCCACTTAACCGACGCCATCGCACCGGCACCTCCGCTGATCGCCGTTTGCACGCTGCGTTTTGCGACCCACGACGCGAGGCGAACGCCGAGCCGCTACACACCGTGGGACAACACCGCTGCGACCGCAACCCGTTGTTCGCCGGCCACCGACGCCGCACCTCCCTGCGTTGCCGCTGCCGCCCAATCCGCGCCAATACTCCGATTCCGCGCCGGCTGTCTCCTTCGCTCGTGCCGCCCCTGTCTCGCGACCCGTGACTAGGCGGCTCGCGCCGCTCTTGCCGGAGTTCCCCTTCGCCGAACCGACGAACCCGCTACCCGAAGATCGCCCCGCACGAGCAAGCCGTGGGTGAAGAAAGCAAGAAAAGAAAAATAAAAGAAAAGGAAAAAGAAATTAGGTAGTTTCATTTTCTTTTTATATTTACTTTATTTTGTTTATATTATGTAGTTTAGATATTTAATTGGATCCCAATGTTCACTTTATGAGTCTTGTAGGCATTATCCGCAAGAGTTATCCCTAAACTTATTGTAATTATTAATTTGACCCGTAAGATGTCGGGTTATTTTTTTAATTACATTAATTTTTGGGGTTTGTTGATAGTTTTTAAGTACTAAATCAATATAATTATTAATTTGATCCGTAAGAATTCTGATCAGATTTTTAGTTATTTTGAACTCTTTGTCGTGATAATTAGGGTTAGGATAATCGTTAATTTAACTTGTGAGACAACAGGTTATTTTTTTATTATTTTGATCCTTTATTAGATTGAATATCTTGATTGTTTAGATTTAATGTTTAGTTAATAATTGATTGTTTTTGAAAAGCCACTAAAAAATCTAAAAAATATTCGAATTAGAATATTTCTTGTTATTTTGCCTAAGCTAGGATAGGGATTTTAGTTCAAAAAATATAAAAAAGTGCATTCATTTAGGTTATTAGTTTTTATTTGAATTACATGTTAATTATGTATTAATTTTAATTTCGAGATTAAAGAAAAACGAAAAAAAATCATTGTGCATATTAGATTAGAATTTCATGTTTCATTTTAAATTTAGATCATCTTTTTTAGATAAATGGCATTTTAGATTTAGTTAATGTTTTAGTTTAAATTAGGATTTAATATGACTTAATCCCAAATTTAAATTAGATAGAATCTTAATCTAGCTAGATCACCTTTGCATTTTTAAATTTCGAATTTCATAAAATTTGTCTTAGGATAAATTAGTTGAAATTTCTAGGAATAGATTGCATTTTTAGAATAGAAAAATCATGTGCGCATTATATAAAATTAAGTCCATGAAATGCACATCATTTTAGTGATTATTGTTAGGCTCATTTCTAATTAGAAATTGCCCGTCATTAGATCATGTCATTTAATAAATGTCGCTTGACATATAGCTCGCATGTCATTTTAGGTTAAATAATTTTGTATGGCATTGCATCACATTGCATGTCATTAGTAAAATTAGGTCATGAGGCATACGTTAATTTGCATAATAGACCCATTTAATTGGAACTTGCATATTAATAAGATTAAGTCATTTAGTTATAAAAATGCATTTTTATAAAAGAACTCCAATTTTTTAAGAAAAATTAAAAAAATGGTTGCTTGCTTTGTGTGATGCAATTTATTTATTATTCTTATTTGAATGCTTTAATAATGGATGAGCACCCGTGTGGTCACCATATTTGCATGATAGTAATTTAGGTTAAAATAAATCAGCTGCTTGCAAAAACATTTTGAAAAAAATTAAAAAATGGTACCGAAAGGGCATTAGAGAAATCTAGTGTAACCAAGTCCCCGTATCCTCAGTCTCTGGTTCGTGGGAGTAAAATAAATCTCCCTTTATTTTACTTAGGTGTCTAATCGACCTACCCTAAACTGATTAGTGGCGACTCCTAGATATTAATCTTTTCCATGTTAAATATTCAAACCTAAAGTCGCGATTTGGTATGGGCAGGAGGGCATTAAGTATAAAAACTTAGCAATCCATTAACCTAGTTTTAGGTGGTGAACCCGAAAAAATTAGGTCACGACACCCGCCAATTTTTCTCTAATTAAATTACTAGCTAGTTTTAGGTTACCCACTCTCCTAATAGTTATTTTCCAAGTTTATTTATTTTAATTATCAACTTTTCTTATCTTTTACATATTTTTTTTTTGCCTTTCTTGATTACACCTTACAGTTACCTACTCTCAAATGAAATTTAATAATTTTAGTTTAATTGATTTTCAATTTATTCCCAGTCAAATAATCAACTAATGATGGGTTGCCAACTCTCATTTGAGTTAGTTACCAACATTTACTTTTTTTTTTCTTTTTCCAAAACCAACTTCTCCAATGGGTTATTTAATAGGAAATAAAGTTGGTAAATCACCAAATAAAAAGTCAATAAATTATATGACACATGGTAAATTTATGTTGGTCAGAAAGCTACATGAAAGTTGGTAAAAAAAAGTAAATTTTTGTCAGATATAATAGAAGCTTGTAATTTAAGAAATAATGAATAAACTTTTATAATTAACTCAAATAAGAGTTAATAATGCAAAATTAGTTGGTAGTATAATTGTAGAAAAGGGTAAGTAAGACAAATAAAAGTGATACTTATGTAAAAAAAAAAAATGTTGCTAAATAACAAAATGGGAGTATGGTAACCAAAAACTAATTGGTCTCTTAATTGAAGAAAAGTTGGCAAGTAATAAAAGTAGGTAAGTTCATATGACAATCAGTACACTTGAGGAACTATTAAGTGAAAAATAAGAGTAGCTATTTGTATCAAAGATAAGAGAAGTTAGAAATTAAACATTGGTTACAAATTCAAATAAAAAATGATAATGCAAAACTTATTGGTAAACTGATTGAAGCAAAGTTGGTAAGTACTCTAATTGAAGTCGATAATTTATAGAAAGAGTTTGAAAATTTTAAAATTTGGCAAGCACGATTAAATTGATAACAAAATAGAAAATTTAATAAATTCAAGAAAACACAATACATTTTGTAAGATATTGGATATCTTGACAATTTTGAAATATTCAAAGCCTTTTGTTTCGTAACAGGTCTAATAGAAACGATATCAATTTGTAGTGCCTTATTTGAATTGTTTCTTTATTAATCCTCTCATTCATTTGCCTATAAAGATAATCTATAAATCACAATTAAAAGAAATGAAATTCTCTTTCTTTTCTTTTCATTTATTTGTTGGGCTTTACACATAACGCTATTTTTTCGTATTCACTCTATTATTCTATGCAAAGTAAAGACGAAGATTTGTTGTATCATAAGAGGATAGAGTCTAAAGATTACTGCACCAAGTTTCATACTCTGAAGGCCACAATTATCCTAATGACAGTGCTTACATGCCTCAAACAATTGATCTTATTTTCACATTTTCTGATAATATTCCAACAATCTTAAGGATAAGTCAAACTTCCAATAATAATAATTGTTTCAATTCTAATTAAATTTTATAATCAATTTATTTAGATTTTCCTCACTACCTTGTTATATTCTGCTTCTGTGTGTCTTCTCAAGAAAACCATGGGAGAGCTCTGGTTGTCGTTCACATCATACACAAACGAGAAATAGAGCATCATCGGCAAGAAGGCAATGAGAGCAATTACAACGAAAGCGTCAATGGCGAGGTCATTGATGGGAGGAGTAGGGTAAATGAATACTCTCTTCAATGGTTGTAATTGTTAAAGTCTGCCATTAACGAATGAAGTCAAGCTTTTTCAGTCATCGTTGTGGCACTTGAAGTTGATGACCACACATATGTAGCTCGTGATCCTTTCATTTTAATATTTAAAATTCGAGGTCTTGTAAGTAAGTTCCTGGTGAACTGTTGTTGTATGTGTTCTCTGCAAATTTGACTGATGAAATCAAGCATATTCCATGAATTTGTGATCCTATACTCTTTAAGGAGAATGCTTACAAATTTTCCAATTACCTATCTAGAGAGGCATTGTGATTCCTGTGTGGCCACCTAGAAAGAGAAAGAAAGGGAAGATCGGAAAAGAAATGGAAAGAAATCCATAATTTTATTTTTGAAAAAAAAAAATTACGTTCAAGGTGAGGGGGTGTTTGTAATTTTGGCATTTCCAAACAAGATATTAAATTATTTGGCATTTCCATATAATACATTATTTTTCCATATCAAAAGGAAAATGAAACATATTGTCATCTTAGGAGTCAGATCCAAGATATGATGGGGGTGTTTGTAATTTTGACATTGAGTCGTCTTAGTTTGGATTGTGACTTTGATTTGTGTTTCTCGCTCTCTATTCTTCAGTTCTGTTTCCTATTGAGTCGCTGAACTGTTCAAGCGCTCACCAGGTGTATGTGCTTTTGACATCGAGTCATCTCAGCAAGAAATGTGACTTGCATTGATAAGTTACTTGCTAATTATATTCAAATGATTTCGTTCAAGTTTGTTTTCATGATTGATAATGAGAATCGTGGGTCATAGATTACATATTGTTGATCCTCAAAGCTTCGGACTACTTTCCTTCTGATTAGATAATGATGTATATGCTCAGTTCTCTCCTTGCACTGCCTACTGTTGCTATACATGATTTGAATAAACTAGATTCCTACCTTTTTGTCGATGTATATGTTCAGAATGTACTGGAGTCACGGCTATAAATCATATCCATGCTTAAAACTTGCTAATTTCTTTATCACAATTGATGTTCATGCCTTTGAATTGGTTGGATTCATGATTATTTGAGTTGTCCATGGTTTGAATTAATTTGATAGGTGTTCATGCTTGCTGTCCGTATTCACTTTTATTAAAATGAGGGTTTGGTCTCATTTGGATTTTTTTTTTCAGTAATATAAGCAAGTATATTAACGTAGGAGGAAGTCGGGTGGAATTTATATTGCTCCTTGGCTGAACATTTATATTTCCATAGATTGAGCATGTCGATTTAGGTTTAGAAATACACTAAGAGGTTAGAAAAAATGGAATAGTAGTAATACTTAAATATGTTTGATTATTTATCGGACTTGGACTGGATTTTCATGTTATTCGAGGAATGATAAACTACATCCCATATTCAGAGGAGACAAAATTCCGAAATGGATACATGTTCAACCTTGGCAAAGGTGCTATAACTTAGAAATTAACTCAAACAAAAATTATGGGGGAAACAACAATCCGGCTAAATTAAAAGTCAACTTGGTTGAAGTAGATGACTAATAACGCAATTAATGTGTTCATTTCCCAAACCAATATTGTGGCTAATATGAAAGAATGGATTGTAAACTTAGATGCTACAAGGCATATATGTGCAAAGAAAATGTCTTATCCTCCTACACTGCAGTATGGGAAAAAGAAGAAATTATTTATCTTGGTGATTGAGTACTATTCAACTTCTTAGGAAAGTAAAAATACCTCTCATATTCACACCTATCAATGAGGCTAAGAAGTTGAGAAAATTTTTAGCAGATATTCCTTTGGAAATGAAATCGATATCTTAGCAGATATTCCTTTGGAAATGAAATCGATATCTTCTGTGTCTGCATATTGTGATTGCCAAAGAATGAAATCTTCAATGGTGTGAAAGACACATTCGATGGAGAAAAGATGTGGTAAAACAATTGCTTCAAGATGGAATTATATCTATTGATTATATAGATTCAAAAGTGAATTTCGCCTATTCTCTAACAATACATCAAGGGGAATGGGACTTAAACAACTTCAGGAAAATCAAAAGTGATAGGAATCCAACTTATGTGACTGTGAAAAATAACTTTCCATATTAGATATCATATCCATCTTTATAGAATAATTTTATCCTGCGTATATTCATCTTATATCCAACTTTATCCTAGCACCAAACATAGGATAGGTTGAATTTTAGCTTATCCTGAATTTTATCCTAATTATCTATCTAAGTGTGGAGTGGGGTTGCTCTCATGGGAACTTTGCCAAAATCTCTAGAGCACTTATAAATAAACCAGGCACACACATCACTTATTAATACAAAACCACAATAAACAACAAAATTTGTGGGAGTGTAATGTGATTGGTGAAAATTGTAATTCACAAAAGAAATTATTGATTTATGGAAGTTTTAAACTTTGCCAACAATTAAGTGAATTATATTTCATTTTTTCTTAGTTCGGTTCATAGCCCAAAAGATACTAGTTCCAATGCATTACAGTCAATTAAGTAAAACCCATCTTTTATATCTATTGAACGTAATTATATCTATTGATCAATAGAAATTATGACAGCAAAGATATTCACGGTGAAACCGCGACATAGTTCGACCAAAAAGAAAAAATCGGGTCGCGGCAAAGCAGGATGAGCTGGTGTCGTGCTGCTTGTTGGGATGACTACCTGGAAGTAAGCAGGAACAACAGCAGAAGTGACGTCAAGCCTGGAAGGTAGTGGGGTTGCTGACTTTGCTGGAAGAATTGTTGGGGACCGCTAGCGAACCGGCAAAAATCGAGAAAAGTCCACCTGTGCTGCTGGAGATTGTTGTGAGGAGTGCTTGGCATCGAGCGGTGAGCTAGAAAGAGAGGGACGATCGCCGGTGTTGGACAGAAACCGGGAATGCTGCTAGACGCTCGAAGGCGAGAGGATTGATCACGGGGCAACAGTGTTGTTGGAGCAATGATGGGTGCGATGTAACGAGGAGACGCAACATGAGGAGTGGAGCAGGGCGGCAGCAAGATCTTGGCCAGCAATACCGCGAGGTTGAAGCGCTGTCACGGGGAAGAGAGAATTTTTTTTCTTTTTATGTGTGTCCTCTCCTCCTTTGCGTACGTGTATGCGTGTCGTGCGTCCTCTTGGCCAATGGACTTCTGTGTGAGTGCTGTGCTGTCCGAGAGCCCCCTGTCTTTTGCCGTGAGATATCCTTCTTCGTGTAGTGCTCCTTCAGTGAAACCAGCACAAATCTCACCACTTTCCCCCCGTCCTTTTGTTTTTGTCTCTATTTATAGGCACCGAAGATATATTAAAAGATGAGAGTTTTCAATTCAAACAAATCAACCACCAGGAGATAGAAATCAGATGACATGCAGTAATGTTGCCAGTATTAATCCTCTTGAATTTGCCTATTTATCTTCTTCTTAAAACTCACTTGTTTCATCATCAATTTTTAATCACCAAGACTAGATGTTGCCCTTTTATAATCCACGATTAGCTCTGATCGGATTTCCTTTTAGTTCGTTCATCGAATTGCTTGACCCCAACTGGCTCCACCATATTAATTTCTCTTTTCTTCAAACTCTTAACCACTCTGAAATCTTGTATTCAGGGTGTACATTCACAACCAAGTTGGATGCCTCCTTATCTCTTTGCTTTCTTTTGAGATAAAGCCAATTTCTGCTTTTTCTACAACCAAATTGAAGAATTCAATCGCTTCTTTTCAGCCCGTGGATGCTCTCCAACTACTGATCGTGATCTCTTTCTCTTCCTTTTGAATTGATGATCGAGGATGAGAGTATGTGGTAGATTGTTATGGGAGATGATCCAATGTTCGCTTGTCCGTGGGGGCATTGCCCAATGGAGAGTTCTCTTGTGTGCATCAATCCTTGTTAACATCGTGTGAGAGACATGTGAATCACACGTGATGCATGAGTTAAAATGCAAATATGAACTATGCTAATGGTACTTTTGTTTAGGGATTGAGCCGATCTATAATTTTCTTATGCATGAATGACCAAGAGAAAAATCAAAATTTAGGTGTCAACACATATAACGTTGTTATTCTTGTTTCTTATTACTCAGTGTAAAGCACAAAGAAAAATATTTTGCATCGTGAGAGAATAGCCACTAGAGCGTGTGGAATGAAGTTCCGTACTCCAAGGGACAGGGTGGAGTTATCTTCAAGGACAATTTTGCACACCTTAGACGGTTGATCTTATGTTTCCCATTTCCCAAAAATTTTCCAACGTAACCAAAGGAATGAAAGTTTGTAACCTGAAATTAATTGGTTATTTAATTGGATAAAATTTTGTAATCACACAAATTGAGGTTGATAATTTCATATATATATAACTTAATAAAAATTTAGCCTTTGGTAAAACTAGTAAATAATAATTGTTAAAAGATAATGGAAACTTGTTTTGTTAAAGAAAAAAAAAAGTTTGTGTTATAAGAAATCATATAGATATTTGTAACTAACTCAAATAGGAGTTGGTAACTTAATTAGAAAAAGTCATCACTCTAGTTTTTTTTTTTTTGTCAGAGATTAAAGAAATTGGTAATTTATAATGAGCCAATTAACCCTCAGTTACTAACTCAAATAAAAGTAAATAATGCAAAACTTGTTGTAAGTTAATCAGATAACAAATAATTTCTCTAATAAGGTTGGTAGTTTTTGAAAGAGTTGGCAAATTTAACAGTTTGTAAGTAAGGTAAATAAAAGTTACTAACTCAAAAGAAAGGTTTGCAAATTATTTAAAAATACAAAATAAAAATTGGCAAGCAATTCAAATGAGACTTGGATATTCAAAACTAATTGGTAACCTAAATTTGAGAAAAATTGGTAAGTCGAGTAAATAAATGATTGGTAAGTTCATATGAGAACTGATAAATTTAAGATGTTTGGAAGAAAGACAAATAGAATTTGAGAAACAATTAAAAAATGATAAATTAAATAAAAACTAAATATATATTGTAACTTAGTCAACTAAGTTGATAACTCAAAACTAATTCACAATTTAATCAGAGAAAAACTAGCAATTCACTCAAATTAAAATTGATTACTTCATACATTAGTTGGTAAATTATGACATTGATTAAAAAGACAAATAAAAGTTACTAAAAGAAAGGAATGATTGATAATTTATAAATTGTCAAAAAGAGATTGAACTTTCATTTATGTAAAGAGAAGTTACAAACAAGTTAACGAGAAATCAAGTGATTGGCAACTTTTCTTACCAAGAGTTTTTTAATATTACCGACTTTTGCAGGAAACTACCGACAAAAAAGATTTCTTCTCTTTTTTTTTTTTTTTTTTTAAAGAAGGAAACAGTGGAATCGTCCTTAAAATACAATTGCGATAGATCCCCGAAAATACATGACATCAGTTTTTTTTCAACAATTTGCTCTTCCAATGAAGTACATTATAAGCCTTGCATGAATGGCTACTCAAATGTTGGCCATAATGTCTTATTCATCTAAACCGCATCCATCGTCTGAATTGAGGAATGATGCCAATGAATTGAAATCGAAACTTCCATTCGGTTGAAAAGGCTCATCGTTGTCCCTCCAGCGGTCAAGTCCTTCCGAGCGGATGCATCCGGCATCATCATGCGCAGGAAGAGTAAAATTGGACGGATAGCAATTGACCTTCTCCCCTTCAAGAGGGAAACACGAATCCAGATTTTGAGCTTCGTCCGACATCAAAAGGTCGTCGATGTTGAAATCGGCCAGAAAGTGGGAAGATAAGTCACTTTGACGAGATGATGTATAAGATGAGGTCTCGCTATTCGAATTGCGAACCGAAGTTGCCTTGCTAGCTACTTGATCCATCAGTGGGGGTGGGAGGATAACCCTAGTGCATCTGATTGCTTTTGTTCGAATGACTGGGTGCGGCTCCAGCCTCGATGGTGACTCTTCCTTCGACGTCTCGCTCCGAGGTTCCAATTCATTGGACCGCTTGACAGGATTTTGATGTGTCTGATCCTGCACCTTCTTGCTCAGGTTGGTGTTCCAGTGATTCTTTATTTCATTGTCTGTTCGTCCGGGGAGTCTTCCGGCTATTAACGACCACCTGCAAAAGTAAGTTGATGAATCACGTAAGTAACTTTTAGGCAGTGGAACAGCCGACAATGCTGGTGTCTTCCAAGCAATCAGTCAAATTAATTTATCAGTAAAGCCCTCGAACTTGAAGTGAGATTGCTTGTTGCTAAAGAAAGCACAAACCTAACCAGAGCGAAGTGGAAGATCTACTCTTAATTTTTGTTTTTGGGTATCAGTGAAGATCCCGCATTAACTTCTCCCTAGATTATTAAAGGACACAGAATATAGTCCCAGTTGTTGAAAAAAAAAGTTGCGGACTTTGTACTCCAAGAACCCCCAAAAAAAGGGAAGTAACCGAGAAAATAATATTCATGTGGCTAACAAAATAATCTTCAACAATAAAAGTACATAAGAGAAGAGAGACATTAATCATTAATCGTTAGATGACGCTAATTGATTAAAAAAAAGAGTCAAATAATTGGCAAATGTTGACTGTCAGATGACAATGACGCGAGTTTTTGTATCTTAGAAATTGTTAAGACTACTCAATCTTGATAAAAGACTAAAATAAATAGACAATATGCCTGGGGTTTGACAAATTTTGCATGTCGTAGAACGAGGAGGAAAATTTATTGTGGCTTGTGTCTTGTATAGTTAAGCCCGAAGGGTAAATTGAAAAGCATTTGAGAGTGAGTATTGATGAGAAAAAGCACCAAAGTGTGAATGACTGCATTTGATAGATTTGAAGAGATAGTGCTTCAATAATACTAGGTCTGTGTTTTGGAGACGAGAGCTCCAAAGAAATAATAGTCTTTTATAACTTGCCTTTTACAATAGTAGAGAGTGATTATTAGGGACAAATGTTACCTGTTGCCCAAGAGCTTATGCAGTCTAATAATGAGCTCTTCTTCATCCATTGAGATGTTTCCTCTCTTGATACCTGGCCTTAAGTAATTCAACCACCTTAATCTGCAACTCTTCCCACAACGTTTCAACCCTACAAAAAGAATGCCAAATATGTGAATAACAAGGACAATATTCCGGTTCGTCATTTGGCATCGTGAAAGTTGAGGGGCACGACAACTTAACAGTGTTACATCTTAACACTTCCATGCAAACAAAAACATAAAGCACGCGACAGAATCGCTTGGTACGGTAGTAGTACATACCAGCTCGCTGAGGGAGGTCCCGCCATTTCCCTTCGCCGTGGGCTTCAATGTAGTCGACGAGGATTTTGTCTTCTCCAGCAGTCCATATTCCTCTGTTCAGCCCTTCTTTTGCACAGCATGGCCTCCTTCCCTCTCTCTCTCTCTCTCTCTCTCTCTCTCTCTCTCTCTCTCCCCCTCGCCTGAGAAAGTGGTTTTGAGTTTGATTATGAGTTGGAGTTGGAGTGCGGCTTGTACTTCTTGTTCGAAACACGCCAGGTATTTATGAACAGTGCGGTGGATTTATTAATTATTTGCACAAATGTAGGCACATGGTCCTGTGGCTCCCGAGGACCCAATCGGCCAACGTGCGTCTTGTGGTAATAAAGAATAATGAGACAGATTCCATCGTCTGACATTTCTTTAATAAAGTATATCATTAGCGAATGTCTAAATTAGTGTCAAAAAATGCGAACTAAAACTCTTGGGGTTGAGTTTACAGGGTTGTGTAGGGATTGGAAAAAAGCTCAAAAGCAATGGCAGAATCAATGGATGGATGTATTTTTTAGTTTCTTTAGAAGGAAAAAAAATCTTAATTTAATAATTTATAGATAAGTATATTGAAAGTTCTAAAACTTGTCAACAAAGTGCAATGTAATCCTAACACTTTCAATGCAATTAAATCTTAAAATTTGTTGCAGAAGTGTAACCAAGTTCCAAAACATTTAAAAAGTACAATCAAATCCTAAAATTTATTAAATTGATCAAATCAAGTCCTTTTGGTAACGCATTTTGAAAATTTTGGGACTCAATTATACTTTCATGATAAGTTTTTAAACTTAATTTCACTTTTTGAAAGTTCTAGAACTTAACTGCATTTTTGTTATAAATTTTATAACTTTTAGTGTACTTATTTCAATAATTTATTCAGCTACACAGTGAAGAGTTCCCCTCGAAAAAGATTATGTTCGAGAAATCCAGATGAAATAAGATAGCCAAGCTAAGGTGTTTGTTCGTGCCTTATAAGGTCTCACTTCCCATTGGATTGATAAAATAGTGGCAAGAGAGACTAATCTCTATGTCCCTTCCGGGGAGTGCAGACATGAGATGTTCCATTTATTGTAATATTTCACCAAAAAGCGAAAATCCGTAATCATTGTGATAACGATTGAATGATACAATGATTGATTGACACAAACTTTCCACATGGAGAAAACATTATCTTGCCTCAATAACTGAGACTAGCAAAATCAAGGATGTGCACGTTGCACTATTACCCAAAGGGTATCGCTCTTCGTTGCCTTCAAAAGTTTAGACTAAGTATGCAAATTTATTTGAAATCAAGATGTTGACACCCAAAAAAAGGACCCATCTTTATTATCAATGAGTAGTGAGCTAAACGCTAGTTAAAGAAGTCATATGTGAATGAGACGGTCAACTTGAAAAGAATAGGTAACTCATCAACAATGTCATCAATAGCAAATTTGATAGAAGTAATCAACGAAAGCTCTCGCCAGACAACAAAGTTCATCAACAGTTCGTTACTTCCTTTGTATAATGATTGCCAGAGTTTGTTAAGTGTTGGAGTTTAAAGGCAAAGAGCACATATTGATTTCAATACATGGTTGACAGTCGGTTGCCCCTATAATATCTAAACATGTATCTTCCTTTGGATAATGATTATCAAAGCATGAGAGCGTGTCTAAATCCTCCGGGAGTGTGCATCGAGAATTGTAATTCGAGAGTTATCAGTAAATTCAA
Source organism: Eucalyptus pumila (assembly GCA_016097595.1). Taxonomy (NCBI): domain Eukaryota; kingdom Viridiplantae; phylum Streptophyta; class Magnoliopsida; order Myrtales; family Myrtaceae; genus Eucalyptus; species Eucalyptus pumila. The sequence goes on from CM027848.1 coordinate 52,297,285, forward strand.
AATCGATAATTGTGGGTCAGTGAGTAGCTATTATTAGGGAGCTATAAAAAAAACTCACAATTGTAAGCTCTTTTCGCCATCAACGATAGAAATACAGTTCTTTGCAAATTTAACTTCTTTTTTTTGGTGAAATCTTTGCAAATTTAACTTTTCGTTTTCACTTTCTGCAATTTTTTCTAATCACGAGCTTCAAATTCCAGTGTTCGCATTTTAAATTCGTCTAATACCAAGCCATTTACTTTCAGTCCAATAATGTAAAAAAAAAAAAAAAACGCTTTTTCTAAAAATCCAATTTAATCATCTTAAAGATTTTTCACTTTCTGAAAGAAACAATAGCAATATAAATCTACATATGTAGTATATGACCATGCAAATTCGTTAAAAAAAAAAAAAAGGCCTCTTTTATCTCAACCATTATGCCCACTCTCGAAGAAATCTTCCACACGTCGACCAATTATAAACTAAGAATAATTTGTCACGCGGAGCAAAAGGACAAATCGAGTTGAAAAAGAAGGTGCACTTGCAACAAGAAAATGGTCCGCTGGCAGAAAAATAAAATGGGCTTTTGAATGATCAACTAATGTCTGAAATCCCAAGAAACAGGAAGACTTTCGTTGTTATTCTATGCCGAAACAATGGGGATTTAATCTAATAAACAAAATCGGTTTTTCCTTAATCCAATCAGGGCCGTTGAAGATGCTGATTTACATGCGCTAATTGCTCAGATTCAAGCATGCGTTCTGCCCTTCTTCGCAGAAGGCCATGGGGACAGATTTTGACTTCTGTTTGAAGGAAGATATCGGCCACAATTAATGGTGTTAGTCAACACTCAAATGGGTTTTTAATTAAGTTGATGTTTTATAGATCCAATGAGCGCTGTAGAAAATGCTGTCAGTAAGTTCCATAGCTAGTTCAATGGATCCCATCTTTCAAACGGACGGACAAATCCTGTTTAGATTCAACTGATCCATGACCTTTAACATCTTTCTCTACATTTATCATTAGGTACAAATGTGTTTATTTTACAAAAAATGAATAATTTGAAAAATATTGTTCTAGAAATAATTGATTATATAAGGTAATATTTTCATCATTCGCAAAATTATCTTGACACAAGTTATTGTCAATAATGAAAAGATATTTTATTGGCCAATTACTTTAAATGATGTATATTATCAATTTTAGGAAAATAATTCCATTTTTCATTTATGAAGCAAACGAAGGCCTTACGTAAAACCATCTCTCACAAAACTTTGATGACGAGACATTGCCAACCCGATCATGTGTCTAATCTCCAAGGTGCATTCATCATCAATTGCTTATCACCTCATGTTTGCAAATGGCACTAATGAGTCCTTAATATGGATCTGATATGGATTTACGGTTATATTATTGCGATGGAATTGAGCCTCAATATGTTATAAAAGGCAAAGGCTAACCATAGTGATGAATAATAAAAGATAGGACTGGGTGATCGTTTTGGGAGATAGTGTTCGAGGGTTTTGGGTTTGGGCATTAATCCAATGCTGCGATTTGTGCCTTTTACTCGACTTTTACTCTGTAATGATATCATCAACACTTGTGTATATTGATTTTTCACTTCCCCTACCCTTGTTTACGTGACATAGGTTTCTCCTAAAATCACCAAACATGGTGTCTTGCGCTAAAGGGTCACATCATATTTCTTGAGATTATAAGCTAGAGCCATTGCGCGCAAATCTTTACCCAGTTTGTACCTTCAGTAATTCGCTTCTTCATGTGGAAAGGCTTTATTCCAGTAGAACTACAATGACAGATTCATTTATGCATTCCAAGTGGACATAGTAAATAAAAATTCAAATGAATAGTATATAGTAACACCCGAGACCCCTTATGCTAACAACCAGTCGAGAATAGCGCGCTGAACACACTTCCCCCACACCCTTTTACCAAATTTAAGATGGGGAAAAAAGAATTTCTCCCGCATGGAAAGAACTTTAATAGAAAAAAGGTAGAGTGAAATCTAAGAGACCACGAATCCCCCGTGTGGGAGACACACCAGGTACAACGAATTCATACCTCAGTCCTTGTTGGACCAAATTGTGTGGTAGAAAGTTTGGTTCAATGTCCTTAATTATTATTTCAACCGGCAAAAGTATTATTATATGAACATGTGATGTATATTTTATGCACTAAATTGGACTTAGTTGACGCCTACTGTAGTGAATAATCTACCCAGCAAATCTGCGTCAATCACGTGACCCCTTCTCCATTCTTTTAACTTTCTTTACCATTACTAGTGCTGATCGACTTTAATTACTGTTCATGTGCACAAAATGACGAAGATCCCACGTCGCCCTATTTAGTCAACTCGAAATATGCTGGAAACGACTTTGCTCAAATCAGACTTAATGAGAAACGAATCACAGGACTCTGCGTGAGGGCTCCGCCATTAGCAAATCATTCATTTTTGCCTCACTGTTTGTGCAACGATGCGAGAGTATTGGAGATGGCCATTGATTAATTGAGCCAGACAGGCATGACTTCGTGCAGTTCATGTTTGATTTGATGTTTGATGTTGAGGATGGGGCCGGACACGGGGTTGACTTATGACCCGATCTGATGACCAAATAATTTAATTACAGAAACATTGTATTTTGATCTCTTTTTTTTAACCAACGTGTGTTTTTTTTATTTTTTTTATTTTTTTTGTGGGGATAAAAACAGCCTGAGTTGGCACTTGGCCTGGAGAGTGTTGGATTTTGGTGACGTTAAGAAATCGAGGGATATCAAAGTGGCTTATACTCCAAGGCACTCATAAATTAATGTCTTTGGATTTGTGTCAGATAAAGTTTTAAAAGAAAAACCTCATAAGTGGCTGGATGAGATGACCCTGCAAGTCTGGACTGAGTCGAGTTGAGTTTGAATATTATTCGGATACAAAACCAATTCAATCAAAAGTGTAAAGTCTAGTATTATTTTCTTTTCTTCTCCTAACGTTTAGTAATACTATAATTTGATAGAAAAAAGAAAGTGAATGGTGATACTTGAGGTGAGCCCGGCACTAAGTAGAATTTTTTTTTTTTTTATTCATGAACAAACAGAATATGATCTTAAGATATATGGTTTATTATGAGAATATAAGCATTTAGTATTGTAGCAAACTATCCTCACTTTTAGACTCTCTAAATAATTTCGCAATTAGAGCAGGGGAAACAAAGTACAATGTCATGACCTTGTCATGAAAAGTGCATAGACATGTTAGACATATGGATTGGAACAATCTAAAATTTAGGGGCACGAACAGACCAATATACCCTCATCTTTTAGGAATTTACGCAAGTGATATGTATCCGCTCGGTCCTTTCACTCTCTTCCACTCCCAGTCGATGCACGCCAACCATGTTATCGACCCGCTACCAAGTCTCGGATGCCATTGCAGCTCAATCAGACATCATTTCATTGCCTACGCGCTTCCACAGTGGCCGCCTCTCTACTTGGCGGCCACGACCCCTTGGTGACAAGTCGAGGCTCGCGACGATGGATATAGCGTCGCCAGCCCTCACCCGAACATGTTCGTTCGATCGAATGAAGAGGTTGAGCCAAATGGAGGAGGAATCCAGCTGGGGCTTAAGTTAAGACTGGCCAACAGTGAGCACGGCGTGAGGGGTTTCTAGTGACGACGGCGTGCGGCGGAGGTTGCGTGTCAGGGGCAGTCTTGCTCCATCTTCAACAGCACCTTAGTCTGGTTTGTGGGGGCAGGGGCAAATTGGGAAGAGGAAAAACAAGGAGAAAGAGAGAGAGAAATGGTAATTCTTTATGTGAGGATACGCGACTAGTGGTAGAAAATAACGAGAATTAAATTAGCCATTAATTGGGGAAAAATTACTCAAAATGTCCTAAGTTTAGTATACGAGTATTGATTAAATTCTTAATATTCCACCTTGACCAATATAATCCCAAACATTTTGATGCTTTTGAAACATAATACATCTGACCAATTTAGATTGGAAAAATCTGATGAAGAGGTCTAGTTATCACCAACTTTCTTATGTGACATGGGCAGCAAGCTAATGTACACAACTTCACTTTACTTGATTTTTTTCTACTTTTCAGAAATTTTATAAAAAAAATTGAGAATTTTTTTTTTTTTCATTTTGTTTTGAGTGGAGTTGTACATATCGGTTTGCTAGTGTATCATGTAAGACAGCCAACACTAACTAAACCTCCATGTCAGAATTTCCCAGCCTAAATCCGATGACCATATTAAAAAATTGTCAAAAAGTTAAGTACTACATTAATTAAATTGGAAAATGTAGAACTAAATTAGCATATATAATAATAAATATTAAAATTTTATGGGTAAATTCCCCTAGATTATGAATTTTCATATCCTTCTCACAAAATTAGAAATAACTATAATCGAAATCATAAAATGAGTTCGAAAAGTGCAATTAACTCTTAAAACTTTCAAAAATTAAATCATAACCTTATCAAATAGGTCAAAGTTTGTGCATCCTTTTTTTTTCTTTTTTATTCTTGTTTTTTTACTTTCAAATTATGAAAAGAATAATCAACCATGCACATTCACTCTTAAAGTTTAAAATGTTAGAGAATTTATATTCTGACTTTATTTATTTCATGGAAAATAAATGATCTAAAAAGTATTTAAATGGTCACTTGTATTGCTTATAATAATTAGTCAAAGAAAATGTTTTCATTACCAATAACTATTCATATATAAATATTTTTGTGGACGATTAAAAATAGGCTTATGCTATTTCCACCCCTAATTGACTCCCGATACCCATCATCACGTTGAATTGACTATATTATCTCTCGCAGGTCTCACTCTTAATTTAAGCTTATTTCTTGCCTTTTTTTATCCTTCTTTTTCTTTTGTTTCAATGTTACGAGAAATAAAACCACCCATACTCCTCTCAAACAACATTTATTAAGGTTAAAAATGGGGCTACTCTTGATTTAAGATTGCTTTCTTTCTTTTCTTCTTTTTTGGTTTTGTTTTCCTTTTCTTTCTCCATTTGAAACAAATTTGCGTACCTCTTTTTTTTTTTTAAAATTATTATTTGGTAGATAGCTAACTAATTATTTGACAAAAAAAAAAAGATAATTATTGTGATATTTATTTTTTTACTATGATTTATTACACATTCCATATAATTATAACTTTGATATGTGGCATTTTATTGTAATTGTGTATTTTAACAACTTAATTTTTTTATTTAATTCAATGAAACTAATAGTCAAATTTTTAATTATTTATTGTGTGACGCATGAAAAATTTTGAGTAACCCTGATCCGTTCTTCTGTTTATAGCAATATATTTCAAAAGGACAGTCAATCGAACAAAATATGGTCTTTCTTCGCTAACATTCAATAGAAATATTATGTCGATCATGATAATTACCTCTCTAGTTGCAACCAAGAAGAACATGTTGATCTTTCTTTGAACTTTTTATAGAGACAACATGACCTTGAGCAAGAAAATATGTCCACACACTCAAAGGATGCTATCATGTTAGAAAATTACCTAATAAAATTTCAAATGAAGATTAATTGTTGTTCACCAGTCATACTTTCATCATCAACAAATACATTAAGCAAAAAAAAATATTATTGTTTTCCATAGTGACTGCACTACAAAAAATAATATAATGAAAAATAAGTAAATTGTGTATAATGCATGCATTAACCACAATATTGAATCGAAAAATTCACTATCATGAGGATAATCTACGGAAATAAAGTAACAATTTGCAGATGGAACCAATATTTCTTTAATATGATATATGATTGGTGCTTGCTCATAGAATAATAATGGAGACAAGTTCAAAAGAAGACAAAAATGAAGGAATCGTTGAATGTAATCGGTTTGGAAGAAGCAACTAGGGTGAAAAAAAGTTATTTGAAGGGATGTGATTAGTTTTGTCTTTTAGTAAAATTGAAATATAAGATAAAAAAGAAAAACAAGTTGAGATATAACCTTAAGTCAAGCATGAGATATGTAAAAAATAATATAGTCAATTCAATGTGAAAGAGAGTGTCAGGAGTTAAAAAGGGGTGAAAATAGCACAAGCCTAAACATATTTTACAAAAATGTATTTCGCTCATTCATTTTTGTAAGTAATACAATCGATCATTTAAAAAAATTATATATTTTTTGTGAAACAAACAGGGCCTCCATGTATCTTAGCACTCTCTATAGGCTGATGGTTGGGATAAAAACAACATGAAAGGAATCAAAGGTAGGTGAACCGAATATTGAAACTCACATAGATAGATATAAAATATAAACCCAGAAATACATCGACCGATGCAGTCAAAAGTTTAGTGCAATCATTTCCTTAAAAATTCACTCCTCGGGAAATGTACAATTGACATGTTATATCTTAATATAGTCATCCTACAACATGTCTCTATAAAATTTTATATGGACAAAGAGAGTATATAATAATATTTTATTACATATGCCTACTATTTTTTTTAGTGGAGAACTAAAAAAACATATTGCAGGAGATGTAGATCCACCAGTTCATCCCCGCGGGACGGCTGGCAGTAAATTCTTTCTCTACTTCCATAACTCGAGTTGAAGTCCAAGAAAGCATTGTATTGGAGTTTAGCAGTGACTACATCATTTACCTTGATCTCAAGCACATAAAGATGATCGTAACTGTCGAGTTCGAGCTTGAAAGAGTTCGAGCTTGAAAAATCAATCATTTAAGTAGTAGGTAAATTTTACCTTGTAGCTATATGTTTATGATTTTTGCAAGAGAGGATTCAGTTGCAAGACAAAGGTACTTTGTCTTGTAGGTTATCTAACTTGAAATAGGTCAAAGGAACATTAACTTACGATGCTATTATTTTTTTCATCTCACATGGAGCTCTACATCATTGGAAGAAAATATTTTTTTTTTTTTTTTTTTTGGGTAAAGTATGAGAGGCTTGTAAAAGAAGATCAAATTGAACTTTTTTTTATGAACGAGAAGTCATTTTTTTACTCACATGGGAGTAAACTTCAAGCAAAATGAACTTCCACTTCTCCAGCCATTCTTGGGAGCATCCTTGCCATCTGGGCAGCACCACCTTTTATAGATAGAAAATAAGCTAATGACATATACGATTTGTATTTTCCATTCTTTTCCCACTTCTTTGCTTTTAGCATTTGCGTTTTGAGTTTATTTTAACATCGGACATATGAACCATCTAGAAATAGAATACAAAAATGTAAATATGAAAAATCTATTACATTGCATGATCTTTTTAAAGTTCAACATATTTTCTTATTTCTGTCAAATACTATTTCGATCTAAAACAAACGGAAATTACTTTAGTTAGTACGTGTAAGGCACTCACTGATTACACCCAATACCATATAAAATAATGTTGGAATAAAATGCAATCCTACTATGACAAAAAAATAAAAATAAAAATAAAAATAAAAATAAAAAAACACTATCACAATGAGAAAACAAAAGTAAGCACAATCCTACTTATCACAATGCAATGGATCATTTTAATACAAAATTTTCATCTCGCTATTATTGATGGTCAAGTTAATTTAGGCTAAATTATGATATTGCGTCTGCAAAAAATATGATAGTAGAATTTACTAAAAAATGTGAAAAAAAAAATCTTTCTTTATCTAGACCCACTTTTCTTAATTTCTTATAAACCAGACGAGAAAGTCATCCGGTCCGAGAAAGTCATCCGGTCCGGTTTGTTAGAAACAAATCAGTGGCCTACAATGTTTGGTCATCTCCTTTTTAACCTAGAAAGAAAGAATTATATTCTGGTCCATGCAGACTTTAAATTGGTAATTACAAAGGTGGGCATCAGCACGTGCAAATTCAGCTAAAATTAAATGTCGATGATGGTCATATTTAGTTCAATCGAAGACACTAGTTGGAGAAATTCAATCAGGAATAGAGAAAAACATGACAAATTATCGAAATCTGTAGTGGACTGAACAAGCTAGTACTTCAGTCTTCACGTGTGGTAGTTTTCTTTAGTCATAGATATTCGTATATGCTATCGCCAGAGACAGTTTTTCCCTCGTTCAATGGATACGAACTTGAGAGAACTTTTTAGTGTTATCCTCCACGCTTACGAGTTAACGAGGCACGTTAGAATAATCATTTGGTGGACGAAAGAGTTCTCTCTTTTGCTCGAGCAGGTTCAATATCTTATACATATCATGATCAATTATTAATTAAGGAGATGATGACGCATTAAAAGAGTGTAATCTGTTTACTAATCACGCGATCCCTTTCTTAATCTTCACATTAGTAATAGCAATGCTGGGGTCAAACTGGGTGCCGGATTGCGTACGCCCAGACAGTTAATTGTTCCCAGCCAAATGCCCAATTAATTGCACGACCAATCCTAACTCCCAGAATTTCTCACAATCTCTGTCACAACTCTGACATTGCTGGAAATCAACTGACAAAACACATGCGACTCCGCGATGCTTGGACTGGAGAATCTGCTTCTGATTTGCCGAGCAGCTGTTGTCACACGCAATTAGCCTGGAACAAAAGCATGCTTACAATTACGTATGCTGTCCGACGGACATCATTAATGGTACAGTGGCACTTAATTAATCAAAGGAGCGCATTAAGAGCTATACCAAGTTGCTGTTTTTCCCAACCTTTTCAATCTCCTCTCCCCTAAGTCAAACCCAAGTCATCTGTATGAAGTCAAGAGATTCTCATGAAAGCCGAGTACTTTCTCATCATCAACATCGAACATAATCAGGACCTTGTGCTATTTCTCTGAGGCACAAAATCGACACTTCGTATTGTAAAAGTTAATATTGTTAAAAATTTCAAGCCTATATGTCACTACACATTTAACCCAAACGAGTTATTCTCTAACAAAATATCTTAAAATGGTACTCCAAAACTCATTTACCTTTCACAAAAAATCTTAAATTGATATCTTTAATTCAAATTTACCATTTGTTCAAATGTACACGTGTCAACACATGCATTCTCCACTTAGGTCCATTTTGCAATTGTTTGCTAATTGAGTGTACATATGAGTCCAAGGTACCAATTTGGGTTTTTTCATGAGATGATAATTAGCTTGAGGTAAATATGTCGTAAGAATACTAATTTGAGGTATTTTGTGGGATGAAAATTAGTTTAGGATATGTGTGTCATGATTATTGTTCCGCATTTTGTTAAATGGCCAAGTAGGGGAAAAAAAGAGTAAGCCTAGTCAGCATTATTAGTCACTCAAATTGGATGAAGCTAATGGAAGTATTTGATTGAATGAATTACACGAATTTTAGAATTTATTGTCAATTTAAAAGTTGATTACATATTTGTGATAATTTTAGGATTTATATTGCACTTATCCAAAAACTTCAAAATAATCTTTAGATTCTACGCCCAACTTCACTCCACTCCCCTCCCTTTCCGTAGTTTCCTAACAAAGCTTAAGCACGAATCATAATCTAAGTTTGTGTCTCTACCTTTTTCTGCTTTCAAATATTGAAAAAGTATTTACCCATGCATGTTCATACCTTAAGATATTAGAGAACAAAGCGGTTCATATCCTTTGTATCTTTAACTCTCTATAGCCCGATGGTTGGGATAAAAACAGCATGGATGGACACTAATGTGGGTGAACCTAATACTAAAACTCATACAAATAATTCTAGGGATAATTGGCCAACAAAGGTTCAAACTCTATCGTAAGGCGGCCAATTCAATCCCAAGATTTTCAATTGTATCAATTTAATCTTAAAACGTTTGACCATTTGTCAATATAATTTTTCCAATCAATTTTAATTAAAAATTACTAACGTTAACTTCAGTCATCCTACTTGATATGACTAGCATCGACATGAACAGTTTTTGTAGACTTTTTAATTATTTTTATCATTTCTTTTCTTTTCTTTTCTTTACTGTTAAGGGTTGGTGGGGGACCAGTTGCCACCACCATTAGCAAATTAAGTATGGACATTATCCACGAGACATAAAAAAGTGCTGACTAGTTTGCGACGAACGCCATGATCACTTCTTTACGAGGAGGCGTCAACGATGACGCATTGAAAGAGCAGATGCTGCTCACTAATCACGCGATCGCTTTCTTGATCTATACTTTAGCAATATCATTATCGGGGCTTCACCTTGAGTGTCGGACTAGATACCTACAGACACTTCACTGGTCCGAGACAGATACCCAATCGACAGCACGACCAATCCCAAGTCCCAGAATTTCTGACAGTGTCTGTCATGTGGGTTTAATCTATACGTCGGTTTTGGCGAAGGTTGAAATTTAATTGCCAGAGCACACGCGACTCCGTGATGAGTGGACAGGACGGGGGAATCTGCCCGGAATTGCCAAGCAGCTGGTCTGGCACTTCACTTTACCGGTGGCCCGTGATTCAGTATCTTATGCAGCCCAGATGAAACAACGTTAACGGTAAAGTGACGCTCAATTAATCACAGGACAACAACGCTTAAGAGCCGTGCCAAGTTGCTCCGTTTTTGGCTTTCGCCCCTTTTCGTTCTTCTAGTCGTCTAAGTCAAACCCAAGTTGCACGTACGAAGTCAAGAGAATCTTGAGAATGATGTACTTTCTCTCATCATCTACATCCAACCCAATTCATATCTTTGCACCATTTTCTTAGAGATACAAAATGGACGTTTCCGATCATTCGAATGGAGAAAGTAGCCGACTCTTGGCCTTCACGTTGCAACTCTGAGGGGTCTTTGGGACTCTAGAATGGGCATCCATGGTCGATGAACGGAATCCTTAATGCGAAAGGAAGGAATGTAATCATATTGATCTTGACAGCATTGATTCCAAAAATTTGGGATTCATTAGTACGTTTAATGAGTTAGTAACGAAAAATATAAATATTGACCAACATGACATTATCAAGACATTGAGAAATTGTCATTGCCTCTAGAAAAATACCATACCTTGCATATCTTCACACAAACGAGAGAGAGGAGAGAGAGAGAGAGGGGGGGGGTGTTGTTAACTGCAAAGCATATCAATTTCACATCAATTTCGAGCTTCGTTTATTTCACGGAAAATGTGACATTTTTTCAAATAGTCATGTTTCAAGAAAATGACAATATTTTCCTTAAGTTTGACTAAAATTTGAAAAAGATCCAGAAAATATTTTCCATACTTTGGTAAGTAAAATATTTTCCAGGAAAATCACATCAATCATATCCATGCCTTTGAATCCACATGCACAGTTATATCCATGCCTTACAAAAATGAAGAAAGACATCTAGAAGCCATCTCTCAAGCTCCATGAACGGTCACTCTTGGCAGAATCTAATCACCATGTAGCTTATGAAACGCATGCCAACTTCCTTTCCTGGTCCGATTTTCAGCCTACAACCGATTCTCTCAACTGCCAATGCACCGTTCACCTTTTCATCCGTTTTAGTGGGTAATGCGCGTCGAGCTATACTACACCCAGAAACACACAAACTTTATAGCTGCATATTCTTATTAATTTGCAAGTTAAAGTGAAGAAACAAGCTCCGTCTTGGAGGATACAGAGGAAAGGATTCGACAGGGGAGGCCATGGAATGCAATGCCGCCGCCTCCTGAGAACACCCCGGTTTCGCAATCTGCTGTATCGGAAGGGACGGAGAATACATCTGTAGAGGTCAAACATATCGCAGAATTCAAGAATCTATTTCGGAAAGCAGTAGTTAATCATTGTACCCACGGGACTTGGACCATCAGGTATGACAGGAAAATGATATTCAGAGGATCAAGAGCATTGGACTTTTTCTCATCATAAGAGAAGTAAATTGCAGGATAACAGAGATGCTACCTGTTCTTTATTCAGTCTCACGTTTCAGTACACAAGAAAATGATGCGCTAGAGAGAGAGAATTCTCAAAGTACTAAAAAATATAAAATAACAAGAAAGAACACATATGAGTCTTCCGGCAACAAAGCTCAATAAAAGTATCACGGTTATGTTCTCATTTACTTAGAAATTTATCAATCCACACTTCTTTAAGTATTCACACTCTTCACCATGAATACTTTTTCCGTTTTTTTCATTATTAACTAGATAGTCAAAAGCTGATTCAAGGTAAAATCATCGTATGCATCCACTTTCATCACCTTGTTTTAGAGTTATAGAGTAATTGACACTGCTTTGACCCAACGACTTAACTGCCGATGCCGTCTGTCCAAGTTTTGTTGAAAGAGTAGCATACATATCATCATTATTGGAACATTTTTGTCTTTGTGAGACCTCTTATCCCAAGGCACGGTAGATAAAGATCTTTTTGATCCCTTCAACTCACCAAAATCATCACCTAAATCAACAGGTGGGAGGCCAACTTCTGTCACATCTATATCTCCTGGCTACATGGCAAAGCTTCCAATAGCCATCTCTCCCAACCACCAGCATCTGATCATACATATCAATCACCCTACTTATGGACCTATTAATGCAGATAATCCATAAAAAGTCAAACGAAACAATTTACATCGCTGTAATATATGCACAATATTCATTCAGTTATCATTCAAAGTATTCTGATCTAATCTAAACAAGAAATGAGCTTAGTGAAATAGTCATTAGCAACTTCGAGAGTACGTAGATAAGAAAAGGAATTTGAGAATTCATCTATTGGAAGGAAAATAGGCCAGTTCGAACACAATGAGCAAGGAAGTAACACTGAACTAATAGAATAAGAACAGAGGATGTGTTAGGAAGAACTGCTGTAGAAAGAGAGAAAGCAGCTTGATCAAAGTTTACATGGTGTGCCACTGGTTTTAAAATGGAGTTAAACTATTAACTCAAGGGAAGGATAAGAATCAAAGCACGGCTTTTGACAAACCTGATTTTACGTGTTTCTGCATCATGTAACCACACCGAACACAAATAAACGTGAATTCTAACAGATACTTGTGAAAAGTGATGAAAAAAATCGCAGTCACATATTGATCAAATTCCTTTTTCCCAGCTATGACTGTCTTTGGCTCATCATTCCAACTTAATCCACTCTTGCCACATATAACTTGAATCATTTTTCCAATTACTTTTGACTGTCTTCAAATGGTTCTCAACCTGGTCAGGCTTATAACCAACAATAAACCTCTCAGTTATTGCATCGACAACTTGAGCAATTGAAGAGGGATTGAATGAGCTTCAAGACTTGTTTCATTCACTAGTTTCATCAGCAAGAATTCCAAGTAGAATACGTTCGTTAGGCTTAGACCACCTCAAGTGCTTGACCTTCTCATCATTTGACTCACTTTTACCCATCATAATAGCTACATGATAACTTTAAAACAGCAAAATAAGTAAAAATATGATGAAGAGTGATGCATAGTAAATATTAAAAGATGATTAACATTAAAGGAATGGAAACCATACATTCTAAATGAAGCACTCAAAAGAAACAAAAGGAAAAATATTGGCTTCTTCTAATATTCTAATAAATAATCCACATTGCACGCACAATCATCTCTCTTTTTTATGCCCATATCCTCCTATTTTCCTCCTTTTCCTCTCTTTATGTAAGTTGGATTCTTGGATTTTCTCTTTGAGATTTCATTTGTCTATCTATTTCTTCCATGATAAATTCTAGTTGTTCCATCCTTTCGATGACAAAATCTTCCTTGAATTTCAAGAGGAACTGATGCACGTACATGAGTTCCATCTATTGCTCCAACACAATCATTAAATAATCAATATAGTAATCAATTAATGAAACTTTTTCAGGCAATTTGTAAAGACTTTCTTTTTTTCAAATTTCATACTTAAAATATAGATAAAACCTTCAACTCTTACTTATCTATGGAGGAGTGGAATTACTCAATTCTCTCACCATTTGTTTGTATAATTTTAAAATTGCTTATAAAACGATTTTGAAATATCTATGCACGATTTCTATTAACCTATGGAATCTTCCCCCTTTAAACCTCACATTATGTCCAACGATATGGCAAAGTAACAGAAATTGCTCCCTAATAGAAATATTTGATGTAGAACGCAAGTTACTTGCATTGAGTTCCTTGCAAAACTCTAAAAAATCATTCGACGTATTTGATCTATACAATGAGCATCGCCATTGTATAATACATGATTCATATACAACTCTCTCCCGTAATCTCAATTCACATGGGGCTCTCTTGGTATATGGTTCTCAAAATGATTATAATCATTCGTAATCAATGCAATAATGTTCATAACTATTGCAGTGGCACTCATTAACGCCACTTGGATTTTGTTATTATTTATCTATATTGGAGCACACTAATCATGATATACAAAATGCAAGTGAAATACTAAAAGGGCAATACTAAAAAGCCAGAGCAATAGCTATCATAACTGCTCCAGCCGCACCCATCTAGATTATCCATCTATATTAGAGCGCAGTATTCATGAAACACAAAATGCAAGTGAAATACTAGAAGGGGAATACTAGAGAGTCAATGCAAAATTGTCATAACTCTTGCAGTCACCAAATTAGCACTGACACCAACACGCAACACGACACGATACAACGTGCCGATATATTCTTTCTAAAAAAATAGAGAATTTCAATATGTTGGAACGCATTATATACTAGATATATATATATATGACAAATTATCATTTTTATGATTATTTTAACCAATTTAATTTAATTCAAAATCACAAATAAATAAATAAATAATAATAAAAGAGCTTAAATTGAATTTACACTAAAAACATTAATTGACTATTTATTAATATCATTCATTATATCAATTTGATAAATTCAACTCCATTTCAATAATTCTTAAAATTTAGAGGAAAAAAAAATAAGTAATTCACATTTTAAATTTGCATGTCAAGGCGTGTCAAAAGAAAAAAGAGAAAAATTAGCTTTGAGAATAAATTATGTGTCACGGAAAGTGAGAGTAAGAAAAAAAAAAGATTATTAGATATTTCTTCTTTCCCCCTTTAATGTTTTTTTTTTTACATATTTACATTTTGACTTCTCATTTATTAAAAATTTTTAAAATTGACTCCGTGTGTATTAGAATCACGTGTTGGAATTCCAAACTCACATGTTGGAATTCTCCACTCACATTTCGGAGAGTGTTGAGAGAATTAACCAAATGTCGAATTTTTTTACACTTGTTGACTAAGTATCAATAAGTGTCAGAAAGTGTCGAACACATGTCAAAATATCTTATATGACACGAAAGCTTCCAAAGAGTGTCGGTACTTCCTAGGCAACCACACCCGTTACCGCCACTTGGATTTTGTAATTATTCGTCTATATTGAAACACACTGATAAAAATATGAAATGCAAGTGAAATACTAGAAGAGTAATACTAGAGAGCCAGAAACGCATAGAACAGCACAAGCTGCTCCAGAGACAGCACAAGTTGCTTTTCAATGTTTGTGAATCCATACATTGGAAATGCAAATGCTCATGCATCCACTCAATCGTATTTCTGCGTGAATAAAATAGTTAGGCATCCTCATCATTCAAACTTGTTATAGACAATATACTCTTATTAACTCAAACTTCATCCTAAGCTTGAAGATGTTATCCTAAAACCAAATCTCCAGTGCAGTAAATATTATGAAGACGATAGATAATCACTAAACGTGTTTTGAGCCAGATTGTTTTCTCTAGGCAATCAAGGCCAGAAATTGTCAAACAGCTCGACAAGTTCCTGCACAAATGTCGACCGGCAGATGCTTAATTTCCTATCAGGAAACACAATCCTTATAGGCAGCTCATTAGTCCGACTATAGTAATCCTTCCACTCTAATTTAACGCTGAGTAATCAAAAATGCAGATATCTTAATAGCATGGGACAGCACAAGCTGTTCCAGAAACTAAACAAAGAGCCCACAACTCATTTGGAGAAGATAAAAGAATCACACAATGTTCGTCAAGACTAAGACGAACGATCCGAGCAGGCCATTGGACAAAGACTCAAAACTGCTAATAGCGCCAACTAGAAAGACATTGCTATCAAACTAAACTCGAAGAGTCAGTTTTCACATTTTTCCTCGAATCGACTACTCAGGAAAGAAATCGATTTGTAGAATTTGAGAGCTAATTACAGTGATTACCTCGGGAATCACGGTCTCTGTGGGTTAGAAAATGAAAGTGAAAACAACGACAGGGTACGCTCTCTACTCTGCTATCTAGAAGAGAAGTGCGAGGCAATAGCGGATGAGGAGCAGCTTTGGAGACGAGGGATTAGACGAAGAAGCCAGAGGTTGCATGAGAAAGATGGGGGTAAAAGGAGCAGCTCTAGAGAGAGGAGACGAGGACGCGCGAGAAAGTGGGGAAAACGAAGGGAGGAAGCAAGGGCAAGAGGGCAACGCAAGGATGCAAGAATGCGTGGGCGAGGACAAGACGACATGAGCCCTAGCAAGAAAGATTGGAAAATCCAAGGACATTTTCCATTGACTAGAAAATATGTTCTCTGACCACTTAATTTTCCGCTCTCCAACCACCAAATTTTTTGGAAAATGTTTTCTGGGAAAAAAATTTCGTGAAACAAACATGGCGTTTATATGAACAAAGATATCGGCATTTCCAGGATGGAACACTACCACAGGAGAAAAAGGAGTAATATATCTCGATCGCACATTTTAAAGGCAACAAACCATGAACATCGGAAGACGAACAAACGCAACGGGTGAGCACATAAGCATCTACAAAGATCACAAAGAAAACTTGTCAAGACCATTTGAAGCTACTCCGTTGAGGTCCAATCAAGTCTTGCAATTCAACGCTCAATGGAAAGCTCCCAAAAAGACAGTAAAATCAAATAGAAAATACGTTCTACTTCGCCTGACAATGCCCTAAAGCATCTCATATTAGCATAGGACAACATAACAAGGAAAACCACATGAATACTGTACATACACCGTAAATGTAACAGAAGCCTATTTTGGAGTGCCTCTTATCCGACGGAGATCTCTAGTTCTTGCACGACGGCCGGCAAGCATTAATAGCCAGAACTTGTGGGATTATTGTGATAACAGCCTTCACTGTCATAATATTGATGATACGCTGTCATCTAGTTATTACTCACAAACTTAACGACAGATATGATATATCTCTTACAAAGAGAAACTGCATCCAAATGTTTTCTTTAGCATATACGAAATCTCACAACTTTAGAACAGCTATGCAACGAAAAACAGTAGTAGCCACTCCATAGCAATAACGCTGGAAGTGTAATCCATACATAAACCAAGAGAGACTCTTTTCAAGAGGTGAAAAGGGACGAACACCCGAAAAGTTGCTCGCGTCGTATATAGACAGACGCCATCAACATCCCAGAAGAATTCACAGCGTCCAAAGTTATCTCCACCATGAAAAGAACGAAAATGGTTCACCATACTACTACTAGCCTAAACGAATATTAAGTCAGACCACACAGAATATAATTTGATTCCAGGTACTCCAACAGTGCTTAGTATATTGTAATTGCTGGGTTTGAAGTTGCCCATGCAATCAGAAAGTATCCAGAGATAGCATCTTTCAGCACCATTACATTTCACTGTTACCCTTCTACAACTCAACTGAAAATCATGATGTGATCCTTCGAATCTGAAACACAACAATGGACTGCGGTTACTAAAAGTTAGCACCCATTCGAGAGCATCCATTAGCTTATGTAGACCAGACTTACAAGGATGAGTTCCCCCTGGTTGATGCAAGCAACGCATCAAAAGAGTAGCCACACCATTGCATTAACCAGTCTAATTCTGGTTCATCCCACTGAGATACTAAACAAAAGATTCTAGAGTAAATTGACCACCAGACGGATGCTAGACGCATCCTCTTTAGACAGCTTAATGAGATTTATGAGTATATACAAATTTACAACTTGCCAACACAATCCTATCGATTTGCTGCACTGAGAAGCTTGTCTGGGCCACAAATAATCTTTCACATGAGTCAACGTATGCGATCACTAGGTAAAATAATTGATGGAATCTAAATTATTTTCCATCGTGGTACAGTGACATTGAACGCTGACAAAGACCACAATCAGACAACAAGAGAAAATACGAAAGGCATGGCACATTAGATGTCAATTTATCTAACTCGATACTGGGACTTACACGGCATCAAATGCTGCATCCTACGGAAATCCTCAGGCTACAATCATCTGAGTTCACATTATTGAGTAACTAGAAGTGCTGACAAGTCCCAATATCAAAGACTTACCATGCCACCAACAACAAGAACGAGATCACCGGAAGCACCAGCCTCGCCACGGTTCTCACGAGCTACAAGAGTTCAATTAACAGTCCAAATGATCTGAAAAGTTTACTCATTTCTTCCTCACATCTTGTAATTGGAAGAAGCACTAGACTCTGTCCTTCATTCATTCAAGAATCATACACCCTTTGTCTATAAGACGGTAAATCTACTCCATATCACCTCACCGGCCATATAATTAGAGATCAAAATGCAATTCAAGCACCAAGACTTGCTCAACACGTACTTTATTCGACTAAGCAGTTTCAGGATCTCAACAGATAGAGCAACAGAGAGACACAGACATTCCACATTAACCTCAGAAAGGGAGGCAATCATTCATCGTCCCATCAGAGGCTCGCGCTCGCCGGCTGCAGCTCCGGGACCACGTAATCCACCACGATCACGCCGTCCAAGTGCTCCCTGACCTTCTCCTTGCGCGAATTCACGGCCTCCTCGTCGGCCGCTGCGGCCTCCATCTCCTCCACGCTCTTGAAAACCGCGAGCGAGGCGATCGAGAACCCCTTGGCCCGCGCCGGCGAGAAGTTCTCCCCGCAGGTCACCTGCTCGACCTGCGCAAACCCGTCCTTGATCCCCTGAATCACCCCCAAGACCTCGCCCTTCGCGGCGTCCCCCAGCCCCTCCTTCAATTTGAGGAAGCTCACCTTGACGGCGGACCCGGGGGGCACCGCGAGGGCCTCGGGGGCGCGGTCGGCGACCCAGTCGACGGCCATGATGTCGTCGCAGATGGGCAGGACGGACTCCTTCACGACCCCCATGTGGCTCGGGTGGGCGGAGTAGGCGGCGAGGTCGTCCTTAGTGCGGTAGCGGCTGTGGAGCATGTGGGTGAAGGAGAAGAGGGAGGACCGTGTCTGGAGGACGGGGCCGGCGGCAAGGTGGAGGACCTGGTCGAGCGAGACCAGGCCGTTGAGGCCGGCGAGCATGGCGCCGACGCGGGACGGGTCGGTGCCTTCCTTGACCTTGAAGAGGACGATGTGCTCGACGGGCGGAGCGGCGGAGGCGGACATGGTCGGGCCGGCGGCGGCGGAGAGGGGCTTGACGGAGAGGGAGGAGGGCCGGAAGGAGCGGGGGGGAGAGGAGAAAGCGAGGGGTAGGAAAGGGAGAACGTGGGCACGAGATCGGAGAGAGGGAATCATGATGAGTGTGACAGCGACCGGAGGAGAGAGGAGAGAGGAGAGAGGGCGACGATGGAGGTGTGGAGGGGATTGGCTGAGGCATGACGACGACGTGATGCAGGCAAGGGATGGGCCTGGACGGCCGGACTCGGCAGGAGGGACAAAACGTCGAACACCTGGACGGACGGCGTTGTCCGAACTCACTATACATTTCGAGCCCATGACAGGAGCCCATCAACTAGCTAGCCAGAAAACGTTGCCGGGGCCACCAAACGGACCCCGGCCGGAGGGTCGGATGTCGGGTCTGAGGAGCTCTCGTTCGACTGACTCATCCGCAGCTCCAGAGTCCTTGGAACCCCTCGAGTCGAAGGAGACGAAAACGAAGCCACTCACCCATGTCCTAATAGAGTCAGAAAGCATCGTCTAGGCTTGCCTGATGGGCTGCCGAGAACGCCATTCTAGTGGTTCAAATTATTAGTTTGCATCAGGAGTCATTCGAGGAATTGACCGGTGCACTTTGTATGCTATATCAATAATATATAGGATGGAAATGGGATGGTGTGGAGAACGGAACATGATTAGATGTACTCTATATCCATCCTCATGATCGTGATTTCCTTAACGCTTTGTTGCGTTCAATGTTATGCGTCTAATCGGGTTAAACATGAGCACAATCGTTTGAGCATGCGATGGTGATTGTCGAGTCCCTGTCCATTTCGACTAGTGAAGAAAAAGGAGTAGAGGAACCGTAAATTGGTGAGAAGGAAAGCAAGAGCTGCGAGTCTCTATTCGGTGATAAGTTTTTTGATATCATACTTGATCAAAGAGCATCCTGAAATTAGAGAGACAGTAAAAGGAGCATGTTGAACATCGTCTGAAATTGATTATCACCTCCAAAAGGTTCTCTCGCCATTATCAAGACTAGTTCCGGAACACAAGTACATTAGCTCCGAATCTCGTACTCTCATGGAAATCTCTAACCAACCCTTCTCTCAAATGTCAAGAACGATTGAACTGGTAATACTAGCTTGTAATTAGTTCATTCCCTTCTAAATGATAAATGATAATCTAGCAGAACCGGCTGATAGCTACCTTGGCATAAAATTATCTGATATTGTTAGTAGCGCCGAATGCTAAAAGGAAGCAACCTTGTGTAGACTACCAATAGTCATTGCACGAGCACAAGCCACCTTCAAATCGGTGAAACCGGAGTCGGTCTCTTACAACTATCGTTCTGCTTAATATCCTTGAAAGCAGTTTTATCCAGCAATGACAATCATAGCAGATCCTAAGGTTCTTCAACACCACAATTTCGCTCCCAGGACTAGATTTCAAGACCCCATATGCCACCGCAAGTTTTTCACTGTGAAAGTTCAAATTCTCCTCCTTCTCTTCATCAGCAACATCCATCAGAACCAACTCCATTGAAGGCACAAACCCCGCCATTTTGGTTCTCTTAATGAGTTCATCCAAAACTTCGTATAAAGCTTCTGTTTCCCAGTGCGACCTATCACCTGATCTGAATTGGTGGATCTCACCTGCAAACTCAATCCAACTCTTTCCACAATTTTTACCAACTCTTTTCTTTTTCATCAAATTTCTCATTTTTGCCGCACTATCCCACCTAGTTAAAGAGCAGTAGGTGTTCGAGAGCAAGACATAATCCCCACTTTCGAGACGTGGAATATTTGCAATGGCAACTTCACCTAGCCGTGACCTTTTGAAGACCCTGCAAGAACTGAGGAGAGTCCTCCATATTGCAGCATCTGGCTTCATGGGCATTTCCTTAATCATAGCATAGGCCTCATCCACTGATCCTGCTCGAGCCAACAGGTCAACCATGGCACCGTAATGCTGTATTTCAGGCTGAATGGAGTAACGTCTCCTTATTGAATCAAAATACTTGCGCCCTTCCTCAACCAACCCACAACGGCTACAAGCGGTCAATAGACCAACAAAAGTTATAGAATCAGGTGTGACATTTTCCTGTTCCATCTCCGAGAAAACCATAATAGCATCATGGGCATGGCCATGAATGGCCAGCCCATTAATCATTGAGTTCCAAACCGATACATCATCATGAGGAACGCTGTCAAAAATTTCTCGAGCAGTTTGGATCTTGCCACATCTTGCGTACATGTCAATTAGGGCTGCATTCAATATATAGTGCCCTTCAATCTTTTTCTCGATCATCAACCCGTGCGCCCATGATGCATGACTTAGAAACCCGACTCGTGCGCAACTGGTAAGAACAGACGCGAACGTGAAACCATCGGGCTTGACATCCGAACCCAGCATATCCCGGAAAGACGCAAGCGCGTCATGGAACCGCCCATTCCGCGTCAGGCCTCCGATCATCGAGTTCCAAGTCACCACGTCCCGTTCAGGCATTTTATCAAACAGCTTCCTCGCAACACCACACTGCCCGGCACCCAACAAATCCCTGAGGAGGATATTGAGGGTCAACAAGTCGCGACACCGGCTGGCGACGTGGTGGACGACACGCTCGGCGAGATCCAGCTGATGACAGCGCACGTACGCCGACACCAGAGACGCTAGAACAGGCGGGTTGGCCCAGTACCCGGAGGTGACGATTCTGGCATGGGCTTTGGTGGCAGTGTTGAAATCCCCCGCCCGCTTGGAGGATTCAAGAGCGTGGCGGATGAGCAATTCCGGGTCTGCAAGAATCAGGAGGGAAGACGAGCAAATGCGGGTAAGAAACCGTCACGCTTTCGCGTCGTTCTACGACCAAAGGAACAGAGAGAGCTGCGTCGCGTTGCTTACCCTGTAACTTGGAAAAATGAAGCTGGAGTTGCCATGCAGTCGAACGTCGGGCGTTGCCCCCGCGGATGCTCCTCAGGCTCGACATGGCTTCCTTCTCGTTGTGTTCATGAGCGGGTTTTGCGTGATCCGAAGGAAAATTGCAGAAACATGCGAGCGAGACGAGGCTGTTCTGTCTGCCGGGCGTCTCTTAGGTTGGAGCAGAACATGGAGACTGATGAAAGAACGGCAAATTTCCAAATCGTGGTTTTACGACCAGTAATCAAGTGAAAAGCCAAATCATGATCTACTTTTATGTTAGGGAATGGATTCGATGATTAGTCAGATTCCCATGAGCATCGTGTATAAGTGCTAAAACTTTTAAAAGGTACAATCTTAAATGTCATATTTTTAGAAAATTAGACATTTAAAGTTCTAACTCTTGTGAGCTTACCGAAATTTCAACTTGGCTTATTTTATTAATAAAATCGATCTACGTGACTCATTGAAATGTTCACTCAACTATCCTTGGTTAAAATAATGTAGTCCTCCATGTTCTCTTAAATGCTAGTCATGGTTTAAAAAAATCATTGAAGTATTAAGTTATGATGAAAGTGATTACTTAAATACCAAAATGACGTCATTTAGTGTCATCTCGCATAATCTACATGGACAGTGCAATGCCGTTTGCCTTGTCCATGAAGATAAATTTTTTTTAAAGAAATGACATATCATTTAAAATTCTCACCAAAAAAAAAGTCACGTCAAATATTTAGTCAAAAATTGTGGCACTTGGGTATTTTTAGGCCCAGTTTACTTCCTAAAAAAAAAAAAAAAAACCTCTCTTGCCTCACGATTTTTCATTAATTTTTTGAAAAAATTACATAAATAGTTCTTGAACTTTGATTAGATATGCAATATAATTCATAAACTTTAGCCCAATATGAAGTGTCATTCTCGTACTTTTAAATTATTCAATGTGGTTCTTGAGCAAGTTGTACGTGTTCAATTTAGTTCTTGGACTATATAAAAATATTCAATGTTGTTCCTGAACTTAAATTAATGGAATGATGATATTGAATATGTACTAAAAGTTTAATAATTACATTAAACAAATTAAAAGGCATCACACTATATATTGAGCCAAAGTTCAAGAATCATTTGTGCCATTATCCATAGATTCTTTTGACATAAGTACATATCTTAAATAAAAGAACAAAGAACCAATTAAATTGTCAAGGATCAGTATGCAAAGTATATTTGACATTACTTAGGAATTACTCTTGGAAGTCTTGTCCGTTGCCAGGGGTGAGCATCAATCTAGGGTCAACCCTAGACTAGCCCAACCCTGCCAATCCTGGTCTGGTTCGGTCCTTGGTCATGAAATTCCTAGACTAGTATTATACGCGTTGGTCCTCAGTATTGAGAGTTTATAGTCAATCCAATCTAAACCAACCCTATATATATATATATTTATAATTTTTTCATCTAAAGAAAAACCTAAAACAAACGACGTCAACAATATTAAACAATTTCTTAGTGAGAAGTCCAAATAATTTTACGCTGTTATTTAATAACTTAGATTTTTAATGTCTTTTATGGCGTCAATAGTTATAATTTACAAAGGAGAAAAATATTTTTTTAATGAGTCCTCATGTCATCCAAAATGGCATAAACAACTCCTCACATCATCCTCCTTAGTATTTGTTCTCTTCTGTCTTATGTGTCCACTTAATCTTCAATTAACTTCTTTGTTTGCCACTGACACTTACCTCACTCGCTTTTGGTCACTCGTGTCGCTCACCGCTAAATGCTCGCCCTGCTTGTTGCTTGATGCTTGCACTGCTCGCCTCTGTTAACCAACCTCGCTTGTTATTGAACTCATTGGGTCGGTATAATTCTCGATTGTCTTTTTAGGGAATAATAAAATGAAAATAAAAATTATCGATTAGTCCCGGATTGACCATGGAGTCAAACCGGTCTAGTCCTCAATCCCATAGGGTAGGTCCTTAGTCTTGAAAATTAATGACCAATACTGTACGGATTGGTCCTAGGGTTAAGGGGTGGACCAGTTTAATATGGATCATGCTCACTCCTATCCGCTGCCATTTTGATACAATTTTAATTACATATGTTGGTTGTATGCGTCGACACTATTCTCCAAATTAATTGAGTCAAAAATTTGGATACTGTCAAAAATTAATATATAAACCTTATAGTTAATTTTAATCAAAAAAGAAAAAGACTTTTTAAGATATTTTGAAAATGAAATAATTACACAATTTAGTAAAAGTACTTATTTAAACAAAGTCCATGAATTTCAATATAGTATTTAAACTTTTAATTTGTTCCAGGACTAGTTTGAATATGTAATAAAGTTCGAAATCACATTAAACAAACTAAAAATTAATGCACCATAATTTACATTAAGCTAAAGTTTAAAGATCATGTTTATGAATTATATTACACATTGAGCTAAAATTTATGGGTTATATTAAATAAATTAAAAATTTACAGATTACATTATACATTGAATCAAAGTTTAAGGGTATTTACGTTATTTTTTTCCGAAATAAAAAGCTTCATGGAAAGGCATCTTTATAAGATCCAACAAGTGACCCACTATGTTTTGCAATTTTTTCCCTAAATAAGCGACACTTGAATTGGACATAAAGAGTGAACTGGATCAGAACAGAACCTGAAATCTGGAGGCGACCGACGTGTCCGGTGTGTGCGACTGTCAAATCCATTTATTCTCTCTCTCTCTCTCTCTCTCTCTTTCTCTCTCTCTTACAAACACACACAACTCTCGCAGATTTCGTCGCGAAACAGCAACTCCTTCTATCTACGAGATTCTATCCAGTCGCCGATCTTTTCTGGTTCCCTCCACCTAAATCTGATTCTCTCTCTTCGCTCCCTCTCGATGCAATCTCCCAGAAGACGTTCAAGGTACGAGCTTCTCTTTTTTAATCACATACCCTGTTGCAGTACGATTGCCTGTAACGTAACAGAGACCTCCAGAGGGAAAAAAAAGAAGAAGAAGAAGAAGAAGAGGAAATCGGGTCTTTTCTCTTTTGTCTGGTCTTTGTGCTTTGCTCTCCCCCTCGTCCTCCTTTTTGTCGGCACATCACTGTCCATCTGCATCTTTCATCTGCAGCTTCGGATGGGAGTTTCCTTTTCCCCAAGTAGATTGTGGAATTTCCCTTCTCGTTGAAATTCTTGTCCGTCCCCTGTTTTCTGGTTTCCTTGCTTGAGCATGCTCTTTGATTTATTTGGAAAAATGGGCTGGCTTTGAAATGCTCTTGGTCGTCGCTGGGAGCCAATGTTTGCAGGTTCTTTTGGGGTAATGAGCTTTCCTTTTGGGGGGGCAAAGTCTTCGTCTTTTGTCTTTGCTTTTTGGAACCTCATGCTTCTGCATTCGCCGATCGCAAGCTTTTGAAATTTGAACGTCTCTGGATAGTATGAGCTGGGTCTTTTCTGTTCCTCCCTCTTATCTTTCTTTTCGAATCGCAAGCAAAGTCGGCCGCATAATTTAGTGCGCTTTCTCTGTTCTTTATTTTGTTGAACTTTCTTATCATCGTTTTTGGCCTCTTTACATTCGTTTGAACCTGGTTCGTGGTTTTCCTTACCCATTACTATAATGAATAAATAAGTACATAAAAAATCGGTAGTGCTGTCTCTGAAAATGCCTTATCTTTTCTGCATCATTGACTGAGACTCAGAGCTCCGTCCTTTTTGAGATTCTTGTTTTTTACGCTGCTGATTTTTAAGGCGGGTATTTCTCCGATTACGATAAAAAGGCTTCCTTTATTTGGAAAAGGAATCTGCTTTCTCCTCATTTTCTTGTCATCAATAGCGATTAATATACTCAACAACTGTAATAATGTACTATATATACTGCACAAATTCTCTCCACAGAAAACTAAAAGTGCCCGCGGCGGTCATGATTTCAACTATCACACCTTGTCTCTCGCGACAAGTAAACAAATTCTGAAGCCGCGCTGCTCATTCGTGTCCAGTTAAGAAGATGAATTTCGTAGTTTTTTTTTTTTTTTTTTCGTATTTTCGATTTATTTTGGTAAAACTTTATCTATTGATATATGACAAGAACATGTCTTGATGTTGTGCATGTGCTTTGGAATCTTATTCTAATCAAGAAACCTATAAGCTACAGTTCATTAGCATAATCTTAATGACCAGAAAGTTCTTTTCTTAATTCTTTTCTTCGGCCTAGTGGGGTTATTATAAAATGGGATAGAACCTGGGAGAAACGCAGTCTCAGCCTTTTTGTGTTCTTTTGCTTCTTCTTCTTGATGCAGGTCTGGATCTGATCACACATAAAATCTGACCCAGAAATCATTTCAGTTTCGAATGGAGGGCGACTCATTCTCGGGGCTTGGCAATGGGGCGCAGAATGACGGGAGGGTGTTGCAGACATTCCGGAAGAGCTTTGTGCAGGTCCAGAACATATTGGACCAGAACAGGCTTCTCATCAGAGAGATAAACCAGAATCATGAGTCCAAGATCCCAGACAACCTGAGCCGCAACGTTGGCCTAATCCGAGAGCTCAACAACAACATCAAACAGGTCGTCGACCTCTACGGTGATCTCTCTGGTAACTTCTCGAAGATCATGGATGCTTCCTCTGAGGACAATTCCTCTGGTAGCAGGACAGGGCACAAGAGAATTAGGCCTGCATAGGGAAAAAGATTTTCTCGACTCCATGTATGAAACAAGCTGATGTTGAATTTTCTCTTCAGCTTTCTCCTCCTATCTAGCTAGCTAGTTCTTAACCTTGAATTGCCTTTTCCAAATGATTTTCTGAGGTTCATCTCAGTTTGTAAGTTAACTAACTGCTTGTGGCTGTGCAAGTATGATCAAAATGGACCGTGGTTATGATATCTAATTCTATAGTTTTGTCTTCCAAGAGTGCTAGTTTGTAATAAAACAACAGAGCAAATAGCCATTCGAAGCAGGAGTCTTAATCAGAGCCAATTTGTGACTCTCTGCTGGCTTCACTTCATTACCACCCGGTAAAGATCTTTTAGCCAAAAAAGCTGAATTCCATGTATATAATTCTTGTCCATGACTATGAAAACACTCTATCAAAACGCTTTTCTTTGTCTTCCTTTTCAGTTCAAGCCAAAAGCATCATGCCCTACCCAACCCTGTTGAAATCTGAGGATTCGGCAGTGACTTCCTTCTTTTCTCTTTTTGGTTCCCATGATTGTTTGCCCAGAAATTCACTGCTGATGATTCCTTTTTCCCTGTGCCTGTGCGGAGAGTTGAACTTGCATGCATAAAAATCTGAGAAGATGCCGTGGGAAAAGAAAATAGGGGGAAAAAAGGCAGCTTTTCGTTCTAGCACACTTTGGGCTCTCTCTCTCCCCCTCTCCCCCTCACATTCCCATACAGGAACAGAATCTCAGATGTGGGGGTGATCAGCTTTTGACCATTCTCGGCGTGTCTTATTTAGTGGGAAATATCATAAGATATTACCATGAATTACTGATTTTTTTTTTCTTTCTTTGGCTAAATTTTGCTTTGAGTGGGTAATGGGTACGGAGCTCGTGATGTACACAAGAGTTAAGACTAGTACATATGCCTTAATCACGCTGAAATCATGAATTTTTATTTTTATTTTGGGTATTGTGAAATCATGAATTTTTAACTTAGTTTATTGTCACAAAAGTATGGGTGACTTGAGTGGATTCTGTGTAACTAAACCGTTCTTTAAAACCTTGTTGCTTTTTCCTATTTCTAGTCCTTCTACTTATTGTTGTCGTTTTCAAGATGAAGCAATTGAATAAGATTCAAGAATCATGATGGAACACAGTGATTTTGAATGATTAAAACTGCGTTTGATCAAAATCACAATAATTACAGCACAAAGAATGATAAAAAAAAGACTGAGATTTCGCAAACCCTTGAGAGGACTACAAACTGGAAGATGGAAAGCAGAACATCTTTAACAAGAGAACTACAAAGGAGGATGCTGAGGTGGTCCGGGGACGACCTTCTGATTTTGCAGGCTGATGCCTCCTCTTGTTCCTTCTACCTCTTTTATAGAGGGAAATACTAGCTTGCACTCATGATGCGTTTGTCTCAAGCATTTGCAATGTCCTTAATGGTGCAAATGATAGACCATTCTATTTTTAAATCAATTTTTGGCCACAAATTAATTTTTCTATTTTATTCTTGGGAAGCCAACGAGCAACGATGGATGGCGGAGAACCATGGGTAGCAAAAGATGGCGGGCAACGTTGGAGGATGGCGGCAAATAGTGGCAGGTAGCAAAGGACAGTGATGGGCAATGGAGAACGACAGAGGGTAGCATGAGGTGGCTGGCGACGGAGGACAGTGGACGTTAGCAAGTGAAGGAGGGCAACAGCTGGCATCAAATGGCTACGGCCAGCGAGCAACGGCAATGGCGAGTGGGTGATCGGCTAAGAGTTAGGGCAAGCACTAATAAGAGTTTTTATTTCTCATCTCTATTTCAAAATTAGAAAAGTAGAAAATTTTTACTTCTCATTTGTGTCATAAACTTATTTCTGGACTAAAAATTTGTTCCAAAAAATAGAAAATTAAAATTCCGTTACCAAATTTATGTTTCAAATCTGTTCCAAAAAATAAAAAAACAAATAGAAAAACAAACAAAAAGAATAGTTATTATGCACCCCTTTAATATACTAAAGCTTCTTCGGCAAATGCAAATACCGTTTAGTGAAATTTATTTCCGGGGTGCTTTGGGAATATGCAATTGCATCTCCAAAGCTCTCTAAAGGCTTTTAGCCCAAGATAGGTCCGGAAATACTTTGGAATGTTGCATTTGTAGGATGCAAACATAATTTTTTTTCTTCTAACTTTATACTCGCTCAACTTTCATAATTTCATAAATGTTTATGAAAATCCTAACTTTGCCTTAGCCACCAGTAACTCACGAGCGGCTAGCATGATGATTCAATAAAACTTCAAACTAAGTCCAAAGACTCCCTAAGTAAGAACCATTGGATCATCACTTATTCATCCACCTCCATCCTTGTGGCAGCGATTGAATTTCGCTATAAAATAGTTTGAGATTTTTTATTAAAAAAAAAGAAGAAGAATCAGTAAAAATTATTCACAAAGTATAATTTTTACCAAATGATATTTACATTAAAGTTTGCCTTTCAATGTGTGTTTAAAATACATTTTAACAAACACTATTTTGAAAAACCCCATTACTTGAAAAGCCTTTGCATTTTCTCAAAAACAATTCCCTAAAGTCGAACCAAATTCACCCTTAACGTGTTGTGTTGCCTTTCCTCCTTGTTTTTTCATAGGGTGGTTGGGATTTTTTTAATATTTAAACTTTTGACTGTAAATCTATCTCCTCTTGAAAAGTGGATTCACTTTTGAAAAGTAAATTGTTCAATAGCTATGCTTTCACCATCTCTTGAAAACTATATTTCTATCCAATTTTACGTCAAATCTACCACATATCAATCTCAATCTTATCAATTGTGCAATAGTCGATGAGTGATTAATGCCCTCAACTAAAAGACCATATATATTTCTTTCTTTTAGATCTTTTAGTTTACTTGTTTTTCCACTAGATTCTTTACGCGTGTTTGTTGCAATGGCTTTTCTACGAATCTCACGTCTCATCTAGCCTCATCTACTAATGAGAACCATTCGATTCCTTCATTGCGTACATCTCACTAGTCTTGTCTCATCTAGCCTCATCTACTAATGAGAACCATTCGATTCCTTCATTGCGTACATCTCACTAGTCTCTTCTCGTCCAACTTGGCACTCATTCATGGCAATGCTTTCAGGGTCCTCTTGAGGACTTGCTTACTGTTTGGCTCATAAGAAGTCGATTTTGATTGAAATGTAACACAATCGCAACATTACTCCATATTGTACTATGTGAAAGTTAAAAGAGTCGCTCACAGATGTTAAAAGTATAATTTGATTCATTACTTTATAACCAACTTCTGTAAATTAATTTCTATATTCTAAAGTACGAATCTCGGAATACGCCAAGAGAAATCTATTATTTGATCAAATCATTGGTCAATACAAACCCATCAATCTGCAGTTCTTCAAGACAAGTGCATAAATCATTGACGAAATCCAAGAACAACCCTCCAAAACAGCGTACACATTCAAGTAGCAAGGAACAAGCCGACCGTACCTGGTCAATGTTTTGCAGCAGCAGCAGCTATAATTCACCAATTATTCTATTTGGTTCGTGAAGCATCGTTATTCGTTCTCTCAACATCATTGGGAAGCGGAAGGATAAAGACCAGGTTTGGCCATCACGAGACCCAGACAGAGACAAACTGAACATGCCACCATCTCAAATCTATGGAGTCCCTACCTTTTTCCATCTTTTTTCCTTTTTCCATTGTCGTTTCTTTGCTTGCATTTGCAGTAAACACAGGTCAGAAAGGTGGAGTCTCTACAGCCTTAGGGTTCTTGCTTTTAGGCCAAAATAGAATAATGTTTTGTCTTATAGGGGCATGTTTCATGATTTTACTGAGGACCCCGATTAGGGAGAAAGCTAGATTCTAGCTCAATCATGACTTAATTACCATTGGTGATTATGGTCCCGGGTGATCTCAATCAATGTCATTGAATGCAAGTGAAATGGACCTCCACTAAAGTTCTAAAGAAATGTGAGACATGATTGTCTCTATTCATTACCTAAGCAGCAAGTTTTCTTTGACCCCTTTTGTTAGGTGAGCGCTGGGGATGAAACTCATATTCATTGGGGACCCATGTCATGAGCTAGTCTACTGGTCGCATGTGCTTTGATTTTTGAATTGAAAATCTCGAGGCATGAGATCAAGAGAATTGTCCTTAAGAACAAATTATTCTTTCTTGAGATAATACCAAAAAATGTATAAAATTATTGTATGGATGTTAATTCAACCTTTAATCTTTCAATTTAGCTAATTTTTTTTTGTCGGTAATTTGACCAATTTAATCATAAACATTTTCATGGTTTGCCAACATAATCATTTCAATTAATTTTGGTCGAAAATCACTAATGTAGACACCGACGGGAGTCCACGTCACACAGTCAGCATTGATGTAGGCAATTTTATGAATTTTTTTAATTTTAAATATATTTCCTTTTCTTTTTGTTTTTCTTACGGTCGATTGCCAAGCCTTGGTGATGACCCGTGGGATTGGCCACAGGCAATTGCCAGTGAGTCAAGGCTAGGCAAAGTTGGACGTTGCCAGATCTAACGAGTTCGAGCCTCTCCTATCGTCATTAAGGCCTGGCGACTAACCAAGAAAGAAGGGGAAAAATGATAGGAATAAAAACAGTAAAAAATTCAAAAATTTTATCAAAATTTCAAAAGTTTTTAAAAATTATCAATTTCAGTGATTTCTTACCAAAATTAGCTGAATAGAGTATAATGGCAAATCGTTAAAAAGGTTTAGAACTAAATTAGCCAAATTTAAAAATTTAAAATTGAATTAATAGCTATACATAAGTTAAGAATATTTTTTTTTGGTTAATTTTCCCATTATTTCATCTTGGCACCCGCATGGTCTAAATATGAAATGTCCACCAAGGTTTTCCATTAAAGTTGCATTTTTTTCCGGTTTGAAATATAGTTTTCATTCATTAAGATAAAAGATGAGTAAATACAGATGCGGGTTCAGAACATATCAAAGCCCAAAGGGCTTGTGGGTGATATAAAATCCAATTACAATTAATGCTTTTCTTACATTGCACTTTTGTGATTCAATTCGGCACCTTATTTGACTCTCGGTTGTAATGGCCCACTTTAAGACCCAAATAAAAAGCGAACCTAGGCTTGAGCTTCCCTGATAAGCAGACTAACCTTTCAAGACGCTTCTTCTACGCTTGATAAGCCATTAATCAGATCAAACTAATCTAAGATCAATTCCAAGGAGGTACTTGGGGCGCGTTTGGTAACGATTCTGTTCCCGGAGACAGATTCTGATAAGAAATTATTCTTTTTTATTCTGTTCCCGAAAACAATTTCTAAGCATTTTAAGTCGTTTGGTAACTATCCAAAATTTCTTATTCAGGAATAGAATTGCATTTAGTACCATGCTCATTGATTTTGTTCCAAATCAATTTCTTTTAATTTTTAAATAATTTTTTTATTTTTTTCCTTTCTCTCCTATTTTTCTACTTCCTCAAGTAGCCGGTCGTCGGACTGGTAACGATCAGACGAGGGCCGATAACCTCACCAAAGTGTTGCTGGCCCTCCACAAGACCAGCCCTCGTCGGTCGAGCCTCGCCGAAGTTGGGCGAGGCCCGCTTGGCCACCAGTGGGTTTGGGCGAGCCTCGCTAGGGCTAGGCGAGGCCCGCCTAGCCACCAGTGAGGCTCGGTCTCACCAGATCGCGAGGCTCGCCCAGCCTCGCCAATGGCTAGGCTTGCCTCCGACGATCTCGCCGGACCTCGCCCTGACCTGGCAAGCCTTCAGCGAGCTCGCCGGACAGGTTGTCGGCGACCGACAGCAAGGCAGCAGATAGCAGCGAATGGCGGCGGACGGTGGCGACAGCAATCATGAGATGGTAGTCAATGAAGAAGAAGAAAAGAGAAGAAGAAGAAGAAGAAGAGGAGGAGGAGAAAATGGAAGAAGAAGAAGAAGAGGAGGAGGAGAAAATGGAAGAAGAAAAAGAGAAGAGAGATTGAGTGTATACATGGTGTCTTTTGACCTTTGAGGCGAAAACTCTTGCTTGGACCAAAAAAAAGTTAACTATAAACGATGTACTTAAAGAGCATTTAAGCTAAAGTTAATGTAGTTCATGAACCAAAGAAAATCAAATTAGAGATTGCCATGGCCTTTTGCCGGTTGGGCTCGTCTGAGCCTGTGGTGTTTATGGAAGATCTGATGCAAAAAGAAATAGAAAATGCTGTCTTTGCCATAGAATGTGTGAATCAAGAAAAAAAAATATGAAAATAATCGTTAAGTAAAGGCAGGCTATAGGCTCGTGTTGCTGACCAAAGGTTTTCACTGCCTAGCAAGGGAGATTGCCATACCATCCTCAGTGCTCGAGCATTAGAGACATTCTTATCTCGACTAAGGACGGTATTAAAGCTATGCAGGAGAACTTGTCCTTCTTCTGGACTTTCTACAAAATGTCTGGATTGAAGACAAATCCAGGAAAGGCCGGGGAGATCTATACTTCTATAGGGTCTTAGCTGATCTTTCGGAAGAAATAGTGCAGGAAGTGGGTTAAAACTCGGCTCTTTCCCTGTCAGATAACTAGCACAAACTCTTCCATCCGGTAAGCTCTCAGAGAAGGAATGTAAGCTCCTCATGGACAAGATTGCAAGCAGAATTAAAAGCCAGAGTTCTCATAGGCTATCTTCTGCTGGATGTTTGCGGCTGCTTAGTTCAGTTCCCTATAGAACTCTTACCTATAAGTGTGGGGGGTTTATAGTGTTGCCAGAGAAAGTGATAAAGGCTATCGAGGGTTGTTGTAGTGCATTCTCACGGTCTGTTGTTGGTGTTTGTCTGCCAAGAAATGAAGGTGGACTGGGCCTCCATCGATGGAATAAGGCTGTTATGATGAAGCTTATACGGATGTTCACTTGCAGGAGCTGGCTCATTGTGGATAGCTTGGATTAACGCCAGTGTTATAAAAAGCATGAAAGGCTTTTGGCAATCGATATTTCCCTGCTTCTTCCTCTGAGGTTTGGAGGAAAATCTTGGAACCAAGAGATGTTATGGAGCCTCTGATTCAAGATGTCCTAAGTAGGCCTGTCAAAATAGTTCTTAAGTCCATATGTCACCTATTTAAAATATAAATAGATTATAGATAGATCACTCTAATTTTAAAGAGTCTATCTTAAATGAGTTTTAAATTTGAAGGCTAAAATAAATGGATCTAAATAGGTTGAGTTTAGAACTCATTTCCAAACCACCAAGTTAACATGCTCTCTCTTCCTCTTTAGCCTAATAGAAATATATAAAAGAAATCGAAATTTATAATTATTTTTATTTTTATTTTCCTTTTTTTCCCTTCTTCTTCCTCCGTCCATCTTCCTCAGCCGATGGCTAGCCATGGGGACTAGCTAGGTGAGGGATGAGCTCGTTGGAGGTCGGCAAAGCTCGAGCTCACAGAAGTCTAGCATTAAAGAGGTTTGACCTCACAAAACTGGCGGTGTCGAGACCTTGCCAACATTCGGTGCTGGCAAGACTCAAGCTTGCTAGCCTATGGCTAGTCGTCAATCGTCATTGTGGCCGGTGATCAACCAAAAAGAAAATGTGAAATAACTAATAATTTGATTTTTTTTTTTAGAAAATAAAAATGAAATATCAAAAGGAGTGAGAGAAAGATCAAGTTAGATTTTTTTATACCAAACAGTAGAAAATATTTTCTAATTTAATTTTATATTTTAAACAAATACTAGAAAATATTATTATTTTTTTAGAAAATGACTTGCTGAAAAACATTTTTCAAGAAATGAAAGGAGCCTCAATTTTTTTTTTTCAAATATTATAAAAATTGTCCACTAAATTTGTATTGCATGAAAGTGTCTTGGTAATATCATTTTTCTAAAAAAAAACATAAGTAACGAGCTTTTCTAAATTTGGTTAAATAGGTAAAAAAAAAAACAAGCTTTCTTAGATTTGGTTAATTGAAATAGGTTGAGTATGCATTGGGTATGGCTCGAGAAATTTCTATTACAATATATGGGTCATAAATAGATTAAATGGGTCAATTTGGGTCAGATTATTTATAATTCAACCCGACTTGGCCCGACTCAACCCACCTGTTTCACAATCTAGTCATAAACGATGGTAGTGGTAAAGGCCATTTCGCATGGTTCGATTCTTGGCAACCCATGGGGGCCCTTTGCTGCATAGATCCTCTAGAGTTGTCCACTTGAAGTTCTATCTTTACAGGACGAAACAACAGAAGCGTTGCTGGCCCTCAGTGAGGCCAACCCTCGTCGGCCAAGCCTCGCTGGCAACTGGGCGAGGCTTGCCCAACCTCGCCAGATCTAGCAAGGTCGAGCCTCGCTGAAGCTGGGCAAGGCCCGCTTGGCCACCAGCGGGTTTGGGTGAGCCTCGCCAGAGCGAGGCGAGGCCTGCCTAGCCACCAGCAAGGCTCGGCCTTACTAGATCACGAGGCTCGTCCAGCCTCGCCGATGGCTGAGCTTGCCTCCGACGAGCTCGCCGAACAAGTTGTCGGCGGACAGTTGTCGGCGGCCGGCGGCGGCGTAGTAGACGTCGGCGAATGGTGGCGACGGTGGCGAATAGCAATCACGAGATGGTAGTTGATGAATAAGAAGAAAAGAGAAGAAGAAGAAGAAGAAGAGAAGAAGAAGAAGAAGAGGAAATGGAAGAAGAAGAAGAGTTGGTTTTTATTTTTAGATTTGTTCCCGGAGCAATAATTAATTTTTTTTTTATTATTCTTGATTCTGTTCCAAATCTACTTCCGAGAACAAAAAAAATAGAAATTTATTCCCGGGAACAAAAATTTTACCAAATGCAATTTATTCCAAAACTACTCCGGAAACAAAAAAATTAGAATCGGATACTATTTGGATGGTTACCAAACAGCCCCTTAAACGACATTTGAAGAATTTTATGGTTTCCAGCGGAGCCAAAGCTTCTGTTTGAGCAGCAGACTACGCCATGAAAATTTGCGTGAAGCCATCCCCGAGAAGGCCGACACATGCATGTTATGGCTCCATTGTTTGTCCCTTCCAAGAAAGCCCCCTCAATGTTCAGCTTTAAGACACTCTTTTTAAGTGGTTTTCAAACTCGATCCAATGCTTGTATGAGCTCGATTTTTTCTTTGGATCTAGTTATCCAGTGAGTAATACTTTCATGTGTAGTCCAAGGAGCATCCACTAGCTTCACTGGGTCTGGGACTTGTGTTCAAAGCACAACATTGTTCCTTTCCTTCTAAATTAACCAGAGAAAGATGAAGAGAAAATTGAGAGACACCAAGTAATGTTGACAATTAATAGGCCATTCATCAATTCCAGACAAATCCGAGTTCGATATGGTGATGTCTAGGGCCGAATGAGGTTAAAACACCGATGTGAGAAATCAAAATTTGACTCCCTTGCTACTTTCATCTCGAAGTGCACTGCTTCATCAAACATACTACAAACTTTGTCTTAATCTAGTATTGGCCAGATATTACTGGAGTAGCTTGATATTCCCAGATATGTACTTACCATCACAGTGAGTGCATTGCCACCATACATTCTAGAACATAGTTGACCTAATATTCTAGTGATGCATTTAGATTTGATTCTAGATTGTCGTTAGTACCGTGCATGGGCTAGAATTATTCGGGTGCTTGTATGGCTAACCGTGATTGTCTTTCCTCACATTAAGCTTTCTTACTTTTGACATCCATTTATTCTATTCCTGTATGATTGGTTCAATTATTTATGTGGAACTGGGAACTAGACTGTTTATTGCCGGTTTCTAAAATTGACAATCAAGAACCTCTCAAAACTAGCCGACCCAACTCTCAAATTGGACTAGGACCGTGCTCACCCTTAATAACCACGTTTAAACTTGGCATGCTCTACTTGTATATTTTAGGTGTTTACATATATTATTGTCGGGCATATATTATATGTGCTATTAACTTGTGGAAAACTTGACTTGAAACTTCTTGCACTGTATGCATATAACATTCTTACCCATTTTCAATTTTTTTTTTTTTTTAAAGAGAGATTATGCGACATTGGAATATTTATCATGGCAGGACAATTGGGTCAGTCCACCTAAAAGATCCGAACTCTGTTGTTTTAGGACAAAAGCAACTCAGCTTTTTAAAGGGGTCAACAAAAGGCAAGAACTTTTTAGATTTGAGGCAAATCTGGCCAATGTCCATTATCGGCATTCCAAACGGAAATATTCCGTTAGACATCCTTAAAACTTTCCGTTTCCCCCTCTTTCTATATGGGCAACTATATTTTTCACATTCTATATTATTAATTCCACCTAATTTTCACCAAAAAGATAAATTTGCCATTGATCATTCAATTACAATTTAAGGTGGTGGCCTCAAATTTACTTACTTTCCTTCCTTTTTCAGCATTTATATTCCTATATACCACTTAGGTTCTATTTGCCATTATTAAAAATTTCACATATTTTTTTTTGTGGGCATTTCATGTATATCATATGTTTTCTTTTTCTTTTTTTTTTCTTTTAGATTATACTTCTGTAGAAATTAGTTTAGTCAATAAAAAAAAAATCTGAGAAACCTAATTATTTTATTTGTTGTCTAGCAAATTTGTGGTTTAATTGTGGAGTAGAATCCATAAAAATTTTAACAATTTTAACACAATCACTTGTTTATAAACTTTCACTTCTAAGATTAGATTTTTTTTTTTCTTGAGGAAATATTCCTTTAACTCACTTTGTCCCAAATTTGGTTCTTTTATATTTTTGGCAAAAGTCACTAAAAAGCCTGAAGTATGCCCACTGTGGCACATTCATCATAAATTTTTTTCCTATGATAAAAAAAAATCACAAACTTGTGCATATGTGATGCATTTACCATCCATCAAAATTCTATGAATAAGAACTATTAAAAATCTACCTATATGGATGCTTAGAAAGTAAACAATGTTGACATGGCGCTCACGTGACTTAAGCGAAATAAAAAACGATATTATTTTGACTAAAAAATACCTAATGGAACCTTAATAGAGTGTAATGTATTACATAGGTTTGGGGCTTTTTTATATCACAAGAAAAAAATTAGGATATATATGTCACAATGGCATAGTTTGGGATTTTTGATGTTACCAAAAAAAAACCTTCAGTAAATATGTCTCAGCTTCTTGTTGATGTCTTAAGCCAGCATTTCTCACTTACGAACTGTTATGGACGCACACACGAGGAAAACTGGACACCGAAATCACTTATACAGTGCAAGAATTGAAAGAGAGTTTTCTCTATCGATTCTACCTCTCTTTCGAAGTGAAGAGAGATTGAGTGTATACATGGTGTCTTTTGACCTTTGAGGCGAAAACTCTTGCTTGGACCAAAAAAAAGTTAACTATAAACGATGTACTTAAAGAGCATTTAAGCAAAAGTTAATGTAGTTCATGAACCAAAGAAAATCAAATTAGAGATGGCCATGGCCTTTTGCCGGTCGGGCTCGTCTGGGCCTGTGGTGTTTATGGAAGATCTGATGCAAAAAGAAATAGAAAATGCTGTCTTTGCCATAGAATGTGTGAATCAAGAAAAAAAAAATATGAAAATAATCGTTAAGTAAAGGCAGGCTATAGGCTCGTGTTGCTGACCAAAGGTTTTCACTGCCTAGCGAGGGAGATTGGCATACCATCCTCAGTGCTCGAGCATTAGAGACATTCTTATCTCGACTAATGCTGGTATTAAAGCTATGCAGGAGAACTTGTCCTTCTTCTGGACTTTCTACAAAATGTCTGGATTGAAGACAAATCCAGGAAAGGCCGGGGAGATCTATACTTCTATAGGGTCCCAGCTGATCTTTCGGAAGAAATAGTGCAGGAAGTGGGTTAAAACTCGGCTCTTTCCCTGTCAGATAACTAGCACAAACTCTTCCATCTGGTAAGCTCTCAGAGAAGGAATGTAAGCTCCTAATGGACAAGATTGCAAGCAGAATTAAAAGCCAGAGTTCTCATAGGCTATCTTCTGCTGGATGTTTGCGGCTGCTTAGTTCAGTTCCCTATAGAACTCTTACCTATAAGTGTGGGGGGTTTAGTGTTGCCAGAGAAAGTGATAAAGGCTATCGAGGGTTGTTGTAGTGCATTCTTACGGTCTGTTGTTGGTGTTTGTCTGCCAAGAAATGAAGGTGGACTGGGCCTCCATCGATGGAATAAGGCTGTTATGATGAAGCTTATGCGGATGTTCACTTGCAGGAGCTGGCTCATTGTGGATAGCTTGGATTAACGCCAGTGTTATAAAAAGCATGAAAGGCTTTTGGCAATCGATATTTCCCTGCTTCTTCCTCTGAGGTTTGGAGGAAAATCTTGGAACCAAGAGATGTTATGGAGCCTCTGATTCAATATGTCCTAAGTAGACCTGTCAAAATAGTTCTTAAGCCCATATGTCACCTATTTAAAATATAAATAAATCATATATCGGTCACTCTAATTTTAAAGAGTATCTTAAATGAGTTTTAAATTTAGAGGCATAGATAAATGGATCTAAATAGGTTGAGTTTAAAACTCATTTCCAACCCACTAAGTTCACATGGTCTCTCTTCCTCTTTAGCCTAATAAAAATATATAAAAGAAATCGAAATTTATAATTATTTTTATTTTTCTTTCCCCTTTTTTTCCCTTCTTCTTACTTCTTCCATCTTCCTTGGCCGATGGCTAGCCATGGGGATAGCTAGGTGAGGGACGAGCTCATTGGAGGTCGGCAAAGGTTGAGCTTGCCGACGTCCGGCATTAAAGAGGTTTGACCTCACAAAACTAGCGGGTTGAGACCTTGCCAACATTCGGTCTGGCAAGACTCAAGCTTGCTAACCTTGAGCCTATGCTATGTCAGTCATCGGTCATCGTTGTGGCCGGCGATCAAGGAAAAAAGAAAATGTGAAATAATTAATAATTTGATTTTTAGAAAATAAAAATGAAATATCAAAAGGAGTGCAGAGAGAAAGATCAAGTTAGATTTTTTATACCAAATGGTAGAAAATATTTTCTAATTTAATTTTAGATTTTAAACAAATATTAGAAAATATTATTATTTTTTTAGAAAATGACTT
The DNA here is from genome assembly GCA_016097595.1 of Eucalyptus pumila. Classification (NCBI taxonomy): domain Eukaryota; kingdom Viridiplantae; phylum Streptophyta; class Magnoliopsida; order Myrtales; family Myrtaceae; genus Eucalyptus; species Eucalyptus pumila. The sequence goes on from CM027848.1 coordinate 52,337,113, forward strand.
ATTGAAAAAACATTTTTCAAGAAATGAAAGGAGCCTCAATTTTTTTTTTTCAAATATTATAAAAATTGTCCATTAGATTTGTATTGTATGAAAGTGTCTTGGTAATATCATTTTTCTAAAAAAAACATAAATAACAAGCTTTTCTAAATTTGGTTAAATAGGTAAAAAAACAAGCTTTCTTAGATTTGGTTAATTGAAATAAGTAAAAGAAATTTTATTATAATTAGGTTAATTGGAATAGATTAAACATTGGATATGGGTCAGATTATTTATAATTCAATAAATAATCGACTCAAGGTTAAATGTTTCACAATTTAAGTCATAGACGATGGTAGTGGTAAAGGCCATTTCGCATGGTTCGATTCTTGGCAACCCATGGGGGCCCTTTGCTGCATAGATCCTCTAGAGTTGTCCACTTGAAGTTCTATCTTTACAGGACGAAACAACAGAAGTCAGAGCTGCTAGATCGAACGATGTATCATTACTGGTCCTGTAATTTCAAGTCGAGTTATTTCTCCTAATATCAAGGGCAGACATATTACCTGAGATGGAAAGCGACTCCTCCAAAGCAAATTCTCAGTTTCGGTAGCCCTCGACCATTCATCCGACTTAAAAAGGGGTTCTTGTTTAGCAACTTGTTTGCACCCTAAGGTGATCAAATCTGAGGTCAAAGAACGAAAGTCAAGAAGCTGATGCGATTGACTATTCAAGACTACTGCTGTAGGACCCCTAAATACAAGGAGGGATCTCTTAAATCGGGCGCAACAAAACGATAAAGTTATCGAATCAACAAAGTTGAGAGACTAACCGTGAGTATTGATCGAGTAATAAAATGTGTTGGGCATGAACAAGGAGAGAAGGAAAATGCTACGTTGACCAATACATATAATCTAATATTAATTATGAATACAATTTAAATTGAACATTGAAATTAATGGTGATAAGTTAATATAATTGATTTAGAAATAGTTTTCGATTATCGATTTTTGAGTGACAGTTGAGTCTGCATCAATAAAATCAATGTTAGTTGTGTTGAGAGAACAGTTATAATCGTTAAATATGGACTCGAAATATGATTTCAATGAGCAAGGATGGTTATCAAGGGATGCCAGTCACCCGTGGACCGTAGAAGGAGTGCATCTGCACAGGATGAGCATGCACGAGCACTGGAAATACAAGATTTACTTATTTTACTAGAAAGAAAGAAGGTAAAAAGAAAAAGAAAATTGATCCATCCAGGCCGTTCAAAGGAGAATCCAATTCACCCATAGCTGTCCGATCCGTCTACCGCCAAGGTCTTCGTTCCTACATATATAGAACCTCGTTCCTCTTATCCTCGTCTTCTCCGAAGCTAGGGTTTGCGGAGAACTCGGCACCGCCCGGCACGAGCGCTAAAGATCTGGAGCGACCCAACGCTTCGTGAAGTGGGCAGTTCAGGAATCTCGCAGCATGACGACCCAGATCAGCAAAAAGAGGAAGGTCAGTCCCTCGGATGCTTTGGCCTCGTGCTTTCGTTCCTGCTGTTTCTTGCCACCGAAAATGAACTCTAGTGGAGGAACAATGCTCTGTTGATTCGGGTTTTTGATGGGTGTCGCGTTGATGTGCAGTTCGTAGCTGACGGAGTGTTCTTCGCGGAGCTCAACGAGGTCTTGACCAGGGAGCTCGCCGAGGATGGGTACTCCGGTGTGGAGGTCAGGGTCACGCCTATGCGGACCGAGATCATCATCAGAGCCACCCGCACGCAGAACGTTCTCGGTCTGTTCCGCAGTTGCTTTTTCTTCGCGTTCTGATTCTGTAACGAATGTTGGGTTTTTGCTATTGGTTGTGTTTGTAGTTGGTTCTTGTGTTGCTGATTGTGGGTTCTGCGATTAATGTGCAGGAGAGAAGGGGAGGAGGATTAGAGAGCTGACTTCGGTGGTGCAGAAGCGGTTCAAGTTTCCGGAGAATGGCGTGGAGTTGTATGCCGAAAAGGTGAATAACAGAGGGCTGTGCGCTATTGCCCAGGCCGAGTCCCTCCGGTACAAGCTCCTCGGTGGGCTCGCCGTGCGCAGGTAGATGCGTGTTCTGAATTGTCGTTCTTACAGCTCGATTTGTGTTGTTTTTGATGCTATGGTTGTGTTGATCTACTGGTGGTGACGCGATCTGCTAGCGGCTACTGCTGTTATACACTCTGTTTCACTGTTTTCGTGGACCTTGTGTGTCCTTTGTGATCTATGATCAAGTGTCCTTGGACAGGTTTTTTTAGAGGTATGCATGTAGACTAGACATGGTTGTATACTGTTGGAGCTGCTTTTGTGGGGTTGCTTTGGTTTGTTTCACCTCATGTCTCTTTTTCCTGTAGTTTGAGATTTTTCTCATTTAAGGGCGGCAATTTTTGCTCTAATTCTATTGCTTGGCCCTCTAATGCTTTGTTGAATCACAAGTTGGAAGCTTTGTATATGGCTTCACTGCATATGCATTTTGAATCTCAAGTAGTGATATTTTTAAGTGGAATCGTTTATGCTCTTTGTGTGAGGTTTCCATCTGCAATCCTTCATTGGCCTGCTCTTTTTTTCCCTTTTCTGTTCTTGTTTTGGAAGATGGTACTTCAATTTTGAGTTCATGTCATCATCCTTGTGGACCATTTCTCCCTTTTCATGCAGTAACTTTGGGGAGGGTATACGATGGAATATTTTATTCCCACTTAGTTCATTTCTATCTTGTAACTTTAGTGATATCCTCCTTTCTCCATAATTAGGACTGGTTGCCTCCTGCTTTCCTCTTTAAATTGTTCTGCTCTGAGACTGATACTGTCATCTATAAAGCAAATAGGTGTTTCCAGTACCAAGTTTGTGTCGGAAGATGACTAAATGAGCAATGCATTTCTAAGCCATTTTCACTTTGACACAGTTCAAGCGTAACTTTTGTGGCTTGGTAATGCTATATTTGCTACATTTCTAAGCCATTTTCCTTTCTCCATAATCAGGACTGGTTGCTCCTGCTTTCCTCTTTAAATTGTTCTTCTCTGAGACTGATACTGTCATCTATAAAGCAAATAGGTGTTTCCAGTACCAAGTTTGTGTCGGAAGATGACTAAATGAGCAATGCATTTCTAAGCCATTTTCACTTTGACACAGTTCAAGTGTATCTTTTGTGGCTTGGTGATGCTACATTTGCTACATTTCTAAGCCATTTTCCTTTCTCCATAATTAGGACTGGTTGCCTCCTGCTTTCTTCTTTAAATTGTTCTGCTCTGAGACTGATACTGTCATCTATAAAGCAAATAGGTGTTTCCAGTACCAAGTTTGTGTCGGAAGATGACTAAATGAGCAATGCATTTCTAAGCCATTTTCACTTTGACACGGTTCAAGTGTATCTTTTGTGGCTTGGTTATGCTACATTTGCTTCAATTTATTATCCTAAAACCTGAATGTTAATTTATATGATGGGAAGTTAGATGACATTACTAATCATTGTGATTGCTTCATATACGATCCAGGGCTTGTTATGGTGTTCTGCGGTTCGTTATGGAAAGTGGAGCAAAGGGTTGTGAGGTTAGTTACTGAATGCCATCCTGTGATGCCCCCGACTTGTTTTCTCAGGCCATAGTGGATTTCATTTGCTGAAATTTCTGAATGATTTATAGGTAATTGTCAGTGGGAAGCTGAGGGCTCAGCGTGCCAAGTCAATGAAGTTCAAGGATGGCTACATGATTTCTTCTGGTCAGCCAGTCAACGAGTACATTGATTCCGCCGTTAGACACGTTCTCTTGAGACAGGTATGTCCTTAAGTGCAATTTCATGGTCATCGCCACAGCAACAACTAAAGGAAATGCACAAGGCATGCGTGCACAGCTTGCATCTGCATCAACTTCTAATGTGTATGGCGGTTTTTCTCTGTTGGTTCAGGGGGTTCTTGGTATTAAGGTCAAGATTATGCTTGACTGGGACCCCAAGGGAAAACAAGGTCCCATGACGCCTCTGCCCGATCTCGTGACCATTCATCCCCCCAAGGACGAAGAGCTGTACACGAGGCCCGTAACGGAGACCCCGGACATCATCGACGTTGCTGTACCAGTGGTCTAAACTTATGATGTGTAGTAAATTTTTGTCGCGGTTGATGTTCGCCCTTCGACATTTTTAGGGCCTTTGGTTGCTGATGTTGCTGGACAAAGAGATTTGCCAGATGCTTTCGTGTTGTTTATCCACCCATAAGTTGTGATACGCAGATGCTTGCGCCCATCAATGTATTCTTTATCTGTCTACATTCGGGTTCCACTGTTCTTGGCCTCGTGACGCATTTAGGTCGGTTCGCCTAGGTCTTGTTCGAGATTATTTCTTCGACGAAAATGGTGATGACTTTTTGAGTAAAATTTCTTGCACGAGTCGGTACATCTTGTAGCGTCAAAGAAGGAATTTGCATTTTCCATTGATTGAATGAATGGTGAGGCCGAGCCAGGTGCTTTTAGCTTTATCTGTCCCCAACAAATCGATCGATTGTCCAATGATAGGCAGACGACAAATTTTGCCCTCTTGTCTTTTCCTTCACTGTACCACATCAATTCCTAACTGCGCTTTATAGAAAAGTCGTGCATGTAATCCGATTTTTGGATGGGTAGGTTTTAGGCTGCTGGAATTTATTTTCAGTTTTTAGAATTCATAATTTATTTGCCTGGAAACCGATTTTGAAACCTATTCTCTTTTACCATTTGGATTTCAAGGTATACTTGAAAATATGTTTTTCTTTTGTTCGTTTTTTTTTTTATAGCAAAATATTATGACTAAAGTGAAAGATAAATGGGGCCGAACGAGCAAAGACGAGTCAGGAACAAGCAAAGATTGTGAGGTCTGGAGCAAGCCACGAGCAAGAGAGGAGGGTGTATCACGAGAGAGAGAGAGAGAGAGAGAGAGAGAGTTGTAGGTGTTTGGGTGAGGTTGAGTAGAGAGAGAGAGATGGAGATAAAAATGTCAAGGGGAAAATTAAGATTTTGACTTTACAAAAGCAATTCCAACTACGGTCTGACTATTGGGTGAATTTTCACTCGAAACTGAAAATGAGACCGGTTTTTAAGGTGATCAAATGCAATTTTTCAATAGAACCAATTCAGTTTACTCGAAATCAGAAACCAAACAAATATTAAGAAGTAAAACCAACTTGATTGCACAATCTTAATGTGTAGTATATTAATGTGATGTCCCACCTTCAATTAAGTAATAGTCACAATGATGGATTAATGTTGCAATTAATGAATTTATATCTATCTGCCCAAATATTATGTTTATATGATGTGTATTGTAAGTTTCAAATACGACCAAATTTTTTTTTTTGTAAGTTTCAAAATATTATTTTATTCTTACCCCAAAAAATATTATTTATTTTATTCCGGGAGAAAAAACTTTTGAACCTAATAAAAAAGTATTCGACCAATAAAAAAAAAAACCTAATTAAAAAGTAGAAAATTAACAAAATGGGATTCGCAGCCGTACACAACCGTTCGAACCATTAAAAACCCAAATCCAACCTCCTCTTCTTCCCGGTCGGTTCCCTCCACCTGCTTTTCCCCGCCATCTCTCTCTCTCTCTCTTTTTCTCTCTCTGCGATTCTCTCGAACACGTCAAGTTCGTCATCGCCATCTCCGCATTGACCCGAAGTCAATCTCCCTAGGGTTCTCGATCGCCGTTCCCGGACCCCTCGAATCGACGGCGCGACCGGATCCGGCCGGGGAGAAGCGATGCCGGTGAGCCTGACGCCGAACGCCATCCCGGCCATCAACGGCGGCGACGTCGACTCGAAGCCGCTGGTCCAGGTCGTCGACGTCAGGCCGGTCGGCGGGAGCGGCGGCCAGGAGCGGCACCGCCTCCTGCTCTCCGATGGCGCCTCCTCCCAGCACGCGATGCTCGCCACGCAGCTCAACGACCTCGTCAAGTCCGGCCGCGTCCGCACGGGCTCCGTCGTCCAGCTGATCGACTACATCTGCAGCGTCGTCCAGAACCGCAAGTGAGTAACGCCGCCGTTTCGCTCCGTGATTTTGGACTTGAATGTGATGGTCATTGATTTTAGTGAATTTGGAGTGGCCGGTCGATGTAGAGTCTTGGTGTTCGATCGTATGGAGAGAGAGGTCTGTCGGTGAGCGATGATTTCGACATTACCTGAAGATGAAGGTCGCTACTCCTTGAATTGCTGATATGAGTGCTCTGTTGATTTGTGTGTTATTAAGTATGATGTTGTTGATCAATATAGCTCTTAGATATATAGTATAATGCTTTTGATGATGCAGAGCTGCCTTACCAGAACTGGAAAAGTAAAGGATAGAAATGGTGTTTAAATGCTCGAAAGTTGCTTTGAATGAGTCGTTTTAGCAATCTATCTTGGAATGGCTATTGATCAAATTGAATGTGTTCTGAAATGATACATGTTAGGAGTGGACAAGAACCTGCGATGTCCTTAGATTTGAGTTTGTGCATTTAGGTGTTTAGATTGTGCAGCAATGTAATTGGTTGAGTAAGTGCTTAGTTTGTAATGTTCAGGGTATACGGAATATATCTTTGTCGAAACTTGTCTGAGAACTAGCAAGAACGGGTTCAAGAATTGTAGAAAATTTTATCATGGTTTTTCTGGTGTTGTATAGAAGCAGCATGAAGTTTGCAGTCTTGGAAGAAAGGAAAGTAAAAACTTACACAACGACAATATATTGGTACCCGTTCAAAGAGTGATAGATCAAGACCTTGACTGTTGAGAATTAGTTGTATTTCAACAATTCATTTGCTTGTTACGCCGACAAATCAAACTGAAATGCCTCATTGTTTTCATTTAATTAGTTGGCATCTATGTTCTTGTGAAGTGAAGAGATCTTAACTTTGATTTCCAGGATCATTGTTGTGCTAAACATGGAGACCATTATACCAGACTGTGAAATCATTGGAAACCCAAAAATGTATCCTGAGACCAACGCAGCAGCTCAGAAAGTGCTGCCTAATATCAACACTGGGAATGTTCAGAGGTTCAGTAATGACAATATCAATGGCAGAAATCCTTTACAAAATGCACAGAATTTCCAATCAGCTGTTCAACCTCCTCCCCGAGCAAATGCTGTGCAGAATATGCAAAGTTTTCGACCAACTGTTCAACCTCCATATCAGCCTCCACCAAACTACAGAAATCGTGGCCCAGTTATGAAGAATGAGGCACCTGCACGCATCATACCTATTGCTGCTCTCAACCCTTATCAAGGCAGGTGGGCCATAAAGGCAAGAGTCACTGCAAAAGGAGATCTTCGCCGATATAATAATGCACGTGGTGATGGAAAGGTTTTCTCCTTTGATCTCCTTGATTCTGATGGGGGAGAAATTCGGGCAACGTGCTTCAATGCTGTCGTTGATCGTTTCTACGATATAATTGAGGTAGGAAAAGTCTACTTGATCTCAAAAGGTAGCTTGAAACCTGCACAAAAGAACTTTAATCATCTGAAGAACGAGTGGGAGATTTTTTTGGAGGCCACTTCGACTGTGGATGTTTGTCCCGAGGAAGATGCTTCGATTCCACAACAGCAGTTCTCCTTCAGACCTATTAGTGACATTGAGAATGCTGAGAATAATTCTATTATTGATGTTATTGGAGTTGTTGTATCTATCAACCCCTCTGTTCCAATCTTAAGAAAAAATGGTATGGAAACTCAGAGAAGAAATCTGAATCTGAAGGATGGATCTGGAAGGACTGTGGAATTAACTCTCTGGGGTGAGTTCTGCAATAGGGAGGGTCAGAAAGTGCAAGAGATGATTGATTCTGGATTCTTTCCAGTTTTGGCTGTCAAAGCTGGGAAAGTCAGTGACTTCAGTGGAAAATCTATCGGTACCATTTCTTCCACACAGCTTTTTATTAATCCGGATATTCCAGAGGCTTGTAGTCTGAGAAGCTGGTTTGATTTTGGGGGGAAGGATGCGGCTTCTCTGTCCATTTCCAGGGAAATCATGTCCGGAGGATCCAAGAATGAGATACGTAAGACCGTGTCTCAAATCAAAGAAGAAGGCCTTGGAAGATCAGATAAGCCAGATTGGATCACAGTGAAGGCGACAGTATCTTTCATCAAGACTGATACTTTCTGCTACACAGCTTGCCCATTGATGATTGGAGATAGACAATGTAATAAGAAAGTGACGAGGGCAGGAAACACAAGATGGCTGTGCGATAGGTGCAACCAAGAGTTCGAGGAGTGTGATTACAGGTATCTCCTCCAAGTCCAAATACAAGATCATACCGGATTGACTTGGGTGACTGCTTTCCAGGAATCCGGTGAAGAGATATTGGGTTTCTCGGCCAAGGAGTTGTTCATGCTCAAACAGCAGGACGATGAAAGATTTGCCGAGACCATCCGAAGTAAACTTTTCTATCAGTTTCTATTCAGGCTAAAAATAAAGGAGGAAACATATGGAGATGAACAGAGAGTGAAGATCACCGTAGTAAAGGCCGATAAGGTTAACTACTCTTCGGAGAGCCAATACATGCTAGATTTGATTTCGAAAGTCTCGTGATAATCAAGAACAAAGGTTCTGGGTGATTAATAGGTGGCTCTCTGTTTTAAGAGAGAATTAATAAGCAGTAGCATTCTTTCCCACCAGATTATTCTTTATCATCAAGTGACTTGAGTTTTAGACAAATATAATTGTTTTAGCAAACCTGTAACGTAGGAACAATTGAAAGGTCTTTGTTCTTTGAAAAATCATGTATCAGTTCATTTCTCCCGCCGTAGATTTTTTTCTCGGTGGTCTGAAAGAGGGTTTCTAAGATGTTCTTTTGAGGCAAAGAGCAAATAAAAAAACAGCGACCCGTTTCTTTCATGTGCCAAAATGGAACTCACAAATTTCACATTTCATCAGCTTTCCGAGGGCAATGTTACAGCTAAAAGAAGTGACAGATTACAAATACAGTACAGAGATCAGTACAGAAAGCATCAACACGACAGAGAAATCACATGAGTAAAAGAATCTCCCCCCTCTCTCTCTTTCTCCTCTCAGCTTCTCTTAACGGGGTCGAAGTTGGAGACGCCAATCACGGCACCGATGATGGCACCGAGCACAACCCCACCGGCCACGATGCTGAGCAAGAAGTTCTTGAGGGAGGGAGAGAGCCCGGACCCGGCTGCCTCGGCCACTTCCGGGACCACCATCGAGGCCGTGAGCGCGGCTGCGGTCAATCCCGTGATGGCCTTCTCCTTCAGCGAAGCCCTGACTTCGAATTTCCCGCTGCTCTTCGACCCCGGGATTGGCTTTGTTGATCTCACGGGCAATGGCTTGAAGAAGCTGTCGGAGTTCGGCATCTTCTTTTGCCCGGCAAAGGCTAACGGCATAGCCATCGAAACTGCAGAGGTTGAAGCCATTGTTCTGTCAAAATCTCACCTCACCCTCTCCCTCTCTCTCTCTCTAGTTTCAGTCGTTTTGGCCTCTGCAAGTATTAACTGTTAAATGGTGAACAAGCTGTTGAATGGATGGTTTTGAGAGGGAGGAAGGGACAATGTGAGGTGGAAAATAGAGAAGATCCCAATCGGCTTGGTCCATGGAGAGGCTTGTCCGACGTGGCAGGCTCTCCTTTTAGGGTAGATGGATAAGGTTATCTTCACTTAGCCCAAGCGCCCAATCACCATCAAGCTAGTGATGTCCTGGAGTCTGGAATGTTGGTTGAAGCTTCCAGGGCCATAACATTTGCCCAGAACCGTGAATAGATGTATACATTTTATGGGCTTGCATTAGCCCAATGAGTCTCGACATAACTCAGCACGGAGAGATGGGGCGACTCGGTAAAGTTATTCGCACCGAAATAAATTAACATAGAAATGAGAGCAATCCGAACTCGAAACAATATGTCGATTCATTCTTTTAGGGCCAAATTTTCATCACCAAATGTTTGAAACTCGAGAGTTGCTCGACGATCATAACGGAGTGATTTTCTTATGATGCAACCATCAAAACGACGCAAGATCCGATTGCCACTCATGCAGCGGGAAAGGGAAGAGTTCAAACATGGGGTTCGTGAGGCGGCTCCTCTCGACCGTGCGAAAGACTGTAGATTAGATTGTGTCCATTGTCACTGGGTCTAGAAGATACATGCATCATCGGTTCAACGGATCATGCTAATGTGTGTAGCATCACTTGCTTCGTGAAAGCTCTCGTTCCTCCTTGCATTTTGCCGAGAATCCCAGTGACTTTCCACGGAGTAAGGAGAGAGAAAATCGATGCATACTTGATGCAAAGTGCACTCAGTGGCAAACAGTGCACGCATTGGAAAAAACAGAACAGGATCATTCCAATAAACTATGATCATACCAAGCCAAAAGAAATGACAGAAGTAAAAGTAAAGGTTAAACAAAATCAAACGAATTGAATGCAGCAAAAGAATAAGAATCGAATAACTCCATTGCTCTTTGATATCATATACAGTTTCTTCATTAAAAATATAAGGGATGAGCCGTGCATTCCCGTCGGCCAAAAGGAGGAGAGCTGGCTCGTTTGTTTAACATTTCCAGTGAACACGGAGTAAATTCTGCTCCTTTGGGATATAAGCACATGAAAATGGAGTTCAGCACCAACCAAATACATCTGCGGTTCACACGATATGAGCGCAAACCTGTCAAACAAATTATACAGCAGAGAGTAAAGATAGTATTCCAAAAGAAGTGGATATCGTGATATACCGGATGCTTCATTAATCATCAAGCCTTAAGCATTTTCCTGGACCAACGATCTTTTAACCAAATCTAACCTAATGATATACTGAAAGACTAGTCTGAAATACGATGCTAAGTTTCACTGCCTTAGAGGAGTTAAAAACAAAAATAGAAGCATAGCTTATGAAAGATTGAATCAGATCCAACACAAGAAATACCGTGACTTCACACTGGCAATTTTCAGATTATAGATGTTAATGTTTAGATGTCCTGGTTTGAGTGAGGAACACACACGGTGACACACTAATCAAGGGAAGAAAAAAGAAGGCACATACTTGCAGCTAACTAGGAACTTGCTGGATGAGTCAAAACCGTCCATTAGCAGCCATTGATCCAGTATAGCTGACTTGAACTTCTTGAGGGAGCAGACTGTACTTAATACCGAGTTCTTCAAAGAGTTTCTTGAGTTCCAGCACAAGCTCCGACCTGCGGCTGCTCTTATCACCGTAGTTTTGGAAATTGATCGTGTGATTAACGTAAAGGCCCAACTTCAACTTGTTAACATCCTCGATCTCCTTAACCACAACACTGTGAGCGGGACGCCAGTGTTTAGGCCTGCTTTCCAAGTACCTGGCATTTACACCCAATGAATGCCATTCAATTGAAGGAATGGACAAATATTCATATAGAAGAGCATATTCCACAGTACTAATGTCCACCTATATTCTCTATAAATAAAAATAGCAACGTGACTATCTTTTGTGAATTTTGATAACCTACATCTTGAAGAGTCAAAAGCATAAACTTTATCACAAAAAAGATGCAAAAACATTATGAAAAATGGAAAGCGTACTTGATGTCTCGTGAATATTACAAAATATCTTGATATGAAGCAACTCGATCCGATAACATCATTGTTTCTATTGTGTAGCTGTGCCTTTCTTCATATTAAAAAAGGGGCTGCTCTATTTCGTCAGATAGGATTCACAAAAGCCCAATGCTGACACCGAATTCTAAACAACCAGGACACCATCCACAGACTAATAATGAATAAATATCTGCAATTCATAACGGATGTTTTATGCCGCACCTCATCATAATCGACATGGTTGATTATGCATGCAAAATGTACTGCCTGAATTTGAGATGCAGAGACTGCAGATGACATACGTTTTAATTCTAGATTTTAGATCTCCAATTTTCTCGACTGAAGTAGCGAAGTCAACAGTGAACTCCACCGAATCGCTCATTTCTGGGCTCCTATAGTAATTGCTGATAGGTTTAGTTGCCAAAACTGAATTTGGGTAGAATATCTTTTCACCATCATATTTCAAGAAGATTGTAGTCAAAATATTCATCTCTTCAACCAACATCTGCAAAGGAATCAAAATGTCAGCCAGACTGTTGCCCGACACAATATAATCTTGTAGAGTTGTAGGATTAATAAGTCACCTGCACTCCATCAATTACGCAACGGTCACCCACATCAAAGGGATGCATTATAAAGACGAATATGATGGCTTCGAAAACGGTTTTGGCTGTGTTACCAAACATAAACACCACGAGCAAAAGCTGAGATGATATGAAGACGAGTACTTGTGTCGTCATAAATCCCATCAAAAGTAACCAGATAATGATGATCACAATGAGCAAAATTCCTGAAGCAAGCGTATTCAGCTCGTCTATGGCTGTTTTTGTGTCGTTTAAGGAGAGGGCAAGAGATTTACGCTCAAGATACACATTTACCTGCAATGACAAATTACATTGTCAGCTCCACAAGTTAAATAATCATCTCAATGGCCTGTGTCAAAAATCTTAAATTGTTGCTTTTGATGTCCGAGAACCTTCCTGAGGAAGAAGCACTCGATGACTCATTCCTCTTTGGTAAACTTGTGGACCTAGGGAAGGAAGTCCAAATGAATACTTTTGGTTAGAGTATAGTTTCATGTGCATCCTAGGACAAAAATCAAACTCTGGGTCTCAGATGCATGGTCTCAGTACTCTCTTAGGATCTCAGCAACTCAAATACGTAAAAGACCTTGCAATTCTTTTAACTCCAAAGGACCCCCATCTTTTGTTACGAACTTCATAACAGAATTGGTCAGAGATGCCAATTGAGAAGCATGGAATTATGGATCATCCAACAAACCACACCAGGGTAATGAGTTGCACAATACTCGCTCATGAGTTCTTTAATGAAGTAATATATGACAAAAATTGCTTCAAGCAAATTGAAACCCATTAATAAACCACTGAACCGAGAGAGGATGTGGAGATGGTCATGATAGTAAAATGGAGATTTTCTGAAATGGGAAACATTCTCAAGGGCTAGGAACTAGAACTGAAATGTAACTTTAAATCCTTAGCATGTTCTTACCAGCCAATTCTTCAAAGATGATCTCCTGATCTTCCTAGTTTCCATTGCTTCTGGAAACAACGGGATCACGTGGTCAACATCTTCCTTGTTCATGAAGCGCAAAAGATCCTCCTCTTCGATGAACCTAGTAAAAGCATAATGCAGGAATCAGAAGCAGATTCAAACAAAAGTCCTTCTATGACACAAGAAAGTCAGACATTAGCTTTTCTCACTTGCTCCTGGGCTTTGCTACATTCCTGAATATCTGATAAGCAGCAGCCTTGGCCTCCCATTCGTTAGTGATCTCCCTATCTGGTTGCTGTTCCTCCTCGTCATCACTTTGATCAAGGCTCTCGGCAAGAGTTGACAGCCCCGACCCGCCAATGACGTTAATCAACCCTTTCATAGTCCAAGCAGAAATTTTATCCTGCTTCATCTTATGTAACTTCTCAACATCAATCACCTCCTCTTGCTTCTTAGCTGCGTCCTTATTGTATTTCGTGAAACTGAGCCGGCCGCTACTTCTCGAGCGGCCAATATTTTCGGCCATCTCCATCAGTGGCGGGCCTGAAAGGGTCCTGACAACATACTGGTGAAAGAGCGACTCTTGGATGCGATCAAAGAACCTCGTGCATTGAAATGAAGAAGATAGTAACTTTATCAACAGTGTTTTGATCAGCCATATGGCAGCTCCAATGAGACAAGAAGCAAGAGCCCTCGTGACGTAATTCAGAATCTTTTCTGTGTCTCTTGATCGCTTGACTCCATGATTTATTAACAAGGCCCAAGCTAAAAGAACCAAACCTAACCACATAAATGCCTGTACACCCTTTTTCAATCCATATACAAAGTACAGAACCTTCTGTTTGAGCAAAAATTCCCTCTCAATCAAGAAAACCACTATTTTGATCAGCCATTCAGTCACTAGCCTCCCACAAAAAATCACCAACACCAGCACACACCATCTCCACAATCTCAATCCCCAAATACAAGTATGTCGCAGCTTGTGAACAGTTAAACTTGTAATCAGAAGTCCCATAATGGACACAAATGCAACCCACTCCACCAATATTACCTTAGGACACTTCTTACCAGCCATTTGTTGGACCTTCAAGTTTGCAGTCCTGTACACCTCCTCATCATCTTCCTCCTCTGGAACAGGGGATGTGATCAACGGCGTCCGAGGCGTGATTGGCACAGACTTCACATTGTCTTTATTGGCACCAGAACTCGCGGCATTATACGGTGAACCCACTCTAGGTGAATTTCTGTAGGGAGACTGAGGATACTTCACTTGGGTTCTCTCTTTAACTAAATTAGCATCACCAGGATATGATGGTTCTGCTAATCTTGATTTCGGCTTCGAAAAGTAAGACCTCGAAAGGGACTTCTTGGCGGGGATTTTTGGAGGCTTAGAAGCAGATGGGCTAGGTTGGGGGAGTCCTTGAGGGGGAGGGCTTGTCAAGTTGAAATCTTGCACTCTAGATTGAAGGTTTTCAAGCTCTGTGAGCTCAATATTGGGTCTTGGGGAAGAGCCTCTGCTCCGATACTCGCTGCCCGAGATCATGACTACCACTTCGTTCGTCTCGTTCTTCTCCGACACGCCTCTACTTGTCTCCATGAGAACTTCAGTTCTTTTAACAAATGCAGAAGCCCTTTATCCCAAATCAAGAAAGTGACCAAAGAGTAAAGCTCAGCTCAGAATCCTTTAAAAATGGAAGCTTTCCCTAAAGGGTCACGCTCTAGCTAATATTAAAGAATACTTAGGCATGATTCGAGCAGCGGGACAAATTAAGCAACACAAGAAACAAATAATTAATGCAGTCCCGGGCAATTTGGGAGTACCCAGTTCGTTATCTTGAGCTCCGTCTCGTTTTCTTCCCGCTTCTTTCAAACAGAGCACAAAGGAAAGCAGAGGAAAAAGGCAACAGACAAGAAGCAAGCAAGCAAATTAGCAAGAACTCCGACGGGACGAGGAGGGGACAGAGCGTGGAAATCACGATGAACACGCCATTATTCAACAGGGTTTTAAGCAGGGTTTGAGCTGTCGGTATTGACTTCCATGTGGGCGGTAGGGAGAACATCAAGCGGCTGCTAACAACCAAGTGTCAACAATGGCAGAGAATGAAGTGGGGGAAATGGGACATACCGGCCATGGAAGTACTGTTGATCGATGCTTCCTATTCAATACATTCGACATTATTAACGTTATCATCGTTTATTTTGTGGCAACATGTTAGGCACAAGTTCCGTCAGGCCCTTTTGTCTGCTTGTTTGTTGACCTTTTTTTTATCTTTTTATTTGCTGTGACATCAGCACTACAGATCTGAGCAAGAAAATCATACTTATAAAGTAAGAAAATACTTCCGATAAGATTTTATCGACTCTCGACATGTCTTGCATAAATGTCATGTCACTCGGAGAGCTTGTTGCACAAAAGAAGCAGGATTGCTCGAGTACTGCTCCGACATCCTATGATTATATCATCGAATGAAATTTTGTTCTTTAGAGAAGGTGATTAGGGTAAAGACTGAAAAAGTAGGAAATATGTTCAGCCATTTTTGAATGACATGACTGTCAAGGGAAAGGGAAAGCCAAAACTAGTTCAACTTGTGGGATGATTTGATGTGCCGCAGCCAGAGTGGAAAGCGTTGTACACATGCAAATCATGTTTTTATGTTGTGTTGTGATGGTTACAGGATTGGACAATTATTAGAACCTTTTGGAAAAAGAACATGCCGGACAACCTTTCGTTTTTTGGACATTTTGTGATAATTTGAGGTCAGCATGCCTTTTCAACTTTAGTGGTTGAGAGTTTAACGGGCTCTCATTTCAAACTTTAACTAGAATTTTCGTAGAATTTACCGGTAATAATTTATAGTTCGAAATAATATATTGACTCAATCAACTTTTTATGCAAATTTGCAACACGTCTAATATGAAATGTTGAGCAAAGAGCAAGATGCGTTAAGTACAGTACAGTGACAAGGGGTTGAAAGGGGAAAATGAATAACATTTCATTGATGTGCGAGGTTAGAACAATCGGAATCAGATAATCTGACAACGATTTGTTATAGTGTATCGTCTCAATCGACTTATTTATGCAAGTCACGACACATCATATATCAAGTGCTGAGTGGAAAGCAAGATTAAAAGGGATTGAAAGGGTGAAAAGGGAACAAAATTTCATTGATGTGCAGGGTTGAACAATCGAAATCGGATAATTTCAGGTGATTCATTGAGATTCTCTGGGCCCTCGAGGTACTGGAATGAATTCTGAATCCGTTCGCCAAGCAATCGCGTCTTCACTCCATGGAGAAAACAAAATAGGAGGCATCATTGTGAGCACGAACCTTTCAAAATGATCAACGAATTCTTCTAGTGGAAATTAACCAGATGACCCTTGATGGATTTCACATTATACATTGGGTCATTAAATTGATAATGCAGCCGATCAAGCTAAAAGTTCAAATTGTTCAAGAGTGACGTGACAAATATCTAATATTTCTGCAATTTCATCAATAGTTACCTCAAATCCAACCAGGCCTGTAGCATTAGTGCTAGACATATCTTGGTCAAATGAGTAAAATTGACGAACATATGTCTCAATGCTAGAGTTATCTCCTCCATAATTATAAGCAGAATTCGAAAGTTGGTGAGCAAAGGCGTTAGGATCCAATTCCCAGCATACTGTGATTTCATACCTTTCGTTAGCCTAAAGGACGTTCAACTTATGATCAGGAAAAGCGAATGATCACTTTAAGACATACTTGCAGTTGGCTAGGAACTTCACACATCGAGGAGTCAGAATCTCGCATCAGCAGGCGCCGAACCAGTGTAGCTGACTCGAACTTCTTGAGGAAGCAGACGGTAACTGATACCGAGTTTCTCGAAGATCCTCTTCAGCTCCCACACGAGCTCTGATCTCCGGGTGCTCCTGTCTCCTGGGTTTTGGAAATTTATCGTGTGACGGACGTGTAGAGTTATCTTCAACTTGTTCATGTCTTCGATCTCAGAAACGTCAAAGCCGTGATCCTTCTTCCAATAGTCAGACCTATCTTGCAAGTACCTGATTTTTTTTTTTTTTTTTCACCCAAGGAATGCCATTCCATCAGAAACTTGTATACGATTGTATGGGAGGAGAACTCAGCAATGCTAATGAAAAATGCCTGGTGTAAATTGTCTGCATTCTTTCTTGCGTTATGAGCAAAAGAAAGCATAATCACCAGTAAACGACGTTTCTTGAGCTTCAAGCTATAGATTCATAAGCCATTACAAACCCTCGCATTGAGTTTTATTTCACACAAGTTAATTGCACCGCCATCTTAAACTTGTAGAGTCTCTCTCTTATTCAGCAGACTGTCCCTCTCTGTATTAAGCACATATTATGAAATGCTTTTCAATTTAGATTACATGATTATGTCTGGTCTCGCCCCAGTCTACATGACTTATCAGGCATGAAAATGCAAATTTTGATGCCTCATTAAACACGTTCAGGAGTAGCAGGCAACATACCTTTTCACTTCATCCCTTAAAGCAGCAAAGCTGTCGCGCGAAGTGGAGAAGTCAACGGTGAAGTCCACGGAATCACCCATGTTGGGGCTCCTGTAGAAATTGCTGATAGGTTTGTTGGATAGAACTGAATTTGGGTAGAATATCATTTCGCCGTCATTTGTCAGGAAGACTGTTGACAGGAGATTCATCTCTTCAACCGCCATCTATTAGGAATTGAAGCGTTAGGCAAAGTATGGTATCGGCTCAGACCAATCATGGGGATTCTTAGGATTAGTAACTTACCTGCACTCCATCGATGACACAACGGTCACCAACATCAAAGGGATGCATCACGAAAACAAAAACGATGGCTTCGAACAATGTTTTGACAGTGTTCCCAAACATAAATGCCACAAGCAAAAGCTGGGATGAAATGAAGACAAGTACTTGCGTCGTCAAAACTCCCATCATAAGTAACGACATGATAATGATAGCGATCAGCAGAACTGCTGAAGCAAGCCTGTTCAGCTCCTCAATGGCCGTTTTTGTATCGTTCAAGCTGTAGGTGAGGGACTTCCTTTCAAGGTAAACACTCACCTGCAGACATAAACTCTGTAAATAGGTTCTTAGGAATGTACTCATCTAATTTTTGGTTTCGGGCCGAGCCAAAATTTTTCTGATTCTTTTATTTCCAAAAGGCAGGAGACCTAATCCAATTCTGAAGAAGCATAGAATTGTGGTTAAGCAGTCACTGGGTGATGGCCCACCAATTATCACAAGTTTTCTGAATGTATCAACAACACCGCAAGATTGAGACTTAGTACACTCATTGACTGTTCTGGGATAATCAGAACTTGGATGAGAATAGAAAGTTATGGATCTTCGAAAACATAGTGAGAGGTAGCAAAAAGCTTCCTAATTCAACATATCATCAATTTAGTAAGACTTACTAGCCAGTCCTCTAAAGATGACCTATCGATCTTTCCAGTTTTTGCCGCTCCTGGAATCAAAGGAATGAATTTATCAACATCTTTCTCCTTCATGAAGCGCAAGAGGTCCTTCTCATCAATGTACCTAGTAAAGACATAAAGCAGCTATGGATGGGATATTTCTAAGCAAATTTTAGCTGGAACGCAAGGGAAGCGTGTGACAGCATAGTTCTTCTTACTCATGTCCAGACTTCTTGGTGACATTCTTGAATATCTCATCAGCAGTCGCCATTGCTTCTGATTGACTAGTGATTTCCTTATTTTGTTGCTCCGTGTCCTCACCACAGTATTGATCAAGGCTTCCAACAAGAGATGAAACCCCTAGGGATGAGTCACTAATGACGTTAACCAACCCTTTCTTACTCAGCTTCTCTACATCGACCACCTCTTCTAGCTTCTTCGACACTCCTCTGATGTACTTCTTGAAACTGAGCTGCCCGTGGAGCTTGTCATCCTGTTCCATCAAAGGCGGGCCTGAAAGGGTCTTGACTACATAGTGGTGAAAGAGAGTTTCTTGGATGCGATCAAAGAACCTCTCGCATTGAAAAGAAGCTGCTACTAATTTTATTGACAGTGTCTTGACAAGCCATAGAGCAGCTCCTATAAGACAAGAAGCAATAGCCCTTGTCACATAATGCAGAGTCTCCCTCTCTTGCGTTGATCGCTCTTCTCCATGGTTCATCAGCGAAACCCAAACTAAAAGAATGATAACTAACCAAATAAACCTTTGGACACTGTCCTTCAATCCATAGACGAAGTACAGGACCTTATGTTTGAGCAAATAGTCCTTCTCAATCAATAAAACCAATGTGTTAATCAACCAGTCACTCACCAACCTACCACAACAGATCGCCAACACCAGCACACACCATTTCCACAGCTCCATGTACCAAATTTCTGTATTTTTCAACTTGCGAACGGTTAAGTCGCAATCAGAAGTCCTGTAATGCACACAAATGCTGCCAACTCGATCCAGATAATATTCTTGATGGATTTCTTGCTGGCCGTCTCTTCGACCTTCAAATTTGCAGCCTTGTACGGGTGTTCATCATCTCCCACTTTGGCAGCCTTCGAACGAGGCATTTGAGCCAAGTTTGACATGGCTTTTGCACTGTCTCTAGTGGCATTAGCACTGGTATCATTGTGAGGCAAACCAACATTAGGCAAAATCTCTTTAATCTTCAGTTGGGTATTGTCCTTAACTGAAGCAGCATGACTAGGACCTGATGCTTCTTCAAATCTCGATTTCCGCTTGGAAAGGAACTTGCTTTTAGCTGAATGAACAGTGGGATTTATGCGAGGCTTACTTGGTGTTGGGCCAGATTGAGTGATTCCTTGAGCAGAACTCTGTTCTCTTGATTGGAGATTCTTAATCTCTGTTGGATCAATATTGGATCTTGATGAAGAACCTGTGCTTTGGTGCTCACTGCCTGGAATCATGACGACAACTTCGTTTGTTCCTTTCTTCTCTAACAAACTTTTCCTATTTTCCATGATGAATGTTTCACTCTCAATAGCCACTCAAAATCTAAGCCACGCTTAAGCCTTCTTCTCTAAATATTGGGACTTTAATGTGAAGATGGAAGCTTTAGCTGAACCGAATGAATGAATGCAAAGCCCGAATCCAGGAAAGAACATTGAAATCGATGGAAAAGGAGGACCAGAAGGGAAGACAGAGAAACAAAAGGAGAGGTTACCCAAATGAGAACGCAGAAACTAGGAGATTAGAAAGAAAGAGCAGAGCAAAATCATGAGGAAACGAAGGAGATTTGCAGGATTTATACTGACAGAGAGAAGGCTTCATCTCCGCACCAGTCAAGGTCCGCGGGAAATGTTAGTTAAAATGCCTCGTTTCTTGTCAATATCACATGATTTAAAAGCTCGATCAAAGTGAAAATCGAAAAAAAAGGAGTCAAACGCGTGTAATGCGAGATTTGGAAGAAAATAATTTACGAAAATCACTCTGAACAACCTCTTAAAATTCCACATGTTTCAAGAATCAGCGGAATCCATGTTGGACTGACGATTAACGCGCGGGTGGTTCGAGAAAATATTAGATGAAACAGTTTTGCCGACTCAGCAATAGAACACTTCATTCAAAGTGCAGCACCTGTCTATCGCGTCCCACCTGTCACAAAATTTTGGAGCTCTCTCTTTTCCCTCTGCGTTACTTCTCCATTAGCCGTCCCTCTTCACGTTATCTCTGCTCTCTCCCCCGCATCTCCACGACCAAAAGCTCTCTCTTTTCATTTTCAATCCAGAATTTCTTCTCCCTCAAAATTGCAACAACTCCACCTCCTCTTCTCATTTTCTCAGGAATTTCAAGGGATGAAGACGTCTCTCTTCGCGACCAAAAAAAAAAAAAAAAAGGCAAAATTGTCAAGCTACCTTTAGTTCATGGGTCTCTGCGACTGGTATAGAGGTGTGATCATTTGCGGCTTATTGTGAGCGGCTTTCAGTCTAGTTGTCTTTCACTAATGAGTTTCGGTACTTGCTTATTTGTTGATTTCAACCAGAGGTAGTGAAGGGTATGATGATACGATGAGTTCGTCTTCTCTTGGTTGCCGATGCCTTGCGGGGAATATTATTGAAAATGTGAAGCAAAACATTGAAATTTTGGGCTTGAACTGTTTCAGCCGAAGTTTGGTTGTATTTGATAAAATGGGCTTTTTTGACTTGATACGTTGGTTTTGTGAAAAAATGAGTAAGTTAAGAAATATTTTCTAGAAAATAATCTCTTGTATCACTTACAAAAATAAATGAATGAAATTTTTTTCATTATTCATGAAAATAATAAAGCATAAATTATTATTGATAATAAGAATAGTTTCGTGGACTAATTCTTTTAAAAGATATAAATAATCATTTTTTGAAAAATATTTTCTAGATCACTTGTTTTTCATAAAACAAACACGCTAATAAAAACTTTAGGGATGGAATGATCATTTCTTGGTCTTCGGAAACAACCACACTTGTTGCTTTTAGTATATTCAAAATCTGAAAAATTCATAATTAAATCAATCGTGGGAAAATGGTGACTGCTCGACCTCCCTAATCTCTATTTCGTCCAAGGTGTGTGCTGGGTACATTAAAAAAAAAAAAAAAGAGTGTAGACGCAATGATCTTTTTTTTCCTTTTAATGAGTCAACGCAGTCAACATGTTTATCGGTACCAGCATTGGATTAAATAGACAAAGATCCAAGAGGGAAATATAAACTTAATTACATATATTGACCACAGATCGTATTGTACATTAAATATTTAATAGCATGATGGGCGGGAGAGAAGCAAAACATCGCAAGTACCGCAAGCACATGCATACAGGTGTTAATGTATTGTGAAAATGAACATTAAATGGGGGTCAAGGGTTTTCATTTTGGATCCTAGTGCAGCGTTTTCTCATTGTCAACCCCTTGTAATAGGCCTGATTTCGAACAAAATAAATAAAATAGGCCTTATTACCTAAACAAAAGGTCAAGTTTAGATTCAATTTCAACTAGGATAAATACCATACATAACCCTAATAAAAAAAATCCATCTATTACAAATTTACCATCCGTTAGTTTTCATTAAATATTACTATTAAATTGATGAGTTAAATGACATGTTCATTTGCGAATATACATATTTAGGATTTGACCCTCCGGTTTGTTATAAGTGTATTAGTTTGTAATTTTTTGTGATATTAATTCAATTTAACAAAAACTAATGAATGAGAGTTTTGGAGGATTTTCGGTTATCAAGAAATTAGTTTGAGGTAAATTTATCGTATCTATATTAGTTTGGAGTTTTTGATTTTAAACATTCAAATTTTCTATGAAAGAAAATTAATTTAAGGTATATCTAGTACATATGTACTAATTTGAGAATTGTTTTTTTAGGTGGTTGAAAAGGCTCCAGATAGATATTTTGTCCTTGCAAATTTGACATAGCTAACCAAAGGACTACCATAGAGAACGGCTGCAAATTATAGGACTTAAATACACAATTCAAAGACTTTAGGCCAAATCGAGCAAGTTCTATGATTGTCCTCTCTTATTATCACGCATCAAAAACATTTCTTCATTTCACAAAAGTGTGTCTATCCATAATAAATTATTAAAGTACAACACAAGTGTCAAAACTTAGTATAAGTGAACATTTAAATGCCAAAACTTTCAAAATGTACATTTTTTTTCCCAAAGGTACAATTAAGTGCTACTTTTTTTGAAAAATTAGGAAATTTAAATACCAAGTTCGACAAAAGTGGCCATAAATCTGATGTGGCATATTGAAAAGTTGACTTAGCAATGAAAATGCAAAAAGATGTCATTTTGCCTCAAAAATCGAATTTTAATGTATTTAATTAAAATAAATTAAGAGAACCAAATTTAAAAAAAACAAAACAAAAAAAACAAAAAAACAAGTGCAGCATTCGACAAGGGCCTATAGAGCCCTCACCGCCATTGCCCCACCATATCTGGCAAGGACTGTCAAAGGTGGGGGGAGGGTCGGCCAAGATTGCCAGGCCCTGGGTAGGGGCCAGTGACCTTAGTCAACTGCCAATGAGGGCCTAAGTCTTGGGCGAAGGTTGTGACCTTCCCCTAAATTTGATGAGGGTCGCCAGCATTTGCCTAATTGGGCCCAGGGCTACCAACCTTTGGCCTAGCCAACCGGGCCTAGCCAACCGCCAACGAAGGCTTACAAGCCCTCGCCTAGATCTTAGATGAGGGCCAACAACCCTCATTGAATCTAGGGTAGGGCTGTGACCCTCACCCCATATCTAGGCGAGGGCTTCCAAACCCTCACCCAAGGTTGGCAACCCTTGCTTAGGGCTGGCAACCCTAACCAACCCTCCCCCTACCATTGGTGATGGTGGGGCAACGGCAATGAAGGTTGTGCAGGTCCTCATCGAATGTTGCTATTTTTTAAAATTAAATTTAGTTATTTTTATTTATTTAATTATTATTTTTTATTAAAATTAAAATCTGAAGGCAAAATGACGTCGTTTTAGATTTATATAGCAATATCACCACAAAAAATGACATCATTTTGCACTTAACTCCCTAGAAAAATGCCACGTCTGTAATTTGACCAAATTTTTTTGCCATTGGCACTTAAGTGTCATATTCTTCTTCGATTTTGGTACTTTAGTGTACCTTTGGGAAGTTTTGACACTTAAGGTGCATTTGATAACACTTCTAGAAACAAGTATTTCTATTTTCTTATTTCACGGAACATAATAGAACAGAAACACGTTTGGTAATTTTTTTATTCTTGGAAATATATTTATTCTCGAGAATAGATTTAGAACAAAAACAAAAAAAAAAAAGTTACTTCTTTGTTCATGGAAACAATTTAAGAAATAAGCCTTTTTCTTTTTTTTCTCTTCCCGTCTTCTTCTTCCTAGCCAGTCACTAGCCTCGATGATGGCCGGCTATCACATAGACAAGGTCACCCTGAGCTCACCAACCATTGGCGATCGAGCTTTACCCAACCACCACAAGGTTGGCATTGCTTGGGTAGGTGAGGCTGACCACGCAGTGCCCGGGCAAGGTCGAGCCTCACTAGTGGCTAGGTGAGGCTCAACCTCACCAGATCTAGGCGAGGTCGCCTCGCCGACCCTCGTCTAGCCGATCACTAGCCAACCGTGGCCAAGGCCGGTAGCCAACTAAAGAAAAGTAATAAAATTATTAATAAATTATAAGAAGTTATAAGTCACAAAAATATTTGGGATCATACCAAATGCATTTATGTTTGAGGAATAGAAATTTTGTACAGTTATCAAACACTTAAAATGTTTAAAAACTATTTTCGGGAATAAAAATAGAAAAAAATGTTTCTAAACAAAAATTATTTCCTGGAACAAAAACGATACTATACACATCTTAAGTGTCTATTTGTGTCAAGTTTTGGCACTTGCATGTACTTTAGCCCATAATAAATCAACATTTCTTTATTTTACCGAACTGGAGAAGCATCGCGTAGCCTTGTTTTATCATCTTCAACCATGAAAAACTATGATAAATGGCGCGAGGCTTAAGCCAGAGACAATTGGCTTAAATCAATTAGTATCAGATGCACCTGCATGTAAGCCCAACTCACTCGAAACTCATACGGATCACCGGATGAGATCAATCCCACAAGAAAACGGTACAGAATCCGGAAGAGAGACCTGAAAATGCTCGGAACTCGACGCAATGGCGCAATTATAAACATTGGTGAAGACTCCATCAATGTAGTCATTTGATAAATCAAGTACAGTAAACAGGGCACGATTAAGGAGGTCTCGATGTTTATGTCACCCGTAGATCCATCGGGATCGGCCTCAGTGCAGTCGATTATGTAACGAAAAGTCGAATGGAGGAATAATAATAATAAGAAGTTGAACATATCATTTACTTAATCAATATCACACTTTAGACGTGCTTAACTATCTAATTAATTTGTTTAAGACCCGAAGATCCAAATATTCGGGCCAGCAAATGGCATAACTTTTTACATTAAATACAAAGGAAGTACTTGGTACTAATATAGTTTGACCTTTGCTCTTCTTTCTTTAGGGCTTTATTTCACTTTGATCGTATCGTAAATCGGGTCAATGCAGATAAAAGAATGCATTTCTATACAATCAAGTAAGTGAAACAGCTAAAACGAAATCCATCTACGTCATATTACATACTCTATTGGACCTTACGGCGCCCGTTTATGTATGATATGATCAGGTTTGACCATAGATCCCAGAAAAGGTTTTCTTCAAACAAACCAGCCTGTATTCTTGGAAATCATATGGCCCAACTCTGTCAAAGATATAGCTCATGTATCTCATATAACATGATTATTATACATCCATAAAGCAGTTGATGAACTCTGTTATAAGTGGATATAGACGTCTTTGTCATTTGAAAGTTTGTCCTGGTCTATATACAGATGTACATTGTTATTCTTATGCACTGTGATTTATGATCAAGCAAGGATCATAGTCACACGCTTGCAGATTACAAAGTAGCAGAAAATGAAAGGCAGAAAATAAGGTCCCATTCTCACAAACTTGCAGATTACTAGGTACGCAATACTCCTGGAGTCATCAAAACCGTGCACGGTAGTGGCTGCCGATCGCGGTCTGACTGAGATTAACTTACTGAGGATGCACGCGGCACTTGAGATGGAGCTCTTCGAGGATTTTCTTCAGCTCCAGCACCAGGTCGGATCTCCGGGCCGCCCTTTTCCTGGCATTTTGGAAATTCATCGTGTGGATGACGTGGAGAACCATCTTCAAGTGGTCACCGTCCACGATCTCCTTAACCACAACGCTGGGATCCGGATTCCAGTGTTTTGGCTTGCTCATTAAATACCTGAAGGATTATTCAATCGGAATTGCACCTTGTAAATTATTTGGCAGTGCTAAAATGGAAGCGCGCACACAGACGCCGGAATTTCTTGAACTCCAAGCTACAGCTTCAACAGCCAAAAGCAGAGGATGTTGGTGATGGGCTCGAGTTCATATGATGCGTAAGTCAATAAGCTCATCGTTATAACCATAATTGACAAACTTCTCCGTACACAAAATTCTGTATCCACACTTGCGTTTCTTCCGAATTCTCGCCTTCTAAAAAAATTTAAAAAATATATTTTAATTTTTTAAATCCCAAAAAAAAATTATTTTTTCTAAAATTAAGAAAAAACTTAGAAATTAGGTTTTTGAGCACTTTTCTTTTAAAATGTGTGAAAATCTTTGAAAATTATACTAAAAATTAAACAAACTCTTAGGGCTCTACAATAGACTAAAAGAGTTTAAATGCTCTTAGAAAAATGCTAGGTTGTTTGCACACTGCTATTTCGATTATCACATTTTTAATACATTGATTATTGTTTTCCTTGAGCTTGGTTAGGATGGAACCTTAGGACTCATGATTAACAAAAAAGCCACTTAAACATTTTAGTTAATTAGTGTAATCAAGTACCCAATTCTAGATTCTCTGATTATCATACTCTCATATCTCATTTGATTTCTAATAGATTAGTGACAACTCTTTATTTAAAAGTCAATTTGACTTAAAACTAAATGTTTAACGCGGCGCAAGGGAAGAGCCGATGCCTAATTGAGACCCATGGGCCTGCAAGGCAGTACCCCAAAATTCTATTTTCCTTTCCCCTCCGAATGGAAAGGATAGGTCGCGACAATTTCAATGTGACGTACACATGCAATCATTTGTGCGAGGTGCAGCCTTAAATGCATAAAAAGAGAGATTCAGGAGGAGGAGACGGCGTACGTTTTTATTTCATCTTTCAAAGCTTGAAGGCTCTTGTCTGAAGCGGAGAAATCGACTACGAACTCCACAGATTCGCTCGTGTGCGGGCTCCTGTCGAAATTGCTGATGCATTTAGAGGCCAGAGCTGAATTTGGGTAAGATATCTTTTCGCCGTCGTTTGTCAGGAAGACAGTAGTCATGATATTCATTTCCTCAACCTCCATCTGTGATGAATCAAAAAGTCAGACGAATATGGAATCTGTACAAACCAGTCATGCAGAGTCATAGGCTTAGTCATTCACCTCAACCCCATCGACAACGCAGCAGTCACCCACATCGAACGGATGCCTCACGAATACAAACAAGATAGCTTCGAGCAAGTCTTTGGCAGCGTTCCCAAAGATGTACTCGAAAAGCAAAAGCTGCGACGTAATGAAGATTTGCACTGGCGTCGTCAATAATCCTGTCAGAAGCAACCACAAAAGGATGATCACGACGAGCCAAACTGCTGAAGCGAGGTTGTCCAGGTCCTTGAAGGCACTTTTCGTACCCTTGAAAGCGTTAGTGAGTGATTTTCGTTCACGATAGACATATACCTGCAGACGTGAACTATATTAGTTTAGATCATGTCCTTATGTCTTTGTTTGTCTGTCGGTCAATATGCATGCCCAGCCACCACTTCTTTCAGCTTCTAAAAATCTCCTTAATTTCAGTTTGTTAGAAAAAAGCTCCATAGAACATTTGGCTTGGAAACGAGATTAGAGCCAGCAAAGAGGTCTCATACGCACTTACCAGCCAGCTCTTGAGAGACGACTTCAATATTTTTCCAGTTTTTTCCGCTCCGAGAAAGAAAGCCAAGAATTTCTCAACGTGTTCCTTCGGCATGAAGCGCAAAAGGTCATCCTCCTCGATAAACCTAGTAAACAGCAGAAAACAGGAGTCAGTGACACTCTGGAGCAATAAGATTTTTTTTAATAACCCAAGGGCATGGGTTGGACACCCGACTATTTAAGGCAGCCCCATGAACTATTAAATCCAGTCTTTGGCCTGTGCAAATTTCCCAAATCTAGATTAATTTGCGTGCAGTTGGTGAAATTCGAAAGGGTAATCTCTGTTTCCTGAGTTGGAAATCCCCAAAGTCCCAACCAACTGCGCTAATCCTGGAGCTTTGAAGCAACAGCATCATTTGGTAGAATAGGAAAGAGTTTTGGAAGTTAGCGCTCTTGCTGGCTCCCTGACTTGGCTACGTTCTTGAATATAGCTTTGGCAGCATCCTTGGCTTTTTGTTCATCGGTGATCTCCTTATCTTGTAGCTCTGCCTCATCGAGGGATTTGGCAAGAATTTTCGTCTTCCTAGCAGAAACTTTATCCAGCTCCATCTTTATTAGCTTCTCTATATTCGTTTTGAGACTCTCTGTAACCGTGGGGCTGGAAAGGGTCATTATAAAGTGGTGATGAAAGATGTAATTTTGAATGCGATCAAAGAATCTCTTGCATTGAAAAGAAGCAGCAAGCAATTTTATCAGGAATGTTTTGATCAGCCATAAGGCAGCTCCTATAAGACAAGACAAGAGAGTCCTCGTGATCCAGTTCAGAATTGTTGGAAATGGTGATCCTTTTCTAGAATTTTCTAGAGTTGCTAAACTTCTAGAATTTCCTAGATGAAGTTTTTGGAAGAAAGAAAAAAATGTAGAAGCACATGTGTAGATCTCTCTAGAAGAAGAGAGGATAAACTACAACACTTCATGCTCCCTCATCAACACTTCAACTATTATAAAATTATTTTTATAAACTAGTGAAACTATCGTTGTCCCATAAACTTTCTCAAAATATCCCATCCTTGTCCCTTGTCCATCAACTATCAAATATAAACTATACCATGCTTCCGCGCTTAATTAAATATTTTTTAACATGGTATCAAAGACAGGCATATCGAATGGTTATGGGCGTTTGTCCTCACCATCCTCAACTAAAAAGGCCAGAGCCCGAGCGAGAGCCAATAGAGCCAGAGCCGGAGCCAGAGCTAGAATCAAAGGCTAGAGCCCGAGCGAGAGCCAACAGAGCCAGAGCCGGAGCCAGAGCCAGAATCAAAGCCAGAGCCAGAGCTAGAGCCTACGAGAGCCAGAGCCAGAGCCCGAGCTAACAACTACAACTAAGAGCATTTTGATGCCCCGAGACATATGGGACATCGTTGAAAAAAAGTCATTATGAACGCGACAAAAGAATACAAGGGATTATGGAATGAAGACGGACTAAAAGACATGGGACAGACTACAATATCCGAAGTATCCCGAAAATGGATCAAGGGGAGTGTTGGAAATGGTGATCCATTTTCTAGAATTTTCTAGAATTGCTAAACTTCTAGAATTCCCTAGATGAAGTTTTTGGAAGAAAGAGAAAAATGTAGAAGCACATGTGTAGATCTCTCTAGAAGAAGAGAGGATAAACTACAATCTAGAACTCTCTAGATTAAGCCTAAGTAGACAACATTCTACACAAATCTAGAATGTTGGTAGAGCACCCTATAAATAGGAAAAATGGGAGAGCATAGTAAAACAACAAATGTAAAAGAGTGAAGGGAGCTAACCATAAAAACCACACATCATGCTCCCTCACCAAGACTTCAACTATTGTAAAATTATTTTCATAAACTAGTGAAACTATCTTTGTCCCATAAACCTTCTCAAAATATCCTATCATTGTCCCTTGTCCATCCTCTATCAAATATAAACTATACCATGCTTCCGCGCTCAATTAAATATTTTTTAACAAGAATCTTGGTCACGTGTCGTGATTGCTTCACTCCATGGTCTATCAACAAAATCTAGGCTAAAAGGACTAGCCACAACCAGGCGAACACCTCGACATAGTCCTTCAATGCAAAGAGATAGTACAAAACCTTCTTTTTGAGCAGATACTTGTTCTTAATCAGGATAACCAATAATGTGATCAACCAGTCAGTCACCGTCCTACTACAAAAGATTGCCAACATCAAACACCATCTCCACAAATGCACATGCCAAATAACTGTTTTTCGCTGATTACGAATGGTTAAACTTGCAATCAGAAGCCCAATGATGCACGCAAACGTGACCCGCTGAGCCAAAACAACCTTCCTTACAGTCTCGCGCTCATCCTCATCGTCTTCCTCCTCTGCAGCTGGTGAATGAACTGAACCAATTGGAGGTTTGACAGCGTCCTTGGATGCACTAGCACTAGTATCACTCAGAGTCGGCAACGACTGTGTGGGCTCGAGAGCAGAGGGACTTGTCAAATTGGAGATTTGTGAACTTGATGGAGGATTTTCAAGCTCTATTGCCTCAGTTTTTGGTTTTGGTGAAGAACCTCTGCTTTGACATTGACCGCCTGAGTGCTGCACAAATATAAGAAGCTTTTCAGCTGAGAGCTTCTCTCAGGGGAAAAGATGGACTTTATCACGAAAGTGAATGCCTTGGTTGAATTCAACGCAAAATCAGCAGAAGAAGTCGAAAGGCAGAGGAGCAAGAGCAAAAGAGTGATTCAGGAAGAGCAAAACATGGTAAAATGAGCGGGGTTTTGCAGGGAGTGGATTAACAACGATGAGAGGGGGTTTCTTATTCAGTATAGCTTCACGGGAGGCTCTATTTAAAGGGCTCTTAAAGAAGAGAGCAAGAATTTTCTTTGAGAAAACTACTTTTCAGTGAAAGGAAATTCATCTAAGGTATCAGTAAAAAAACACAGGACAGTTTAGGAAAACTGTGCTAAGCAGCTTCCAACTTTGAGCGGGAGTAGCTGAGGTTGGACTTTGAAATTACAAGATTAGGAGCCAAACATAATTTATACTAAATATTAAACTTTTGATCAGAGGATTTTGGATGCTCAAAACCACTTTTCAGAATTATTCTTATGAAATATTATATTGAGCATCTACAACAGTTGTACCATAGAATGTTATGACGTGTGTTGCCGTTACTAAGTGCAAGAATGCCATAAAAAGTCTTAAAATATGATTTTATATATGTTTTGCAACGTTACAATGTCTCGTGGTAATCAGAAGTAAAAGCCTCGTGAAATGAAAATACCTTATGGCTTTGCTAAAGGCTGGAGTTCCTCTCACTAATCTTACTTTTCTCTAGCACGAGCTCCACTTCTTAATCTCACTTCCACATACTTTGCATCTCTCTCTGTTGGTAGCGCAGAAAAAATTCAGAGACTTTGCACTTCTTTTGATCACCATGGCTTGAACTTGCGCCATTATTGCCATTCTAATCCTCTGTTCCTGCATCCACTCGAGAAAAGTATCAAAAAAGTCCTAAACTTATTGTATTGATACCAATTCAGATCATTCGGTCAATTTTGATTGGTTGGTGCTGACATGGACGTTGGCTGGTGGCCGGATACTAACATGGCAATTTTTATAATTATTATTATTATTTTTGTGAATTTTTTATTAATTTTTTCTTTTTTCTTTTCTTTTTCCTTTTCTTTTCTCCCTTCTTCCTCCTTGGACTGTTCTGGCGGTGGCCAGCGAGCCTCCAGTGAGGCTCACTTGCCGCTAGCGAGGGTCACAGCCCTCGTCCAGTCTCTCCTAGGGCTGCTGGCGAGGCGGCTTCACCCGGATTTGGGCGAGGTCAGCCTCGCCTTGGCCTTGCCGCGGGCAAAGGCGGCCTCTCCCGCTGCTGGTGAGGCCATGGCAACCATCACCAAGGCAAAGACAAGGGCTGCTAAGCCCTCGCCAGCAGCAGGCGAGGGCTTCGTGGCCCTTTCCCAGTAGCCGGCGAGTCTCCGACCACAAGCCTCACCGAAGGCTTGCTGACCACCGTCGAACAGTCCAAGTAGGAAGAAGGGAGAAAAGAAAAGGAAAAAAAATTAATAAAAAATTCAAAAAATCATAAAAATGGCCACATTAGCGTCCGGCCACTGTCGACGTCCACGTCAGCGTCAACCAATCAAAATTGACCGGATGGACTGAATTGGTATAAATATTAAAAGGTTTAGGACTGAATTAGTCCAATTGAAAAGTTTATAACTGAATTAGTATCAATGTAATAGGTTTAAGATTTTTTTGGTACTTTTCCCGCATCCACCGGTTTACGAAAACTGCAATTTTATGAACTTGTTGATGGAAACCTTCGGGTGCG
Organism: Eucalyptus pumila; assembly: GCA_016097595.1. NCBI lineage: Eukaryota > Viridiplantae > Streptophyta > Magnoliopsida > Myrtales > Myrtaceae > Eucalyptus > Eucalyptus pumila. The sequence continues at coordinate 52,368,939 of CM027848.1, forward strand.
CATGGAAACACTTCTGTTTCTTTTTTGTTCCTGGGAACAGAAATAAAAAAAAAAAAAGTGTTTCTGTTCGGGAAAACGATTTTTGAACAAAAGAACGCGTTTGATAAGTGTAAAAAAAAACTGTTCTTGGAATAAAAAAAGAACAGAAACATGTTTAGAACTGCGAGTCAATTTCTGTTCCTAGAATAGAAAAAGAACAGAAACACATTTGGTAAATGACAAAAAAATTTCTGTTTTTTTATTTTTTTATTTAAAAAAAAATTAATAAAGTTTAAAATTGATATTGAATTCGCATTCTTATGAAATGCTCATTAATTTTATTTTTTTCATGGTTAGTGAAGACAAACATTTTTAGCATGATCATATGGCATATTTCGTAGAAAATTTTGTAATTAAAGTTTGTATCAAATTTTTTCAAGTACTTTTTTTTTTTTTTTTAGTTTTAAAGCATATAAACTTGATATTGATTTCTTTTACCAAAAAAAAACTTGATATTGATTTCTCATTCTCATTAAATGCTTATAAATTTAATTTTTGAAAAATGGGGTGTGAAATGAAAAATATTTTCAATATGCTCATATGTGCGCCCTTAAACGAAAATTTCATACATCTCAACATGAACCCTTCCATACATGACATCACAATAATGAAGTAATATAGTTCATTGTTCAACTGCATCACAGTGAATACGTAAAAGCAATATTACAAAAGTCAACAAATCTTATTCATATTGTGATCCCTTGCCATTTTATTTGCAATTCTTATCCTAAGGCTGTTCATCCCAGATGACTGCTCAGCCGATGTATCATCTGCAACTTCCCCTCTTGTAGGTCCAAATGGATACTCCGGATCTCCATACATGGAAAAATTTCTGTCCATCCTATCTTGATCACGAATGTAATTATGAAGAGCACAACATGCAATTACAACAAGTGCTTGCTTCCGAATTGTAAATGGAGGCATATGTCTCAAAATGGTGAAGCGATTCTTTAATGCCCCAAATGACCTCTCAATTACATTTCTTAGTGAAGAGTGCTTATAGTTGAATAACTCTTTTGCTGTTCTTGGCCGTCTCCCACTCCCTCTATATTCGCTGAGATGATACCGTTCCCTTCTAAAATGAGTTAAAAATCCCGGAAGTGCTGCATAACCGGAATCTGCCACGTAGTATTTCCCTATAACATGATATATAAAAAAATTTTATGATATTAAACCATAATATAATCACAAATGTCAATATAAACAAAGTAAATACCGGGTGGTGGTCGGGGAAATTACAATTGAGGAGTTTCGAGTGCGCGAAAGCACTCGACAATCATTGGCAGATCCTTCCCATCCAGCATACACGTAAGTAAATTTCATATCAAATGAGCAAACACACAACACGTTCTGTGTGGTAGTCCCTCTCCTGCCTCTAAATCGAACCTGCTGAGACACCAGGATAATAGCATTTATATGGGTGCCATCCAGAGCACCTACGCAGTCCTGTCAATTTATTACCAATCTAAGATTATAAAAGATTATGAAGTACATGTATTTGATGGTATAAAATTGATATAGAAATCATACCTTGAAGTAGCGCTTATGACTAGGATCCATAAGAATTTCTTGAGGGATGACATCAAAGGACGATGGTTTGATTATCTCTTTTGAAAGTTTGATAATTGCTTTCAACACTTTACTGAAATACTTGCTAATCGTTTCTCCAGAATGTTGAAATCTCTCACATAAATTTCTATTTGAGCTACCATGACAAACCATAGATAAGAATATCCCAACTTGTTCGTCTATTCTAATATATCGACTATCTTTTAACCAACCTCTTACTCTCATCAAATCACATAAATTCATAAAAACATGCCTCTCCATCCTGAAGGCTTCATATATCCTATCTGAATGTCCAGTAATAATCTCCCTTATCCATTCGGATCCTAATAATTTGCTGTCCCTAATTGGTTCTATTGTATGCACGGACGCATCAATGGCAACCGTGCACAACCATGCTAGCAATACGGCTAGATCATCCTCATCCAAGAATTGTTGAACTTGTTCTACCTCTTCACTACATATACTATCTAATCCCTCTTCCATAGTACCTATATCATCACAAAAATATAAAAACATCAATAACATAAGTCATAGTCCCAATTGAAGATGCCATTACATATAAGTAGGAAGAGTCTCAACACTTAAAACGACATATTAACAGATAACATAAGTTATACAATCTCTACGTTACCCCACTCAATTCATAAATCTACTAAAGATGATAAAGAAGTCCAATTCTCCTTTCAGGTGTGGATTTAATGAAAACCACCCTCCATGAGGCACTATCGCATGCCCGATCCACTGCTTTATTATAAAGATCTTGGTCTATCTCAGGCATAGTAAGCAGAATATCCATCACAGCAGCGACGGAGAAAGGATCCTCGGGTGATGGCATAACCCCGCAGGTCGCAGAGGCACTACCAGATTGTTGGACTTAACTTTCAAAAAGTCTTGGATAGCTTTGCAAGTGTCATCAATACTGTTTTGGGTACTCCTCCTTCTCCTCTTAGTAGTTGGAGTCCTATCCAATTTGTGCTTTCCACGAGTTGAAGTTCCAGCATCTTCTGGTATAAAGACTCTCTCATCAGTGTGGTGATCACCGAAGTCATTTGTATGGCCACCACCAGCATCACCATAGGCATTGCCACCACTGTTGTCACCATATGCATTGTAACCACTGTTGTCAGCACCTACATTGGCATCACTAGTGTCATCTTCCTCCGACCCCGGCCCATCTTCAGCATTTGCAATGCCATATTCCCCAGTAACATATGTACCACCAAATACAATACATAGCTCGGGATATTGGGGAAATCCATCATTCCTGAATTTTGCCCACTCTACATTCTCCTACAATTTTGACAATAATGACATTTAAGGTATATAATCATACATTTTAAAATTAATATACATAATGACATCAAAATGACCAAAAAGTTAAAAAAAATATATATATATATACCTTGATGTGATCTTCCCATATGCTTGGATCGTCAACAGTAACTCTTTTATTGACATTATCCCAACCGAATCCAGACTGAGACATAAGTTTTTAAAAACTGCTATACTGTTTTCTCAGTTTGTTTAGCTTGTTCCGCATCTGGACCATGCTATATTGGCATCCTGTTTGTCTAACGAATTCAGTATGTATATTCCTCCACCCTGCTTTGTTGAAAGTAGAAGTGGTCCGATTTCCCTTTTTGACCTCATCCACCAACAAACCAATAAATATGTTGGTTACAGACTCGGTCCACTTCGCATTGCATGTCTGTCTCTCAAATGCCATTTAATCTTTCATCGGTTGAGCAACATATGAGTTATGAGTTAAATCAATAACATAATACTATATATGCCAAACACAAAATCATTCTCAAGAGATGCAAGCTAAGAAGACTATATAATGACAAAACTGAAAATTGTTGAACTAACTTGTGTAAAACAGATCATAAGTTGCATTTTCAGCTACAAGAAGTACATAGTAATGCTACATATAGAATGCACCATGAAATTCAGCCAACACAAGGCAGCATTTCCCTTGGTTATACCTTCTTACGATGCCGCACAACCACGCTGCACCCCGACTTCGGCTGGATCTCCCCCTTGGTGGTGAAATCGTCGTTGAACGCCCTCGCCATGTGCTTCACCAGCCTGTCCATTCGACATCACCATGAGCAACAAAATAACAATCGAAGGAAACCACATCACCAGCCTATCCATTCAACATCACCAGCCTGTCCACCTCGCTAGAGCCGCTGCAGCTCGCTGGAGCTGCTGCTCGAGGAGCGAGCCTCGAGCTCGCCGTCGCCGGAGCCGCCGCTCAAGCGCTCCAGCCGACCTGCTCGAGCTGCAGCTCACTGGAGCTGCTCGAGCGAGCTGCAGCTCGAGCAGCTCGCTCGAGATGCTGCTCGAGCAGCTCGCTCGAGATGCTGCAGCTCGCGGAGCGCTGCTCGAGCCTCGCTCGAGATCCGCCGAGCGAGCCGCCGCAGATCAAGCCGCAGCTCCGGCTCGCTCGAGCGTTGCGAGATCGAGCTGCGGCTCGCTCTCGAGCGAAAAAGTGTTGCTCCCCTCTTCGGCGCGGCAAATCTGGGCGAGCAACGCGCTCGAGGCTCGAGCGAGCCGTCCCGTGTTTATTGCGCCGAAGGGGAGCAACGGCCGCCGGAGAAGGAGGAGCACCGAAACATACCCGGAGTCGCCGGAGTGAGGAGTCGCGGAGAGTCGCCGAGTGGGAGCCACCGGAGAGATGGGAGAGACGCCGGAAAAGGAGAGCACGAGAACGAAGCTTCAGCTGAGAGCCACGAGCACGCACGAAGGAGAAGAGCTTCAGCCGGTGTTGTTCCTTTGTTCCGATTTTGTTTTTTTGTTCTTTTCGTTTTTGTTCTTTTGTGCCTTCCAAGAAGTGTTTCTTTTGAAAAGAAACAACTTTTTTATGTTTCTTTTTTTTGTTCTTATTTTGTTCCGAGAACAAAAAAACAAAAAAAAAGCAACCAACCAAACGCGTTAACGTGCTTTTTTGTTCTAACATAATCCGTACAGAAGTGTTCGGAAACGTTTCTAAGAAACGTTTCCATGCACGCCCTCTCTGTCCTGTCCTACAGTGCATCCCAATCACCAAATCAATGGATGATATGAAGCAAACCTTCCGACAGAGTTGATTGGGTTTCGCTAGCTGTAATCCCATTCCCTCGATCATCCTATATGCGGAAATTCCACGCCTTCTTCACATTCCTACAAATCAAACGAGCCCCTCAAAGATAGGGAATTATATGTCACGGTTCTGTCGGAACCTCATTCCGTGTTATGACAATCCTCCACAAAGATTAAATTCTATCCCAGACAATGGGAATTCAATTCCGATGAATTGAGTCCAATACGAACTCTCTTTTCGGAGCGAACCAAACATAAGAGGGAAAGTTACGGGCCTCACGCCTCTTCTTCGCATAAATTGGACGAAAATTACGATACGTCATTTGTGGTGATGTGCTTCTGATTTCGATTGCTCTGTTTATCAGAATATGTCGGTTTTCTTAAAAGGATTTCTTATGGATTTTGCACAAACTTCGCTGCTATGACCCAGGTTTGCGTTTTCATTGTTCTATAACATTAGGTCATCACCGTAGCCAAATCACTTATTTCATGCATTGTCCGGGGAAGCTATTGCTGCAAAACAAGGGAAATGAGATGCATAATATAGGAATCGTGAAGTGGACTATTCCTGAATTTAACAAGAAATAGAAGAGCAATATTTTTAAGTTCAGGAATTCATGGACTCTCTTCGCTCAAGACTGCAGTTTTCATTTGGAAATATTTGTTCATTTAGGAAAATGAAAATGGAATTTAGGCTCCTTTCATTTTGTAGATAATGTAGTGATTTTGAATAATATTTTTCAGAAAAATTACAATTTTATGTTCAGTTGAAACTTGAAAATGAACTAGAAATTATTTTCCACCGTTTATATGAAAATTTTGATTTGATTTTCTTCCATGCATTCCTTAGAATAATTTCAAGGATGATTTGTGTCATTATCACTTCATATCAAGACGAATTCCATTCATTAACTAGCATATAGAAATGGTGTAATCTTCATGTGAAGAAGATTCCTGATTTGCTATTTATAAGTCAGAGAGATCGACCCCACAAGAAAATGCTACAGATTTGGAAAGAGCTATCAATCCGAACGTTCTCCGAAAGGGGCACGATGGCTCAATCCTAAAACTCAGTGAATATTCGATCCATGTTGTCAATAATTAATAAAGTAAAGTACCAATAAACATCACATGATTAAGGAAGCCTCAATGTTTATGTCATCCGTAGATCCATTTGGATCGGCCGCAGTGCAGTCAATTACGTAATGAAAAGTCAAAGGGAGGACAGCATTCGGGTTTATATGGAGACCCAGCTCATGGTCATCGGACCATCATCGCTTTTCATAAAACATTCCTGTTGTCGAGTTTGTATTGGGTTCATACGAGAATTAAGTCTTAGACTACCTTATCTCGTCAGGGCTTTTTATTAGCATGTGCACGTTTGCTGGTCGCTAGAATTTAAAAGATTGACCAGCTAAGGAAAAAACTAAAGCAGAATTAAATGATCAGAGCAAAACTATCGCGAAATCTGGTCACTGCTCCACTTATTTGATACTGTTCTTATATATTCAGCCTATACATAGAGGTACATTGTAATTCTTATGCAATATGTCATTTATAAACAAGCGAAGAACATAGTCGCACACTTTCTTAGCCAAACAAGAAAGAAAAAGCATGAAAAAAAAAAAGGGCAGATATGAAGTCCCATTCTCGTATATTTGCAGATTACTAGGAACGCCGTGCTCCTGGAGTCGTCATAACCATGCACAGGAACTGCCACCGACCCATTCTAACTGAGATGAATATTACTGAGGAAGCACGCGTTACTTGAGATGGAGTTCTCCGAAAATTTTCTTCAGCTCCAGCACGAGCTCGGATCTCCGTTTGGTCCTTTCCTTGGCCTCCTGGAAATTCAATGTGTGGGTGACATGGAGAGCCATCTTCAAGACCTTCAATTTTTCAACTTCCGCAATCTCCTTAAACTCAACACTGTGATCCCGATGCCAGTGTTTCGGCTTCCTTTCTATGTACCTGAAGGCTTATTCAATCAGAATTTACCTCGTAAAATACGTGGCATTGGTAAAATGAAAGCGCACGTGCACACATACACCACAGTTTCCTGAACTCCAAGCGACAGCTTCAAAACCCAAAAGAGAGAGGATGTTTATGACGGGTCTGAGTTCACATGACACATATACGAATAAGCTTATTAACGAAGAAAAGAAAGTCAATAGTTCGTAGTGAGGTATAACCCTAACCTTAACCGTGGGTGCGATAAGCTTGTTAATGAAGAAAAGAAAGTGGGTCGAAATGTGACTGCAAAAGGACAAAAGATTGGCTAAACTTGTGCATGTTCTGATGTGCATATCCCTTAGCTCCCTCACCGTTCCAACTAACCCCACATGTACTCCATATAAAAACTACTAAACTATATTTCCATATTCCATAACCTATCTATTGAATACTCCCATCTATACCATATGCACATATATTTGCACAAATTCAAACCACAAACTATAATTGATATCCAAAACGTGCTTCTGTCCAGTCAAATTTTTAAAGGCCTTAAAAGGGAGATCCAGGAAAAGCAGATGGCGCACTCTCTTATTTTATTTGTCAAAGCTTCAAGGCTTTCGACTGAAGTGGAAAAATCGACAACGTGAGATAGCTAGTACGAGTACCTAGAGGGGGGGTGAATAGGTATACAAACAATTTCTCGAAGCTTGCACGATATTTAAACAATTAGAGAATTTGCAACAGTTAAAAATTCAATCGCAAGACTGAGTAAGGGAAAGAGAGAATTGAACACTCGGTTTATAGTGGTTCGCTTGATTCAAGCCTACGTCCACTTTTTCGCAGACCGTACCGATTGGCTGGATTCCACTATAATCAAAGAGTTGTTACGGTGTTGATCTTCCTTGATTTCTAGGTGTAGATGATCTACCACACTCACTCAAGGCGTCACCAAGTATAAACACTCTCAAAGATACAATTTCGCTCGGTCTCAACTAACAATCAAGGATCTTCAGACTGGAATTTTTCTATCGATCACACTCTTAAAACAACTAACGTCTTCCTTTTATACTCCTTCACGCCATCATGGCCGTTGGCACTTACCAAAGGAATTCCTCCAATTTACCCGTTGGACGGAATCAATCAAGAAGATCATCCGAGCTATATAAGGAATCGATGATAGCCCATCAATCGTTCGCCCATACAATCAGGATCTCGGTTTCCAAGAATAGAATAATCCAAGATTTATTTCGTCGACCATCGGATCTTCAATCGATCTTAGATAAGAATTAAAGAATCCGAAATGATTATCCAACCAAAGAATCTATTCCAGAGGATAGGATCAAATCCTCAACCATAAACCTCGGCTTTGGATTTTCTTCAACACTTTGGTTTAGAAAGACCGTCAAGTGAGAATAATTTTGAGTCTTGAGTCTTGAGTCTTGAGTCTTGAGTCTTGAGATAACAAAGTCTTGAGACTATAAAGTCTTGAGACTTTAACTATCGATATCCAGACTTAGACTGATAGAAATGTTTTGTCAGCTTCAAAATATTCTGGAAAGATTTCTCCAACACAACGAACTCCAAAGATTCGCTCATGTTCTCGCTCCGGCTGTAGTTGCTGATGGGTTTAGAGGCCAGAACTGAATTCGGGTAAGATTTCTTTTCACCGTCCTTTGTCAGGAAGACAGTAGTCACGATATTCATTTCCTCAACCTCTAACTGTGATAAATCAGAAAGTCAGAATAATATGGAATTTGTAGAAACCAGTCATCATAGTCATAGGCTTAGTCATTGACCTCGTCCCCATCGACAAGGCAGCGGTCACCCACATCGAACGGATGCTTCACGAATACAAACACGATGGCTTCGAACAAGTCTTTGGCAGCGTTCCCAAAAATGAACTCGAGAAGCAAAAGCTGCGACGAAATAAAGATTTGCACTGGCGTCGTCAATAATCCTGTCAGAAGCAACCCCAGAATGATGATTACGACGAGAAAAAGTGCTGAAGCGAGGTCGTCCAGCTTTTCGATGCATGTTTTCGTATCATTGAAGGCGCGAATGACTGATTTTCGTTCACGACGGACATTCACCTGCAGACGTGAACTATATAGTTTAGATCATGTCCTTATGTCTATATTTATCTATCAGTCCGTATGCGTGGTTCCTAGTTCTTTCAGCTTCCAAAAATCTCCTTAATTTCAGTTTGTTATAAACAAGCTCCATAGAACATTTGGCTTGGAAGAGAGATAAGAGCCAGCTAAGAGATCTGATACACACTTACCAGCCAGATCTTGAAAAGCAACGTCCTGATTTTCCCAGTTCCTTTCGCTCCGGGAAAGAAAGCCAAGAATTTCTCAACTTGTTCCTCCGGCATGACGCGCAAAAGGTCATTTTTCTCAATAAACCTAGTAAACAGCAGAAAACAGGAGTCAGTGACGCACTCTGGAGCAATGAGATTTTTTTCAATAACCCAAGGGCATGGGTTGGACACCCGGCTATCTAAAGGCAGCCCCATGAAGTATTAAATCCAGTCTTTGGCCTGTGCAAATTTCTCAAATCTAGAGCAATTTGCATGCAGTTGGTGAAATTCAAAAGGTTAAACTCTATTTTCTCAGCTGGAAACCCCCCGAAGTCCCAACCAACTGCACCAATCCTGGAGCTTCGAAGCAACAGCATCATTTGCTAGAGTAGAAGAGAGTTTAAGGAAGTTAGTGCTCTCACTGGCTCCCTGACTTGGCTACGTTTTTGAATATCTTTTTAGCAGCATCCTTGGCTTCTTGTCCATCAGTCATCTCCTTATCTGGTTGCTCTACCTCATCGAGGGAATCAGCAAGATTTATAATCTTCCAAGGAGAAACTTTATCCAGCTTCATCTTTATAAGCTTCTCTATATCCACTTTGAGACTTGGAACCACGGGGCCAGAAAGTTGCCTTATCACGTAGTGTTGAAAGAAGTAATCTTGCATGCGATTACAGAATCTTTCGTGTTGAAAAGAAACAGCAAGCGACGTTATCAGGACTGATTTGATCAGCCATCCTATAAGACAAGAAAGGAGCGCCCTCGTGACCCGGTTCAGAATCTTGGTCGTGTGTCTCGAGCATTTCACTCCATGGTTTATCAGCAAAACCCAGGCTAAAATGACCAGACACAGCCAGGCGAACACCGCGGCACTGTTTTTTGATGGAAAGAGAAAGTAAAAAACCTTCGTTTCAGGCAGATACTTCTTGTCAATCAAGAAAACCAATAATGCGATCGACCAACCACAAAAGATTGCCCACATCAGCAAACACCATCCCCACAAATGCACATGCCAAATAACTATATTTCGCAGATTACGAATGGTTAAACTTGCAATCAGAAGCACTGTGATGCACACGAACATGACCAGCTGAGCCAAAATAAATCTGCCCGACATCACCTGGGACTTGGGATTCACAGTCTCGCACACATCCTCATCGTCTTCCTCCTCTACAGCCTGTGATGGAACCGAAGCGACTGGAGACTTGCTCAGCGCCAGTTCCACAGCGTCCTTAGATGCACTAGCACTTGTATCACTAGGATGCGGCGGTTCCATGGATATCGATTTCAGCTTCTCATCTGTAGAGCTTGAGATGGACTTTCTGGTCTGGATATTCGGAAGCTCACTCGAAGTCGGGATCGACTGAGTGAGCTCCATAGCAGAGGGGCTTGTCAAATTGGAGATCTGTGAACTTGACAGAGGATTTTCAAGCTCTATTGGCTCAGTGTTCGGTTTTGGTGAAGAACCTCTGCTTTGACATTCAACGCCTGAAATCGTAAGGACAACTTCATTTGCTTCTTTCTTCTCTAACGGACTTGCATTGACCTCCATGAGTGATGCACAAATATAAAAACTTCTCAGCTGAGAGCTTCTCTGAGGAAAAAGATAGACTCTATCACGAAAGTGAATGCCTTGGTTGAATTCAACGCAAAATCAGAAGAAGAAGTCGAAAGGCAGAGGAGCAAGAGCAAAAGAGTGAATCAGGAAGAGCAGAACATGGTAAAATGAGTGGGTTTTTGCAGGGAGTGGATTAACAATGATGAGAGAGGGTTTTTGGTTCAGTATAGGTTCACGGGAGGCTCTATTTAAAGGGCTCTTAAAGAAGAGAGCATGAATTTGCTTTGAGAAAACTACTTTTCAGGGAAAAGGAAAATCTAAGAAGGTTTCAGTTGAAAAAAAACACAGTTAGAACAGTTTAGGAAAATTTTGCTAAGCATCTTCCAACTTTGAGCGGAAGTAGCTCAGGTTGGACTTTGAAATTACAGGATTAGGAGCCGAACATAATTTATAATAAATATTAAAGCATTTGATCAGAGGATTTTGGATGCTCAAAACCACTTTTCAGAATTATTCTTATGAAATATTATATTGAGCATCTACAACAGTTGTACCATAGAATGTTATGACGTGTGTTGCCATTACTAAGTGCAAGAATGCCATAAAAAGTCTTAAAATATGATTTTATATATGTTTTGCAATGTTACAGTGTCTCGTGGTAATCAGATGTAAAAGCCTTGTGAAATGAAAATACCTTATGGCTTTGCTAAGGGCTGGAGTTCCTCTCACTAATCTTACTTTTCTCTAGCACGAGCTCCACTTCTTAATCTCACTTCCACATACGTTGCATCTCTCTCTGTTGGGAGCGCAGAAAAAATTCAGAGACTTTGCACTTTCTGTTGATCACCATGGCCTGAACTTGCGCGATCATTGCCATTCTAATCCTCTGTTCCTGCATCCACTCGTTTACGAAAACTGCAATTTTATGAACTCGTTGATGGAAACCTTCCTGTCCTGTCCTACAGTGCAACCCAATCACCAAATCAATGGATGATATGAAGCAAACCTTCCAACAAAGTTGATTGGGTTTCGCTAGCTGTAATCCCATTCCCTTGATCATCCTATCTGCGGAAATTCCACGCCTTCTTCACATTCCTACAAATCAAACGAGCCCCTCAAAGCTAGGTAATTATATGCCACGGTTCTGTCGGAACCTCATTCCGTGTTATCTGGGTTTTTGCTTGTTGGAGTCACGTTTCCTTGACAATCCTCCACAAAGATTAAATTCTATCCCAGACAATGGGAATTCAATTCCGATGAATTGGAGTCCAATACGAACTCTCTTTTCAGAGCGAACCAAACATAAGAGGGAAAGTTACGGTCCACGTGCCTCTTCTTCGCATAAATTCGACGAAAATTACGATACGTCATTTGTGGTGATGTGCTTGTGATTCTGGTTCCTCTGTTTATCAGAATGTGTCGGTTTTCTTAGAAGGATTTCTTATGGATTTTGCACAAACTTCGCTGCTATGACCCAGGTTTGCGTTTTCATTGTTCTATAACATTAGGTCATCACCTTAGCCAAATCACTTATTTCATGCATTTTCCGGGGAAGCTATTGCTGCAAAACAAGGGAAATGAGATGAATAATTTAGGAATCATGAAGTGGACTATTCCTGAATTTAACAAGAAATAGAAGAGCAATATTTATAAGTTCAGGAATTCATGAACTCTCTTCGCTCAAGACTGCAGTTTTCATTTGGAAATATTTGTTCATTTAGGAAAATGAAAGTGGAATTTAGGCTCCATTCATTTAGTAGAAAATATAGTGTTTTTGAAAAATGTTTTCCAGAAAAATTATAATTTTTTTTAGTGTTCGGTTGAAACTTGAAAATGCACTAGAAATTATTCTCCGCCGTTGATATGAAAATTTTGATTTGATTTTTTTCCATGCACTCCTTAGAATAATTTCAAGGATGATTTCTGTCATTATCATTTCATATCAAGACGAATTCCATTCATTACCTAGCATATAGAAATGGTGTAATCTTAGATTCCTGATTTGCTAATTATAAGTCAGAGAGATCGACCCCACAAGAATATACTACAGATTTGGAAAGAGCAATCCGAACGTTCTCCGAAAGGGGCACGATGGTTCAATCCTAAAACTCAGTGAATATTCGATCCACGTTGTCAATAATTAATAAAGTAAAGTACCAATAAACATCACATGATTAAGGAAGCCTCAATGTTTATGTCATCCGTAGATCCATTTGGATCGGCCGCAGTGCAGTCAATTACGTAATGAAAAGTCAAAGGGAGGACAGCATTCGGGTTTATATGGAGACCCAGCTCATGGTCATTGGACCATCATCGCTTTTCATAAAACATTCCTGTTGTCGAGTTTGTATTGGGTTCATACGAGAATTAAGTCTTAGACTATCTTATCTCGTCAGGGCTTTTTATTAGCACGTGCACGTTTGCTGGTCGCTAGAAGCTAAAAGATTGACCAGCTAAGGAAAAAACTAAAGCAGAATTAAATGATCAGAGCAAAACTATCGCAAAATCTGGTCACTGCTCCACTTATTTGATACTGTTCTTATATATTCAGCCTATACATAGAGGTACATTGTAATTCTTATGCAATATGTCATTTATAATCAAGCGAAGAACATAGTCGCACACTTTTGTTGGAAATTGTGATCCATTTTCTAGAATTTCCTAGAGTTGCTAAACTTCTAGAATTCTCTAGAATTCCCTAGATGAATTTTCTAGAAGAAAGAAGAAAACATTTTCTAGAAGAAATAAGAAATGTCCAACATGTAAGGAGTCTCTAGAAAAACTACAATCTAGAATTTTCTAGAATAAGCCTAAGTGGACAACATTCCCCATTATTCTAGAATGTTGTATTTAGTCTCTATAAATAGGCATGTAAGTTCAACAAATGTAAAAGAGTGAGAGGAGCATGAGATAATACTCAATATCTTGAAGCTCCTCCACCAACACTTCTTTCGACCATTGTAAAATTACTTTCATAAACTAAAGAAACTATTTTTCCCCATATCCCGTGTCTTATATCCTCCAACTATCACATATTGTCCCTTGTCCAACCTCTATCAAATACAAACTATACCATGCTTCCGCTCATATTTATATTTTTAACAACTTTCTTAGCCAAATAAGAAAGAAAAGCAGGAAAAAAAAAGGGCAGATATGAAGTCCCATTCTCGTATATTTGCAGATTACTAGGAACGCCATGCTCCTGGAGTCGTCATAACCATGCACAGTTGCTGCGTCCAACCCATTCTAACTAAGATGAATATTTCTGGGGAAGCATGCGTTACTTGAGATGGAGTTCATCGAAAATTTTCTTCAGCTCCAGCACGAGCTCGGATCTCCATTTGGTCCTTTCCATGACCTCCTGGAAATCCAATGTGTGGGTGACATGGAGAGCCATCTTCAAGACCTTCGAGTTGTCAACTTCCGCAATCCCCTTAAACTCAATACTGTGATCCCGATGCCAGTGTTTCGGCTTCCTTTCTATGTACCTGAAGGCTTATTCAATCAGAATTTGCACCTCGTAAAATACTCGGCATTGCTAAAATGAAAGCGCACATGCACACATACACCAGAGTTTCTTGTACCCCAAGCAACAGCTTCAAAACCCAAAAGAGAGAGGATGTTTATGACGGGTCTGAGTTCACATGACACATAGTGAATAAGCTTATTAAAAAAGAGAAGAAAGTCAATAGTTCGCAGTGAGGTATAACCTTAACCTTAACCTTAACCGGGGGTGCAAAAAGCTTATTAATGAAGAAAAGAAAGTGGGTCGAAATGTGGCTGCAAAAGGACAATAGAATTGGCTAAACTTGTGCATGTTCTGATGTGCATATCCCCTAGCTCCCTCACCGTTCCAACTAACCCCATATGTGCTCCATATAAAAACTACTAAACTATATTTCCATATTCCATAACCTATCTATTGAATACTCTCATCTATGCTATATGCACATATATTTGCACAAATTCAAACCGCAAACTATCATTGATATCTAAAACGTGCTTCTGTCCAGTCAAATTTTTAACAGCCTATAAAGGGAGATTCAGGAAAAGCAGATGGCGCACTCTCTTATTTTATTTGTCAAAGCTTCAAGGCTCTCGACTGAAGTGGAGAGATCAACAACGAACTCCAAAGATTCGCTCATGTTTGCGCTCCGGCTGTAGTTGCTGATGGGTTTAGAGGCCAGAACTAAATTTGGGTAAGATTTCTTTTCACCGTCCTTTGTCAGGAAGACAGTAGTCATGATATTCATTTCCTCAACCTCCAACTGTCATGAATCAGAAAGTCAGAATAATATGGAATTTGTACAAACCAGTCATCATAGTCATAGGCTTAGTCATTGACCTTGTCCCCATCGACAAGGCAGTGGTCACCCACATCGAATGGATGCATCACGAATACAAACACGATAGCTCCAAACACGCGTTTGGCAGAGTCCCCAAAAATGAACTGTAAAAGCAAAAGCTGCGACGAAATAAAGATGAGCACTTGCGTCGTCAATAATCCTGTCAGAAGCAACCACAGAATGATGACCACGACGAGCAAAACTGCTGAAGCAAGGTTGTCCAGCTCCTTGATGGCTGTTTTCGTATCCTTTAAGGCGCGAATGAATGATTTTTGTTCACGACTGAACATCACCTGCAGACGTGAACTATATAATTCCTATCATGTCCTTATGTCTATGTTTGTCTGTCGGTCAATATGCATGCCCAGCCAACAGTTCTTTCAGGTTCCAAAAATCTCCCTAATTTCAGTTTGTTAGAAAAAAGCTCCATACAAGATTTGGCTTGGAAGCGAGATAAGAGTCAGCAAAGAGATCTGATATGCACTTACCAGCCACCTCTTGAAAAACGACTTTCTGATTTTCCGAGTTTCTTTTGCTTCGGGAAAGAAAGCAAATAATTTCTCGACGTGCTCCTTCGTCATGAAGTCCAAAAGCTCATTCTCCTCGATAAACCTAGAAAAATGTAGAAAACAGGAGTCAGTAATATACTCTGGAGCAATAAGATCTTTTTTAATAACCCAAGGGCATGGGTTGGACACATGGCTATCTAAAGGCAGCCCCAGGAATTATTAAATCCAGGCTTTGACCTGTGCAAAATGCCTAGATATAGAGCAATTTGCATGCAGTTGGTGAGATTCGAAAGGGTAATCTCTATTTCCTGAATTGGAAATCCCCAAAGTCCCAACCAACTGCGCTAATCCTGGAGCTTTGAAGCAACAGCATCATTTGCTAGAGTAGGAAAGAGTTTTGGAAGTTAGCGCTCTCACTGGCTCCCTGACTTGGCAACGTTCTTGAATATAGCTTTAGCAGCATCCTTGGCTTTTTGTTCATCGGTGATCTCCTTATCTTGTTGCTGTGCCTTACCGAGGGAATCGGTAAGAGTCGATAGTTCCCAGCGCTTGATGATCTTAATCAAATTTTTTGTTGTCCAAGCAGAAACTTTATCCGGCTTCATCATTCCTAGCTTCTCTATGTTCACCTCGGGACATATCTTTTTACCCATGGGGTTGGAAAGTAACATTATCATGTAGTATTGGAAGACGTCATCTTGAATGCGATCAAAGAATCTCTTGCATTGAAAAGAAGCAGCAAGCAATTTTATAAGAAATGTTTTGATCAGCCATAAGGCAGCTCCTAGGAGACAAGAAGCAAGTGCCCTCGTTACCCTGTCCAGAATCCCAGTCGTCGGTCTTGATCGTTTCACTCTATGGTCTATCAGCCAAACCCAGGCTAAAAAAACCAGACCCAACCATGCGAACACCTCGGCACTGTCCTTGAGTGCAACGAGAAAGTACAAAACATTCCTTTTGAGCAGATACTTCCTCTCAATCAAGGAAATTAATAATGTGATCAACCAGTAAGTCACCAACCTACCCCAAAAGATTGCCAACATCAGCAAACATCATCCCCACAAATGCACATGCCAAATAACGGTATTTCGCAGAACACGAATGGTTAAACTCGCAATCAGGAGCCCAGTGATGCACACAAACATGACCAGCTGAGCCAAAACAAACTTCATTTTGCCTAACATCACCTGGGACTTGGGATTCACAGTCTCGCACACATCCTCATCATCTTCCTCCTCTGCAGCTGGTGATGGAACCGAACTGACTGGATATATCCTAGGCGTTGATGCACTAGCACTTGCATCACTAGGATGCCGCAGTTCCATGAATCTACATTTCAGCTTCCCCAGCAAAGACAATGAGATCGACTCTCTGTTTCGTGAACTTGATGGAGGATTTTCAAGCTCTATTGGCTCAGTGTTTGGTTTTGGTGAAGAACCTCTTCTTTGACATTCAACGCCTGGAATCAGAAGGACAACTTCATTTGCTTCTTTCTTCTCTAACGAACTTGCATTAACCTCCATGAAAGCTGCGCAAATATAAGAAGCTTATCAGCTGAGAGCTTCTCTAAGGGGAAAAGATGGACTTGGTAACGAAAGTGAATGCCTTAGCTGAATTCAATGCAAAATCAACACAAAAATTGGAAAGGCAAAGGAGCAAGAGCAAAAGAGTGAATCAGGAAGAGCAAGACATGGTAAAATGAGTGGGATTTTGCAAGGAGTGGATAAACAATGATGAGAGGGGGTTTCTTGTTCAGTATAGCTTCACGGGAGGCTCTATTGAAAGGGCTCTTAAAGAAGAGAGCAAGAATTTTCTTTGAGAAAACTACTTTTCAGTGAAAAGGAAATTTATCTAAGAAGGTTTCAGTAAAAAAACACGGAACAGTTCAGGACAACTTTTCTAAGCACCTTCCAACTTTGAGCGGAAGTAGCTCAGGTTGGAATCTGAAATTACAAGATTACGAGCCGAACATAATTTATAATAAATATTAAAGCTTTTGATCAGAGGATTTTGGATGTTCAAAACCACTTTTCAGAATTATTCCAATGAAATATTATATTGAGCATCTACAACAGTTGTACCATAAAATGTTACGACGTGTGTTATCGTTACTAAGTGCAAGAATGCCATAAAAAGTCTCAAAATGTGTTTTATATATGTTTTGCAATGTTACAGTGTCCCAGCCGTAATCAAATGTAAAAGCCTTGTGAAATGAAAAAACCTTATGGCTTTGCTAAAGGCTGGAGTCCCTCTCACTGACCTTACTTTTCTCTAGCACAAGCTCCACTTCTTAATCTCACTTCCACATACTTTGCATCTCTCTCTCTGTTGGGAGAGCGCAGAAAAAATTCAGAGACTTTGCACTTTCTGTTGATCACCATGGCCTCAACTTGGGCGATCGTTGCCATTCTAGTCCTGTGTTCCTGCATCCACTCGTTTACGAAAACTGCAATTTTACGAACTAGCTGATGCAAACCTTCTAGTCCGTCCTATAGAGGATATGTGGTGATGTTGGAATGGCCTTCCTCCTTTATTCCTGAGTCGATTGAAGTAATTGAAGAGGAATGATACTCAAATTTCTAATCTCACGAGCTCCTCAAATCCTTGGGAATCATATGACACAACTTTGTCGAAATCTCATTCCTTTTTATTGGGTTTTGCTAGCTGTGATCCCATTCCCTTGATAATCCTATCCGTGGAATTTTCATGCCTTCTTCCCATTCCTACAAATCAAACGAGTCCCTCAAATCTAGGGAATTATGGGCCCGTTTGGTTCAGCTTTTGAGAAATGCATTTGCAAAAATGTAAATACCTTTGAGTAAATGAGGTTTTCCGAAATGCAAATATCGTTTGGTAAAATTTGTATTGTGAAACAACTTTGGCCAAAATACCGTTTGGTAAAATTTGCATTTGTAATTAATTTTTATTAAATTAAAAAAGCAAATATATATATATATATATATATAAATATATATATATATATTTTTTTTTTTGAAGCACGGCCACCGGACCGCCGGATGGCCGGATCTAGCCTCCGACGGTCGCCGGAGTCGGGCGAACCCAGGCGACGGCCGCCTAAGGCCACGCGAACCCAGGTAGCCATCGCTTGGGATCGCGGGGTCGGCGACCCTTAGGCGGCGGTCGCCGGCACGTCGCCGACGAGCACGACCCCTTGGCCGGCGATCGTCAGCCTCCAATCGATGGTGGCTTGGAGAAAATGAACAGTACCGACTTGCATTCCCAAATGCAACTTACCAATGCACCTCAAGAGCTCCATTGGGCTAAAGGCCCTTAGACATGCGATTGTATCTTGCCAAAGTCGCACAAAAAAACAAACCAAATGCGTTTGCATTTGGCCAAGGGACTGTAGAGTCCCAAAGCCCATTTGCAAAGCCGAACCAAATAGGCCTATATGTCACAACTTTGTCGGAACCTCATTCCTTATATCTGGGTTTTGCTTTTTGGAGTCCCATTTCCTTGACAATCCTACACGGAGGTTAAATTCTATCCCAGAGAATGGGAATTCAATTCCGATGGATGGCAGTCCATTCCAAACTCTTATTTCAGAGTGCATTAGACTTCAGGGGAAAGGTACAGCACACACACTTTTTTATTTTTTTTCGATGCTGGAGGAACTACTTTGGCCGACAACCGCCACGTAAATCCTCAAATGACGCTAGCTCATAACCCACCACCAGGACGCCATGCCTAAATCATCTAATGGCCTGCCAGTTTCCCTGCAACTTGTGTTATAGGGGCTTCGAACTCCTAACATTTCCCTTCAAAAGTCAGGAGCCTACCCAACAGAGCCACCACGGCCGGTGGTACAGCATACGGCTCCTCATTCAATTCTTTCGAAGTCATTGGGTCCTTTTCCTCGTTCGAGAATCTCCTCCCTTCTTCCACTCCGTCCCGAAGAGTAACTAGGACCAATTCAGTTACGTTTTCATGTTCCAATTGAACACTTTCCATTTTGGATTATTCTCAAAGGAGAAGATTCTTCTTTTTACCAAACATCTGCGGATCCAATCACAATCTTATAATAAGAACAAGAGATCTTTCTCGATCAATCTCCTTGCCCCTCATTCTTCGAGAATTAGAAAGATCCTTTTCAAGTTTGAATTTGTTCATTTGAAATCTGGGTTCTTCTACTTCATTTTTATTTACTTATTTTTTTATTATTTTTCCCTCTCTTTTTTTTATTTCTTTTCTTTTTTGATTTCTTTTTTTATTCCCTTCCATCATTCCTTAAGTCCCATAGGTTTGATCCTGTAGAATCTGACCCGTTTTCTCATTGAGCGAAGGGTACGAAAGATTGATTTTTCGATCAGCGCACACACTTTTTATTGGCATAAATTCGACGAAAACTATGATACGTCATTTGTGGTGATGTACTTCTGATTCTAGTTAGTCGATTTATCATAATATGTTGATTTTCTTAGCAGTGTTTCTAGTGGATTTTGCACAAACTTCGAGGGAAAGGTACAATTCTATTTTCTTTTTCTGGTCTGAAGGGAAAGGTACAATTCACATGCCGTTTCTTCGCATAAATTCGAGGAAATTATAATGCGTTATTTACAGTGATGTGCTTCCGATTCTGGTTAGTGGATTTATCAGAATATGTTGGTTTTCTTAGCAGTATTTCTAATGAATTTCGCACAAACTTTAGGGAAAGGTACAGTACACAAGCCTAATCTTCACATAAATTCGACAAAAATTACAATACGTCATTTGTGGTGATGTGCTTCCGATTCTGGTTAGTTGATTTATCAAAATATGTTGGTTTTCTTAGCACTGTTTTTAATGGATTTTACGCACACTTCGAGGGAAAGGTACAATGCACACGCCTTTTCTTCGCATAAATTCGACAAAATTACGATACGGTAATGTGCTTCCGATTCTGCTTAATCGATTTATCAGAATATGTTGGTTTTCTTAGCAGTGTTTCTAATGGATTTCGCACAAACTTTAGGGGAAAGGTACAGTACACACGTCTTTTCTTCGCATAAATTTGACAAAACATTTGTCATTTGGTGATATGCTTCCAATTCTGCTTCGTCGATTTATCAGAATATATTGGTTTTCTTAGCAGTGTTTCTAATGGATTTTGCGAAAACTTCGCCGGTATGACCCAGGTTTGTGTTATCATTGTTCTGTAAGATAAGGTCCTCACTATAGCCAAATCACTTATTTAGCTATTGCTGCAAAACAATGGAAATGAGACGCAGAATTTAGGGATCATGAAGTGGACTATTCATAAAATTAACAAGAAATAGAAGAGCAATATTTGTGGGTTCAGGAATTCATTCACTGTCTTCGCTCAAGACTGCAGTTCTCATTTGCAGATATTTGCTCGTTTAGGAACATGAAGATGGAATTTGAGATTCTTGAGATTATCCGGAAAATGGTTTGGTCGTTTTGTCTGGTGAAGAGCAATATCTATGGCTATATTTATTTTAGTGAAAATTTCATGATACAAAAAAGTATTTTTCATGGAGATTAATGGTTAATTTTCATTTATTTGGTGATTTAGGGAAAGTAAGGAGAGGAAGCAATTTCCTTCCTGTCAAAAGGGAAAGTCGTTTTCTCTAGATCTAATCCCGTTGTTTCCAGTCCATTGAAAACATTTTCCCTAGACTGATTAATTTTCCATTATCCCAATATCGGAAGGTCAGAAATCAATTTCCCAAAAAACAGTTTTACCTCAGACAAACGGACCCTAGATTCTTGAGATTCTATCGGTTTGGTGGTTTTGCTGGCGAAGCCGCTAGTATATGGGTTTTGCACATGGGATTCAGTTGAAATGGGTCGGGCTAATTGTAAACAAACGACAAGCTAAGTATGGTTCGCCTCCTTGAACGTAGGATGGGCGCAAAATTCTATTGTCCCGTGCCCAAACAATACGGGTTTTTCTTCCCATGCCAGCTAATCTCAATTAGTAAGAGTCACTGATACTGTTGATGAAAACGACCAATTTTTAAGTATTTTGTTGGTAACCTTTCTAACTTTTATGAAATTATTAACTTTTTATAGTTTTCAAATTAGTACATTTTGCATTTAACTAACCAACTTTTATTTGCATAATTTACCACCTTTTCAAATTTATCAACTCTTACATAAAATCACTATTCAAGATTAGAGCGATTTATTAACTTTTTCAAAGTAAATTATCAACTAATTTTCCAATACCAATTCTCATTTGAGTTAATTATTGATGTTCTAATTGTTTTTAACTTACCGACTTTTTTTATCTAGTTACCCTTTTTTACCGGCCTTAGTTAGCAATTTACTAATTCTATTTAGGGATTACTAACCTAAATTAGTGTGACTCACTAACTTATCTCCCAATAAATTACCACCTTGTCAATATTTTAAAAATCGGATCGGACTAGTTGTTTCAACTAGGTATCGGCTAGGTGACCGATCGAGTTCACAATTTTATACTGTGGATGGTCATAGGTGGTCAAGAACCAATAAAAAAAGCTTGCCCATCGACCCACTTTGATTTGAACTAAGTCACATCAGTCTATTTTGAATAACTGCTGAACTTATTCAAAGCTGAATTGTATTGTAGAGGGCATGATTCAAACCTCTTACCTCTTAGATACCATTCACTCACATCACCGTAAAAACTACGAGGATCTTTAACTATAGAAATAGAAAACAAAATAAATATATTATAAGTTTTTAAAACTTGTCATGAAAGTATTATTGAGTCATAAAACTTATAAAAAAATACAATAAGTCTTAAAAATTGCCAAATGAGTACAATTGAGTCCTTCCATTAACTTTACTTACTTTGACTAACGAAAATGCTGCCATGGCTTTTTTTAATATTTTCTCTCTCCCACGTGGCAATAACATGACTAATCATGAAATATAAAACCAAGACTATACCGTTTTGGTTCAAAACTTATTTTTAATTCAACATTTATTTAAATTAAATTTAAAAAATAAGGTAGAGAGAGAGAGAGAAACTAAGCGATATGGGCTACAAGTTCTTGCCACTACTACCCCACCATCACCAAGAAGGGTCGGTGGCGGTGGGGGATGGCCAACAAGGGCCATTGGGCCCTTATCAAGAGCAGACAACCCTCGCTAATGATAGGTGAGGGTTGACAACCCTCGCCTGATTTAGGGGAGAGCTTGCAACCCCTCACTCAATCAAAACGGGGCCTACAAGCCCTCACTTGACGTTGGCAAACCCCACTGGTTATCCCCCACCCTCATCGATCCTTCCTAGTGATCGCCACAATAAATTTTTAAAAAAAAAAATAACGTTAGTATTTTTTATTAGCCAAATTAGACAAAATTAACGAATGACTCGATGGAATCAACTTTACAAGTTGTAAGACTTTACTATACTTTTTGCAAATTTTAGGA
The DNA here is from genome assembly GCA_016097595.1 of Eucalyptus pumila. Lineage (NCBI taxonomy): Eukaryota > Viridiplantae > Streptophyta > Magnoliopsida > Myrtales > Myrtaceae > Eucalyptus > Eucalyptus pumila. Next base: position 52,391,682 of record CM027848.1, read on the forward strand.
TTTCCGGTGCACTTGTCCTAATGGCAAATGGTATATTTTCTTTCTCAAAAAGGGTTCAAACAAGCTTATGGTGAGATTCGACCCCATGACTTCCAAAATAATTTGACGCGACTCTACCAACTTAACTTTGAGCAAATACTTTGCCAAGTTCTGCACTACACCACCTGATTTTTCTGATTGAACAACATACCATTTACCTCACTTGTGCGACCACCGGTATAGGTTTTAGAATATATACATCCTGTGCAAAATTATCAACTTTTATTTGAGTTACTTCCTAACAACTATTTGGTATTTTGATTTTAATTTGCAAACTTTCTCATCGTTTACAAATTTTTATATGTATTTCCTAGAAACGCCCTAAATTTGCCCTTTTTTTAAGAAATTGCCAACTACAATGGTAATAACCTACCAATTTTGCTCTGATTAAATTGCCCATCCGTTTTAGGTTAACCACTCTTGTCTGATTCCCAATTATGCTTATCTTTACCAACATTTATTTACCTCAAGTGTAACAACTGCCCTCGAAGTCGACAAGAATTAAACGCTGCCCTCGAATGTCGTCGGATCGAATTTTCGGCCCGCTTTCTGGATTCCTTATCAGCGCTCTTTGCCTCACATGCTTGAGCGAGAGAAATCTCTCGGTAACGTCTGAAGGTTCACCTCCCTCTTTTGCCTTGTCATATATGGTCAACCTATTTTCAACATCGTATATACATTGGTCCATCATTAGCACTATTAGAGATATTTAGGAGAATTATGATGATTTTGATATATCTTAAGGTTGTGTAAATATCCTATATGATTATGCATATTTTGATTGATATGTTATCTTACTTAGCATTTCATAAAATCTATAAATAAGTTGATATAATCCTCATTATGAATACAATTCTCTATTTATTTCTTCCGCAATATTCTTAACTAGCACATCTATTACATAATCTCCTTGGTTGGTGATAAATATCTTAATGAGGACGTCCGTCTCTAGAAACAATGATACAAAGAGCGATGTACTTCGTCAGATTTGTACAAACGTTGCGTTAACATCAACTCGTAATATTGTACATAACATGCTTGTTCTCTCTCGTACTTGCATGCACGAATTAATGACGACACTGTCGTGTTGCGTATAGATAATTATGGTCCTCCGCTGTCCAAATTAGGGTACCCTGATGTACTTGATTAGCTCACGGCTCATGATTTAAAATCTCTCCCGTCCATATTCATATACAGGTTCTTTTTCTCCAATTTCATGTCTCGCTAAACTATGAAAATTCACTTCCAAATGTTACAGTCATATTTGTTTAACCTATTTTAGTTGTCTCCATATGGCTAGAGTCTAGAAAAAGCTGCACATTTATGCACATCGCCAACTTGCAATTCCATAATTACTAGAAAAAGTAATTCTCACATGTGCTCATCACTTATGATGATATGAAATCCAGAGATTGGCCATCAATTATTTTATTTGACAGATCCGTTCTCATAAAATAAGTTTATGCTTAACCTTGTTGGTGCTCAATTAATCCTCATTGTTTTCTGAATTTTGCTTTATTTTGTAGTATTTGAGTTTTTCTCTGCTTCGATTTTCTTCATTATGGAAGTCTATGTATTTCTAATATATTCTTTTGAGCAATAATTATAATTCTTTAGATTTTAGAAATTAAAAAAAAAAAAAGTTAACCTGCATGGCAATAGCCAACCTTCACCTTTGTGCTTTGATCAGATAAGCTCGAATTCAAGCATGTGCGCAGGTTGTTGCGAGATGACAAGAAAATAATTGTATAGGACTAATGTTTAGAATTATATTGATTCGCTAATAATTCAATTTCAAACAACCCCGTCAAATTTTGTAAGCCAGCTTAGTATATAACATTCGACGAATTATAAGCTTGACTTTAACATACAAACTAATTTTCATATGTTTAGAAATTCTTTAAGTGTGTGTATCATTATTTTAACTCCGGTTTTTGGCAATTACAAGATAGCTGGCATGATCTCTACCGTCCTACCGACCTGACAAGTCAAGCCAATTATTTTGTTGATTAATAATTATGTGTTATATAAGAATCAACAAATATACTCTTTGAACTATAATTATTATTACTGTCTGGACAAAAATTCTCATTGAGGTGGACGGGCCACACCCAGGCACAAGTCTGCGAGTGAGTGTAGAGTAGGAATAGAGTAGGACTGACCAAAAAAAAAAAACTATAATTATTATTACTGTCTGGACAAAAATTCTCATTGAGGTGACGGGCCACACCCGATACGGAATTATGCTTCTCGGAGTTGTCTTTAATTGTCTCATTAAGATAAGTTCCATTATTATTTTTTATGATATATGCAAATGGTATATGAAGAAGATTCCCGATGTGTTAATTGTATATTGTGATTTGAAAACAAAATTGTCCTCATGTAATGACATCTATTTATCCACAACTTGCTTCACTTGTTTTTTGCTTGCTGTAATCCCACTTTCCTGATAATTTTATCTGTGGAGTTCAGTTCTTACTCCCTATTAATCAGAAAAGCCCCTTAAGCTAGGGAATTATATGTCACAAATTTTGTGGGAATCTCATTCCTTTTATTTGGTTTTTGCTTGTTGTAATCTCATGTCCTTGATAATCCTGTCAAGAGGTCAAAATCTATCCCAGAAAATAAGAATTCGATTCCAGTAAATGGCAGTCCATTTCGAAGTTTTATTTCGGAGTGAATTTTCTTCTCATAAATTCAATAAAAATTACAATAACTCATTTGGGGTAATATGTTCGTTGATTTATCATTGGATGTGCTCAAAATTCACCACTATGGCCGGTTTTTTAAGAAACTTGTTTGTAAGTTACCGAACATTATGAAATTATTTACTATTTTTATGGTTTGCAAATGGCTAATTTTACTAGCCTACAATTTTTAACGTTATCAACTTTTTTTTGTCTCAGTTAGCAACTATTTATATTTACTAACTTCTTTTAAGAGATTACCGACTTAAATTAGCTTGACTGGCCAATTTATCTCTCATTAGATTACCATATAGTCAATATTCTAAAAAACCAAAGCAAACTGATTGGTTCAACTCGGTGCCGACTAGGTGGTAGTCTGGTTGACACCATTATATTGTGGATAGTCAAAGCCAATCAAAAACCGACCAAACAGGTCAGATCTAGCCTTGCCAGTCAAATCACTTCGGTTTGAACCAGGTTATACCGGTCATTTTGAATAATTATCGAACTTTGTCACACCAAAAGTTGTGTTGTAGAGGGCATGGTTCAAACCTCTAAACTCTTAGACACTATTCATTCATTCATTTTACCATCAAAACTATGAGGAGCTTTTCTTCCATAAATGGCAAACAATTCATTTCATCTTTCTGAAAGGAAGGTCTCAATCAGCACTTGGTGAGACTCAACCTCATGACCTCAAAAATAATTGGATGGGACCGTACCAACTCAACTTTGGGTGAAGACTTGTCAGGCATACACAATATTTTACTCGTTAGTTATTTTTCAAGCCACCTTATAATTCCGGTCTAATTGCACACGGTTCACCTCGCCTTTATGTCATTTGTTACAGGTTTTAAAACATTGCATCTAGTAATAGCGGTATAAATTCTCATTTGAATTACTTCCCAACATTTATTGACCTTTCCTTTTAATTTTCCAATTATTTCCTATCGTTTACAAACTTTTATTGTTTTTATTAGAAATGCCTTAAATCTACCAACTCTTCTTTTAATAGAAAAATTAACCTTCATTTAAGAGAATTATCAATTTTTTTTTATTACTTTACCCATTTATTTCAGGTTACCGATTCTTACGTAAGTTAGCTACCAAATTTATTTTTCTTTCAACCATCAATTGTGCTTATCTTGACCTACCTTTATTTAATAAACATGCAACGGTTGCCCCGGTTGGGTTGTCAACAAGAACTACAACAGTGCCCTCGAGTGGCCTTGGATTGAGTTTTCGGCTCCGCTTTTGGGAGAACCTCTCTCTCTCTCTCTCTCTCTCTCTTTCTCATCAAATACAGTCAACCTATTTTCTGCATTGTATAAATCTTGACCATTCACTGCCTCATCTCTACTCATATTCCATTCGATGGGTGATTAATACGTTGACAAGAACGTCCCCAGTAGAGACGTTGCGTTAACGTCAACTCATAAAATCATAACACAGCACACTTGTCCACTCTCGCAGTTGCATGCATGAAAATTCAATGACGTCACCATCCTAAGTTTATGTCGCATGTAAGATAATTAGGGCAATCCGCCGTCCAGATTAGAGTATTGCGACGTGCTCGATTAGCTTACGGCCTCTCACGATTTGAAATGTCTCATGTTGTGCTTAACACAATTGACCCATCATTAAGGTATACCTAATCAACCCACGTGGCAATAGCCAACGTTCGCCTTTGTGCTTTGTTGAGATAAGCTCGAATTCGAGCATGTGTGCGAGTTGTTACAAAAGGACAAGAAAATAATTGTACAGGACTAATGTTTAAGCTTGGAAAAATTTCCACTGATCGACTAATTATTCAATTCTGAACATCCCCAATCAAATTTTGTGCGCCGGCTTAGTGTTCTTTAAGAGCAATAAATTGTTGTTTCAACTCCGGTTATTCATAGTTACAAGATATCTAGCACAGTCTCTTTCATCTTATTGGTATGACAAATCAAGCTAATCATTTTTTCATTGATAATTATGGGTTGTACAAGAATCAACACATGTATTTACAAGATATCTAGCATGGTCTCTTTCGTCTTATTGGTATGATAAATCAAGCTAATCATTTTTTCATTGATAATTATGGGTTGTATAAGAATCAACACATGTTTAAACCCACCCCATTGATGGTCGTGTGGTTTGCGCTCAACCCATCTTCCGAAAGGAAGCGGGTTCAAATCCTTGCGGTCGCTTGTGCGACTCACCCACGGTCCGAGGGAGGTGGGTCCGCTCGGGTCGTCCCGGGTTTACGTCGCCGCACGCCTGCATACGCGATTCCCGAGTCACAAAAAAAAAAAAACCACATATGTGTTTAAATTTTGATTATCTTAACTCTTGAGTCAAAAATTCATGTTGAGGCGACACGTACCCTTTTTGGGTTTGTGCCGATTTAGTCCTAAACCTTTTTTTGGTGCCGATTTAGTCCTAAACCTTTTTACGTTGTGCCAATTCAGTCCTTTCCGGCCAATTTTGGCCGGATTTTTGCTGATTTGGACGCCGACGCCGGCGACGTGGCCTGATCGGCGCCGACGTGTACAAATTTTAATAATATTTTAATATTTTTGAATATTTTTTTAAAATTTTAAATTTTATTTTTATTCTTTTATTTATTCTTTTTATTTTTATTCTTTTCTTTTTTTCTTTTTCTTCTCATCTTCTTCCTCCAGCCCGGTCGCCGGAGCTCGGCGGCCGGCCAGAGGCGACGGCCGGCGAGGTCGACCTCGCCGGCCACCTCGCCGTGGCCGCGAGGGCGGCCTCGCGGCGGGCGAGGCTCGCCCTCGCCGGATCTCGGCGAGGTCGAGCCTCGCCGAGGCTCGCCCGCCCGACGCGAGGCCGCCCTCGCGGCACGGGTGGCGAGGCTCGCCCTCGCCGGATATGGCGAGGGTCGAGCCTCGCTCATGGCCGCGAGGGTCGAGCCCGCCGGCTCGGCGCGAGGCCGCCGGACTGCTCCCCGGCTCCGTTCTCCGATCCCAATCTCGCCCTAGAAATTTCCTCCCTCCTCCGCTCGTCGTCGTCGTCGTCTCTAGGGTTTACGGGAGCTCGGGGTTTCTTCGGCCGCGCGGCTCCGGCCCCGGATTTTCACTGTTTCTCCCGCGGCGGCGATCCGTCGGGGTGGGGCTTTTGTGATTCCTGGGGTTCTCCGAGGCAGCTGGCCTCGCCCTCGCCGGCCATGGGCGAGGCTCGACCCTCGCCCGGATCCGGCGAGGGCGAGCCTCGCCACCCAGCCGCGAGGGCGGCCTCGCGCCGGCGGGCGAGGCCTCGCGGCACGGGTGGCGAGGCTCGCCCTCGCCGGATCGGCGAGGGTCGAGCCTCGCCGGCCATGGGCGAGGCTCGATCCTCGCCCATCCGGCGAGGGCGAGCCTCGCCGCTCGGCGCGAGGCCGCCCTCGTGGCCACGGCGAGGTGGCCGGCGAGGTCGACCTCGCCGGCCGTCGCCCGGCCGGCCGCCGAGCTCCGCGACCGGTGGAGGAAGAAGATGAGAAGAAAAAGAAAAAGAAAAAAAGAAAAAGAAAAAAGAAAAGAATAAAAATAAAAATAAAATAAAAAATATTCAAAAATATTAAAATATCATTAAAAATTGTACACACGGGCCGTCGGCGCGTCACGTCCGGCCAAGGTCGTCAGCAAAATCCGGTCAAAATTGGCCGGAAAGGACTAAATTGGCACAACGTAAAAAGGTTTAGGACTAAATCGGACCAAAAAAGTAGGACTAACGCATGACAAACCCAAAAGGTTGTGACTTTTTTGGCACTTTTCCCCCATTGATGGTCGTGTGGTTTGCGCTCAACCCATCTTCCGAAAGGAAGCGGGTTCAAATCCTGCGGTCGCTTGTGCGACTCACCCACGGTCCGAGGGAGGTGGGTCCGCTCGGGTCCCCGGGTTTACGTCGCTGCATTTGCTGTACAGCGATTAGTCAGCGATTAAAGTCAAAAAAAAAAAAACCACATATGTGTTTAAATTTTGATTATCTTAACTCTTGAGTCAAAAACTCATGTTGAGGCGACACCTACCCGATACTGTGCTTCTCGAAGCCATCTTTAACCGTCCCCTTAAGGTAAATTCCAATTTCTTTACAGCACATGCAGATGGTACAAGAAGAAGATTCTGGTTTTGCTAATTATAATATTGTGATTTGAAAACAAGATTGTCCTCATGTAATGACATTTATCCGCAACTTGCTGTACACGATAGTATCGATATGGGTGAGCTGCCAGATCACTTGCTTGATTGGATTTTATGCAAAAGTCCCATCAAATGACAAAAGGAAAATTGTATTATGTGAGAGAGAGAGAGAGAGTCAATAATTCTCAAAGTCACGCATAGCATTGTTCACCACGCTCTGGCGATTGTACCTTTATTTGTCCTTAGCTCAAATCTACGATTCCATAACCACCACGGCTTTTAGATAAACTACCAAAATTTATAATAATCGTATATAATAACACCACATCAGCTACACGATAGGCAAAAATATAATTTAATCTACACCCGCTTTTACACTCTTATAAGCTCCTCATACATCATCGTCATATCCGAAATCCCTTCCTACCCCCGACCACCATGCGAGATGCCCAGCCTCCCTACCCACCGCTGCCGCCGCCGCCGCCTCCCCCGCCTTCAAAGTCCAACTTGCCGATGCTGTACTACGGCCTAGTCGTGGTGGGGACGGCTGCCATCGTGCTGGCCCTGTACAACCTCATCATCATCAGGTGGTGCACCAGCCGGTACCGGATCAGTCGGAGAGGCGAGCGGCTCGTTGAGGTCATGGCAGCGAGCCGGAGCTTTGAGAACCCTCACCGGAACCTCCCGTCGAGCTTCAAGTACAAGAAGGACGCGGCGGCGGGGGCTCAAGGACCGGGGAGCGAGTACGAGTGCGCGGTCTGCTTGTCGGCTTTCGAGGAGGGCGAAGAAGTGAGGCAATTGCCGCGGTGCAAGCATTTGTATCACGTGTCGTGTATCGATATGTGGCTGTATTCTCACTCCGACTGCCCGCTCTGCCGCTCGCCGGCGCATCCGCTGTCGCTGCAGCCTCAGTTGCAGCCGCCACCGCCGCCGCCGCCGCCGCCGCTGGAGAGCGCGCCGGAGAATTCCCGGGAGGGGTTGTTGGAGTCGGGCGTGTCAGTTTGAGGTCCCTGTATTTTTTGTAGGTTTTGTCTTTTTTTCTCTTCCCATTGTAGAAAATGAAATTTTTGTTCTTTTTTTTTCCGCTCGATGAATGATAAAATATTGTTGATATGCGGCTGTGGGTCCATTTCTTGCTGTTGATGGGAATCCAGTGGGGGCTAAAAACGATGATTACGAAGAAAATTGACAGCACATTATTTGTTACGAGTGGGCCAATTTTTATATTGGTAATTAGAAGTAAATTTGTAATATTTTTTTTTTTTTTTTTGCAAAGGGGTGAATTTGTTGCTGAGGAAATAAATAAGGAAAATATTCGTTAAATTTACCCCCGTCATACAAAATTCGTAAAATTTCACTTTCCCCGCCCGCCCAGGAAACGAAGGAAAGGGAAAAAAATAGGATGATGGCGAGAGAAGGATAATGCATCTCCCTCTCTCTCCCTCTCTCTCCCTCTCTCAATCAATCAATTCAACTTTTGTTTGGCTAGACGACCCTTTTGAAATTGACGTATTGAATTATGTGAATTTCCTGACCTTCGCTCAAGGCTATCGACTATGGTAGAATGTGAGTAGCCGTTTAATAGGCTCGAGAGTGGATTTTTGGACCTACCCTATTCCGTTTTAAGTGTAGAGAATTAATTTAATCACTATCCGACAATAACCAGCTTCAGGATATTGACGTGATACTTACCTTCCCTATTGATAGATCCCTTGATTTCCATCTAAACTTTTCTTCTAAGATGAGAGAAAATACGAAAGGTGATGTTAAGGGATTTCTCACCCCATAACGAATCTTTCATCTATTTCTTCTCTCTCGAGCCTTTTAAGAATTTAGTCATGTCTATCTTAGATCTATAAGTTAGTTGTAACAATTTTCCAACATTTTTATGTCACACTAAATTTAGGGATGGAAATGGGGTGGGTATAATCGAATACGGGACATAAATGTGATATGAATTTCAAACAATGAGACGAGTTTGAGATTAATTGTCAAAATCTTTATAAGGTTTGAGATGGATTTGGAATTTTATAAGTAGGAAATTCAATATCCCGATATGTTTTAATTACTTGATTTCCTTTTCATCTTTATTTTTTTTTTTTTTTGGAGTCAACAAGTCTTTAGGTCGGCTACATAGTAGATGTACTTGACTATTTCAACTCTACCAAAGTTTGAATCGATTTTTAGACTTTCTTGACAGATAAATTAAAACCTAAGCCCCACGAATCATTCACCAATCTACTCTTACTCAATAAAGGAGCCCCACAACTTTGACGAGAGGGGTTTGGGTTCTTATATCAAAAACCAATAATGGAATTATGTTGAGTTTGAAAAACGATAAAAAGTGAGGAGACAAGTTTGGGACTAGGTTTGATTAAAAAAAAAAGGTTTGGAAAAAGGTTTAAGGCATGAGTTACAACTATACTGTTTTAGAAATCAATTTTTAGCCAAAAAATTGATTGTTCTATTTTTATTTATAAATAATATTATGCTTTTGATAACAATATAAATTTTATGTTATTGAAATAGAAATTCATTTAATAACAACACAAAATTTCTCTCTCGGACAGGCAACGGTTGACTAGTAGTGAGGGCGAACAATGACATGAGTTTTTATTTCTCATTTTTATTTTTAAAATGAAAAAAAAAGATTTTACTTCCGATTTTTGTTTCAAATCTATTTCTGAAATGAAAAATTACTGCAGAAATAGAAAAATGAAATCAAAGTCCTTCATTTCAAACATTACTCGGTAAACAGTATTCTCATACGTGTCTATATTTCTAGTAAAACACATCGTAGTTAAGTTCACATAGTCTTGCCCTAATACTAGTATTAAGGGTAAGTTTGGTAACATTTCTGTTTAAAAATTGTTTCTGAGAACAGAAATAAAAAAAAAATATTTCTGCTTCAAGAAACAATTTTTGAACAAAAAAACACGTTTGATAAATCTGTTCTAGAAATATAAAAAGAATATAAACACGTTTGGTAAATTTGTATAATTTTTTATTTTCTTTCTTATTTTTTCTTATTTTCTTATTTATTTTTCCTTTATTTTTTATTTTTTTTTCTTATTTTGGCCGATCGTCGGCCTTGACCATGGCTAGCGGCCTCACCCAGCCACGGCAAGGCTTGAGCTCGCCCAGATCCGGCAAGGCCGAACTTGCCCAGCAACCGGCGACGCCGAGCCTCACTGGCCGCTGGGTGAGCTCGGTCTCGCCAGATTTGGGCGAGATCGAGCTCGCCCAGCCCAACGCAAGGTCGAGCCTCGCCAGGGGCCGGCGACTCTCTCTGGCGAGGTCGCCGGCCCTCGACAGTCGGCCGCTGGCCATGGCCGAGGCTGGTGACCTGCTAAAGAAAAAAGAAAGAAAAAAGAGAGAAAAAAATGTTTTTAAAATGTGTTCTAGAAACAAGAAACAACTTTTTTTTTTTTTTTGTTCCAGAGGTGTTTCTAGGAACAAAAACGCAAACAAATGCGTTTCTGTTCCTTTTTTGTTCCCAGGAACAAAAAAACAGAAATTTTTATTCTAGGGAACAAAAATAATTTTTAACAAACAGGCCCTAAATCAATGAGGTCCGGGGTCATAAGCAGTTAAATATGTTGATCAATCTTCCGTTATAAATATATGATCTGTTTTAATGAATATCTTCAATCCGGAAGATAAAAAAAAATATTAGTTTATTTAGAGCACAATATCTCCAGCTACTTAAGCCAATTATTATGTAAAATTGGTTATGAAGTTTCTAATTCACTTTTAGGATGATAACCCTTCTTTACACTGATGGTTTTGATTTACGCAAACCGAGCTGTTCGTAGGCCATTTCTAAATTGAAAGTAACTCAAAGAAAAAAATAATAAGTTCATGCAAGAACGAAAAGTATTCTTGAGTAAATGAAACTACAAACTACGGCTATTTGTTTGACAAAAAAGAAGAAGGAAATATTATAAATAAATCTTAAATCTATAATATAGATGCCAATTTAGTTTTAAATTTCTCAATTTAATCAATTTAGTCATAAATCTTTTGATAATTTGCTAATCATTTCAACCTACTTTGGCCGGCAATCGTTGACGTATATGTTAGTTATCTTACATGGCACAATTAATACTAACATGGACAATTTTTACATTATTTTTAGATTTGATCAATTATTCAAAAACTTTTATTTTATTTTTCTTTCTTTCTTTTGTGCGCCAAACTTAGTAGAAACAAAGAAAAAGAATGAAAGAAAAATTACAAAACGAAAAACAAAAAATTCAGAATTGTTTATAAATATTGAAACAAATTTGTTCACTTCACTACTCGTCATGTCATATATAATGGTTGATGTTTATATTAGTGATTTTTAGTTGAAATAACTACATTGGCAAAATGTCAAAGGATTTAGAACTAATTTGACCAAATTGAAAAAGATAGAAACTTAATTGGTATATGTACAATAAATCTAGAATTTTTTTGGGAATTATCCCAAAAAAAGTGCACATGGCGGTGATCTAATACTTTTAGAAATAAAAAAGAAGGGTTAGTTGCAAAACAAATCCTCTAAGGTCCATCGGAAATGTCCCATTTCTTTTAGGAATAATAATACAAATAATTCTTAAAACTTCGAACCAATGTGTAATGTAATTGATTAACTTTTAATTTATTTAACATGATATATTCAATGTTATCATTATATTAATTCAAGTTTAAGAATATCATTAAATATTTTCATATAACTTAGAAACTAGATTATATATGCATAAAAACTTCGAACTTAGTTCGGAAACAACATTACATATTGAGATCATATTGAATAAATTAAAATTCAGGATCACGTTATAAATAGTATCAAAATTCATAAATTATTTATGTTATTTTCTTTTTCTTTAAATAGTGTTTTTTTTTTTACTCGAAAGAAGAGAGACTAAAAGCAACTTTTTGAAATTTTCAAAAAATTTCAAAACTTTATTCAAATTTCAATAAATTATAAAAGGACTATCCAACTTCTAGGATGACTGGACTAGGACTGACGGTCCAGCCCATACTTCACTGAATGAGAAAGTACATATCAACTATCCAAAAATTGACTTCTAGTGAGTCAATAGCAACATTCTTGTGATTAGGTAAGCTGGTCGACTGTGTAACCTTTGGTTTCGTTTGGGGATGGACTGAAAATGAAAGAGATTTTTGAACTTGCGATTTCATCCCAAGAGATCAGAGTTAGAGGGACTTGAAATCTCCTATTCAAATGTATGAGATTTTGTGATGTCATTATCTTATATGAACATGGAATTGGCTGGACAATTGCAACGATAATAAATGAACGTGGGAAGACGTTATCGTGACCCATATTTGTTAAGATTCACTCTGATGTCCCCTCCCCCACCACTAACTTATGGGATTGAACACGAGTCTAAATTATCTCAGAGTCGCATATCTTACCGAAGAAGACATTTTGCTTTCATATCATTTTAATCACTCAATTCATTCTATATGAGTCGAGTCGTATTTACGTGTAAATGAGATGTAATAATTCAATTAAGAGTTTTTAAACCACCAACACGGACTCCCTCCTGGGATGTAAGACCCTTGCATATCATCAAAGTATAAAATGTTAGATCGATCATTTAAGTAATATATGCCATCGAATACATAGGAATTATCAATTTTATATTCAACTAGCACCATTGGTTGCGCATGTTTGCTTGAATATGTATGTGCATAGGCACTAGGTCGTCTTGAAAATCAATAGAAATAAAATTAAAGTGGAAAAAAAGGAAAATTTTAAAGCTATTCATCCTCCGTACCCGTTTGATTCCGATCTTGAATTTATTCAATCTTTTCGGCCCAGATTCATCTCATATCGCCTAAAAGAAAACAGAAAAAAAAAATCAAACCCCAAAAGTCCACCCGCCACGTCAGCCACCCCGACCGCCACGTCATACGGAAATCACGAGCTTAACCCGGATCCTGATATGGTGATCCCTGTCATGAAGTAAATAATTTGTCTTTATAATTACGCAACAAAAATGAAAAGGATTTTTCGCGATTAAATTTAATTAATTAATAAATAATAATAATGATTTTTTTTTTTTTTTTAATGATCGGTTTCGAAACACACCTCGAACTTTGACGACCGATTCTAATCCGCCAGGTCAAGCAAAATAGAGAGAGAAAATCTCAGTCCCTCCCTTCCCTTCCCTCCTCTTCAAAACGCACATTTCCCCAATCCCTCTCTCTCCGAAATTCCTCCGTTCCGCCCGTCGCCGCCTCCGCCTCCGCCGCCGCCGCCGAGAAATGCCGATCCTCCGCCCGCTCCGCCGCCGCCGCGCCGCCCGTCCCCGCTCCTCGACGCGCGAATTCGGGCTTTGAGATTCCGAATCTACCCCCCGCTCGCCGTCGCCGCGGCGGCCTTCTCCGAGAGAGAAAAGCTCGCCCCCTGTTCGCGCTTCTTCGAGGAGAGAGAGAGAGAGAGAGAGAGAGAGAGAGAGAGGTTGTTGCGCGGGCGGACGGAGTTGGAGAGAGATGGATGGGGGAGGGCAGTACAACCCTCGGACTGTGGAGGAGGTGTTTAGGGATTTCAAGGGCCGTCGCGCTGGAATGATCAAGGCTCTAACCACTGGTCTCCCCTTCTCTCTATCTCTCTCTCGTCTGATTTCTCGTTAGCTTGTGTGTGTATATCGTCTTGCGATTTCGCGTTAGTGTCGGCCTGGTGGTTTTCGCTTTCTGGGTTTCTTCGAGATTCACGGGTCGGTGACGGTTTATCGTGTTGTTGCGTTTCTTTGTTTTGCAGATGTTGAGGAATTCTATCAGCAGTGCGATCCTGGTTAGGGTTCTAATCTTCGCTTAGTTAATATTATTTTTTGGACTTGTATCGCGTTGTTTGATGTCGAACGGTTTGCTGCGGCGGTGGATTTTACCAGTTTGGTTCTTGAGCTTAATGACGCGATTTGTTTTCCATTTTATGACGGTTGCATTGTGATTATGGCGGTAAAGCAGTGTCGAGGGATCGGTCTTTTTTAAATTCCGTGTTTCGCCATTTCTTGGGTTTGGGAGTAGACGTTTGGTGTGGGATGTGCGAGTTGAGCTTCTAGTGCAAACTGCGAGTTGGGCATTTTTGTTCCGTAGGAGCTTGAATTTGCAGCCTGTCGACAGACTCCCAAGTGATTTGGCTCTTTTCACATGGTTGAATTCTTGCCCTTGCTTTGTCGTTTGGGTTTTCTCTTTGGTTGGCGGATGAGACTAGTAATTTTCTTAGATGGACATTGCTGAATTTCTCAAATTTGGGTGGCAGAAAACCTGATTTGCTTAGAATTGTTCGTCTTCAGATCTACTAGACTACTCTAGAGCATCCATCTTTCCTAACTGTTACCAACCTTATTTGCTTAGAATAGTTTATCTATAGATCTACTAGACTACTCTAGAACATCCATCTTCCTAACTGTTGCCACCTCTTTTGTTCCCTCCTGATACTTTCTCTGTTCTTCTAGAAAAGCCCTCTCAGCTTTGCTACATCATGCTTCGTATAAGAGCAAACTTCTTGGGCTTGGGACCTCTTTTGTCTATTTCATGCTATATGCAAAGAGTTTCCTCTGATCAGGTACTAATTTACCGAAGTGGCTTATAAAATATAATGGTATACCCCGCTCCATACTTGTGCCCAGTTTGTGCGAGGAGTGGATTTCGCAGGGAAGTTCTGGGGGCTTACCAGTGGCACATAATTGCACATGCCTTTTGCTCTGTTTCAGGAATGTTAATCCTAAAAAATGGATGTTATTTTCCACTTAGCCAAAAAATTTTCGCATTCACTGGGTTTCTATGATATATTCCCTTTCCTAACATTTGGCTAGCTACTCGAGTAGTATGAGAAGTTGTGTCACCTTGTTCTATTTGTTTGGAACCACCTGCCACTGCCAGTTTTTTAAATTTGCAAACTGTGGTAGGGAAGGGAAAAGAAAGCTTTTAAATTTCCCATGCAAAAGGCATTCGATTCTCCTCTAGAAAAAAGGAATTTTGATGTATTTCTTTCACTCCCTGACTGGTATGTTTGGTATTTACATTGGACTCCTGGATCTGCCAGCCCTTTTTTAATTGTTGGGTTTTGGAGTCTCCTTCTTCGTTGTTTGATATAGGTTCTATTAATTTTACATTTTTCATTGAGTTATAACATTCCATATCCTGAAGAGACATAGTCTTGACTCGCGACTATTGTCTAAAGTTTTCATGTGTTAGTTTTCTGACTTGATTGGTAATTATTGATGGTGAAATAAGGTCATTTGGTCCAACTAAATTGTCTAATTGGTATAATTGTTCAAATTGTCTTGGGCTTCTGATTTAGTGTAGTCCAAGGGTAATGCTGGATATATTTGATGTGTATTGTTATCCTTTGGTAGCCAAGGGCATTGGTATTGAAAAGGAATTTTGTTCTTTCCGACATGTTTATCTGTATGAGACTCAAGGTTGGTGATTTTTTGCTCCTTGAATTTCTTTTTTGTTGTGTAACTACCCGTTTAAGCTTTTGCGATCGAGCTTCCCCCTGATCCCGATCTACCTGGTTTGAGCTTTAGCTTTCTAGCTTCCCACTTCTCCATATAGTTATATGCTTCTGCACTTAAATAAGCTGAAGATTTTTTATGGAATAAAGTAAACTGAAGACATTAGGGGATATCCTTTCTTTACTAATTGCAAATTTGTCTTGGAAGTCATTAAATGAGTTGCTATCATGTTCTGTGGCATAATGTTGCCACGATGTTTCATTGGCCTCATAGGCTTTTGAGCATTCTCATCAGAAGAGCAGTGTGGAGTGGTGCTTGGAGCAGTCATTTGGCAAATGCATGTCTTTTTTTTTAGTTAGCCATCTTAGAAGCATGTCTGTTGTCTTAGCCATTTAGAAGCATCGACTGTATTTTTCCACATGCTAATGTTGCTTAATGTTTAGCTATATTGACTGTATTTTATCCACATGCTAATATTGCTTAATGTTTGGATATAAGGCAGTGTAAGTCTGGTGAATCCACCATGATCTATATGTTGTAATCAAAGATTTCTGATATAAACTGTTCGTCTAGATGTCTTTTTCATAGTAGGGAAATGCTTTGCTAGTTGCCGCATCTTCTAAGCAGTCCTATATTCACCGTCTTTGCTTTCAGAGAAGGAGAATCTGTGCCTGTATGGATTCCCAAATGAAAAATGGGAAGTTAATTTGCCTGCTGAAGAAGTGCCACCAGAGCTACCTGAGCCTGCACTTGGCATTAACTTTGCTAGGGATGGAATGCAAGAAAAGGACTGGTTATCCCTGGTTGCTGTACACAGTGATGCATGGTTACTTTCTGTGGCCTTTTATTTTGGTGCTAGATTTGGTTTTAACAAGGCTGACAGGCATGTCTTTCTCTTCTCCTCAGACCTGTTAGAGTACCACTCTTTCAATTTTGACCTTCTTTTAATTCTTATTCTTTCATAAAAGAACTTGGTTTGTTGCATCACACTGCTTGTGTACCTTCCATAAACACTATTTGTTGCAGGAAGAACCTGTTCGCCATGATTAATGATCTCCCAACAATATTTGAAGTCGTAACTGGAACTGTCAAGAAACAGACAAAGGAGAAGATATCAGTTTCGAATCACAGTAGCAGCAAATCCAAGTCTGGCTCAAAAGTGGTAAAATGACTCCTTTCTCCTATCGCTTTTTTTTTTTTCAAGATCTTTCAAATCCACTAACTTGTAGTGGTTCTTTAAGGTTTTTCCAAACTTGTTCTGCAACAATTTGTTACTTGTTTGGTGTTGGTTTTATACTGAATGTGGTTCCCGCTTAGTTTAAGAGGGAGAGTAACGTAGTATCATTCTATTAAATTATACTATATATCATCGACAAGTGGTAAATATATCTTCTTTTCAAATATGTATCTCTATTTTATCTTGGTAGGTCTAGTTTCTCATGTACCTCAAATTTCAAGGTAAGTTGTCTGGGTTGTGAGTTGAATCTGTGACTTATAATGATTTATCCATATTCACCTCTTATACTTAGTTTTATCCTTAGTGAATCTGTTGGAAACTTTCTTCAGTTGATACTCATGGTCTTGAAATGTTCTCTAATCTGTTCTTTGTGACATCTGTATGGTAGTGTCATATTGAGTTGTGGGGATATTTAACTTAAGAGGGGGCGTGGCGATCATGAGAAATTTCAATTGCGTATTGATTTGCTTGTGCCTGGGAAGTGTTGATTTGGTTGTAGGTATTACCCTCTTGCTTGTGAGTCTTGGGCAGTCTTTGCTTGAAATAGGTTTGCTATTTGATTGTGAAATTGCTTCTAGCCGCTAGAAAAAGTTGACTCCCAACCCAAGTATGAGTGAGTTACAACCCAAAGAAATATGGGATGTTAATATGTATGAAACTGCATTCCATGATTCAGTGCATCATTTCATTTGTTGACATAAACTTTTTACCTGACTCTCACCAACTTTCATGGGAATGGAACAGCGAGGATCAGATTCAGGAAAATTCACAAGGACTATCCAAGCAAAGGATGAAGATGACGTGGTGGATGGAGAAGATGAAGAAGAGCATGGGGATACTTTGTGTGGGGCCTGTGGGGAGAACTATGCTTCAGACGAGTTCTGGATCTGTTGTGACATGTGCGAGAAGTGGTTCCATGGGAAATGCGTGAAAATTACTCCCGCCAGGGCTGAGCACATCAAGCAGTACAAGTGTCCCTCCTGCAGCAATAAGAGAGTGCGTACTTGATATAGCTGGTGCTGTGCCCATAAGCTCTCTCCCCCTCGTAGTTTCGTTAGGTTGGTATATGCTAATTGCTGTCAGGTCGTCAAGTTTTCACATCGTACCAAACATTTGGTGTTGGGAACCTTGTCATCGTGGTTCACATTTGTAGGTAGCAGGATTTAAGCATTTACCTAATTCTAGATTAGGAGTTATTTGTACTTTCAGTTGGAAAACAGTTTGTTCTTCCATTGCGTAACATGCTCTCTCTCTCTCTCTCTCTCTCTCTCTCTCTCTCTCTCTCTCACACACACACACACACACACACACATATTTTCTGGTGCTGGTTCTCCAACGACAACCTGTAATATGAGGTGGGCACCCATGAAATTAACTTCCCTCGTCTTAGTGGCGTACATTCCCTTACGAGATTGTCCATGGCACTCACATTATATGTGCGCAAGGCATGTTACATTGGAAAAACATTAAATGCGGCAAGGAATCCGTGTCAATGTCCTGTGTCGATAAACATTGTATGGTTCTCAGTTATAGTTATTTTCTCAACGATGATTGATGGTCCCACTTCCTTGTCTAGATCGCCCTCGCCGCGATTGGTACTCCTCGTCCTTGAGTTGTTGGAGAAACATGTTGGTGATAATAAATGTTCCAAACATGTTTTGGTGCAGAACATGTGAGGGATCTGTCTACAAATTTTCATTTGGGCTGATGAAACGCATGGTTCCGGTGATTTTAATGTTGTTAGCGACGTTCTTGGCATGGTGTAGTGAGTCAGGGTTTGTATCCTTCATTATCGAGCTAGTAGCTTTCTAAGCATATAAACGTCATGCACCAGAAGCACATTCCAGAACCTCTAGTTTCCACCGAGACACAATGGCGGAGGACGCAATTCAAGTCAACAGAATGGGTTTTACCGTCCTGCGATCACAGCATCTGATCAGATTCGGCTCGTCAGAGTCGAACCCTTGATCATTACGAGGACCATAGCGAATCTCGTGACGACAAAAGCAAAGTGCCTTATCATCACTTGCTGGGGGTTATTACTAAAATATAAAGCAGAGGGCTGCTTCACAAATGGGTCAATAGCGGACATCATTAAGCATCGTGCGGGATGGTTGGTGGATTCGTGAACTAATATCCGCTTCAAGTTCAAAAGCCCTCAGCCATCGGCATTTTTTCACTTGGATTCGCTCCTTGAATGTGACTTATCGTGTATGCTTCCGCAACCAATCATGGATCCCGATCGAAAAGGAGAATTCGGGAAAAGTGCCAAAACAGTCCTAAACCTTTTATCATTGTCTGATGATTTAGTCCCGGCTTTTTTGTCGAGATTTGGTCCTAAACCTTTTTAAAAAGTGCCGATTCAGTCCTTTCCGGCCAATTTGGCCGGATTTGCTGACTGGGCCGTCGGCCGGGCGACGTGGACAACTTTTATTAATATTTTAATATTTTTGAATTTTTTATTTTTATTTTTATTTTTATTTTTATTTTTATTTTTTTATTTTTTTATTCTGTTCTTCTTCCTCCAGCCGGTCGGGACCTCGGCGACCGTCAGAGGCGACGGCCGGCGAGGTCGAGGTCGACTCGCCGGCCACCTCGCCGGGGCCGCGGGGCGACCTCGCGCGGGCGGCGAGGCTCACCTCGCCGGATCCGGGCGAGGGTCGAGCCCCGCCCATGGCCCGCGAGGCCGCCCTCGAGGCTCGGGCGCGAGGCTCGCCCTCGTCGGATCGGCGAGGGTCGAGCCTTGCCCATGGCCGGCGAGGGCGAGCCCGCCGGCTTGCGGATCGGCGAGTGAGGGGGGGAGAGCGGGGGAGAGAGTCGGAGGGTAGACCGCCGGCCACCGCACCCGAGCCGCGGCCGCCGGCCTACGGCCGCGCTTGGTTTCAAGCGCCGAAGCTCCGTAGGCCTCGGTCTTTTTTGTGCCTTGCGTTGGTCGGACCGGGCGGAGCTCGCGGTCTTCAAGGATTCGGTTCGAGATACGAGGCGTTCGATCCGGGCGGGACCCGAGAGAGAGAGAGAGAGAGATCGAAAGAAAGAGAGAGAGAGTTCTCTCCGGCCAAGCCGAGGAAACCCCGGCCACGTGAGACCACCACCAATCAATGCCGCCGCCCCGATGCCGGCCACCGCGCGCCGACTCGCCGCCATATCCGGCGAGCGGCGCGGCCCGCCCTCGAGGCCCTCGCGCGCCGGAAGCCGCCCGCGGCCCCGGCGAGTTGGCCGGCGAGGTCGACCTCGACCTCGCCGGCCGTCCTCGCCGGCTTGCCGCGAGGTCCGGCGACCGGCTGGAGGAAGAAGAGCAGAATAAAAAAAAAAAATAAAAAAATAATAAAAAAATAAAAAAATAAAAAATTCAAAAATATTAAAATATTAGTAAAAGTTGTCCACGCGTCACGGCCGGCCATAATCAAGAAATCCGCATCCAGTCAATAAAATCCGGCCAAATTGGCCGGAAAGGACTGAATCGCGGCTTTTTTGAGAGAATTCATTCTTATGCTTGCTTTGCTGGAACTTGGCGGCTTTTGGCTGGAAGAGGGTTTCGTACACAAAAGATAGATCTCCAGCCACTGCCACAGCATACGATGTATGTCTCCATTCATTCAAAGTCGATCATCGCGTGGCAAAGTTATCGAAACGAATGGAAGCGAGCGTGATGGTTTTACCAGATGGGAATATCGTGCGCGTAATGACTTGAGTTTTGGATCGACTGGGGAGATAACACCTCATGAATTGCGTATGCAAATAGAAGTAACCCAGAAATGGGGATGCCCTTTTGGCCTTTTGCTGAGATGTGCGGAGGAGGATTGATATTTCATTGGAAGGAGCGGCTCATGAACAGAGAATGGTCTAAAGAGGGGAAGGAAAACCCGAAAGAAAATTGAAACGAGACGGGTCTCGACACGTGGCGAAATTGTATGGAGTGGTATAACTTAAGGTGGAAATATCTTTTGGGGCTCTTCTACAATTTGTAGCTATTTTTGTCGCCTAGGGACAACTCTTCCAATTATAAACCCGTCTTGTTCGGAATTGATTTCATTGGTAGCAATAATACATTTTCAATGATGGAAGATGTAAGGAGCGACCCCTATCCCCACTTGTCAATGATATCGTTTGCTTTGGGTTGGAGCTCACATGGTTTTGTTCTTTTGAGCTTTGATTAGAAAATGTCGATTAAGACTAGTGTCACTCCTTATATAGGACATTATCTCACCACACCTAGGTGATCACCATCTAGAGTCGGAGTGGCATCTTGTTCGGGCCCTCTCTGGCCCCAACGATCACTCCCGCCATCGTTGGACCGAGTTGTTATAGGATTATTGGCTTCGATATCATTATAAGGGCTGACCTCTCACCCCACTTGCCAACGATATTGTTTGCTTTAAACCGGAGCCTGTACGGTTTTGTTTTTCTGGACTTCACGCAAAAAAGACCTTGTTGACATTTAAGATTGTTGCTATTTCTCATATAGCATATTACCTTATCACATTCATGTGATGTGAGATTCGGTTCATTCCTATCCCCATGCCATCCTAAAATTGGAGCTGCACCTTGTTCGAGCTCTCTTTGGCCCTGGCGATCACTCCTGCCCTCGTTGGACCGAGTCTTACAGAAGAGATTATATTTGAAACTCAATCTATTCGTTAGTAATGTCATCTAACCCTACTCGTAAAAGAAAAAGAACTAAGGATTAAAACAAGCTCATGAAAATAACTCTTTAACATCCCGGGGCCCTCTTCCCAACTTCACTTGGGAAGGCCAACATCCTTTTATGGCCCCCTTAGCAAGGCCGTAACTAAACGCATAACAGGTCATGTTAGAATTAGATACGGATTTAAAGCTATATGTCATTCGCTCGATAAAAATTAAAAAGGACTACGGAAAATTCGAGCGGACCATAATCGAGGCCGTCACTTTCCAGTGGCATGATTCATACAAGAATCTCCACCTGTCTCCCCTTCATTTCCGCGACGTTGAGAGGAGTCTTACGTTCTCGGGCGAGCGACAAGCCGAGTGACAATGGCCCGTTTTTGTCCTAACGCAGCACCAACGTATTCCACACTCGACCAAACGAGGCACGCGACCGGGAACTGTTGGAAAACGACGACTTCCCCTTTCGGGTTGAGTACTCGGAAGGTGCGGGCGTGGCCTTGCGTTAGGTGAGGTCGGTCAAGGTCGAAAGATTATTCTAGGACAGGGGTCTTTTGCCAAGAAGGAGGGCAAGTCTTAGAAAATTTGAGGTGCAGTCAACTCCGACCTTTGCTGACTGTAGGAAGTAGTTGATTGTTGACGAGTTTAGGTTCCCACGTCAATGTCATGCGCGTGCCGCTCATGTGCACGCTCCATTAATCTACTCTTTACCAACGCGACATTGGGTCAAGTAGGGTTACCCGTTGAGTTTTAGCATATTAATAAGCGGAAGGAAATCAAATTGACAAGAATTTTAACCTAATTAACGGCGAGAGAACCGGGAAGAGCCTAGGATGAGAATCGAGCACCTCTTAGCGATCGAATTGTAGTATGGAGAAGCATCCTCGACAACGGGCCGGGGCCACATTCCCTAGAAGATGGTGCCGTATAGACGCTTGCTTTCCTACTAGTTCAAAGGGTGGAGAGAGACGACTAACACTTTACACTGGCTACTAAATGTTTGGCTCGAGCCGTGGCTACCCTACACCACCCTCAAACCGAATATCTAGGGTTGGTGGGCGTGTCGTTGTAGCCTCACGAAGATGTCGGGGGTTAGGAAGTCTCACCACAAGAGGGATACCATAAATGCATGATTAAGCATGTCTCATGACTATTAGGATTAGGTGCTCAAACGCAACGAAATAAAGAGTAAAAGTGAAAAAGAAATCGAGACACAAAATTTATCCTAGTTCACCTTTAAATTAGGGCAGCGGGGATTCAATTGTAATTAGTAGTCTATACCTTTATGTTACAATCATCAATTACCAAAAAATAGATTATATATACCTAGAAGCTATTTATGACCCAAGTTTAAACTGCGAATAAAATATGCGCTCAAACTATAAAATCTACGTAGCGACTCGGGATAGCACCCCCTTGACCCCACCTGTTCACTAGTAAGACAGACCGCGTGCTTTCCACATGGGAAGTGAGAACTACACCCCAATAACAATACGGAAGTCCCACGAAAGGGACTATTAGAAAAAATTGCAAAAGTTAGGAAGGGTTAGAATGTAAATAAATCGAGCTGAGACAGTTTCGCCGGAAGTTCCCCCGCCCCAAGTCTCCTTTACTTTACAACTGAGTCAACGAATAGTCAGTTAAGCTTAGCCCAGATAATATTACGTCCAACTAATGTGCGTCGGTCCACGTGATTATCGCGATCGAGGTCAATTGGCTGAAGATCCCGTGAGTTTCGTTCGAAGCTCGACAGGTAAAATTCGACTACTTTGGCGAGCTGATTCTACGCGGACGCCGTGCGCAAACCAAGAGGACACTTAATTTGTCCGTCGAGCGAAGTACGGTAGAAGATCGTATGGCCGATTTTTCGATGTCAAGACCGGAAAAATATGTTGGGCTGATAAAAAACCGAGCAATTCACGTCGAATTACAGAGGTTACGAGCCTTATCTCGTAAGAGTCACGAACCGGGGTTGATCTGATCATTGGGGTCGGTTCATGCTCGAGCCGCGGTTTCTAAATCAAACTAGCGATTATTACATGGTCTATGGACGACCATGGATCGATGTTAATGAAACTTAATTGTGAAACTTATAGACAGGACAGATGATTTATGAGAATTTGGTCAAATGGTCTATGGACCTGCCCAAGAATCTACGGACAAAACTACAAGAACCTAATAACTACCAGGGAAATTGTCAAAAAAGTCTAAACCTATCACGTTTTTTTTTTTTTTTTTTTTTTTTTTTTTTTTTTTTTCAATTTAGCCCTTAACGCTTTTAACTTCGTCAATGGAGTCCTAAACAATTTCACCTTTCGCCACTCGAGTCCATCTGGTCAATTTCGATTAGAAATCACTGACGTAGACGTCAAACATCCTATGTGAACATGTTCGGTCAATACTTAAGTAGTCAATTTTCGAAATATCTTAACATTTCTTCGAATTTTTTTGTTCTTTCTTTATTGTTTTCCTCTGGGCCGGCAAGGTCCCGGCGAAGCGCACGCCCCCTGCCGGCCACTAAACTACGTGCATCTCGTGTGCTTTCGTTCCCTTTCATGGCATGGATCGCATGGCGATGGGAGGGAGTGCCAGAATGGAGTGTGGCAATGCCTCTGGAGTCAAACCTGTCATCTCCTTTCCCAACCTAACCAAAGCAAGTCCACTAGTAACTAGGACCAGGAGGACCCCCACAGAAACTTAACGCCACTTTCCCCTCACTTTCCAAGCAACAAATGCCCTCTCATTTTGATCCACTACCACTCAACACAATTTCTCACCTCCCTTCCCTCATGACTTTTGACCACATTGACGCAGCCCCCTTTCACACTTACTGACTCTCTCTCTCTCTCTCTCTTCTATCTCTATGTTGTCATTGCTATAAATACCATTCACGCCCTCCCCACTTCCCTCCCAAACTCAAAGCAAATCAAAATCTCACTTCCTCTAAGAAGGAGAAAGACCCCTTTCCATCTTGCATCTTCTTCTTTGCTCCTCTCAAATCTTTAAGCTTTCCATCTTTGTAACATGGCCACCTGTGTCGGAAATGCCTGCGCCGATGAGGCCATTGTCGACGCTTTCATGCCGACCCCGGTCCATTGGGACAAGGCCGCTCAGCCCCTCCGGTGCACCCACTTCGAGGAGGTGAGGAGCCTGTTGTCCCAGTTTGAGAACGCACGGATCGTTGACATCGAGGGCACGGCCCTCTCCGTCGCCCAGGTCACCGCGGTGGCCCGGCGGAGCGAGGTTGAGGTCCAGCTCAATGAGGGCGTGGCCGAGACCGCGTGTCGAGGAGCGCCAATTGGGTTGCTGAGACCATCTCCTGCGGCCGGGACATCTATGGTGTTACCACCGGGTTTGGCTCCACGTCCAACCGGAGGACCACCAAAACCTCGGACCTGCAGACCGAGCTCATCCGGTTCCTCAACGCTGGGGTGATCGGGAGAGAGAATCTCCCGCCAAGCTACGCAAAGGCGGCGATGCTGGTGCGGGCAAACACGCTCATGCAGGGCTATTCAGGCATCCGGTGGGAGATACTTGACGCGATGGCTAAGCTCATGAACCAGAACTTGATCCCCAAGATGCCCTTGAGAGGGACCATCACTGCCTCGGGCGATCTCGTGCCGTTGTCTTACATTGCCGGATTGCTGACCGGCAGGCACAACTCGAAGGTCGTCACGCCAGAAGGGGAAGAGATTTCAGCAGCGGAAGCATTGAAGAGGGCCGGAATTTCGGGTCCATTTGAGCTGCAAGCTAAAGAAGGCTTGGCTCTCGTGAACGGGACCGCCGTCGGGTCGGCAGTGGCCGCCACGGTCTGCTTCGATGCCAACATTTTGGCCCTCTTGGCGGAGACTCTCTCCGCCATGTTCTGTGAAGCAATGCACGGAAAGCCTGAATTCACGGACCCTCTCACTCACCTGCTCAAGCACCATCCAGGCCAGATCGAAGCGGCTTCCCTCATGGAATACCTCCTAGACGGGAGCGAATACATGAAGGAGGCGAAGCTCCGCCATGAGAAAGACCCGCTCACGAAGCCAAAGCAGGACCGCTACGCACTTCGGACTTCTCCTCAGTGGCTTGGGCCGCAAGTCGAAGTGATTCGCGCCGCGACTCACTCTATCGAGAGGGAAATCAATTCCGTGAACGACAATCCGCTCATTGATGTCGCCCGCGATCTCGCCCTCCATGGAGGGAACTTCCAGGGCACTCCAATTGGTGTCTCTATGGACAATCTCCGGATTGCCCTGGCCGCAATAGGAAAGCTCTTATTCGCACAATTCTCTGAGCTCGTCTGCGACTAATTACAACAACGGGTTGCCTTCAAATTTGAGCGCGGGGCCTAATCCCAGCCTCGACTATGGCCTCAAAGGCGCGGAAATCGCCATGGCAGCTTACTGCTCCGAGCTCCAATACTTGGCGAATCCCGTCACAACGCACGTGCAAAGCGCGGAACAACACAACCAGGATGTGAACTCTCTCGGCCTAATTTCAGCGCGAAAAAGTGCAGAGGCCATCGATATCCTGAAGCTCATGTCTGCGACTTACATGGTGGCACTTTGTCAGGCAATTGACCTCAGGCACCTGGAGGAGAACATGAGAGAGGCCGTGAAGCGCTCGGTCCTCCAAGCAGTGAAGAAAACACTTTACATGTCAGAAGATGGCTTGCTGCTTGAATCGCGATTCTGCGAGAAAGAGCTCTTGCAGGTCGTTGAACATGAGCCCGTCTTCTCCTATCTAGACGACCCAGCGAATCCTTCCTACGTTCTATTGCCCAAACTGCAAGAAGTACTTGTCACGAGAGCTCTCAAGGACCCAAAGACCGAAGATGCAAGCGAGAATGGATACTCGATCTTCAAGCGGATCCCGATATTCATCGACGAACTGAAAGCCAGGCTTGAGGAGGAGGTGCCGAAAGCGAGGGAGAGGTTCGACAATGGGGAATTTGGCGTCGAGAATAGGATCAAGAACTGCAGGACTTATCCTGTATACAGGTTTGTGAGGAGTGACATGAGGACTCAGCTTCTGAGTGGTGCAAAGAAGGTGAGCCCAGGAGAGGAAATAGAGAAGGTGTACGAGGCCATCGATGAAGGAAAACTAGGAGATGTTCTGATGCAATGCTTCAAGAACTGCAGTTCATGAACTTGCTGGTTCTCGAAGTAGGTCAAATTGCATTCATCAGGATTTACCAGCTTTTTTTTTCCTTTCTTTTCTTAGAGTACTGATCTGTGTGGTATTGGTATCTTAATGAGAAACATCGGTAATGGAATCTTGTAATGTTCTGATGAATGAAATAATGAAAGTTCAAATTGTATTCACATCTGTCAATGAGTGTAAGAGTTTGCATATTCCCATAAGAATCTCAAGTAAAAACCTCTGATTCATAGAGAGAATGCGCTTATTTCTCTCTTTGGTCTGTATCCATTATGAATTCTGTCCTGAAGCTCAAGCAATCAGGCCAAGAAAGGCTGGCCTCCAATTGCTAATCCAATTCGAGCTTTTTTCACTGAATCAATGGCATGCCAAGCCACAACAATTGATGCACATGTATCAGGAGAATCTGTCACTTGATCATCAGTGGTGTCTTCCCAGCAGCCAAAAATCGGCAGAGTCTGCAAGAATCTAAACTGCAAACTTGACCTTATTGAAGATTTTGATGTTTGGCTCGTCATATTATGAAATAGGGATAAGTGTATTAGAAGTTTTAAAACTTATTATGAAAATGCAACTAAGTTTTAAAACTTTCAAAAATTGTAATTAAGTCTTAAAACTTGTTACGGAAGTTCAATTAAGCCCTAAAACTTTTAAAATATTCAATAAAGTCCTAAAACTTGTCTCGAAAGTGCAATCGAGTCCTAAAATTTTTAAAAAGTGCAATCAATTGAACGACTTAGATTGAACTACTTTAACAGGTTTTAGGATTTGATTGTACTTTTTGAAAATTTTAGGTCTTGATTATACTTTTTGAAAGTTTTAGGACTTAATTGCACTTTGTGACAAGTTTTATGACTTAATTGTATTTTTTGAAAACTTTAGGATTTAATTACATTTTCATAATATATTTTAAGCATTCCAATGCACTTATCCCTATTAAATATCCAACCTAAAAATATAGTTGAATTACCTGGAAACCAATCAGCAAGAAAAGATGCCCATAAACAGGAAAGTGATGGACTAGGCAAGAATGGACATGGCCCATCCTCACCTTTTTTCTATCTAGTAAGTGGGAGAGGCTGTTCCACGTCGTCATTCGCTGTACGCGAACATGAACCCATCCTTTGTCCTTGCTTATTACTTAAAATCTTTTTCTTCTTGCTTTTTTGGGTAACTTTCTAGGACGAATTTCGGAGTATACCTCGTAAATTTTTTCTCTGCCTTGGGCTGTCTCGCAATACCTTCTACTAGACGTAGTTTTGCCTGATTTCATCTGCAGTTTTAAGTGTTTTGAGACTTATAACACGGTGTAACCCAGCAAGACCGTCGGTTTTTTTGTGCTTTATCCTTCTCTTGCATTGACGATGAGCTCGTGCTCAACCTCTTCATCACTGCACCTTACCAATCCATCGTAGTCAATACAAGAAAAATTATCATTCATTATGTAGATCAGATACAGATTATGAGATTGAGAAAGATTACAGATTTTGGTGTTTTTGAGGATTCTCTAGTCTTATGGAGTAAGTTGAAGGAAGAACAAGAAGTCTCCTAGTCCCTGTAGATTTCCTAGTTAGGTTAGGACTCCTGATTATAAAACCCAGCCCAATCGCTTGACACATCGGAAACCCAACGATCAAGCCTCATAGCCCAAGTTGTGCAGATGACCGGTCTCTCAGTTTCCGGCGTGATTCTCAACTTCTCAATGCCTAAGAGGTTTCCTCCACATAACGTCTCCGTCCCTCGGTCTCGGCCATCTCTCTGCAAGCAGCACTGACCGCCGTGGCCGCAACTGTTTCGCCACGGAATACAAGTGGGAATGTACTCTAAGGCACGTACACCAGCGCCGTGTTGTGCCGACACCAGTACTTGTGGGGAAACTGCCGTCACGATCGCTGTTCTTCTTTCTAGTTCTTTTTGAAGTCTTCTCTGACTTCGGTTCACTAATGTTGAAGAGAATCGCCTTCTGACTATGCTAGATGCTCTACTTAGTGAGCGAGGAAAGTGAAAGACTCCTCAGAAATTTCTAAGAAGAAGCAAAGAAAAGAGAAGGAAAAGGAGAAGAAAGCGGCGGCGGCAACTGTTCTCAAAGAAGAAAATCGGGAAACAAAGGTCAATGCCATGAGAATAGTGCTGAAACATGTGAGCGTGGGGCGCTCGCTAGACGCAAGGAGGCCAAGGAAAAGATGAGAAGAGACTGAGGAAGGAGGAAGGGAAGTGGCGTGGGCGGCGTACAAACAATAGCTACTGCTGTTGGAAAAGTCAGAAATAATTATGCGAAAGACATAAAAATGATACACGAATCAATTCGAGTCAATCGCGTGAGAAGGATCAACATCATTGAGGCAGGGAAATTCTCTCTTTTCCCTCACTTCTGATATGTCATCTGGACCTGGCTTAGCTTAAGTCCGATATTGTCGAATCCCAAATAAGAATTCTCTGTTTCAAGAATTGTAAATTACATTGTCGAACTGAGTCGACACTGATTTCTACAGTTTGAGCAATCAAGGGAGTTTGTCACATTGTCCGCAAACCAGTCCGACCAAATCATACATTCTTGTTCTTTTCACCTATTCTTTCCAAGGTCTAAATTAATAGAAGAACATAGAACTTAGATCTTCTTGCATTTGCTTGCAGATTTTCATTTCCTTATCCTCTTTCATCAATTTATGTACCTTCAGTGACGGAATGAAAGATTACAGGTACAGTTCAGAGTCTGATCCGCCAGGAGATTTATTCAAAGATAATCTCATTAATTTAGTGCATAGCTTTGTGCTTAAGTACCTAATCTTTCATTCCTCCTGGACAGATCGGTTACTCCAGTTTTTATTCTCCAGGGAGAGTTCATCGATGTCTGTCGGATTGCCTCCATAGAAAACAATCATATACCAGTTTGACACTGCCAAGAAAGGCCAGACGCTGGCCATTAAGATACGCTGTTTCTATCTTTGTAGTATTGGCTTGTGGTTATTCAGGAAAGACATTCTTACCTGATTGGATGCTCCTTCCAGATTGTCGGCCAATATACAGCAGACATTTTGACTCAGAAGAGGAGCTTGTCAGTCACATTTCGAAGAGGTCTCTAAGACGAATAGCGGGTAGATAAATCTTAATTAATTAGTACATGGCTTTCTTTAAGTTGAATTTTAAACATGTCTACTTAACTTAGCTCCTATACGTGCAGGGTGGCTTGACTATGGAAGACTGGAAGCCGGAGGTCAAGCTGAGGACCTTCTTCAAAACTCACCGACTCCATCTGTCTGCAGCCTGTGCAGATTACCTACTTTTCGACTCTCTGTCATCTACAGCCACGTAGACCAAGAAGTCTCAAACTCAAGAGTCAAGAAAGTTCGGAGAACTTTCCCTGACCTTTTCCATTGAAGAACATAGACCGCTTGAGCACTGAAATTTCTTATGTGATTCAAGAGGAGCACAATGAATGTTGCTTACACACCAGAGAGTGTTCGCTAGATCTAATGAAGCCGACAGCGACGTCGGTTATTGTTGGATAATCACCTCGAATGGAATGTTTAGATGAAGAGTCATCTTAGACTCATCTAATCCTATGACCATGAGAAAGAGAGAGACTCAACTTCTCCACAATGTTACTCTCCTTTCCGAATAGATTATTAGGAGACCTTCCATCAAAACTAATTCTTTGGTAATTGATCGATGGTCACGAATGGTAAAATTTATAATAAGCTTCTCTACTTTTATTGTTGGTAATAGCGAAAAAGAACCGAGCCTTTGCGGTTGAGTCCTAGATTATGAAAGAACTTATTTTAAGAAAAATCTAATTTCTTATCGGGTCAAACTTTAAGAAAGTTTAGCTTCATTCTATGGATGGAGGGTATACTCGGGCAAATTACCTGAGCTTAGGATATCATTAGCCTTAGGTGATCTTTGATCCGGGTCGCTTACGCCAACAGCCTCTAATCACGTCTTTAAGAAATTGTGCAAAAATCTTTATCAACCCTTTTATGGTTGGTAAATGGGACTTCGAGAGATTTTGGGTTTCAAAACTGAAGATCTCTTGTACAAATCTCACGAATTATGTACGATACATTCTAGATCAAGGTCAACTAAACGCATCTTCTTAACCGGTTTATGGTCTGACTAAAAGGAAAAAAGAAAAACCGATTTATGGGCTTGAAGGGTATTTCCCAACTAGCGTCTTCACGCGCTTGCCTTTGGATTACTAAAAGAAATTACATGAAAAAAGTTATCATATTGTGATAAAGATGAAAATTTTCACCAAACATTCGGATGCAAATAAGGGCGGACCCAATTTTGATCTCCACGGCCCAACGAATCTGGTCGAATTTATTCGTTCTTTCGTCTTAATAAACTGGTAGCCTGTCAGCATTCCTACTAGCTTGCCGGCATTTCTTCCATCGCAGCCATTAAATAGTGAGTACGATGATCAGGGTAGCACAAAACCAACGGCTAAGATTACAGATCAATAACCAGGAACAAGAACAGGAACAGGAAGTCAACAAGTCAACTCCGCGTGGGAAGCTTCTGAGAAGGAAGCGTTTGACTTAAGCGATAAACAATTTCTTCACCGTCTTCAATGATGGGACTCGTTGATTTTCCACAAACGATGACGACCGCAGAAGCTTCCGCCAATCCTCGATTCAGAATGCCTGGCCTGGCAGCTGTGTTCTTTCTCCACCTCGTTGACTTCCCAAAGAAGTTCCCCGTGGCCTGACCAGGGTTCTTGGCGATTCTTGATCCAAGCATGCAGGCGGAGAGAGAGATGGAGGAGCAGCTCTCGGAAGCGGCGATGAACGGGAGCGTGACGACCCTCCTGGGTTTGCTGGATCAAGACCCGCTCCTTCTCGACAAGATCGTCGTCTCATGCACGTCCCGGAACCCCCTCCTCGCCTCGTCCATGCTCGGCCACGCGGAGTTCGTGGGCGCGCTCCTGGCCCGGACCCCGCAGCTCGCCTCCGAGACGGACCCGGACGGCAACTCGGCCCTCCACCTCGCGGCCGCCAGGGGCCACGCGGAGATCGTCGGGATGCTGCTGTCGGCCGACCCGGAGATGGCGACGCGGCGGAACGGGGACGGGAGGACGCCGCTGCACGCGGCGGCGGGCAAGGGCCGGGCCGAGGCGGCGCGGCGGATCGTGAGGGACGGGCCCCCCGGGTCGGCGGCGCGGGCGGCGACGGACCAGGGCGAGACGGTGCTGCACGTGTGCGCGGGGAGGAACCGGGTGGAGGCGCTGCGGGCGGTGGTGGAGGAGGCGGGGAGGGAGGTTGTGGAGGAGCTGGTGAACAGGAGGGATGGTGATGGGAACACGGCTCTGCACATCGCCGTGGCCAGGAAGCAAGTTGAGGTGATTTTTTTTGGCTTGAACTCGCTGGCCAGTGGAATTTTCTTGATCCAAAGATAGGTTTAGGTAGAGAAATTTCTTAAAGATTCAATCCATTTTCCCAGTTAAGGTAATCTTTTGCCGTATTTCGCGAGCTAATTTTCCTATGACAAACATCTTGAAACGTATTTAAATTGACGGCAAGCTTGATGTTAGAGATTGAGTGTGAGCTGTGTTGAATAAGCATCATGTATCATCAGTAAAATTCACTTCAGACAGATCTTTATGTCTTAGAAAGGTCACCATTTTTAGCGCAGCATTCAGATGGCTTTCAAATGGGAAAAATGAAAGCTTCCTGTATATCAATTCAATTGAGATTTCTGCATTTATGGCCATCAGAAGTTACTTCCATTTTGACAAAGAATTTGTCCCCAAAAATCCCTGTGCAGATGATAAAGTTCTTGCTTACAATCCCAGGACTTGAAGTGAACACGCCAAACTCAAGTGGCCTGACAGCACTAGACATTCTTGAGCAGAGTCCCAGAGGCTTGAGAGACCTTGAAATTGAGACAGCCCTTAAAAGCTCAGGAGCTTCACTCTCCAGAGACATCCAATCAGTCCCATATCACTATGATCCAATTCTTGACGCACCAAGAATGACCCCCCATCACCACTTCAAGATCGCCTAAAAACTCCCCATCACTCTCCACCAAGAAAGCCCCATCAAAGAAACGGAGAAGTTTAAGGAAACCCCTGTCAAAGAAACTGAGTGCTCTAAAAAGGCCCCCGGTGGAAGCCGATTGGCTGAGCCAGAAGAGAAATTCACTCATGGTGGTTGCTTCGTTACTAGCAACGGTGGCGTTCCAAGCTGCGACCACACCACCAGGAGGTGTCTGGCAGGACGACTACAAGGTCGATGCCTATGGCAACCCGGTGAAGGAGCCGCACATGGCAGGCACCTCCATCATGGCCCACATCCAGCGGATCGCCTATGGGCAGTTCATGATCTTCAACACACTGGCCTTCCTGTCCTCCCTCAGCATCATCCTGCTCCTCTTGAGCGGGCTTCCGATAAAGCGGCGACGCTGGATGTGGACCCAGATGGTGATCATGTGGCTGGCGATCACAGGGCAAGCGATCACCTACTTCATAGCGCTGCGCAACATGTCGCCGGCTGACACGCGGGGGATGCTGAAGGACGTGACGGATGTGTCGGTGGTGTGCTGGCTGTGCCTGATGGGGATTGTGTTCATGGGGAATGTGGTGAGGCTATGTGTGTGGGTGCTGAGGAAGTGGGGTTACTTGAAGAAGAAAGAGAACAAGGATTCAGATGAAGATGATGAAGACAAGTACGAGGAAGTATGACGGTCTATGTGACAATCGAGTAAAATGAGTGGTCTTTGTTCTATGATGGGGAGGCATGTTCAATATGTGTAAAATTTGTGATTTTGATGAGCGGGTTGATGATGGATTTTGAGGTGCTCTGTTTTGCTTCTAGTTCTGTTTGAGAACAGAGTATTGGTCCTAATGAGAGGGTAAGATGGATTCTGCTAGAGAAATCTTTGGATGGTAAAAGATTGAAGACTAATATGGCGCTCGGAGCAAAAGTGCATCATCTCCCTCTGTAATTTGTACAAAATCAGGACAATACGTGGTATAGTTGCTGCAATTTCTTCTCTATTCAATGTTGAACATGACTGTTAGACGAAGAGAGCTTCAGCCAGTTCAGCCAGGTCTGCTCAGGAGCAGCTCAGTCCTCAGCTCGGCCATCTTTGCTCAGCATGGAAGTACTCTGGACTTTGGTCCTCAATTGAGATTTAGGGTGTCTAGAAGTAAATTGGTAATGCAGGAGGGGATTTCCTGCTATCGTTATATGATTGTTTCCTTAGTTTATAATATCATTTGAGGTGAGATTGGAAATGTTTGTGTAGGTTTTCTATTTCCTTCCCTTCCTAGCTGCTGTTAAACATCTATCTTGCCAGACGCTTCTGCTATAGAGGGATCAACTAAGCTGCCATCTCAAGCCTCTGTTGCACGAGACAGAACCTCATGCAGGTTAGAGTGTATCTACTATCTATGACTTGAGAATTCCCTGTCAATTCAACGGTGCAAATTCATGCACATTTAATGATTAAAGGCACGACTCTTTATAAGGTTTTACCTTGTAACATCTCACCGCCAGACATAATAACTTTCGTTGAAATCCCCGCAAGACTCGATTCGCTAGGCTATTTGAAACAATATTTCAAGCTGATTGAACTAGCGTGGAAACGAAAGAGAGAGCCGACTCCAATGATTGTTAAACAGAATGAAACTTAATGAAAGCATGAACTTATTCCTTTGTTCTGTCTTTTGCCATAAAAACTTCTCAATTCTCATTCGTATGGAAAATACAGGACTATTACATCGAGGTGGTCTGCCTTCGACACCAGCATCATATAAAACTCGGACTGAGTATTTGCTATCCAGTTGTCTGACGGATTAGTTGCTCGAGTGACCCAAGTCCACAGGACATCTTCAAAGTTTGAAGCTTTCTGTCCTGCTATTGTTGTCGGTTATAGAAATCCTATCTGGTCGCTACCTTTGATCTTTTATTAGATCTTCTACAAAATCTAAATAGTTCGTGCCAATACCCCTCCTCTCTATAGTTTTCGTTCCTTGCTCATATCTCCTCGCCAAGACATCCACCCAAAGGTCTTCCGTTCCACGTGATCGAAACATCTCAAACGAATTCCTCTCATATTATCCTCGATTGGGTGGCAGTCCCTACTTTTACCTGCATTAATTGATTTTGAATCTTGCCTTTTCTCTTGAATGTCATGTCCTACGAAGCATTCTCAAGGTGTCTTCGGCATGATCTCCAGTTTTGTCAAATTAGATCGAAGTTGATGGAAGGATTCAGTCCTCTCCATGATGTCCAAATTTCTCGAGGTTTCGTTGAGTTTCTATAATTCCTAGACTTACACCCTAAGGTTAACAAAGTTTTCCTTCGAAGTTCAGGTTTCTGGTTAGCTCCAGCATGGATTTCACCTACCAACATCATATCATCTACAGAGAAAATACACCAATTGACATCATCTTGAATTTGTCTTGTCAGCATGGCCGAATACACCACGGGGCCAATGGAGGCACTTGCCCCCTTTAAGCTTCCCATAAATTAAAATGGGAACCACAATATGTTGTAATCATTCGGTGAATTTGCCCCACGAAAATACAAGTGTGTACTTATAAGGCTTGATTCAACATGGGAAGAAAGGAGATTGCAAAATATGCGAGTCATTCATTCGATTTTGCTCGCATCTTGCCTGATCCATCAAATCAATAAGGCATTTTGGGTGTTTAAGGTTTACCTAACAAAGATGAGCCTCTTTGTCATAGGAAAAGTGAGTGTTGGAAGAATTACTAAAAAGGCAAATGCTAAAGAGTAAGGATATTTGTTAAATTTCATTATTTGACGTCTTTTTTTTTTCTCAGTGTTACGATACTTCTTTAATTTTGATCAAGTAATTCGGATAATCTCCATGTTATAAGGGCCTTGTTAATAAAATACCTCAGAGGCACTAGTTAAAACCACCAACCATAAAAAATAAAGCGTATTAGCATATGCCAAAAATTGAGCAACGCAAAATTTCGAAAAAGTCACTGACTTCAAATATACAAATTTATATCTCCATAGCAAAATTAATGAGGCCCAACAAGTACACTAACTACATTCTTTAACATTTTCCTTTTTATTAATTATTCTAACACTCACTTTCTATGAGAAAAGAGCCCATCTGAGATAAGTAAACCTTAAACCTCCCAAATATCCCATTGATACTAAGGACTGAGTAAGACGCGAACCCAAAATCTCCACAACGGCGTTTTAGCCGTAAGAGTCCTTATCAAGGTGTGAACATCCTTTGTGCCTATGAAAGTATGTAGATGGAAATTCTGTATTCCCTTATTGCCTTCTAATCTTTAGCCAAACTCGTCAGACAATCACAAGACACGCGATCGACCCGAAAATTGAAAATGTAAAGGATTATCCAAATGGTACACGCAATATCGACATCGGTGTAAGCATGAGATCCCCTTTCATCTTATTGATTCCTCCATTCGATGTCTATCCATCCAAATCATTAATCTGTGCGAATAAAGAGGAAGCGGATCCTTTCCCATCGGTGCAGACATCGTTTCAGCGAGTTTAAGTTATTGAAGATGGTCTTACATCAAAAAAAAAAAAAAAAAAAAGAAAGTTATTGAAGATGGTCGGGAGTACAGGAGACAAGAAAGGAATGAGTCAATAACCGTGAAACCCCATTTGAGGTTTGGTGGCATCGCGGAACCCTTTGCATTCCCATTCAGGATGCAGCGGCGATTTCCTGAAGGTCTGCGCTGTTAGTTCTGCCTAACCGATAAGTACGTTGCTTTTGACATCAATGGTTTGGCGGTTGCCTAGTTCTTTCAACTTCACTTTATTTGAATTTCAATGCTTTAACTAAATTATAATAGAAAAGTTGGAGCGTTGCGCGCATGCCTGGATAAAATATTAACACACTCCCACACTTAATCATAACCTAAGAAAGTATAGATAATGCTACTTAATATATATATATACACACGCACATACATACATAAATATATGGATCTAAATTAGTAAAATCAACGATTTTCGATGAAAGTCTCTTTACTTTTCAACTCTTTACTTTTCAACATTGTGGAAGCATGCAAAAATATTCTTTAATCCCACGCGTTTGTGTCGCTGCTTTGCTCTTTCCAGCATGTAAATGCTATGTATGACTCACGTTATAGCATCTTATATATAGTTAACAATCTCAACCCTTGATATTCCAACTCCAAGGCAATCTAGTGAAAGAAAAAGAGAGATCGTGTGTGGACCGAAAGCTTTAGGTGATTAACCCGAGCGATTTCGAGTTCACCCACAAGCTGCGAACAATGCCATCGATCACAAGCCCAAGAAGAAGGTCGCCATCCGCGCAGTTGCATCAACAAGCTTCCTTAGCATCTGAAAGAACACGCCGAGAGAAGAGGCTCTATGAAGCGTCGCTTGGCGGGTGCGTCGAGTCGTTAGCTCAGTTGCTGCAAGAAGACCGACTCATCCTGGCTCGGGCTTCTGTCACTTGCTTCGATGAGACACCATTGCATGTGGCCTGCATGCTCGGTCATGTACCTTTTGCCAAGGCTCTTTTGGCTCATAAAAGGGATTTGGCTATGGAGTTGGACTCGCAGGTATGTCGAAGTGAAAACCGTGGTTGTGGTTGTTTGATATCAGACTATCTTGCTTGTCAAATTAGATTTTGCACATGTAATGTAGTATTTTGTTTTCCAGTTTTCATGATCTATGAGAAATCAAACCCATCATATGTCTCAAGGAAATTAACAAAATTCAGATAGAAATCAAGTCATGGGTTTCCAAGTTAATTCAGCTTGAAAGATCTTACAGACACTGGTGAATTTGAGCAGCTCGGTCTATTTGATTTGAAAATGCAATATATATAAATCACATGAATGTGTCCCTCAATAAGAATGCTCCATAGTCAAGCACTTTACCTTTGCAGGGACGTACGCCTCTTCACTTGGCATCTGCGAACGGATACGTCGAAATAGTGAGGGAGTTGTTACAATCAGACCCCCTTGCATGCCTTGTCCATGATGAAGATGGGAGGACCCCACTCCATCTAGCCACGATGAAGGGCCAAATCAACATCGTGATGGAGCTGGTGAAGGCGAGACCGGAGGTGGCCGAGCATAGGTTGAGCCACGGCCAAACCACTCTCCATCTAGGAGTGAGGCTTAATCGTTTGGAGACTCTGAAAGTCCTGGTGGAGATGGTGAGAGATGGTGATTTGGTGAATGCTCAAGATGATGAGGGTAATACCATTTTGCATTTGGCCGCAGCAAACAAGCAAATAGAGGTAATCCTTTTTGCTTTGAATTGCTTTGAAATTGCAACGACGTCAGATATCGCATTCCAATTGAACATTTTGTGAAGATAAAATCCGGCTCATTCTCATTTTTCTATAGACTCAAGTTTTCTGCATTCAAACTTCAGTGGATTTATCGATTGAAGAAACTTGCAGGAAATATCGTTATTTGTTGTTTCTTTTATAATTGATAAGAAGCTCATCTTTTTGTGTAGACAGTGAAATATCTACTTCAAAGAAGTGAAGTGGATGTGAACACAATGAATAGAAATGGCTTCTCTGCTCTGAATATAGTGGAACATTTTCCAAAGGATTTCAAAGTCATTGAATTGAGAGAACTGTTAGTACATGCTGGAGCTTCGAGAGCCATAAGATTCCCTACATCAACAACTCACCAAGTAGCTGTTGATAACACAAATGAGGAGAATTCAACTGTTGTAGTTGACCTAGCATCTGTAGCACCTCCCTCCACCAATACTCCTCCGGGAGAGGCAGTTCCGCCATCGTCTTTCTCAGGTAAAATCAGGAAGCAAAAGGGAGACAAACATGAGAAATGGATCAAGAAGAAGCGCGATTCTTTGATGGTAATCCTTTAGCTAGATGTCTTGGAGTAGCTTTTGCTGAAAACTTAGATCAGATCGGTCATGTTATTACAATTAACGTCATACCTCATAGCTAGGTAATTTAAACTCTCTGTTTGTTTCATGAAAATGGATGATTCAGAAAATATTTTCTTAAAAATGATCGTTTGTGTCACTTAAAATAAATAGTTATGCTTTCATAAAAATGTTTTCCACGTATGTACTAAATTGCTCATAATTAAATAACTATGTACATAAATAAGATCAGTAGTTACAATAATAGAAGGCTTATGATTAAAAAAAAACTGAGGGTAATATAAGAAATCTAATAGTGAGAAGAGATGAAACAAGTTGATGAATATTTAAGAAAGTAAAAGTACTTAAAGAAAATCTAAATGTGAAGCAGTTGGGTGATTTTCTTTAAATATCTATACTAATACATAAAGTAAAGAGGATTTCTAAAAGACTCGATCTTTTGTCCTCCAAATATTCTCAATGACTTGGGACCTATTTGATAATAATTCTATTCCCGAGAATAATTTCTACTTAAAAATGATTTTTTTTTTAAATT
This sequence comes from Eucalyptus pumila, assembly GCA_016097595.1. Lineage (NCBI taxonomy): Eukaryota > Viridiplantae > Streptophyta > Magnoliopsida > Myrtales > Myrtaceae > Eucalyptus > Eucalyptus pumila. Next base: position 52,430,428 of record CM027848.1, read on the forward strand.
TTGTTCCCTGGACGAATTTATGAGTATTTGAAGGCATTTGATAACCATCCAAAATTTCTTTTGTGATTTGGAATTTCTTTTGATTTTTAATAATTTTTTTTTATTTTTCTTTTTTTTTTCTTTCATTTTTTTCCTTCTTCCTCTTTGGCTAGTTGTTGGCAACCGGCCAAACGAGAGCCGATAACCTCGTTGGAGTGTTGTTAACCCCTGGCAAAGCCGAGCCTCACCAACCAAGCCTCCCGACAGCTGGATAAGGCTCAGCCTCGCCTTGGTTTTTCGTGCTTGACCTCACTTAGATTTGGCGAAGCCGAGCTCGCCCACGGCCGGGCGACGCCACCCTCATGGTGGCCCGGCGAGGGCGAGCCTCGCTGGCAGTTGGAATATGAGTGTGTTTTAGATTTTGATTTTCTTTCTAACAACAATAGCAACCTTTATAAAAAGATGTTCAAAATATCTTCATTTTTTTTTCTCATATATGTATGTATTCATACACTCAATTTTTTCATAATTTAATCCATGAGCTCTATTTCTGTAGAGAGCTCGCCACAATTTTCTTGTATTTCCATAAATACAGGAAAAGCCATCAATTGAATTTGTGCATTTGTTGAAATGACTAACTTTGACTTGACGATCTTCATATTTTCAAATATAGGTGAGACACTATTTCTTCATTCGCAATTTTAAAACTTTCTTTCACATCACCACAGATAATTGCCACCGTGATCGCATCCATGGCTTACCAAGCCGGCCTTAGCCCTCCCGGCGGCCTGTGGGACAACGATCGGAAAGCAAATGACGGCACCATCTTACACTACGCAGGAACATCGATTATGGCTGCAAACAATCCAGAGGGTTTACTACAGTTCTGGATATGCAACACCGTCTCTTTTCTTGCATCCCTTAGCACGATCTTGTTGCTCATGAGTGGCTTGCCCTTGGGGAAGAAGGTTCTGATGTGGATTCTGGCGGCCACAATGTGGGTGACCATCACTTTCATGGCGCTGACTTACCTCTATTCCATGACGGCCATCTCGTTCATGAGGGATCCTGAACATGTGAGCCCGACCACAGAGGATTGGTACTCCGAGAATAAGGGGACGATCATGGTGATTACGTACTCCTTGATTGTTTGGCTCGGCATTGTAGCCATTGTTTTTTTAGTTCACACCATTCGAATCGTCGTGATCGTCCTCCAGAATGTGAAGAAAAATTCGCAAAAGCTCAAGAAGTGGATATCAGCGTGAGTTGGTACAGATCTAGGGGCAATTTCAAGATCTAGTGTATTCATCTGGTGGGACAGAGGATTACTGCATAGTCTTGATGCCTGTGTTCTTTCTAACTCAATCCCTATGTCATAAGATCATTCTGAGTACCGCTAGTTGTGCAAACGATTTAATGAGACTACTAAACCAAACGCAGAGTCCAGCTTGCTTTATTCTCGAGCTCTCCTCATTAGAGATGTCTCACCCTAATAGCCGAATCTTTCTAAAGAGAATGGGAAGGCCTGGCTACAAAGTAATCTGATCTACTCCTATGTATGCCGCAAATTAGTAGGTAAAAGCAATACTGGGCCATTCTATGATTTGTCTCACACAGCTTCAACACTCTCTTTCCAAACACAGCAAACAACCAAACCCACCTTCCTCAAAAGCATCCGCACTTCTTGTATGCTTCCTTCATATTCTTCCCCAATGCTGATAGATGTCCAAAAGCCATCTGATCAAAGCTAGTGAACCTCTCTGTCTGATCAATTTCAACCCCATGGCACCAAAACATAATGCAGTCACACCATTTACATTAACTTCCTACACTATCTTTCCTGCATAATTTTAAGGAAGTGATGCACAGATTTCACAGAAAACACTCCATTATTATTCGCAGGCCGTGCAAGCTGATCATCCCTCAAAGGTCGGAATCGAAGCAGCGCTAGTTTCATATGTAATGTTCACATACCAGAACGTGTGCTTCTTCCAAAACAACATTCAAGCTCTGATATTATGACTTCTTGCCAAACGATCTTTTCTTCTTTATATAGACAAGTAGAGGAGGGACAAGGCAGAAATGCAACCTAAAATCTCATGGACCGATCTGTTGTTCCTAATCACAGGACAAAGGATTGGTAGCGTATCATCCCACACAAAACACAGAAAATTACTGTTCATATGCAAACTGATTACAGGGGATGGAAGAACAGAGATGAAAAGAATTGCATAAACAGATCTTTTGTACCTTAGACTGGTGATAATCAGTCCATAACAATTGGGAAGGTAAGAGAGCTCTCAAAGGCAGGAGCCAGTACTTTCATCTGTCTTAGACGACAGCAATGCGTGGTTTCAGTCAGCAAGCCCACAACTAGCGCAGCTCATAAACTTCACTCAACCCAGCTTGGCAAAACAAGCCTCTTTCAAGAAGTTCCATTTCGCATCCCCAACTTAATGCAACCTGACGGTTTTGTTTGGGAGAATAATATGGGGGTTGCATATGTGTGGGTTAAGAGCCGCCAATTCCTTCCACTTAGCACCAGTTCCATGAACACGGGATGAGATGCTCCACAATGTGTCACCAGGCTGTGCCTTAAATGTTGCTGGGGGCAGTAGATATAGAAGAAGCAGTCTTCGACTTCAGAAACGGATGCTTATTGCTCTTTCCCATTCCATTAGCGAGCAACCAACGGGAACCAGATTGTTGCTGGTTTGAACTTCCCCGGACGTTTCTCTTCCCAGGATCAGTCTTGAGGCCAGCAACATGGACTTCAGTAATCTTGCACTGGGGAATTTATCCCCAAAGGTTTTTGTGCAGATGATAAAAGTTCTTGCTTACAATCCCAGGACTCGAGGTGACCACACCAAACTCAAGTGGCCTCACAGCACTAGACATTCTTGAGCAGGGTCCCAGAGGCTCGAGAGTTCTTGAAATTGAGACATCCCTTCAAAGTTCAGGAGCTTCACTCTCCAGAGACATCCAATCAGTCCCATATCGCTATGATCCAGTTCTTGACCCACCACCAAGAATGACCTCCTACAACACCACCTCGAGATCACCTAAAAACTCCCCATCACTCTCCACCAAGAAAGCCCCGTCAAAGAAACGGAGTACTTTAAGGAAATCCCTATCAAAGAAACTGAGTGCTCTAAGAAGACCCCCGCTGGAAGCCGATTGGCTGAGCCAGGAGAGATTCACTAATGGTGGTCGCTTTGCTGCTAGCGATGGTGGCGTTCCAAGCTGCGACCACGCCGCCAGGAGGCGTCTGGCAGGATGACTACAAGGTCGATGCCAACGGCAACCCAGTGAAGGAGCCGCACATGGCGGGCACCTCTATCATGGCCCACATCCAGCGGATCGCCTACGGACAGTTCATGATCTTCAACCCACTGGCCTTCCTGTCCTCCCTCAGCATCATCCTGCTCCTCTTGAGCGGGCTTCCAATAAAGCGGCGACGCTGGATGTAGACCCAGATGGTGATCATGTGGCTAGCGATCACGGGGCAGGCGATCACCTACTTCATAGCGCTGCGCAACATATCGCTGGCTGACAAGCGGGGGATGCTGAAGGAACTGACGGACGTGTCGGTGGTGTGCTGGCTGTGCCTGATGGGGGTGGTGTTCATGGGGAATGTGGTGAGGCTATGAGTGTGGGTGCTGAGGAAGTGGGGTTACTTGAAGAAGAAAGAGAAGAAGGATTCAGATGAAGACGATGAAGACAAGCATGAGGAAGTGCGACGGTCTGTGTGACAAATAATAGGGGTGAGCGTGGTTCCCGGTTCCAAAGGGACCGGTTCTGGTTCCCGGTTCCCTTTTTCTGGGAATCGGCGGTTTCCGTTCCCAGAATTGGTCCGGTTAGGGCTCCAAAAAAGCCCCTATTTGATTTTGGGAAAATGTCATAAATGGCTCATATACTATTACTTAATGTGTAATTTCGTCCCTGAATTTTCGATCGGCTCAATTTGGTTCTTGAACTTTTGATAAATGCCCGATTTTGTCCATAAATTTTCGATCGGCTCAATTTGGTCCCTGAACTATTGATAAATGTTCGATTTAGTCATTCGTTATTATTTTTCCTTTTTTTTTTTTGCTTATAGTAACGAAATTGAAAAAAAAAATAACGAAAAAAAGAAGAAAAAATATTAATGAAAAAATAACGAAAAAAAAAGAAACCCTAGCAGGTACTGTCCATCTTCCTCGCGGGCAGCCTTGCCTGCACTGGCCATTGCGCCGGCGGACCTCGACCGCGCCGGCGACCCACGAGCCCTCTCTGCTCCACCACCGCTCCACCGGTCTTGCCCGTCGCCCGTCAACCTTGCAACGCCTCAGTCGCCCGCAACTTCCAGATCCGGCGACCTCTGCGTCCCTGCCGCACCTCAACGCTTTGCTCGACAATCAGCGACGACCTAATGCTTTTGTTACCTCGCCGAGCCGATCCTTGCCGCCGCGACGTAGCGCTCGACATCCCCCGCTCCAGCCCGTGCCGACTTGCGACACCATCGTTGTCCCGATCTCGCCGCTCGAGTGTCTGACGCCGGCAGATCTGAGAGCCTCGCAGTAGCCACGACCCGAACGCCGCTCGCCTCCGCCCGACGCTCAACCGCTGCCGTGCTGGCTGTCCCTCCGCCTCTGCCGCTGGCAAGGTTGCTTTTGAGGAAGATGAACAGTACCTGCTAGGATTTCTTTTTTTTTTTTCGTTATTTTTTTTATTTTTTCAATTTCGTTACTATAAGCAAAAAAAAAAAAAAAGAAAAAGAAAAATAGTAACGAAGGATTAAATCGGATATTTATCAATAGTTTAGGGATCAAATTGAGCCGATCGAAAATTCAGAAATCAAATTGGCATTTATTAATATTTTAGGGATCAAATTGAACTTACCGAAAGTTCAGGGACAAAATTGCGTGTTAAGTAATAGTATAGGGACCATTTGTGACATTTACCATTTGATTTTCACGACACTTTCAGTCTCGGTCTCGGATGCCTGTGTTCTCTCTTCGCCCTCTGCTGACTGCTCGACGCCACCTGAGATTTTGCCGGCCGCTGCGTCTCCGAGTGACCCTTGCTCGCTCACGTCGACATCAGAAGCCCTCTGCAGGAGATCCCAAGCCCCGCCGCGCCTTGCTTGTAGCCCGCACCGACCTGCGACGACCCGACGTCGCTCCTGCTCTGCCCGCTGCTGCTGCCCGACGCCGCTACTCACCCCCGCCGCTGTGATCCCGCGACGCCGCTGCGATCCCGCGACGCCGCTGCTCTGCCTTTGTCGTGCCCCGAAGCCTGCGACGTAGCTGCTCTGCCTTCGCCGTGCCCCAAAGCCCACGACGCCGAAGCCCGCGAGGCCGCTGCTCTGCCTTCGCCGTGCCCCGAAGCTCGCGACCCGCAGCGCCCTTGCCGAGCTCCGAGCTTTCCCCGAGCGATGCTGCTGCAGGTTCTCCCTCTCTCCCTGTCTCTCTCGATCGTTCTGTCTTGCGCTCGATTTATCCTCTCTTGAAGTTTCGTTAGTGGAAAAGTTTGTCTAGGTTTGATATTTGAACCGAACGAGCTCTGGATTCTGAAATGACGATGCTCTGATAGGGCGATTTTGTTTGTGGATCTTTCTTTAGCTGCTTTTGTTTACTGGTCGCTGAATTGGCAGTTATTGTGAGTCCGGTGTTGCTGCTCAGTTTGCATTGCTTGCATATATTTGATTGAAGCCTGTTCATTATTGGTGTTAAGCAAGTTTTACCATAATCGGGCGACAACTTGAGGCATGTTCGGAATCCAAAAACCAGAAGTCGAACAAGAAAGAGCACAGTTTCCATAGCTTTATGGATTTTCAATTTGGGGCTCTACGTGTAAGCTGCATCTTCTCTGTATCTGGAATTAATTTTATGCTGTGATGGATTCACGCGTGCCTCTAAATGACTAAAACTTCCAGGAACTAAGGGTCTCTTTCAAGTCTATCTAGCATGAACTTCTGGTCACCCAAAGAAACTATTCAGAGGAATTCAACAGTGTTGGTTGGTTTACTAGAATTTTTCTGTCCATCAATGCAAATATTTTAATTTATGGAACGATTTCAAAAATCCACTCAATCTTTTTCTGCAGGATTACAGGTTGAAGCATTAGCTGATGCAGCGGAGAACTATCACCAAGTTCTTGCAGAAAATAGGAGGCTATTTAATGAGGTTCAAGATCTAAAAGGTGCATGAACTTCTACTCGCACTTCCAATACACGTGGCATTTGTGAGGGTCGCAGCTTTTGATTTTTGTAGCTTGTGTGTTGCACAGGTAATATCAGAGTGTATTGTAGGATTAGGCCCCTACTTCCTGGACAGAGTGGAAAACAGTCAATCATCGAACGTATTGGTGATGATGGACAGTTGGTTGTCACTAATCCCTCCAAACAAGGGAAAGATGGCCATCGCATGTTCAAGTTCAACAAGGTGTATGGTCCGGCTGCTTCTCAAGGTTTCTCTCTCTCTATGTTAATCATGTTCTTTTAAAATAGTCTCCGGGTATTTACGTGTAACAATTAGTCATCTATGTCTTGTAGATTTTTTTTTTTTTCTTTTAAGCTGATTTTATCTCAGTTTCTGATTTTTAAATCCTCCAATTAAGAATGTCTTGCTTCTTGCCTAATTGTTGGCAGAGATGGTATATTCTGACATCCAACCCTTCATTCGTTCTGTTCTTGATGGATATCATGTGTGCATATTTGCTTACGGCCAAACTGGTTCGGGAAAAACCTACATGATGGTACAAGTCCTCTCTACATTTGAAATTTCCTCAATAAATGTTTTGTCCTTACAAACTTACTCAATGTTATGTGATGGCATTGCCAGAGTGGTCCTGGTGCAGCGACTGAGGAGAGCTGGGGTGTCAACTATCGAGCTCTTAATGACCTTTTCAATATGTCTGAGAGCAGAAGTAGAGCCATCGTGTATGAAATCTGGGTTCAAATAGTTGAGATCTACAATGAACAAGTGTGAGATCTACTCTCCAGCGATGGCTCTCAGAAGAAATATCCTTTTGCAGCATTATAGTTACTTTTAAGTTAAATTAAATAAGATTCGTTTGTTCTCATTATGGAATTTCCAAACTTACATAGGAAGAAGTACTTGGTTTTCGTTAACATGCTTACACTAGGGATTTCATCAATCTCTCATGCAAGTGGTCTAGCTGTTCCAGATGCTAGCATGCATCCTGTGAGAGCAAGCTCGGATGTTATGGAACTAATGGACATAGGACTTAAGAATAGAGCCATTGGTGCCACCGCATTGAATGAAAGAAGTAGCCGCTCGCACAGGTTCTTGATCTGATGTTCTGTTTTCAATTGATGTTCTAGATCCTAATGCATTTCTGTGGTTCCGAGCTGTAATTTTATTTGAAATTTTGTGGCGACAGTATTGTGTACATGTTCGTGGGACAGATGTGAAGACTGGAAGCGCATCACATGGTAATCTTCACTTGGTAGATCTTGCGGGAAGCGAAAGAGTCGACCGCTCAGAAGTAACTGGTGACAGACTGAAAGAGGCACAGCATATAGACAAGTCACTCTCTGCCCTTGGAGACGTCATTTTTGCTCTTTCGCAGAAGAGTCCTCATGTGCCTTACCGTAATAGCAAGCTCACTCAAGTGCTACAGAGTTCTTTGGGTAATCCTCTTTATAACGCCTTGAATTTGCTTATCTTGTCTCTATAAGATTGTAGAATAGTCCAAGTACTTGAGAGTGAAAATCAGAAGCACTTCGAAGTTTCTACATGCATCCGTATATCCAAAAGAGTTTCCTCATTTGCCTTACTGTAATAGCAAGCTCACTCAGTTTGTTTATTATTGCTTCTAAAATGTTGTTGGCTGTTTGTGTTATATTCTCTTCGATGAATGACAAGTTTGTTTATTATTGCTGCATTCATTTCCATTTTTTTTAACTAAAAAAGAAAGAAAAAAGAAAAAAGAACCTGTTGGAACCTGGAACCGACCCCAGAACCCGTGACAGGGTAGGTTCCAAAGTTCTTGGTTCTGACGGATAGGTTCCAGGTTTCAAAAAATGAGGAACCTGTACCCGAGGGTAGGTTCCAGGTTCCAAGCGAAACCTGTAAGGAACCGGGAACCGCTCACCGCTAGTGACAATCGAGTAAATTGAATGGTCTTTGTTCTATGATGGCGGCAGCATGTTCAATATGTGTAAAATTTGTGATTCTGATGAGCGGGTTGATGATGGGTTTTGAGGTGCTCTGTTTTCTTCTACTTCTGTTAGATAACAGAGTATTTGTCCTAAAGAGAGGGTAAGACGGATTCTGCTAGAGAAATCTTTGGATGGTAAACGATTGAAGAGACTAATGTGGCGCTTGGAGCAATCGTGCATGATCTCCCTCTGCAATTTGTACAAAATCAGGACAATACGCGGTTATAGTTGCTGCAATTTCTTCTCTATACAATGTTGAACATGACTGTTGGACGAGGAGAGCTTCAGCCAGTTCGGCCAAGGTCTGCTCAGGAGCGGCTCAGTCCTCAACTCGGCCATCTTCGCTTGGCATTGAAGTATTCTGGACTTTGGTCCTCAGTTGAGATGCAGGGTGGCTAGAAATAATTTAGTAGTGCAGGATGGGATTTCCTGCAATCATTATATAATTGTTTCCTTTGTTTGAATAGTATTCGATGCTGAGATTAGAAATGTTTGTCTAGGTTTTCTATTTCCTTCCCTTCCTAGCTGCTATTAAACATCTATCTTTCCAGAAGTTTCTGCTATGGAGGGATCAATTAAGCAGCCATCTCAAGCCTCTGTTGCACGAGACCGAACCTCATGCAGGTTAGAGTGTATCTACCGTCTATGACTTGAGAATTCCATGTCAATTAAACTGTACAAATTCATGCGCATTTGATGATTAGAAGAACGACTCTGTTTAAGCATGGTACCCTGTACCTTCTCACCACCAGACATAATAATTTTCGCTGAAATCTCTGCTAGACTCGATTCATTAGAGTATTCAAAACAATATTTCAAGCGATCGGACTAGCATGAAATGAAAGAGAGAGCCGACTCAAATGATTGTTATAGAGGATGACACTTGATGAAAGCATGAACTTATTCCACACGGAACAAAACAATTTGTTCTGTCTTTTGCCATAAAAACTGCAATTCTCATTCATGTGGAAAATACAGCGCTATTACATCAAGGCTGCAGATAAAAGGTAACATTAGAACTGTAACTCTCACTACAAACTCGGTCTCTAGCCTGAGTAGCTGCTATCCAGTTGTCTGATGGATTAGTTGCTCAGCTGACCCAAATCCACTGGACATCTTTAAAGCTTGAAGCTTTCTGTCCTGCTATTGTTGTCAGGTTATAGAAATCCTATCGAGTCGCTACCTTTGATCTTTCATTAGATCTTCTACAAGCTCTAAATAGTTCGTGCCAATACCCCTCCTCTCTGTAGTTTTCGTTCCTTGCTCATATCTCCTCTCTGAGGCATCCACCCAAAGGTCTTCCGTTTGACGTGATCGAAACATCTAAAACGACCTCCTCTCATATCATCCTCGATTGGGTGGCAGTCCCCACTTTTACCTGCATTAATTGATTTCGAATCTTGCCTCTTCTCTTGAAACTACGAAGCATTCTCAAGGTGTCGTCGGTATGATCTCCAGTTTTGTCAAATCAGATCGAAGTGGATGGAAGGATTCAGTCCTCAGTACTCCATGATGTCCAATTTTCTCGAGATTTCGTTGAGTTTCTATAATTTCTAGACTTACACCCTAGGGTTAACAAAGTTTTCCTTCGAAGTTCAGGTTTCTGGTTAGCTCCAGCATGGGTTTCACCTACCAACACCATATTATCTACAGAGAAAATACACCAATTGACATCATCTTGAATTTGTCTTGTCAGCATGGCCGAATACACCACGGGGCCAATGGAGGCACTTGCCCCCTTTAAGCTTCCTATAAATTGAAATGGGAACTACGATATTTTGTAATCATTTGGTGAACTTGCCCCACGAAAATACAAGTGTGTACTTATAAGTCTTGATTGAACATGGGAAGAAAGGAGATTGCAAAATATGCGAGTCATTCATTCGATTTCGCTCGCATCTTGCCTGATCCATCAAATCAATAAGGCATTTTGGGTATTCAAGGTTTACTTAACAAAGATGAGCCTCTTTGTCATAGGAAAAGCAAGTGTTGGAAGAATTAATAAAAAGGCAAATGTTAAAGAGTAAGGATATTTGTTAAATTTCATTATTCGACAATCTTTTTTTCTCAGAGTTAATACAATACTTCTTTAATTTTGATCAAGTAATTCGGATAATCTCCATGTTATAAGGGTCTTGTTAATAAAATACCTCAGAGGCACCAGTTAAAACCACTAACCATAAAAAATAAAGCGTATTAGCATATGCCGAAAATTGAGCAACGCGAAATTTCAAAAAAGTCACTTCAAATATACAAATTTATATTTCCATAACAAAATTAATGAGGCCCAACAAGTACCCTAACTGCATTCTTCAACATTTTCCTTTCTATTAATTATTTAAACACTCGCTTTCTATGAGGAGTCCATTTGAGATAAGTAAACCTTAAACCTCCCAAATACCCCATTGATACTAAGGACCAAGTAAGATGCGGACCCAAATCTCTACAATGGCGTTTTAGCCGTAAGAGTCCTTATCAAGGTGTGAACATTCTTTGTGCCTATGAAATTATGTAGATGGAAATTCTGTATTCCCTTAGTGCCTTCTAATCTTTAGCCAAACTCGTCGGACAATCACACGACACGCCATCGACCCGAAAATTGAACATGTAAAGGATTATCCAAACAGTACACACAATATCGACGTCGGTGTAAGGATGAGATCCCCTTTCATCTTATTGGTGCCTCCATTCAAAGTTGTATCCATCCAAACCATTAATCCGTGCGGATAAAGAGGAAGCGGATCCTTTCCCATCGGTGCAGTCATCATTTCAGCGGGTTTAAGTTATTGAAGATGGTCGGGAGTACAGGAGACAAGAAAGGAAAGAGTCAATAACCGTGAAACCCCATTTGAGGTTTTGGTGGCATCGTGGAACCCTTTGCATTCCCATTTAGGATGCAGCGGCAATTTCCTGAAGGTTTGCGCTGTTAGTTCTGCTTAACAGATTTTTTTTTTTTTTTGGTCAGTCCTACTCTATTCCTATACTACACTTACTCTCAGACTTTTACCCTGCCTCTTGCAGGGCGTGGGAGTCGAAACCTACTCCTGAAATTTACGCGTCCCCATCCCATCCCCCCTGAGAAGGTGAAGATTTGAACCCCTCACCTCCCCCTTCTATGTTGGAAGAGTGGCTACTGGGGCGAATCCCTATGGTTAGTTCTGCTTAACAGATTAGCACATTGTTTTTGACATCAATGGTTTGGCAGTTGCCTAGATCTTTCAACTTAACTTTATTTGAATTTCAATGCTTTAACTAAATTATAATAGAAAAGTTGGAGTGTTACGCGCATGCCTGGATAAAATATTAACACACTCCCACGCTTAATCATAACCTTCCCACCTAAGAAAGTATAGATAATGCTACTTAACATTATATATATATATATATATATATATATATATATATATATATAGATATATAGATATATGAATCTAAATTAGTAAAATCAGCGAAATTTCTTGCACTTTTCGATGAAAGTCTCGTCAATCTTAAATGCGTGTTGATCTTCTTGGCTCAATGAATCCGTGTTGAATACGGGTTACATCATCGTATCATTCCACACTCTTTACTTTTCAATTCTTTACTTTTCAACATTGTGGAAGCATGCAAAAATATTCTTTAATCCCACGGGTTTGTGTCGCTGTTTTGCTCTTTCCAGCATGTAAATGCTATGTAAGACTCACGTTATAGCATCTTATATATAGTTAACAATCTCAACCCTTGACATTCCAACTCCAAGGCAATCTAGTGAAAGAAAAAGAGAGATCGTGTGTGGACCGAAAGCTTTAGGTGATTAACCCGAGCGATTTCGAGTTCACCCACAAGCTGCGAACAATGCCATCAATCACAAGCCCAAGAAGAAGGTCGCCATCCGCGCGGTTGCATCAACAAGCTTCCTTAGCATCTGAAAGAACACGCCGAGAGAAGAGTCTCTATGAAGCATCGCTCGGCGGGTGCGTCGAGTCGTTAGCTCAGTTGCTGCAAGAAGACCGACTCATCCTGGCTCGGGCTTCTGTCACTTGCTTCGACGAGACACCATTGCATGTGGCCTGCATGCTCGGTCATGTACCTTTTGCCAAGGCTCTTTTGGCTCATAAAAGGGATTTGGCTATGGAGTTGGACTCGCAGGTATGTCGAAGCGAAAACCTTGGTTGTGGTTGTTTGATATCAGACTATCTTGCTTGTCAAATTAGATTTTGCACATGTAATGTAGTATTTTGTTTTCCAGTTTTCATGATATGTTAGAAATCAAACCCATCATATGTCTCAAGGAAATTAACAAAATTCAGACAGAAATCAAGTCATGGGTTTCCAGGTTAATTTAGCCTGAAAGATCTTACTGACGCCAGTGAATTTGAGCAGCTCGGTCTATTTGATTTGAAAATGCAATATATATAAATCACATGAATGCGTCCCTCAATAAGAATGCTCCATAGTCAAGCACTTTACCTTTGCAGGGACGTACGCCTCTTCACTTGGCATCTGCGAACGGATATGTCGAAATAGCAAGGGAATTGTTACAATCAGACCCCCTTGCATGCCTTGTCCATGATGAAGATGGGAGGACCCCACTCCATCTAGCCACGATGAAGGGCCGAATCAACATCGTGATAGAGCTGGTGAAGGCGAGACCGGATGCGGCCGAGCATAGGTTGAGCCACGGCCAAACTGCTCTCCATCTGGGAGTGAGGCATAATCGTTTGGAGGCTCTGAAAGTCCTGGTGGAGATGGTGAGAGATGGTGATTTGGTGAACGCTCAAGATGATGAGGGTAATACCATTTTGCATTTGGCCGCGGCAAACAAGCAAATAGAGGTAATCCTTTGTGCTTCGAAATTGCAACGACGTCAGATATCGCATTCCAATTGAACATTTCGTGAAGATAAAATCCAGCTCATTCTCATTTTTCTATAGACTCAAGTTTTCTGTGTTCAAACTTCAGTGGATTTATCAATTGAAGAAACTTGCAGGAAATATCTTTGTTTGTTGTTTCTTTTATAATTGATAAGAAGCTCATCTTTTTGTGCAGATAGTGAAATATCTGCTTCAAAGAAGTGAAGTGGATGTGAACACAGTGAATAGAAATGGCTTCTCTGCTTTGGATATAGTGGAACATTTTCCGAAGGAGTTCAAAGTCATTGAATTGAGAGAACTGTTAGTACATGCTGGAGCTCTGAGAGCCATAAGATTCCTTGCAACGACAACTCACCAAGCAGTTGTTGATAACACAAAAGAGGAGAATTCAATTGTTGTTGTTGACCTGACATCTGTAGCACCTCCCTCCACCAATACTCCTCCAGGAGAGGCAGTTCTGCCACCGTCTTTCTCAGGTAAAATCAGGAAGCAGGAGGGAGACAAACATGATAAATGGATCAAGAAGAAGCACGATTCTCTGATGGTAATGCTTTAGCTAGATGTCTTGGAGTAGCGTTTGCTGAAAACTTAGATCATATCGGTCATGTTATTACAATTAACATAATAACTCACAGCTAGTTAATTTAAACTCTCTATTTGTTTCGTGAAAATGGATGATTCAGAAAATCTTTTCCTAAAAATGATTGTTTGTGTCGCTTAAAATAAATAGCCATGCTTTCATAAAAATGTTTTCCACATATGTACTAAATTGCTCATAATTAAATAACTATGTACATAAATAAGATCAGTAGTTACAATAATAGAAGGCTATGATTAAAAAAAAAAAAACTGAGGGTAATATAAGAAATCTAATAGTGAGAAGAGATGAAACAAGTTGATGAATATTTAAGAAAGTAATGGTACTTAAAGAAAATCTAAATGTGAAGCGGTTGGGTGATTTTCTTTAAATATCTATACTAATACATAAAGTAAAGAGAATTTCTAAAAGACTCGATCTTTTGTCCTCCGAATATTCTCAACGACTTGGGACTTATTTGATAATCATTCTATTCTCGAGAACAATTTCTATTTAAAAATAATATTTTATTTTTTATTTTGTTCCCTGGACGAATTTCTGAATATTTGAAGGCGTTTGATAACCATCCAAAATTTCTTTTCTTGGGATAGAAGTGGGTTTGATAAGACTTTAAATTCTTTTGTGATTTGGAATTTCTTTTAATTTTTTTAATAATTTTTTATATTTTTCTCTTCTTCTTTTTTTCTTTCCTTTTTCCTTTTCTTCTTTTCCTTCTTCCTCTTTGACCAGTTGTCGGCAATCGGCCAAATGAGGGCCGGCAATCTTGTCGGAGTGTCGCCAACCCCTTGGCAAAGTCGAGCCTCGCCAACCGAGCCTCCCCGACGGCTGGACAAGGCTCAGCCTCGCCTTGGTTTTTTGTGCTCGGCCTCGCTCAGATTTGGCTAGGCCAAGCTCGCCCACGGTCGGGCGACGCCGCCCTCATGGTGGCCCGGTGAGGGCGAGCCTCGCTGGCGGTTGGAATATGAGTGTGTTTTATTTTCCACACGTTTAGTTATTAGACTTTGATTTTCTTTCTAACAACAATAGCAACCTTTATAAAAAGATGTTCAAATTTCGAAATATCTTCATTTTTTTTTCTCATATATGTGTATATATATACACTTGGTTTTTTCATAATTTAATCCATGAGCTCTATTTCTGGAGAGAGCTCACCACAATTTTCTTGTATTTCAATAAATATAGGAAAAACCATCAATTGAATTTGTGTATTTGTTGAAATGACTAACTTTGACTCGATGACCTTCATATTTTGAAATATAGGTGAAACACTATCCCTTCATTCACAACCTTAAAACTTTCTTTCACGTCACGACAGATAACTGCCTCCGTGATCGCAGCCATGGCTTACCAAGCCGGCCTTAGCCCTCCCGGCGGCGTGTGGGACAACGATCAGAAAGCAAAGGACGGTTCCATCTTATACTACGCAGGAACATCGATATTGGCTGCAAACAATCCACGTGTTTACTCATGGTTCTGGTTACACAACACCGTCTCTTTTTTTGCATCCCTAAGCACAATCTTCTTTCTCATGAGCGGCTTGCCCTTGAGGAAGAAGGTTCTGATGTGGATTCTGATGGCCACAACGTGGGCGACCATCTTTTTCATGGTGCTGACTTACCTCCAGTCCATGATGGCCACCTTGGAGTCGTACTGGAAATCTTATGATCGGAGGCCGACCGAAAATGGTAGCCACTCCATGGGTATGGGGTGGTTCCCAGTGGTTATGTGCTCCTCGTATGTTTGGCTCGGCTTTGTATCCATTGTTTTTCTAGTTCACACTGTTCGATTCCTAGCGATTGTCCTCCGGAAGGTGAAAGATTCGCAAAAGCTCAAGAAGTGGATATCAGCGTGTATGAGTTGGTGGAGATCTAGGGGCAATATCGAGATCTAGTGTATTCATCTAGTAGGACAGGGGATTACTGTGTAGTCTTGATGCCTCTGTTCTTTCTAACTCAATCCCTATGTTATAAGATCATTCCGAGTACCGCTAGTCGTGCAAACGATTTAATGAGACTACTAAACCAAACGCAGAGTCCATCTTGCATTATTCTCAAGCTCTCCTCATTAGAGATGTCTCATCCTAATAGCCGAATCTTTCTAAAGAGAATGGGAAGGCCTGGCTACAAAGTAATCTGATCTACTCCTGTGTATGCCGCAAATTAGTAGGCAAAAGCAACACTGAGCCATTCTATGATTTGTCTCACACGGCTTCAACACTCTCTTTCCAATCACACCAAACAACCGAACCCACCTTCCTCAAAAGCATCCGCACTTCTTTTATGCTTCCTTCATATTCTTCTCCAATGCTGATAGATGTCCAAAAGCCATCTGATCAAAGCTAGTGAGCCTCTCTGTCTGATCAGTGTCTGATCAATTTCAACCCCATGGCACCAAACCATAATGCAGTCACACCATTTACATTAACTTCCTCCACTATCTTTCCTGCCTAATTTTAAGGAAGTGATACACAGATTTCACAGAAAACACTCCATTATTATTCGCAGGCCGTGCAAGCTGATCCTCCCTCAAAGGTCGGAATCGAAGCAGTGCTAGTTTCATATGTAACGTTCACATACCATAACGTGTGCTTCTTCCAAAACAACATTCAAGCTTTGATATTATGACTTCTTGCCAAACGATCTTTTCTTCTTTATATAGACAAGTAGAGGAGGGACAAGGCAGAAATGCAACCTAAAATCGCATGGACCGATCTGTTAATCCTAATCACAGGACAAAGGATTGGTAGCGTATCATCCCACACGAAACACAGAAAATTACTGTTCATATGCAAACTGATTACAAGGGATGGAAGAACAGAGAGATGAAAAAAATTGCATAGACAGATCTTTTGTACCTTAGACTGGTGATAATCAGTCCATAACAATTGGGAAGGTAAGAGAGCTCTCAAAGGCAGGAGCCAGTACTTTTATCTGTCTTAGACGACCACAATGTGCGGTTTCAATCAGCAAGCCCACAACTAACGCAGCTCATAAACTTCACTCAACCCAGCTTGGCAAAACAAGCCTCTTTCAAGAAGTTCCGTTTCTTACCCCCAACTTAATGCAACCTGACCGTTTTGTTTGGGAGAATAATATGGGGGTTGCGTATGTGGGGGTTAAGAGCCGCCAATTCCTTCCACTTAGCACCAGTTCCATGAACACGGGATGAGATGCTCCACAATGTGTCACCAGGCTGTGCCTTAGTTGTTGCTGGGGCAGTAGATATAGAAGAAGCAGTCTTCGACTTCAGAAACAGATGCTTATTGCTCTTTCCCATTCCATTAGCGAGCAACCAACGGGAACCAGTATGTTGCTGGTTTGAACTTCCCCGGACCTTTCTCTTCCCAGGATCAGTTTTGAGGCCAGCAACATGGACTTCAGTAATCTTGCACTGGGTAATTTATCCCCAAAAATTTGTGTGCAGATGATAAAAGTTCTTGCTTACAATCCCGGGACTCGATTTTAACACACCAAACTCAAGTGGCCTCACAGCACTAGACATTCTTGAGCAGGGTCCAGGAGACTCGAGAGTTCTTGAAATTGAGACATCCCTTCAAAGTTCAGGAGCTTCACTCTCCAGAGACATCCAATCAGTCCCATATCGCTATGATCCAGTTCTTGACCCACCACCAAGAATGACCTCCTATAACACCACCTCAAGATCACCTAAAAACTCCCCATCACTCTCCACCAAGAAAGCCCCGTCAAAGAAACGGAGTACTTTAAGGAAACCCCTATCAAAGAAACTGAGTGCTCTAAGAAGACCCCTGGTGGAAGCGGATTGGCTGAGCCGGGAGAGATTCACTAATGGTGGTCGCTTTGCTGCTAGTGACGGTGGCGTTCCAAGCTGCGACCACGCCGCCGGGAGGCGTCTGGCAAGATGACTACAAGGTCGATGCCAACGGCAACCCGGTGAAGGAGCCGCACATGGCGGGCACCTCTATCATGGCCCACATCCAGCGGATCGCCTACGGACAGTTCATGATCTTCAACCCACTGGCCTTCCTGTCCTCCCTCAGCATCATACTGCTCCTCTTGAGCGGACTTCAAATAAAGCGGTGACGCTGGATGTGAACCCAGATGGTGATCATGTGGCTAGCGATCACGGGGCAGGCGATCACCTACTTCATAGCACTGCACAACATATTGCTGGCTGACACGCGGGGGATGCTGAAGGACGTGACGGACGTGTCGGTGGTGTTGTTGTTTTCCTTTTTTTTTTTGATAAGAACAGAGAACACGTAGACAGCAAAAAGAACAGAAAAAAATGGAGTTTTATAGCAGAAGCAGAGAACAAGTTTACAGCAGAAGCAGAGCGTCGTGTTAAGAAAAAAAACTAAAAAACATGTTCAAAATACATACTAGAGCGTAACCACAAACCCACGTCGCCGACTAACGGCTTGCTTGATCCACAAAATCAGCAACAGATCAGAATATCTAGGATACGTGCAGCTAACTACTCCTAGGAGATAAGATTGACTAACCAACGCCTAAAAAACAGGACACACAACAAAACAAAACAAAAAAGAGAAAAAAACAGCACGTGCAGTCTTGATACATCAACACTCTCCTCCTGGATCAAGTATTGCACACTCCTAGCTTTGCCCTGAGAAGTTCAAATCGACCAACATGAAATGACTTCGTGAATATATCTGCAATCTGGTTTTCTGAATTGCAGTACACCAGTTTCACCTATTCAGCCTTTTGCACTTCTCTCAAGAAGTAAAACTTGACCTTAAAATGCTTTGTTCTTCCATGAAATACCGGATTTTGTGAAATGGCCAAAGTAGCTTGATTATCCACAAACACTTATGTATCTTCTTCTTGTTGCATATGCAGATCATCCATGAGCTTCTTCAACCATAATGCTTGATTCACAGCTGCAGTAGCTGCAATGAACTCAGCTTCTACAGTTGATTGAGCCACTATTTCCTGCTTCTTTGAACACCAAGAAAAACATGCCGACCTAAATGTAAAGCAATAACCTGAAGTGCTCCTCATATCATCCATTGATCCTGCCCAATCACTATCAGAATACCCCTGCAACTTAAACTCCTGAACTCTACAAAACTTAATCCCATATGAAAGAGTACCTCTCAAGTACCTCAATACTCTCTTTGCAGCTACCATATGCAACTCACTTGCACAATTGAGAAATCTAGATAAGACACTTACAGGAAACATGATGTCTGGCCTAGTTGCAGTGAGATACATAAGACAGCCAATCAAACTTCTATAAACTCTTTCATCTGCAGGTGCTGATCCATCCTCCTTTTGAAGCTTTTCCTTATGACCCATTGGAGTACTCACACTCTTGCACTCCTCCATGTTGAATCTCCTTAGGATCTCCTTCAAATACTTCTTTTGATAGATAAAAACTTCATTCGAGTCGCCTAACTTCCATTCCTAGAAAATATGACATCTCACCAAGATCAGTCATTTCGAACATCTTCATCATCTCTTGCTTAAATGTAGTAATCTGAGCACTATTACTCCCTGTCACCAGCATATCATCCACATAAAGAGACACCACCACTAAGTCAAATACTAATTTCTTGACATATAGAGTGGATTCACTGAGGCTTTTCTTGAAACCTAGACCCAACAAGTGCTCATCCATCTTACTGTACCATGCTCTAGGAGCTTGCCTCAAGCCATAAAGAGCCTTTCTCAACAAATAAACTTTCTCCTCCTGGCCTGGTGTGACAAAGCCTTTTGGCTGCTCAACATAAATCTCCTCCTGCAACACTCCATTCGAAAATGGTTCTTTTCTATCATAGCCAACTCTTCCTTCATTGCATTCATCCACCTCTGATCGCTTTTAGCTTCCTCATAACCTGTAGGTTCCAAAACAGCCACACTACACCTTTGATATATATTAGTCAAAGATCTGGTACCTCTAACTGGAACATCATCCACCAGTTCGTCAGGTTCCAATGAGACCTCTTTGTGTTTGCCTTGTGGCTCATTTGTCCAATCCCATTTCTCATCTTCTAGAACCGAACATCCCCGCTAGTGATAACCTTCCCTGTCCGTGGTTGATAGATCTGTAAGCTTTTGATACTAAAGCGTAGCCAACAAAGATCCCAGGTTCGGCTTTCTCTCCCAACTTGTCTCTCTTGACATGTGGAATATGAGAAAAACACAAACAGCCAAACACCTTCAAATTTCTTAGAATTGGCTTGACATCAAACCAGGCTTCAAAGGGTGTCTTCATCTCCAATACCCTCGTAGGTAATCTATTCGTAGAGAAAACTGCGTGCTTGCGCTTCGCCCAAAACTCTTTTGGTAGACTCTTCTCATAAAGCAAACACCTAGTCATCTCCATAATGGTTCTATTCTTCCTCTCACTAACTCCATTTTGCTGTGGAGAGTAAGGAGCAGTAAACTGATGTTCAATTCCAGCCTCTTCACAAAAAGATTTAAACCTCTGTGAAGTGTATTCTGTTCCATTATCAGATCTAATGACCTGAATCTTGCAGCCACTTTGGTTCTCAACCCATTTCTTAAACTTCAGAAATACCTCAGCAACTTCTGACTTTTGCTTCATAAAGTAAATCCAGCACATTCTAGTATAATCATCAATGAAAATAATGAAATACCGCTACCATTTAGTGAAGGAATCACTTGTGGACCACATAGATCCGTATGAATCAGCTGCAGCTTCTCTGTCGCTCTCCAAGTGGATTTCTTGAAGGGAAGTCTTGTCTGCTTGCCTAGCAAACAAGCTTTGCACCTTGTGATTTGCTCCTCCAGGTTTGGTAACTCAGTTGCCATTTCATTCCTCTGCATGAACAGCACGCCTTTATGATGAAAGTGCCCCAACCTCTTGTGCCATAATTCTAAATCATTAGCCCGACACTTGAATGCCATCTGCTCCTTCTCATGAGGATTCAAAGAAAAACTTTTCTGTTGCATTTTTATCTTGAACAACTCGACCATTGGAGTCAAAGATCAAACACTTCTCCTTTTCAAATATCACCTTAAATCCCTTTTCTACCAACTGCCCCACACTCAGCAAATTCTGATCAATTTTAGGCACATACATCACATCAGAAATCAGCTTAGTTCCAAAGACAACTCTCTATTGCTACGGTCCCTTTACCTTTCACTTCTAAGTACTCCCCCTTCCCAATCCTCACTCTTGACTTCAACGACTTGTCAAGGTTTATAAACAGCGTTTCATCACTTGTCATATGGTTTGTGCAACCACTATCAACAAGCCAATTATCACATGGAGTACTAGAGGAGAAACAAGAGGCAACAAACAGTTGATCTACCTCTTGCTGAACCGCAAAGCATGTGCCTCACCCCGCTGTCGATCTCTTCTCTTTGCGAGAACTTCTCAATGTGTCCAAGCTTATGACACTTTCTGCACTTAACATCTGGCCTCTTCCAACACCTAAAGTGTGGATGATTCTTTTTCCACAGTGCTGACATGAGGAATATCTTCCCCAATTGTTCTTGGAGTTGCTCGCACTATTCTCTCCCGCAGCAGCTTCGAACCACTACGCCATTTCCTTTCTTCCCTTTCCACTTGTTAACTTTTCCTCCTACATTCTGCTGTTCTTTGGCCGGCAAAGCTCCTTCTATACTTCCTTCCACCCTCATTAGCCTCCTCTGCTCTTGTGCTTGCAAAGCACTTAGCAATTCTGCCAACTTGATCTGAGACAAATCCTTGGTATTCTCCAAAGAGGCAATGGTTGCCTCAAACCTTTTGGGCAAGGAGACAAGAATCTTCTGCACTAGCCTATTAGCAGAGAGGTCAGTGCCTAGAACTCTTGCCTGATTTGCAATGCTTATCAACTTACCAGAATACTCCTTAATTGTCTCAGACTCCTTCATCTGCAGTCTCTCGAATTCTGTGATCAGATTTAGCCCCTTCATGCTTCTGATCCTCTCATCTCCTTGATATTCAGCTTTGAGGAAGTCCCAAATAGCTTTGGCTGATTCACAAGCCATAATTTTGCTGAAAATGGTAGGTGAGATAGCAGCATATAAACAAGACTTTGCCTTTGCTTTCCTTGTCGTCCTCTCCTTGTGAAACTTGATTTGATTGATGGTTGGATTGTCGGGAAGGGGAGCAACTTCATAATCTTGTTCCACAGCTTCCCAAAAATCACAACCCTCTAGATAGGCTCGCATTCTCACTGCCCAGGCTTGATAATTTTCTCCATCAAATGCTAGTGGAGCCATTGCTGAAAAACCACTTGATCCTGCCTCCATCTTGCTTTTAACTTCTATGGATGCAGACACACCTCTCAATCAATCTCACAAGTCACTCACAGCCCCTTAAGATCAAGAGAGCTCTGATACCAGTGTTGTTTTCCTTTTTTTTTTTTTTGATAAGAACAGAGAACACGTAGACATAAAAAAGAACAGAAAAAAGGAGTTTTACAGCAGAAGCAGAGAACAAGTTTACAGCAGAAGCAGAGCGTCGTGTTCAGAAAAAAAAAAACTGAAAAACACGTTCAAAATACATACTAGAACGTAACCACAAACCCACGTCACCGACTAACGGCTTGCTTGATCCACAAAATCAGCAACAGATCAGAATATCTAAGATACGTGCAGCTAACTACTCCTAGGAGATAAGATTGACTAACCAACTCCTAAAAAACAGGACACCAAACAAAACAAAACAAAAAAGAGAAAAAAACAGCACGTGCAGTCTTGATACATCAACAGGTGTGCTGGCTGTGTCTGATGGGGGTGGTGTTCATGGGGAATGTAGTGAGGCTATGAGTGTGGGTGCTGAGGAATTGGGGTTAATTGAAGAAGAAAGATAAGAAGTGTCACACCCCGATTCACAAGAAGAAAGGGCATGATGGAAGGACGGCCTCAACGTAACCAAAATTTCAACCCGATATCAATGTATATACATCCACATATATATATTTGACAAAAATGGGCAATTGGTTATAATATCAGAGTTTATCTATAATCCACAAAAATCAAAACATAAACATTCTACAAAGACTAGCTTATAAACCTATTAACTATGTATAAGTCATACCCAAAAATTTCCACCACAAAAGTCCTCCCCGAATGAACGCTCACACCTATTCGCGACTTGCTGAAGAACCTGAAAAACAAGTAGATGAGAGGAGTGAGCTACCACGGCTCAGTGAGTAACACATTTATTCTAAGCGGATTGAGAAATCACTATACACATTTAAAATATAACTCAAATACATAATCATAACTCAAATAGAAGATACCAATGGTCCAGCTCATTAGTCAATCTCATAAAACATACATCAATGGTCTATTTCATTAATTAATCTCATCAAATCATATCGATGGTCCACTCCATCAACCAAACTCAAATCACACGTCAATGGTCCACTCCATTGACCAATTCATGCTCAAATGTCTAACCATGGTCACGCGTAACGCCTGTGACAAAACGACCAAGATTCCCCCCTTGGCAAGGTCTCCACCTATTATTAGCTAGTGGCTCGGTTCACAAGAATATTCTAGAATAGCATGCGTATATCCACACACCCCTCAAGGGCCACAGAGACATTGAACACCAACCACCAATAACAATATGAAAGGAAGTCATATCACAACTCAAAATTTGATATATAAATATCAAAGTATTCTCCAAAACATTTCAAGATTCTTCACAAAGAATTTCCAAAAATCAATTTTCAAACAACCATTCAAATTGAAGTCAGAATATAACTCCTTTTGAACAACAAAAATGACAGTAATAGCTCGATTCTATTTTATGTAACAAAATATACTTTTTATCAACTCATGTAATATATAATCCACCACGTTTCTCAAAACATGAGTTTAAAATACAAAGAAGAAATAGTGTCATTCACTTGGGAAAAGCCAAAAATCAAGTACGACGCTCATACAAACCAACGCATTCAGATTCCTAACAATTAACGGAAAAATAATATTAAAAGGCCGAGTAAAAAGGATATTCTTATAACGACTCGCCTATACTAGGCCTATTAGTCGATAAAACGACACCTACGCGCCCCAAAAACTCACAATTTAGCATAAACCCATCATTTTCAGCTAGGCGCGGCCTATGCGCCAACTTCGTCACGCCATAACTCCCTCCACAAAATTCCGTTTCAAGCTGTTTTATAGTCTTTAGAAAGCTCTCTTAACGTACAACAACAACAACAACCCCCACTTAGCTGCCCCAAAACAGTACCAAAAATAACAAAAAAAAGAGACTCGAAGCCACTGTTCGCTACAGTACCAGATTGCGCCCCCAACTTCAAAATTCCGTTCCGAACAAACTGCAAGCTCAAATCACGATCCGTAAAATGCTATAGTTTCACAACATCCCAAAGTACCATTTCTAAAAAATATACAATTTAACGACTCAATAATCGGGCTTCGCCACACAAATACCCAAGAAATCCGAATTTCGAGCCCTAATTGCGGCGATTGCTTCAAGTAAGTGATTAAATGCTTCAATTTCTTACCGGCCTTGCAAAACACACTTGAGTCGGCTTGATGAGGCGTCTAGATCACGAGCGCACCAAATTTTTTCCCTTTTTCCCTTTTTCCTTTCTCTTCTTTCTCTCTTCTCACTTGTTTCGTGTTTTCCCCTGCTTTTGCCGATATTCTTCTCTTTCTCTCCCTCTTTCTCTCTTTTTATAACCTAGCCGAAGGTTCCACAATTCTCTTCAGCCTACTTTTTTGACTTTTCAAACTCTTTCTTTTTCTTTTTCTTTCTTTTTTTTTATATTATTTTTAAAGAGCCCATATATTACAAGAAGGATTCAGATGAAGATGAAGAAGACAAGCATGAGGAAGTGTGACGGTCTGTGTGACAATCGAGTAAATTGAATGGTCTTTGTTCTGTGATGGCGGCAGCATGTTCAATATGTGTAAAATTTGTGATTCTAATGAGCGGGTTGCTGATAATGCCACGAACTCAGTTTCCATCGTGGGCAAGGCTATACACGTTTGTTTCTTACTGCTCCAACATATGGTGCCATTATTCGGTAAGAAAACAAATCCAGAGGTAGATTTCCTTTCAATTAAATCTCCTCCCCGATCAGCATCAGAATAGCCTTTGAGTTGCAGATCCTTTCCATAATAACTCAGCGTATAATCAGCAGTTCCCTTTAGATACCTTAGTATTCTTTTAACGGCTTTCCAACGTACTTGACCTGGATTGGATTGGTATCTGCTCACCATTCCAACTGCATAACATATGTCAGTTCTTGTACACATCATAGCATACATCAAGCTCCCAACAGCACTAGCATAAGGAACATGTTTCATTTGTTCCTTCTCTTGTGGAGTCCTTGGACACAGTCTATAGCTCAATCCTTCACCTTTTGCAATAGGAGTGTCAATGGGTTTACAATCCCATATCATTCAATTCAAAATTTGGAAGACAACCAACTTTTGACAGTATTGACAAGCTCCATATTGCTTCCGGCAATTAGTATATTATCAACATATAATGATATGATTACAAATTGGTCCTTGGATCTTTTGATATATATAAATAATGATCATCATCTATCATTGTAAAATCATATGCCATTATGACATTATGAAATCGTATATACCATTGTCTTGACGACTGCTTAAGGCCATATATCGACCTCAAAAGTCGACATACATTTTCTTCTTGGCCTTTCACTATGAAACCAGCAGGTTGTTCCATATATGTTCCTTCCTCTAATTCCCCATTGGGGAAAGCAGTCTTTACATCCATTTGATGTAACTCAAGATCCATACCAAACACTATTGCCAGAATTATGTGAATCAAGGTAAATCTCACTACAGAAGAAAATGTATCTTCATAATCAATTCCTTCCTATTGATTATACCTCTTTGCCACAAGGCAAGCCTTATGCTTTCTATCGAGCCATCAGCCTTTCGCTTTATTTTGAGAACCCACTTGTTCCCAATGGCTTTGCGTCCTTTTGGAAGATCAACCAGTTCCCAGACTTGATTTGACTTCATTGACTCCATCTCCTCTTTCGTTGCATAAATCCATTTTTCCTTACTAAGGCAATTCAGAGCCTCATTAATATTTCTCGGCTCATCCTCATCTTGCGGAGAGTTTTCCCTTCAATATCAAAACGTCGACGGGGAATACTTTGGCGACTTTTTCGCCATATGGGAGATTGTACACTTAGCACATCATTCCCAATTATGCTCCCACTCGGATTAGATAATGACGATGTCGTCTCATCATGTGGTTGTAATTGAGAATGAGTTGAATTCAATTCATCACTTCTCATATTACTTCCACTTGGACGAACTCCATTAATATCATTATCTTGATCCAATGTTTCAAATAGGAAGTAATCTTTTCCTATTTCGCCCTTCTTAGGAAATTCATCCACTAAGAATGTGACATCCCGTGATTCAAATTCAGTTATTCTCACACTTTCCTACTCACCTATGAACACATACCCTTTCGAGTGTTCGAAGTATCTCATTAAAATACTCTACTTGTAGATACACTCTACCTTGCATGAGGTTCGATCTCGTGCAACAGAGGCTTGAGATGGCAGCTTAATTGATCCTTCCATAGCAGAAACGTCTGGCAAGATAGATGTTTAACAGCAGCTAGGAAGGGAAGGAAATAGAAAACTAGACAAACATTTCTAATCTCAGTATCAAATAATATTTAAACAAAGGAAAGAATTATATAATGATTGCAGGAAATCCCATCCTGCACTACTAATTTATTTCTAGCCACCCTAAATCTCAATTGAGGACCAAAGTCCAGAATACTTCAATGCCGAGCAAAGATGGCCGAGTTGAGGACTGAGCCGTTCTGAGTAGACCTCCGGCCAACCGGCTGAAGCTCTCTTCGTCTAACAGTCATGTTCAACATTGTATAGAGAAGAAATTGAGGCAACTATAACCGTGTATTATCCTGATTTTGTACAAATGACAGGGGGAGATCATGCACGATTGCTCCAAGCGCCATATTAGTTTTGTTGTTTTCTTTTTTGAAAAGAACAGAGAACACGTAGACAGCAAAAAAACAGAAAAAAAGGAGTTTACAGCAGAAGCATAGAACAAGTTTGCAGCAGAAGCAGAGCGTCGTGTTCAGAAAAAATGAGAAAAAAAAAGTTCAAAATACATACTAGAACGTAACTACAAACCCACGTTGCCAACTAACGGCTTACTTGATCCACAAAATCAGCAACAAATCAGAATATCTAAGATATGTGCAGCTAACTGCTCCTAGGAGATAAGATTGACTAACCAACTCCTAAAAAACAGGACACCAACAAACTGACTAAACAAAACAAAAAAAGAGAAAAACAGCACGTGCAGTCTTGATACATCAACACTCTCCTCTTGGATCAAGTACTGCACACTCCTAGCTTTGCCCTGAGAAGTTCAAATCGACCAACATGAAATGACTTCGTGAATATATCTGCAATCTGGTTTTTGAATTGCAGTACACCGATTTCACCTCTTCAGCCTTTTGCACTTCTCTTAAGAAGTAAAACTTGACCTTAAAATGCTTTGTTCTTCCATGAAATACCGGATTTTGTGAAATGGCCAAAGTAGCTTGATTATCCACAAACACTTCTATATCTTCTTCTTGTTGCATATGCAGATCATCCATTAGCTTCTTCAACCATAATGCTTGATTCACAGCTGCAGTAGCTGCAATGAACTCAGCTTCTACAGTTGATTGAGCCACTATTTCCTGCTTCTTTGAACACCAAGAAAAACATGCCGACCTAGATGTAAAGCAATAACCTGAAGTGCTCCTCATATCATCCATTGATCCTGCCCAATCACTATCAGAATACCCCTGCAACTTAAACTCCTGAACTCTACAAAACTTAATCCCATATGAAATAGTACCTCTCAAGTACCTCAATACCCTCTTTGCAGCTACCATATGCAACTCACTTGCACAATTGAGAAATCTAGATAAGACACTTACGGGAAACATGATGTCCGGCCTAGTTGCGGTGAGATACATAAGACAGCCAATCAAACTTCTATAAACTCTTTCATCTGCGGTCTTTGATCCATCCTCCTTTTGAAGCTTTTCCTTATGACCCATTGGAGTACTCACACTCTTGCACTCCTCCATGTTGAATCTCCTTAGGATCTCCTTCAAATACTTCTTTTGATAGATAAAAACTTCATTCGAGTCCGCTAACTTCCATTCCTAGAAAATATGACATCTCACCAAGATCAGTCATTTCGAACATCTTCATCATCTCTTGCTTAAATGTAGTAATCTGAGCACTATTACTCCCCCGTCACCAGCATATCATCCACATAAAGAGACACCACCACTAAGTCGATACTAATTTCTTGACATATAGAGTGGATTCACGAGGCTTTTCTTGAAACCTAGACCCAACAAGTGCTCATCCATCTTCTTGTACCATGCTCTAGGAGCTTGCCTCAAGCCATAAAGAGCCTTTCTCAACAAATAAACTTTCTCCTCCTGGCCTGGTGTGACAAAGCCTTTTGGCTGCTCAACATAAATCTCCTCCTGCAACACTCCATTCGAAAATGCAGATTTCACATCTAACTGATATACCTTCCATCCTTGTTGAGCTGCCAAAGCAAGAATCATTCTAATTGTATCAAGTCTTGCCACAAGAGCAAAGGTTTCTAAGAAAACAACTCCCCAAATCTGTGCATATCCCTTCACCACCAACCTGGGCCTTATGCTTATTCATTGAGCCATCAGGATTAAATTTGGTCTTGAAAACCCATTTTACTCCAATCACCTTCCTATCTTGAGGCCTCTCCACTAGCTCCCATGTCTGGTTCTTTTCTATCATAGCCAACTCTTCCTTCATTGCATTCATCCACCTCTGATCGCTTTTAGCGTCCTCATAACCTGCAGGTTCCAAAACAGCCACACTACACCTTTGATATATATCGGTCAAAGATCGGTACCTCTAAGCTGGAACATCATCCACCGGTTCGTCGGGTTCCAATGAGACCTCTTTGTGCTTGCCTTGTGGCTCATTTGTCCAATCCCATTTCTCATCTTCTAGGAACCGAACATCCCGCTAGTGATCACCTTCCCTATCGTGGTTGATAAATCCTGTAAGCTTTTGATACTAAAGCGTAGCCAACAAAGATCCCTGGTTCAGCTTTCTCTCCCAACTTGTCTCTCTTGACTGTGGAATATGAGAAAAACACAAACAGCCAAACACCTTCAAATTTCTTAGAATTGGCTTGACATCAAACCAGGCTTCAAAAGGTGTCTTCATCTCCAATACCCTTGTAGGTAATCTATTCAGTAGAAAAACTGCTGTGCTTGCTGCTTCTGCCCAAAACTCTTTTGGTAGACTCTTTTCATAAAGCAAACACCTAGTCATCTCCATAATGGTTCTATTCTTCCTCTCACTAACTTCATTTTGCTGTGGAGAGTAAGGAGCGATGGCGATGCTCAATTCCAGCCTCTTCACGAAAGATTTAAACCTCACGTGAAGTGTATTCTGTTCCATTATCAGATCTAATGACCTGAATCTTGCAGCCACTTTGGTTCTTAACCCATTTCTTAAACTTCTGAAATACCTCAGCAACTTCTGACTTTTGCTTCATAAAGTAAATCCAGCACATTCTAGTATAATCATCAATGAAAATAATGAAATACCTGCTGCCATTTAGTGAAGGAGTCACTTGTGGACCACATAGATCCGTATGAATCAGCTGCAGCTTCTCTGTCGCTCTCCAAGTGGATTTCTTGAAGGGAAGTCTTGTCTGCTTGCCTAGCAAACAAGCTTTGCACCTTGTGATCTGCTCCTCCAGGTTTGGTAACCCGGTTGCCATTTCATTCCTCTGCATGAACAACATGCCTTTATGATGAAAGTGCCCCAACCTCTTGTGCCATAATTCTAAATCATTAGCTTGACACTTGAATGCCATCTGCTCCTTCTCAAGAGGTTTCAAAGAAAAACTTTTCTGTTGCATTTTTATCTTGAACAACTCCTGACCATTGGAGTCAAAGATCAAACACTTCTCCTCTTCAAATATCACCTTAAATCCCTTTTCTACCAACCGCCCCACACTCAGCAAATTCGATCAATTTTGGGCACATACATCACATCGAAATCAGCTTAGTTCCAGCACAACTCTCCATTGCTACAGTCCCTTTACCTTTTACTTCTAAGTGCTCCCCATTCCCAATCCTCACTCTTGACTTCAACGACTTGTCAAGGTTTATAAACAGCGTTTCATCACTTGTCATATGGTTTGTGCAACCACTATCAACAAGCCCACTGTCACATGGAGTACTAGAGGAGAAACAAGAGGCAACAAACAATTGATCTACCTCTTGCTGAACTGTAGCATGTGCCTCACCCCGCTTCGCGATCTCTCTTCTCTTTGCAGAACTTCTTAATGTGTCCAAGCTTATGACACTTTCTGCACCTTACATCTGGTCTCTTCCAACACCTAAAGTGTGGATGATTCTTTTTTCCACACAGTGCTTGACATGAGGAATATCTTCCCCAATTGTTCTTGGAGTTGCTCGCACTATTCTCTCCTGCAGCAGCTTCTGAACCACTACTGCCATTTCCTTTCTTCCCTTTCCACTTGTTAACTTTTCCTCCTACATTATGCTGTTCTTTGGCCGGCAAAGATCCTTCTATACTTCCTTCCACCCTCATTAACCTCCTCTGCTCTTGTGCTTGCAAAGCACTTAGCAATTTTGCCAACTTGATCTGAGACAAATCCTTGGTATTCTCCAAAGAGGCAATGGTTGCCTCAAACCTTTCGGGCAAGGAGACAAGAATCTTATGCACTAGCCTATTATCAGAGAGGTCAGTGCCTAGAACTCTTGCCTGATTTGCAATGCTTATCAACTTACCGAATACTCCTTAATTGTCTCGAGACTCCTTCATCTCTGATCTCTCGAATTTTGTGATCAGATTTAGCCCCTTCATGCTTTTAATCCTCTCATCTCCTTGATACTCATTTTTGAGGAAGTCCCAGATAGCTTTGGCTGATTCACAAGCCATAATTCTGCTGAAAATGGCAGGTGAGACAATAGCATATAAACAAGACTTTGCCTTTGCTTTCCTTGTTGTCCTCTCCTTGTGAAACTTGATTTGATTGATGGTTGGATTATCGGGAAGGGGAGCAACTTCACAATCTTGTTCCACAGCTTCCCAAAAATCACAACCCTCTAGATAGGCTCGCATTCTCACTGCCCAGGCTTGATAATTTTCTCCATCAAATGCTAGCGGAGCCATTGCTGAAAAACCACTCGATCCTGCCTCCATCTTGCTATTAACTTCTATGGATGCAGACACACCTCTCAATCAATCTCACAAGTCACTCACAGCCCCTTAAGATCAAGAGAGCTCTGATACCAGTGTTGTTTTCTTTTTTGAAAAGAACAGAGAACACGTAGACAGCAAAAAACAGAAAAAAAGGAGTTTACAGCAGAAGCAGAGAACAAGTTTACAGCAGAAGCAGAGCGTCGTGTCCAGAAAACTGAGAAAAAAAAAGTTCAAAATACATACTAGAACGTAACCACAAACCCACGTTGCCAACTAACGGCTTACTTGATCCACAAAATCAGCAACAAATCAAAATATCTAAGATACGTGCAGCTAACTGCTCCTAGGAGATAAGATTGACTAACCAACTCCTAAAAAACAGGACACCAACAAACTGACTAAACAAAACAAAAAAAGAGAAAAACAGCACGTGTAGTCTTGATACATCAACAAGTCTCTTCAATCGTTTACCATCCAAAGATTTCTCTAGCAGAATCCATCTTACCCTCTCTTTAGGACAAATACTCTCTTACCAAACAGAAGTAGAAGAAGACAGAGCACGTCAAAACCCATCATCGACCCGCTCATCAGAATCACAAATTTTACACATAGTGAACATGCTGCCACCATCATAGAACAAAGACCATTCAATTTACTCGATTGTCACACAGACCGTCACACTTCCTCATGCTTGTCTTTATCGTCTTCATCTGAATCCTTCTTCTCTTTCTTCTTCAGGTAACCCCACTTCCTCAGCACCCACACCCATAGCCTCACCACATTCCCCATTAACACCACCCCCATCAAGTACAGCCAGCACACAACTGACACGTCCGTCACGTCCTTCAGCACCCCCCGCATGTCAGCCGGCGATATGTTGCGCAGCACTCCGAAGTAGGTGATCGCCTGCCCCGTGATCGCTAGCCACATGAGCACCATCTGGGTCCACATCCAGCGTCCCCGCTTTATTGAAAGCTCGCTCAAGAGGAGCAGGATGATGCTGAGGGAGGACAGGAAGGCCAGTGGGTTGAAGATCATGAACTGTCCGTACGCCATCCGCTGGATGTGGGCCATGATAGAGGTGCCCGCCATGTGCAGCTCCTTCACCGGGTTGCCGTTGGCATCGACCTTGTAGTCGTCCTACCAGACGCCTCCCGGCAGCGTGGTCGCAACTTGGAACGCCACCATCGTTGAGGCGACCACCATTAGTGAATTTCTCCTGGCTCAGCCAATCGGCTTCCACCGGGGGTCTTCTTAGAGCTCTCAGTTTCTTTGATAGGGGTTTCCTTAAAGTACTCCGTTTCTTTGGCGGGGCTTTCTTGGTGGAGAGTGATGGGGAGTTTTTAGGTGATCTTGAGCTGGTGGTGTGGGAGGTCATTCTTGGTGGTGGGTCAAGAACTGGATCATAGTGATATGGGACTGATTGGATGTCCCTGAGAGTGAAGCTCCTGAACTTTGAAGGGATGTCTCAATTTCAAGAACTCTCGAGCCTCTGGGACCCTGCTCAAGAATGTCTAGTGCTGTGAGGCCACTTGAGTTTGGTGTGTTCACCTCGAGTCCTGGGATTGTAAGCAAGAACTTCTATCATCTGCACACAAATTTTTGGGGATAAATTCCCTAGTGCAAGATTACTGAAGTCCATGTTGCTGGTCTCAAGACTGATCCTGGGAAGAGAAAGGTCCGGGGAAGTTCAAACCAGCAACAATCTGGCTCCCGTTGGTTGCTCGCTAATGGAATGGGAAAGAGCAATAAGCATCCGTTTCTGAAGTCGAAGACTGCTTCTTCTATATCTACTGCCCCAGCAACAACTAAGGCACAGCCTGGTGACACATTGTGGAGCATCTCATCCTGCGTTCATGGAACTGGTGCTAAGTGGAAGGAATTGGCGGCTCTTAACCCACACATACGCAACCCCCATATTATTCTCCCAAACAAAACCGTCAGGTTGCATTAAGTTGGGGGTGTGAAACGGAACTTCTTGAATGAGGCTTGTTTTGCCAAGCTGGGTTGAGTGAAGTTTATGAGCTGGGCTAGTTGTGGGCTTGCTGATTGAAACCAGACATTGTGGTCGTCTAAGACAGATGGAAGTACTGGCTCCAGCCTTTGAGAGCTCTCTTACCTTACCAATTGTTATGGACTGATTATCACCAGTCTAAGGTACAAAAGATCTGTCTATGCAATTGTTTTCATCTCTCTATTCTTCCATCCCCGTAATCAGTTTGCATATGAACAGTATTTTTCTGTGTTTTGTGTGGGATGATACACTACCAATCCTTTGTCCTGTGATTAGGAACAACAGATCGGTCCATGAGATTTTAGGTTGCATTTCTGCCTTGTCCCTCCTCTACTTGTCTATATAAAGAAGAAAAGATGGTTCGGCAAGAAGTCATAATATCAGAGTTTGAATGTTGTTTTGGAAGAAGCACACGTTCTGGTATGTGAACATTACATATGAAACTAGCACTGCTTCGATTCCGACCTTTGAGGGAGGATCAGCTTGCACGGCCTGTGAATAGTAATGGAGTGTTTTCTGTAAATTCTGTGTATCACTTCCTTAAAATTAGGCAGGAAATAGTGTAGGAAGTTAATGTAAATGGTGCGACTGCATTATGGTTTGGTGCCATGGGGTTGAAATTGACCAGACAGAGAGGCTCACTAGCTTTGATCAGATGGCTTTTGGACATCTATCAGCAATGGAGAAGAATATGAAGGAAGCATAAAAGAAGTGCGGATGCTTTTGAGGAAGGTGGGTTCGGTTGTTTGGCGTGATTGGAAAGAGAATGGTGAAGCTGTGTGAGACAAATCATAGAATGGCCCAATGTTGCTTTTACCTACTAATTTGCGGCATATGTAAGAGTAGATCAGATTACTTTGTGGCCAGGCCTTCCCAGTCTCTTTAGAAAGATTCGGCTACGTGGCCGAGACATCTCTGATGAGGAGAGCTCGAGAATAATGCGAGATGGACTCTGTGTTTGGTTTAGTAGTCTCATTAAATCGTTTGCACAAGTAGCGGTACTCAGAATGATCTTATGACATAGGGATTAAGTTAGAAAGAACACAGGCATCAAGACTATGCAGTAATCCTCTGTCCCACCAGATGAATACACTAAATCTTGATATTGCCCCTAGATCTGCACCCACTCACACATCCTAATATCCACTTCTTGAGCTTTTGCGGATCTTTCGGAGGATGATCATGAGGTATCGAACGATGCGAACTAGAAAAAGAACGGCTACAGCGCAGAGCCAAACATACATGAAGACCTCAGCCCCTGGGATCCGTGATTGGGTGGTTGCTTGGGTGGTTGGGCTAGCCGCTTGGGTCGACGGCCTGTCTTCAAATCCCCTCTTCACGTTCAAGAAGGCCAGCATGGACTGGAGGTAAGTCAGCGCCGTGAAAATGATGGTCACCCACATTGTGGCCATCAGAATCCACATCAGAACCTTCTTCCCCAAGGGGAAGCCACTTATGAGCAAGAAGATCGTGCTAAGGGATGCAAGAAAAGAGATGGTGTTGTATGTCCAGAACATTGGGTAACCCTTCGGATCGTTTGCAGCCATTATCGGTGTTCCTGCGTAGTGTAAGATGGCGCCGTTGTTCTTGTCTTTCTGATCGTTGTCCCACACGCCGCCGGGAGGGCTAATGCCGGCTTGGTAAGCCATGGCTGCGATCACGGTGGCAGTTATCTGTTGTGATGTGAAAGAAATTTTTAGATTGTGAATGAATAAATAGTGTTTCGACTATATTTATACATACGAAGATCATCGAGTCAAACTTAGTCATTCCAACAAATGCACAAATTCAATTGATGGCTTTTCCTATATTTATGTAAATACTAGAAAATTGTAGCGAGCTCTCTCCAGAAATAGAGCTCATGGATTAAATTATGAAAAAACTAAGTGTATGAATATATACATATATGAGAAAAAAAAATGAAGATATTTCAAAATTTGAATGCCTTTTTATAAAGGTTGCTATTGTTGTTAGAAAGAAAATCAAAATATAATAACTAACCATGTGGAAAGTAAAACACACTTATATTCTAGCTACCGATGAGGCTCGCCCTCACTAGGCCACCGTGAGGGCGGTAAAGGTCTGAGCGAGGCCGAGCTTGCCTAGCCGCCGATGAGACTCGGCTGGCAACGCTTGGCCTTGCTAGGGGTTGGTGACTCTCCAATGAGGTTGCCGGCCCTCATCTAGCCGGTAGGTGGCAACCGACCAAAGAGGAAGAAGGACGGGAAGAAAAAGGAAAAAAAGAAAAGAAAAAGAGAGAAAAATATAATAAAATTATTAGAAAATTAAAAGAAATTCTAGATCACAAAATAATTTAAACTCTTACCAAATGCATTTCTATACTAGAAATAGAAAAATTGGACAGTTACTAGATGTCTTCAAATACTCAGAAACTCGTTCAAGGAAAAAAATAAAATAAAAATCATTCCTATGTAAAAATTGTTCCTGAAAACAAAATAGTTACCAAACAGATCCCAAGTCGTTGAGAATATTTTGAGAAGACAAAAGATTGAGTCTTTTAGAAATCCTCTTTTCTTTATGTATTAGTATAGATATTTAAAGAAAATCACCCAACTGCTTCACATTTAGATTTTCTTGAGTGCCATTACTTTCTTAAATATTCATCAACTTGTTTCATCTCTTCTCACTATTATATTTCTTATAATACCCTTTGTTTTTTTTTAGGTGAAATTATAATACCCTCTGTTTTTTTTTTTTAATCATAAGCCATCTATTATTGTAACTACTTATCTTCTTTCTCTACATAGCTATTTAATTACGAGCAATTTAGTACATATGTAAAAACCTTTTTGACAAAGCATAACTATTTATTTTAAGCAACACAAATGATCATTTTTAGAAAAATATTTTCTAAATCATCCATTTTTCATGAAATAAATAGAAAGTTTAAATTAATTACCAGTGAGCTATGATGTTAATTGCAATAACATGATCGATCTGATCTAAGTTAACAGCAAATACTCCAAGACATCTAGCTAAAGCATTACCATCAGAGAATCGCGCTTCTTCTTGATCCATTTCTTGTGTTTGTCTTCCTCTTGCTTCCCGATTTCACCCGATAAAGACGGTGGCAGACGCGACTCTACCGGAGGAGTATTGGTGGAGGGAGGTGCTACAGACGCTAGGTCAACTACAACAATTGAATTCTCCTCATTCGTATTATCAACAACTGCTTGATGAGTTGTCGATGCAGGGAATCTTATGGCTCTCAAAGCTCCAGCATGTACTAACAGTTCTCTCAATTCAATGACTTTGAAATCCTTTGGAAAATATTCCACTATATCCAGAGCAGAGAAGCCATTTCTATTTACTATGTTCACATCCACTTCGCTTCTTTGAAGCAGATATTTCACTATCTGCACAAAAGGATGAGCTTCTTATCAATTATAAAAGAAACAACAAACAAAGATATTTCCTGTAAGTTACTTCAATCGATAAATCTACTGAAGTTTGAATGCAGAAAGCTTAAGTCTATAGAAAAATGAGAATGAGCCGGATTTTATTTGCACAAAACGTTCAATTGGAATGCAATATCTAACATCGTCACAATTTCGAAGCAATTCGAAGCAAAAAGGATTACCTCTATTTGCTTGTTTGCTGCGGCCAAATGCAAAATGGTATTACCCTCATCATCTTGAGCTTTCACTAAATCACCATCTCTCACAGTCTCTACCAGGACTTTCAAAGCCTCCAAACAATTATGACTCGCTCCCAGATGGAGAGCGGTTTGGCCGTGGCTTAGCCTGTGCTCAGCCGCCTCCGGTCTCACCTTCACCAGCTCTATCACGATGTTGCTTCGGCCCTTCATCATGGCTATATGAAGTGGGGTCCACCCATCTTCGTCATGGACAAGGCATACAAGGGGGTTTGATTGTAACAATTCCCTTGCTATTTCAACGTATCCATTTGCAGATGCCCAGTGAAGAGGCGTACGTCCCTGCAAAAGTGAAGTGCTTAGCTATGGAGCATTATTATTGAGGGACACGTTCATATGATTTACATGTATCGCATTTTCAAATCAAATAGATTGAGCTGCTCAAATTCACTGGTGTCTGTAAGATCTTTTAGGCTAAATTAACCTGAAAATCTATGACTTGATTTCTGTCTGAATTTTGTTAATTTCCTTGAGATATATGATGGGTTTGATTTCTCAAAGATCATGAAAACTGGAAAAGAAAATGCTATATTACATGAGCAAAATCTAATTGACAAGCAAGATAGTCTGATCTATGTAAAGATATTCCATGGAAATATAGTTTATAAATTACTTTACACATGGCTAAAAGCCTAAAACTTGCAAAAACCTAATCAAAAGAGTTGCGATTCCACCGATTATCTGGTTTGTGAGGATGACCGGGTTCAGTTTGATTTGACAAAAGGATATCAAACAACCACAATCAAGGTTTTCGCTTCGACATACCTGCAAGTCCAACTCCATAGCCAAATCCCTTTTATGAGCCAGAAGAAGCTTGGCAAAATGTACATGACCTTGCATACAGGCCACATGCAATGGAGTCTCGTCGAAGCAAGTGACAGGAGCCCGAGCCAGGATGAGTCCGTCTTCTTGCAGCAACTGAGCTAACGACTCGACGCACCCGCCAAGCGACGCTTCGTAGAGCCTCCTCTCTCGGTGGCTTCTTTCAAGTGCTGAGGAAGCTTGTTGATGCGATGGCGGGGACGGCGACCTCCTTCTCGGGCTTGTGATCGATGGCATTGTTCCCTGCTTGCGGGTGAACTCGAAATCGCTCGGGTTGATCATTTGGAGTGATTTTCCTCCTCTAATAAGTGGTGTTACTGTAATATGCAGTTTTTTTTTTTGTTTTTTGTTTTTTTGAACTACTACTGTAATATGCAGTCGAAAAGTAAAAAAGTCCGATGATGATCCAGAAGCTTCACGCGGAGTTGACTCTTGTTATTGATAATCTTAGCCTTTGGTTTGTGCTACGCGGATCATCGTACTCATTTTTTAACGGCTGCGATGCAAGAAATGCTGACAAGCTACCAGTTCATTAAAGAGAGAATATTGCTTACCTAGGAAGGATCAAGTCATTTGTGCTCCGACCCATTCACGGGTCGACACCTGTCCAGCGGTCTCTCTCTTCTCTCCATCTTCTTATTTCCTCCTCTTCCTCGTACTCTCCTGCAGTGCTGCACGCATTAATGGCACTTTCTCTCTCCTCCTTTCGAAGAATGAACGACACCCCCGCGCTGCAGCTTCCCTTCCCTCCTTTCTTTCCTTCTCAATTAAAAAATTTTGGGTAAGAGTTCGCAACTCTCTAGGTTGCGACGTTGCGTTACTTCTCCGACCGGCTGCGGGGCTGGGTCATCTCCGCTCTCTGGCCCAAAGCACGTTGCTCCTCCGCCTTGCCCCAAAGCTCGTTGCTTCTTCGGCTTGCGTCGTTGTGTTCCTTCTCCGCTCTGCTTCCCTGCGCAAGACGGCGAGCAATGTTCTTGCTGTAAGTCGCAGACTCCAAGCGATATAAGAAGTTCCAGCTCTCGCCGATTCGACTTCGGATCTGCTACGTTTCGCGGCTCATAACAATGAGTTGATTTGGCGAGTGCTTGCCGCGACCGGCTGCAGGAGCTACTGGTGAAGGAGATAAAGGGGAGAGCCGGCATATGCAGCGATGGAGATGGAGAGAGCGAATGGAGGAAGGTGATGGAGGCGTCGTTCGGAAAGATGAATGAGGAGGTTGGAGGGAAGGGGGTGGACGCGTCGACGAGTACGGCGGGTCGACGGCTGAAGCCCATCTTGCCCTGTTGGTTTAATCAGTAAACTAGAATTCGTCCCTGTGATCTTTTGTGGTCAGCCCCGCTTCGTTCATTCTGCAATTCTTTGATAGAACGCTGCTGAAATCACCTCAAGTCACAAACGGGTGGATAGCTAGCGGCACCCCGTCGCAATATTGTTGAAAGAAGATATGCCTTGAAGATATGGAATCGGACTGAATATTGTAATTGATTTGGATTGTAATTATTTTAGGACTAGAAATATTTGTTCTCTTAGGAATATTTTCTTTACTTTTCTATTCAATCCAATTGTATGATATATACATCTCTGTAACACTATTCAATTCAATGAAGTAAGTTACAATTCCTACACTTCTATTTGAGTTTCTTACATGGTATCAGAGCATGTCTTGATCTTGACATAGCTTTCGCACCTCTGTTACTGCAACACTCCGCAGAACAGATTAATCTTCTCTATTTCCTTGTTGCTGCAACTCTCGCAGAACAGATCAGCCTGCTGTCCTCCATCTTCATCCAAATTCAGATTAACCTGCAAGACAGAATTATTGCAGATTTTTATGAAATTGTCATCATGACAAATCCACAAGCACTTACCTCAGGATCCGCAGAAGAGACGACACTGCCACCACCTTCTCAGATTGTCGAACCCTCGGCAATAATCGCAATATCTCAAGAGCAAATTCAACCATAAATTCAGCCACCACAAATTCATCTTCAGCATGCGCAGTGGGGAACTGCTCCGGCTCAGTTTAATATGGGGCATCCCTATTCAGGGCCACCTTACCCATGGGTACCGTATCCTTGGTACTATGGAACTAGTCCAAACACATCATCGCCGGGTTATCGAGATGGAATACGAACTGATGGAGGCCTACCAACCAGCAATGGGGCAGGCGCAACCACCAATCCAAATCCCCAGCAGACGGGCGGGTCGATCGAACCGAGTGTGGGAACGAATCCCCACCCGGGTCCCTTTTTTTCCAATGCGGATACTGCAACCGGAACTAGCGGATCGGGTTTTGCGGCAAATCCTTACCCAAACCCACCGCGGGGTTTCTTCCATATCGAATCTTCGCCGCCAGCGGTCGGCCGGAACCCGGGGACCCTCTTTTCACAACCAATGCCGACGGACCAGAACTGAAACTCATTGCTCAACAGTTAACTGGATCAAACAACTACTCAAATTGGTCACGCGAGTTTCAGCGTGCACTGGTAACGAAAGATAAAGAGGGGTTTATCGACGGAACGGTTTCAGTCCCATCCGACGAGCGAATGGCACGACTCGGAAGAAATGCAATCGGTTAGTCCGAACATGGGTCGGAAACTGCATCACTCCCGAGGTCGCGGCCGCTCTTCCCCCGACGGAGGACTCAAAGCAGATTTGGGAAAATATCAAAGAGATGCTTGGAAAATTAGATCAAGTTAAAATTTTCTCTTTGACGCAACAGATCTCTGATTTAAAACAAGGAAATATGTCTGTTGCTGCGATTTTTAATAAAATTTCAGGTCTGTGGAAAGAGTTGGAGGCAGCCGAGGAGAAGCTCGACTGGCCAGAACCCATCCTACAGCAATACAAAAGGATGCGGGACAGAGAGAAAGCGATACGCTTTCTACTCATCTTGAACGAAGCTTACCTCTCGTTTAGGTCACAGATCTTGACCATGGAGCCGATGCCGACCCTCGGCCGCATCTACCAACTTGCTGTTCAAGAGGAAAGCCAACAGAGAGCAGCCGATCACGGGAAGAACGGCGACAGCATGGCTCTGGCGGCGGAGAAATTTTCTCGCCCGCTGCAGAGAGCCACGGGAGGAAGAGAGGCGCACGAAACCGCTCTAGGGTTCCACGAAGAAAACCCTAGGGGATGTCGTTCAGCGATGGGCGGCCAGGATTTATTTGATCGATCGGACGGTCCACAAATATTCCTTGGAGGCGGTGAATCAGACGGTTCTGGAGGCAGAGTGAGGATGGAATCCAATGGCTACCGTGGCCCAAGTCCATACGGGCCAGACGGCCCACGTGGGCGAAATTCTTTTTATTCCGATGGGCCACGAGGAAATTCCCTTTATTCCGATGGGCCGCGAGGAAATTTCGCGGGAATCTCCGATGGGCCGTATGGAGCAACGACGGCCCATGCCGTGAATAGGCCCAATTCATTCGGAAAAATTATCAAAAGGGCAAGGGTAAGTTGTACCGTGATTACCGCAACGCCCACATCACACAATTGAAAATTGCTGGAAGCTCCATGGCAAACCCGGGGAAAAGGAGAAAGGAAAATTTTCAACTGTTTTACGGGTGTTGGGAAAATCAGCGAGACAAATCAATTTCCCATGGAGAATATCAGGAGCTGATGGAAGCTTTAAAGAAATTAGACGCTTCTGACAAGGCGGGGAGTTTCACGGTATTTCTTATTGTCTGATGAACTCAATTGCAATGGATGCATGGATTATTGATACTGGAGCTAGTGATCACATTGTCTGCAATCAAAATTTTTTTTCCACAGTTGAGAAATTATCTTTTCCTATATCAGTACAACTCCCGAATGGAAATACCACAAAAGTTGACATGACCGGAACTGTAAATCTTAGCCCACTCATTAGCCTTAAAAATGTCCTTTATGTCCCTAGTTTTCAATTTAATCTTATATCCGTTTCACAAGCCTGTCAAGACAACTCCTGTTGTGCCTTGTTTGACTCTGATAAATGTCTATTTCAGGCCCTTTCGACTGGCAATCTGATGGGCTTGGGTAGAATCTATCAAGGATTATATTTTTGGACTGATCTTCCAACCAATTTTAATTCCTCCTCTGTTGCTTTCAATAAATCCATATGTAATGTTGACAGCAATAAAAATTTCCTTCATCATAAAAGATTGGGTCACACTGCATTTTTTCCTTGTCCTCAGTGCCCTATTTGTCCTTTAGCGAAACAAACCCGTTCTCCTTTTCCAAATAGTAACACCCGTGTTGACAGCATTTTTTCCTTAATTCATGCTGATATATGGGGACCATATCATACCGTAAATCGTGACGGTTCACGGTTCTTTCTCACAATTGTGGACGATTTCTCACGTGCCACCTGGGTTTTTCTCCTTCAATCAAAAAATCAAGTTCTATCTCATCTTAGAATCTTGATCTCTTTATCCAAAACTCAGTTTGGCAAATCAATTCGTCGGATTCGTACTGATAATGGAAAAGAATTTTTCAGTGGTGAATGTGCGTCATTCTTTAGCTCAAATGGGATTTTGCATGAAAGTACTTGTACTTATACACCACAGCAGAATGGAGTCGTTGAGAGAAAACACCGCCACCTTTTGGAAGTGGCGCGGGCTCTTAAATTCCAGGCATCTATACCGAGGATTTCGGGGAGATTGTGTAGTCACTTTGCAGCATATCTAATAAATCGAATGCCATCTAGAATCTTGAAGGGAAAATCTCCATTTGAACTTTTATATGGGAAGAAACCAGATTTGAGTCATCTTCGCGTGTTTGGCTGTCTCTGTTATGTGACTACAGTAGGGCCTCGAGATAAAATGAGTCCTCGGGCTCGGGAGTGCATATTCATGGGGTATGTCAATCTCAAAAAGGGTTATCGAGTTTATGACAAATCTGCGGGGATTTCTTTATCGTAGAGATGTGGTTTTTCATGAAGATATTTTTCCCTTCCGGAATTCTGCTTCCATGTCCGGAGATGATATCGACACTACTCGTAAATTTCTGTCGAAGAAGACTGTCTTCGAAGGATCCTATATTATTACTTCCTCTTCGCCACCCGAGATATTACATGCAGCATCACCTTCGCCAACCGAAGAGCATTCCACTGGCCATCCAATTGAGGAGGATTTCATTGAAGACGAACCTCAAGTGATCAATTCCATGGAACCCCCACATATTGAGGAAACTTCGATAGACGTGCTGCATGAGCGACCTCGACGATCTGGTCGGGTCACTCGCCCACCAACTTGGACAAAAGACTATGTCTGTTCTTCATCAAAGTCCTCAGGTACTCGTTACCCTATATCCTCCTATGTGTCTTTTGATCAACTGTCACCAGACCATTTATGCTGCATTAGTCGCATTTCTGAGGAAGTAGAACCATCTAGTTATCATGAGGCTGTACATGATCCACGATGGCAAAGGGCCATGGAAGAAGAACTTAAGGCGTTGATTAACAATCACACCTGGGATGTCGTGTCATTACCTTCTCATCGTAAGCCCATTGGCTGTAAATGGGTATATAAAATCAAATATAAAGCAAATGGTTCTGTGGAAAGATACAAGGCCCGGTTGGTGGCCAAAGGCTTTACACAACGAGAAGGATTCGACTACCATGAGACCTTCTCTCCAGTAGCCAAGGATGTCACGGTTCGTTCATTCTTGTCGGTTGCTGCTCTTCGCAACTGGTCACTACATCAGATGGACGTCCACAATGCCTTTCTTCATGGCGATTTGGAAGAAGAGATTTATATGGATCTTCCCCAAGGATTACGGAGACAGGGGGAGTCTAAGGTATGTCGTCTCCGTAAATCTCTTTATGGTTTAAAACAGGCCTCTCGACAGTGGTATGCCAAGTTTACTAATGCACTCATGAGCGCCGGATACAAGCAGTCCAAGCATGATTATGCTCTTTTCACTTGGACAAAAGGTACGTCGTCTATCTACTTAATGATTTATGTTGACGACATACTTATTATGGGAAATGATGATTCCGCTGTGAGGAAGCTTAAGGAATATCTTCATTCCTCCTTTCACATCAAAGATTTGGGGCCACCTAAATACTTTCTTGGAATAGAGATAGCTCGTTCTGATCAGGGGATTTCTCTCAGCCAAAGGAAATTTGTGATGGAAATTGTGTCAGAATCGGGATTATCAGGATGCAAACCGTCAGTCATTCCCATTGAACAGAATACAAAGTTAACCAGTGTTGATTATGACGCTGGAATGTCTTCCTCTGATGATCCATTACTGAAGGATCCGACAAGCTATCAGAGACTTGTTGGAAAGCTTATCTATCTTACCATGACTAGGCCAGATATCTGCTATGCCGTACAGACTCTTAGTCAGTTCATGCATAGTCCAAAGCAATCTCACATGAATGCGGCCCTGAAAGTGGTAAAATATCTGAAGAAATGTCCAGGGCTAGGGATACTTCTTTCTCAAAAGTGCAATATGGAGATGATGGCCTTTTGTGATTCAGATTATGCTACATGTCCCATGAGTAGAAGATCCACTACTGGTTTCTGTATTAAGCTTGGGGAGTCATTGCTTTCATGGAAGACGAAGAAGCAATCCACGGTATCATTATCATAAGCAGAAGCTGAATATCGATCCATGGCGAAAACCGTTTGTGAGGTGGTATGGTTACGAGGTTTACTTCAGGATCTTGGGATACAAGTTAGAGGTCCGACATTACTCTTTTGTGACAATGATTCATCAA
Source organism: Eucalyptus pumila (assembly GCA_016097595.1). Classification (NCBI taxonomy): domain Eukaryota; kingdom Viridiplantae; phylum Streptophyta; class Magnoliopsida; order Myrtales; family Myrtaceae; genus Eucalyptus; species Eucalyptus pumila. The sequence continues at coordinate 52,474,470 of CM027848.1, forward strand.
TCAAACTTGCAGCAAATCCCATATTACATGAGAGGACGAAACATATAGAAGTTGATTGTCATTTTACACGAGAGAAGATCAAAGAAGGCATCATCAAAAGAAGAGGAATTAGAACCACGGAGCAACCCGCGGATATATTTACTAAACCTCTTTGCCAAAGACAACATACATATCTTCTAAACAAGCTTGGAGTCTTGGATATATACAAGCCACCAGCTTGAGGGGGAGTGTTGAAAGAAGATATGCCTTGAAGATATGGAATCGGACTGAATATTGTAATTGATTTGGATTGTAATTATTTTAGGACTAGAAATATTTGTTCTCTTAGGAATATTTTCTTTACTTTTCTATTCAATCCAATTGTATGATATATACATCTCTGTAACACTATTCAATTCAATGAAGTAAGTTACAATTCCTACACTTCTATTTGAGTTTCTTACAAATATGGCATGTTAGCAATATGGCATGTTACCAGGTTGATAAATGAACGCAAAAAGCTCTTGCCAATACTTTTATACCATCTCTTCTTCAATGACTTGTCTATTTTCTGATATTGAAAGAGTAACAAGGTCTTCAGCCAGTGAAAGCGAGTAAAGTCATCTTCAATGACTTCTCTATTTTCTGATATATGTATATACACATATATGAGAAAAGAAAATGAAGATATTTCAAAATTTAACTTCTTTTTATAAAGGTTGCTATTGTTGTTAGAAAGAAAATCAAAATCTAATAATTAATTGTGTGGAAAATAAAACACTCTTATTTGTATATGCATTTGTCCATTGATACAATATATATCTAACGAGTAGTTGAGACTATTTGGAGAAGAGAAAAAGATTGAGTCGCTTAAAAATCCTCTTTACTTTATGTATTAACACACATATTTAAAGAAAATCACCTAACCGCTTCACATTTAGATTTCTAAATTACCATTAATTTCTTAAATAATCATCCACTCGTTTCATCTCTTCTCAATATTAGATTTCTTATATTACCCTCAGTTTTTCTTAATAATAATAATAATAATAATAATAATAATAATAAGCCATCTATTAATATAACTGCTGACCTTCTTTCTGTACATAATTATTTAATTATGAGCACATGTACTACATGTGTAGAAAACATTTTTGAGAAAGCATAATTATTTATTTTAAGCGATATAAGTGATTAGTTTTAGGAAAAAAAACATTTTCTGAATCATCCATGTTTTATGAAACAAATAGAGAGTTTAAATTAACTAGCTGTGAGCTATGATGTTAATTGCAATAGCATGACTAATCTGATCTAACTTTTCAGCAAATGCTACTCCAAGACATCTAGTTAAAGCATTACCATAAGAGAATTAAGCTTCTCCATGATCCATTTCTTGTGTTTATCTTCCTTTTGCTTCCTAATTTCACCCGAGAAAGACGGTGGTGGAACCGCCTCACCCGGAGGAGGTGCTATAGACATGATGTCAACTTCAATAGTTGAATTCTTCTCATTTGTGTTATCAACAACCGCTTGGTGAGTTCTTGATGCAAAAAATGTTACAGCTCGCAAAGCTCCAGTGTGTACTAACAGTTCTCTCAATTCAATGACTTTGAAATCCTTTGGAAAATGTTCCACTATATCCAAAGCAGAGAATCCATTTCTGTTCATTGTGTTCACATTCACTTCACTTCTTTGAAGTAGATATTTCACTGTCTGTACAAAAAGATGGGCTTCTTATAAATTATAAAAGAAACAAGAAACAAAGATATTTCCTGTAAGTTTCTTCAATCGATATATCCACTGAAGTTTGAATGTAGAAACCTTGAGCCTACAGAAAAATGAGAATGAGCTAAATTTTATCTTCACAAAATGTTCAAATGGAATGCGATGTTTGATGTCATTGCAATTTCGAAGCAATTCAAAGCAAAAAGGATTACCTCAATTTGCTTGTTTGCAGCGGCCAAATGCAAAATGATATTACCCTCATCATCTTGAGCATTCACCAAATCCCCATCTGTCACCATCTCCACTAGAACTTTCAGAGTCTCCAAACGATTATGCTTCACTCCCAGATGGAGAGCCGTTTCGCCGTGGCTCAGCCTGTGCTCGGCCGCCTCTGGTCTCACCTTGACCAGCTCTATCACGATGTTAATTCGGCCCTTCATCATGGCCAGATGAAGTGTAGTCCTCCCATCTTTGTCATGGACAAGGCATGCAAGGGGGTTCGATTGTAACAATTCCCTCACTATTTCTACGTATCCGTTCGTAGACACCAAGTGAAGAGACATACGTCCCTGCAAAAGAAAGGTACTTAGCTAGGAGCATTCTTATTGAGGGAGACGTTCACATTATATATTACATATTGTATTATATATTTTATATATATGTCAGACCGAGCTACTCAAATTCACCGTTGTCTCTAAGATCTTTCAAGCTGAATTAACCTGAAAATCTATGACTTGATATCTATCTGAATTTTGTTAATTTCAATCATATATGATGGGTTTGATTTCTCACATATCATGGAAACAGGAAAACAAAATGCGATAGTACATGTACAAAATCTTATTTGACAAGCAAGATTGTCTGATCTATGTAGAGATATTCCATCGAACTCTAGTCAATAAATTATGTTGCACATGGCTAAAAGCCTAGAGCTTGCAAAAACCGAATCAAAACAGTTGCTGTTCCATCGATTATTTGGTTCGCGAGGATGACTGGTGCAGTTTGATTTGACAAAAGGATATCAAACAAACACAACTAAGGTTTTCGCTTTGACATACCTGCGAGTCCAACTCCATGGCCAAATCCTTTTTATGAGCCAAAAGAGCCTTGGCAAAGTGTACATGACCGAGCATGCAGGCCACATGCAACGGTGTCTCGTCAAAGCAAGTGACTGAAGCCCGAGCCAGGATGAATCGGTCTTCTTGCAGCAACTAAGCTAACAACTCGGCGCACCCGCCAAGCGACGCTTCATAGAGCCTCCTCTCTTGGTGTCTTCTTTCAAATGCTAAGGAAGCTTGTTGATGTGATGGCAGAGACAGCGACCTTCTTCTCGGGCTTGCAATCGATGGCATTGTTCCCAGCTTGTGGGTGAACTCAAAATCGCTCGGGTTAATCACTTGAAGTGATTCTGCTCCTCTCGTGAGGTACACGATCTCTCTTTTTCTTTCACTAGACTTCTCTTGGAGTTGGAATGTCAAAGGCTGAGATTGTTAACTATATATAAGATGCTAAAACATGAGTCTTATGTAAGCATTTACATATTGGCAAGAGCAGAGCGGTGATACAAACATGGGGATAAGTACACTAAAAATCTCAAAAGTTATGTACGATGCTTATTTTAGTACCATTTTTTTTTTTGAATTACTTAAGTGTCACTTTCTAAAAAAGACGATCATTTAAGTGCTAACTCCAGTTTGGATCATTGGAAATCCGACATGGTCATATTTTATTAATTTTTTTGTCTTAGGTGGTTCGCTAGTGTGCCTAGTCAGTAAATAACCCTCAAATGACATCTTCAAAAGGTTGTAAATAGTGATAATTTAAGTGCCAAATTTTGTTTAAAATGATTATTTGAGTGTAAAAAATTATTAAAAATAATCACTTCAGTGTTAAACATGTCACGTAGAAATGCCATGTGGACCAGGGTTTTTTTTTTACCACTAAAACTGAATGTGATGTACTTGCTTTAAGAATGATGAGAACAACGAAATTGTTAATGTGATATATTGTTATTTGATGCTGTCCATACATTGCTTATCAAAGATATACTCTTCTAATTGTTGGAAGGCACAATGAAAGTATGATATTTTTACTAATGGAGATCACCATGGGAAAGCTTGTGATTAAGCGTGGGAAGCTTGTGATTAAGCGTGGGAGTGTGCTAATGTTTCATCCAGGGGTGGGCGCAATGCTCCAACTTTTCTATTGTAATTTAGTTAAAGCATTGAACTTTAAATAAAATGAAGTTGAAAGAACTGGGCAACCACGAAGCCAATGATGTCAAAACCAATGTACATATATGTTAAGCATGACTAATACTGTAAATAAGAGAAGTGTTAAAAAAGTCATAAATCTTTTGTATTTGTATCAATTTAGTCATAAACCATTTTACTTAGTGCAAATTCAATCATTTCTGGTCAATTTTGGCCAGATTTTTGTTGACTAGACATCGGTCACGACGTGGCCCAACCAGTCTTGACGTAGACAACTTTAATAATATTTTAATATATTTTATTCTTTTTCCTTTTTTCTTCTTCTCCCCCTTCCTCCAGCCGGTCACCAACCACCTCTCTAGTGGCTTTTGAAAAAGAAGAAAAATCTTTTGATTTATACCTGGCCAAACCTATTGATGGTTGAGGTGAATCAACCTGTTCTTCTTGAATACGCTGATTTAGCCTCGACCTTGTCGGCCGTCACCTCTACCCGGTCATTGACTGGCGACTAGTTGGAGGAAGGAAAAGAAAAAGAAAAAGAAAACAAAGAAAATAATAAAAATTAAAATATTGTTAAAAGTTGTCAACATCAGCTCCGATCAGGCTATATCAGTCGACCGACATTGAGTTAGCAAAATCTAGCCAAAATTGATTGAAAAGGACTGAATTGGCACAAAGTAAAAATGTTTAGGATTAAATTGACACCAGAAAAGAGTTTAGGACTAAATTGGTACAAATATAAAAAATTTATGACTTTTTTAACACTTCTCCCTAGTGTAAACCTTTAGGAAATTGCCGCTGCATCTTCAATGGAATGCGAGGACTGCGCAATGCCACCTAACCTCAAATGAGGTTTCACACGTTATGTAGAGCTTGCCTTTTGTGGTGGCGCGAGATTGATTTATTGACTGCTTTTTTCTTTCTTGTCTTCCGCACTCCCGCCCATCTTCAATAACTTGAACTCGCCAAAGCGATGCCTGCACCGATGGGAAAGGATCCGCTTGCTCTTTATTTGCATGGATTAATGGTTTGGATGAATATGGCATCAAATGGAAACACTAATAAGATGATAGGGGATCTCATCCTTACACCGATGTTGATATTATGGGTACCGTTTGGACACTAATCCTTTACATATTCAAATTTCAGGTCGATGGCATGTCATGTTATTGTCCGACACATTTAGCTAAAGATTAGAAGGCACTAAGGGAATGTAGAATCCATCTACATACTTTCATAGGCACAAAGAATGTTCATCTCCTGATAAGGACTCTTATGGCTAAAATGCCATTGTGGAAATTTGGGTTCGCGTCTTACTCAATCCTTAGTATCAATGGGGTATTTTGGAGGTTCGAGGTTTACTTATTTAATATTAGCTTTTCTCATAGAAATCGAGTGTTAGAGTAACTAATAAAAAGGAAAATGTTGAAAAATGTAGTTAGGGTATTTGTTGGGCCTCATTAATTTTGCTTTGGAAAAATAAATTTGTATATTTGAAGTAAGTGGCTTTTTTCGAAATTTGGGGTTGCTCAATTTTCAGCATATGCTGATATGCTTTATTTTTTATTTATTGTTAGTGGTTTTAACTAGTGCTCTGAGGTATTTTATTAAGAAGACCCTTATAACATGGAGATTACTGGAATTACTTGATCAAAATTAAAGAAGTATTGTACTAATTCAGAAAAAAAAGATGTCAAATAATGAAATTTAACAAATATCCTTACTCTTTAACATTTGCCTTTCTATTAATTCTTCCGACACTGGCTTTTTCTATGACAAGAAGGCTCATCTTTGGTAAGTAAACCTTAAACACCCAAAATGCCTTACTGATATGATCAATCAGGCAAGACGCTAGCGCAATCGAATGAATGACTTAAATATTTTGCAATCTCCTTTGTTCCCATGTTGAATCAACCCTCAAAAGTACACACTTGTATTTTCGTGGGGCAAATTCGCAAAATGATTACAACGTATGGTAGTTTCCATTTCAATTTATAGGAAGCTTCAAGGGGGAAGGTGCCTCCATTGCCCCAATGGTGATTGGTGACAAGACAAATTCAAGGCGATTTCAATTGGTGTATTTTCTCTGTAGATTATATGGTGTTGTTAGGTGAAACCCATGCTGTAGCTAACCAGAAACCTGAACTTCGAAGGGAAACTTCGTAAACATTGGGGTGTAAGTCTAGGAACTATAGGAACTCAACGAAACCTCGAGAAAATTGGACATCATGGAGTACTGAGGAATGAATCCTTCCATTAACTTCGATCTAATTTGACAAAACTGGAGATCATGCCGAGGACACCTTGAGAATGCTTCGTAGGACATGACATTCGAGAGAAAAGGCAAGATTTGAAATCAATTAATGCAGGTAAAATTAGGGACTGCCAACCAATCGAGGATAATATGAGAGGAGGTCATTTGAGATGTTTCGATCACGTCGAACATAAGTCCTTTGTGTGGATGCCTCGGCGAAGAGATATGAGCAAGTAAAGAAAACTATAGAGAGGAGGGGTATTGGCACGAACTATTTAGAGCTTGTAGAAGATCTAATAAAAGATCAAAGGTAGCGACTCGATAGGATTTCTATAACCGACAACAATGCAGGACAGAAAGCCTCAAGCTTTGAAGATGTCCAGTGGATTTGGGTCAGTTGAGCAACTAATCCATCAGACAACTAGGTAGCAGCTACTCAGGCTAGAGACCGAGTTTGTAGTGAGAGTTACAGTTCTAATGTTCCCTTATATCTGCAGTTTTTATTTGATGCTGATGTTGGAGGTAGACCGCCTTGATGTAATAATGCTGTATTTTCTATATGGATGAGAATTGAGCAGTTTTTATGGCGAAAGACAGAACAAATTGTTTTGTTCCGAGTGGAATAAGTTCATGCTTTCATGAAGTGTCATCCTCTATGACAATCATTTGAGTTGGCTCTCTCTTTCATTTCATGCTAGTCCGATTGCTCAAAATATTGTTTTGAATAGTCTAATGAATTGAGTCTAGCAGAGATTTCAGCGAAAATTATCATGTCTGGCGGTAAGAAGTTACAGGGTACCATGCTTAAACAGAGTCGTGCTTCTAATCATCAAATGTGCATGAATTTGTACAGTTTAATTGACATGGAATTCTCAAGTCATAGACAGTAGATACACTCTAACCTGCTTGAGGTTCGGTCTCGTGCAACAGAGGCTTGAGATGGCAGCTTAATTTATCCCTCCATAGCAGAAACTTCTGGCAAGATAGATGTTTAATAGCAGCTAGGAAGGGAAGGAAATAGAAAACCTAGACAAACATTTCTAATCTCAGCATCAAATAATATTCAAACAAAGGAAACGATTATATAATGATTGCAGGAAATCCCATCCTGCACTACTAATTTATTTCCAGCCACCCTGAATCTCAACTGAGGACCAAAGTCCAGAATACTTCAATGCCGAGTGAAGATGGCCGAGTTGAGAGGACTGAGCCGTTCCTGAGCAGACCTGGCCGAACTGGCTGAAGCTCTCTTCGTCCAACAGTCATGTTCAACATTGTATAGAGAAGAAATTGCGGCAACTATAACCGCGTATTGTCCTGATTTTGTACAAATTACAGAGGGAGATCACGCACGATTGCTCCAAGCGCCATATTAATCTCTTCAATCGTTTACCATCCAAAGATTTCTCTAGCAGAATCCGTCTTACCCTCTCTTTAGGACAAATACTCTGTTATCAAACAGAAGTAGAAGAAAACAGAGCACCTCAAAACCCATCATCAACCCGCTCATCAGAATCACAAATTTTACACATACTGACCATGCCGCTGCTATCATAGAACAAAGACCATTCAATTTACTCGATTGTCACACAGACCGTCACACTTGCTCATGCTTGTCTTCATCGTCTTCATCTGAATTCTTCTTCTCTTTCTTCTTCAAGTAAACCCCACTTTCCTCAGCACCCACACACATAGCCTCACCACATTCCCCATGAACACCACCCTCATCAGGCACAGCCAGCACACCACTGACACGTCCGTCACGTCCTTCAGCATCCCCTGTGTGTCAGCCAGCGATATGTTGCGCAGCGCTATGAAGTACCTGATCGCCTGCCCCGTGATCGCTAGCCACATGATCACCATCTGGGTCCACATCCAGCATCGCCGTTTTATTGGAAGCCCGCTCAAGAGGAGCCGGATGATGCTGAGGGAGGACAGGAAGGCCAGTGGGTTGAAGATCATGAACTGTCTGTAGGCGATCCGCTGGATAGGAGCCAGGATAGAGGTGCCCACCACGTGTGGCTCCTTCACTGGGTTGCCATTGGCATCGACCTTGTAGTCATCCTGCCAGACGCCTCCCGGTGGCATGGTCGCAGCTTGGAATGCCACCATCACTAGCAGCGAAGCGACCACCATCAGTGAATCTCTCCTGGCTCAGCCAATTGGCTTCCACCGGGGGTCTTCTTAGAGCACTCAGTTTCTTTGATAGGGGTTTCCTTAAAGTACTCCGTTTCTTTGACGGGGCTTTCTTGGTGGCGAGTGATGGGGAGTTTTTAGGTGATCTTGAGCTGGTGGTGTGGGAGGTCATTCTTGGTGGTGGGTCAAGAACTGGATCATAATGACATGCGACTGATTGGATGTCTCTGGAGAGTGAAGCTCCTGAGCTTTGAAGGGATGTCTCAATTTCAAGAACTCTCGAGCCTCTGGGACCCTGCTCAAGAATGTCTAGTGCTGTGAGGCCACTTGAGTTTGGTGTGTTCACCTCGAGTCCTGGGATTGTAAGCAAGAACTTTTATCATCTGCACACAAATTTTTGGGGATAAATTCCCCAGTGCAAGATTACTGAAGTCCATGTTGCTGGTCTCAAGACTGATCCTGGGAAGAGAAAGGTCCGGGGAAGTTCAAACCAGCACCAATCTGGTTCCCGTTGGTTGCTCGCTAATGGAATGGGAAAGAGCAATAAGCATCCGTTTCTGAAGTCGAAGACTGCTTCTTCTATATCTACTACCCCAGCAACAACTAAGGCACAGCCTGGTGACACATTGTGGAGCATCTCATCCCATGTTCATGGAACTGGTGCTAAATGGAAGGAATTGGCGGCTCTTAACCCACACATACGCAACCCCAATATTATTCTCCCAGACAAAACAGTCAGGTTGCATTAAGTTGGGGGTGCGAAACGGAACTTCTTGAATGAGGCTTGGTTTGCCAAGCTGGGTTGAGTGAAGTTTATGAGCTGCGTTAGTTGTGGGCTTGCTGATTGAAACCACACATTGAAGTCGTCTAAGATAGACGGAAGTACTGGCTCCTGCCTTTGAGAGCTCTCTTACCTTCCCAATTGTTATGGACTGATTATCACCAGTCTAAGGTACCAAAGATCTGTCTATGCAATTGTTTTCATCTCTCTGTTCTTCCATTCCCTGTAATCAGTTTGCATGTGAACAGTAATTTTCTGTGTTTTGTGTGGGATGATACGCTACCAATCCTTTGTCTTGAGATTAGGAACAACAGATCGGTCCATGAGATTTTAGGTTGCATTTCTGCCTTGTCCCTCCTCTACTTGTCTATATAAAGAAGAAAAGATCGTTTGGCAAGTAGTCATAATATCAGAGCTTGAATGTTGTTTTGGAAGAAGCACACGTTCTGGTATGTGAACATTACATATGAAACTAGCGCTGCGTCGATTCCGACCTTTGAGGGAGGATCAGCTTGCACGGCCTGCGAATAATAATGGAGTGTTTTCAGTGAAGTCTGTGTATCACTTAAAATTAGGCAGGGAAGATAGTGTAGGGAGTTCATGTAAATGGTGTGACTGCATTATGGTTTGGTGCCATGGGGTTGAAATTAATCAGACAGAGAGGCTCACTAGCTTTGATCAGATGGCTTTTGGACATCTATCAGCATTGGAGAAGAAATCATAGAATGGCCCAATGTTGCTTTTACCTACTAATTTGCGGCATACATAGGAGTAGATCAGATTACTTTGTGGCCAGGCCTTCCCATTCTCTTTAGAAAGATTCGGCAACATGGGCGAGACATCTCTGATGAGGAGAGCTCGAGAATAATGCGATATGGACTCTGCGTTTGGTTTGGTAGTCACATTAAATCGTTTGCACAAGTAGCGGTACTCAGAATGATCTTATGACATAGGGATTAAGTTAGAAAGAACATAGGCATCGAGAATATGCAGTAATCCTTTGTCCTATCAGATGAATACACTAGATCTTGATATTGCCCCTAGATCTGCACCAACTCACACGCCCTGATATCCACTTCTTGAGCTTTTGCGGATCTTTCACATTCCGGAAGACGAACGCAAGGAATCGAACAGTGTGAACTAGAAAAACAATGGCTACAATGCCGAGCCAAACAAACAAGGAGTACATAACCACTGTAATCGACCCCCCATCCTCGGAGTACCATTCCTCTGTGAACGGGCTCACATGTTTAGGTTCTCTGTGTACGAACGAGATGGCCATCATGGATTCGAGGTAAGTCATTGCCATGAAAGTGATGGTCACCCACATTGTGCCCGTCAGAACCCTCATCAAAACCTTCTTCCCCAAGGGCAAGCCACTCATGAGCAAGAAGATCGTGCTAAGGGATGCAAGAAAAGAGACGGTGTTGCATAGCCAGAACAATGGGTAACCCTCTGGATTGTTTGCAGCCAGTATCGATGTTCCTGCGTAGTATAAGATGGTGCCTCTGTCGTCTTTCTGATCGTTGTCCCATAGGCCGCAGGGAGGGCTAAGGCCGGCTTGGTAAGCCATGGCTGCGATCACGGTGGCAATTATCTGCTGTGACGTGAAAGAAAGTTTTAAAATTGCGAATGAAGAAAGTGTTTCACCTATATTTGAAAATATGAAGATCATCGAGTCAAAGTTAGTCATTTCAACAAATACACAAATTCAATCGATGGCTTTTCCTATAGTTATTGAAATACAAGGAAATTGTGGCGAGCTCTCTACGTAAATAGAGGTCATGGATTAAATTATGAAAAAACTAAGTGTATGAATATACGCATATAGGAAGAAAAAAAAATGTTGATATTTCGAAGTTTGAGCGTCTTTTTATGATGGTTGCTGTTGTTGTTAGAAAGAAAATCAAAATCTAATAACTAAATGCGTGGAAAATAAAACACACTTATATTCTCGCTGTTGGCAAGGCTCACCCTCGTCGGCCACCGGCAAGGCTCGCATCGCCTAGCCATGGGCGAGGCCGAGCTCGCCCAACCAAGCCTCACCTAGCCACCGAGGAGGCTCGACTGGCAAGGCTCGGCCTTGCCATGGGCTGGTAACACTCTTAAGAGGTTGCCGGCCCTCGTTTGGCCAATTGTCGACAAGAAGAAGAAGGAGAAAAAGAAAAGGAAAAAAAAAAGAAGAGGAAAATATAAAATACTTAGCAAACGCATTTCTATTCTGAAAATAGAAATTTTGGATAGTTACAAAATGCCTTTAAAAACTGTCTAGGGAACAAAATAAAATAAAAATTATTTTTAAGCAAAAATTGTTCCCAGGAAGATAATGGTTACCAAACAAACCCCGAGTCATTGAGAACATTTGGAGAAGACAAAAGATTGAGTTTTTTAGAAATCCTCTTTACTTTATGTAATAGTATAGATATTTAAAGAAAATCACCCAACTGCTTCACATTTAGATTAAGTACCATTACTTTCTTAATATTCATCAACTTGCTTCGTCTCTTCTCACTATTGGATTTCTTATATTACCCTCTCTCTTTTTTTTAAAAAAAAAATCATAAAGCCATCTATTATTGTAACTATTGATCTTCTTTTTGTACATAGCTATTTAATTATGAACAATTTAGTACATACGTAGAAAACATTTTTAAGAAAGCATAACTATTTATTTTAAGCGATACAAATGATTATTTTTATGAAAATATTTTTTGAATCATCCATTTTTCATGAAACAAATAGAGATTTTAAATTAACTAGTTGTGAGCTATGATGTTAATTGCAATAACATAACCGATCTGATCTAAGTTTTCAGCAAATGCTACTCCAAGACATCTAGCTAAAGCATTACCATCAGAGAATCGCGCTTCTTCTTGATCCATTTCTCGTGTTTGTCTCCCTTCTGCTTTTTGATTTTACCAGAGAAAGATGGTGGCGGAACCTCCTTTACTGGAGGAGTATCCTGATCCATTTCTCGTGTTTGTCTCCCTTCTGCTTTTTGATTTTACCAGAGAAAGATGGTGGCGGAACCTCCTTTACTGGAGGAGTATTGGTGGAGGGAAGTGCTGCAGATGCTAGGTCAACTACAACAGTTGAATTCTCCTCATTTCTGTTATGAACAACTGCTTGGTGAGTTGTCGATGCAGGGAATCTTATGGATCTTAGAGCTCCAGCATGTACTAACAGTTCTCTCAATTCAATGACTTTGAAATCCTTTGGAAAATATTCCACTATATCCAGAGCAGAGAAGCCATTTCTATTCACTGTGTTCATATCCACTTCGCTTCTTTGAAGTAGATATTTCACTGTTTGCACAAAAAGATGAGCTTCTTATCTATTATAAAAGAAACAACTGTCGCGACCAATTTTTTTTCGGGTGTGAACCACCTAGAGTTTGGCTAATGGATTATTAAGCCTAGACTTAATTTGGGCTCTCCCAAGCCCATACCAATTCGCGACTTAAGTTCAAGTTCTTAACATGCAATTTATTTTTTAATCAGGAGTCGCCACTAATCTATTTTTTGGTGGGTCGATTAGAAACCCAAGTAAAGTAACGGGAGTTTCACTTTACTCCTACGAACCAGAAACTATGGGTACGGGGACTTGGTTACACTAGATTTCTCTAATGCCCTTTCGGTACCATTCTTTTATTTTTTAAAAAAATGTTTTTGCAGGCAGCTTAAATTGATTTTAAATTTATTTTCCTAACATGTGAGGTAATCATGCGGGTGCGTAATCCATCAATTTAACACCCAGATAAACAATTAATAAAATGCAAAACTTACCTCGAAGCAACGTAAGCATCTGCAATGTTAATTCAAAATCCACATCAACAACCCTAGATATGGTTTCTAATTAACACGCAATTTCTTTTTTTTTGTTTTCATTGATTTAACGAGTCATGCAGTGCAATATAACTAAATGACCTAATTCTAATGACAGGCAATTTCTAATTAAATGGACCTAGCAACAATTACTAAATGACATGCATTTCATGAATCTAATCCTATATGACATATACATGACATTTTTAATTTTTTTTTAAATGAGCATGCGATCTATCCTAATATGCAATGACGTGCAAAGAATGCCCTAATTCCAATTTTTTCTTTTTCTTTTATGAAATTCGAAATTTAAATTGCCAAATAATTAAACGTGCAATTCAAAACTAAAAATCTAGCAACCTAAATTGATGATAAATAAAATGTCTAATCTAAATATGCAAATGATCCTAAAGCACGTAATATTCTAACTCAAACATATTTCAAGATAATTAAAACAATTAAGATAAAACAGATCATCGAAAATATCACACATAATTCAGATCATAGGATAATAAGCCGCTAGTAAAATCGATAAATTGATCTTAAGCCTTAAAGATCAAAATATCTATTTTATTCCCGCTTGATTAATTACTTCATCTAAAGTCTTATAGATGAAATAAAAAACCCAGGCACGGTTGCGAATCAGGTGATATGTTGGAGTTTCCAATCATATATTAAAGACTAATTATACTAAAAAAAAACAAGATAAAATATAATAAACTAAAAAGAAAAAACTACCTAATGTGCCTTTTTTCTTTTTTTTTCCAAGCAAAGATGATGGTTGCTCCGATAAGGGGATTCGCCGGCAATGGACTCCGGCGAGAGCAGCAAGGGTAGCTACCGGCGAGGGAGGGGCTCCGGCGCGATGGCGATGCTGCTGTGCGTCGTGGGCAAGTTCGGCGAGGCGGCGGTGGATTGAGGTGCGGCTCGCTGCCGGCGGGTGTTTGGGCAAGGACAGCGTTTGCGGCAGTTGCGGATCGCACGGGCTTCGCAAGTGAGGAGGAGTCACGGGTTGGTGACGGGCGGAGGCGCAGATCACCGAAGGAGCAGCGCCGGGCTAAGGTGAGCGCCGAGCGAGGGGCTGCAGCAGTGGTGGTGCACGGTGCTCGAGCGGATGCGGGTTGCTGGTGCAGGGCTCGCCGGCAGGAGGAGGGAGACGTGCGGTCGTCGATGCTCGGTGGATGTGCAGGCGCGGGACCGGCGCGGATGGGAGACGCGTGCGGCGAATGCGGAGGTGGCCGAGGCAGAGAGGCGCGGGGACCAGCGGAGGTGGGTCGCGGGCGGTGGCCGCGCAGGGACAGGCGGTTGCTGCGGGCGTCGAGCGCGTGGACACCGGGCGAGGAGTCTTCACGAAGAAGATGAACAAGCTTCATCTTTTTTTTCTTTTTTTCTTTCTCTCTCGCTGCACGTCCCTTCTCTCGCCCTTTTCTCTTTCGTTTGCTGACTTTTCCTTTCTTTTCTTCTGCATGTTGTCAGAAGGGAAAAAATGTAAAAGACTCTTGGATGAAAAAATGGCTTTTCTCTCTTTTATTTTTTTTCACTTTCATGAATCCTCTCAGCTCTTTTCATGAAATTTTTTAGCGGATTCTCCCCCCTTTTGAGACTAAAAATAAAGCTCTCTTTTATACTAATTCCGAACGACTGCTTTGTATGGCATTTTTTCGAGTTTCCATCTTCTATCGCATTAAATTAGAGCTGCAAATCAGAGCGTGATTTCGCAATCAGCTCGATTTTACTCCGATTTATTCCGTTTTGTAGAAATTCTTGCCCCTTATTCATTTGATTTTTAAATTGTTTCTGCATTTAACAAAATCCGGACATCCATCAGAATTCCATATTTCCTTGCATAATTCAATCAAATAAATTTCCCCCATTTTTTCATTTTTTCCTTTTATTTGTTCTGATGCAATTTTTATTTTCCTTATTTTCCTAGATTTGCTAAAAATAGGTGTCAACAACAACAAACAAAGATATCTCCTGTAAGTTACTTCAATCGATAAATCCACTGAAGTTTGAATGCAGAAAGCTTGAGTCTATAGAAAAATGAGAATGAGTTGGATTTTATCTACACAAAATGTTCAATTGGAACGCGATATCTGAGGTCGTCACAATTTTGAAGCAATTCGAAGCAAAAAGGGTTACCTCTATTTGCTTGTTTGCTGTGGCCAAATGCAAAATGGTATTACCCTCATCATCTTGAGCTTTCACCAAATCACCATCTCTCACCATCTCCACCAGAACTTTCAGAGCCTCCAAACGATTATGACTCACTCCTAGATGGAGAGCGGTTTGGCCGTGGCTTAGTCTATGCTCAGCTGCCTCCGGTCTCGCCTTCACCAGCTCTATCACGATGTTGCTTCGGCCCTTCATTGTGGCTAGATGAAGTGGGGTCCACCCATCTTCGTCATGGACAAGGCATGCAAGGGGGTCTGATTGTAACAATTCCCTCGCTATTTCGACGTATCCGTTCGTAGATGCCCGGTGAAGAGGCGTACGTCCCTGCAAAAGTGAAGTGCTTAGCTATGGAGCATTCTTATTGAGGGACACGTTCATATGATTTATATATATCACAATTTCGAATTAAATGGACCAAGATACTCAAATTCACTGGTGTCTGTAAGATCTTTTAGGCTGAATTAACCTGGAAATCTATGACTTGATTTCTGTCTAAATTTTGTTAATTTCCTTGAGATATATGATAGGTTTGATTTCTCACAGATAATGAAAACTGGAAAACAAAATGCTACATTACATGTGCAAAATCTAATTTGACAAGCAAGATAGTCTGATCTATGTAGAGATATTCCATGGGAATATAGTTTATAAATTACTTTACACATGGCTAAAAGCCTCAAACTTGCAAAAACCTAATCAAAAGAGTTGTGATTCCACCGATTATTTGGTTCGTGAGGATGACTGGATTCAGTTTGATTTGAAAAAAGGATATCAAACAACCACAACCAAGGTTTTCGCTTCGACATACCTGCGAGTCCAACTCCATAGCCCAATCCCTTTTATGGGCCAAAAGATCCTTGGCAAACTGTACATGACCTTGCATACAGGCCACATGCAATGGTGTCTCGTCGAAGCAAGTGACAGGAGCCCGAGCCAAGATGAGTCGGTCTTCTTGCAGCAACTGAGCTAACCACTCGACACACCCGTCATGCGACGCTTCATAGAGCCTCCTCTCTCGTTGTCTTCTTTCAAATGCTAAGGAAGCTTGTTGATGCGATGGCGGGGATGGCGACCTCCTTCTTGGGCTTGTGATCGATGGCATTGTTCCCAGCTTGGGGTTGAACTCGAAGTCGCTGGAATTTATCATCAGAAGTGATTACACTCCACTCACAAGTGGTGTTACCGTAATATGCGGGGTTAAAAAGTCAAAAAGTCACATGATGATTCAGTAGCTTCCCACGCGGCGTTGACTTTTGACTTCCTGTTCCTGTTCCTGGGTCATTGTACTCATTACTTAACGGCTGCGATGGGTTGTGCTACCCGGATCATCGTAGTCATTATTTAACGGCTGCGATGGAAGAAATGCCGACAGGCTAGTAAGAAATGCTGACAAGCTACCAGTTTATTAGGACAAAAGAACGAAGAAATTCGACCAGATTCGTTGAGCGGTGGAGATCAAAATTTGGTCCGCCCTTATTTGCATCCGAATGTTTGATATAAATTTTCATCTTTATCACAATATTATAATTTTTTTCATATAATTTCTTTAATAATCCAAAGACACGTATGTGGAGACTTTTCTACCTGAATTCTAGTTAGGAATACCCTTCAAGCTCATAAGTCGGTTGTTTTTTTCTTTTCGGGTCAGACCATAAATCAATTAAGAAGGTGTGTTTACGTGACCTTGATCTAGAACATTTGATACATAATTGGTAAGACTAGAATAAAAAATCTCTAATTTCGAAACCCGAATTCTCTCGATATCCCATTTAACTATACCAACCCTAAAAGAGTTAATAAAGATTTTTGCACAATTTCTGAAAGACGTGATTAGAGGCTGTTGGCATAGGCGACCCGGATTGAAGATCAACTAAGGCTAATGATATCCTAATCACAGGTAATTTGCCTGAGTATGCTCTCCATCTATAGAATGAAGCTAAACTTTCTTAAAATTTGGCCCTACAGAAAATTAGATCTTTCTTAATATAAGTTCTTTCATAATCAAGGACTTGAGTGCAAAGGCTCGGTTCATTTTTGCTATTACCGACTATAAAAGTAGACAAGCTTATTATAACTACTACAATCGTAACCTCAATTATCAAAGATTTAGTTTTGTTGGAAGGTCTCCTAATAATCTATTTGAAAAAGAGTAACATTGTGGAGCAGTTGAGTCTTTCTCTTTCTCATAGTCAAAGGATTAGATGAGTCTAAAGATGACTATTCATCTAAACATTCCCTTCGACGTGATTATTGAGCGTTAACCAATGTCGCTGTCGGTGTCATCAGATCTGGCAAACGCTCTCTGGTGTGTAAGCAACGAGGATCGTGCTCCTCTTGAATCCAGTGAGAAAGTCCAGTGCTAAAGCAGTCGATTTTCTTCACTGGAAAAAGGTCGAGACTCTTTGAGTTTGAGACTTCTTGGTCTACGTAGTTGTAGATGACAAAGACTCGAGAAGTTGCATTAGAAGATGGTACTGTGCACAGGCTGTTGGCAAATGGATTCGGTGGGTTTTGAAGAGGGTCTTCAGCTTAACTATTCCCGACTTTTTCCGACGGCAGTATCTATTGTATGTACACATTTGCCAATGCCGCTCCTCTTCCTCCTTCCTCAGTCTTTTTTTTCATCTTTCCCTCGGCCTCCTGAGAAAATATTGGGTGGTCCGGGACCGCCATGTCAGCGTGGTCCCGGACCACTCACACGGCACCACGTGTGAGGGGAGGGAACCAAAGGACCTGCCCCTGTCCCACCTCTCCAAGTTGAGCATAAATGATTTTGCTGTAGGCACTGGGCAGTGGGGGACTAGGTGCTGGGTCTCCTTTAAATGGATATATTCAAGAGTATCATGGGTAATTTTGGTGCTTGATGTTGCATATATAAAAGAAAGTTATTCGAATAAAAAATCGAGCATTTTAGTGATTCTAAAAGGATTCATTTGCTTCGCAGAAAAGAAATGATTTGAAAAATATTTTCTTAAAAACTTATCACTTGTATTGTTTTGAAATAATATAATGAAAATGTTTTCATTATTGATAACAATTTTTGTTTAGCTATTTTCTCAAATAATGAAAATACTTTTCATTCATTCAATTTTCTTTTGCAAGCGATTATCTTTAAAAAAAATAAATTTTAAATTATTCATTTTCTATAAAATAATTTTTATTGCAGTTTTACTGTGCTTGGCTATAACGCTAATTAAGAGCTTGGTCAATCACTCTCACGACATCGGGGGAAGTGGGTCTGCATAGAAAGGAATTTGGCATTTTGCTTGTTTCACAGATCCAAAATATCGATTCGGACATGTTCCTTTGGCCCCCTTGGTTTAATCATTATTGTGCTGATATAACCAATTTAATAAAACTTGATCGGTAGTCCGATTCAATACATATAACCATTTGCACTTCGATACCACTGGACAAGTGGACGTGTTCAAAAATGCGATTTACGTTTAATTGGGACTTTTTTTTTCTCTTTTTTCATTTTGCATTTTTGATGGCTAAAACCTAGAGTAAAAGGGAAATCTAGCTTTAGTAGACCATATATAGGGAAATAGGAAAAGTATATCTTCTTTACGATTACTTAACTTTGGTTATGTTTAATCGGTTTATATGTGGAAGAAATTCTTATGGTTGAGTCAATTGCTTGAAGTGGTAGTAAAGTTTTCTATTAAAGTGAATACTATATAAGTAAGTTCCCTTTTATAATTCCGTACTTTTCACATTGCATGTACAAAGGATATAATTTCAAATTTAAAACACAAATGACCTTCTTGTCATAATATTAAAAAAAAAAAGGTTATATTTCTTTTTTACCCTTTTAAAATATTGCCTCGTTATATTCCACGCGTTCAACCCAAAAAAAATATTATTATTTGGATAATATTGTATGCGTTTCTCGAGAATGTCATCTTATCCCGCAAGACTCGGATCGAAAAGGAGGGCGGGCACACCCCTTTTTGCACGTGAACGAGCAAAGACGTGTGAATCGATTGGCAGAAGTGCTTTTCACTTGCATGGGTTTTACTCTTTTCACTTGCATGGGACTCGTACCTTCTATTATATTTTAAGCTCGCGATTAGCTGTGCGGATCTGCCGAAAGCAAAAGAGATTTCCAGCGACTCCCGTAAAGAACACGTCGTCAAAGTCGACGGCGTGCCAACCGGTTGCCGCGAGTTTGCGAGTTGTAGGCGGCTCGGAGCAGGCGCATGATTTGCTGCCTCCTACTGTGCATAGGCTCGAAGTCTTCGTATTGAGATTGCGACATGTGTCCACTTAACTCTAATCGCAACCGCACTCAATCTGAAACATTACAAAACCCTAATTAGGGCCATATATCTTTTTTTTGTTCCCTCCATCCTTCTCTATGTATAGCCACCTCCGAGACCTGAGCAGGTCTTTAAACTGCTCTAGAGGATCCGGGGATGGACCTCAATAAAGACCATCCCCGCAGGACTCTTCGCCACAACCAAACCCCTTAGGCGTGCTTGCCCCTGTTCTTGCCAACGGCAAATTGTCACACCTTTGAGCTGCGCTGCAGCTTGCCGTCATCTCTACAAGCACGGTATGCTCGGACAAACTTGAGACCTCAGGCTTTTGCATATATGGGGATTTGACATAATGTATTTAGCTTCCTAATTATTTCATAGAAAATGAACGGCTTGAGAAAATATTTTCTTAAAAATGATTATTCGTTTCATTTATAAAAATGAATAAATTAAAATGTATTTTTATTGTTCACAAAAATATTTAATTATAGATTTACTATTATTAGTAAAATAATATATTTATTAATTAATTGTTTCAACTTAGGGGGACTGCTCAGCGTGTGGGGCCACGCGCGGGTTTGGTCTCGCTGGCTGTCGTACGATTCCCCCCGGCGGGTCAAAAACGAAGCGGGGGCGCGGTTTCGTTACCCGGTCAACGGTCTCGACCTTTTCCCGTGTTTCCCCAAGATCGCGTTCACCTTTCAATTTGGCCATTTTCGTTTACGTACGAACAAATAATCCAAGACGAACGGTTTAATCCGTAACTTCTTCTATTTCTCCTCTCACCCTGTTTATAATTTTTTGTAGATCTCACGTCATTGTGGACGCACGGCATGTGAAAACCATGCGTAAAACCGACTCTAATCCACAATTAGTTAAACATTGCATGTTGAACCATGCAAAACCTTAAATTATTACAGACCCATCAAAATAATGAGTAGGGTAAAAAATGATCCAATTTAAATTGATTTATTTAACACGCTTTGACATATTTTCGTGTAATACAATCTAGTGATCTATGAACGACACGACATATATTGCTAAAACATTTCTATATTTAAACAATTTTCTTTTTTTAAAAAAAAAACTCATACACAAATTGAAGTGAGAGTAAAGAGTGGGCGAGCGTGAGATCAAGTGAGAGCAAGAGAATGAAAAGAAAGTAATAGAGATGAAATAGATCCAAATAAGTTGTGAATCTATTTAACACTTATATTATTATAAGTTTTACCATTCTGAACCCACAGTGAATATAACTAGTTCATATAATCATTCAACCCATCAAATATGGTTAAAAAATGAGTCTATATTCCATTTTGACATATCTAAATTATTAGAAGATGATGGTTTGATCTTAAACTCTTCTAAAATCACATCTCATTTAAAATCTATAAATCCCACGTCGTCGTAGATGCACGGCTTGGGTATCACAACCATGCGTAAAATAATTATAATCTAGAATTAATTAAACATATTTGATCCTGGGAAGAGAAAGGTCTGGGGAAGTTCAAACCAGCAACAATCTGGTTCCCGTTGGTTGCTCGCTAATGGAATGGGAAAGAGCAATAAGCATCCGTTTCTGAAGTCAAAGACTGCTTCTTCTAAATCTACTGCGCCAGCAACAACTAAGGCACAGCTTGGCGACACATTGTGGAGCATCTCATCCCGTGTTCATGGAACTGGTGCTAAATGGAAGGAATTGGCAGCTCTTAACCCACACATACGCAATCCCAATATTATTCTCCCATACGAAACCGTCAGGTTGCATTAAGTTGGGGGTGCGAAACGGAACTTCTTGAAAGAGGCTTGGTTTGCCAAGCTGGGTTGAGTGAAGTTTATGAGCTGCCTTAGTTGTGGGCTTGCTGATCGAAACCACACAATGTGGTTGTCTAAGGCAGATGAAAGTGCTGGCTCCTGCCTTTGAGAACTTTCTTACCTTCCCAATTGTTATGGACTGA
Organism: Eucalyptus pumila; assembly: GCA_016097595.1. Classification (NCBI taxonomy): domain Eukaryota; kingdom Viridiplantae; phylum Streptophyta; class Magnoliopsida; order Myrtales; family Myrtaceae; genus Eucalyptus; species Eucalyptus pumila. Next base: position 52,495,777 of record CM027848.1, read on the forward strand.
TTATCACCAGTCTAAGGTACAAAAGATCTGTCTATGCAATTGTTTTCATCTCTCTGTTCTTCCATCCCCTGTAATCAGTTTGCATATGAACAGTAATTTTTTGTGTTTTGTTTGGGATGATACGCTACCAATCCTTTGTCTTGTGATTAGGAACAACAGATCGGTCCATGAGATTTTGGGTTCCGTTTCTACCTTGTCCCTACTCTACTTGTCTATGTAAAGAAGAAAAGATCCTTTGGCAAGCGGTTATAATATCAGAGCTTGAATGTTGTTTTAGAAGAAGCACACGTTCTAGTATGTGAACATTACATATAAAACTAGCGCTGCTTCGATTCCGACCTTTGAGGGAGGATCAGCTTGCACGGCCTGCGAATAATAATGGAGTGTTTTCTGTGAAATCTGTGTATCGCTTCCTTAAAATTAGGCAGGCAAAGATAGTGTAAGAAGTTCGTGTAAATGGTGTGACTGCATTGTGGTTTGGTGCCATGGGGTTGAAATGATCAGACAGAGAGGCTCACTAGCTTTGATCAGATGGCTTTTGGACATCTATCAGCATTGGAGAAGAATATAAGGAAGCATAAAAGAAGTGTGGATGCTTTTGAGGTAGCTGGGTTCGGTTGTTTGGCGTGATTGGAAAGAGAGTGGTGAAGCTGTGTGAGACAAATCATAGAATGGCCCAATGTTGCTGTAGATCAGATTACTTTGGGGCCAGGCCTTCCCATTCTCTTTAGAAAGATTTGGTTATTCGGGCGAGACATCTCTGATGAGGAGAACTCGAGAATAATGCGAGATGGACTCTGTGATTGGTTTAGTAGTCTCATTAAATCGTTTGCACAACTAGCAATACTCAGAATGATCTTATGACAGAGGGATTAAGTCAGAAAGAACGCAGGCATCAAGACTATGCAGTAATCCTTTGTCCCACCAGATGAATACACTAGATCTTGATATTGCCCGTAGATCTGCACCAACTCACACACCCTGATATCCACTTCTTGAGCTTTTGCGATTCTTTCACATTCCGGAGGACGATCGTGAGGAATCGAACGGTGTGAACTAGAGAAACAATGGCTACAATGCCGAGCCAAACAAACAAGGAGTACCTAACCACTGTGATCGACCCCATATCCATGGAGTACGACCCATCCTCTGTGATCGGGCTCCCATGTTTAGGTTTTCTGAGTACGAACGACATGGCCATCATGGAATTGAGGTAAGTCAGCGCCATAAAAGTGATGGTCACCCACATTGTGGCCGTCAGAATCCACATCAGAACCTTCTTCCCCAAGGGCAAGCCACTCATGAGCAAGAAGATCGTGCTAAGGGATGCAAGAAAAGAGACGGTGTTGTCTATCCAGAACGCTGCGTAATTCTCTGGAAGGTTTGCAGCCATTATCGATGTTCCTGCGTAGTATAAGATGGTGCCGTTGTCGTCTTTCTGATCGTTGTCCCACAGGCCGCAGGGAGGGCTAAGGCCGGCTTGGTAAGCCATGGCTGCGATCACGGTGGCAATTATCTGTCGTGATGTGAAAGAAAGTTTTAAAATTGCGAATGAAGAAATAGTGTTTCGCCTATATTTGAAAATATGAAGATCGTCAAGTCAAAGTTAGTCATTTCAACAAATACACAAATTCAATTGATGGCTTTTCCTATATTTATCGAAAAACAAGAAAATTGTGGCAAGCTCTCTACAGAAATAGAGGTCATGGATTAAATTATGAAAAAACTAAGTGTATGAATATATACATATATGAGAAAAAAATGAAGATATTTCAAAATTTGAAGGTCTTTTTATAAAGGTTGCTATTGTTGTTAAAAGAAAATCAAAATCTAATAACTAAACGTGTGGAAAATAAAACACATTTATTTCCCCACGCTAGTGAGGCTCCGTCGCTCGGCCATGGGTGAGGTCGAGCCTGGCCGGAGGCTCGGGAGGCTCGGCCTCGTCGGGGGCCGGCGATGCTCCGACATGGTTGCCGGCCCTTGTTTGGCCGGTTGCCGACAAGAGGAAGAAGGAGAAAAAGAAAAGGAAAAAGAGAAAAATATAAAAAAAATTATTAAAAAATTTAAAAAGAGATTCTAAATCACAAAAGAATTTAAAGTCTTACTAAATGCATTTCTATTTAGAAAATATAAATTTTGGATAGTAACCAAATGCCTTTAAGTACTACCTAGGAAACAAAATAAAAAAAAATCATTTTTAAGTAGAAATTGTTCCTAAAAATAGAATGATTACCAAACAGGCCTCAAGTCGTTGAGAATATTTGGAGAAGATAAAAGATTTAGTCTTTTAAAAATCCTCTTTAGTTTATGTGTTAGTATAGATATTTAAAGAAAATCACCCAATTGCTTCACAGTTAGATTTTCTTAAGTACCATTACTTTCTTAAATATTCATCAACTTGTTTCATCCTTCTCACTATTAGAATTCTTATATTACCCTCTGTTTTTTTTTTTTTCTTTTCCTTTTTAAAATCATAAGCCATCTATTGTTGTAATTACTGATCTTCTTTCTGTACATAGCTATTTCAATATAAGCAATTTAGTACATATGTAGAAAACATTTTTAAGAAAGCATAAGTATTTATTTTAAATGACACAAACGATCATTTTTAGGAAAATATTTTCTGAATCATTAATTTTTCATAAAATAAATAGAGAGTTTAAATTAACTAGCGGTGAGCTATGATGTTAATTGCAATAACATGACCGATCTGATCTAAGTTTTCAGCAAATGCTACTCCAAGACATCTAGCTAAAGCATTACCATCAGAGAATGTCGCTTCTTCTCGATCCATTCCTCGTGTTTGTCTTCCTTCTGCTTCCTGATATCACCCGAGAAAGACTCGGCGGAAACACATTTCTTGGGAGGAGTATTGGTGGAGGGAGGTGCTACAGATGCCAGGTCAACTACAACAGTTGAATTCTCCTCATTTGTGTTATCAACAACTGCTTGGTGAGTTGTCGATGCACCGAATCTTATGGCTTTCAGAGCTCCAGCATGTACTAAGAGTTCTCTTAATTCAATGACTTTGAAATCCTTTGGAAAATGTTCCACTATATCTAGAGTAGAGAAGCCATTTCTATTTACTGTGTTCACATCCACTTCACTTCTTTGAAGCAGATATTTCACTGTCTGCACAAAAAGATGAGCTTCTTATCAATTATAAAAGAAACAGCAAACAAAGATATTTCCTGTAAGTTTCTTCAATCGATAAATCCACTATAGAAAAATGAGAATGAATTGGATTTTATCATCACAAGATGTTCAATTGGAATGCGATATTTGACGTCATCACAAAATTGAAGCAATTCAAAGCAAAAAGGATTACCTCTATTTGCTTGTTTGCTGCGGCCAAATGCAAAATGGTATTACCCTCATCATCTTGAGCGATCACCAAATCACCATCTCCCACCATCTCCACTAGGACTTTCAAAGTCTCCAAACGATTATGCCTCACTCCTAGATGGAAAGCGGTTTGGCCGTGGCTCAGCCTATGCTCAGCCACCTCCGGTCTCGCCTTCACTAGCTCTATCACGATGTTGATTCGGCCCTTCATCGTGGCTAGATGGAGTGGGGTCCTCCCATCTTCATCATGGACAAGGCATGCAAGGGGGTTTGATTGTAATAATTCCCTTGCTATTTCAACATATCCGTTCGCAGACGCCAAGTGAAGAGGCACACGTCCCTGCAAAGTAAAAGTGCTTGACTATGGAGCATTCTTATTGAGGGACACGTTCATGTGATTTATATATATTGTATTTTCAAATCAAATAGACCGAGCTGCTCAAATTCACTAGTGTCTGTAAGATTTTTCAGGTTGAATTAACCTGGAAACCCATAACTTGATTTCTGTCTGAATTCTGTTAATTTCCTTGAGACATATGATGGGTTTGATTTCTCACGGATCATGAAAACTGGAAAACAAAATACTACATTACATGTGAAAAATTTAATTTGACAAGCAAGATAGTCTGATATCAAACAATCACAACCAAGTTTTTCACTTCGACATACCTGCGAGTCCAACTCCATGGCCAAATCCCTTTTATGAGCCAAAAGAGCCTTGGCAAAAGGTACATGACCGAGCATGCAGGCCACATGCAATGGTGTCTCGTCGAAGCAAGTGACAGAAGCCCGAGCCAGGATGAGTCGGTCTTCTTGCAGCAACTGAGCTAACGACTCGACGCACCCGCCAAGCGATGCTTCATAGAGCCTCTTCTCTCGGCGTGTTCTTTCAGATGCTAAGGAAGCTTGCTGATGCAACGGCGCGGATGGCGACCTTCTTCTTGGGCTTGTGATCGATGGCATTGTTCGCAGCTTGTGGGTGAATTCGAAATTGCTCGGGTTAATCACCTTAAGCTTTTGGTCCACACACGATCTCTCTTTTTCTTTCACTAGATTGCCTTGGAGTTGGGATGTCAAGGGTTGAGATTGTTAACTATATATAAGATGCTAGTCTTACATAGCATTTACATGCTGGAAAGAGCAAAGCAACGGCAAAAACATGTGGGATTAAAGAATACATGTGGGATTAAAGAATAATACGATGATGCAACCCATATTCAACGCAAATTCATTGAACCAAGAAAATCAGCATGCATTTAAGATCGACGAGACTTTCATCGAAAAGTGCCAGAAATTTCGCTCGATTAGAGACTTGGAAAAGTTGATAAGGCCTCATCTTTGACGCTGCTGATGTTGTCTTGAATTCCAAGAAATTTCCATCAATTAGAGACTCGGAAAAGTTGACAAGGCCTCCTCTTTGACTCTGCTGATGTTGTCTTGAATTCCAAGAAATTTCCATTGATTAGAGACTCGAAAAGTTGATTGGGAAGTATAGGAAGGTTTGGCGCTTGCAGGCTATATATTTCCAGATATATTTCCTAGATTTAGACCTATCTACAAGGGATTTCATGGGAAATAGTCCAAATTCGACGTAACTAGAAAATGTCATGATACCCCTATATTTAGGGGATAATCACTAAAAATTTCTTAGTTAGTTTCAAAATTGATAAGATCTTTAGGGTGGAACTCCTCTCTTATTGGGATTAGGGAAGTGGGGATTTGATGATCTATTTATTTAGCATTTTATCTTGTATCTAAATATGCTCAAGAAAGGAGAAATCGTCTCTCTCCCGTGGATGTAGGTGGATTTTTGTCGAACCACGTAAATTTCTATGTTCTTGATTATTCTTGTTTTTCAACTTTTCATCTCATCTAGTTAGGGTGCTTTTCCGCACAACAATTGGTATTGAAGCAATCCAAGTTTTCCATTATTGTCTTGCGACTTTTGACTAGATGGCTGGAAAAGGTTTGACCATTCAATTTGATATCGAATGATTCACCGGGAAGAATAATTTTTCACTATGGCGGAGAAGAATGAAGGATCTATTAGTTCAATCGAGTTTATCAAGGGAAGATTGAACAAGTTGGACACCATCACTGATGATGACTAGGTCTGTTGGAATATAATACGCGGAAACAACAGGATTTTGCAATTTACGTCAATGCAAAATCACCAGAGAAATAAACGAGAAATAATAAGGACACCGGAGATTTACGTGGTTCAGTTCGAGTATCGGTACCTACGTCCACGGGAAGAGCCAGTAACAAATAATCGATTATAATCAGAGAATTAGAGTTTACAATCGCTCACATGCTTGAGTGTTTCTCACACCTAGATTTAATTCAAAATCTAAAGTGTTTATAAATAAACAACTCACTTGGACATAAACTCACTACACAAATCACCATGCGTTCAAGCTCAAAATAAAAATGCTCTACGTGCGCCAAAATCAGGAACTCAAACGTTCATCTTTGGTCCACGTACGTAAGTCTTCACGTTCCTTTTCAAGGCTTCGCGTGCTTCAAAAACTTGCGGCTCCTCTCTCAAGTGGATCGTGGATGTGGAGAGGGCTTCACGTGGCTTCAAAAACTTGCGGCTTCTCTCTTAAGTGGATTGTGGACGTGGAGAGGGCTTCACGTTCCTTTTTACTTATATATTGTGTGCCCAAAGTCAAGACTTTGACTTTGGGCCCCACGTAGATAACCTAATTTTGCATAAGAAACTTTGCTCCTTTTTTTATTCTATTTTATTTCTTCTTTTGTAAACCTTTATGGAGTCCAACGAATCTACTTCTGTTAACTGAACACATCCAAAACCCAAAAAGAATTTTGAATTTCTTTTCTTTTGTGTAATTTTGAATATTATCTTCATCATAGAAATATCTTCACGATTAAATAATAAAAATTTCAATCGAGCGGATCATGTTTTGCAAACGCTCAAGCTCAATACATAATTTAACAATTCTCCACTTTGGCTCGATATTTAAAGTCAAGTTATAGTGCTCATCATCCATGCTACTCTCCCAACACCTCAGCGGGCACCCACTCTCCACAGACACCAATTAAGCTTGCTTGAGCTTCGCCAAAGGAACAGACTTAGTCATCATGTCTGCCGGGTTATTTGCTGTAGCAATCTTTTTAATAATAACATTACTCTTAGCTAAGACATCTTGGATGAATTAGTACCTGATGTTGATATACTTTGTTCGCTCGTGCTAAACTATATTATATACCAAATATATCATACCTTGGTTATCACAGTGTATATCCACACTTTTTTTGTGACCCAAAGTCTGAGAGCAAATTTTGTAACCATATCACCTCCCTCGCTACAAAGGTTAGTGTCATGTACTCTGCCTCAGTCGAAGACAAGGCAATGTGATCATGTAAAGACGCTTTCTAACTAATTGCACCACCTGCTAGCGTAAACATGTACCCTACTAAATATCTACAATCATCTAAGTCACCGGCGTGATCTAAATCCACAGAACTAGTGGTCTCATTGCCATTACTATCCCTCCCATACACTATACCCACATATGTTGTCCCCTTCAAATATATGAGGATCCACTTCACAGCTTCCTAATGAGCTTTACCAGGATGCTTCATATAACTACTAATCACGCTCACAGCTTGTGAAATATCATGCCTAATGCACACCATAGCATACATAATATTACCCACGGCACTAGAAAAAGAAACACGAGACATATGCTCCTCCTCTTACTCCTTAGTTTGCGGTGATAATTAATCTGAAAGTTTAAAGTGCTTTGCCAAAGGTGTACTTATAGATTTTGTCAACTGCATATCAAAACGTGCTGCAATCTTCTCAATATATTTCTTCCGAGATAGATGTAAAACTCCTGTAATCCTGTCACGCAAAATCTCCATATCCAATATTTTCTTTGCAGCACCTAAATCTTTCATCTCAAATTCAGCATTTAACCGTCTCTTCAGCATATCAATATCGGACATATTCTTAGATGCTATCAGCATATCATCAACATATAAAAGTAGATAAATCAAAGAACCATTCCCCAATCTCCTAAAGTAGACACATCTATCCATCTAACTTTTTGAATAGTCTTGACTAGCCATGAAAGCATCAAAACGTTTATACCACTGCCTAGGAGACTATTTTAGCCCATACAAAGATTTCTTCAACAAACAAACATGATCTTCCTCACCCGGAATAACAAATCACTCCGGTTGCCTCATGTAAATCTGCTCCTCCAACTCATCGTGAAGAAATGCAGTTTTTACATCTAGCTGTTCTAACTTGAGATCCTGCGAAGCAACTAAGGCAAGTAAAACACGAATAGAAGTATGTTTTACCACAAGAGAGAACACTTCATTGTAGTCAATGCTCTCATACTGTGTATATCTCTTTGCCACAAGTCTCGCCTTATACCTTATTGCCTCGACACCAGGAATGCCCTATTTCCGTTTAGATTCCCATTTACTTCAGACAATCTTTTGGCTCTTAGGTACTTTGACCAGCTCCCATGTTTGATTTCGGTGGAGTGATTTCATCTCTTCACTCATAGCCCCTAACCATTGTGACGACTCAGAACTAGCCATTGCCTCAGAGTAAGACGAAGGTTCATTTGACTCCACCTCGTCACCTACAGTCAATGCATAAGCAATATCTGTATAACCGTAATGTAACAGTGATATAATTTGCCTTCTTTGTCTATCTATGGCTATAATGTGCTGTGCTTTTGTTGGTTGTTCATTATCACCAATTTCAGGAACTGCAACCTCATATGCAGTCTCAACTTCTGTTACCTTTGAGATCTTTGAAGTCTCCACATGAGGCTCCACCTCACTAATGACACCATGATCTGTCTGCTCTGCTGGTTGTGTCTTAGAACTCCTCTGTTGAAGTATTGTAGTCTCATCGAAGATCACATTAGCACCGGGTGGCCTGGGATCAGTGCATCATAGTAGGTAACCTTTCACCCCATGTGCATAACTTAGAAATATGCATTTCTTTGCTCTCGGCTCAAGCTTACCATCACTCGCATAAGCATACGCAGGACATTCGAATATACGTAATTTGGAGTAATCAACAGGTTTCCCTGACCATACTTTCTCAGGAGTCTTTCACTTGATAACAGATGGTGGAGATTGATTAACCTGGTAACATTCCATGTTCATTGTTTCAATCCAAAATTCCTTGCCAAGTCTTGTATGTGAAAGTTTGCATCGAGCTCACTCAAGCAAAGTTCTGTTCTTCCATTCTGTCACGTCATTTTGCTGTGGTGTCCTAAGTACTGTGCGATGTCTCACAATACTTTCTTTCTCATAGAACTCAGTAAAATCTTTACCACAAAACTTAATGCCATTATCAGTTCTCAGGCACTTTATTTGTTTATCTAATTGCTTCTTAATTAATGCCTTAAATTTCTTGAATCAATCAAATACATCATATTTGTGTTTCAGAAAATATACACATACATTTCTCGAATAATCATCGATAAATGTTAGCATATATCAGGCACCTCCTTTCGAAGGAACCGAAGATGGGCCCCAAGCGTTTAAATGAATATATTCAACTGGTCGTTTGGTCAAATGAACAGCTGTAATAAACTTAACTCGGTGCTACTTCCCAAAAATGTAGTGCTCACATAAGTCCAACTTTCCTGTCTTTTGACCCTTCAACAATCCTCTTTCACTCAGCATCGTCATACCTGCCTCGTTCATGTGCCCTAATCGCATATGCCATAATTGAGTCAAGTTAGAGTTTGACTCACCTAATGAAACTGCAGTGGTTCTGGTTACGGTCTCTCATAGTAGATGATAGAGAGTATTCACTTTCTTCCCCTTCATGACTGTCATGGCACCTTAAGAGATTTTCAGTACTCCACCTTCTGTAGTGTACCTATACCCGATGTCATCGAGTGTCCCTAGAGAAATAAGGTTCTTTTTAAGCTTCGGTACATGCCTCACATCTGCCAATGTGTGCACCACCCCATCGTGCATCCGTATCTGAATTGTCTCTATCCCCACAGTCTTACAAACTGCGTTATTTTTCAAAAGAACCCTACCACCATTTGCAGTCTGGTAAGTAGTAAACCAGTTCTTATGAGGCGTCATATGATAAGAGCATTTCGAATCTAGCACCCATTTGTCTCCTGACGAAGTAGTAGTCACACATAAAACAACTTCTGCATCACTATTGATCCCCTCGGCAATGTTCACCACACTACTTATAGTATTCTGTCTATCATCTTTATTCTTCCGCTTTGGACAATTTCTCCTGATGTGCCATTCCTCATGAAACTCAAAGCACTTCACACGTCCATTGGACTTTCTATAGCGTGATTTCAATATGCTTTTACCCTGTTGCTACTAGGCCCTTGATATTGTTCTCTACCTCGAATCATCAGTGCTTGCGCTACTCCTTGTGCCAGACCACTATCTCGCAACTTTCTTTGCTACTCCTTAGAGAATAAGGCGGACTTTATCTCTTCTGAGGTAATTGTAGGCACCTGCAACAGTGAATTAGTAAAGTGCTCCCATGACTTTGGTAAAGAGGCTAACAACATCATGTCATGTTCTTCATCATCAAGTATCTTACCAACGTTCTTCAGATCCATCATGAGTTTATTAAATTCATTTAGATGGTTTCTGATAGACGTACATTCAGTATATCTAAATTGAATCATCCTTTTCAACATGTACAAGTGATTGTTCAAACCTTTCTTCACATAGAGTGCTTGAAATTTTGCCCATAATGTTGCGACATCCTTCTTCTTAACAACCTCTATTAAAACCTCATCCGACAAATTTAACAGGATTGTGCTCTTTGCTATTTCCATTAACTCTACCCTCTCAGAGGCTTTCATTATGATCAGTAACTCATCTTCACCATCTAGTGCCTTGGCCAAACCTTGGATTTGCAATAATGCCCACATCTTGATGCTCCATAACTCAAAGTTGTTTCTCCCGTTAAACTTCTCAATTTCAGATTTTCTCTCAGACATAATTACAATAACAAAATTTCCAGATAATAATTTGATGAGCAAAAGCTTCATATCATAATCAAGAAATTAGATCCCAAGTTATGATACCAATTGTTAGAATATAATACATGGAAATGACAGCAGCTTGCAATTTACATCAACGCAAAATTACCAGAGAAATAAACGAGAAATAATAATGACACCAGAGATTTACGTGGTTCGGTCTAAGTATCGGTATCTACGTCCACGGGGGAGAGCTAACAGCAAATAATCGACTATAATCGGAGAATCAGAGTTTACAATCGCTCACACGCTCGAGTATTTCTCAAACCTAGATTTAATCCCAAACCCAAAGGCTACGTTTGGTCGTCTGGATTTTTAATTAGGATAGGACTGGATATGATAGGATATAAAATCCTTGGATTTTTTTATATCCAGTCCATCGTTTGGTGAATCGTAGTATTAAAGTCGGATATATTCATATTATATCATGTACATTTTTTTTTATATAAATGGCATATCATTATAAATGAACCTAAATATATATAAACGGAGATGGTGAAAATCTCTTGTAACATTATTCCTTAATTTATTTTTATTTTATTTTTCCTCTTTTTTATATTATTTTCCTTATTATTTCTTTTTTCGCCTTTCATCATTCTTTAATAAAATTTTATCAAATAGTAAACTATACTAACATACCTAAAATACAAAAATACCTAAAATCTATAATAAATATAAATATTTAATTTATAGATTGAATGTTTATTATAAGATAGAATTAAAGTTGACTATATAAATTAAAATAAGATTAATTTAAAATAAATTTATATTTTTTTCATTTTTAATTTCTTAAATTAGAATTCAAATATTATTTATATTAAAATATAATTTCAATTTTGTTAATTTAATAAGTTTGTTATTCGAGAAAAATAACTTTCCTATTATGGACATTAGAAATCCTGTCCACTTTTATCCCATCTCTCCCATGGAATTATTTTATCTTGCCTATATCCCTATTTATATCTGACTTTATTCTGTCCTGAGCAAGTACCAAACGTAGGATTGAATAAATCATATAATATCTTGAATTTTATCCTGATTGCCAAACGCAGCCAAAATGTTTATAAATAAATAATTTACTTGGATATAAATTCACTACACAAATCACCACGCGTTCAAGCTCAAAATAGAGACGCTCTACGTACGCCAAAATCAGGAAATCCGGCGTTCGTCTTTTGTCCACGTACATAAGTCTTCATGTTCATTTTCAAGGCTTCGCATGGCTTCAAAAACTTGCGTCTCCTCTCTCAAGCGGATCGTGGACGTGTAGAGGGCTTCACGTTCCTTTTTGCTTTTATGTTGTGTGCCCAAAGTCAAGACTTTGACTTTGGGCCCCATGTAGATAACCTTATTTTGCATATAAAGAAGAAACTTTGCTCCTTTTTTTTTTTTATTCTATTTATTTCCTCTTTTGTAAATCTTCATGGAGTCCAACGATTCTCCTTCCGTTAACTGAAGACATCCAAGACCCAAAAAGAATTTTGAATTTATTCTCTTGTGCATAATCTTGAATATTATCTTTATCAGAAAAATATCTTCACGATCAAATAATAAAAATTTTATCCGAGTGGATCGCATTTTGCAAACGCTCAAACTTGAGATATAATTTAACATGGCCAACATGGAGGAGAGGGTGTGCAACGTGATCCGATTGAGCCTATCAAACGAGGCCCTTCAATACGTGGTGGAAATCAAATCCGCTTCAGATGTATGGCTCAAACTAGAAAGCATCTACATTATGACAAGCTCTATCACAATATTGATTTGGCCCTTCATCGTGGCCAGATGAAGTGGGGTCCTTTTATCTTCATCATGGACAAGGCATGCAAGGGGGTCCAATTGTAACAATTCCCTCGCTATTTCTGCGTATTCATTTGTAGATGCCAAGTGAAAAGGCGTACATCGTTGCGAAAGTAAAGTGCTTAGCTATGAAGCATCCTAATTGTTGGAATATAATACGTGGAAAACGATAGGATCTTGTAATTTACGTTAACGCGAAATTACCAAAAAAATAAACGAGAAATAATAAGGACACTAGAAATTTACGTAGTTCGGTCCGAGTATCGGTACCTACGTTCATGGGGAGAGACAACAGCGAATTATTCACTATAATCAGAGAATCAAAGTTTACAATCACTCACACGCTCGAGTGTTTCTCACACCTAAATTTAACCCAAAATCCAAAGTGTTTATAAATAAACAACTCATTTTGACATAAAATCACGGCACAAAATTATCGCGCGTTTAAGCTCAAAAAAATAAAATAAAAATGCGCATGGCTCTCTTCTGCTTGACGTGTGCAGCTTGCGGCTCCTAATCATTTCTCTGTGTGCGGCTTGTGGCTTCTCGCAGCACACCCAATAAAGAACCCACGTTTAGGGTTTAATATGTGTGCCCAACAAGTCAACTTTTGACCTGGGCCCAACACCATTTAATTTACTTCAATGTGGAAGTGGGACGCTGCAGAGAGAAAAACCACTTTCTTTCTTTCGTAGCCTTTTTATATTTGCCCAAAAGTCAAAGTCTTGACTTTTGGGCCCCATGAGCATAACAACTTTCGGCTTCTGCAAGCCCTTTTTTATTTATTTATTCTATCTTTATTTCCTCTTTTGTAATCCTTTCTCGAGTCCAATGAAGTTTCTTCTATTTGGGAAATCTTTATCAACAAAATTCAATTTAACAAATCGTTATCCGAATTCAAATTTGAGATATTAATTTGATAATTCTCTACCTTGGCTCGATATTTGAAGTCAAGTTATAGTGCTCATCATCCATGCTGCTTTTCTAATGCCCCGATGAGCACTTACTCTCCACAGACACCAACAGAGCTTAAACAGAGCTTGAGCTTCGTTAAAGGAACAGACTTAGTCATCATGTCTGCCGGGTTATCTGCTATAGCAATATTTTTGACAATAACATTACCCTTAACTAAGACATCTCGAATGAAATGGTAGTTGATGTTGATATGCTTCATTCACTCATGATAAACTGAATTATATGCCAAATATATTGCACCTTGGTTATCACAATGTATATCCACATTTTTCTGTTCTAACCCAAAGTTCAAGAGCAAATTTTGTAATCATATTGCCTCCTTCGCTACAAAGGTTAATGCCATGTATTTTGCCTCAGTCGAAGACAAGGCAATGTGATCTTGTAAGGGCTCCACCTCACTAATGATATTATGATCTGTCTTCTCTACTGGTTGTGTCTCAAAACTCTTGTGTTGAAGCATTACAATCTTGTCGAAGATTACATCTATGCTAATTTGAAAACTGGGTGATCTAGGATCAGTGCACCACAGCCGATAGCCTTTCACCCCATGTGCATAACCCAGAAATATGCACTTCTTTACCATTGGCTCACGCTTACCATCACTCGCATGAGCATACGTAGGACATATGAATACATGTAATCCGGAGTAATTAACAGGTTTCCCTGATCATACTTTCTCATGAGTCTTCCACTCGATAGCAAATGATGGAGATCGATTAACCAAGTAACATGCCATGTTTACCGCTTCAGCCCAAACTTCCTTGCCAAAACCTGCATGTGAAAGCATGCATCAAGCTTGCTCAAGCAAAGTTCTATTATTCCGTTTTGCCACGCCATTCTGATGTGGTGTCCCAGGTACTGTGCGGTGTCTCACAATGCCTTCTTTTTCGCAGAACTCAGTAAAATCTTTATCACAAAACTCCATGCCATTATCAGTTCTCAGGCACTTGATTTGTTTATCTGACTGCTTCTCAACCAATGCAATAAATTTCTTGAACCAATCAAACACATTATATTTGTGCTTCATAAAGTATACCCATACAATCCTCGAATAGTCGTCGATAAATGTCAGCATATATTGGGCACCTCTTTTTGAAAGAATCAAAGATGGGCCCAAGACATCTAAATGAATATATTCAATTGGTCGTTTGGTCGAATGAATAATTGTAGTTTACTTAACTCGGTGCTACTTCCCAAAGATGCAGTGTTCACATAAGTCTAGCTTCCCTGTTTTTTGACCCTTCAACAATCCCTTGTCACTCAGCATTGTCATACCTGCCTCACTCATATGCCCTAAACACATATGCAATAATTAAGTCAAGTTAGAGTCTGACTTACCTGATGAAACTGTAGCGGTTCTGGTCACAGTCTCTCCCAGTAGATGATAGAAAATATTCACTTTCTTTCTCTTCATCACTGTCATGACACCTCGGGAGATCTTCAGTACTCCACCTTCAGTGGTGTACCTACACCCGATGTCATCGAGTGTCTCCAGAGACATAAAGTTCTTCTTGAGCTTTGGTATATGTCTCACATCTGTCAATGTGCACATCACCCCATTGTGCATCCGGATCCGAATTGTCCCTATCTCCACAGCCTTACAAACTACGTTATTCCCCAAAAGAACTCTACCACCATCTACAGTTTGGTAAGTAGCAAACCGGTTTTTATGAGGCGTAATATGATAACACCCCGAATGTAGCACCCATTTGTCTCATGACGAAGTAGTAGTCACACATAAAACAATTTCTGCATCACTATTGCTTCCCTCAGCAACGTTTGCTACATTACTTGTGGCATTCTGTCTATCAACTTTATTCCTCCGCTTTGGACAAACTCTTATGATGTGCCTCTCCTCGTGACACTCAAAACACTTCACGTGTCCCTTGATTTCAATCTTCTTTTACCTTTGCTGCTATTAGGCCCTCGATGATGTTCTCTACCCCGAATCGTTAGTGCTTGCACCACTCCTTGTGGCAGACCATCATCTCGCAACTTTCTTTACCAC
Source organism: Eucalyptus pumila (assembly GCA_016097595.1). Taxonomy (NCBI): domain Eukaryota; kingdom Viridiplantae; phylum Streptophyta; class Magnoliopsida; order Myrtales; family Myrtaceae; genus Eucalyptus; species Eucalyptus pumila. The sequence goes on from CM027848.1 coordinate 52,510,939, forward strand.
TCCTTAGAGAATAATACATATTTTACCTCTTTTCAGGTAATTATAGTACGCCCTTACAATAGTGAATTCATAAAGTGCTCCCATGACTCTGGTAAAGAGGCTAACAACATCATGCCCCATTTTTCGTCATCAAGTATCTTATCGACATTCTTAAGATCCATCATGATTTTATTAAATTTATCTAGGTTGGTTCTAATAGATGTACCTTTAGTATATTTAAATTGAAACATCTTATTCAACATGTACAAGCGATTGTTCAAATCTTTCTTCACATAGAGTGCTTGAAGTTTTGCTTATAATGCTGCGGCATCCTTCTCCTTAGTAACCTCTATTAAAATCTCATTTGACAAATTTAACATAATTATACTCTTTACTCTTTCCATTAGCTCTACTCTCTTAGAGGCTTTCATTATAATTTATAATAGACAACTCATCTTCACCATCTAATGTCTTGGTCAAACCTTGAGTTGTCAATAACGCCCGCATCCCGATGCTCCATAACACAAAGTTGTTACTTTCGTTGAACTTCTTAATTTCAGATTTCCTCTTAGACATAATTGCAATAACAGAATCTCTAGATAATAATCGGACAAGCAAAAGCTCCAAATCACAATCAAGAAATTCGATCAAAGCTCTAATACCAATTGTTAGAATATAATACGCGGAAAACAACAGAATCTTGCAATTTACGTCAACGCAAAATCACTAGAGAAATAAATGAGAAATAATAAAGACACCAGAAATTTACGTGGTTCAATCTGAATATCAGTACCTACGTCCACGGGGAGAGCCAACAACAAATAATCCATTATAATCGGAGAATTAGAATTTATAATCGTTCACATGCTCAAGTGTTTCCCATATCTAGATTTAACCAAAAACTTAAAATATTTATAAATAAATAACTCACTTGGACATAAACTTACGATACAAAATTACCTCATGTTCAAGCTTGAAAAAAAAAAAAAAATACGCGCGACTCTCTTCAGCTTGACGTGTGCAGCTTGCGGCTCCTAATCTTTTCTCTGTGTGCGGCTTGTGGCTTCTCACGGCACACCTAATAAAGAACCCACGTTCGGGTTTAATATGTGTGCCCAACAAATCAATTTTTGACTTGGGCCCACCACCTTTTAATTTACTTCAACGTGGAAGTGGGACGTTGCATAGAGAAAAACCACTTTCTTTCTTTCGTAGCATTTTTATATTTGCCCAAAAGTCAAAGTCTTGACTTTTGGCCCCACGAGCATAACAACTTTCAGCTTCTGCAGGGCTTTTTTTTTTAGTCTATCTTTATTTCCTCTTTTGTAATCCTTAGTCAAGTCCAACGAAGTTTCTTCTATTTGTAAAATCTTTATCAACAAAATTTGATTTAACAAATTATTATTCGAATTCAAACTCGAAATATTAATTTAATATATATATATATCCCCCGGCTCTGATACTATATCGTCCTCAAGATCTGGGGTACTATATAAAGGATAAGAAATAATGTAGAGTGATTTCAATACATATAGAAAATTATTAAGAGATTTGTGATTTAAATCTAAACGTCTATGTTTGTTTGGATTGGTTATTATGTGGAAAAATTCTATAGGTTCTATATCTCTAATATAATCATAAAAATCTGCTAGTTGTGTGAAATTATCTAATATGAAGTATAATAATTCATGAGTGATAATAATAATAATAAATAAGAAACGAATCAGGTGAAGAAATGAAATATAGATGAAGACTAAGCTAATTATGATTTCAATCATAAAATAATATGAAACATAGTTGAAAGTAATTAGAATAACAATGTGATCTCACGTAGGGGAGGTGCACTCGAGTAGAGATTCCACTGACATGCGTGAACAGTAATTAAAATAACAATGTGATATTACGCAGTAGTCTGCACTCAAATAGAGATCCCACTGATATCGTGATAAAGAAAAATGTAACCTTATGCAAGGACGGTAATCCACACGCGAGTAGAGACCGTACTTGAAGCAAAAGTAAAAGAAAGCTAATAATATAAAGTGATAATGCCAATCGAAACTTGGTTGATATTATTCCAAATGAAGATGAGGACTGAAAGAGGGAATTCAAAGCCCGAGCTTGTCAATCTAAATGAAGATGAGGATCAAAAGAGGGAATTTGAGCTCACGATTGGGAATTTGATTATATACAAAATGATGCTCGGAATCGGTATAAATAGTAAAAGAAATGACGACGATAACACGTGCATGCACATAATCATATCCCGATCATCGAATATGGTGGGGTTCGCTTCGAGTGCATGCAGCCAACTGCCGTAATGACTATTCCTTAATTGGACAGTATTTAGAATTCGTGAGAAATTTATTGGGATGATTTCTTAAAAGTGTTACAAAAGTTATACTAACAGTGTGTTTAAAGGTCTGTTCGTTTCGTGTTAGGTGAAGACAAATATATATTTTTAAATGATTGATTATATTGCTTGGAGTAATTATTTAATAAAAAATATTTATTGCTTGGAGTAATTATTTAATAAAAAATATTTTACTTATTGATGATAATTTATAACTTAATTTTTTATTTGTGGACTATGAAAATATTTTCCACCCATATATTTTTATAAGTAACCATTCTTAGGAAAACATTTTCCAAACCTAAATGGGCTTTTCACGGTGCAAAAGGACTCGAGTCTTATAACTTTCATTTCTTTTATTTGACTCTTAAAACTCGCGTGAAATGCAGTCGCGAGATTTCATGAGCCCCATCTGTTTTCATAAGACGAGATTTCGTACTTGGCATTTGTTTATCAGGTGTTCCATCCCACGTGACCGTTAAGATGCACGCGGAAATTTATTTTGAAGACGCGTGGCTCTGAGATGGCACCGAGCTCTCTCTCTCTCTCTAACCGAAAAGGATCAAAATCAAGGATTCAAGTGTATTTCATTCTGTTTTTAATCATATAAGACATAGTATAATAGCACAGCAAGATTATAAAATTTTCTACGATTCGAATCGATAGATAAGATAAAACAAAACTGCTATTGAGTGTTATCATACCAGGCACGATATATCACCCTAAATTATTGCATCTTAGCACCGCATAAAATCCGAAACGAGTTGCAATTACGCCCTTCTAAGCCCAAAGTGGAAACGGGGCTGGCGAGAGATTTGATGTTTCCTGCCCCCTTTTTCCACATTCCGTCTTCTCTGTTTTGGCTAATCTTCCTGCTTTTCGGTGGACAGGATTCTCCACAAAAGGGACAACAGTTGCCGCACGGGAAGATTAATTACTTCCACCGTACAGGCTCTCGATCGCGATTCTCTTAAGCACGTTCGTGAAAAATGGCACGGCATGTGACCATGGATTTCTACTATATCTTCCGAGAATCTCTATTTTTACTAAGAATCTTGTTGTCGGATTAAATTCTAACGAATCCTTTGTGAATTTATAAGAAACTCTTTATTTTTTCTTTTTTAACTAAAATAAAAATTAGAATTCAATTCTAATTTGAAGACAAGTATAGAATAGATTATCATACGTATATTTCTATATTTCATGTAGAAAGATAAAGAAGAATAAGTCTCAATTATTTAATTTGTTCGCAATTTTCTCAAATGCGTCCTGTTCTCAAACTCTGCTTCTTTTCTTCTTTGTTTTTTTGCCTTCTTTGCTTCTTTTCGTGGCTTTTCTTGAATACCCTTTCCGCCTACCGACTAATTGAAACGGAAAAGGAAATATAAATTAATCAAATTATTTAAAGTGGAGATTAAAGGTCAGTTTTTTATTTTTTATTTATTTATTTTTTACGGATCAAGCCAAAAAGTATCATTGGGAACACATCCAATTCTCAACCCTCCCCCTATAATGGTTTTTTAATTAATTAATTTAAATTATTCTCTTTGGTTTTTGTTATGAAATATATGAATGAATGAAATAAATGAATGAATATTCATTATATTCATCTTATCTAATGTACCTATTATGATATATTTGTATCTTACATTTTAAGTACATCTCCCTATTCAATGATATTTATCTCCCTATCTAATATATGTATTATTCAGTATAATAACATTAATGATAAGTGCATCATTGTTTTCTTATAAATAAGAGTTTAATTTTTGTTATAGTAGTGATATAGTGAAGAAAAGGAAAATAAATAGTAAAAATAAAATTTTCTCCTCTTGCTTTCTCTATGATCTTTGATGTCTGGTTTTCTCTACTATCCTTGATGTTTATATGCTTTCTATACTTAATCTCTCTCTATTATTTCTATTACATATTTGCAATGCAATATTTTACAATGCGTTGTCTTTATTAATCAACTTATACTACATCTTCTCTTATCAATTCTTTATTTTTTTTTCTTTTTCTTGGCCTGAAACCAATTTCAATCTTAAAAGTCCCTACTCTTGAAGTGGTGGTGGATATTAGGAAATCCTTCTAATTAATTTAAGGATTTATTTTTGTAAGAATTATGGCAGCTATTGAAAAGCCCAAATTCCACATCCTGGAAGTGAGTGGAAATAATTATCCATCTTAATGCCTTGACATGGAAATGCATCTCCAATGGCAAGGTTTTCGCTAATGCAATTACATGAGACGGAATCTCAAATGCAAAGGATAAAGGAAATGCACTGATTTTCATTCGTCGTCATTTGCATGAGAGCCTGCAGACACAATATTTATCTGTTCGAGACCCTCAGACCCACCCTGCGGAAGAGGTTGAAGGAAAGGTATGATCATACCAAGACTGTTATCCTCCCTCAAACACAATATGACTGGCAAAATTTCAGACTGCAAGATTTTAAATCAGTGTTTGACTATAACTCTGCTTTATTTGATATTGTTTCTCAGCTTGAGTTATGTTGTATCAAGCTCGCTAATGTGGAACTGTTAGAGAAAACTTTCTCCATCTTTCATGTTCCGAATATTGTATTGCAACAGTAATATCGGCAACGTCAATTTGCCACATACTCTGAATTAATTTCCATGCTCTTCACTGCTGAGCAAACTAATGAATTTTTGCTTAAAATCATAGTCTTAGATATGCTGTCTCAAAAGCATTGTTTGAAGCACATGCTAACTCTGAGAAAAATACTAGTCATTTTAAGAGTTATAAGCGTAGACAAAAACATAATCCTAGAAGGGATGACATGAAATTTAACTGTCATAGGAAATCTAATTTTGACCCGAATCATGATAAAGAAAATAAGCCAAAGAAGGTGATTAATGAAAGTATTTGCCATCGTTATGGCATGACTGGGCACTGGTCACGTACTTGTCGTATGCCAAAGCACTTTATTGATCTATACCAGGCATATTAAAAAAATATGGGCAAGCGTGGTGAATCTTGTGCCATTGAAATTAATTTTACTGCCATAATCACTATTGAGGCCAACGATATCTTTGTGGTGAGACTCCTCTTGCTCTTGAAATAGCAAATGCATCCCTGGATGTCTTTTATTTTTTTGAGAACCTCTGATTACTTTAATGAGGCATCAGATTAATGGATGATAACTTGGACTTTCGAATTTTATGATTTTAATAATTTCTTTTCTAGTTGCTTTCCTTTAAATGTATTACCTTTCATTGTTCTCTAATATGGTTATGTAATAAAATGCTTATGAACCTTATATAATATTTATTATTTGAAATTTTATTTGACTCTATAATTAATATGCAACTTTTATGATACTTGATACCTGAAGTTGTCAACATAAATGCATGTGGAAAATACTGAGAAAAATGAAGATGTTTGTTTGCTTGATAGTACATAAACACATACCATATTTCATAGTAGACACTTTTTCCTCGAGTATGACATTGCGTAAGGCACATATTCATACAATATCAGGTTGCGTTCTGATTATTGATGGTGTTAGGAATGCCACAATTGTTTTACCAAATGGCACCATCCTGCATATCACGGATGTATTTCTAAGCAGTAGATCAAAAAGGAATATCCTTATCTTCAAAGATGTACGCCGTAACGGATACCATATTGAAATTATTCATGAGCAAGATAAGGAATATATTGGTGTCATCTCCTATAAAATGGGCTTGAAGACCATCCATGAGAAGTTAGAAGATTCTTATATAGATTTGTATTGTGTCATGATTAAGGCCATTGAAACCTACGCCACCATATCTTGGAGATTGGTAATTCCTAATCAGTTTGGATTGTGGCATGATCGCCTTAGTCACCCTAGGGCTTCAATAATGTGTAGAATAATTTAGAATACAAAAGGACACTCTTTAAATAATACAATGGTATTGTTGTCCAAAGATTATAATTGTGAAGCTTGTTCAAAAGAAAAACTCATTACCAAGCCTTCTATAACAAATGTTAATCTTGAATCTCCTTTATTTCTGCAAAAAATTCAGGGTGACATTTGTGGACTAATACAACCACTAAGTGGACCGTTTCAATATTTTATGGTACTAGTGGATACATCCTATAGATGGTCCCATGTTTTCCTATGATTTACGCGCAATGTCACATTTGCACGCTTACTTGTGCAGATTATAAAGCTTCGGACACAATTCTTTGATTATCCAATTAAAAAGCATAAGGATGGATAATGCTGGTAAATTTACATCAAAGAGTTTTGATACTTATTGTGCTTCACTCGGAATCGAGGTCGAGCATCCGGTCGCATATGTTCATACTCAAAATGAATTGATAGAATCATTGATTAAACATATCTAAATCATTACCCGCACTCTATTATTGAGAACGAATCTTAACGATACAACATGGGGTCATGCAATTTTGCATGCGGCAACCCTAATAAGATTGCACCCCACTGCTAGTCTTGTACAATCTCTCACTTCAAATGGTTCTTGGTTATGGACCAAATATTTAACCTTTACGCACTTTTGGTTGTGCAGTACAGGTGCTTGTAGCATCACTAAAAAGGACGAAAATGGGTTCCCAATGCGTTTGGGCATTTATGTTGGATTTAATTCACCGTCCATCATTAGGTTCTTGGAACCAACTACTGGTAATCTTTTTATTGCCAAATTCGTAGATTGTCATTTCGATGAGACTATGTTTCTATCAATTGGGACACCTATAACTTTTATGACTGCAAAGTAGAAACCGGTTAAGGTTTTCTCCTCAAATGAGAAAAATTTATCTCAATTAAACCTAAGAACTCCTGAGTGTGAAAACGAGGTGCAATGCATGATCCATTTATAGGCTATGGCCAATAGATTTCCAGACGCATTTAATGATGCTAATAAGGTTATAGAGTCTCATATTCTAGTTGTAAATGTTCCAGTTAGGATAGCTGTTCTTGAAAGACTAGCTAAAATGGATCAAAATCCTCCACACTTGAAGCGTGATAGATCTATAGAATCAAAAGATACCGTTCCTCAAAAACGAAGGGGAAAGAATCAGGAATCCGCTCTAAAAGAGCCTGGTGTTGTGCTTACTCCCAAAGAACTTATTGTCCCTGAAGAGGTGCAAACTCATGAAAAGAACACAAACTCTAAACACTGAGAATTTTATTACATATTGTAATGAGATTTGGGATTGAAATGAAATCATCATTGATGATGCTTTTGCATTCTCAGTTGCTCATAAAATTATAGATGATGATTGTGAGTTGCAATTTATTATTGAATGTCGTCAAAAGCAAGATTAGTCTAAGTGGGAAGAATCAATTATGGCTGAATTAGCTTCCCTACCTAAACGAGGAGTTTTTGGACCCGTAACTCAAATAAGGTTGTCAGTAGACCAATTAAACGGGTGGGTCGAGTTGGGTTTGGGTCGGGTCATAAATGGTCCAACCCAAATCCCCGATCCAAACCGACCCATTTAATCTGTTTATGACCCATTTATTGCGGTGCAAAATTTTTGACCCCTACCCGACTCGACCTATACTTGACCCATACCTGATCCATTTAACTAAATTTAAGAAATTTTATTTTATATATATATACACCATAAAGGGGTTAGGATCGGAGTACTATATGAGAGAACAAGAGAGTATATGAGATTAACAGATCTATATGAAAGCAGGAGATGATGTATGAAAGCAGGAAATGAGATATATAAACAAGAAAGTAAATGACTTAAATAAAATCACGAGAATTAAAAATAATGTAAAGACCGAAAGCAATATATAAAATATAAAGTAAGAGAATGCATAAGCAAAAACCAACCATGAAGGTGGTATGAACTTGTATTATATAAAGTTGAAAAGCTGAAATTACATGTATTGAAGGATGCAGAAACTAAAGTATCAAGTCATCCAATAGGGCGGTAATCCGCACTCCAGGGAGTATTGATGTTTGTATTACAAGAAATGGTTAACCAACTATCATGTAAGTTGGTAACCCTGTATAAAACTATGTATATGAAAAACTAACTTACTTTGAAACTAGGAGATACAAGGTAAGAGAGCTTGGAGATGGAAGAGATGAGGATGGAGATGGAAGGGAGGATGGGTTACAAGTGAGAGAGAGAGAGAGAGAGAGAGAGAGAGAGAGAAGAAGAGAGAAATCTGGAAAATTTCGAGCCCCCTTCTTCTATGTCGAGTGGATGTATTTATAGAGGGTGCTACAGTGAAAGTGCTACAGTGCTGAACAGTGTAAAGTGAACAGTGTAAGTGAATAGTGAACAGTGTATGAACAGTGTATGTCTACTACGCTCCGGTGTGTAGCCTTTGCGCCGCTTGTAACAAGATATCGCATGTGATGTCTTTGAATTTTAATCTCTGTCCATTGATCCCGTATCGGTCGTCTTCATTAGTGTTTCCTTTGTGATGTGACGGGAGGATCCGTCTTGATCTTGTATTGAGATTTGGAAGATCCACATTGTGATTCTTCCGCTTCTGAGAGCATTGTCCTGAGGATGTTGCAATATTCCTCTCTGTTTTGGACTGCTGCAAATGCTGCACTTGCCATGGATTTTTCCTGTAAAAATGATGTATTTGATGGGGATGCGATTATTTGGGTTTTACGGCTATTTAGCCATGTTTTAACCGCAGCTTCGGATCCTTGATCAAGAAATCTGAATCCATCCCACCATTTTGTTTTGTATTTTCGGACAAGTCTTGGTACACCCGGTTTATTGGATGTATTGTATTCAAATTCCCGGCTGTTACCCAAGAGATTCTGAATATTATAAAGAAATGCATAAGGCATGGGAACCTTATATCATGAGGTGTTGGTATGAAGTGTTCACTGAAAATCTTGTATCCTTGTTTGTGTGGGGTGTAATATTATGTCCAAAGGACCAAAGAGATCCCACCAGGGAGTCAAACCAGTTTGGTAAGCTTTGTCTTGGGAAGTTGTCTTTGAAGAATAATAACCAGGAGTGTTGGAAATTTGTATTTTGTCTGAAAAAGACGTTCCACCAAGCTTGTTGGTAGTCCCAGTATGTATATGAGGAGGAGTATGGCGGGATTTGGGTAAGTCCGGTTTGGAATTTTTGGGTGTATGGGGTGAGGCTCCCCAGTGTGAGGGGTGTATGACTTTACTGATGGATATAGTGGAATAAATGATATTTTCTGTATTGTTTTTATCAGCAAAGTGAGTGAACCTTGCCGATTCTGTTTCCACTAAAATTTGCTCATAATAAGCAAGGGTTTTGTTTGTATTGTGAGGTTTGAAAAGCCAATTTTTTGGAAATATGTTTTCTGCAAATTTGATTGGATCTTTATCGAAGAATCCATCTTCCACAGTCAATATTTTTTGAAAAGATGTTTTGGGGAAAAATTTTGATTTTTGAGAAGGAGGGGTTGCCTGAGACCTAATAACCACCTCATTCGAAATTCTTTTGTATTCCGCTTGTTTTTGTGTAGCAAGCGGGGAAGGATTGTTACTTACATCTATGGCTCTGGATGGCTCTTTCTTTACGTTTTGTAAAGATTGGGCAAGTAACAATATTGTTTCTTTTGGTAGTATGTTGGCTAACTGATTAAAGGCTAGCATGGGTTCAGATGTTATGGGTTCTGTTGTCAAAGGTGTTGGCTGTAAGAATGTCTGGTTGTTTTCTGCCATTTGGAGCCATGTCTTGACGGATGTTAAGCCTTTTGGCTTTGGTGATGTATTGGAGAGTTCGGCAGTGGCTTTGCCTTTGCCTTTATCTTTGTCTTTTTTGGGTCTTGGCATGATTGTATCCCCTGTAAAAATTCTCTTGTGAGAAAATCAGGTAATGAATTTGAAGAACCATTTATAAATTCAATGTCAAAATCGAATACCGAAAGTATGGCTTGCCATCTGGCAAAAATCTGTTTTGATGCAATGTTTAAAACGTCTTTTTGTAAAACGTCTTTGGCTGATTTGCAATCAATCCTTAAGAGGAATTTTTGATTTAATAAATCTCCTTGGAATTTTGATATAGACAAAACTATAGCAAGTATTTCTTTTTTGATTGTCGAATAATTTTGTTGAGTGGAATTCCAATGTTTTGAAATGAACTGATCAACTTGTTCTTTGTTGTTATTGACTTGTTTGAGAATACCACCATATCCTAATTTCGAGGCATCTGTTTCAACTATTTTGAAAGTGGAAGGGTCAGCAAGGTGTAAGCATGGTATATCTTTTACATGTATTTTTATTTGTTTGACAATGTCTGTATGGACAGAGATCCAGGGTGGAGGATCCTTTCGTAACCTTTGGTGTAAAGGTTTACAAATGATATTTATATTGGGAAAGAAATCTAAAATATAGTTGAGGCTACCCAAAAACCTTTGTAATTGAGTTTTGTCTTTGATCTCATCAGGGAATTTATCAGTAAAAGAGATTGATCTTTCAATGGGGGTTATAGTACTTAAATGAATGTAATGTCCGAAGAATCTAATCTTGGTTTTGAAGAGTGCAATTTTAGTGGGAGAAACTACAAGACCATTTTGTATGATTATTTTTATGAAAGTAGATAAATGTTTGAAATGTTGTTCTATATTGGAAGAGAATACCAGAACATCATCTATATAAACTATGATGTATTCTGAATAAGGATTGAAAATCTCATTCATAATTCTTTGAAATTCTGAAGGGGCGTTTTTGAGGCCGAATGGCATAACATTCCATTCGTATTGGCCAAAAGGAACTGTAAAGGCTGTCTTATATTTATCCTTATCACTGACCTGTATTTGCCAAAATCCTGACTTCATGTCAAATTTTGAAAATATTTTTGATCTACAAAGTCTGTTTAACAAATCTTTTTTATTGGGTATAGGATATCTTATCCACCTAAGGGCTGTATTAAGAGGTTTATAATTAATGACTAATCTGGGAACTCCTCTTTCAAGTTCAGCATTTTTATTGACATAAAAAGCAGAACAACTCCAAGGTGATTGGCTTTTTCTTATGAGTTTTTTATCTAAGAGATCTTGTATTTCTGCTTGACAGAATTTCAAAACTTCTTGATTCATTTGTGTTGGGCGAGCTTTGGTAGGTATTTTGTTTTCGGAAAAATCATGTTCATAGGGTAAATTAACAATATGCTTTTTTCTTTCCCAAAAGGCATTGGGTAGAGTAGAGCATATAGTCTTTTCTATGTGTTTTTGAAGGGAAGCTATTTTTTCTATGATGTTTGGTTTTATAAGATTTTCTTCTATTCTTTTGAATTCTAAATCTTCTTTTAAGAATTCAAGTTGATTTTCTTTGTCTTTTATAAGGCAATTTATTTCTGAAATAGAATGTTCTTGTAAAATATTTAGGCTTCTCTTTTGTGGTTTTGTTATGAAATTGAAGGTGATTTTTTTGTTTAGAGCATGGGTTTCAATACCTTCGTTAGTAACTGTAAAAGGTTGTATTAGTTGTATGAAAGGAGTTCCAAGAATTACTTGTTGCCTCATATTTTTAACTAAAAGAAAAGAGGTTTTATAAGACATTTGGTCTTTTATTATTAGAGCTTCGGGTAACTTGTATTGTATATTCAGTTTGTCTCCTAAGGCTGATTTTAAGGATTCAGATGTTTTATCAAAGTATCTTGTTGGAACAAGGCCTTCCTTGATACAATTGAGGTCAGCCCCTGTATCAAAGAGTGCCGTTGTTTCAATAATATACTCATTATTGATTTTTATCTTAATATTTATTATCCATTTCCTAGATGTGATTTCTGTTAATAACATAAGAAAGGTTGGATCAGGAGTATCTGGGGTACTAGTGATTTCATTTTGGTCATCTAGTTTTGTTTTTCCTTTTATGACTAGAGACTTTATATCAGAAATTTCTTGTTTCATTTCTGATTGGGTTTCTTTTAAGGCTTGTATTTCTAATTTTTGTTGTTTTATTTCGTTTTGGAGGTCATTAATATTTATGGGTCTAGACTGTGGTTTTTTGTTTCTATTAAGAATGTCTTTAAGACTGTAGGAAGTACTAGGCTTGGAAGTGATATTCATAGAAGAGTGTAGTCTATTTAAGTATTCTTTTTTGGCTTCAGGGTCAAGTATTTTGTCAGCAGTGCTGAGAAGGAATTCTTCTTCTTTTGTTAAGACGTTTACTTCAGGAATGGGTTTTCCTGGAGAAGCGTCTTCATATTCGGAATCTGAAGAGGATTCTATCTCATTAATCTGAAGACCTTCTTCCTCAAAAAGTTCATCAGAAGAAGTATCGTCATTTTCTATAAAGATGTTATTTAACTGATTAAGAGTATTGTCATCTAAAGAAAGTTCATTCAATTTTTTATTAATCCTACAATATTTTGAAATATGACCTTTTCTACCGCATGAATAGCATTTAATGTCTTTGAAATTTTTTCTATCAGTATGAGATCTATTTTGGTTATTTTGGCGTCTTTGTTTATTTCTACGAGGTGGAGGTTTGTTGTGATGTTTCTTCGTTTCTTTCTCAGGAGGACAAGTTCCCTTACATTTTGGTTTTGTTTTTTCATTATAAGAGGGGTCGTATTGAGCACAAAAATCTCCTAGACTCCTATTGGTGAGGGATTGTTCTTCCTTGAGTTGTCTTTGTAATTTGATTGTATTACACATTTGTGTTCCTTGTCTATAAACATAAGAGACTATTTCTCCATAAGAAAGGAGATCATAAGGAATTTGACCGCTGTAATCTTCTCTAATTTTATCTCTAACTTGGTCACCTATAATATGAGGTAAACCAGCTAAGAATTTTTCTTTCCAAAATGGTTGATTGCAGTCGGGTCTGATAAGAACCCTTTGAAAGAAAAGCTCTTTGTATTCTCTAAATCTTCCTAAGGATTTGCAACGCATATTGGAAAGGAGATCTTGGTTTCTATCCCTAATATGTGAAGGATCTCCTACAAAATGTTGTGAAATGGAATAGATAAGGGTATTGACCGCATCTTGGATGAGATGTCCTTGATCATCATCCATGCGTTGACCAAAATCATCTACCTTAGAAGCAGTTAAAATTTGTGTTTTTTGTTCATTTGTCAAGTAGTTATCCCACCAACCTTTTAGTTGTCCAGTGAATCCGGCTACTAAAAGATTAGCAACAGCATGGTCAGAAACATCTTGCTGTGTTTTGTAGGCATTAGCAAGCATCACCATGTTGTTAAGAATGTTCATAATATTGGTTTCGCAACACCATCAATGTTCCATTCATAGATGGCGTCGGGAGAGTATTTATTATGTATTTTTTGCGATGATTCTTCTTGGGCAATGTCTGGTGGGGTAGCTCTACTATAATAAAGCTTCGAGGTTGTCTCCAATTGAGTCTCGTTAATCTCATTGACTCGACTCATTATCGGAATTACCGAGTGTTTGGTCGTGGTACTAATAGTGGGTTGGTCTCGGAGTGTCTTTAATTATAAGGTTCTGGAATTTAGGAGTGTCTAGTATAGGATCGGTTCTAACTTTGATTTTCCTAAGAGTTTTTTCTTTTGTTCTATGGCTTTGGCAAACTCTAGGCTAAGATTTTTGGAAATTCAAAGGTTTTAAATACAGAATAAATATATATATTTTAAGAATGGTATTGCTAAAATAGTTTTATACAGCACAAATTTAATGGACATTTTTTATAATTTTTAATTTTATTTTTCTTTTTAATTTTTTTTGTTCTTCTTCTTCTTTGGCCGGCCGCCAGCCACGACGATAGTCGGCGACTGGCCACAGGTGAGCTCGAGGCTCGCCCGATTCGGGAGAGCTCGAGGCTTGCTCGGTCAATCGCTGGCCATCACCGTGCCGGCCACCGAAGGAGAAAGAAGAAAGAAAAAAAGGAAAGAAAAAGAAAAGAAAATTAAAATAAAAAATAATTATAATTTCGATTTTTATAAAAAAATAATATTTTTGTAAATTTAAAGAGGGAAGAGAGAGATTGTGAGATTTTGGTTGAAAATAGTTCTAAATCTAACCCATTTAAGACCCACTTAAGACTCACTTATTTTAAGTCATTAATTGTTAAATCCATTTAATTACTTTTTGTAAAAAAATAAGTGACCAATATATGACTCATTTATGATTTAAATGGGTCATATATGGATCTAAGACCCATTTTGCCATCTCTGGTTGTCAGGTATAAAACCCGACCGATTGCCTAAGAATTTTCCTAAAGATCTAAGATTGATTATGACGAGACATATTCACATGTGATAGATATGATTATTGTCGCGATCTAACCTCTGGTAAACCACTTAGGGTTTGACTAATGGGCTACTAAGCTTAAATTTAGCTCAGACTCTCCCAAGCCTATACTAATTCGCGACTTAGGTTCAGGTATTTATCATGCAAAAGATTATTAATTACGAGTCGTCACTAATCTATTTTTGATAGGTCGATTATAAATCCAAGTAAAGTAACAGGAGATGTACTTTACTCATGCGAACTAGAGATTGTGAATTCGGGGACTTGATTACGTTAGATTTTTCTAACGCCCTTTCGGTACATTTTCTTTTTTATTCCAAACAAATATTTTGTAGGCAATTTGAATTGATTTAAATTTACTTTCCTAATATGTGATGTGACCATACGAGTGTACAAACCACCAATTTAACACCCAAGAAAGTAATGAATAAATTACAGGACTTATCTCGTAGTAACGAAAGTATTAGCTAAAAATTCACATCAAAAGCCCTAAATATTATTCATAATTAACACACAGTCACTCAATCTTTTTTAGGATTTTTTTCTTGTTTAATAAAATCTGATCTACATGCAATGCAATTTAACCAAATGGCCTAGTTCTAATGGCGGACAATTTCTAATTAAATGGATTTAGCAACAATCACTGAATGACATACATTTTTATGAACCTAATTTTATATGACATGCACATGATATTTTTGTATTTTTTTATTAATATTCAAAATTAATTAAATACTCTAATCAAACATGCAAGCTATCCTATAAGAGAAAATTCAATTTATTCTAAAAAGATATTTTTGGTGTTTTATTAAATTCGGAATTATAAAATAATAAACATGCAATCCTATCTAGGAAATCAATTTTAATCTATATGATATACATTTTTTTTTTGTATTTTCAGCATAAATAAAGCAATTAAAGCATGTTAAGCACCAAATCACTCAAGATTGTATATCATCTAATCAATGCGAGTAAAGAAATAATGTTAAATCAACTTGAAGTTTTGCGAATAAAATCGATGAGTTGATCTTAAGCCTTAAAAATCAAAACATCAATTTTAAAGATTCCCTCGGAATCAATAATTCTATCTAAAGCATTATAGATGGAATCAAAGATTATATGCGATTGTGAATTAGGAAATAGATTCTAATTGGGGGTGCACTTATCGCTCAAATTTAGAAATTATGTAATATTCTCAATCAAATTGAATCACAAAATATTCAAATTGATGGCAAACAAGATAATTACCTTATTCAAAGTATTGCGTGGATAAGTTTCCCAAATTGGAATCTGCAAGCAACGAGCTCGGATGATGATGGGCGATGGTGCGCGGCGGCAGTAACGGTCTCGATGGTGGTTCACAGTGGTGCTTGAGTGGATGGCCGGCGAGACTAGAAAATCCTGCTAAAAAAAAATCATCAAGAGAACGAAATTGTTTCACTAAGCTTCTCGGTTGAGCACATCGAGGATCGATCGCTCTATTCCACTCCAACTCTTGGGCTACATCATGTTAGAGATAAATAAAGAACTTATGACGTTGATAGAGATTATATTATTTGGAACTTTGAACGTGACCTACTATTTTTTCCCTGCTAAAATTGAATGTGATGTACTTGCTCTAAGAATGACGTGAGCAACGAAATTGTTATGAAATATCGTTATTTGATGCTGTACATTCGCTGCTTATGAAAGAGATGCCTTTCTAATTGTTGGAAGACATAGTCTGATATTTTACTTATGGAGATTGTAAAGGGAGAGTTCAAATTCGAATCCTTCAACATAACTAATTAGACCCACTAGAATAATGACTGCTCCCCTCTACACCATATAGCTAATGTGGGACTTCTTTTGCATTATACCCTCACAAGTGCACCTCGATAAATCTTTCTCTCAGGTATGAGCCTTTTGTGTCAAACCTGCTCTCCCTTAATCTAGGTATTCTTTCACAGTGATATTATCTCAACTCAAATCTCCACCTTTGCTTAGCAAAGTTTGGTAGGAATAGCCCATCTGCCTCGACTCCTCCTCAATTGCTTTGGCTCGGCCAAGCTCAACAAGAATACATTATTTGAACTACCTTGAGTCACATTTGAAATATATTTTTTTGAGATATTCACCAAACGACAAGCCACACATGTTGAGACCAACCCATCCAAATCATTGATTCGATACCTCTTCTTGGGAGGCACGGTGGAAGCCCAATACCATCATGTAGGGGATTGTTAAGAGACAGCTGAAATTTGAGCATGTCGACATATCCGGTTGAATCCACGTCCTCTTTAAAACTTAAGCCTACAGGTTATAGGCAATTTTTGACCAAAAAAAAAAATTACAGGTAAACATTAATTGCTCCATTTTACACCACATTCTCAAGTGGGATTCTTTTGCACAACACTCGGTGCACCACTCGTACATGTTTGTTTGTTTGGTCAAAAGATCATAACCAATTTTTCCATCTGCTGATTTTATTTATTTTAGATCCATATCTATTATATGTATATCCTTTTTCCTTGCCTTTCATCAATTTGTCTTATCCATCTCGCTCTTGGTTATACTTTCTCCAGTGTCAATCTTATGATTAAGCATGGGACTGTTGATATTTTGTCTAAGCATGTACACAATGCTCCAACTTTTCTATTATAATTTCGTTAGCACATCGACATTTAAAAAAAAAAAAAAGTGAGATTGACGGAACTAGACGACCACTAAGCCAATTTACTTATTTTGTCAAGCATGAAAAACAACTAGAAAGCTTCATGAAATCACTATTATATCCCAAATGGGAATGCAAAGAGGCCAAGGTTTGACGACAATAATCGCGGACTTGCAGGTGTGCGATAAACAGACAAGAACTTAGCAAAGTACCTTCGGATGGATTGTCACGTATTTAATTAGTTTTTCTAGATCATTGATTTTTTTTTTTTTTTTTTTTTTTTATAGATGGAAAGGAGATACTATTGATTTTGAGCCCGCTGATCTGTTTGATCATATCTTTTGAGGAATGTCCTCGGAAAGGACATAACTTTTCTTGTGAGCTAAGATTGGTTTACGAAATTTTGGATGTGATAATTTTTTATTTGGGATTGAATTTGGTCCACCTATTTAAATGCCTATTTTCAATTGATTTGATGAGGTTATCCTATGGTATAAAGGATAAATGTGAGGCTTATGAAAGGTATACCTTTCTAATTGTTGGAAGGCATGGCAAAAGTAATATTAACCGTTTCACCTTACACCATATCTTTGATGTGAGACTTTTTTTTGCATGACACCTCATGAGCACCTCTTGGCAGGATCACAACATCCGTGCATTGACTCCTTTTCAATCGTCTTGGCCCCTACCAAAGTCAGTAAGAACACATTATCTGTTACCTCGATCGAGAGTCACATCCAATATTCCTTTTCTTGAGATGTCTATTGGGCGCCAATCGACAAATCTAGTTATTGTGAGTTGCAACAGAAACTTGGTACATTTACTTTTAGGGAGATCACCAAAGAAAACACCAAGTTCGAGCCCGTGAACATATCCAATTGAACCCACCTTATTTCAAAAACTCAAGCCAATGAGTTAAAAGGCGGGTTAGGATACTATTAATTGCTCTATTTTATACCACATTTCCAAATTGGGACTCTTTTTTGGGAAAAACCCTCACACATGCAACTCGACATCAATAGCAAATTAGAGATTTCAAATAACAAGTGGACCGTTTGTACATGTTTGTTTATTTAGTCAAAATCTCATAGCCAATTTTCCATCTGCTGATTTTAACCATTTTAGATCCTTGCAACTTAGGCACCAAAAATGTGGTATATATGCTTTTTTTGTCCTTGTATAAATTCATCCTACATATCTCTCTCTTATATAGTCGCAATTCTTATACTTGCACAGGTGTTAAGCATATGATGCAGCATGGGAGTGTGTTAATACTTTATCTAGGCATGTGCACAGTGCTTCCAACTTTTCCATTATTATTTAGTTAAAACATTGATATTACATAAAGTGAAGTTGAAAGAACTAGAGAACATCTAGGCCAATAATGTAGACCCAAATTAATTATCGTTGAAGCTTGACTAACGTTTGTAAAGCTTCATGAGATCGTTATTAAATTGTAAATGGGAATGCAAAGATCCAAGATTCGACAGATAATCAACTGTTTAATAAATTTATCTAGGTCATTTCATTATTTTCTGTTTTGGGGTAGAAAGGAGATCATAGTACTTAACAAAAATAAAAAAGTACAAGAGTCCAAGCCCATAGCAGAAACTTCTGGCAAGATAGATGTTTAACAGCAGCTAGGAAGGGAAGGAAATAGAAAACCTAGACAAACATTTCTAATCTCAGCATCAAATGATATTCAAACAAAGGAAACAACTATATAATGATTGCAGGAAATCCCATCCTGTACTACTAATTTATTTCCAGCCACCCTGAATCTCAACTGAGGACCAAAGTCCAGAATACTTCAATGCCGAGCAAAGATGGCCGAGTTGAGGACTGAGCCGTTCCTGAGCAGACCTGGCCAAACTGGCTGAAGCTCTCTTCGTCTAACAGTCATGTTCAACATTGTATAGAGAAGAAATTGCGGCAACTATAACCGTGCATTGTCCCAATTTTGTACAAATTACAGACGGAGATCATGCACGATTGCTCCAAGCGCCATATTAGTCTCTTCAATCGTTTACTATCCAAAGATTTCTCTAGCAGAATCCGTCTTACTGTCTCTGTAGGACAAATACTCCCTTATCAAACAGAAGTAGAAGAAAACACAGCACCTCAAAACCCATCATCAACCCGCTCATCAGATTCACAAATTTTACGCATACTGACCATGCCGCCGCTATCATAGAACAAAGACCATACAATTTACTCGATTGTCACACATACCGTCACACTTGCTCATGCTTGTCTTCATCGTCTTCATCTGAATTCTTCTTCTCTTTCTTCTTCAAGTAACCCCACGTCCTCAGCACCACACACAGCCTCACCACATTCCCCATGAACACCACCCCCATCAGGCACAGCGAGCACACCACCGACGTCCGTCACGTCCTTCAGCATCCCCCACCTGTCAGCCAGCGATATGTTGTGCAGCGCTATGAAGTAGGTGATCGCCTGCCCCGTGATCGCTAGCCACATGAGCACCATCTGGGTCCACATCCAGCGTCCCCGCTTTATTGAAAGCTCGCTCAAGAGGAGCAGGATGATGCTGAGGGAGGCCAGGAAGGCCAGAGGGTTGAAGATCATGAACTGTCCATTGGCCATCCGCTGGATGTGGGCCATGATAGAGGTGCCCGCCATGTGCGGTTCCTTCACTGGGTTGCCGTTGGCATGGACCTTGTAGTCATCCTGCCAGACGCCTCCTGGCGGCGTGGTCGCAGCTTGGAACGCCATCGTCGCTAGCAGCAAAGCGACCACCATTAGTGAATCTCTCCTGGCTCAGCTAATCGGCTTCCAGCGGGGGTCTTCTTAGAGCACTCAGTTTCTTTGGTAGGGATTTCCTTAAAGTACTCCGTTTCTTTGACGGGGCTTTCTTGGTGGAGAGTGATGGGAAGTTTTTAGGTGATCTTGAGGTGGTGGTGTGGGAGGTCATTCTTGCCGGTGGGTCAAGAACTGGATCATAGTAATATGGGACTGATTGGATGTCTATGGAGAGTGATGAAGAAATCGTAGTTTTTGTATATTGTATTGTGATCTCTCTTGTACAAACTATATATAAAAATATTACAAGAGCCCTAAATTAGGGATGATTGAGGATGCTTAAGGCAAGCAGAGAAAATACGGGAACAATATCAACAATATCTTAAATTAGATACAAAAGATAAGATTGCTGACTAGGAACGTTATCAAGTGAAGCTCCTGAGCTTTGAAGGGATGTCTCAATTTCAAGAACTCTTGAGCCTCTGGGACCCTGCTCAAGAATGTCTAGTGCTGTGAGGCCACTTGAGTTTGGTGTGTTCACCTCGAGTCCTGGGATTGTAAGCAAGAACTTTTATCATCTGCACACAATTTTTTAGGGATAAATTCCCCAGTGCAAGATTACTGAAGTCCATGTTGCTGGTCTCAAGACTGATCCTGGGAAGGGAAAGGTCCGGGGAAGTTCAAACCAGCAACAATCTGGTTCCCGTTGGTTGCTCGCTAATGGAATGGGAAAGAGCAATAAGCATCCGTTTCTGAAGTCGAAGACTGCTTCTTCTAAATCTACTGCCCCAGCAACAACTAAGGCACAGCTTGGTGACACATTGTGGAGCATCTCATCCCGTGTTCATGGAACTGGTGCTAAATGGAAGGAATTGGCGGCTCTTAACCCACACATACACAACCCCAATATTATTCTCCCGAACAAAACCGTCAGGTTGCATTAAGTTGGGGGTGCGAAATGGAACTTCTTGAAAGAGGCTTGGTTTGCCAAGCTGGGTTGGGTGAAGTTTATGAGCTGCGTTAGTCGTGGGCTTGCTGCTTGAAACCACACATTGTGGTCGTCTAAGACTGAAAGTACTGGCTCCGGCCTTTGAGAACTCTCTTACCTTCCCAATTGTTATGGACTGATTATCACCAGTAAGGTACAAGAGATCTGTCTATGCAATTGTTTTCATCTCTCTGTTCTTCCATCCCCTGTAATCAGTTTGCATATGAACAGTAATTTTCTGTGTTTTGTGTGGGATGATATGCTACCAATCCTTTGTCTTGTGATTAGGAACAACAGATCGGTCCATGGGATTTTAGGTTGCATTTCTGCCTTGTCCCTCCTCTACTTGTCTATATAAAGAAGAAAAGATTGTTCGGCAAGAAGTCATAATATCAGAGTTTGAATGTTGTTTTGGAAGAAGCACACGTTCTGGTATGTGAACATTACATATGAAACTAGCACTGCTTCGATTCCGACCTTTGAGGGAGGATCAGCTTGCACGGCCTGCGAATAATCATGGAGTATTTTCTGTAAATTCTGTGTATCACTTCCTTAAAATTAGGCAGGAAATAGTGTAGGAAGTTAATGAAAATGGTGCGACTGCATTATGGTTTGGTGCCATGGGGTTGAAATTGATCAGACAGAGAGGCTCACTAGCTTTGATCAGATGGCTTTTGGACATCTATCAGCAATGGAGAAGAATATGAAGGAAGCATAAAAGAAGTGCGGATGCTTTTGAGGAAGGTGGGTTGGGTTGTTTGGTGTGATTGGAAAGAGAATGGTGAAGCTGTGTGAGACAAATCATAGAATGGCCCAATGTTGCTTTTACCTACTAATTTGCGGCATATGTAAGAGTAGATCAGATTACTTTGTGGCCAGGCCTTCCCATTCTCTTTAGAAAGATTCGGCTACGTGGCCAAGACATCTCTGATGAGGAGAGCTCGAGAATAATGCGAGATGGACTCTGTGTTTGGTTTAGTAGTCTCATTAAATCGTTTGCACAACTAGCGGTACTCAGAATGATCTTATGACATAGGGATTGAGTTAGAAAGAACATAGGCATCAAGACTATGCAGTAATCCTTTGTCCCACCAGATAGTACACTAGATCTTGATATTGCCCCTAGATCTGCACCAACTCACACATCCTGATATCCACTTCTTGAGCTTTTGCGGATCTTTCGGAGGACGATCACGAGGTATCGAACGATGTGAACCAGAAAAAGAATGGCTACAGCGCAGAGCCAAACATACATGAAGACCTCAGCCGCTGGGATCGGTGATTGGGTGGTTGCTTGGGTGGGTGGGCTAGCCGCTTTGGTCGACCACGTGTCTTCAAATTCCCTCTGCACGTTCAAGAAGGCCAGCATGGACTGGAGGTAAGTCAGCGCCGTGAAAATGATGGTCACCCACATTGTGGCCATCAGAATCCACATCAGAACCTTCTTCCCCAAGGGGAAGCCACTTATGAGCAAGAAGATCGTGCTAAGGGATGCAAGAAAAGAGATGGTGTTGTATGTCCAGAACATTGGGTAACCCTTCGGATCGTTTGCAGCCATCATCGGTGTTCCTGCGTAGTGTAAGATGGCGCCGTTGTTCTTGTCTTTCTGATCGTTGTCCCACATGCCGCCGGGAGGGCTAATGCCGGCTTGGTAAGCCATGGCTGCGATCACGGTGGCAGTTATATGTCTTGACGTGAAAGAAAGTTTTAGATAGTGAATGAATAAATAATGTTTCGACTATATTTATACATACAAAGATCATCGAGTCAAAGTTATTCATTCCAACATGCACAAATTCAATTGATGGCTTTTCCTATATTTATGTAAATACTAGAAAATTGTAGCGAGCTCTATATAGAAATAGAGCTCATGGATTAAATTATGAAAAAACTAAGTGTACGAATATATACATATATGAGAAAAAAAATGAAGATATTTCGAAATTTGAATGCTTTTTTTTTTAAAGGTTGCTATTGTTGTTAGAAAGAAAATCAAAATCTAATAACTAAATGTGTGGAAAGTAAAACACACTTATATTCCAGCTGCCGATGAGGCTCGCCCTCACTAGGCCACTGTGAGGGTGGCAAAGGTCTGAGTGAGGCCGAGCTCACCTAGCTGCTGATGAGGCTCGACTAGCAATGCTTGGCCTTGCTAGGGGTTGGTGACGTTCCAATGAGATTGCCGGCCTCGTCTAGCCGGTCGGTGGCAACAGGCCAAAGAGGAAGAAGGAGAAGAACAAAAAGGAAAAAAGAAAAGAAAAAGAGAGAAAAATATAATAAAATTATTTAAAAATTAAAAGAAATTCTAGATCACAAAAGAATTTAAACTCTTACCAAATGCAATTCTATACCAAAAATAGAAATTTTGGATAGTTACTAGATGTCTTCAAATACAAATACTCGAGACTTGTTGAATGAGCAAAAAGAAAAATCATTCCTAAGTAAAAATTGTTCACGAAAACAAAATGGTTGTCAAACAGATCCCAAGTTGTTGAGAATATTTTGAGAAGACAAAAGATTGAGTCTGTTAGAAATCCTCTTTACTTTATGTATTAGTATAGATATTTAAAGAAAATCACCCAACTGCTTCACATTTAAATTTTCTTGAGTGCCATTACTTTCTTAAATATTCATCAACTTATTTCATCTCTTCTCACTATTAGAGTTCTTATAATACCCTCTGGTTTTTTTTTTTTTGGTGAAATTATAATGCCCTATGTTTTTATTCTTTTTAATCATAAGCCATCTATTATTGTAACTACTCATCTTCTTTCTCTACATAGCTATTTAGTTACGAGCAATTTAGTACATATGTATAAAACCTTTTTAACAAAGCATAACTATTTATTTTAAGCAATACAAATGATTATATTTAGAAACATATTTTCTAAATCATCCATTTTTCATGAAACAAACAGAAAGTTTAAATTAATTAGCAGTGAGCTATGATGTTAATTGCAATAACATGATTTATCTGATCTAAGTTATTAGCAAATACTCCAAGGCATCTAGCTAAAGCATTACCATCAAAGAATCGCGCTTCTTCTCGATCCATTTCTTGTGTTTGTCTTCTTCTTGCTTCCCGATTTCACCCGCCAAAGACGGTGGTGGAACCGCCTCTACCGGAGGAGTATTGGTGGAGAGAGGTGCTATAGATGCTAGGTCAACTGTAACAATTGAATTCTCCTCATTTGTGTTATCAACAATTGCTTGGTGAGTTGTCGATGCAGGGAATCTTATGGCTCTCAGAGCTCCAGCATTTACTAACAGTTCTCTCAATTCAATGACTTTGAAATCCTTTGGAAAATATTCCACTATATCTAGAGCAAAGAAGCCATTTCTATTCATTGTGTTCACATCCACTTCGCTTCTTTGAAGTAGATATTTCACTGTCTGCACAAAAAGATGAGCTTCTTATCAATTATAAAAGAAACAACAAACAAATATATTTCCTGTAAGTTACTTCAATCAATAAATCCACCAAAGTTTGAATGCAAAAAGCGTGAGTCTAGAGAAAAATGAGAACGAGTTGGATTTTATCTCACAAAATGTTCAATTGGAATGCGATATCTGAGGTCGTCACAATTTTGAAGCAATTCGAAGCAAAAAAGATTACCTTTATTTGCTTGTTTGCTACGGCCAAATGCAAAATGGTATTACCCTCATCATCCTGAGCTTTCTCCAAATCACCATCTCTCACTGTCTCTACTAGGACTTTTAGAGCCTCCAAACGATTATGACTCACTCCTAGATGGAGAGCGGTTTGGCCGTGGCTCAGCCTGTGCTCAGCCGCCTCCGGTCTCACCTTCACCAGCTCTATCATGATGTTGCTTCGGCCCTTCATCATGGCTAGATGAAGTGGGGTCCACCCATCTTCATCATGGACAAGGCATGCAAGGGGGTCTAATTGTAACAATTCCCTCGCTATTTCAATGTGTCCGTTCACAGATGCCCAATGAAGAGGCGTACGTCCCTGCAAAAGTGAAGTGCTTAGCTATGGAGCATTCTTATTGAGGGACACGTTCATATGATTTATATATATCGCATTTTCAAATCAAATAGACCAAGCTACTCAAATTAATTAGTGTCTGTAAGATCTTTCAGGCTAAATTAACCTGGAAATTTATAACTTGATTTTTGTTTGAATGTCGTTAATTTCCTTGAGATATATGATGGGTTTGATTTCTCAAAAAGATCATGAAAACTGGAAAAGAAAATGCTATATTATATGTGTAAAATCTAATTTGACAAGCAAGACAGTCCGATTTATGTAGAGATATCCCATGAAAATATAGTTTATAAATTACTTTACACATGGCTAAAAGCCTAAAACTTGCAAAAACCTAATCAAAAGAGTTGCGATTCCATCGATTATCTGGTTTGTGAGGATGACAGGGTTCAGTTTGATCTGACAAAATGATATCAAACAACCACAATCAAGGTTTCGCTTCGACATACCTGCAAGTCCAAATCCCTTTTATGAGCCAAAAGAAGCTTGGCAAAACGTACATGACCTTGCATACAGGCCACATGCAATGGAGTCTCGTCGAAGCAAGTGACAGGAGCTCGAGCCAGGATGAGTCCGTCTTCATGCAGCAACTGAGCTAACGACTCGACGCACCCGCCAAGCGACGCTTCATAGAGCCTCCTCTCTCGGTGGCTTCTTTCGAGTGCTGAGGAAGCTTGTTGATGCGATGGCGGGGACGACGACCTCCTTCTCGGGCTTGTGATCAATGGCATTGTTCCCTGCTTGTGGGCGAACTCGAAATCGCTCGGGTTGATCATTTGGAGTGATTTTCCTCCTCTAATAAGTGGTGTTACTGTAAAATGCAGTTTTTTTTTTTTTTGAACTACTACTGTAATGTAATATGCAGTTGAAAAGTGAAAAAGTCGGATGATGATCCAGAAGCTTCACGCGGAGTTGACTTGTTGTTATTGATAATCTTAGCCGTTGGTTTGTGCTACGCGGATCATCGTACTCATTATTTAACGGCTGTGATGCAAGTAATGCTGACAAGCTACCAGTTCATTAAAGAGAGAATATTGCTTACCTAGGAAGGATGAAGTCATTTGTGCTTCGATCCATTCACGGGTCGACACCTGTCCAACGGTCTCTCTCTTCTCTCCATCTTATTTTCTCCTCTTCCTCGTACTTTCCTGCAGTGCTGCACGCATTAATGGCACTTTCTCTCTCCTCCTTTCGAAGAATGAACACCCCCACCCCCGCGCTGCAGCTTCCCTTCCCTCCTTTCGTTCCTTCTCAATTCAAAATTTTGGGTAAGAGTTCATAGCTCTCTAGGTTGCGACGTTGCGTTACTTCTCCGACCGGCTGCGGGGCTGGGTCATCTCCGCTCTCTGGCCCAAAGCACGTTGCTCCTCCGCCTTGCCCCAAAGCTCGTTGCTTCTTCGGCTTGCGTCGTTGTGTTCCTTCTCCGCTCTGCTTCCCTGCGCAAGACGGCGAGGAATGTTGTTGCTGTAAGTCGCAGACTCCAAAAGTTCACTTGGTGTTCTTTCAAAGGTGCTTAATTTATCTTATGGTGTTGGTTTTATATGAAAGCATGTGCAAGATATTCCTAGAATATCTTATTAAGATTAGGTTGACTCTGGGGTCATGCTTTGCAGGGTTGACATCCTATGATTAGGGGAACTTACTATGCTCTGCCCTTCTTTGTTTTTTGTTCATGGTTATGTAGACAGGCTGAAGCCCATCTTGCCCTGTTGGTTTAATCAGTAAACTAGAATTCGTCCCTGTGATCTTTTGTGGTCAGCCACGCTTTGTTCATTCTGCAATTCTGATGGTTTATATGTAATGGGCTCAAGGCCCATCCGCCCATGATGGGCCCAAAAAGCCCGACCCATGGGAATACGGCCCGTGGATGGGGGAACATATAAAAGGGAGGAGGGAGAGAGAGAAGACACCTCTTGGATAATTAACATACGTCTTCTCCTCTCCCGCGCGCTCTCTCTCTCCAAAGAAAAATAGTGAAGCATATGGCACGTTTTTCTTCCCATCAAGGCTTAATCGGATCGAACAGGGCCAAATCTCTTCCTCTTATCGGCATTGGTGTCTAATCTGTGGCTAACAAGGTACGCTCGAATCCGTGGTGTGCTTTACGATCGGTGATACGTGTTTTTTCCCGGGCTTCGTCTTCCGCATTGATTTAGGGGTTTGATTTAGTGTCGAATCTGTTTTTCGGGGATCCGTTATTCCCAACATTGGTATTAGAGCCCGGTTCACGTTTTCCCGACCTGTTTGATGGTTTTTTGATTGATTTTTCGCGAAAATTTTCGGCCGTACGGATCGGGGCGAGAAATCCTGACACCCGAGCGCTGTTCGACCATTTTTCTAAGTTTTCATAAGTTGAAATCGAATTCTGAACACATTAGGTGAAAGAGGTCGTCGAGGCGAGTCCGGCGACATGTCGTGCGTCGCCGGGCGACGCCGCACGCGCCCACACGCGCGGCCAGAAGGCGCTGTGCGTGGGCGCGACGCGCCCGGAAGCGTTGGCTCGCCTAGCGCGTGCGCCACACGCGCCGGTGGCATATCGGCACGTGGGCGCCGGCGGCCAGCGAACCGGCACGCGCCGGTCGGCCGCCGACGCGTCGACGGCGTCGCATGACGTCACCCAACGGTCAATAACCGCTGGGGTGACGTCATCGATGACGTCAGCAATGACGCCGGTTGGCCGGGCGGTCACCGGCCGGCGACCCGACCTGACCCGAACTGCGGACGCCCGGCACGCGCGCGGTACGTGCCGGCTGACGTCTGCGTGACGTCAGCCCGCGCACGAGGGCGGCACTGCGGGCGGTTCGGGCGATCGGCCCGACCGGCCCGACGGCCCGACCGGTCCAACCGGTCCGACGACCCGACCGTTGACCCGTTGACCGACCGTTGACCCGTTGACCGACCGTTCGTTGACCGTTGACCGACCGTTGACCCGAAAAAAAAAATAGAATTTGTTTATTTTTCAATTATGTTTGTGTGGGTTATAGGTAATCCATTTTTTATTCTGCATTTGTTGCATGAATCATGGAAAATTATGTATTTTCCATTTTGTTTATTATGGATTATAAGTGATCCATTTTAGTTGTGCATTTGTTGCAGGAATTATGATGTGTTATGCACGGATACCTGCAATCCCGAGAACGGACGAAGGAATAGCTAGACTGAAAAGGCTGATGAAAGAGTTAGCTAATTATCGGTGGCTTGATGGTGATTTAGTATCACACATGATCAAGGTCAATCAGATGATACAGGAAATAATCTGGAATGGTTATCTTATGCCGGATTTTGAGAAGGTGCCGGCTTTGATGAACACTCTTCCACCTGAATGGCAAGCAGTGTTAGATCGGCTATGGGAGGTCAACGTGGTCTCGGATTATAGGAGTCTAGTGGAAGCTTTTGTAAGAGAGTACTATAGGATTGAGTTGGCCAAAACTTCAACCCTTAGATTGAGCACCACATGGCGTAGAGTAAATGCGCATTGGTGGCGACATGAAAGCTCTCCAAAAGTTTTTCCATGGTTGGCAAATGTGCCTTCATTTTTTCTCAGATGTTTTGACTGATAGATTAGAAGGGACTTTCCCTATTTATTTCTTAGATTAGTTTGAGATTTTTCTGTGTGAATATCTCTTTCTATGTTGATATTTCTTTTTGGACATATTACTTAGTGTAATGAATTGTTGTATTAGTTGAAAGCATTATTATTTTATTGGATGTCAATTATCTGTTGCTTTCGTTAATTGCTGATTGTGGGTAGTTAGCTGTGGGTAGTTCATAGAAGTTTTTGTAACTTCATAGAATTTATTTTGCATAAGACAATTATATTAATAATAATTTTAAGTTAGGATTTTTGGAGGATGATTGGAAACGTAGTGACATTTTGATTCTGAAACCTTACTTGAAATTATTCATTGATATGATGGGTCTGTGCAAATAGGGATGCATAAATGATAGGCATTAATTATTCGTGCTTGTATGTCTAATGTGTTCAGATCGATGTTTTCAGCAACTAAGAATGTAATTGCTGATATGAACGGCAACAATTGTGAAATATTGAATATGAAGATTCAATATGTGCTGGAAAAGCAAGAAGCACTAGAAGCTCTTGACCATGTTATGGAAGATCTTGAGGATGCTGTGCGCCACCTTGAGCTGGTAGAGGACCGCTTAACAGCATGTGAGCTGAAAATAGATATTTGCAATGCTGGTTCTAGCTCAGAAAGGGCTTTGAGCTCTAAGCGCAAGCGTATTGATTTGTTCAATATGTGGGAATGCAAAGGATCAAGTCCTTATTGCAAGAGATCAAGAGTTAACCAACACAAGAGAGAAAAACGTCCTCAAGTGAAGAAAATGTCAAGGGTGAGGTGTTACAACTGTGACAAGAAGGGTTACTATGCTCGCGACTGTCGTGAGCCAAAGAAGATAAACACCTCTTGTACATTTGAGAACTTTGCTTTTGTATCAAGTTCTGCATTATTAGCTGAATCCAATCCTTTGTGGACTGTAGATTCATGAGCAACAGACCATGTAGCGAAGGATAAAGGATCCTTCGTGGAATTCTGACGATTACCAACTGGAACTAAGGGGATCTATGTAGGAAATAACTCCAGAGATGAAGTTAAAGGGATTGGCACATGCCAATTGAACATGTGTGGTGGATGCACCTTGTTCCTACATGATGTTCAATATGCTCCGGAGATTCATCGAAATTTAATGTCTGTTTTTAGTGTTGGTTAAGCTTGGTTTTAGTGTGAACTTCCGTAATAGCGGTGTAGATTTGTATTTGGATACAAACTACTATGGTTATGGTCACTTTCTAGATGGTTTTATTGTACTAAATGTTGATTGTGGTGATGTCAATATATGTTATTCCCTTGTTTCACGTCTTTTACTTCATATGATAATGATGTGAATGTGTGGCATGCTAGACTTGGTCATATTGGCCAATAATGTATG
The DNA here is from genome assembly GCA_016097595.1 of Eucalyptus pumila. Lineage (NCBI taxonomy): Eukaryota > Viridiplantae > Streptophyta > Magnoliopsida > Myrtales > Myrtaceae > Eucalyptus > Eucalyptus pumila. The sequence continues at coordinate 52,540,804 of CM027848.1, forward strand.
AATAGACTAGCCAAAGAGGGCTTGTTGGGTAACATTGAAAAAGTCGATTTGCCCATATGTGAGCATTGCCTAGTAGGGAAAACGACAAGGAAACCATTTGGAAAAGATAAAGAGCTGAATTTTCTCTGCATTTAATCCATTATGATGTCTGTGGTTCAATGAATGTGAGAGGAAGGCATGGGGCTGCTTATTTCATCACTTTTATAGATGATTATACTCGATTCGGATATGTCTATTTGATTTTTCATAAATCTGAAGCAATAAGTTGTTTCAAAAGGTTTATGAACTTGGTAGAAAATCAATTAGACAAGAAAATAAAAGCATTGAGATCCGATCGAGGTCGAGAATATTTATCTGATGAGTTCAGAAAATAATGTGATGAAAATGAATAGAAATACAGTTGTCTATTCCATATACTCCTCAACAAAATGGTGTTGCAGAGAGAAGAAACAGAACCCTACTGGAAATGGTTAGGTCCATGATGGCGCATGCTAACTTACATATCACTTTTTGGAGTGATGCGTTGTTAACTGCTGCCTATATACTTAACCGGGTGCCTTCTAAATCAGTTTGTTCCACTCCATATGAGTTATGGACAGGTAGAAAACCAGACTTAAGTTTTCTTAAGCCATGGGGTTGTGCTGCCTATACACATGAGTCCTCTCACAAATTTGGGAAATTGGGTCCTAGAGGAGGACATGTTTGGCTTAAGAGATTATTGGATCATTTAGGTATTATTGGAAGTGTTGCGGATTAATTGTTGGTTAATTATGATAGCCAAGCAGCAAAAGCGTACACCAAAGATCCAAAATATCATGGCAAGACCAAACTTATAGATACCAAGTACAATCTTGTCAAAGATATGATTGCACGAAAAGATGTGAACTTAGAGTACATACTACGCATAGAATGGTAGCAGATCCTATGACAAAGCCAATACCTAGAGATGTGTTTTGTGGCCATATGAAATCTCTAGGATTGCGTAGAGTCTGATGTACTAGATTGTAATTTCCCTAAGAGTTCACATTTGATGAATTTGTGTTTTCATCATTAATGCCTATGAATCTTTGTTTGATCTTTATGCATCTTAATGCTCAGTGCATTACTTCAAGTTAGGAAAGTATGTCGGACAGATATGAGATTAGCCCACTCACACGGGTAATTGCCTCTATTTATTGTGTGATAAATAGAGATGAGACTGTTTTTAAGCTTATTATCTAGGTGATAATCGAGAGCTCAAGCTTAAAATAAGTATGTCGCCTTAACTGAGTGTTAAGATGAGGACATAATACTTACTATGTCCGAAAGTAAAATACCCCACATATTTTACTTTATCGTCTATGATGCCGGATGTGAGTTCGATGAATTTTGTGAGTGAGTAGATACGTGAACTCAAGTTAGACATTGGGTATGTCTGAACTATCATCTGTACGGTATTGAAAGTGTAGACATACGCTCCATGGGAAATGAGTTAATACCGTAATACGTATTTCATACTACGTATGCATGAGATGACCAATAAGAGTGGCAAAAGTTTGATCTCAACTTTTTATGTCATGTGAGACTCTTGAGGAAAAGAGTTCCTCAATTTTTTAGTCCCCTCATGACTCTTACTTACTCTCAAGATTTCTATTTAGTGTTTGCTATCTTAGGATGTTGCCAATGGTCATGAGTTCGATTCGATCTAATGGGGCATTTCTAGAAAAGCAAGCTGAACTGAAATTGAGAGTTTTAAAGAAAGAGGAAGATCGAATTTGGAGAATCACATTGTAGTTTTTGTATTCACCGGTTAACCAATTATGACTGTCTTTGTGATAATCATAATTGTGAATACAATATATATATATATATATATATATATATATATATATATATATATCATTGTTTGAAAGAGATCAATAGAGATATAAATGTGATCAATCGATCTAGGGTACTGCATACTAAATCTACTTGGAGCGTGACGCCCATTATGAGCTGCTATATATTCCTAACAGATGTATAGCAACAAGCTCTCAAAGTATGCTGGTCGCACGGATTATTCACCGATATGAATGTTGAAGAGAGGTAAAGAGAATCCTGTTCGGCCCACCATGTGCGAGTGGGAGATGATGGTTTATATGTAATGGGCTCAAGGCCCGTCCGCCCATGCTGGGCCCAAAAAGCCCGGCCCACGGGAATACGGCCCGTGGATGGGGGAAGATATAAAAGGGAGGAGAGAGAGAGAGAGAAGACACCTCTTGGATAATTAATGTACGTCTTCTCCTCTCCCGCGCGCTCTCTCTCCAAAGAAAAACAGTGAAGCATACGGCACGTTTTTCTTCTCATCGAGGCTTAATCGGATCGAACAGGGCCAAATCTCTTCCTCTTATCGGCATTGGTGTCTAATCTGTGGCTAACAAGGTACGCTCGAATCCGTGGTGTGCTTTACGATCGGTGATACGTGTTTTTTCCCGGGCTTCGTCTTCCGCATTGATTTAGGGGTTAGATTTAGTGTCGAATCTATTTTTCGGGGATCCGTTATTCCCAACAAATTATTTGATAGAACGCTGCTGAAATCACTTCAAGTCGCCACAAATGGGTGATAGCTAGCGGCACCCCGTTGCAATATATCATGTTACCAGGTTGATAAATGAACGCAAAAAGCTCTTGCCAATACTTTAATACCATCTCTTCTTCAATGACATGTCTATGTTCTGATATTGAAACAGTAACAAGGTCTTCAGCCAGTGAAAGCGAGTGAAGTCATCTTCATATTGAAATGGTACAGTTTGAAAGGTGGCAAGATTTTCCTGAGCAACATCTTTATAGCATTTATCACAGTAGATCCTCGATTAGTTGCCAATGCTAGATCAATAGCAGACTAAATTACTTGAGCTAAAGTGAAAATAGTTATGTCCTGTCATGCATCATATCTTGAGTTAAATCTCTTGGATTTCGATTAAAATGGCTTATTGACTCCCCTGAATAACCTAACAGGCTTGCTGAGAAGGAGAGTGGAAGCAGCTGGAGGAAGGGTCATAGACTGGAATGGATCCCGTGTCCTAGGCGTGCTTGCTACATTGAGGTCAATGGGTATGTGGGACTGAACTTGATGATGAAGATCAAATTAGTGAGCGAACTTCTAAAATTCTTGCCGCGCATCATGCCAACTCCTTGGACTGGATACGTGGAGGATCAAAGGGGGATAGAAGGCGTGGCAAAGGCTCTGGTAGGAAGTGTGGTCTTTTGGGAAATAACTTCACAGTTGCATTGATGGTGCAACTACGGGATCCTTTGCGGAATTATGAACCGGTCGGTGCACCAATGCTTACGCTAATTCAGGTCGAGAGAGTGTTTGTTCCACCAAAGCCAAGGATTTACCTCAAGGTTTCTGAAGTAAAATATGAGGATGAAGAGGATGAGTCAGCCGAGTCCATAAAGAAGGAAGAAATTAAGGAGGGGACAGAAGAAAAAAATCTGAGGTGGAAGAAATTCCCCAGTATAAGATTTCTGAAGTCCATGTTGCAGGTCTCAAGACTGATCCTGGGAAGAGAAAGGTCTGGGGAAGTTCAAACCAGCAACAATCTGGTTCCCATTGGTTGCTCGCTAATGGAATGGGGAAGAGCAATAAGCATCCGTTCCTGAAGTCAAAGACTGCTTCTTCTAAATCTACTGCCCCAGCAACAACTAAGGCACAGCCTGGTGACACACTGTGGAGCATCTCATCCCGTGTTCATGGAACTGGTGCTAAATGGAAGGAATTGGCAGCTCTTAACCCACACATATGCAATCCCAAAATTATTCTCCCAAATGAAACCGTCAGGTTGTGTTAAGTTGGGGTTGTGAAACAGATCTTCTTGAAAGAGGCTAGGTTTGCCAAGCTGGGTTGAGTGAAGTTTATGAGCTACATTAGTTGTGGGCTTGCTGATCGAAACCACACATTGTGGTTGTCTAAGAAAGATGAAAGTGCTGGCTCCTGCCTTTGAGAACTCTCTTACCTTCCCAATTGTTATGGACTGATTATCACTAGTCTAAGGTACAAAAGATCTGTCTATGCAATTGTTTTCATCTCTCTCTTCTTCCATCCCCTGTAATCAGTTTGCATATGAACAGTAATTTTTTGTGTTTTGTTTGGGATGATACGCTACCAATCCTTTGTCTTGTGATTAGGAACAACAGATTGGTCCATGAGATTTAGGTTCCATTTTTACCTTGTCCCTCCTCTACTTGTCTATATAAAGAAGAAAAGATCGTTTGGCAAGAAGTTATAATATCAGAGCTTGAATGTTGTTTTAGAAGAATCACACGTTCTGGTATGTGAACATTACACATGAAACTAGCGATGCTTTGATTCCGACCTTTGAGGGAGGATCAGCTTGTACGGCCTGCGAATAATAATGGAGTGTTTTCTGTGAAATTTGTGTATCTCTTCCTTAAAATTAGGCAGGAAAGATTGTGTGAGAAGTTCGTGTAAATGGTGTGACTGCATCATGGTTTGGTGCCATGGGGTTGAAATTGATCAGCCAGAGAGGCTCACTAGCTTTGATCAGATGGCTTTTGGACATCTACCAGCAATGGAGAAGAATATGAAGTATAAAAGAAGTGTCGATGCTTTTGAGGTAGATGGGTTCGGTTGTTTGGTGTAATTGGAAAGAAAGAGGTGAAGCTGTGCGGGACAAATCATAGAATGGCTCAACCTAAGCTAGTAAGTATCAGGTCAGACTGAGATTAGATCCTTGAAGGAAGATTTGTCTGACCATTCGGAGGATAAAAAACAAGAAAACTCCCAATGTTGCTTTTGCCTACTAATTCCCGGCATACATAGGAGTAGATCAGATTACTTTGTGGCCAGGCCTTCCCAGTCTCTTTGGAAAGATTTGGCTATTCCGGCAAGACATCTGTGATGAGGAGAACTTGAGAATAATGCGAGATGGACTCTGCGATTGGTTTAGTAGTCTCATTAAATCGTTTGCACAACTAGCAGTACTCAGAATGATCTTATGACATAGGGATTGAGTTAGAAAGAACACAGGCATCAAGACTATGCAGTAATCCTTTGTCCCACCAGATGAATACACTAGATCTTGATATTGCCCCTAGATCTGTACCAACTCATACACACTGATATCCACTTCTTGAGCTTTTGCGGATCTTTCACATTCTGGAGGACGATTGCAAGGAATCGAACGGTGTGAACTAGAAAAACAATGTTTACAATGGCAGACCAAACAGTCAAGTAGCGCCTAATCACCATGATCGTCCCCCAATCTGCAGAGTACCAAACCTCTGTGGTCGGGCTCCCATCTTTAGGTTCCCTCTGTACGAACGAGATGCCTGTCATGGAATAGACGTAAGTCAGTCCCATGAAAGTGATGGTCATCCACATTGTGGCCGTCAGAATCCACATCAGAACCTTCTTCCCCAAGGGCAAGCCACTCATGAGCAAGAAGAACGTGCTAAGGGATGCAAGAAAAGAGACGGTGTTGCATGTCCAAAAAAATGGGGAAGCCTCTGGATTGTTTGCAGCCATTATCGATGTTCCCGCGTAGTAATAGATGGTGCCGTTTTGGTATTTCTGATCGTCATTCCACAAGCCGTCGGGAGGGCTAAGGCTGGCTTGGTATTATCTGTCGTGACGTGAAAAGAAGTTTTAAAATTGCAAATGAAGAAATAATGTTTCACCTATATTTGAAAATACGAAGATCGTCGAGTCAAAGTTAGTCATTTCAACAAATACACAAATTCAGTTGATGGCTTTTCCTATATTTATTGAAAAAGAACAAGAATATTGTGGCAAGCTCTCTACAGAAATAGAGGTCATGGATTAAATTATGAAAAAACTAGGTGTACGAATATACACATATATGAGAAAAAAAATGAAGATATTTCAAAATTTGAACTTCTTTTTATAAAATGTTGCTATTGTTGTTAGAAAGAAAATCAAAATCTAATAACTAAATGTGTGGAAAATAAAACACTCTTACTTGTATATGTATTTGTCCATGATACAATATATATCTAACGAGTAGTTGAGACTATTTGGAGAAGAGAAAAGATTGAGTTGCTTAAAAATCCTCTTTACTTTATGTATTAACACACATATTTAAAGAAATCACCCAACTGCTTCACATTTATATTTCTAAATTACCATTAATTTCTTAAATAATCATCCACTCGTTTCATCTCTTCTCAATATTAGATTTCTTATATTACCCTCAGTTTTTTTTTTTTTAATAATAAGCCATCTATTAATATAACTGCTCACCTTCTTTCAGTACATAACAATTTAATTATGAGCACACGTACTACATGTGTAGAAAACATTTTTGAGAAAGCATAATTATTTATTTTAAGCGATATAAGTGATTAGTTCTAGGAAAAAAAACATTTTCCGAATCATCCATGTTTTATGAAACAAATAGAGTTTAAATTAACGAGCTGTGAGCTATGATGTTAATTGCAATAGCATGACTAATCCGATCTAACTTATCAGCAAATGCTACTCCAAGACATCTAGTTAAAGCATTACCATAAGAGAATTACGCTTCTTCATGATCTATTTCTCGTGTTTATCTTCCTTTTGCTTCCTAATTTCACCCGAGAAAGACGGTGGTGGAACCGCCTCACCCGGAGGAGGTGCTATAGATATGATGTCAACTTCAACAGTTGAATTCTTCTCATTTGTGTTATCAACAACTGCGTGGTGAGTTGTTAACGCAGAAAATCTTACGGCTCGCAAAGCTCTAGCGTGTGCTAACAGTTCTCTCAATTCAATGACTTTGAAATCCTTTGGAAAATGTTCCACTATATTCAGAGCAGAGAATCCATTTATGTTCACTGTGTTCACATCCACTTCACTTCTTTGAAGCAGATATTTCACTGTTTATACAAAAAGATGGGCTTCTTATATATTATAAAAGAAACAAGAAACAAAGATATTTTCTATAAGTTTCTTTAATCGATATATCCACTGAAGTTTGAATGTAAAAACCTTGAGTCTACAGAAAAAAGATTATGAGCCAAATTTTATCTTCACAAAATGTTCAAATGGAATGCGATGTTTGATGTCATTGCAATTTCGAAGCAATTCAAAGCAAAAAGGATTACCTCAATTTGCTTGTTTGTAGCGGCCAAATGCAAAATGGTATTACCCTCATCATCTTGAGCATTCACCAAATCCCCATTTGTCACCATCTCCACTAGAACTTTTAGAGTCTCCAAACAATTATGCTTCACTCCCAGATGGAGAGCCGTTTCGCCGTGGCTCAACCTGTGCTCGGCCGCCTCCGGTCTCACCTTGACCAGCTCTATCACGATGTTAATTTGGCCCTTCATCATGGCCAGATGAAGTGCAGTCCTCCCATCTTTGTCATGGACAAGGCATGCAAGGGGGTTTGATTGTAACAATTCCCTCACTATTTCTACGTATCCATTCGTAGACACCAAGTGAAGAGGCGTACGTCCCTGCGAAAGAAAGGTACTTAGCTAGGGGCATTCTTATTGAGGGAGATGTTCACATTATATATTATATATTGTATTATATATTTTATATATATGTCAGACCGAGTTACTCAAATTCACCGTTGTCTGTAAGATTTTTCAAATTGAATTAACCTGGAAATCTATGACTTGATATCTATATGAATTTTGTTAATTTCCGTCATATATGATGGGTTTGATTTCTCACATATCATGGAAACAGGAAAACAAAATGCGATAGTACATGTACAAAATCTTATTTGACAAGCAAGATTGTCTGATCTATGTAGAGATATTCCATCGAACTATAGTCAATAAATTATCTAGAGCTTGCAAAAACCAAATCAAAACAGTTGCTGTTCCATCGATTATTTGGTTCACGAGGATGATTGGGTGCAATTTGATTTGACAAAAGGATATCAAACAAACACAACTAAGGTTTTCGCTTTGACATACCTGCGAGTCCAACTTCATGGCCAAATCCTTTTTATGAGCCAAAAGAGCTTTGGCAAAGTGTACATGACCGAGCATGCAGGCCACATGCAACGGTGTCTCGTCAAAGCTTCTGTTGGAAAAATCTTCTTGAAGTATTTTGAAGCTGACAAAACGTTTCCATCAATCTAGTCGAAGGCTTGCAAGACTCTACGCTATTTAAAGTCCGAAGACCTCCGGACGCGGACTCAAGACTCAAAGTCTATCCTCATTGACAGTCTTTAATCCGTTGAAGAAAGGTTATCCAGAACTGGATGTTTCGTTAAGGATTTAACCTTATCAACTGGAGAAAATCTCGTGGAAAAGACATAACGGAGTCTTTTGATTGATCGAAGATTGACTCGATAATTGAAAGATCCGGTGATTGACTAAGTATTATTGGAAGGTTCTACTTATGGAAACCAAGATCATGATTGTATGGGCGAACATGATTGATGGGCTATCTACACGTTCCTTTAATAGCTCGAATAATCTTCCTAATTGATTTCGTCCAACGGGTAGATTGGAGGAATTCCTTTGGTAAGTGCCAACGGGTATGATGGCATAAAGGAGTATATAAGGAAGATGTTCTAAGGTATTGAAAAGCGTGCAATAGAAGAATTCCAAAGTCTGAAGCTCCTTTTTGTTTAGACAATTCCTTTGAGCGAATACTTGTATACAAAAGAGAGTCTATATTTGTGAGAAATCTTGAGGAGGTGTGGTAGAATATCTACACTGTGGAATCAAGTCAAAGCTGTGTTGTAACATCTCTTTGTTCATAGTGGAATCCAGCCAATAGGCTGTCAGTGAAGAAGAGTGGACGTAGGCTTGAAATAAGCCGAACCACTATACATCGCGTGTTCAATTTTCTCTTCTCTCAATCTTAATTTGATTACCGCCTGTCTCAAATCTATTAATTGTCGAGTGTTGTGCAATTATTAAGAAAAATCCTTTATATACCTATTCACCCCCCTCTAGGTACTTATACTAGCTATCTCAATTGGTATCAGAGCCTGTGTACTCACTTTATTTGAAGTGTTTTACTTGAGTAAAAGATCCATGGCTAGTATGCTAGCACCGGGGCGATGGAAGGGCAAAGCAATACGAGACCTCCCTACTTTGATGGAAAGGATTACAACATCACGGAAGAACAAGATGAAAGCTTTCCTACGATCAAAGGATCCTTTGGAATGGGACGTTGTAGAAAAAGGAATTACTCCTACGGCTGCATCGGTCTACGAAAGAGGGAAAGAAACTGTTGAGACCCAGCGGAATGACTCAGGAAGAGATAATCAAGAGACAAACACTCGATGCAAAAGCAATTTACTCTTTATATTGTGCTTTGTCACCAACTGAATATAACAGAATATCTTCTTGTGTTACAGCAAAAGAAGTTTGGGACAGATTACATATCACCTATGAAGGAACAGATCGAGTGAAGGAAACCAGAATTAACATTCTCCTCGGTCAATATGAAGCCTTCAAAATGAAACCAGGAGAATCTATAACTGACATGTTTAGTCGTTTTACAGATATCGTCAATGGTCTTGCGAATCAAGGACAAAAAATTTCTGATCCCATGAAGGTAAACAAGCTACTGCGTGGACTCTCCAAGGATTGGAATCACATAAAGACTTCAATAAGAGAGACGCAGAGAATTATGCCACTATTATCGTCGACGAGCTGATTGGAACTCTTGAGTCTTATGAAGTGGAACGAATTAATGAAGATGAAGATCCAAAAGGTAAGAAATCCATTGCATTAAAATCAAATGATGATTTTGATGATGCAGATTCTGAAGATGATTTGGACGATGAGGAGCTTGCTCTCATGATAAGAAGGTTCAGAAAACTGAATAGAAAAGGAAGGAGGTTCAACTCAAAGAGGCAAAGTTTTCAAAGACAAGCAGACCAAGTCTCGTTGATGATGAGAACCAAACAAAGATGTAGTTTGCTTTGAATGTAAGAAAAAGGGACACATCGACCAACTGTCCTCTTCGAAGAAGAAAAGAGGAAAAACAGAGAAGTTTCGAAAAGCCCTCAAAGCCGAAACCTGAAGTGATATAGAGTGTGAAGAAAGTGATAATGAATATGCCAACCTATGTCTAATGGCACAATCAGACTCTGACTTAGATTCTGGATCAGACTCAGACAGTGAATTTGAGGCAAGTAATTTTAAAATTCCTGTCAAAGTTTCTAAATATATTGATGAACTGTGTTTTAGTCTTAAGACTTCTCTCAAAAGAATTTCCGAACTTAAAAAGGAAAACTCAGCTCTAAAACAAAAGGAAAATGTTTTAGTAGAAAAAGTTAAAAGTCTAGACTTAAATGTTTCCACCCTTAAAGAAAATGAAGATAGTCTTTTGAAAGATAATGCTCTTTTGAAAACTGACTTATCAAATATTTCAAAGAAATTTTCAATAGGGTCCGAAAAGCTTGAAAAAATTCTTTCAGTTCAAAGACCTTACTTCAATAAGTCCGGTCTCGGTATGACAGCAGAAACAATTCCCTTGATTGATTTTCCTAAAGTAAAAGAAAGAATTAAGACAAGACCCTCGAGAGAGGCTTACAAAAATCATTTCAAGAAAGTTTTTGTAAAGTTTGTAGGTCGAAATGCACTCGGTGTTCAAAGTGTAACAGTCCGGATCACTTTGAAAAAGAGTGTCCTATGGTTTGGAAACCAGTTAAGAAAGTATGGGTTAATACTGCTTATCTTACTAACACAAAAGGACCCAAGAAAATTTGGGTACCAAAGAAAGCTTGAGACTCTATTTTAAATGCAGGTCTCCGTTAAGAAAAAGGTAAAGTGGTATCTTGACAGTGGATGCTCAAGACACATGACGGGAGACTCAAATAGCTTCATTAAGCTTGTTCAAGTAAATGGAGGAAAAGTTTCATTTGGAGGAAACAACAAAGGAAGTATTGTGGGATTTGGAACTGTAAAGATTGGGAACCTCACAATAAGCAATGTTTCTTTAGTTGAAGGGCTCAATTACAATCTGCTAAGTATCGGTCAGCTTTGTGATGCCGGTTTTAGAATCAACTTTCAAGAGGGTATTTGTTCAGGAACCAGCAAAGACACTACTCAGTCATTCATGGGTCGAAGACATGGAAATATCTACCTCTTGGACGTGAAACCAGATGAATCGCAATGTCTAATCTCAATACAAGACGAAGCGAACTTATGGCACAAAAAGCTTGGGCATATCAACATGAAGCAGATAGCCAAAATCTCAAGCAAAGAAGCTTGTTCGTGGTCTACCCATTTTATCATACCAAAAGTCTGATCTATGTACACCATGTATATTGGGAAAACAGGTAAGAAATTCCTTTAAACCAATAAATCAAGTTTCCACTAACCGTGAACTGCAGCTCTTGCATATGGATCTCTTCGGACTAACAAGAACGCAAAGCATTGGAGGTAAGAAATACTACCTAGTAATTGTGGATGATTACTCAAGATTTACTTGGGTATATTTCTTAGCAAGTAAGTCTGAAACTTTCTCTTACTTTGAAAAATTTGCTAAGAAGGTTCAAAATGAAAAGAGGTATGTCATTTCAAGTATAAAAACAGATCATGGAGGTGAATTTGAAAATCAAGATTTTACAAAATTTTGTGATGAATCTGGCTTTAAGCATGTGTTCTCCTCTCCATATACTCCTCAGCAAAATGGAGTTGTGGAAAGAAAGAATAGATCTCTTCAAGAAATGGCTAGAACTCTTTTAATTGAAAGTAAGATTTCTTCACGTTTTTGGGCTGAAGCTGTTTCAACAGCATTCTATATCATCAATAGAGTCTTCTTAAGACCTATTCTAGAGAAAACCCCTTATGAGTTATTCAAAGGTAAGAAGCCTATTGTTTCATACTTTCATGTGTTCGGTTGCAAATGCTTTATTCTGAAAAATGCAAAAGATCGAGTTGGTAAATTTGAAGAAAGGTCAGATGAAGGAATCTTCCTTGGATATTCTACATCAAGTAAATCCTACAGAGTCTATAACAAGAAGAGCTAGTCTGTGGAGGAGTCAATGAATGTCAAATTTCAAGACTCTACGTAAAAAATGAATCAGTCGAGACTCATCATGAAGAGTCTAAACATGCTCCAGATCCTCCAAAGCTTACAACTCAAGAAGCATCTCAGACTCTGGTAGACCAGCATCAAGCTGTTCGTGAAGATTCAAATAAAGAAAGAGATCATCAATCAGACAAATCAACCAGTAACCGGAAGCATAAGTCCAGTCATCCCAAAGATCTCATTATCGGCGAAATTAATGAAGGAATTCGCACAGATCCAAAAGAGAAGAGTCTAGTGCCGTGGCTCTTATTTCGAAATAGAACCCAAGAGCATAGAAGAAGCTTTATCCGATGAAAGCTGGATTGAAGCTATGCAAGAAGAACTCGAGACAATTCAAAATTAATGATGTCTCGGGAATTAACTCCAAAACCGAAAGGTAAATCAGTTGTTGGAGCTAAATGGGTTTTCAGAAACAAGATGGACGAGAAAGGTAAAGTCGTAAGAAACAAAGCAAGACTCGTGGCCAAGGGATACACACAAGAAGAAGGGATCGACTATGACGAGACTTATGCACCGGTAGCAAGGTTAGAAGCAATTCGTTTATTACTTGCATTTGCTTGTCATAAAAATTTCAGGTTATTTCAAATGGACGTCAAAAGTGCTTTCCTAAATGGATTCATCCATGAGGAAGTCTATGTGGAACAACCACCAGGGTTTGAAGACCCGAAGAAACCAGACTCAGTATTCAGACTCAAAAAGGCCTTATATGGCTTAAAGCAAGCACCTCGAGCCTGGTATGACATATTAAGTAAATTTTTAATTCAAAATGGATTTGTTAAAGGTAAAGTGGACACTACTCTTTTTATTAAAAGAGAAAGCAAAAGTTTTATGCTTGTTCAAATATATGTCGATGATATCATCTTTGGATCCTCTAATGAAAGTCTGTGCAAGAAATTTTCTAAGACTATGCAGGATGAATTTGAAATGAGCATGATGGGTGAGTTAACCTTCTTTCTTGGACTTCAAATAAAACAATTGGAGGAAGGAACGTTTATTCATCAAGAAAAGTATGCAAATGATCTTGTCAAAAAGTTCGGTCTGGAAAATTGCAAAAAGACCGACATACCAATGTCAAGTTCCTTGAAGATAGACAAAGATGAAGAAGGAAAGAAAGTCGATCAAAAGCTGTACGAAGCGTCATTGGTTCACTTCTTTATCTTTCTGCTTCTAGACCTGACATTTTGTTGAGTATTTGTATCTGTGCTAGGTTTCAATCAGATTCTAAAGAATCTTATCTCAGTGCTGCAAAACGTATTATTAAATACGTTGCTTCATCTTCAAGCATTGGTCTTTGGTACCCTAAGAAGGGAGACTTTGATCTTCTAGGATATTCAGACGCAGATCTGGCCGGTTGTAGAGTTGATAGGAAAAGCACTTCGGGAACTTGCCAGTTGCTTGGAAGTAGAGCAGTGTTCTTGGTTTTCAAGGAAACAAAGCACCGTAGCTCTTTCAACAAAAGCGAGAGTATGTAGCTCTTGGAAGTTGCTGTTCGCAAATTCTATGGATAAAACAACAGCTAAGAGACTTTGAAATTGAAGACTCATGCACGGAGATTAATTGCGACAACACCAGCGCTATCAACCTCACCAAAAATCCAATTCTCCACTCAAGAGCAAAGCATATAGAGATTCGACATCACTTTATTAGAGACCATGTTCAAAATGGAGATGTTTCAATTCAATTTGTTGACTCAAAGAAACAACTAGCGGACATATTCACAAAGCCTTTGGAGAAAAATCAATTTGAATCTATCCGTTCCAGACTCAACATTTTGAGGTATGAGGAAATCAAAGTCTAAAGACTTTCAAACTCAGACATACAAGACTTTATTTGCAAGATAGTCTTGGTACGACCGTCAGACTATAAGTCTTTCTCTCTCTAATCCTATCTTGAAAAGGTACGATCGTCAGACTGTGTTTAAATTGTTGCTATATTTAATCGACGTAATTATTGTATCGTTTCATTTTCAAAAAGAAAGAATTTTTGAAATGGCTATTTTTGCGGAAAAAGACAGTTATTTTGAAAAGGCATCTTTTTATTTCCTTTGTGACGGTTCGTTTATCTCTTTTTAACCGATCGTGCACTGTTGATTCCTCTTCACTTTACTCTCAAAAACCCTAGAAAGCATCGATCCTCCATTCCCGTTTGTCTTCTTTGTTTAATCTACAAAAAGTTGTCATCTTTCTTGGGAAAGTCAAGCAAGGAATCTTCAAAAACTGAGAAAGATGTCATCCTCAAGAAAATCTTCGAGAATCGCAAGCGGGGACCACGGAGAATGAGTGAGGGGCCTACGCACTTCGATCTTATGAAGAGGAAGTGTTCCGAACAGCAACCGAGCCCACAACATTCTCGCAGTGTCTTTCTCCTCCAACTAGTCCTCAAGGCGTTGATCATCAACAAGGAAGAAATCATCGAGGAAGCGAGATCCCGTAAGAGTTCAAAAGCCCGCTTATATTTACAAGCTATATCGTGCCTTAAAAGGAATTCGTACTCCTTTGAACTATGTTGATGATTTTCTTAAAGACAAAGGATATGGGAACGAATATATCTTTTCGCGAAAAATGGAAAGTATGGGAATTGCTCGTAGAGGGGTGGCTGAGGAAACCCTTGCAAATATCCCAAGTGATCCTCGTGACTGGGGGCCGAATCCTGTAGATGGGAATGATGATGACAAACTGTACAGTCAATTTCAACCAAAAATTTGTGTTGCGATTGAAAAACAAGGAAAAAGGGGAGATTTGTTCAGATCAAAGGAACAAAAGGATCTGTACTCGAAATTGCTGAAGCGTGGGGTAATAAACCCTAGAAGTGTGGATTTTGATTTTTGGATGCGTGAATGTGAACTTGAGGGAAAAGTTCGGTTATCTTCAACTTGAAAAGTTCTCGCTCGACACTACATAGGCCTATGCTTTGAATTAATCGCATATTTCTATTCAAATCTTAGTTTCTTGGATGCAAACAGATTTTCTTTCAGCGTTAAAGACCAAGACTATGTTGTGGATATGAATATGCTGGTAGATGTGTTAGGAGTTGAAAGAGGAAGATATCAACCGATCAAAGTTTCCATTGCTCGGGCCACACTGGAACTGGTGAAGGACAGGAGAACAGAGGAGAAGATCACCTACTTAAGGATGAGTGCATTCAACATCTTGCTTCACAAGATAGTAATCAATTGCCTCCGACCAAAATCAACTTCCAAGACTGATGTTTCAAGTTCAGAGGCAAAGCTGATGTATGCCATCCTCTCTGGGAAAAGGTTTTCTCTCCCTCACACTGTGATGTTTCACATGTATAGAGCAATGATGAAGGAGAGGTCAACTCCCTTACCCAAGCCTTGTTACAAAGTTATTCGACATCGAATATTCAGCCTCCGCAAATCTTTTGTGTTCGACCATGCGATCATATGGTGGTAGGACTGAAAATGGTAACCAAAATGCGTACGAAGGAACCGAGCAAGGAGTTGGAAAAATTCAAGGAGAAGACTCGCCAAATCTCATCAACACTCTTCTGCAACTAAAAGAAAAGGGAAGGAGCCCATGGTTGCTCCATCCAAGAGAAGAAGAGCTCTCCTCGTTGAGGATGAAGATGATGAGGACGACATCACCATCTCTACAATGGTTTTGAAAAATTTAAGTCGTCCTGTTCCACAGAAAGAATCGGAACAAATGACGAAAGAAGCAGAGGAGAAGGAAGCAGAGGAGAAGGAAGTAGAGGAGAAGGAAGAAGAAGAAAGAGAAGCTGAAAAAGAAGCAGAGGAGGAAAGACCTGAAGAAGAAAGAAAAGAAGAAGGAGAACCTGAGGAACTCTCCTCTCCGCCTGTAGGCATGGAAACAGGGGGAGATCAAGAGAAAGGAGGGAAGTCTTCATATCCTGATGCAAGTGAAGGAGTCAGTCGCTCACCTGCAGACCCAGAGGATGTTTATGCCTCTCAGTTTCTAGAAGAAGGTCATGAAGTTTCATCGCCAAACCTGCGAGATTATACTGATGTACCATCGTCTGCATTTACTCCATCAGATCGGGCAGAAGCAAGTACTCAGACTGATAATACAGCAGATTTTCGCAGAATCATGGATATTCTCTTGGAGATGCGAGGTCAAATTTATGCCTTGGGATGCGAGGTTCAAAACTTGCAGAATGCGGGTCAAGTTTCTTCATGTTCATTGAATGATAAGATCCAAGCCCTCTCTGTTCAGATTCAGGCCAATGCCAAGGGTGAGGAGATTGCACAACTGAAGGAAGACTTGAAAAGGCTGGAAGGCATCGTTCAGTCTATGGAAGATTTCCAGCTTGTCCGCGTTCCCAAGCAATCTTGACTTCATCTCAACCTTTTTAATGCTGACAAAAAGGGGGAGAGATGCAAGATTTGAACAAACTTTCAATTATTAATTTTTTAAACTTTTTAATCTATGGTTTGTTGGATTGTTGGATTGTTTTGTTTGACTTTGTTGACTTTGTGTCTCGGATGAGAACCGAACTAGACTTGGACTTGATCGCTTTCTATTAACTACTATTGATATCTTATGGATGGCTTTATCGTATACTAAACTAACCTATTTTCTGTGGTTGCAGATTCTAGTGTTATTCATTTAGCCATTTATCTCTATAAGATATGCATATGTGTTTGAGAAATGTTTTGCAGGTCAAAGTTATCCAAATCTGCAGGAAAGTTTTGTCACCATCAAAAAGGGGAGATTGTTGGAAAAATCTTCTTGAAGTGTTTTGAAGCTGATAAAACGTTTCCATCAGTCTAGTCTGAAGGCTTGCAGACTCTGCTATTTAAAGTCTGAAGACCTCCGGACGCCGGACTCAAGACTCAAAGTCTATCCTCATTGACAATCTTTAATCCGTTGAAGAAAGGTTATCCGGAATCTGGATGTTTCGTTAAGGATTTAACCTTATCAACTAGAGAAGATCTCGTGGCTGGAAAAGACATAACGGAGTCTTTTGATTGATCGAAGATTGTCTCGATAATTGAAAGATCCGGTGATTGACTAAGTATTATTGGAAGGTTCTACTTATGGAAACCGAGATCCCGATTGTATGGGCGAACAGATTGATGGGCTATCTACACGTTCCTTTAATAGCTCGGATAATCTTCCTAATTGATTCCGTCCAACGGGTAGATTGGAGGAATTCCTTTGGTAAGTGCCAACGGGTATGGTGGCATAAAGGAGTATATAAGGAAGATGTTCTAAGGTATTGAGAAGCGTGCAATAGAAGAATTCCAAAGTCTGAAGCTCCTTTTTGTTTAGACAATTCCTTTGAGCGAATACTTGTATACAAAAGAGAGTCTATATTTGTGAGAAATCTTGAGGAGGTGTGGTAGAATATCTACATTGTGGAATCAAGTCAAAGCTGTGCTGTAACATCTCTTTGTTCATAGTGGAATCCAGCCAATAGGCTGTCAGTGAAGAAGAGTGGACGTAGGCTTGAAATAAGCCGAACCACTATACATCGCGTGTTCAATTTTCTCTTCTCTCAATCTTAATTTGATTGCCGCCTGTCTCAAATCTATTAACTGTCGAGTGTTGTGCAATTATTAAGAAAAATCCTTTATATACCTATTCACCCCCCTCTAGGTACTTATACTAGCTATCTCACTTTCAAATGCTATGGAAGCTTGTTGATGTGATGGCAGAGACAGCGACCTTCTTCTCGGGCTTGCAATCGATGGCATTGTTCCTAGCTTGTGGGTGAACTCAAAATCGCTCGGGTTAATCACTTTAAGTGATTCTGCTCCTCTCGTGAGGTACACGATCTCTCTTTTTCTTTCACTAGACTTCTCTTGGAGTTGGAATGTCAAAGGCTGAGATTGTTAACTATTATAAGATGCTAAAACATGAGTCTTATGTAAGCATTTACATATTGGCAAGAGCAAAGCGGTGATACAAACGTGGGGATAAGTACACTAAAAATCTCAAAAGTTATGTACGATGCTTATTTTAGTACCATTTTTTTTTTTGGGGATTACTTAAGTGTCACTTTCTAAAAAAGACGATCATTTAAGTGCTAACTCCAGTTTGGATCATTGGAAATCCGACATGGTCATATTTTATTAATTTTTTTGTCTTACGTGGTTCGCTAGTGTGCCTAGTCAGTAAATAACCCTCAAATGACATCTTCAAAAGGTTGTAAATACTGATAATTTAAGTGCCAAATTTTGTTTAAAATGATTATTTGAGTGTAAAAAATTATTAAAAATAATCACTTCAGTGTTAAACATGTCACATAGAAATGCCATGTCAACCAGGGTTTTTTTTTTACCACTAAAATTGAATGTGATGTACTTGCTTTAAGAATGATGAGAACAACGAAATTGTTAATGTGATATATTGTTATTTGATGCTGTCCATACATTGCTTATCAAAGATATACTCTTCTAATTGTTGGAAGGCACAATGAAAGTATGATATTTTTACTAATGGAGATCACCAAGGGAAAGCTTGTGATTAAGCGTGGGAAGCTTGTGATTAAGCGTGGGAGTGTGCTAATGTTTCATCCAGGGGTGGGCGCAATGCTCCAACTTTTCTATTGTAATTTAGTTAGAGCATTGAACTTTAAATAAAATGAAGTTGAAAGAACTGGGCAACCACGAAGCCAATGATGTCAAAACCAATGTACATATATGTTAAGCATGACTAATACTGTAAATAAGAGAAGTGTTAAAAAAGTCATAAATCTTTTGTATTTGTATCAATTTAGTCATAAACCATTTTACTTAGTGCAAATTCAGTAATTTCTAGTCAATTTTGGCCAGATTTTGCTGACTAGACATCGGTCAGCTGACGTGGCCCAACCAGTGCTGACGTAGACAACTTTAATAATATTTTAATATTTTTTTATTCTTTTTCTTTTTCTTCTTCTCCCCCTTCCTCCAGCCGGTCACCAACCACCTCTCTAGTGGCTTTTGAAAAAGAAGAAAAATCTTTTGATTTATACCTGGCCAAACCTATTGATGGTTGAGGTGAATCAACATGTTCTTCTTGAATACGCTGATTTAGCCTCAACCTTGCCGGCCGTCACCTCTACCTAGTCATTGACTGGCGACTAGTTGGAGGAAGGAAAAATAAATAAAGAAAATAATAAAAATTAAAATATTGTTAAAAGTTGTCAACATCAGCTCCGATCGGCTATATCGTCGATCGACATTTAGTTAGCAAAATCTAGCCAAAATTGATTGAAAATGACTGAATTGGCACAAAGTAAAAATGTTTAGGATTAAATTGACACTAGAAAAGAGTCTAGGACTAAATTGGTACAAATATAAAAAATTTATGACTTTTTTAACACTTCTCCCTAGTGTAAACCTTTAGGAAATTGCCGCTGCATCTTCAATGGAATGCGAGGACTGCGCAATGCCACCTAACCTCAAATGAGGTTTCACACGTTATGTAGAGCTTGCCTTTTGTGGTGGCGCGAGATTGATTTATTGACTGCTTTTTCTTTCTTGTCTTCCGCACTCCCGCCCATCTTCAATAACTTGAACTCGCCAAAGCGATGCCTGCACCGATGGGAAAGGATCCGCTTGCTCTTTATTTGCACGGATTAATGGTTTGGATGAATATGACATCAAATGGAAACACTAATAAGATGATAGGGGATCTCATCCTTACACCGATGTTGATATTATGGGTACCGTTTGGACACTAATCCTTTACATATTCAAATTTCAGGTCGATGGCATGTCATGTTATTGTCCAACACATTTAGCTAAAGATTAGAAGGCACTAAGGGAATGTAGAATCCATCTACATACTTTCATAGGCACAAAAAATGTTCATCCCCTGATAAGGACTCTTATGGCTAAAATGCCATTGTGGAAATTTGGGTTTGCGTCTTACTCAATCCTTAGTATCGATGGGGTATTTTGGAGGTTTGAGGTTTACTTATTTAAGATGAGCTTTTCTCATAGAAATTGAGTGTTAGAATAACTAATAAAAAGGAAAATGTTGAAGAATGTAGTTAGGGTACTTGTTGGGCCTAATTAATTTTGCTTTGGAAAAATAAATTTGTATATTTGAAGTAAGTGGCTTTTTTCGAAATTTGGGGTTGCTCAATTTTCAGCATATGCTGATATGCTTTATTTTTTATTGTTAGTGGTTTTAACTAGTGCCTCTGAGGTATTTTATTAACAAGACCCTTATAACATGGAGATTACTAGAATTACTTGATTAAAATTAAAGAAGTATCGTACTAACTCAGAAAAAAAGATGTCAAATAATGAAATTTAACAAATATCCTTACTCTTTAACATTTGCCTTTCTATTAATTCTTCCGACACTGGCTTTTTCTATGACAAGAAGGCTCATCTTTGGTAAGTAAACCTTAAACACCCAAAATGCCTTACTGATATGATCAATCAGGCAAGACGCTAGCGCAATCGAATGAATGACTTAAATATTTTGCAATCTCCTTTCTTCCCATGTTGAATCAACCCTCATAAGTACACACTTGTATTTTCGTGGGGCAAATTCGCAAAATGATTACAACGTATGGTAGTTTCCATTTCAATTTATAGGAAGCTTCAAGGGGGAAGGTGCCTCCATTGCC
Organism: Eucalyptus pumila; assembly: GCA_016097595.1. Taxonomy (NCBI): domain Eukaryota; kingdom Viridiplantae; phylum Streptophyta; class Magnoliopsida; order Myrtales; family Myrtaceae; genus Eucalyptus; species Eucalyptus pumila. The sequence goes on from CM027848.1 coordinate 52,561,355, forward strand.
CCGATGGTGACAAGACAAATTCAAGGCGATTTCAATTGGTGTACTTTCTCTATAGATTATATGGTGTTGTTAGGTGAAACCCATGCTGTAGCTAACCAGAAACCTGAACTTCGAAGGGAAACTTCGTAAACATTGGGGTGTAAGTCTAGGAACTATATGAACTCAACGAAACCTCGAGAAAATTGGACATCATGGAGTACAGAGGAATGAATCCTTCGATTAACTTCGATCTAATTTGACAAAACTAGAGATCATGTCGATGACACCTTGAGAATGCTTCGTAGGACATGACATTCGAGAGAAAAGGCAAGATTTGAAATCAATTAATGCAGGTAAAATTAGGAACTGCCAACCAATCGAGGATAATATGAGAGGAGGTCATTTGAGATGTTTCGATCATGTTGAACAGAAGTCCTTTGTGTGGATGCCTCGGCGAGGAGATATGAGCAAGGAACGAAAACTATAGAGAGGAGGGGTATTGGCACGAACTATTTAGAGCTTGTAGAAGATCTAATAAAAGATCAAAGGTAGCGACTCGATAGGATTTCTATAACCGACAACAATGCAGGACAGAATGCCTCAAGCTTTGAAGATGTCCAGTGGATTTGGGTCAGTTGAGCAACTAATCCATCAGACAACTGGGTAGCAGCTGCTCAGGCTAGAGACCGAGTTTGTAGTGAGAGTTACAGTTCTAATGTTCCCTTATATCTGCAGTTTTTATTTGATGCTGATGTTGGAAGTAGACCGCCTTGATGTAATAATGCTGTATTTTCCATATGGATGAGAATTGAGCAGTTTTTATGGCGAAAGACAGAACAAATTGTTTTGTTCCATGTGGAATAAGTTCATGCTTTCATCAAGTGTCATCCTCTATGACAATCATTTGAGTTGGCTCTCTCTTTCATTTCATGCTAGTCCGATCGCTCAAAATATTGTTTTGAATAGTCTAATGAATCGAGTCTAGCAGAGATTTCAGCGAAAATTATTATGTCTGGCGGTAAGAAGTTACAGGGTACCATGCTTAAACAGAGTCGTGCTTCTAATCATCAAATGTGCATGAATTTGTACAGTTTAATTGACATGGAATTCTCAAGTCATAGACAGTAGATAAACTCTAACCTGCTTGAGGTTCGGTCTCGTGCAACAGAGGCTTGAGATGGCAGCTTAATTTATCCCTCCATAGCAGAAACTTCTGGCAAGATAGATGTTTAATAGCAGCTAGGAAGGGAAGGAAATAGAAAACCTAGACAAACATTTCTAATCTCAGCATCAAATAATATTCAAACAAAGGAAACGATTATATAATGATTGCAGGAAATCCCATCCTGCACTACTAATTTATTTCCAGCCACCCTGACTCTCAACTGAGGACCGAAGTCCAGAATACTTCAATGCCGAGTGAAGAAGGCCGAGTTGAGAGGACTGAGCCGTTCCTGAGCAGACCTGGCCGAACTGGCTGAAGCTCTCTTCGTCCAACAGTCATGTTCAACATTGTGTAGAGAAGAAATTGCGGCAACTATAATCGCGTATTGTCCTGATTTTGTACAAATTACAGAGGGAGATCACGCACGATTGCTCCAGCGCCATATCAGTCTCTTCAATCGTTTACCATCCAAAGATTTCTCTAGCAGAATCCGTCTTACCCTCTCTTTAGGACAAATACTCTGTTATCAAACAGAAGTAGAAGAAAACAGAGCACCTCAAAACCCATCATCAACCTGCTCATCAGAATCACAAATTTTACACATACTGACCATGCCGCTGCCATCTTAGAACAAAGACCATTCAATTTACTCGATTGTCACACAGACCGTCACACTTGCTCATGCTTGTCTTCATCGTCTTCATCTGAATTCTTCTTCTCTTTCTTCTTCAAGTAAACCCCACTTCCTCAGCACCCACACACATAGCCTCACCACATTCCCCATGAACACCACCCCCATCAGGCACAGCCAGCACACCACCGACACGTCCGTCACGTCCTTCAGCCTCCCCCACGTGTCAGCCAGCGATATGTTGCGCAGCGCTATGAAGTAGGTGATCGCCTGCTCCGTGATCGCTAGCCACATGATCACCATCTGGGTCCACATCCAGCATCGCCGCTTTATTGGAAGCCCGCTCAAGAGGAGCAGGATGATGCTGAGGGAGGATAGGAAGTCCAGTGGGTTGAAGATCATGAACTGTCTGTAGGCGATCCGCTGGATGTGAGCCATGATAGAGGTGCCGGCCATGTGCGGCTCCTTCACTGGGTTGCCGTTGGCATCGACCTTGTGGTCATCCTGCCAGACGCCTCCCGGCGGCGTGGTCGCAGCTTGGAATGCCACCATTACTAGCAGCGAAGCTACCACCATTAGTGAATCTCTCCTGGCTCAGCCAATTGGCTTCCACTGGGGGTCTTCTTAGAGCACTCAGTCTTTTGATAGGGGTTTCCTTAAAGTACTCCGTTTCTTTGACGGGGCTTTCTTGGTGGCGAGTGATGGGGAGTTTTTAGGTGATCTTGAGCTGGTGGTGTGGGAGGTCATTATTGGTGGTGGGTCAAGAACTGGATCATAGTGACATGGGACTGATTGGATGTCTCTAGAGAGTGAAGCTCCTGAACTTTGAAGGGATGTCTCAATTTCAAGAACTCTCGATTCTCTGGGACCCTGCTCAAGAATTTCTAGTGCTGTGAGGCCACTTGAGTTTGGTGTGTTCACCTTGAGTCCTGGGATTGTAAGCAAGAACTTTTATCATCTGCACACAAATTTTTGGGGATAAATTCCCCAGTGCAAGATTACTGAAGTCCATGTTGCTGGTCTCAAGACTGATCCTGGGAAGAGAAAGGTCCGGGGAAGTTCAAACCAGCACCAATCTGGTTCCCGTTGGTTGCTCGCTAATGGAATGGGAAAGAGCAATAAGCATCCGTTTCTGAAGTCAAAGACTGCTTCTTCTATATCTACTGCCCCAGCAACAACTAAGGCACAGCCTGGTGACACATTGTGGAGCATCTCATCCCGTGTTCATGGAACTGGTGCTAAGTGGAAGGAACTGGCGGCCCTTAACCCACACATACGCAACCCTAATATTATTCTCCCAAACAAAACCGTCAGGTTGCATTAAGTTGGGGGTGCGAAATGGAACTTCTTGAAAGAGGCTTGGTTTGCCAAGCTGGGTTGAGTGAAGTTTATGAGCTGCGTTAGTTGTGGGCTTGCTGATTGAAACCACACATTGAAGTCGTCTAAGACAGATGGAAGTACTGGCTCCTGCCTTTGAGAGCTCTCTTACCTTCCCAATTGTTATGGACTGATTATCACCAGTCTAAGGTACCAAAGATCTGTCTATGCAATTGTTTTCATCTCTCTGTTCTTCCATCCCCTGTAATCAGTTTGCATATGAACAGTAATTTTCTGTGTTTTGTGTGGGATGATACGCTACCAATCCTTTGTCTTCTGATTAGGAACAACAGATCAGTTCATGAGATTTTAGGTTGCATTTCTGCCTTGTCCCTCCTCTACTTGTCTATATAAAGAAGAAAAGATTGTTTGGCAAGTAGTCATAATATCAGAGCTTGAATGTTGTTTTGGAAGAAGCACACGTTCTGGTATGTGAACATTACATATGAAACTAGAAGGCGTCGATTCCGACCTTTGAGGGAGGATCAGCTTGCACAGCTTGCGAATAATAATGGACTGTTTTTCTTTGAATTCTGTGTATCACTTCCTTAACATTAGGCAGGGAAGATAGTGTAGGAAGTTCATGTAAATGGTGTGACTGCATTATGGTTTGGTGCCATGGGGTTGAAATTAATCAGACAGAGAGGCTCACTAGCTTTGATCAGATGGCTTTTGGACATCTATCAGCATTGGAGAAGAATATGAAGGAAGCATAAAAGAAGTGCGGATGCTTTTGAGGAAGGTGGGTTCGGTTGTTTGGTGTGATTGGAAAGAGAATGGTGAAGCTGTGGGAGAGAAATCATAGAATGGCCCAATGTTGCTTTTACCTACTAATTTGCGGCATACATAGGAGTAGATCAGATTACTTTGTGGCCAGGCCTTCCCTTTCTCTTTAGAAAGATTCGGCTACATGGGCGAGACATCTCTGATGAGGAGAGCTCGAGAATAATGCGAGATGGACTCTGTGTTTGGTTTGGTAGTCACATTAAATCGTTTGCACAAGTAGCGGTACTCAGAATGATCTTATGACATAGGGATTAAGTTAGAAAGAACATAGGCATCGAGAATATGCAGTAATCCTTTGTCCCACCAGATGAATACACTAGATATTGCCCCTAGATCTGCACCAACTCACACGCCCTGATATCCACTTCTTGAGCTTTTGCGGATCTTTTACATTCCGGAAGATGAACGCAAGGAATCGAACAGTGTGAACTAGAAAAACAATGGCTACAATGCCGAGCCAAACAAACAAGGAGTACATAACCACTGTAATCGACCCCCCATCCTCGGAGTACCATTCGTCTGTGAACGGGCTCACATGTTTAGGTTCCCTATGTACGAACGAGATGGCCATCATGGATTCGAGGTAAGTCATTGCCATGAAAGTGATTGTCACCCACATTGTGCCCGTCAGAACCCTCATCAAAACCTTCTTCCCCAAGGGCAAGCCACTCATGAGCAAGAAGATCGTGCTAAGGGATGCAAGAAAAGAGACGGTGTTGCATAGCCAGAACAATGGGTAACCCTCTGGATTGTTTGCAGCCAATATCGATGTTCCTGCGTAGTATAAGATGGTGCCTTTGTCATCTTTCTGATCATTGTCCCACAGGCCGCAGGGAGGGCTAAGGCCGGCTTGGTAAGCCATGGCTGCGATCACGGTGGCAATTATCTGCTGTGACGTGAAAGAAAGTTTTAAAATTGCGAATGAAGAAAGTGTTTCACCTATATTTGAAAATATGAAGATCATCAAGTCAAAGTTAGTCATTTCAACAAATACACAAATTCAATTGATGGCTTTTCCTATAGTTATCGAAATACAAGGAAATTGTGGTGAGCTCTCTACGTAAATAGAGGTCATGGATTAAATTATGAAAAAACTAAGTGTATGAATATACGTATATATGAAGAAAAAAAATGTAGATATTTCGAAGATTGAATGTCTTTTTATGATGGTTGCTGTTGTTGTTAGAAAGAAAATCAAAATCTAATAACTAAATGTCTGGAAAATAAAACACACTTATATTCTCGTTGTTGGCAAGGCTCACCCTCGTTGGGCCGTCGGCAAGGCTCGCGTCACTTGGCCATGGGTGAGGCCGAGCTCGCCCAACTAAGGCAAGGCCAAGCCTCGCCCAGCCACCAAGGAGGCTCGATTGGCAAGGCTCGACCTTGCCATGGCCATGGCAAGAAGAAGAAGGAGAAAAAGAAAAGGGAAAAAGGAAAAAAAAAAAAAAAAAGGAAAATATAAACTACTTATCAAACGCATTTCTATTATGAGAATAGAAATTTTGAATAGTTACAAAATGCCTTTAAAAACTGTCTAGGGAACAAAATAAAATAAAATTCATTTTTAAGCATAAATTGTTCCCGGGAAGATAATGATTACCAAACAGACCCCGAGTCATTGAGAATATTTGGAGAAGACAAAAGATTGAATTTTAGAAATCCTCTTTACTTTATGTAATAGTACAGATATTTAAAGAAAATCACCCAACTACTTCACATTTAGATTAAGTACCATTACTTTCTTAAATATTCATCAACTTGCTTCGTCTCTTCTCACTATTGGATTTCTTATATTACCCTCTTTTTTTTTTTTAAATCATAAGCCATCTATTATTGTAACTACTGATCTTCTTTTTGTACATAGCTATTTAATTATGAGCAATTTAGTACATACATAGAAAACATTTTTAAGAAAGCATAACTATTTATTTTAAGTGATACAAACGATTATTTTTAGAAAATATTTTCTAAATCATTTATTTTTCATGAAACAAATAGAGATTTTAAATTAACTAGCTGTGAGGTATGATGTTAATTGCAATAACATAACCGATATGATCTAAGTGTTTAGCAAATGCTACTCCAAGACATCTAGCTAAAGCATTACCATCAGAGAATCACGCTTCTTCTTGATCCATTTCTCATGTTTGTCTCCCTTCTGCTTCTTGATTTTACCAGAGAAAGATGGTGGTGCAACCGCCTTTATTGGAGGAGTATTGGTGGAGGGAAGTGCTACAGATGCTAGGTCAACTACAACAGTTGAATTCTCCTCATTTCTGTTATGAACAATTGCTTGGTGAATTGTCGATGTAGGGAATCTTATGGCTCTTAGAGCTCCAGCATGTACTAACAGTTCTCTCAATTCAATGACTTTGAAATCCTTTGGAAAATATTCCACTATATCCAAAGCAGAGAAGCCATTTCTATTCACTGTGTTCATATCCACTTCGCTTCTTTGAAGTAGATATTTCACTGTCTGCACAAAAAGATGAGCTTCTTATCTATTGTAAAAGAAACAACAAACAAAGATATCTCCTGTAAGTTACTTCAATCGATAAATCCACTGAAGTTTGAATGTAGGAAAGCTTGAGTCTATAGGAAAATGAGAATGAGCCGGATTTTATCTGCACAAAATGTTCAATTGGAATGCGATATCTGATGTTGTCACAATTTCGAAGTAATTTGAAGCAAATAAGATTACCTTTATTTGCTTGTTTGCTGCGGCCAAATGCAAAATGGTATTACCCTCATCATCTTGAGCTTTCACCAAATCACCATCTCTCACCATCTCCACTAGGACTTTCAAAGCCTCCAAACGATTATGACTCACTCCCAGATGGAGAGCGGTTTGGTTGTGGCTTAGCCTGTGCTCAACTGCCTCCGGTCTCGCCTTCACTAGCTCTATCATGATGTTGCTTCGGCCCTTCATTGTGGCTAGATGAAGTGGGGTCCACCCATCTTCGTCATGGATAAGGCATGCAAGGGGGTCTGATTGTAACAATTCCCTCGCTATTTCGATATATCCGTTCGCAGATGCCCAATGAAGAGGCGTACGTCCCTGCAAAAGTGAAGTGATTAGCTATGGAGCATTCTTATTGAGGGACACGTTCATATGATTCATATATATCGCATTTTCGAATTAAATAGACCAAGCTACCCAAATTCACTGGTGTCTATAAGATCTTTCAGGTTGAATTAACCTGGAAATCTATAACTTGATTTCTGTCTAAATTTTGTTAATTTCCTTGAGATATATGATGGGTTTGATTTCTCACAGATCATGAAAACTGGAAAACAAAATGCTACATTACATGTGCAAAGTGTAATTTGACAAGCAAGATAGTCTAATCTATGTAGAGATATTCCATGGAAATATAGTTAATAAATTATTTTACACATGACTAAAAGCCTAAAACTTGCAAAAAGATAATCAAAAGAGTTGCGATTCCACCGATTATCTGGTTCGTGAGGATGACTGGGTTCAGTTTGATTTGACAAAAGGATATCAAACAACCACAGCCAAGGTTTTCGCTTCGACATACCTGTGAGTCCAACTCCATAGCCCAATCCCTTTTATGGGCCAAAAGATCCTTGGCAAACTGTACATGACCTTGCATACAGGCCACATGCAATGGTGTCTCGTCAAAGCAAGTAACAGAAGCCCGAGCCAGGATGAGTCGGTCTTCTTGCAGCAACCGGGCTAACGACTCGATGCACCCGTCATGCGACGCTTCATAGAGCCTCCTCTCTCGTTGTCTTCTTTCAAATGCTAAGGAAGCTTGTTGATGCGATGGCGGGGATGACGACGTCCTTCTTGGGCTTGTGATCGATGGCATTGTTCCCAGCTTGGGTTGAACTCGAAGTCGCTGGAATATATCATTTGAAGTGATTACACTCCTCTCACAAGTGGTGTTGCCGTTAAAAAAAAAAAAAAAAAAGTGGTGTTACCGTAATATGCGGGGTTAAAAAGTCAAAAAGTCACATGATTCAGAAGATTCCCGCGCGGAGTTGACTTGTTGACTTCCTGTTCCTGTTCCTGGGTCAATCGTACTCATTATTTAACGGCTGCCATGGATGGAAGTACTCATTATTTAACGGCTGCGATGGAAGAAATGCCGACAAGCTACCAGTTTATTAGGACGAAAGAACGAAGAAATTCGACCAGATTCGTTGAGCGGTGGAGATCAAAATTTGGTCCGCCCTTATTTGCATCCGAATGTTTGATGTAAATTTTCATCTTTATCACAATATTATAATTTTTTCATATAATTTCTTTAATAATCCAGAGACACGTACGTGGAGACTTTTCTACTTGAATTCTAGTTAGGAAATACCTTTCCAGCTCATAATTCGGTTTTTTTTTTTTTTCGGGTCAGACCATAAATTGATTAAGAAGGTGTATTTACGTGACCTCGATCTAGAACGTGGCATACATAATTGGTAAGACTGGAATAAGAGATTTTAGTTTCGAAACCCAAATTCTGTTGAAATCCCATTTAACTATACCAACCCTAAAAGAGTTAATAAAGATTTTTGCAGAATTTCTGAAAGACATGATTAGAGGCTGTTGGCATAGGTGACCCGGATCGAAGATCACTTGAGGTTAATGATATCCTAAGTGCATGTAATTTGCCCGAGTATGCTCTCCATCTATAGAATGAAGCTAAACTTTTTTAAAATTTGATCCAATAGAAAATTAAATCTTTCTTAAAATAAGTTCTTTCATAATCCAAGACTCGAGCGCGAAGGCACGGTTCATATTTGCTATTACCAACTATAAAAGTAGAGAAGCTTATTATAACTACTACCAATCGTAACCTCAATTATCAAAGATTTAGTTTTGTTGGAAGGTCTCCTAATAATCTATTTGAAAAAGAGTAACATTGTGGAGTAGTTGAGTCTCTCTTTCTCATGGTCAAAGGATTAGATGAGTCTAAAGATGACTATTCATCTAAACATTCCCTTCGACGTGATTATTGGGCGTTAACCAATGTTGCTGTCGGCCTCATCAGATGTGGCAAACGCTCTCTGGTGTGTAAGCAACGAGGATCGTGCTCCTCTTGAATCCAATGAGAAAGTTCAGTGCTAAAGCAGTCGATTTTCTTCACTGGAAAAAGGTCGAGAATCTTTGAGTTTGAGACTTCTTGGTCTACGTAGTTGTAGATGACAGACTCGAGAAGTTGCATTAGAAGATGGTACTGTGCACAGGCTGTTGGCAGATGGATTCGGTGGGTTTTGAAGAGGGTCTTCAGCTTAGCCTCCGGCTTCCAGTCTTCCATAGTCAAGCCACCCTGCATATATAGGTGCTAAATTATGTAGTCATGTTTCAAATTCAGCTTAAAGAACTGTGAAGCCATTACTAATTAATTAAGATTTATCTACCCTGTATTCGTCTTAGAGATCTCTTCGAAATGTGACTGACAAGCTCCTCTTCTGAGTCAAATGCCTGCCGGATATCTTTCCCTGGCTATTCTGCATTCGGGCCGACAATCTGGAAAGAAGAGCAGCATCCAATCAGGTAAGAATGTCTTCCCTGAATAACCACAAACCAATACTACAAAGATAGAAAACAGCGTATCCTAATGGCCACCGTCTGGCCGTTCTTGGCAGTGTCTAACGGGTTTGTGATTGTTTTCTATAGAGGCGATATGACCGACATCGATGAACACTCCCTGCAGAATACAAACTGGAGTAACCGACCTGTCGGGGAGAGATAAAAGCTTAGCTACTTAAGCACAAAGCTGTGCACTAAATTCATGAGATTATCTTAGAATAAATCTCCTGGCAGATCAGACTCTGAACTGTACCTGTAGTCTTTCATTCCGTCACTGAAGGTACATAAATTGATGAAAGAGGATAAGGGAATGAGAATCCACATCCAAATGCAAGAAGATCAAAGTTCTGTGCTCTTCTATTGATTTAGTCCTTGGAAAGAATAGGTGAAAAGAACAAGAATGCATGTGATGGTCGGACTGGTTTGCGGACAATTTGACAAACTCCCTTGATTGCTCAAACTGTAGAAATCAGGGTCGACTCAGTTGGACGATGCAATTTACAAGTCTCGAAACAGAGACTTCTTACTTGGGGTATGACAATATCGGACTTAAGCTAAGCCAGGTCCAGATGACATATTAGAAGTGAGGGAAAAGAGAATGGAACTTCCCCGCCTCAATGATGTTGATCCTTCTCACGCTACCGACTCATATCGATTTGCGTACCATTTTTATGTCTCTCGCGTAACTATTCCCGACTTTTTCCGACGGCAGTATCTATTGTATGTACACATTTGCCAGTGCCGCTCCTCTTCCTCCTTCCTCAGTCTTCTTTTTCATCTTTCCCTCGGCCTCCTTGCGTCCGCGTCGAGTGGGTGTGGAGCACGAGGGCGTAGGGCCCCGACTGTGGTCTTGGCTTTGTCCTAAAGGTGAGTGTGACCACAAGGCGCAGTCTTCCATGCACGCAAGGGCGTAGTCTTCCATGCACGACGATTCCGTCCACCTCCGCGTCAAGTGGGTGGGGAGCATGAGGGCGTAGGGCCCCGACTGTGGTTTGTGCTTCGTTACATATTTCGTAACGGGTTGTGAGACACTAACACTCAAAGGGGATTGATGAGATGGTCACATTTCCACTCTTTTTCAACTTACTTAATTGACTCTTTTAATCTATCACATCATTTTGTAAACTAATTTTAGAAAAAAATCTAAATAAGGACTTGAAATGTCTTCATTTCTCAAATAATGACCTTATAGTGGACCTTGTGTTAAATAAGAGTTTGAAGTGGTCATGGAAGTTTCAAATAAGGGCATGATCTCGCTGATTTATTCTAGACAATCAAGAGTATTTTCATCAAAAGAAAATTTTAATTTGAAATTATTTTTTCTTTTCTCTCTTTTCCCTTTTTTTTTCCTAGCGAGCATCGGCAAGGGCTCGGCGACCTTGTTGAGGCGAGGCCATCCCTCTAGCAAGACGACCTTGCCCAAATCTGGTGAGGGCGGCCCTCGCCTATGGATTTTGAGGGAGGCCTCACATAGGGCGAGGGTCGCCTCCCCCAAGCAAGGCCCTCCCTCGCCTAGCCCTCTTCGGGATTGTGGGTGGGTACTGGCCACCAACAAAGAAGGAAGAGAAAACTAGCAAAAAAGGAAAAAAGAAAGAAAAATAGGAAAAAAAAGGTAAATGACAAAATTCATTGGCCAACTAGAAAGTCAAGCTCTTTTTTGAAATTAACATAGCTATTTTAGGCTCTTATTTGAAATAAAATCATTTTTAAACCCTTATTTGAGAATGAGGACACTATAGGCTCTTATTTATAAAAATATTTATTTCATGTCCTTATTTGGATTTTTCCCATTGATTTTGTATGTCATTTTCATATAGCGTTGAGTTCGACAATTTAAGATTATAAAGCACTTAATAGTGATTTGGAATATTTATGTGTTGTCAACTATTTAAAAATTTTGAAATGCCAAAGCAATAAGTAGTTTTTCAATTTCGGTCAAAATCTAATAAATTATCTGAATTTTCAAAAGTTATGGAAAAATTATATGTATATCCACATTTCATTGTAATAGTTTCAAGCATCTTGGACTAAAAAGTATTTAAAGCGTGTGAGCCACAATATTTGATTAAGTCAAAAATAATAAGCAAAAGGACTTACTTGTTTGTGTTTTAGCAAAAAGCATTTTGTTTTTCCGCCAAACTTTAAAGTATTATTTTCAATTTTTAAAAATTTCGAAAAAGTACATGTGAATTTTTGCGTCAAATTGCCGTTTTGTAAAAAAATTATACTTTTTAGACTTGTAAAAAGCTCAAAATTTACAAGCCACGGATTATGAGTGTGAACAAATTAAACACAGAGTAAAAGTCAATTTAGACAAAACAATCGACGCAATTCTTCATTGAGGCATGTCTCGTCTCACGAGATCCATATGTAGTGTAATTTGGCAAAAGGATCTTATTAGCAGGTATCCCAGTGCATGAGTTAATTTAACTAAAAGTGGAAATCACACTACCCAAGACACTTTTGAAAATGGAAGAGTATTTATACATTATGTTGAAGTCTCTTGCTTCAAGTAATAAATATCAAATCTTTAAGTCATAGTTAATGAACAAATTATCAAGACGATGCTCTTTGGCATTTTCTCGCTAAAAGCAAAGATTGAGGGGAGAATAGAAAGATCAACATCACATTGAAATCGATGCAATTACCTCTCCAAGTTATAAATGCTTTTACTGTGGGCACTGAGCAGTGGGGACTAGGTGCTGGGGCTCCTTCAAATGGATATATTCAAGAGTATCATGGGTAATTTCTGTGTTTGGTGTCACATATATAAAAGAAAATTATTCGAATACAAAATCTCGTATTTTAATGATTCTAAAAGGATTCGTTTGCTTCGCAGAAAAGAATTGATTTGGAAAATATCTTCTTAAAAACTTATCATTCGTATCGTTTTGAAATAATATAATGAAAATGTTTTCATTATTGATAAAAACAATTTTTGTTTAATTATTTTCTCAAATAATGAAAATACTTTTCATTCATTAATTTTTCTTTTGCAAGCAGTTATCTTTTAAAAAAATAATTTTAAATTATTTATTTTCTATGAAATTATTGCAGTTTTACTATGCTTGGCTATAACGCTAATAAAGAGCTTGGTCAATCACTCTCAAGACGTCGGGGGAAGTGAGTCTGCATAGAAAGGAACTTGGCATTTGGCTCGTTCCACAAAGCAATGATATAGATCCAAAATATCGATTAGGACATGTCCCTCTGGCCCCCCTTGGTTTAATCATTATTGTGCTGGTATAATCAATTTAATCAAACTTGATCGGTAGTCCGATTCAATACACATAACCATTTGCACTTTGATACCACTGGACAAGCGATCATGTTCAAAAATGCGATTTACGTTTAATTGGGACTTTTTTATTTTCTCTTTTTTCATTTTGCATTTCTGATGGCTAAAACCTAGAGTAAAAGCAAAATGTAGCTTTAGTAGACCATATATAGGGAAATAGGAAAAGTATATCTTCTTTACGATTGCTTAACTTTGGTTATGTTTAATTGGTTTATATGCACTATTCACATGGTGTGGAAGAAATTCTTATGATCGAGTCGATTGCTTGAAGTGATAATAAAGTTTTCTATTAAAGTGAATATTAAATAAATAAGTTCCCTTTTATAATTCCGTATTTTTCACATTGCATGTACCAACGATATAATTTCAAATTTGAAATACAAATGACCTTCTTGAGATCATAATATTAAAAAAAAAAAGTTGTATTTCTTTTTTACCCTTTTAAAATATTGCCTCGTTATATTACTCGGGTTCAACCCAAAAAAATATATTATTATTTGGACAATATTGTGTGCGTTTCTCGAGAATGTCATCTTATCCCGCAAGACTAGGATCGAAAAGGAGGGCGGGCACACCCCTTTTTGCACGTGAACGAGCAAAGACGTGTGAATCGATTGGGAGAAGTGCTTTTCACTTGCATGGGTTTTACTCTTTTACATAAAACAATGCATGGGACTCGTACCTTCTATTATATTTTAAGCTCGCGATTAGCTGTGCGGATCTGCCGAAAGCGAAAGAGATTTCCAGCGACTCCCGTAAAGAACACGTCGTCAAAGTCGACGGCGTGCCAACCGGTTGCCGCGAGTTTGCGAGTTGTAGGCGGCTCGGAACGGGCGCATGATTTGCTGCCTCCTACTGTGCATATGCTCGAAGTCTTCATATTGAGATTGCAAAATGTGTCCACATAGGGGTGTACTAAAGAACCGAGATCTGCCCAGAGTCAGATCGGAACCACTTGGAACCGGTAGGTACTAGTCCGGTTCCTGGTTCCATGAGCGAATCCACCCACTCGCCCACCCGGACCAGACCGATTAATTTTTAATATTAAAAAAAATTACTAAAACAAACCCTAGATCTCATCTCACTATCTCTTCGTCTTTGGTTCTGTCTCTCTCTCTCTCTCTTTGTCTCTTCCTCGGTGCGTTGTATGCCAAGAAATGAAGAAACAAGGAGTTGAAGAAGATCGTCTCCAGTTGCTGAGAGATGTTAGTGGTGCTTTTAGGCCAGGTGTGCTAACAGCACTAGTAGGCGTTAGTGGTGCAGGCAAAACGACCCTAATGGACGTTCTAGCAGGGAGAAAGACTGGTGTCTCTAAACAAAACAAACAATGAAGCAGGACAATAAGGAACCTTTACCTTTGGTCAAAGAAAATTTAGCCATATGTGGTTATTTGCAAGTAGGAAATGGGAGAATGTTGCATTCCATCTGTTCGCGTTTTTTTTTTTTTAATCTATAAGATATATTTATAGTTGCAACAAATGAATATTTGTTCCACGTACTTAAATTTGGTTTTTCTTTCTTTGGCTTGCTTTAATGTCACGTAGTTATTCTATGTTGAAAACCGACTCTAATCAACAATTAGTTAAACATTGCATGTTGAACTATGCAAAACCTAAAATTATTACAGACCCATCAAAATAATGAGTAGGGTAAAAAATGATCCAATTTAAATTGATTTATTTAACACACTTTGACATATTTTCATGTAATACAATCTAGTGACTTATGAACAACACGACATATATTGCTAAAACACTTCTATATTTAATAAATTAAAAAAAAAAACTCATAGACAAACTGAAATGAGAGTAAAGAGTGAGCGAGCGTGAGATCAAGCGAGGGTGAGAGAATGAAGAGAAAGTCATAGAGATAAAATAGATCTAAATAAGTTGTGAATCTATTTAATACTTATATTATTATAAGTTTTACCATTCAGAACCCATAGTGAATCATATAATCATTCAACCCATCAAATATGGTTAAAAAATGAGTCTATATCCCATTTTGACATATCTAAATTATTAGAAGATGACGGTTTAATCTTAAACTCTTCTAAAATCACATCTCATTTAAAATCTATAAATCACACGTCGTCGTAGATGCACGGCTTGGGTATCGCAACCATGCGTAAAATAATTATAATCTAGAATTAATTAAACATATTTGATCCTAGGAAGAGAAAGGTCTGGGGAAGTTCAAACCAGCAACAATCTGGTTCCCGTTGGTTGCTCGCTAATGGAATGGGAAAGAGCAATAAGCATCCGTTTCTGAAGTCAAAGACTGCTTCTTCTAAATCTACTGCGCCAGCAACAACTAAGGCACAGCTTGGCGACACATTGTGGAGCATCTCATCCCGTGTTCATGGAACTGGTGCTAAATGGAAGGAATTGGCAGCTCTTAACCCACACATACGCAATCCCAATATTATTCTCCCATACGAAACCGTCAGGTTGCATTAAGTTGGGGGTGCGAAACGGAACTTCTTGAAAGAGGCTTGGTTTGCCAAGCTGGGTTGAGTGAAGTTTATGAGCTGCCTTAGTTGTGGGCTTGCTGATCGAAACCACACATTGTGGTTGTCTAAGAAAGATGAAAGTGCTGGCTCCTGCCTTTGAGAACTCTCTTACCTTCCCAATTGTCATGGACTGATTATCACCAATCTAAGGTACAAAATATCTGTCTATGCAATTGTTTTCATCTCTCTGTTCTTCCATCCCCTGTAATCAGTTTGCATATGAACAGTAATCTTTTGTGTTTTGTTTGGGATGATACGCTACCAATCCTTCGTCTTGTGATTAGGAACAATAGATCGGTCCATGAGATTTTAGGTTCCATTTCTACCTTGTCCCTCCTCTACTTGTCTATATAAAGAAGAAAAGATCCTTTGGCAAGCGGTTATAATATCAGAGCTTGAATGTTGTTTTAGAAGAAGCACACGTTCTGGTATGTGAACATTACATATGAAACTAGCGCTGCTTCAATTCCGATCTTTGAGGGAGGATCAGCTTGCACGGCCTGCGAATAATAATGGAGTGTTTTCTGTGAATTCTGTGTATCACTTCCTTAAAATTAGGCAGGCAAAGATAGTGTAAGAAGTTCATGTAAATGGTGTGACTGCTTTGTGGTTTGGTGCCGTGGGGTTGAAATTGATCAGACACAGAGGCTCACTAGCTTTGATCAGATGGCTTTTGGACATCTATCAGCAATGGAGAAGAATATGAAGGAAGCATAAAAGAAGTGCGGATGCTTTTGAGGGAGGTGGGTTCGGTTGTTTGGTGTGATTGGAAAGAGAGTGTTTAAGCTGTGTGAGACAAATCATAGAATGGCCCAATGTTGCTTTTACCTACTAATTTGCGGCATACGTAAGAGTAGATCAGATTACTTTGTGGCCAGGCCTTCCCATTCTCTTTAGAAAGATTCGGCTACGTGGGCGAGACATCTCTGATGAGGAGAGCTTGAGAATAATGCGAGATGGATCTGTGTTTGGTTTAGTAGTCTCATTAAATCGTTTGCACAAGTAGCGGTAGTCAGAATGATCTTATGACAGGGATTGAGTTAGAAAGAACATAGGCATCAAGACTATGCAGTAATCCTTTGTCCCACCAGATGAATACACTAGATCTTGATATTGCCCCTAGATCTGTACCAACTCACACATCCTGATATCCACTTCTTGAGCTTTTGCGGATCTTTCGGAGGACAATCACGAGGTATCGAACGATGTGAACTAGAAAAAGAACGGCTACAGCGCATAGCCAAACATACATGAAGACCTCAGCCCCTGGGATCGGTGATTGGGTGGTTGCTTGGGTGGGTGGGCTAGCCGCTTTGGTCAACGGCCTGTTTTCAAATTCCCTCCGCACGTTCAAGAAGGCCAGCATGGACTGGAGGTAAGTCAGCGCCGTGAAAATGATGGTCACCCACATTGTGGCCATCAGAATCCACATCAGAACCTTCTTCCCCAAGGGGAAGCCACTAATGAGCAAGAAGATCGTGCTAAGGGATGCAAGAAAAGAGATGGTGTTGTATGTCCAGAACATTGGGTAACCCTTCGGATCGTTTGCAGCCATTATCGGTGTTCCTGCGTAGTATAAGATGGTGCTGTTGTCTTTCTGATCGTTGTCCCACACGCCGCCGGGAGGGCTAATGCCAGCTTGGTAAGCCATGGCTGCGATCACGGTGGCAGTTATCTATCGTGACGTGAGAGAAAGTTTTAGATTGTGAATGAAGAAATAGTGTTTCGACTATATTTGTACATACAAAGATCATCGAGTCAAAGTTAGTCATTCCAACATATGCACAAATTCAATTGATGGCTTTTCCTATATTTATGTAAATACTAGAAAATTGTAGCGAGCTCTCTATAGAAGTAGAGCTCACGGATTAAATTATGAAAAAACTAAGTGTAAGAATATATACATATATGAGAAGAAAAAAATTAAGATATTTCGAAATTTGAACGTTTTTTATAAAGGTTGCTATTGTTGTTAGAAAGAAAATCAATATCAATAACTAAATGTGTGGAAAATAAAACACACTTATATTCCAGCCGTTGATGAGGCTTGCCAACGCCAGGCAGCATCACCCGATGCCGCTTGGTGTTGGCAAGGTCTGAGCGAGGCCGAGCTCACCCAGTCGCTGATGAGGCTTGGCTGGCAATGATTGGCCTTGTCAGGGGTCGGCAATGCTCCGACGAGGTTGCGACCCTTGTCCGGCCGGTCGGTGGCAACCGGCCAAAGAGGAAGAAGGAGAAGAAGAAAAATGAAAAAAAGAGAAAAATATGATAAAATTATTAAAAAATTAAAAGAAATTCTAAATCACAAAAGAATTTAAAGTCTTACTAAACACATTTCTATACCGGGAATAGAAATTTTGGATAGTTACTAGATGTTTTCAAATACTCAAAAACTCATTCAAAGAACAATTTTTTTTAAAAAAAAATCGTTTATAAATAGAAATTGTTCCTAAAAACAAAATTGTTACTAAACAGACTCCAAGTTGTCAAGAATATTTGGAGAAGACAAAAGATTGAGTCTTTTAGAAATCCTCTTTACTTTATATATTAGTATAGATATTTGAAGAAAATCACCCAATTGCTTCACATTTAGATTTTCTTGAGTACCATCACTTTCATAAATATTCATCAATTTGTTTCATCTCTTCTCATTATAAGATTTCTTATATTACCTCTTTTTTTTTCTTTTTAATCATAAGCCATCTATTATTGTAATTACTCATCTTCTTTCTCTACATAGCTATTTAATTATGAGCAATTTAGTACATATGTAGAAAATATTTTTAAGAAAGCATAACTATTTATTTTAAATGACACAAATCATCATTTTTAGGAAAATAATTTCTTAATCATCCATTTTTCACAAAAGAAACAAAGAGTTTAAATTAATTAGCTGTGAGCTATGATCAATCTGATCTAAGTTATCGGCAAATACTCCCCAAGACATCTAGCTAAAGCATTACCATAAGAGAATCGCGCTTCTTCTCGATCCATTTCTTGTGTTTGTCTTCCTCTTGCTTCCTGATTTCACCCAATAAAGATAGTGGCAGAACCGCCTCTACTGGAGGAGTATTGGTGGAGGGAGGTGCTACAGATGCTAGGTGAGTTGTTGATGCGGGGAATCTTATGGCTCCAACTTGTACTAACAGTTCTCTCAATTCAATGACTTTGAAATCCTTTGGCAAATATTCCACTATATCCAGAGCAGAGAAACCATTTCTATTCACTGTGTTCACATCCACTTCGCTTATTTGAAGCAGATATTTCACTGTCTACAAAAAAAGATGAGCTTCTTATCAGTTATAAAAGAAACAACAAACAAAGATATTTCCTGTAATTTTCTTCGATCGATATTATCCACTGAAGTTTGAATGCAGAAAACTTAAGTCTATAGAAAAATGAGAATGAGCCAGATTTTATCTTCACAAAATGTTCAATTGGAATGCGATCTCTGACGTTGCCACAATTTTGAAGCAATTCGAAGCAAAAAGGAATACCTCTATTTGCTTGTTTGCTGCGGCCAAATGCAAAATGGTATTACCCTCATCATCTTGAGCATTCACCAAATCACCATATCTCACCATCTCCACCAGGACTTTCAGAGTCTCCAAACGATTATGCCTAACTCCCAGATGGAGTGCGGTCTGACCACAGCTTAGCCTGTGCTTGGCCGCCTCCGGTCTTGCCTTCACCAGCTCTTTCACAACATTGATTCGGCCCTTCATCGTGGCTAGATGAAGTGGGGTCCTCCCATCTTCGTCATGGACAAGGCATGCAAATGTGTCTGATTGTAACAATTCCCTCGTTATTTCTACGTATCCATTTGCAGATGCCAAGTGAAGAGGTGTACGTCCCTGTGAAAGTAAAGTGCTTAGCTATGGGGCATATATATATATATATTTCACCGGTGTGTGTAAGATCTTTCAGGCTAAAATAACCTGGAAATCTATGACTTGATTTCTGTCTGAATTTTGTTAATTTCCTTGTCATATATGATGGGTTTGATTTCTCACAGATCAAAAACAAAATGCGATAGTACATGTACGATATCTTATTTGACAAGCGAGATTGCCTGATCTACGTAGAGCCCATGGAAATATAGTTAATAAATTACGTTGCACATAGCCAAAAGCCTAAAACTTGCAAAAACCGAATCAAAACACTTGCCATTCCATTGATTATTTGATTCGCGAGGATGATTGGGTTCAGTTTGATCTGACAAAAGGATATCAAACAAACACAAACCAAGGTTTTCGCTTTGACATACCTGCGAGTCCAACTCCATAGCCAAATCCTTTTTATGAGCCAAAAGAGCCTTGGCAAAGTGTACATGACCAAGCATGCAGGCCACATGCAATGGCGTCTCGTCAAAGCAAGAGACTGAAGGCCGAGCCAGGATGAGTCGGTCTTCTTGCAGCAACTGAGCTAGTGACTCGACGCACCCACCGAGCGTCGCTTCATAAAGCCTCCCCTCTTGATGTCTTCTTTCAAATGCTAAGGAAGCTTGTTGATGCGATGGCAGGGATAACGACCGTCTTCTCAGGCTTGTGATCGATGGCATTGTTCCCATCCTGTCGGTGAACTCGAAATCGCTCCGGTTAATCACCTAAAGTGATTATGCTCCTCTCATGGGTGGAGTTACTTCAAGCTTTCGGTCCATACACGATCTCTCTTTTTATTTCACTAGACTTCTTTTGGAGTTGGAATGTCAAAGGTTGAGATTGTTAACCATATATAAGATGCTATGACATGAGTCTTATATAGCATTTACCTGCTTGGAAAGAGCAGAGCAGCGATGCAAACACGTGGGATTAAAGAAGATTTTTGCACGCTTCCACAATGTTGAAAAGTAAAGAGTTGAAAAGTAAACACAAACGTATGGGATTAAAGAAGATTAAGAAGATTCTTGCGTGCTTCCACAGCGTTGAAAAGTAAAGAGTTGAAAAGTAAACACAAATGCGTGGGATTAAAGAAAATTATTGCATGCTTCCACAATGTTGAAAAAGTAAAGAATGTGGAATAATACTATGATGTTCAAGACCAATTCGTTCAGCCAAGAATATCAACATGCATTTTGTCAAAGGAAACGCTACCAACTAAGAGGAATAATTCAGAATCATCTAAGAATCACCGCAACTTCCTCTCCAAGGAAGATCACCCAAGAGATATTTCAAAATCAACACAACTTCCTCTCCAAGGAAGATCACTCAGAGATATCTCTCTTGAATTTTCATAGTGATAATTGAATCAATCTAGGATTAGAATTGATTCACCTAAATTAGGAAAATATACTTTCTTATTATTAATCATCCTTTGTATTATATATATTGGTTCATTTGTGTAAAGATTCATATAACTCTCAATATAATATAACTTTCCTCAAGGCAATATTTTGCCAAAACTTATCTTTCTTGAGTTTTCACACATTTAAGATGGGAAAAGTGCCCAAGAAGTTGTAAATCTTTTCACATTAGTACTAATTTAGTCTATACAACCAATTTAAGCTAGAAATTGCTAATGTGGTTGTGACATCTTGAATTTCGACCCCGTCCCGAATATATGAAATTGGCATTTCTTCGGCACGCCTATGGTTCTTTTTCTCTGAGTTGATCACTCACAAGTTAACCAATCTATTGGGTGAAGCCGTTAAGGGATATATCTGCGATAAAATCCCTAAAAACTACCTGGTAGGTCGGATTGGACTAAAATCGCGTTCAGTCGATTTTAACCACGAAATTGAATTCGGTTTCGGGAATCGGGCGTTTAAGCGTGTCATGGTTCATTTATAGGACGTCGTCTTGTCTTTCGGAGAAATTTCGTCGAGTTCAGGATTTTTACGAAAAATCACTTCGGACGATTCGGAAATGAACAGAAATTCGGATTGGCCAAATTAAATGGATTTTTTGGCTTCCAAACCAAGTCATTTGGTGATGGGGACTTGTAGAAATTGTGCGGGCCTTTTCTTCTACAAAATTGGACCTCAATTGGGGAATTTGTTGGAAAAATTGAAGCTTAAATGGAAGAAATTCGGAGCTATGGTGGGGGTGCAACATTTGATATCAATTTGATTTGTTTGTAGATTAAAAGGGCGAGAAAGAATTAGGGGACATGAGAATAAGCTTGAAATACTTTTTGGACATCTAATGATGAATTAGATATTTTCTCTTGGACTTTTCTCCTATTTTCCCATCTTCTTCGACCGTCCCTCTCTTCCCTCTTTGTTTCACACACCGACTCCCCCTCCGCAGCAGCTACTTTCATTTCTCTTGAAGCTCGAGTTCCCCCTGCAATTCACGCTCGCCCCACCATCTGCTGCCTCCTCTGCTCCACCACCACCGATTCTTCTTTCCACCGAATCTGCCCATCTCATCCACCGAAACAGCTTCTGCTTTGCTGCTGCCAGGCGTCCCCAACCGAGTCAACTTCCTCGAGCAAAATTTCAGGTGTTGACCCCGCTGCCACGAAGCCACTCCACGGATTCTTTCATTCGGTCATTGCTTCCTCCAGTCAACGTTGCAGCACCACCAATCGACAGAAGCAGCTCACGCCAACGAAGCAACTCCACCTTTGTGTCTCTTCATCGGTCCAACGCCTGCAGCAGCTTCAACCCACGCCAGCAGTTTCAGTCGGCCTACCCGCGCGTCCCCAGCATCGTCTCCTTTGCTTCCGGTCCATTTGAAGCCGCGTCTCCGGCCCAAGTTCCGCCCGAAGCTGCTCCAATCAAAGCCAACCTACGGCCCACGAATTCACCTCAGCAGCCCATCTTCAGCGGTCCAGCCCAGCAGCCCATCTTCAGTCCAATACAGCAAGTTTCACAAGCCCAACCCAACTTCGTTCCAGCCCAAATCAAGAACAAATCTCAGCTTGGGCTGAGATTTACTGGGCCAATTTTGGCCCAGTCCGAGCTTTCGTCGACGCCGCCGCAAACCCAAGTTTCGGCCGTCGTCGTGTCGCCGTCGCGGTGAATTGGTTTTCGCATTAAATTGGTGAATTTATGCACTAAAGTCTACTTAGTAGGCTAATAATGTATAAGGGGTGTTTAGATTAAACTAAGCTTAAGTTAGTGTAGTTATTAGTTTGTGTAATTAAATTATGCTAGTTAGATTAGTGATTTTAGGTGGTTAGAGATTTCAGTTAGTTAATTGTATAGCCTTGTATTTAGAATGGTTAGGATAATTTAATTAGCTCAATATGTGGTTAGATTAGCAATTTTAAACCTAAGTTTGTATTTATTTAATTAATTTCGGTAATTAATTATTAAATTATTTTCCGGAAATTATACTGGGATAGCCGGTGACCAGAATTTTATGCTGATTGCAATGGTGTGGTTAATTTCTGCAATTGAGTGTTGAATTGTACAAATTGAGTGGAAACTATAATTTTGGGTATTTATCCTAAAATTAAGTAATTTCAATTATTAAATAAGAAATTACCGGGCATCGGTTTACAACGCCGAAAATATTTTTATAGACTATGTTAAATAGTTGGATTTTCTAAAAGAAAAATATTATATTTTTATTCAGGCCGACTGTGTACCTGCACACGATTATTTTTATTGGGTATTTTTAACATGACGAAAATAAGCCAAGACATTATTTTAATTGAGGAATTTAAGTGTGAAACACAATGTCCTTGGCCGGAGAGTGGATAATCGTGTGTTGGTTAAGAAAATTCATTTCTCGCTGTGTGTTGGGTGAACGATGCTTTCATGTGGAAAACCATCTTGAGGTAGACATTGTCGTGTTTGATGGGCGAGACAACGCCTAGTTATGTGCCAGATAAATCCGCTGTGTGACGGATAGATCCGCTGTGTGTCAGGCAAATCCGCTTTGTGACGGATAAAACCACTATGTGACGGTTAGGTCTGCTGTGTGCTAGATATATTTACTGTGTGATGGATAGATCTGCTGTGTGATGGATAGATTCGTTGTGTGACCAGGATCAACTAGAGTGAGTGATTGAATGAGTTAAACACGCGGGATTATTGGACGAAATTGTGTGGCATGGTATGGGACGTGTCATAACGATTTGGTCTCATAATCGGGACTTCTGTGGTAGACTTGATGGATGGAATGATTGATTGTGAAATGCATGATGGATTGAGAAGTAGTGATTGACGGAGATGTGATGTGAGGCACTCCATCGAATCGAGTGTTATTACTGCATTTATGTGTGATATGAATTGTACTAACGTGCATGAGGGAACTGAGGCGAGGTAAGTCTACATGGTTGTATGATTGTGTGGTTAAGACGCCTCTAGGTGTATTACCCTCCTAATTGGGATTTAGAACGTGAACTCATTGAGATTTATATATCACCCCGTCGTGGGCTTCACTTTTCAAGACCATAAGATGGAGGACCTGAAGCCGAGCTGAGGTGATCTGAAGTGAAATGTAGGTCAGATAGGACAATTTCTTTTAAGAGTCAGTCTTTTGGAGTCTTGTGGTTGTAAGCTTTTGTACTGACTCAGTGTGCAATTAAAAGCATGTTTTGTTTGAGAATATGTTGTCCTGCTTTTCTATCTCGAGATGGTGATTGTCAGGGAATTTCTTAATCACTTCCACATGTACAATAAAATGAAAGAATCGGCAACTCGTCTTGGGAAGTCACAAAATTTTATCGACCATCGACATATGGGCAATGCACTCGAGGATCGAGGCGTGATAATGGCTACCGATAGTCCTACGTGGACAAATTTTATAATTTTTAATATTTATTTAGATTTTTTAGTTATTTCTTAAATTTTTTTCTCTTTTCTATTTCTTTTCTTTTTTCTTTCTCCTTACCCCTTGGTTGTGATCTTGCCTGCCATAGGCTAGTTAGGGCAAGGGCCCCCGGGCCCTTATCGACCGTTGGAGAGGGTCGTTGTGCCCTCGTAAGCTACAGGCAAGGGCGTTAGCCTTGCCTAGATTCAGGAAAGGGTCGAGACCCTTACCCATTGGCCAGCAAAGGCCTCTGCACCCACAGGTGAGGGCATGGCGACCCTTGATTGTGGTAGGGGAGGGTGCGGCGGCTCTCGCCTAGATCCAAGATGCAAGGGCTTCGGGCCTTTGCCTAAATTTAGGTGAGGGCCATGACGGTGTCGCCCAAGGCATTGCAGCCCTTGCCCACCATGAGCAAGGGCCTTTGCACCCTTGCCTATGGCCAATGAGGGCATGGAGGCCCTTGCCCTTGGCTAGCAAAGGCCGCTATCCCCTTCTCCATGGATGACGAGGGCGCAGAGGCCCACGCTTGGATTTTCAACCCTCACCAATGGCCGACGAAATACTTTGATGATACTCTCATCAAAAAGTCCCTCGTCGAAAAGGCCTTATCTTTGTCTTTGCCATAAATACTTTGTCAATTCTCATGCATCGAAGCTTGCATCGAGACATGTTGGGATGGCCACAAGCATTGACAATGTTGTACAATTAGGCTCTGTTTGTGTTGCAGAAAATATAGTATTTCTGGAAAATGTTTTCTAGGATGTTATATTTCAAGAAAATCATCATATGTTTTAGTGTTTGGTTGAAACCTAAAACTGAGTTAGAATATATTTTTTGCTATTCGGTTAAAAAAACAAATTTCCTTCATGCATCAATGTCAATAAATTTTTTTATCATTATACTTTTTTAATTATTTTTCTTTCCTTTCGTTTTTTTTATTTTTATTTTTTACATTTTCTTTCTTTTTCTTCTTCTTCATTGGTCGGTTGTTGGCCATGGCGACGGTCGACAACCACACATAGGTGAGCTAGACCCTCGCCACGGTTTGGCTAGTGAGCTCGGCCTCGCCATAGGCCGACGAGGCTCCGGCTCTCTTGTGGCTAGGCACCAGCTGCCATTGTGGTGAACGATCGACTAATGAAGAAGGAAAAAAAAAACACGAGGAAAAAAGAAAAATAAAAGGAAAGAAAAATAATTAATAAATTGATTTAAAAAAATAATAAAAGGAAAAGGTATAGGAAAATTTCAAAAAAGGCCCGAAGTGCCTTAATTTTCTTAAATAAGGGCCTAAAATGGACATTGTTTAAATAAAGGCATGAAGTGACCAAATTGTTTCAAATAAAGTCCTGAATTTGCTAAGCCTTTGGCTGGGCCGGTGGTGAATTTTCCGACCATCGGAGAATGGGTATTATGGTCAAAAAAATTGTAATTATATTTTAATTTTTAAAAAAAAAATTTCATCCTTTTTCCTTTTTCTTTTCCCTTCCCCAAACATGGCTGTCAATAGCCGGCGGAGATTGCCCTCGCTCAATGCCGCTGAGGCAACCCTCGCCCTTGCCAGCCCAAGCTAGGGTTGCCCTTGTTGAATTTGGTGAGAGTTGCCCTCGTTCAACGCTAGCGAGGGTGACCTCGACCTCCACCTAGCATCCCTAGAGGTCGGTGGCATTGGGCGAAGGGTGTTGGGCCTGTGCAACGATCGGCAACCTTTGCCCAGATCGGGCGAGGTGGGCGACCCTTGCCTAGATCTAGGTGAAGGTTGTCGTCCTCTCCCGCCTAGCCCTCATCTCTGGTCGACTAGGTCGTTGGCCCTCCCCCAAGTGCCGACGACCCGTTGGCCTTCACCACAGCCCCGTTGCTAATGGGCCATCAGCTCCCTCCGGCCTATATTTTCTTTTCTTTTTTTTTTGTTTTTTAAAAGAAAAAAATAAAAAAAATAAAAATAAAAAAACAAAAAGACAAAATTGCCCTTTACATTTGGTGAATTCAGGCCATTATTTGAAACTAATATATGCACTCCAAGCCTTTATTTGAAATAAGGTTTATTTTAGGCCATTATTTGAGAAAATAAAGGCACTTCAGGCATTTATTTGAAACAAAATCCACTTTAAGCCTTTATTTAAGAACATAAGGGCACTTCAGACCCTTATTTGGAATTTTCCCAAAAATGTATATGATGAAAGAAAAGTGAGGTGAAAGAAGGTGTGAAAAATGTTCTCTTTTTCAAAAGTGGAAAACATTTTCTTCTGTCTTAGAACACTTTTTTTCCTTCAAGTGATATGTTTTCCCTCAACCAATTTATTTTCTATGAAATGAACGTTAGAAAATTTGGGAAACATTTTCTCGGAAGTTATTTTCCGTGAAATGAACATAACCTTAACAGTGCCTAGTTTTCTAAATGTTTCTAGTTTCTATGTACATAAATGTCTATTAGATTATAGATTTGAGTCTAGTCTTTTGCTCTTCTTTTGTTGTGCTATTAAAAGGTCATCAAGTCTCTATAAAAAAAAAAAAAAAAAGAGAGATTGAATTTGATTAATGAAATTAGTTTAGTGCATTTCCCTTGAACCTTGAAAAGTTCAAACCTCTTGAAAACGGGATAAGTACACTAATGGTGCTATAAGTTGTGTATGGCGCTCACTTTGGTGCCAAAAGTTTCCGTCGGATCACTTAAGTGTCAAATCGGAGGAAAAACGATCACTTTGGTGCCATCAACGACAGATTCCGGCCAAAATGATTACGTGGCTTTTATATTTTTAAAAAAAATCGAGAAGCCTTATAAACGACGTCGTTTTCGTCTTCCTTAAGAAAACGATGTCGTTTTGCCGTCCTACATGGAAAGCCTCACAAAAACGATGCCGTTTTTTTTTTTTTTTTAATTTTATTTGGAGATTGAAATTAGGGGTTTTTTGCCTGCCATTGCTCGTCCACCGTTGCTTGGCCGCCATCCCTTGGCCACCGTCACTTGGCCGCCGTCCCTCGGCCACCGTCACTCAGCCGCCATCCCTTGACCTCCATTGTAGTTGCTTGCCACAGCAAGACAAAAGAAAAAAAAATGAACAGAAAATCCTGAGAGAGAGGGAGGTGTCAATGATGAGGGCGGTGGATGGGATGGCGAGGCCACGGCCGCCGTGGCGTTCTAGATCTTCGCGGCTACCATTGGCCGGATCGCTTGTGCTTCTAGAGATTCTTTGAGCTCGCGTTTCCTCTGAACCCAACGATATTCCTTGGGAAAAGGCGGTGGTGGGGCTGAGATTTGGGGATTTGAAAGGTTGATAAGGTGATTGAAAATGGGGGAAAACTACTAGGGGAGGGCGGAGGGGAATGCGTGGTTTCTTTTCTGGAAAATTACTGGTGTTGCTGGTTCTGCGCTGCTGGTGTTGTTGATTCGGCGCTGTTGGTGTTGTTGGATCTGTTCGAGGAAGAAGACAAATCTGCTTGGGAAGAAGACGAATCTACTTGGGGAAGAAGACGACACAAAACAGCGTCGTTTGGGGATTTCGGGTTTTGAATTTGGGGGAAAGACACAAAACGGCATTGTTTTGGTGTTAGGATGCTAAAACGACGTCGTTTGAAGGCCTAAGTGATCCAATGGAAACTTCGGCGAGCCACATCACCATAAGAAATTAATAAAAAAATGCCATGTCAGATTTCCGGCCGATCAGATCGGCGTTGGCACTTAAATGATCTGACGGAAACTTTTGGCACCAAAGTGAGTGCCATACACAACTTATGGCACCATTAGAGTACTTATCCCTCTTGAAAACCTATAAGAGTTTTTACTCTATACTTGAAGAGTCGGGGCTTTTAAAGCCTACATTCTTGAAGAGTTGCAGCCATCAATCTCGAAGAATTAATGCCATTTTAACTTCCTTGGGGGTGTAGAAGAGCAACCATTGAAGTTTCTACCCTTCTTCATTCTGTCCAATCTCGTTTGCCCACTTCCATAAGAAATCAACAAGCCTATATTTCTTATTTGAGAAAACTCAAAACATGAAAGTTTTAGATTTTCGAGTCTCTGTTCTTTTGGCTTTAAAATCAGGTCATTCTGATATGAATCGGCAAAGTTATATTCATTTTCCCAAACTAGCAAAACAGAAATTTCTGCTCAATATTGTGACTAAATTTCGGCGCGTGCAAGTCACTCTCTCAATTCTATTGTCTGAGTAGCCGACCTTGGGCTACATCATACTAGAGATAAATAAAGAACTTATGATGTTGATAGAGATTATATTATTTGGAACTTTGAATGTGACATCTTATTTTTTTCCCGCTAAAATTGAATGTGATGTACTTGCTTTAAGAATGATGTGAACAACAAAATTGTTAATGTGATGAATTATTATTTGATGCTGTACATTTGCTGTTTATGAAAGATATACCTTTCTAATTGTTGGAAGGCACGGTCCGATATTTTACTTATGGAGACTGTCAAGGGAGAGTTCAAATCCGAATCCTTCAACATAACTGATTAGACCCACAAGAATAACGATTGCTCCACTTTACACCATATCACCAATGTGGGACTTCTTTTGCATTACACCCTCACATGTGCACCTTGATAAATCTTCCCCTCAAGTATCAACCTTTTGTGTTAGACCCGCTCTTCCTTAATCTAGGTATTCTTTCACATTGATATTATCTCAACTCAAATATCCACCTTTGCTTAGCCAAGTTCGGTAGTAGTACAACATCTATCTTGACTCCCCCTCAATTGCTTTGGCTTGGCCAAGCTCAACAAGAACACATTATCTGCCACCTCAAGTCACATCCAAAATATATTTCCTCAAGATATTCACCAAACGATTATCCACACATGTTGGGCCCAACCCGTCCAAACCATTAGTTTAATACCACCTGTCAGGAGGCACAATGGAAGCCCAATACCATCATATAAGGAGATTGTTAAGAGAGAGCTGAAATTTGAGCATGTCCACATATCCTATTAGATTGGCATTCTCTTAAAAAGCAAATTTTGACAATTTTTTTTTTTTTTATTATAGGCAATCATTAATTGCTCCATTTTACACCACATTCTAAAAGTGGGACTTCTTTTGCAAAACACTCCGTGCACCACGCGTACATGTTTGTTTGTTTAGTCGAAAAGCTCATAACCAAATTTTCCATCTGCTGATATATATACACTTTTCCCTTGCCCTTTATCAATTTGTCTCATCCATCTCGCTCTTACTTGTACTTTCTCCAGTGTGAAGCTTATGATTAAGCGTGGGACTGTGTTGATATTTTATCTAGGCATGTACACAATGCTCCAACTTTTCTATTTCAATTTAGTTAGCACATTGACATTTAAAATAAAGTGAGATTGAAAGAACTAGACAACCACCAAGCCAATTTACTTATTTTGTCAAGCATGACTAACAACTGGAAAGCTTCATGAAATCACTATTATATCCCAAATGGGAACGCAAAGAGGCCAAGGTTTGACGACAATCATAGCGGACTTGCAGATGCGCGATAAACAAACAAGAACTTAGCAAAGTACCTTCAGATGGATCATTACCGGTTTAATTAGTTTTTCTAGATCATTAATTTCTTTTTTGTTTATGGATGGAAAGGAGATAATATTGATTTCGAGCTCATCGGTCTGTTTGATCATATCTTTTGAGGAATGTCCTCAGAAACAACATAACTTTTCTTGTGATCTAAGATTGGTTTACGAAATTTTGGATGTGATAATTTATTATTATTATTTGGGATTGAATTTGGTCCACTTATGTAAATGCCTATTCTCAATTGATTTGGTGAGGGGTTCCTTTAGTATAAAGGAAACCATGCGGTGCTTGTGAAAGATATACCTTTCTAATTGTTAAGAGGCGTAGCAAAAGTAATATTAATTGCTTCACTTTACATTACATCTTCAATTTGAGACTTTTTTTAGCGTAATACCTCACGTGCACCTCTCGGCAGGATTGCAATGTCTGTCCCTTGGCTCCTCCTCGATCGTCTTGGCCCGACCAAGCTTAATAAGAACGCATTATCTTCCACCTTGAGCAAGAGTCGCATCTAATATTCCTTTTCTAAGATATCCATCAGATGCCGATCAACCCACGTTGGGCCCAACCCATCCAAATCATTGGCTTTGAGATCACTTCTGGGAAGACGTAGCAGAAGCTTAATACCTTCACTTTTAGGGAAATCATTAAAGAAGAGGTCAAGTTTGAGCCCGTCAACACATCTAATTAAATCCATCTTATCTCAAAAAAGTAAATACGCGAGTTAAAGGCCAGCTAGAATACGCGAGTTAAAGGCCAGCTAGGATTCTATTAATTGCCCTATTTTACAACACATTTCCAATGTGGACTTTTTGGCAAACCCTCTCACATATGCACCTCAACGCTAATAGCAAATTAGAGATTCCAAATAACAAGTGGACCTTTTGTACATGTTTGTTTATTAAACCAAAGCTCACAACCAATTTTCCATCTGCTGATTTGATCCATTTTACATCCATGCAACTTAGGCACTAAAAACAAGATATATATCCTTTTTTTTTTTGTCTTTTTATCAATTCTTTCTATATATCTCGCTCTTATTTAGTCGCCAGTACTTGCACAGGTGCGAAGCTTATGACAACGCATGGGAGTGTGTTAATATTGTATCCAGGCCTGTGCACAATGCTCCAACTTTTCCATTATAATTTAGTTAAAACATTGATATTAAATAAAATAAAGTTGAAAGAACTTGACAGCCACTAAGCCAATAATGTACACCCAGTTTGCTTATGTATTATTTTTTGGTAACCTGGGAAGCGCTGTACAGCCGGTAGCCAGTGATGTAAACCCGTGGCGAACTGAGCCCACCCACCTGACTCGGCCGCAGGTGAGTCGCACAAGCGAACGCGGAGATTCGAACTCGCTCCCTTCCAGAGGAGGGATTGTGCACAAACCATGTGACCACCAATGGGTTGGGTAGTTTGCTTATGTATTAAGCTTGACTAAATTTTGTAAAGCTTCACGAGATCACTATTAAATTGTAAATGGGAATGCAAAGAGCCAAGATTTGAGAGATTATCACCTGTTTAATAAATTTATCTAGGTCGTTTCATAATTTTTTGTTTTGGGGTAGAAAGGAGATCATTTTACTTAACAAAAATAATACAAGAGTCCGAGACCAATGGTTCAAGTCTCTTAGATTATTTCTTTTGAGGAATGTCCTCGGAAACAGCATAACTTGTCTTGGAGTTGAAATGTCAAAGGCTGAGATTGCTAATTACATACAAGCTAAAACATTAGTCTTGTAAAAGCATTTGCATGTTGGAAAAAGCAGAGCAGTGTGACCCAAACACGCGGGATTAAGAACCATTCCAGCCTGCTTCCGCAACGTTGGAGAGGTAAATAGCGTGGAATGTGATGTACTGGCTTTAAGAATAACGTGATAAATTTTATTTGGTGCTGATTTTGATCTGTTTATTTAAATGCCTATCTTCAGTTCATTGGATGCGAAGACACATTTGTGCATATTTTATGTGTTTGAATTATATATTAAATATATATTTATATTTATATTTATATTTATAGACACACGTGTGTATGAAAATATTCTAATTGTTGGGAGACAAAGTGAAAACCTGATATATTCACTTAGGAAGATGCTAAGTTCAAGTCCGTAAACATATTTAGTTGGATCCACTAAGATTATATCAACTTCTCCACTTTACATCACTTCCCTAATGTGGGACTTCTTTCTCATGACACCCTCATATGTGCACCTCAACAAATCTATATTTCATGAGTGGGTCATCTATGTCAAGCTTGCTCCCCTTTAATCTAGGTATTCTTCCTCACCAGCATCCTTTCAAATTGCTACCTTGGCCCAGCTCGGTAGGATCACAACATTTTCCTTGACTCCTCCGTTGCCTTGGTCTGGCCAACCTCAGCAGATCACACTATTGGTCACCTCAATTAGGAATCACATACGAGGTTTCTTTCGTTGAGATATTCACGAGACGCCGATTCACTCATGTTGAGCCCACTTCATTGAAATCATTGGCTCTTATACTACTTTTAGGGAGGTGTAAGGGAAGCCCAAAACTTTTATATAGGGAGATTGCTAAGTTCAAGCTTAAGCCCGAGCCTAACAATATATCTCGTTGGACTCACATTTACTTAGAATTTAAAATTAATGAGTTATGAGCTAACTATGATAAAATTGACTTCTCCACCTTACACCACCATTTGTATGTGAGGTCTCTTTTGTATGATATCCTTGCATGTGCATCTCAATATTATAAGTGAAATGACAATATTTCGGGAAACTATAAAAACATACGTGCGGATGTGAGAAGGCTTTTATAGGGGGCCATTTGTTTATTTAGTCAAAAGCTCACAACCAAATTATTTATCTGCTGATTTTACTAAATTTAGATCCATTATGTTATGTAGCGTTATCTATACTTTCTCAAGAGCGAAGCTTATGATTAAGCGTGGGAGCGCGTTGATATTTTGTCCAGGCATGCGCGCAATGCTCCAACTTTTCTATTATAATTTACTTAAAGCATTGAAATTGGAATAAAGTGAAGTTGAAAGAACTAGGCAACCACTAAACCAATGATGTCAAAACCAATTTACTTATCTGTTGAGCATGACTAATAGTGTAAACCTTCAGGAAAT
Organism: Eucalyptus pumila; assembly: GCA_016097595.1. Taxonomy (NCBI): domain Eukaryota; kingdom Viridiplantae; phylum Streptophyta; class Magnoliopsida; order Myrtales; family Myrtaceae; genus Eucalyptus; species Eucalyptus pumila. The sequence continues at coordinate 52,593,989 of CM027848.1, forward strand.
CGCCGCTGCATCCTCAATGGGAATGTGAGGATTGCGCAATGCCACCTAAACTCAAATGGGGTTTCACAGGTTATGTGGAGCTTGCCTTTTGTGGTGGCGCGAGATTGATTTATTGACTGCGCATTCCTTTCTTGTCTTCTGTACTCCTGACCATCTTCAATAACTTAAACTCGCCCAAGCCATATCTGCACCGATGGGAAAGGATCCGCTAGAATTGATAGTTTGGATGGACACAACATCAAATAGAGACACCAATATGACGATAGAGGTTCTCATCCTTGCACCACCTCGAGTTTTCAATCTTGATCCTCTTCCCCTTGAGAATGCTCCCAACATTGATATCACATGTACCATTTGAACACTTATCCTTTACATGCTCAATTTTGGGGTCGATGACATGTCATGTTATCATCTGACATGTTTGGCCAAAGATTAGAAAGAACTAAGGGAGTACAGCACGTACTTTGATAGGCCCAAGAATATTTGTTCCGTAAAATATGGGTTTTGACCTAGTCGAAAATATAAAAAGGAGAGAAGAAGGAGAGAGGCCGAGAGTCTTCGGGAGAGAAGAAAAAAACAGAAGAGAGAGAGAGAAAGAAAAAAAAGAAAGAAAGAAAAAAAGAAAAAGGAGGAGATAAAAGGAAAAGAGAGAAGGAAAGAAGGGGAGAGAGAGGGACGGCAGAGAGCTCGAGCACAAAGAAAGAAAAATAAGAAGAGAAAGAAGAAGGAGAGGAGAAAAGAAGAAAAGGGGCTTCACGCGTTCTCACCATGGGAGCCTCGCCAAGCCACCTTAACTACATAATGCAACTCGCAGTAAGCACTCGTGCTCCCCTTTCGTTCAATTGGAGTAGTTTCAGACCTAAAGGGTTGAAATTCAGAACTTTGGGAAAATTGAGTGGCGAAGTATGATTTTTGAGTTCTTGAGCTGTGTATTTTTGTAGAAATGATACCTTGGGATATTGTGGAGTTTTAGGATTTTACGGATAGTAATTTGAGCTTACAATTTGCCTGAAACAAAATTTTGAAGTTTATCACGTGTGATGAACAGTGCGCGACCAGAACTTCAAGGCCATATTTTGTTGATTTTCGGCTTGATTTTGGGTTGGCTAAATTGTGGTTCTTGTAGTATGTTGGATGGACTTTCCATCGACTATAAGTACGCTTGAAACAGAGTTCAACAAAAAAAATTATAACACGATGAAGTTTCATGCTCAAGCTTCACTATGGACGGCTTTGAGTAATTGTTTTGGTTAAACAATTTATTAGCGCGTCGGTGTCGTTTTATCAATGAATAAGCATAATTTAGTCGAATCGTTAGTTGGAGAATAGCATATTACCTGGTTTTAATATCGTTTTCGATTTATTAATAGGAATACGAGTGTGTTGGCTCAAGTAACCACATAGATTGATTTTCGGCTTTCCCAAATGAGTGGTGCCACATCTTCTAAGAATTTATAAGCTAATGTTTTTTAAAATGATAAATGATTGATATTTTATAAGTTATGAATAAGCCTATTTGTTGCATAAAATTTAGATTGGGTGTTTACTGCGTTTTTTTTTTTTTTTTTTTATGACCTAGGAAACCCGCGCACCGTACCAATACAGACAGCCTGACAAGTCTGGGGTAATGGGCGGTAAACCCTAGGGTGATGCTAGCGGAGGACCCATCACCCCGACGTCGCACTTAAAATCCCGTGCGGCTAGTGGGATTCGAACTCCTCTTCTCTCGCAAATGATTATGGGAGCACTTATCCAACTGGGCCACCGCAGGCGGTGATGGGTATTTACTACGTTTTGATATTTAAGGATAGCGTGAGAACTTTTTGGTAGAAATATATATTATGTTTGATAAATGAAGTTGAGAAATATTATATGTTTTGGGTTGTTGACACCTAAATTTTGACGATCCAGTCATTTATTTATTGCATAGAAAATTATGGGATAATTTTATCCCTGAAAAAAATATTAATTGCATAACATATTGGTAAAAGGTAAGAAACATAACATATAAATTTATGTGCCTTTATTTTTAATTTGTACTTTTTGTATTAGACCGGTGGCGGATGTGTTTGAATTAGTGGTTCTAAGTTTTAACTTGGCAAGCCGAATTAAGCCCAAAAGCGAGCAAATTGGCCTGAATCCATTATTTTTAATGGTTAAAATTATTTAAATTGAGATTTAATATGATATTACGGTGGATTTTTGGAATTTGAGAAAATCGTATTGCAATCTTATCTTTAGCAATATGCGATAAAATTAATGGAGAATATTTAGTAGATGAGGAAAAGTAAAAAGATTTTTTGTGATCGGGAGCTTATAGGCAATCCTCGTGTATATTAAAAAGAGATGAAATATTCCAAAAAATTGCGTTTGTTTTGCCTGTAAAAGGGTTAAACATATAAGGTTGCGGGGGCTTCTCTTCGTTCGAGGGAAAAAACACAAAAAAAGAGAAGAAAGGTTTCCCTTGCTTTTCCGTTCGTGCCTTTGAGAAAGCAAAAGAGAAAAGCAGAGAAGTGAAGAGGTAAAGTCAACAGCAAAAAGAAGCTTTTGCCTCTGCAGAGAGGAACAGAGGAGACAGCGACGTGAGGAGAGAGGGAGGCGTGAGGGACGTGCGGGCAGAGGAAAAAAGGAAAAAATATAGAGAAATCCTGTTCATCTTCTTCCCTTCGGCTCCGCAGTCGCTCCGCCCCGCAGCCGCTCGAGTTTCTGCTGCGCCGGTCGCCGCGCGGCGTCGTCCGCGACTTCGCCCTGCTGCCTCGCCTCTCCGTGCTCTGTACGAAGTTCCGCCCTTGCCGTCGCGACCCGCCTCCGTCAGCCCAGCGCCCTCCACTCCGGTGCTCGTCCGCTCGTCCCCTCTGAAGCTGCCACTACTTCGCCACCTCGCCTGGACCTGCAGCTCGACCCGTTCGCCTCCGCCAGGGCCAGACCCGACTGCATCGGCCCTTTGCCCGCCGGAAGACGCCGCAGCACCGCGCCTCCGCCAGTCACCGCCGTGCCCCGTCACGCCTCCAGCCTCCGAGTGACGCCCGTAGCAACCAACGTCTCCGCTGCTGCTCCACTCCCCTGCGACGGCCGGCTCCGCCTTTGCTCCACCCCTCCTGTGACGACCGGCTCCGCCCCCTGCGACCCCGGCTTTTCTCGTTCGCTGCTCGCGGCCCAATCTGAACGTCGGTCCCCTGCTATTCGAGCCTTCCCACCCGACGCTGCGACCCAAGCTGCTGCACCTCCACCTTCCGATCGATCGCGCTTCTGCTTCGCCTGAGACCTGCAGCTCGACCCATTCGAGTCGCTGCTCCGCCCGAGCCCGAGTCGACGCCGAGCCTCCCTGCCGAGCCGCTCCATCCTCTGCTGCAGCGCCTCCGTCTCCCTCGCTGCAACCCAACCCCGACGACCGCCGTGCTCGCCTTCCTCCCGCGACGCCCGCATCCGGAGTTCTCTGCCCGCAACGCCCTTTGCCGGAGTCAACACCAGAAGCTCCGACCGCAACGCCCCTGTTCCGCCAGCTGCCCCTGCTGCCCGGGTGCCGTCCCTTTCCCGCCGATCCTCGCCGGAGCTCCGACGCCGGTCACCCGTCACCTCCGGTGACCCACCACAAGCTGCCAACGTTGTTTGGAAAGCAAAAGCAGATAAGGAAAAAAAAAAGAAAATCACGTTAGGTAGTTTGTTCCATTTTATTTTATTTTTATTATTTCATTTTATTTTACTTTATTTGCCTTTTTTTTAGTATAATTGTTCCTTAATGTAAGATTGAAACTCCCAACATGAAATTGCTTCTGAAACATTTTCGCGTCCGAAATTCAACTCACAATCACAATCGCTTGCAAAATCGTCAATCCAATCTCACTCTTGAGATTCGATTCGCGATTTTTTTAAAATTGGTCAATTCGATCTCATATGCAAGATATAATTTGTCAAGCTTATATGTCGCCATGTCGCTTGAATCAATTTTGTTTTTGTAAAAAAAAAAAAATCATCAAAAAAAGATTCGTTTTAGAATATTTCTCGTTTTAGGATTATTTTGCATGCTTAGAATGAGAAATTTATTTATTTCGAATTTCTTAAATAAAAATCCCAAAAAAAAAAATGCATTCATTTAGGACATTAGTTTTTTTTTAATTTAAATTGCATGTTTAATTATTTGGCAATTTTAAATTTCGAATTTTATAATAAAAAAAAACACAAAAAATCATCTATCACGTAGAATTATGACATTTTTTTTGTACGTCATTGCTTATTAAAATAAAATTGCATGTTTCATTTTAAGTTTAGATTGATTTTTTAGATATATTACATCTTAGGCTTGCTAAGTTAAAATAATATCTTAGTTTAAATTAGAGTTTAGCCTGACTTAATCATTAATATAAGTTGGATAGAATCTTAATCTAGCTAGATAATTTTCACATTTTTCTAATTTCGAATTTCATAAAAAAAAATACAAAAAATGTCTTAGAATAAATTAGTTTCATTTTCTATGATAGATTACATACTTTTTTAAGAAAAAAAAGTTATGTGCATGTCATATAAAATTAGATTCATGAAATGCAAGTTATTTAGTGATTGTTGCTAGATCTATTTAATTAGAAATTGCCTGTCATTAGAATTAGATCATTTAGTTATATTGCATAAAGTATGAAAAATTGTGTGTTAATTATAAATCATATTTAGGGTGTTGATGTGAATTTTGATGCTTTTGTTACCTGAGGTTAGTTTTGTAATTTATTCATTACTTTTTATCTAGGTGTTAAATTGATGGGTTTGCGCACCACATGGTCACCTCACGTGTTATGGAAATAGATTTAAAATTAATTCGAGCTGCTTGTACCGAAAGGGCGTTGAGAAATCTAGCATAACCAAATTTCCAAACTCACAATCTCTCATTCGTAGAAGTAAAATAATTTTCCCATTATTTTATTTAAGTGTCTAATCGACTTACTGAAAATTGATTAGTAGTGACTCCTTTTTGCATGCTAGATATTTGAACCTAAGTTGCGAATTGGTATGAGCTTGGGAGAGCTCAAACTAAGTTAGACTTAGTAGTTCATTAGCCAAATCTTAGGTGATGCACCCGAAAATTTGGTCGCGACATGAGTTTGTGAAACATTTTCATGAAAATCTCGACTTTGAGATGATTTATAGAAAAGATCGATTTATGATAAGTTTTTTGAAATGTATTTGATTTGAAATTGATTTGTGAGACAAGTCTTGAAATTATTTGAGAATGTTTTATGAAAAGTATTTCTGGCGGATAAGTTGAGTTGCAAAATCTCTTGGTGATATATGAAATGTTTTATAGATTTGGTTTTAGAATTATGGATGGTGCTGTTCTGGATTGATGTGGATACTCAATATTGCTGTGAGCCTAGTGAGTGACTTGTGGATATGCGCATACTAGTCTAGATATCCTTGTGAGTCGAGCCACCGGTTAATAATAGGTGACCTTGCCAATTGGGGAATCTTGGTCGCCTCATCACCAAGTGTTGTATCGTGATTATGGTTTAATTTCGAGCAACGATGAAATGGACCATCGGCATGTAATTTGATATTAGTCGTTGGAATGGACTATCGGTGTATGATTTGATATTAGTCGTTGAAATGGACCATCGATGTATAATTTCATTGGACTATTGATATATGGTATGAGATTAACCAATGGAATAGACCATTGTCATGTAAATTAATGAGATTAATCAATAAATTAGACCATCGATGTTTATTTTAATATTATTGTGAAATGATTATTTCTACTATAAACATATCCGTATTGAAGCGTGTGTACTTATTATTTTAATGTACTTTTGTTATATCTTAGATTTGAATTAAAAGAATTGTAGTTTGGTTTTATAAATATGCATGGCAGGTGCTCTATCCGCTTAAAAGAGATGCACTACTCACTGAGCTGTGATTGCTCACCCCTCTATTTTCCAATCTTTTTCAAGTTTCTCGACTAATGATGAGTAGGTATGAGAGCGATATGATTGTTGGGACTTTTAGGAGTTGGATTTTGAGAGCTTTGAGGCTGCGTCCTTTGAGGGCCGACTCATCGAATCTAATGGGGCCTCGCCCTCGCTAGTGGCCGGTGAGGGGGGTGAGCCTCGCCAGTGGCCGGTGAGGCTGACCTCGTCGGCCGGCCAAAGGAAGAAGAAGGTGAAAAAATATATTTAAAAAAATATTTAAAAATTCGAAAAAAAAATATTAAAAAATTGTCTCGCTGGTCGGCTATCCCCATCTGGCGTCCACATCAGCGCTGGCCAGCCAATTTTGGCCGGATGGACTGAATTAACACAATTATAAAATGTTTACGAGTAAATTGGCCAAAAAGAAAAGTTTATGACAGAATTTGCACAATTACAATAGGTTTAGAACTTTTTTGATATTTCTTATGTATTTTCTCTGTAGATGATGTGGTGTTGGGGTAGGTGAAACCCAAGCTGGGGCTAACCCGAAACTCGAACTTTGAAGGGCAACTTTGCAAACCTTAGCGTGTAAGTCTAGTAACCATAGAAACTCATACGGCACCTTGAGAAAATTGGACATCATGGAGTACTAAGAACCAAGTCCTTCCATTAACTTTGATCTATTTTGACAAAACTGGAGATCAGGCAGACGACACCTTAAGAATGCTTCCTAGGATATGAGATTCAAGAGAAAATGCGAGATTCGGAATCAATTATTGCAGGAAAAGGTAGGGGCTGCCAACCAATCAAGGATAATATGGGAGGAGGTCGTATGAGATGTTTCGATCACGTTGAATGGAAGACCTTTGGGTGGATGCCTAGGCGAGGAACGAAAACTATAGACAGGAGGGGGGATGTCACGAACTATTTAGAGCTTGTAGAAGATCTAATAAAAGATCAAAGGTAGCGACGCGATAGGATTTCTATAACCGACAACAATAGCGGGACAGAAAGCTTCAAGCTTTGAAGACGTCCAGTGGAGTTGGGTTAGTCGAGCAACTAATCCACAAGACAACTTGATGGAGCAGCTACTCAGGCTAGAGACCTAGTTTGTAGTGAGAGTTACAGTTCTAATGTTCCCTTATATCTGCAGTTTTTATTTGATGCTGCTGTCGCAGGCAGACCACCTTGATGTGATAGTGCTGTATTTTCCAAATGAATGAGAATTGAGAAGTTTTTATGGCGAAAGACAGAACAAAATGTTCTGTTCTGCACGGAATAAGTTCATGCTTTCATCGAGTGTCATCCTCTATAACAATCATTTGAGTCGGCTCTCTCGCTCATTTCATGCTAGTTCGATCACTTGAAATATTGTTTTGAATAGTCTAATGAATTGAGTCTAGCGGAGATTCCAACAAAATTTTTTATGTCTAACGAATTTCTATTTTTAGAGTATAAATTTTGTATTGTTATCAAACAGTTATTTTTGCTTAGAAACTCTTCTAGAAATAGAAATAGAAAAATCTATTTCTGTTAAACTATTTGAAACAGAATGATTGTCATGCGCGTGTTTCTGGAACAGATTGGTTGTCACGTGCGCCTAAGGTATCATGCTAAAACAGAGTCGGACTTCTGATCATCAAATGTGCATGAATTTGTACAGTTTAATTGACATGGAATTCTCAAGTCATAGATAGTAGATAAACTCTAACTTGCATGAGGTTCAGTCTCGTGCAACAGAGACTTGAGATGGCAGCTTAATTGATCCCTCTATAGCAGAAGCGTCTGGCAAGATAGATGCTTAACATCAGCTAGGAAGGGAAGGAAATAGAAAACCTAGACAAACATTTCTAATCTCAGCATCAAATAATATTCAAACAAAAGAAACAATTATATAATGATTGCAGGAAATCCCATCCTGCACTACTAATTTCTTTTCCAGCCACCCTGAATCTCAACTGAGGACCAAAGTTCAGAATACTTCAATGCCGAGTGAAGATGGCCGAGTTGAAGACTGAGCCGTTCCTGAGCAGACCTGGCCGAACTGGCTGAAGCTCTCTTCGTCCAACAGTCATGTTCAACATTGTATAGAGAAGAAATTGCGGCAACTATAACCGTGTATTGTCCCGATTTTGTACAAATTTCAGAGGGAGATCATGCACGATTGCTCCAAGCGCCATATTAGTCTCTTCAATCGTTTACCATCCAAAGATTTCTCTAGCAGAATCCGTCTTACCCTCTCTGTAGGACAAATACTCCCTTATCAAACAGAAGCAGAATAAAACAGAGCACCTCAAAACCCATCATCAACCCGCTCATCAGAATCACAAATTTTACACATATTGGACATGCCGCTGCCATCATAGAAGAAAGACCGTTCAATTTACTCGATTGTCACACAGACCGTCACACTTCCTCGTGTTTGTCTTCATCCTCTTCATCTGAATTTTTCTTCTCTTTCTTCTTCAAGTAACCCCACTTCCTCAGCACCCACACACATAGCCTCACCACATTCCCCATGAACACCACCCCCATCAGGCATAGCCAGCACACCACCGACACGTCCGTCACGTCCTTCAGCACCCCCCACGTGTCAGCCAGCGATATGTTGTGCAGCGCTCTGAAGTAGGTGATCGCCTGCCCCGTGATCGCTAGCCACATGATCATCTGGGTCCACATCCAGCATCGCTGCTTTATTGGAAGCCCGCTCAAGAGGAGCAGGATGATGCTGAGGGAGGACAGGAAGGCCAGTGGGTTGAAGATCATGAACTATCCGTAGGCGATCCGCTGGATGTGGGCCATGATAGAGGTGCCCGCCATGTGCGGCTCCTTCACTGGGTTGCCGTTGGCATCGACCTTGTAGTCGTCTTGCCAGACGCCTCCCGGCGGCGTGGTCGCAGCTCGGAACGCCACCGTCGCTAGCAGTGAAGCGACCACCATTAGTGAATTTCTCCTGGCTCAGCCAATCGGCTTCCACTGGGGGTCTTCTTAGAGCACTCATTTTCTTTGATAGGGGTTTCCTTAAAGTACTCCGTTTCTTTGGCGGGGCTTTCTTGGTGGAGAGTGATGGGGAGATTTTAGGTGATCTTGAGGTGGTGGTGTGGGAGGTCATTCTTGGTGGTGGGTCAAGAACTGGATCATAGTGATATGGGACTGATTGGATGTCTATGGAGAGTGACGCTCCTGAGCTTTGAAGGGATGTCTCAATTTCAAGAACTCTCGAGCCTCTGGGAACCTGCTCAAGAATGTCTAGTGCTGTGAGGCCACTTGAGTTTGGTGTGTTTGCCTCGAGTCCTGGGATTGTAAGCAAGAACTTTTATCATCTGCATACAAATTTTTGGGGATAAATTCCTCAGTGCAAGATTACCGAAGTCCATGTTGCTGGTCTCAAGACTGATCCTGGGAAGGGAAAGGTCCGGGGAAGTTCAAACCAGCAACGATCTGGTTCCCGTTGGTTGCTCGCTAATGGAATGGGAAACAGCAATAAGCATCTGTTTTTGAAGTCGAAGACTACTTCTTCTTTATCTACTGCCCCAGCAACAACTAAGGCACAGCCTGGTGACACATTGTGGAGCATCTCATCCCGTGTTCATGGAACTGGTGCTAAATGGAAGGAATTGGCGTCTCTTAGCCCACACATACGCAACCCCAATATTATTCTCCCAAACAAACCTGTCAGGTTGCATTAAGTTGGGGGTGCGAAACGGAACTTCTTGAAAGAGGCTTATTTTGCTAAGCTGGGTTGAGTGAAGTTTATGAGCGGCGTTAGTTGTGGGCTTGCTGATTGAAACCACACATTGTGGTCGTCTAAGACAGAAGTACTAGCTCCTGCCCTTGAGAGCTCTCTTACCTTCCCAATTGTTATGGACTGATTATCACCAGTCTAAGGTACCAAAGATCTGTCTATGCAATTGTTTTCATCTCTCTGTTCTTCCATCCCCTGTAATCAGTTTGCATATGAACAGTAATTTTCTGTGTTTTGTGTGGGATGATAGCTACCTTTGTCTTGTGATTAGGAACAACAGATCGGTCCATGAGATTTTAGGTTGCATTTCTGCCTTGTCCCTCCTCTACTTGTCTATATAAAGAAGAAAAGATCGTTTGGCAAGTAGTCATAATATCAGAGCTTGAATGTTGTTTTGGAAGAAGCACACGTTCTGGTATGTGAACATTACATATGAAACTAGCGCTGCTTTGATTCCAACCTTTGAGGGAGGATCAGCTTGCATGGCCCGCGAATAATAATGGAGTGTTTTCTGTGAAATCTGTGTATCACTTCCTTAAAATTAGGCAGGAAAGATAGTGTAGGAAGTTCATGTAAATGGTGTGACTGCATTATGGTTTGGTGCCATGGGGTTGAAATTGATCAGACAGAGAGGCTCACTAGCTTTGATCAGATGGCTTTTGGACATCTATCAGCATTGGAGAAATGCGGATGCTTTTGAGGAAGGTGGGTTCGGTTATTTGGCGTGATTGGAAAGAGAATGGTGAAGCTGTGTGAGACAAATCATAGAAGGCCCAATGTTGCTTTTACCTAGTAATCTGCGGCATACATAGGAGTAGATCAGATTACTTTGTGGCCAGGCCTTCCCATTCTCTTTAGAAAAATTTGGCCATGCGGGCGAGACATCTCTGATGAGGAGAGCTCGAGAATAATGCGGGATGGACTCTGCATTTGGTTTAGTAGTCTCATTAAATCGTTTGCACAACTGGCGGTACTCAGAATGATCTTATGACATAGGGATTGAGTTACAAAGAACATAGGCATCAAGACTATGCAGTAATCCTTTGTCCCACCAGATGAATACACTAGATCTTGATATTGCCCCTAGATCTGCACCAACTCACACATCCTGATGTCCAATTCTTGAGCTTTTGCGGATCTTTCGGAGGTATCGAACGGTGTGAAATAGAAAAAGAATGGCTACAGCGCAGAGAAAAACAAACATGAAGGGCACAGCCACTGGGATACTGTCGGATGCCATACGGTCGGTGGGTGCTTTGGCGGGTGCTTGGGTGGCGTCTTCAGGTTTCCTGTGCCCGTGCGAGAAGGCCAGCATGGACCGGAGGTAAGTCAGCGCCGTGAAAATGATGGTCACCCACATTGTGCCCATCAGAATCCTCGTCAGAACCTTCTTCCCCAAGGGGAAGCCACTTATGAGCAAGAAGATCGTGCTAAGGGATGCAAGAAAAGAGATGGTGTTGGATGTCAAGAACATTGAGTAACCCTTTGGATCGTTTGCAGCCATTATCGATGTTCCTGCCAAGTATAAGATCTTGCCTTGGTTGTCTTTGTGATCCTCGTCCCACACGCCGCAGGGAGGGCTAATGCCGGCTTGGTAAGCCATGGCTGCAATCACGGTGGCAGTTACCTGTCGTGACGTGAAAGAAAGTTTTAGATTGTGAATAAATAAATAGTGTTTCGACTATATTTATATAGACGAAGATCATCGAGTCAAAGTTAGTCGTTCCAACAAATTCACAAATTCAATCGATGGCTTTTCCTATATTTATGTAAATACTAGAAAATTGTAGTGAGCTCTCTACACTAATAGAGCTCATGGATTAAATTGTGAAAAAAACTAAGTGTATGAAATATATACATATATGAGAAAAAAAATGAAAGATATTTCGAAATTTGAACATCTTTTTATAAAGGTTGCTATTGTTGTTAGAAAGAAAATCAAAATCAATAACTAAATGTGTGGAAAATAAAATACACTTATATTCCAGCCATCGATGAGGCTTGCCAAGTTGGCAAGGTCTGAGCGAGGCCGAGCTCACCCAACCGCCGATGAGGCTCGGTTGGCAATGCTCGGCCTTGCCAGGGGTCGAGGGCAATGCTCCGATGAGGTTGCCGACCCTCATCTGGTCGGTCAGTGGCAACCGGCCAAAGAGAAAGAAGGAGAAGAAGAAAAAGGAAAAAAGAGAAAAATATAATAAAATTATTAAAAAATTAAAAGAAATTCTAAATCACAAAATAATTTAAAGTCTTACCAAACGCATTTCTATACTGAGAATATAAATTTTGGATAGTTACTAGGTGTCTTCAAATACTCAAAAATTTGTTCAAAGAACAAAAAAAAAAAAAATCATTTATAAATAGAAATTGTTCTTGAAAACAAAATTGTTACCAAACAGACTCCAAGTCGTTGAGAATATTAGGCGAAGACAAAAGATTGAGTCTTTTCGAAATCCTCTTTACTTTATGTATTAGTAAAGATATTTGAAGAAAATCACCCAATTGCTCCACATTTAGATTTTCTTGAGTACCATTACTTTCTTAAATATTCATCAACTTGTTTTATCTCTTCTCATTATTAGATTTCTTATATTACCCTCTGTTTTTTTTTTTTAATCATAAGCCATCTATTATTGTAACTGTTAGGGAAATCCCTTATGATGTTTTGAAGATGACAAAATAAATCAAAGGCTACTAACATGTTTAATGGTTGAGTAATAGACCATGCGAGATAATAGAACATGTAAAGGATATTATCAAAGTCGAAGCTAGCTTTAGACTAAAGACTCGAAGATCGAAGGCGCAGACTCAAAACTCAAGATCGCAGACTCAAGACTCAAAGTCCGAAAGGCTGCCGGACTCAAGACTCAAAGTCTAAAAGCGCGGACTTTAGTGTCAAAGTCTGTTCTACATCGAAGTCTCGCTCACTCGACTAATTCCAGACCGAACGTGAATCTTTGAACCAGGAAGAGCAGAGACTCTATCTTTGAAGTGAACAGAAGACAGACTCTATTGGCTAGGTACAGACCTTAAAGCTAAATCTGTTCGGAAGCGAGATATATTCGACCCTGAGATTGTAAAGTCTAGAGACTCAGATTGTAAAGTCTAGAGACTCATATTGTAAAGTCTACGAGACTCGAGACTTTACATCCAGATTCGATGAATCGTAACTCAAGCCCAATCATACAACGGCTAGTGATCTAGTTTGGATTCCACATCAAGATTGATTTGATTGACTCAATCTATGTGATTGACAATTGGATGTTGAAGACAAGATCTTTCTATACGAAGAAGCTTTACTTATGGAAACCAAGATTTCGTTTGTATGGGCGATCGGAATCAATTTGGGATTTTACCTTTGTCACTCAACGGCTACCAAATCTTCTAGATACAGAGCTGTCCAATGGGTATATTGGAAGACGATTCTCCGGGATACTGTCCAACGGTAGTTTGGAAGTGGAGGAGTATTTAAGAAGATCATGGACCGATGAGCAAGTAAGAGACGGAGCGTAGAATTTATAATTCCAAAGTCTAAGCGACTTTAGATCATATACTTGTCTCTTGAGAGCTTAAACGTTTGTAATCGTGAGAGAAATACCAAGAGAGTGACTTAGTGAGATAGTGTGATCTACTACTAAGTGTTTGCACTCGAAGTTGTAATCTCTTGTTGATTGCATAGTGGAATCCAGCCAAGAAGGCTGTTATCGTGGGAGAGTGGACGTAGGCTTGGATTAAGCCGAACCACTATAAATCTCGTGTTCTTATTCTCTTCCTTAACTCCTTTATTTTGTTCATACTAGCACTCTCAGTAACTACTCATCTTCTTTCTCTACATAGCTATTTAATTATGAGCAATTTAGTACATATGTAGAAAATATTTTTAAGAAAGCATAACTATTTATTTTAAGCGACACAAATGATCATTTTTAGGAAAATAATTTCTGAATCATCCATTTTTCATGAAAGAAATAGAGAGTTTAAATTAATTAGTTGTGAGCTATGATCAATATGATCTAAGTTTTCAGCAAATGCTACTCCAAGACATCTAGCTAAAACATTACCATCAAAGAATTGCGCATCTTCTCGATCCTTTCCTCGTGTTTGTCTTCCTTCTGCTTTCTGATATCACCCGAGAAAGACTCTGGCGGAAACGCCTTTACCGGAGGAGTATTGGTGGAGGGAGGTGCCACAGATGCTAGGTCAACTACAACAGTTGAATTATCCTCGTTTGTGTTATCAACAATTGCTTGGTGAGTTGTCGATGTAGGGAATCTTATGGCTCTCAAAGCTCCAGCATGTACTAACAGTTCTCTCAATTCAATGACTTTAAAATCCTTTGGAAAATATTCCACTATATCCAGAGCAGAGAAGCCATTTCTATTCTCTATGTTCACATCCACTTCGCTTCTTTGAAGCAGATATTTCACTGTCTGCACAAAAAGATGAGCTTCTTATCAATTATAAAAGAAACAACAAACAAAGATACTTCATGTTTCAATCGATAAATCCACTGAAGTTTGAATGGAGAAAGCTTGAGTCTATAGAAAAATGAGAATAAGCCGGATTTTATCTGCACAAAATGTTCAAAGCAATTCAAAGCAAAAAGGATTACCTCTATTTGCTTGTTTGCTGCGGCCAAATGCAAAATGGTATTACCCTCATCATCTTGAGCATTCACCAAATCACCATATCTCACCACCTCCGGACTTGCCTTCACCAGCTCTTTCACGATGTTGATTCGGCCCTTCATCGTGGCTAGATAAAGTGGGGTCCTCCCATCTTCGTCATGGACAAGGCATGCACGGGGCTCTAATTGTAACAATTCCCTCGCTATTTCGACGTATCCGTTCGCAGACGCCAAGTGAAGAGGCATACGGCCCTGCAAAGGTAAAGTGCTTGACAATGGAGCAATCTTATTGAAAGACACGTTCATGCGATTTATATATATTGCATTTTCAAATCAAATAGACCAAGCTGCTCAAATTCACCGGTGTATGTAAGATCTTTCAGGCTGAATTAACCTAGAAATCCATGACTTGATTTCTATCTGAATTTTGTTAATTTCCTTGAGACATATGATGGGTTTGATTTCTCACGGATCATGAAAACTGGAAAACAAAATACTACATTACATGTGCAAAATCTAATTTGACAAGCAAGATAGTCTGATATCAAACAACCACAACCAAGGTTTTCGCTTTGACATACCTGCGAGTCCAACTCCATGGCCAAATCCCTTTTATGAGCCAAAAGAGCCTTAGCAAAAGGCACATGACCGAGCATGCAGGCCACATGCAATGGTGTCTCATCGAAGCAAGTGACAGAAGCCCGAGTCAGGATGAGTCGGTCTTCTTGCAGCAACTGAGCTAACGACTCGACGCACCCGCCAAGCGATGCTTCATAGAGCCTCTTCTCTCGGCGTGTTCTTTCAGATGCTAAGGAAGCTTGTTGATGCAACTGCGCGGATGGCGACCTTCTTCTTGGGCTTGTGATCGATGGCATTGTTCACAGCTTTGGTGAACTCGAAATCGCTCGGGTTAATCACCTAAAGCTTTCGGTCCACATACGATCTCTCTTTTTCTTTCACTAGATTGCCTTGGAGTTGGAATGTCAAGGGTTTAGATTGTTAACTATATATAAGATGCTATAACGTGAGTCTTACATAGCATTTACATGCTGGAAAGAGCAAATCAGCGACACAAACGCGTGGGATTAAAGAATATTCCTGCATGCTTCCACAATGTTGAAAAGTAAAGAGTTGAAAAGTAAAGAGTGTGGAATAATACGATGATGCAACCCGTATTCAAGACGAATTCATTGAACCAAGAAGATCAGCATGCATTTAAGATCTACGAGACTTTCATCGAAAAGGCCAAGAAATTTCGCTCGATTAGAAACTTGGAAAAGTTGATAAGGCCTCATGACGCTGCTGATGTTGTCTTGAATTCCAAGAAATTTCCATTGAATCGGAAAAGTTGACAAGGCCTCCTCTTTGACTTTTCTGATGTTGTCTTCAATTCCAAGAAATGTCCATTGATTAGAGACTTGAGAAAGTTGATCGGGAAGTCTAGGAAGGTTTGGTGCTTGCAGGCTATACGTTTGTAGATATATTTCCTAGATTTGGACCTATCTACAAGGGATTTCATGGGAAATAGTCCAAATTCGATGTAACTAGAAAATGTCATGATATCCCTAATATTTAGGGGATAATCACAAAAAATTTCTCAGTTTCAAAATTGATAAGATCTTTAGGGTGGAACTCTTCTCTTATTGGGATTAGGGAAGTGGGGATATGATGATCTATTTATTCAGCATTTTATCTTGTATCTAAAGACACTCAAGAAAGAAGAAATCATCTCTCTCTCCCATGGATGTAGGTGGATTTTCGCCGAACCACGTAAATCTTTGTTTTCTTGATTATTCTTGTTTTTCAACTTTTCATCTCATCTAGTTAGGGTGCTCTGCCACACAACAATTTGTATTGAAGCAATCCAAATTCTCCATTCTTGTATTGTGACTTTTGACTAGATGGCTGGAAAGGTTTGATCGTTTGATTGGTTATCGAATGATTCATCGAGAAGAATAATTTTACACTATGGCGGAGAAGAATGAAGGATCTGTTAGTTCAACCGAGTTTATCAAAGGTTCCTCTGGGAAGATTGAACAAGTTGAACACCATCACCGACGATGATTGGGCCAACATGGAGGAGAGGGCGCGCAACGCGATCCGATTGAGCCTATTAGACGAGGCCCTTCAATACGTAGCGGAAATCAAATCCGCTCCAAAGGTATGGCTCAAACTCGAAAGCATCTACATTACGACAAGCTCTATCATGATGTTGATTCCGCCCTTCATTGTGGCCAGATGAAGTGGAGTCCTTCCATCTTCATCATGGACAAGGCATGCAAGGGGGTCCGATTGTAACAATTTCCTCGCTATTTTTGCGTATCTGTTCACATATGCCAAGTGAAGAGGCGTACATCCCTGCGAAAGTAAAGTGCTTAGCTATGGAGCATTCTAATATATATATATATCCCCGGCTCCGATACCATATAGCCCTTAGGATTTGGGGTACTATATAAAGGATAAGAAATAACGTAGAGTGATTTTGATATATATAGAAAATTATTAAGAGATTTGTGATTTAAATCTAAACATCTACGTTTGTTTGGATTGGTTAATATGTGGAAAAACTCTATAAGTTCTATATCTCTAATATAATCGTAAAAATCTGCTAGTTGTGTGAAATTATCTAATATGAAGTTTAATAATTCATGAGTGATAATGATAATAAATAAGAAACGAATTAGGTGAAGAAATGAAATATAGATGAAGACTAAACTAATTATGATTTCATTCATAAAATAATATGAAACATAGTTGAAAGTAATTAGAATAACAATGTGATCTCACGCAGGGGAGGTAGTCCGCACTCGAGTAGAGATTCCACTGACATGCATGAATAGTAATTAAAATAATAATGTGATCTTATGCAGGGGTGGTAGTTCGCACTCGAACAGAGATCCCACTTATATGCGTGATAAAGAAAAATGTGACCTTCTACAAGGCTGATAGTCCATGCGCAAATAGAGACCCTACTTGAAACAAAAGTAAAAGAAGGCTAATAATATGAAGTGATAATGTTAACCAAAACTTGGTTGATATTATTCCAAACAAAGATGAGGACTGAAAGAGAGAATTCAAGCTCGAGCTTGTCAATCTAAATGAAGATGAGGATCAAAAGAGGGAATTCGAGCTTGAGATTGGGAATTTAATTATATACAACTTGATGTTCGGAATCAGTATAAATAGTAAAAGGAATGACAACGATAACACGTGCATGCACATAATCATATCCCAATCATCGAATATGATGGTGGGGTTCGCTTTGAGTGCATGTAGCCGACTGCCGTAATGATTATTCCTTAATTGGACAGTAATAATGTAGCAAGACGTGATCAAGGGAGCTAGAGATTAGAAGAGGATAATTTTGGTATTCCTTTCTTGTTAGGGATTAGACAATTATACAGGTGTTCGGATATGGATTAAAGCACAATTATCGTCCGTCCCCACCCCCAAACACCTATAAATTACAATTAGGTAGGTTTACCGGCTATTTTGCTCTAGAAGAATTGACCCGTGAATTCGTGCTCCCCATGATAAATGTGATTATGCTCTTGATTTTAATTAATTGCTCTAGGAATTTGTTAGACGTCCTCCTCCTGTCAAATCAAATATGCGTTGGATATGGCAGGACTGCGATTGATTGATTTTAATTATGTCTCGAGTTTGAGTATTTACAAAACGCGATTCACTTGGATAAAATTTTTATTATTTGATCATGAGGTTGCATGAAGGATTACAAAATAGGAAATAATAAAATAAATAAATAAAAAAAGGTAAAGCTTCTCTTACGAATTTCTTCTTTGGAATTCTTGCTGAAAGTTGTTATCTTCGTGGGGCCCAGCAGACACAAGTTTCGTTCCTTTTAGCCAATGAGCGAAGAGGAAAGAAGCTGTACGTGAAATTGAAAGTGATGGTGGGCCCAGGTAAATTGTTTGACCTTTGGGCACACGGTTTCTTCCTAGCGAAGCGATTTAAAAGGAAACCCTCCGAAGCCACACAACGACGATCAACAAAGCCGCAAGTCCTCCGTGAGAAGCTTGAAGAGATATGCGATTTCGTACGTAAGCGAACCAGGCGTACGTAGAGCGTTGTATTTTGAGCTTGAACGCGCGGTAATTATGTACCGTGAGTTTATATCCAAGTGAGTTGTTTATTTATAAATACTTTGGGTTTTGAGTTAAATCTAGGTGTGGGAAACACTTGAGTATTTTGAGCAATCATAAACTCTGATACTCCGATTATAGTGGATTATTTGCTGATGGTTCTCTTCCGTAGGGTAGAATACCGAAATCTCGAACCACGTAAATTTCTAGTATCATTATTTTTCTCGTTTATTTTTCTAGCGATTTCGCGTTAATGTAAATTGCAAGATCATGTCGTTTCCGCGTATAATATCCCAACAATTGGTATCAGAGCTTGGAGTTGGATTTCTTGATTGTGATTTGGAGTTTTTGCTTGTCTGATGCGTGGCTCTGAGATGGTGTTAAATTATGTCTCGATTTTGAGTGTTTGCAAAACGCGATTCACTTGGATAAAATTTTTATTATTTGATCATGGGATTGCATGAAGGATTACAAAAGAGGAAATAATAGAATAAAAAAAAAGGTAAAGCATCTGTTACTTGCATGAAGTATACAAATTTCTTCTTCGGAATTCTTGCTGAAAGTTGTTATCCTCGTGGGGCCCAGCACACACAAGTTTCGTTGTGACATACCGAAATTTCGGAAAAGAAATTATCGGATGAAAAATCGGAAATTGGAAAAAGGAAAAAGAAAAATGATAACAATACTATTATTATTTTTCTTCTCTCTCTTCTCCTTCACGCTTCCTTCTCCTTCGGCCAAAATTTCTCTTCCTCCATTTTGTTTTCTCTTTCTTCTCTCTCTCCCTCTCTCTCACATTTTCTTTCCCCCTCCTTCGCACGCAATTTCCTCCCCCTCTCCTTTCTTCTCTCTTTCTTCTTTTTCTCCCTCTCTCTCCCACTTTTCCACCCCCTCACTCAGGCCAACCCCTCTACAGCAATTTCCCCTCAACTTCCTCCCATTTCTTTATTGTTTCTCTCTCCTCTTTCCCCATTCCTCCTCTCGACAACCCCCACTCCCACGTCCCTCTTCTTCTTCTCTTTTCTCTTTAGTTTCTTTTTTGTTTTGCTCTCAAAACAGCACCGTGTGCTGCTGTCCTATCCCAAACCAGCCACCATCTTGCGCCATAGTCGTGGGCCATCACTGTCCGCAAACCGCTGTCCATCGCCGAAGAGCCGCACCACCCATCCACGAGCCGTTCGTCCGCCGTTCTTGCCAAATCGGAAACCACCTCCGCCGAGACCCATGTTTTCCAAGCGCCTCCGTGAAATTTTGGATGTAACCGTGAGTAGCCATCACCACCGCCGTCGCGCTCATGTCGTCAGAATTGTCGTCAGGTGAGTTTAGCTCCTACTCCTTTGATCAGTGCCTAAACTTGCTTAGGAGGTTGGTTAGGCTTAAGAATAGTTTAGATTAACTCAATTAGGGACTAAGGATATTCTAGAGTGGATTATTATTAGTATAATGAGTGAGATTAACACTATAGAGGATGGGTTGGTCGAAAACAGTGACTGTTTTGCAGAACTGATTCCTGGACGCTTGCCGTTTGTAATTTTTGTAAATCAAAATTGGGAACAAATTTGAAGCTGATGCCTTCTAGAGAAATGTTTTAGACATCCTTAGATACAACATATATTTTTCTCAAGATTTTTTGGAACCCATAAGTAGGATATATCAGTGTCATTATCTTCAAATAGAACTTCAGTTTTCGTTGGAATTAGTGACCTGTAAGGAGTCTAGGGGTATTTACTGACCCTTAGGGTTCGAATTTATAAATTTTTCCTTCATAAAAGTTGTTTGTTACATTTTCTAGTTTAACATGCTCAAATTTCATATCAAACGGATGTGTTTAAGACCTCAAACCAAACTGATTTCGGAAAAACTGACTTTATGAGAACGGACCTAATTTTGGCGCTGGATTGAGTGATTTACTGGGCCGAATCTGAAAGGATCTGGGTTTAGGTGTCTCATGAAAAATGTTTTTTTATGTATTCTTTACAACATATTCAAATTTGAAAATTTTCCGAACTCGATTGGTTAGGTTTCTGAATTTAAATTTGGAGACGCGCGAAGGCCCGGTTTCTACCAATTAATACCGATTTTAGTTTAATGATGGTTCTTGATGCTTTGCTTTCTTTAATTAGTGTTTTTAATGACTTGTGGATTTAATTTATTAGTTATTGAATTGTAGAATTTCACTGTTCATGACGCACTATTCACGAGTTACTGTTCACCAGTTACTATTCACGCTCATTGTTCACCCGAAAATAAAAAGTGGTCTAATTTCATGTGTACTGATTTTATGAAGTGAATGGATGTGTAAAGGCATAGGTATCCGCATGATTTGGGTAATGTTTTGTGCAATTGTATGGTGATTGGAAACTGTTGGTATTTAATTAGAAAATTCCAAGTGTCAGGTTTTGGATGCCGAAAGTATTTTTAAATACTATACCAAACAGTGGGATTTTAAAAGAGATGACACAAATTTTCTGGTTCGATCTGACTGTGTCCCCACACACGATTATTTTACCATGCATTTTTAATATGAAGAAAATAGGCCGGGATCACTATTTTAATTGAGGTATTTGAGTGTAATGCACGGTATCATATGCCAAAATTGAATGAATGCATGAATGATATGAGATGTCGTCACGAGCCTTTGGGGCCAGACGATGCTCCTTCGGGAATGCCCCAAGTCAACGGATGCCGGTCGCAGTGGATGCTGGGCCAATGCTCCTTCGGGAATGCCCCACGTCAATGGATGCCGATCGCAGTGGAGGCTGGGCCGATGCTCCTATATGGATTGCCATTTAGATGTAGACATTGCCGTGCTCGATGGTGCGAGACGATGTCCGGTTTGCCGGAAGACTGTTATCTGTTGCATTGACTGGGATCCATGTGATTGATCAATGTGTGCTATGTGGCGCAGTAATGTGTAAGAACGCATGAGAATCATGGCATCTTTAGTCCTAGTCATGCATGAATTGAGCACACTGTTTATGGCACGCACACATGAATCGATAACGTGTTTCACATATGCTTCCGCTATACTGAGAACTAAGCCTTAAGGGGTGGCTCGACTAGGATGGCGGTTTGTCCACGCCAATGCGAAGCCCAAAGAAGGACAATACTGGGCTGGGATGAGGGATGGCGGTGCGTTCCCGCCTCTACCCCAGACAACGCGTTCTTGTGGCAATGGCCAGGTGAGATCGCTTGTAACGCGATTCGTATATGATTAATGAACTTCATCATCTAATGGCCATGTGCATTGCGTGTATCGTGCTGAGTTATGACGTGCAGGGTATGGCATATCAGGTAAGGATGTATGCGAATCAACTATTGATTGTTGATTGTTAATCTCATGTTTGTTGTGAGATGGTTCTGAAGAGATATCCCGAGTTGAGTTGGTGTACTAATCGAGGGATTAGGGGAAGAACTCACTGAGATTTAAATCTCACTGGTTATTGAATAACCATTTTCAGGTCTCCAGTGTGAAGAACCTGGAGCTTTAAGCATAAGGGTCAGGAGCATATGTGGCTCAGTAGTCCTTTATGAGATAGACCTTCTGTATAATCTTGAGGTATTTATGAAAGTATATTTGATTTGAAATTGGTTGTCATATTTTTCTATCCTATGTTTGTTGTTGTCAGGGGATTAGTTAATTCGTTTCCGCATGTGCAATAAAATGAAAGGGGTCGGCGACGAATCCTGGGAACGTCACAAAATTCTATTGACCACCGAGGGATGTGCGCGACGCTCGAGATTTGGGGCGTGACATTCGTTCCTTTTATCCGATGAGAGAAGAGGAAAGAAGCTGCACGTGAAATTGAAAGTGATGGTGGGCCCAGGTCAATTGTTTGACCTTTGGGCACACGTTTTCTTCCCAGCGAAGCGGTTTAAAAGGAAACCCTACGAAGCCGCACAACGAAAGCCGCAAGTCCTCCGTGAGAAGTTTGAAGAGATATGCGATTTCGTATGTAAGCGAACTAGGCGTACGTAGAGCGTTGTATTTTGAGCTTGAACGCGCAGTAATTGTGTACTGTGAGTTTATATTCAAGTGAGTTGTCTATTTATAAACACTTTGGGTTTTGTGTTAAATCTAGGTGTTGGAAATACTTGAGTGTTTTGAGCGATTGTAAACTCTGATACTCCGATTATAGTGAATTATTTACTGCTGACTCTCTCCATGGATGTAGATACCGATACTCGGACCGAACCACGTAAATTTTTGGTGTCCTTGTTTATTTCTCTGGCGATTTCGCGTTGACGTAAATTGTAAGATCCTGCCGTTTTCGCGTATAATATCCCAACAATTAGTATTAGAGCTTGGAGTTGAATTTCTTGATTGTGATTTGGAGCTTTTGCTTGTCTGATGCGTGGCTCTGAGATGGTGTTAAATTATGTCTCGAGTTTAAGCGTTTGCAAAACGCGATTCACTTAGATAAAATTTTTATTATCTGATCATGGGATTGCATGAAGGATTACAAAAGAGGAAATAATAAAATAAAAAAATAAAAAAAAAGGTAAAGCCTCTATTACCTGCATGAAGTATACGAATTTCTTCTTCGGAATTCTTGATGAAAGTTGTTATCCTTGTGGGGCCCAGCACACACAAGTTTCGTTCCTTTTAGCCGATGAGAGAAGAGGAAAGAAGCTGCACGTGAAATTGAAAGTGATGGTGGGCCCAAGTCAATTGTTTGACCTTTGGGCACACGTTTTCTTCCCAGCGAAGTAGTTTAAAAGGAAACCCTACGAAGCCGCACAACGACGATCAACAAAGCCGCAAGTCCTCCGCGAAAAGCTTGAAGAGATACGTGATTTCGTACATAAGCAAATCAGGCGTACATAGAGTGTTGTATTTTGAGCTTGAACGCGCGGTAATTGTGTACCGTGAGTTTATATCCAAGTGAGTTGTTTATTTATAAACACTTTGGGTTTTGGGTTAAATCTATATGTAAGAAATACTTGAGTGTTTTGAGCGATTGTAAACTCTGATACTCCGATTATAGTAGATTATTTGATGTTGGCTCTCTCCGTAGATGTAGATACCGATACTCGGATCGAACCACGTAAATTTTTGGTGTCCTTATTTTTCTAGTTTATTTCTCTGGCAATTTCGCGTTGACGTAAACTGCAAGATCCTGTCATTTTCGCGTATAATATCCCAACAATTAGTATCAGAGCTTGGAGTTGGATTTCTTGATTGTGATTTGGAACTTTTGTTTGTCTGATTATTATCTAGAAATTCTGTTATTGTAATTATATCTGAAAGGAAATCTGAAATTGAGAAGTTTAATGGGAGCAACAACTTTGTGTTATGGAGCATCAAGATGTGGGCATTATTGATAACACAAGATTTGGTCAAGGCATTGGATGGTGAAGATGAGTTGCCTATTATTATGAAAGCCTCTCGAGAGGGTAGAGCTAATGGAAAAAGCAAAAAGCATAATCCTATTAAATTTGACAGATGAGGTCTTAATAAAGGTTGCTGAGAAGAAGGATGCCGCGGCATTATGGGCAAAACTTCAAGTACTTTATGTGAAGAAATGTTTGAACAATCGCTTGTACATGTTGAAGAAAATGTTTCAATTTAGATATACTGAAGGTACATCTATCAAAACCCAAATTTAATAAACTCATGTTGGATTTAAACAACGTTGGTAAGATACTGGATGATGAAGAATGTGGCATGATGTTGTTAGCATCTTTACCAGAGTCATGAGAGCACTTTATTGATTCATTGTTGTAGGGGCATACTACAATTACCTCAGAATAGGTAAAGTCCGCCTTATTCTCTAAAGAGTGGCAAAGAAAGTTGCGTGATGACAGTCAGGCGCAAGGAGTAGCGCAAGCACTGATGATTCGGAGTAGAGAACAACATCAAGGGCCTAGTAGCAGCAAAGGTAAAAGCATATCAAAATCACGCCATAGAAAGTTCAAGGGACGTGTGAAGTGTTTTGAGTGTCACGAAGGAAGGGCACATCGGGAGAGATTGTCCAAAGTGGAGGAATAAAGCTGATAGGCAGAATGCCAACAAATGTTGCTAAGGGGAGCACTAGTGATGCATAAGCTGTTTTATGTGTGATTGCTACTGGGTGCTAGATTCGGGACATTCTTATCACATGACACCTCATAAGAATTGGTTTACTACTTATCAGGTTGCAAATGGTGGTAGAGTTCTTTTGGGGAATAATGCAGTCTGTAAGACTGTGGGGATAGGGACAATTCGGATTCGGATGCACGATGGGGTGGTGCGCACATTGACAAATGTGAGGCATGTACCAAAGCTTAAGAAGAACCTTATTTCTCTAGGGACACTCGATGACATCGGGTGTAGGTACACCGCTAAAGGTGGAATACTAAAGATCTCTCAAGGTGCCATGACAGTGATGAAGGGGAAGAAAGTGAACACTCTCTATCATCTACTAGGAGAGACCGTGACCGAAACCGCTGTAGTTTCATCAGGTGAGTCAAACTCTAACTTAACTCAGTTATAGCATATGCGTTTAGGATACATGAGTGAGGCAGGTATGACGATGCTAAGTGAAATGAGGTTGTTGAAGGGTCAAAAAACAGGAAAGCTGACTTATGTGAGCACTGCATCTATGGGAAGCAGCACCGAGTTAAGTTTATAACAGTTATTCATTCGACCAAACGACCAATTAAATATATTCATTCAGACGTCTTGGCCCATCTTCGGTTCCTTCGAAAGGAGGTGCCCGATATATGCTGACATTTATCGACGATTATTCGATGAAGGTATGGGTTTACTTTCTGAAGCACAAATATAATGTGTTTGAATAGTTCAAGAAATTTAAGGCGTTGATTGAGAAGCAGTCAGATAAACAAATCAAGTGCCTGAGAACCAATAATGGCATGGAGTTCTGTGGTAAAGATTTTACCGAGTTCTGCGAGAAAGGAGGTATTGTGAGACACCGCACAGTACTTGGGATATCACAGCAAAATGGCGTGGCAGAACGGAAGAACAAAACTTTGCTTGAGTGAGCTCGATGCATGCTTTCGCATATAGGACTTGGCAAGGAATTTTAGGCTAAAACAATAAACATGGCATGTTACCTGGTTAATCGATCTCCATCATCTACTATCGAGTGGAAGACTCCTAAGGAAATATGGTTGGGGAAATCTGTTGATACTCTAGATTACATATATTCGGATATCCTGCGTATGCTCATGCGAGTGATGGTAAGCTTGAATCGAGGGCGAAGAAATGCATATTTATGGGTTATGCACATGGGGTGAAAGGCTATCAACTATGGTGCACCTATCCCAGATCACCCGATTTTCTAATCAGCAGAGATGTGATCTTTGACAAGACTGCAATGCTTCAATAGAGGAGTTATGTGACACAACCAGCAGAGAAGACAGATCATGGTGTTATTAGTGAGGTGAAGCTTCAGGTGGAGACTCCGAAGACCTTGAAGGTAATGAAGTTGAGACTGCAGATGAGGCCGCAATTCCTAAAGATGGTGATAGTGAACAACTAGCAAAGCCGCAACACACTATAGCCGTAGATAGATAGAGAAGCAAATTAAATCACGGTACGTTATAATTATACATATATTGCTTATGCATTGATTATAGTGATGAGGTGGAGACAGATGAGCTATCGTCTTACTCTGAGACGATGGCTAGTTCGGAGTCATCGCAGTGGCTAGAAATTATGAGTGAAATGATGGAATCACTCTATCGAAATCAAACATGGGAGTTGATCAAAGTACTCAAGAACCAAAAGATTGTTGGAAGTAAATGAGTCTTTAAACGAAAAAAATGGCATTCCCGGTGTCAATGCAGCGAGGTGTAAGGTGAGACTTGTGGCAAAGGATATACACAACGTGAGGGCCTTGACTACAATGAGGTGTTCTCTCCTGTGGTAAGACATATTTCTATTCGTGTTTTACTTGCCTTAGTTGCTTCGTAGGATCTCGAGTTAGAGCAACTAGATGTGCGTTTCTTCTTGGTAAGTTGGAGGAGCAGATTTACATGAGACAATCAAAGGGATTTGTTATTCCAAGTAAAAAGATCATGTTTGCTTGTTAAAGAAATCTTTGTATGGGCTGAAACAATCTCCTAGATAGTGGTATAAACGTTTTGATGCTTTCATGACTAGTCAAAACTATTCAAAAAATCATATGGATAGATGCATTTACTTTAAGAGATTGGAGAATGGTTCTTTGATTTATCTACTTTTATATGTTGATGATATGCTGATAGCAGTTAAGAATATGTCTGATATTGATGTGCTGAAGAGGCGGTGAAATACTGAATTTGAAATGAAAGATTTGGGTAATGCAAAGAAATTATTGGGTATGGAGATTTTGCATGACAGGGCTGTAGGAGTTTTACATCTATCTCAAAAGAAATATATTGAGAAGATTGTGACACGTTTAATATGCAGTCAGCAAAATCTGTAAGTACACATTTAGCGAAGCATTTTAAACTTTAAGATAAATTATCACCGCAACTGAGGAGGAGGAGGAGCATATGTCCCGTGTTTGTTATTCTAGTGCCGTAGGTAGTATTATGTATGTTATGGTGTGCACTAGGCCTAATATTTCACAAGATGTGAGCGTGGTTAGTCGCTACATGAAGCGTCCTAGTAAAGCTCATTGGGAAGCAATGAAGTGGATCCTCAGATATTTGAAGGGGTTAACAGACGTGGGTATAGTGTACCGAAGGGACAACAATAGTAGTGAGACCACTGGTTTTGTGGATTCAGATTACGCCGGTGACTTGGATGATTGCAGGTCTTTAGCAAGGTACGTGTTTACGCTAGTGGATGGTGCAGTTAGTTGGAAAGCATCCTTACAGGATCACATTGCTTTGTCTTCGACTGAGGTAGAGTACATGACACTAACCTTTATAGTGAAAGAGGCGATATGGTTACAAAGTTTGCTCTTGGACTTTGGGTTAGAATAAAAAAGTGTGGATATACACTGTGATAACTAAGGTGCGATATATTTAGCATATAATCCAGTTTATCACGAGCGAATGAAGATATCAACATCATGTACCACTTCATCTAAGATGTCTTAGCTAAGGGTAATGTTATTGTAAAAAATATTGCTACAGCAGATAATCCGGCGGATATGATGACTAAGTCTGTTCCTTTGGCAAAGCTCAAGCTCTACTTGAGCTCTATTGGCGTATGTGGAGAGTGAGCGCCCGTCGGGGCGTTGGGAGAGCAGCATGGATGATGAACACTATAACTTCGATTCAAACATCGAGTCGAGGTGGAGAATTGTTAAATTATGTCTCAAGTTTAAACTTTGCAAAATGCGATTCACTTGGATAAAATTTTTATTATTTGATCATGGGATTGCATAAAGGATTACAAAAAAGGAAATAATAGAATAAATAAATAAATAAAAAGGTAAAGCCTCTATTACCTGCATGAAGTATATGAATTTCTTCTTCAGAATTCTTGTTGAAAGTTGTTATCCTCGTGGGGCCAAGCACACACAAGTTTCGTTCCTTTTAGCCGATGAGAGAAGAGGAAAGAAGCTGCACGTGAAATTGAAAGTGATGGTGGGCCCAGGTCAATTGTTTGACCTTTGGGCACATGTTTTCTTCCCAGCGAAGTGGTTTAAAATGAAACCTTACGAAGGCGCACAACGACGATCAATGAAGCCACAAGTCCTCCGCGAGAAGCTTGAAGAGATACGCGATTTCGTGCGTATGTGAACCAAACGTACATAGAGCGTTGTATCGAATGTTTTTTTGAGCTTGAACGCTGGATACAGAGATAATTTTGGAATTGTGAAACCTAGATCCGATTGTATGGGTGAGATTTTATATCTATTCCTAAAAGTGAAAGTTATTTATTTATAAACACTTTGGGTTTTGAAGTTAAATTTAGGTGTGTGGAAGAAACACTAAAGCTATTTATTCTTAGTCAATTAATTTTGAGCGATTGTAAACTCTAATACTTCAATTATAATGGATTATTTGTTAAACTTTGTGTTATTATCTTCTCTACACTCTTTTACTTTGATCGTAATTCATTTAGTCTACAAGAGTCTAACTTCTTTTCATCATCTATTGTTGATTAGTGTTGCACACTTATCTCGGAAAATTATTTTTAAATTTCTAAGTGTCCTTTTATTGTGTATCGTGAGTTTATATCCAAGTGAGTTATTTATTTATAAACACTTTGGGTTTGGGTTAAATTTAGGATTTGGGCTTGAGTGTTTTGAGCAATTGTAAACTCGTCGATTAAATGGATGCAAGAACCAACTACGTAAATCCTCATTTATAAATTTCCGCATATAATATCCCAACAGATGGCACCGAGCTCTCTCTCTAACCGAAAAGGATCAAAATCAAGGATTCAAGTGTATTTCATTCTGTTTTCAATCATATAAGACATAGTATAATAGCACGGCAAGATTATATATTTTTCTACGATTCGAATCGATAGATAAGATAAAACAAAATTGCGATTGAGTGCTATCATACCATGCACGATATATCACCCTAAATTGTTGCAAACTTAGCACCGCATAAAATCCGAAAAAAAGTTGCAATTACGCCCTTCTAAGCCCAAAGTGGAAACGGGGTTGGCGAGAGATTTGATGTTTCCTGCCCACCTTTTTCCACATTCGGTCTTCTCTGTTTTTGCTAATCTTCGTGCTTTTCGGTGGACAGAATTCCCACAAATGGGACAACAGTTGCCGCACTGGAAGATTAATTATTTCCACCGTACAGGCGCTCGATCGCGATTCGCTTAAGCACGTTCGTGAAAAATGGCACGGCATGTGACCAAGGATTTGTTCGCGATTTTCTCAATTACGTCCGTTTCTCAAACTCCTCCTCTTTCCTTTTTTTCCCCTGCTTTGCTTCTTTTCGTAGCTTTTCTTGAATACCCTTTTCGCCTGCCGACTAATTGAAACGGAAAAAGGAAACATAAATTAATCAAATTATTGAAACTGGAGATTAAAGATCGTTTCTTTTTTTCTTTTCTTTTTTTTTTTTTTTTTTTTTTTTGGTACTGATCAAGCCAAATTGAGTATTATTGGGAACACATCCGATTCTCACCCCTCCTCCTATAACGGTCCTTTTTTTTTTAAAGCATTCTCCTTGTTCTAATATTTTAAAGGTGTAAATAGTATTTAGGGCTTCTGCAAGGATGAGTCGGTCTTCTTGCAGCAACTGAGCTAACGACTTGACACAACCGCCGAGCGACGCTTCATAGAGCCTCCTCTCTCGGTGTCTTCTTTCAAATGGTAAGGAAGCTTCTTGATGCGATGGCGGGACTTCGCTAAGGAAAAAGCTTTGAACGCTGCCCAATATACCTTCTTTTTCCAAATGTTTTTACTAATACGTTTTTTTGATATAGAAGTATTTTTTTTTGGAACTGCCATTAAAAATTTGAAAAAAAGTTATTCATTTCTCTAGTTGAATGTGAAAGACATCTATTGGTCAAACAATTCCATTTTTTTTTATATCTCTATCTATTTTTGTTGTGCTATATTTATACATGTAACAAAATACACCGAAAAGTTCAAAAAAAATCAATCCTTACCTAACAAATTCCAAATTACTGAAATTACTTTAGTTTTTTATTAGTTGGTCAAACTCAAAAGAAAATAACAAGTACACATTTTTTTCGCTTTTAAAATTTGAATTAAACTAGTTAATGATTTGTACTAGAGCCATTATAAAAAGTTTGTACCTGCATCCATACGGGTAGTCCGTGATGTGGGCATCTCCTAAGAAATTCTTTGAATCTTTCGCATGCTTCATATAATGATTCATTATCCATCTACATAAAATTAGTAATATCGTTACGCATCTTCGCAGGCTTTGCAAGTGGAAAGAACTTACCAATAAATTTCTAAGCCATATTGTTCCATGTTATAATTGATCCTGCAGGAAGAGAAGAAAGCCAACTCTTAGCTTTGTCTCTAAGAGAGAATGGAAGGGACCAACCAGGGGTAGTACAGAAATATTCACATGTTGTCCATCGACTACACCTTTCGGCCTGATCTTAGGCCCTAACTCACCCTCCGTGGACAAACAAACCTTGCGGAGGAACCTTAGGTTTTCGGGGCATTGGATTCTCACCAATGTTTGCGTTACTCAAGCCGACATTCTCACTTCTGCTTTGTCCACCCCTGCTCTCACGGGTGATGTGGATCATCCAAGGCACATTAGCATGGCGTACTTCTCCTGTTCGAACCGGGTTTGAAACCAAACCTCTCCTCAGGAGGATAGATGGGGCTTTATATTTTTATTTCTTATTCTACTATGTTCTAATTTTCTTTTGTTAGGGCTATGATGTAGCCTAACTATGATGATGTGAATTTCATGATTTTTTTATTTTACAATTGATTTCATTCATGTGAGTTATATATTATTGTGCTTAATGCTTTTGAGTGACTGACCACCACTTGAATGATCTGATGTGCATATTTGAGACTAAGAAGCAATAATATGTAGTTGCTCATTATAATATATAACCATGAATTAAACGTGGATAGAGATATACTGCGTTAGTTGTGTAACTTTCGGTGATAAGGTGATAAAAAAAAAAACTCATTGTAACCCGGGAATATTCATAGTTTTTAATGCACTTATATTTATTTTAATTCACGTAAAGATATAGTGGATTAATAAACTGAGTAGGTTTACTATGCCTAGAGATAGGATAGTAAATAGATTAGGAAATTCCGCTATCACATGTTTGATATTGATCTTGTACCCACAACAATTTGAAATTCATATCTAGTGGTTATGGTGAAATCGGATGCTTTAACATATTTATCTGATTGATTTACTACATTTATTCTTCAAATTTTGTTTTTAATTTATTCTAAATTATATCTTGATCTGTTAGATAAATTTTAGAATTAATCTATTTTAGCATTTAATTAGTTTATTAATTATCGATCTCCGTGGGACGATACTTTTTCTCATCATTATATTACTTGTTCGACACCTTCACTTGCGTTTAGAATTTTACAAACAGTTTTTATAGTGGGCCATTTGTTTATTTAGTCAAAAGCCCATAACCAAATTATTTCTACTGATTTTACTAATTTATATATATATATACTTTCTCAGGTGGGAAGGTTATGATTAAGCGTGGGAGTGTGTTAATATTTTATCCAGACATGCGCACAATGCTCCAACTTTTCTATTATAATTTAGATAAAGAATTGAAATTCAAATAAAGTGAAGTTGAAAGAACTAGGCAACTGCTAAACCATTGATGTCAAAAACAATGTACATATCTGTTAAGTAGAACTAACAGTGCAAACCTTCAGGAAATCACCACCGCATCCTAAATGGGAATGCAAAGA
The DNA here is from genome assembly GCA_016097595.1 of Eucalyptus pumila. Lineage (NCBI taxonomy): Eukaryota > Viridiplantae > Streptophyta > Magnoliopsida > Myrtales > Myrtaceae > Eucalyptus > Eucalyptus pumila. Next base: position 52,625,656 of record CM027848.1, read on the forward strand.
GTTCTGCGATGCCACCAAACCTCAAATGGGGTTTCACAGTTATTGACGGCAAAAGATCGCTTCAAGTGCCATAAGTTAGCACAAAAGGACACTTAAGTGCTAAAACTTATGAAAATGACACTTAAGTGCCAAAATCGGAGAGAAATTGATCACTTAAGTGCCACTCCAGCCAAAATGCTGACGTGTCAATTTTCCGGCAAAACAAGTGCAAAACGACGTCGTTTTGCACACTGACATGGCTAGACAATGCAAAAATAACATCGTTTTGGTGTTGACGTGATAAAAAATTTTTAATAAAAAATGTATTTAAACTATTAAAAAATATATAAAAAAAAAAAAAAATGGTGAGGCACTTAGGCGCCACCTCCTCCACCGCCGGGAAGGGCCGGCAATGGAGGGGGAGGGCTAGGGCCTAGCGACCTTGGCGATCAACGACAAGGGCCCGCGAGCCTCGGCCCGATCGAGGGCGGGAGAGGTCGCGGGTCGCCAACCCTCCCCCCTCCGTCACCGGCCCTTCCCGTAGCAGCGGGGAGGCGGCGGCGGCTGAGGGCTCAGCCCTTAGCCACCTCTCCTTTTTTTTTTTAAAAAAAAAAAATTAAATTTTTTTTAAATTTTTATTTTTAAATGTTTTAAATAATTTTAGTTTTAAATTTAATTGAATTAATTTTTATATTAAATTTTTTATCACATCAGCACCAAAACAACGTCGTTTTGCACTCGCTTCATCGGAAAATTGACACGTCAGCGTTTTGGTGAGAGTGGCACTTAAGTGATCAATTTCTTTCTGATTTTGGCACTTAAGTGTCACTTTTCATAAGTTTTGGCACTTAAGTATCCCTTTGTGCCAACTTATGGCACTCTAGGGGTCCGTGCGTTGGTTATTGACTCATTTCTTTCTTGTCTCATGTACTCCCGACCATCTTCAATAACTTAAACTCGCTGAAACGATGTCTACACTGATGGGAAGTGATCCGCTACCTCTTTATTCACACGAATTAATGGTTTGGATGGATACGACATCGAATGGAGGAACCAATAAGATGAAAGGGGATCTCATGCTTACACCGATGTCGATATTGCGTGTACCGTTTAAATAATCCTTTACATGTTCAATTTTCAGGTCAATCGAGTGTCGTGTGATTGTCAGACAAGTTTGGCTAAAGATTAGAAGGCACTAAGGGAATACATAATTTCCATCTACATACTTTCATAGGCACAAAGAATGTTCACACCTTGATAAGGACTCTTACGGCTAAAACGCCATTGTGGAGATTTGGGTTCGCGTCTTACTTGGTCCTTATTATCAATGGGATATTTGGGAGGTTTAAGGTTTACTTATCTCAAATGGGCTCTTCTCATAGAAAGCGAGCGTTAGAATAATTAATGAAAAGGAAAATGTTAAAGAATGTAGTTATGGTACTTTTTTTTTCTCAATTAGTTAGGGTACTTGTTGGGCCTCATTAATTTTGCTATGGAAATATAAATTTGTATACTTTAAGTCAGTGGCTTTTTCGAAATTTCGCGTTGCTCAATTTTCGGCATATGCTAATACGCTTTATTTTTTATGGTTAGTGGTTTTAACTGGTGCCTCTGAGGTATTTTATTAATAAGACCCTTATAACATGGAGATTATCCAAATTACTTGATCAAAATTAAAGAAGTATCGTATTAACTCTGAGAAAAAAAATGTCAAATAATGAAATTTAACAAATATCCTTACTCTTTTAATATTTGCCCTTTTATTATTTCTCCCGACACTCGCTTTTCCTATGACAAAGAGGCTCATCTTTGTTAAGTAAACCTTGAATACACAAAATGCCTGTCGCAACCTACCCTCGGGGGGAGGGAACAGGTTTAGGGGTATTGCCTAAAGGATGGGCCTAAGGCCCATGATTAGGCGCGGGCTCTCCCAAGCACATACCCCGCGTGACGTTGGGATATATTTTAGGAATTGTGCACAAAAGGAGTCGCCACTAGCCTATTAGGGTCGGCTAGAAACCAAGTGAGGCATGGGAGCATGCCTCACTTCCTACGCAACCAGAGAATCTAGAGTCGGGGACTTGATTACACTAATTGACTAATTAGTGCCATTTCGGTACTTAATCTTTGTTCATTTTATCAAGATAATTTTTGGCAGGCAACCTGAATTGATTTTATGCTTATCCACTAACATGCGGGATGATCATGCAGGTGCGCAATCATTAAAATAATAATCATAGCTATTAAGATCCTAATTGCAGTAAAATTAAACACGTGCAATTAAACATAATTAGATATGCAAATTAAACATGCAACATAATTAATATACAAGCAAATAAATGTCTAATTACACTAAAATGGCAATACATGGCAAGTCCTAATTAAACCTAATCATTTTCGGATTTTTGAAATTTTTTAATTTTTTTAAATTTTTTATTTATATTTTCGAAATTGTTTTTTTAAATGATAAAATAATTTTTTGAGACCGGACCGGGTCAGGGCCGGTCCAACCCGACCCGGGTTTGGCCCGATCGGCTCGGATCGGGTCCGGTCTTCGACCGGACCCGGGTTCGGTCTAACAGGCCCAAGTGGGCTCCAAGCTTGGGCCTAGCCCAAGAATTCCCCTCTCCTCTCTTTTTAAAACAGACAGGCCCAAAAGCCCAATCTAATTTTCTTAAAATAAAACTCATAAGCCCAACTAAACTTATAAGCCCAGAAGTTCAAAAGCCTAAAACCAGCCCACATTATTCGAAACCCTACCCGTTTCGCGACCCGCGCCCGACTCGCGCAACCCGGTTCATGACCGAAGCCCTAGGGCTCCTTGGCGGCGGTGACGGACTTGACGGCGGCAGCGACGCGGTGGGATGTGGCGAGCTGCTGCAGGGCTCGCGGGTTCTGCAGGTGGAGACGCGGCGGTCCTCGCGGTTGCAGGTAGAGCACAGCAGGTCGTCGCGGGCAGAGGCAGGCAGCACTCAGGCACGGTGGTGAGCTGTTGTGGTGTCGACGACGGGCTGAGATGCATGCAGCTTCAAGCGTTGAGACGGGGCGCAGCGGTGGCTCAAGCTGCTACTGACAGCGCTGGCAGACGTTCGGCGCTTCAACAGCAACGGCGCAAAGATGTGGGCGTCGCTCGAGGGGCAGAGAACGGCGGCTCTGCATCGAGGAGAATGGACAGACTTGCAGGTGGCTTTGGCGGCGAGCTGCTCCCTCAGCTTCTCCAGATCTGGGTTCCGGGGAAGATAGTGGCGGTCTCGGTTGGTCGAGCGGCGTCGGGTTGAAGCTGTGAGGAGGACAGCGGCTCGAATGGCGTTGGGCAGTGCCGCCGTTGCCCTCCTCCCCCTCTCGTTTCCTCAGATTTGGGTTCCGGAGAAGATGGCAGGGAACGGCATCAATTGGGTGGCTCAGCGTAGCGCCCTCTTTTCGAGCTCTCTCTCCGCAGCTCTCTCTCTGTTCCTCATTTTTTTGGTTTTCTCCTCCTGTCTCTCCCTCTCTGTTGAGTTCTCTGTGCTAGGTCTCCTCTCTTCGATCCCCTCTCCCCTGTTGTTGCTAGGGTTTCACCGAAGATGGAGGCGGGAGAAAGCGGCATTGGCCGGGCCAAGGCGAGATCCGGCCCGGCCCCTTCCTTGCCTTCATTTTTTCTATTTTTTTTGTTGTTTTTGTTTTTGTTTTCTTTTTTTTCTTTCTTTTTTTTAAAAGACTAATTTCTAATTCTGTAGACAATTAAATCCTAAATGAAAAAATGGGAAAATTTAGGTGTCAACAGCTGCCTCTCTTTTAATGGGAGCTCGAAGAGGTTTCTTTCAAAGACAAAAGACACCTAAATTATTTTGACGATAGACCCAAGTGCATAGGCGCGTATTAGGTCAATGGAAAGAACTCATAACTATGGAAGCGCATCTTGTCAATAAGGGGAAGAAAGACTCCGGGCTACAAAGCTCTCCAGGCTACAAAAGCTCTCGGGCTACGAAGCACACCATGTCATAGGAAGAAGGACTCCGGGCTACCAAGCTCTCCGGGCTACAAAAGCTCTCCGGGCTACAAAGCTTACCGTGTCATAAGAAGAAGGACTCCGGGCTACGAAGCTCTCCGGGCTATAAAGCTCATAGTTTCATAGGAAGAAGGACTCCGAGCTACAAAGCTCTCCGGGCTACAAAAGCTCTCCGGGTTACAAAAGCTCTCTGGGCTACAAAGCTTACCGTGTCATAGGAAGAAGGACTCCGGGCTACAAAGCTCTCCAGGCTACAAAGCTCACCGTGTCATAAAAAGAAGGACTTCGGGCTACAAAGCTCTCCGGGCTACAAAAGCTCTCCGGGCTACAAAGCTCACCGTGTCATAGGAAGAAGGACTCCGGGCTACAAAGCTCACCGTGTCATAGGAAGGACTCCGGGCTACAAAGCTCTCCGGGCTACAAAAGCTCTCCGGGCTACAAAGCTCACCGTGTCATAGGAAGGACTCCGGGCTACAAAGCTCTCCGGGCTACAAAAGCTCTCCGGGCTACAAAGCTCACCATGTCATAAGAAGAAAGAGAGGAATGAGGTCTCACCGTGTAACAATGGGTTTTGACCAGGTTGAAGATGCATGATTTGAGGAAAACCAATGAACCTTTGTAGATAACATGGTTTAAGGTTGACCATGAACCTTTTGAAAAATTGCAGTTTAGAAAAAAAAAAAAAAACTCATGGATATTTTAAAAACAAGGTTTAAGGATGACCCACGAACCTTGTGGTTTAAGGATGACCCACAAACCTTGTGGTTTATGGATAAACCCACGAACCGTGTGGTTTAGACTAGAAAAAGGAAAAAAAAAAAGGTCTCACCGTGTAAAAATGGGTTTTGACTGGATGTGATGGTCTTACCGTATAAAAACGGGTTTTGACTTGATGTGATGGTCTCACCTTGTAAAAACGAGTCTTGACCGGATGGTAGTCTCACCGTGTAAAAACGGGTTTCGACCGGGAAGGTCTTACCGTGCACAAACGGGTCTTGACCGGATGATAGTCTCACCGTGTACAAATGGGTTTCGACTGGATCATAGTCTCACCGTGTACAAACGGGTTTCGACTGGATAATAGTCATCACCGTGCAAAAACGGGTTTCGACTGGGAGAAATGTCTCACCGTGTACAAACGGGTTTCGACCGAAAGGAAGGTCTCACCGTGTACAAATGGGTTTCGACCGTGTGGTTTAGGAAAAGCCACCAATCCCGTGGCTTAAGGATAAACCCACCAACCTTGTGGTTTAAGGATAGACCCACGAACAGTGTGGTTTAGGAAAAGCCACCAACCTGGTGGTTTACGGATAGACCCATCAATCTTATGGTTTAAGGATAGACCCACAAACCATGTGGTTTAGGAAAGCCACCAACCCCGCGGTTTAAGGATAAACCCACCAACCGTGTGGTTTAAGGATAGACCCACAAACCGTGTGGTTTAGAAAAGCCACCAACCCCGTGGTTTAAGGATAAACCCACCAACCGTGTAAATGACATGGTTTAAGGCTGACCATGAACCTTTGGAAATTGTATGGTTTAAGGCAAACCATGAACCTTTGGAGATGGCATGGTTTAAGGTTGACCATGAACCTTTGATTTTTAGGGAAGCACCTGCTAATCCCTTGAAAAGTGCATGGCTTCACTAAGGAATCCTGTGAAACTCAACTTGGGCAAATGTCATTAGGGACGTCGTATTAGAAATATTGCAGCATTAATTGAACAAGCTAATCAAGCTAAGTCGATCGCTTTGGAAAAACATTTTATTTCAATCAGCATCATGTGGCGCAAAATTGTCATCTTGCTTGTGGATATATCATTAATCATCAAATTCTCTAGGAGTCAAGTTCTTATCAAGACGATCACGACTCGTGAACAAGGCTCATTAAACATGCCAAACTGTGGTTTAAGGATAGACCCACAAACCGTGTGGTTTAGGAAAGCCACCAACCCCGCGGTTTAAGGATAAACCCACCAACCGTGTGGTTTAAGGATAGACCCACAAACCGTGTGGTTTAAAAATAGACCCACAAACCGTGTGGTTTAGAAAAGCCACCAACCCCATGGTTTAAGGATAAACCCACCAACCGTGTAAATGACATGGTTTAAGGCTGACCATGAACCTTTGGAAATGGCATGGTTTAAGGCAAACCATGAACCTTTGGAGATGGCATGGTTTAAGGTTGACCATGAAATTTTGATTTTTAGGGAAGCACCTGCTAATCCCTTGAAAAGTGCATGGCTTCACTAAGGAATCCTGTGAAACTCAACTTGGGCAAATGTCATTAGGGACGTCGTATTAGAAATATTGCAGCATTAATTGAACAAGCTAATCAAGCTAAGTCTGACTGCTTTGGAAAAACATTTTATTTCAATCAGCATCATGTGGCACAAAATTGTCATCTTGCTTGTGGATATATCATTAATCATCAAATTCTCTAGGAGTCAAGTTCTTATCAAGATGATCACGACTCGTGAACAAGGCTCATTAAACATGCCAAACTAGAGCTTTTTAGTCAGAAAAGATTTCTCACAGACTCTTTGATAAAATGGCTGTTTAATCCCATCCATTTGCGTGAGGGATAACTAGTTACTGAGGGTATCTCACATAATCTATGTCAAAGACTTCCAGAAACATTCGTAATGAGCACAATCTGATCGATCAAAAAGGTCTTTTGAAAGGACCGCAATATAGGCTTAGTTAGGGCTTACACAAAGGAATGATTGCTTTGAGGCCAACAAAGGAACATTTGTCACTATCTTCATCGGCTTTACAAGTCGAGAGCTTGGAAGATGAGACAAAATAAAATTACTTCCACTCCTTCAAGCAGTAGCTTCTTAGTGGTATTCTCATTTTCGCTCAAACCATCCCAATCAAAAGAGACTTCGGAAGAGGGTTGTAATGTTGGCTTAGGAGAGGCTTGAAAGGCTTAAAATTTTCAAGACGGTTTTTAAGAGTCGGTGATCATCATGGCATCGTGACTGGGTCACTTGACCTTTCGAAAGCATTTGGCTTTTGAAACACAGCACATCTCGAGAGTTCATTCACTGATCATTTCTGCATGAGAGCTTTGCTCTTTTCTCTAATTTCCTTTGTCCTTTGCGATGATTTTTTTTTTTTTCGCAGGCACTTGGATTTTGATAATTTTTCTTTCATATAAGATGCGGCCTTTTGGCTCTTTTTCTTGACGGGCATTGGCCTTGCTTTTACCAGGCACACTGCTTTTTCATGCCCCCTAGTTTGTCGAGCTTTTTGCTTTTTGAACTTTTGTAGCTCTTATGACTTTCGAGATGCTTTTCACATTTCCTTGTGATTGTCAATTATATTTGGTCAATTCTTATGCCTTGCCCCAGTGAAGGGAGATGATCACCGTTCGAGATTCAGAAATGAATAATCAAGTCCAAATTGGTTATAGCAATGGGTATCAGTGTTTGGATAGAGAAGGAAATGCTCTTCTTCACCTTTGGATGAGTCAAGCTCCGATGAGAATTCCTCTAAAGCTAGCACAAGAAGATTGATGTAAGTGAAAGTAATAAAATCTTTCTCAACCTTTCGTTTTACAACACGACCGTAACCTCCTATGTTGCCCCAATGTAGGGTCGTTCTCGATAGGGGTACCTTGAATGATCATCTTTTTTTCAGCCCAAAGGGGTAACAAGAGATTAGTGCAATGCTTGGGATTGATGAATGAAACGCTTTTGTCATTTCGATCTTTGTGCTCAACGCGAATGAATCTTTCGTCCTAAGAGAATATCGCTTTTCACTCAACTCTCAAAAGTGTTTAAAGGACATGTTTGGAAATGGGCTTGCCTTTCTTCATCCTAAGCACTTCTTGTTTGGCATGGTTAACGTCTCCATCTCACTCTGTCGAGATCATCTGAATAGATCAATCTCCATAGGGAAATTTGATTCAAAATGAATAATTCACAAGACGAGAAAACAATTTTGGGATAAAAAGGATGCTCAAAAGGTTTGTAATTTTTTTTCTCAATTATTCATTTCATTTATTTTTTCTCTAGGAAAGCGCAACGGGTTCTTTTTTGTAATGGAATTCTCCATTTTTTTCTCTTCCTTTTTTTTTTCTACTTAAAAAAAATAAAAAATAAAAAATTGAGAGGAAGGGTACTTACCTGCGGCATGGTGACCCGTAACCCTGTAAAGAATGTGAAAAAAAAATATGTTAGTGCAAAAATCTTTAGGGAATGAAATGTTGGAAACGATACATTATTACCCTTCATTCGCTTTCATCTTTTGGGCACTAACATCTCTTGGATTCACATTCGTGGATATTTGGTAACTCGACAATACCATTCCCTTGCATTTGCCTTTAAGTGCTTGATGTCTTCCTGATTCCTTGGTGGAAGGCGCTGCTTCTATGGTCAAGGTGCAACCTTTTTTATATATCACCCTGTAAGAAGGAGAGATGAAACAAGTTATCTCCATTCTTAATTAGGTTCAAATAAGGAATGATACATCCTTTTTGATGGATTTGGCAATGTTGTTCTAGCACACTTCATTGATGGATGAATGAGAGATTTTTCTTTAAATCAAACGTTGTTCTCCCACTCTTTATATGACAAACCTGTGTTCCGTTCGAGTCTGTCCTGTACCAAAGAAAATGATATGTCATTTTTTATACTAAAGAGAAATCAAGTTTAGGAACGAGTTACATCCTTTACAAAGTCGATTAATCAACATCCCAATGTATCTCTCATGGAGGAAGGAATAATATTGCGCCTCCGTTTCATTTGGATCCTTCTTTGTTTAAGATGAACAGGACTTAATAATGCTCCATCGCATTTGTTGAAACATTACAAAACCTGGTACTCTTGATGTCTCCTTGACAATGAAAAGAAAATCAAGTTAGAAACGGAATCAGAAATGAATAATTGAAATCAATACAGTTTACTCTTCCTTCGAATTTGCCCTTTTAGATATTTGACAACTCCTTTCATTTGTCTCATCATGTAAAGTGAACAAGATCGATGGGTTGTTTTGGCATCTAAGGCATTTGCGAATAACAAAACTTCTCATAATGGAATTCAACTTCGTTCCGCCTCTATGAAAAATTGGTGCCGATGAAACCTCAACGCATGCTTGCTCTTCGAGTTCGATGAGCCCAAGAAAACGACTACGTGAAGAGAGGGCATTAAGCAACGTTTTCTTGAAATTCACTTATAGGTTCACTTAAAACACTTTTGAATTTGCTCTCTTTTTTTGTTTTTGTTTTTATCTTTTGTTTGTTTTTTTTAAATGATGATTTTCATGAAATTGAATTCCATCATTAAAAATTTGAGTTGCACGATTTACAAAAGCAACAATTGGATTCGCAATCAAAACTCAAAAAGAAAGACATGGTTCTTAACAAGAATAAAGACTGATAAAATACAAGAGACTCTTTTATAGATGAAAGTTAAAAAACAACTCTTGTCCTAGCTCTAGAATTCACTTCCTTGAATGGTCACCACGAGAATGTCAAAGAGCATCACGCATAACCTGCAAAAAGACAACAATGTCAATATGTGTATGAGAGAAAATGATATTTTAATGACGTCACTTCTTACAGTAAAATCAAGGCAACAATACATGCCCCACAATCCTTATTACCGGACTTTAGTATTTCGCCAAGATTTTATCATAAGAGAAGACTTCATTAAAATTATCAATCCACGGCCATCAATCGAATGTCCACTTTTATTCCAAAAGTTTCATAATGCAAAAGTGTCTTTGATTTTTGAAAGATTGATTTGTGATTTTACTCCTAGAAAAATGAAGTGATTTCTATTTTAAGGAATTTGTACACAAAATGATTTGCATTATAGTCCCAAAACATGAGAATGAGAAAATTTGATAAAAAAAAAATGCAATTTCAATTTTTGTGCCCCAACATAAAATCACAACTTGCAAGTTTTTTTTTTTTTTTCGAAATGATTTTGAGCCCATAACTAGAAATTTAAACAAAACCATGTATTCAACAGGGTCAGATCAAAATGTTTAGAACTTGCATTCAAATGCTCACTTGTCAAAAGTGATTGTCAATTTTTCAATCATAAGCTTGCATCACCAAGGGCATTTGATTGATTTCCGCAAATTTCAAGATGAAAATGCAATACAAAACGAGCAAATAAAAAGGGAAATGATACTTACAATGGGTGTCGACATTTGTCTCATGCTGTTTTTTTTTTCAATCACATAGACATGCACATGGAATGTGGTTCGAATTCTACTCTATACGGCCCAAAATGGAGCCATGGAATCACAGGACTGAACCAACAAGCTCGTGGCTAGGTCGTGTTACCCATGACTCCGGCTTCGTCAAAGGACCAACCCGTGTCGCATGCTCGCAAACCAGGGTGGGGACCTCTGACATCAAGAAAGAAATTTCGGGGTTGAGATGAGCGACTCGTACTACATGCTTGTAGTCGGAGTGGTATCCACATCAACACCATCCTAAGTGATCCTATGCGGCCCAGGTCCGGCGGCAGGTTGTGTGTGCTAGGGTGTAATGCAATGCAAAAGATACATGCACAACAATTTATAGGCAAACAACACTCCGTACATAAAAAATAAACCATACATTCCAACACCTCCATTCAAGACAAATATGAGCAAACACTTCCCCTTATACCTCCCATTCTGCAAAAACATTTAACACCTTTAATGTTAAGGACGTACCTGGAATCTTCGTTGCCAAAGAAAATATATTTGAACAAGATTAATTTTGGCCTAAGTCCTCTAAGGTTTAAAACAAAGTCCCCAGTGGAGTCGCCAAGCTGTAGCGACCTACCCTCGGGGGGAGGGAATAGGTTTAGGGGTATTGCCTAAAGGATGGGCCTAAGGCCCATGATTAGGTGCGGGCTCTCCCAAGCCCATACCCCGCGTGACGTTGGGATATATTTTAGGAATTGTGCACAAAAGAAGTCGCCACTAGCCTATTAGGGTCGGCTAGAAACCAAGTGAGGCATGGGAGCGTGCCTCACTTCCTACGCAACCAGAGAATCTAGAGTCGGGGACTTGATTACACTAATTGACTAATTAGTGCCATTTCGTTACATAATCTTGTTCATTTTATCAAGATAATTTTTGGCAGGCAGCCTGAATTGATTTTATGCTTATCCACTAACATGCGGGATGATCATGCAGGTGCGCAATCATTAAAATAATAATCATAGCTATTAAGATCCTAATTGCAGTAAAATTAAACACATGCAATTAAACATAATTAGATATGCAAATTAAACATGCAACATAATTAATATACAAGCAAATAAATGTCTAATTACACTAAAATGGCAATACATGGCAAGTCCTAATTAAACTTAATCATTTTTGGATATTCGAAATTTTTAATTTTTTTAATTTTTTAAAAAAAATTTAAAATTTTATTTAAAATAATTTTTAAAATTTTTTAATTTTTTTTTATTTTTTATTTAGATTTTTCGAAATTGTTTTTTTTTTAAATGATAAAATAATTTTTTGAGACCGGACCGGGTCTGGGCCGGTCCAACCCGACCTGGGTTTGGCCCGGTCAGCACGGATCGGGTCCGGTCTTCGACCGGACCCGGGTTCGGTCCAACAGGCCCAAGTGGGCTCCAAGCTTGGGCCCAGCCCAAGAATTCCCCTCTCCTCTCTTTTTAAAACAGACAGGCCCAAAAGCCCAATCTAATTTTCTTAAGATAAAACTCATAAGCCCAACTAAACCTATAAGCCCAGAAGTTCAAAAGCCTAAAACCAGCCCACATTATTCGAAACCCTACCCGTTTCGCGACCCGCGCCCGACTCGCGCGACCCGGTTCATGACCGAAGCCCTAGGGCTCCTTGGCGGCGCTGACGACGGCGGCGACGGACTTGACGGTGGTAGCGATGCGGTGGGCGGTGGCGAGCTGCTGCAGGGCTCGCGGGTTCTGCAGGTGGAGGCGCAGCAAAGCAGGGGCGGAGACGCGGTGGTCCTCGCAGTTGCAGGTAGAGCACAGCGGGTCGTCTGTCTATGACTTGAGAATTCCATGTCAATTAAACTGTACGAATTCATGCACATTTGATGATTAGAAGCACGACTTTGTTTAAGCGTGGTACCCTGTAACTTCTCACCGCCAGACATAATAATTTTTGCTGAAATCTCTGCTAGACTCGATTCATTAGACTATTCAAGACAATATTTCGCATCATCGAATTAGCATGAAATGAAAGAAAGAGCTGACTCAAACGATTGTTACAGAGGATGACACTTGATGAAAGCGTGAACTTATTCCGCGCGGAACAAAACATTTTGTTCTGTCTTTTGCCATAAATACTGCAATTCTCATTCATATGGAAAATACAGCACTACCTCCAAAATCAGCATCAAATAAAAACTGCAGATATAAGGGAACATTAGAACTGTAACTCTCACTACAAACTCGGTCTCTAGCCTGAGTAGCTGCTATCCAGTTGTCTGATGGATTAGTTGCTCAACTGACCCAAATCCACTGGACATCTTTAAAGCTTGAAGCTTTCTGTCCTGCTATTGTTGTCGGTTATAGAAATCCTATCGAGTCGCCACCATTGATCTTTTATTAGATCTTCTACAAGCTCTAAATAGTTCGTGCCAATACCCCTCCTGTCTATGGTTTTCGTTCCTCGCTCATATCTTTGCCGAGGCATCAACCCAAAGGTCTTCCGTTCGACATGATCAAAACATCTCAAACCACCTCCTCTCATATTATCCTCGATTGGTTGGCAGTCCCTGCTTTTACCCGCATTAATTGATTTCGAATCTTGCCTTTTCTCTTGAATGTCATGTCCTACGAAGCATACTCAAGGTGCCGTCCGCATGATCTCCAGTTTTGTCAAATTAGATCGAAGTTGATGGAAGGATTCAGTCCTCAGTACTCCATGATGTCTAATTTTCTCGAGGTTTTGTTGAGTTTCTATACTTCCTAGATTTACACCCTCAGGTTAACAAAGTTTCCCTTCGAAGTTCAGGTTTCTGGTTAGCTCCAGCATGGGTTTCACCTACCAACACCATATCATCTACAGAGAAAACAATCCAATTGACATCATCTTGAATTTGTCTTGTCAGCATGGACGGCTTCACCATGGGGCTAATGGAGGCACTTGCCCCCTTTAAGCTTCCTATAAATTGAAATGGGAACTACAATATTTTGTAATCATTAGGTGAACTTGCCCCACGAAAATACAAGTGTGTACTTATAAGGCTTGATTCAACATGGGAAGAAAGGAGATTGCAAAATATGCGAGTCATTCATTCGATTTCGCTCGCATCTTGCCTGATCCATCAAATCAATAAGGCATTTTGTGTATTCAAGGTTTACTTAACAAAGACAAGCCTCTTTGTCATAGGAAAAGCGAGTGTCGGAAGAATTAACAAAAAGGCAAATGTTAAAGAGTAAGGATATTTGTTAAATTTCATTATTTGACATTTTTTTCTCAGAGTTAATACGATACTTCTTTAATTTTGATCAAGTAATTCGGATAATCTCCATGTTATAAGGGTCTTGTTAATAAAATACCTCACAGGCACTAGCTAAAACCACCAACCATAAAAAATAAAGCGTATCAGCATATGCCGAAAATTGAGCAACGCGAAATTTCGAAAAAGTCACTTACTTCAAATATACAAATTTATATTTCCATAGCAAAATTAATGAGGCCCAACAAGTACCCTAACTGCATTCTTTAACATTTTCCTTTCTATTAATTATTCTAACACTCACTTTCTATGAGAAGAGCCCATTTGAGATAAGTAAACCTTAAACCTCCCAAATACCCCCATCGATACTAAGGACCGAGTAAGACGCGAACCCAAAATCTCCACAATGGTGTTTTAGCCGTAAAAGTCCTTATCAAGGTGTGAACATTCTTTGTGCCTATGAAAGTATGTAGATGGAAATTCTGTATTCCCTTAGTGCCTTCTAATCTTTAGCCAAACTCATTTGACAATCACACAACACGCGATCGACCCGAAAATTGAACATGTAAAGGATTATCCAAATGGTACACGCAATATCAACGTCGGTGTAAGCATGAGATCCCCTTTCATCTTATTGGTTCCTCCATTCGATGTCATATCCATCCAAATCATTAATCCGTGCGAATAAAGAGGAAGCGGATCCTTTCCCATCGGTGCAGTCATCGTTTCAGCGAGTTCAAGTTATTGAAGATGGTCGGGAGTACAGGAGACAAGAAAGGAATGAGTCAATAACCGTGAAACCCCATTTGAGGTTTGGTGGCATCACGGAACCCTTTGCATTCCCATTTAGGATGCAGCGGCGATTTCCTGAAGGTTTGCACTGTTAGTTCTGCCTAACAGATAAGCACATAGGTTTTGACATCAATGGTTTAGCGGTTGCCTAGTTCTTTCAACTTCACTTTATATGAATTTCAATGCTTTAACTAAATTATAATGGAAAAGTTGGAGCGTTGCGTGCATGCCTAGATAAAATATTAACACACTCACACGCTTAATCATATCCTTTCTGTTGACACCTAAATTTTGACGACCCGTTTAATCATTTATCATATTAAAAAATTAGGAGTTAATTTTATCCTTCAAAAAAATATTAATTGCATAACATATAATTTTATGTGCATTCATTTTTTTTATTTATTGCATTCACATTGGGTCGACGATGGTGGATGGACTCGAACGAATGGTTTTAGGCTTAATAGATATGAAGGCATTCTATTCTTCGATGTGATATTTCTTTATTTCAAACAAGAAATGAATATATTCGTCAAATATTTGGAGGAAAATTCACAATCGGAACAAGATCAAAAGAAATATCGTGTCAATATTCATTCAAGAGCATAAAAGGAAAATTTGACCAATGAAAATGAATAAAAAGAAAGGATGATATGGTAGTCGACGTTTTATATATTCGTGCAATATATCAGCAAGGAGCGTACACGGCATGATATATTCTTCGTTTGAAAACATGAATGTCACAGATTTTGAGCGCACCCCAGATAGGAAAGAAAAACAAAAGCGAAGATTTTATAATATTTTAACACATTTTCTTTCCTTAGTGGGGGGCTTCGTGCATGCATATAAAAGGGAGAGGCCACACAATTCCATACATGGCCATTACCCGAAATAAAGAGAAGAAAGCGTGTGAGAGAAAGGTGGTCAGCCAGCCCTGGATAGGTGACAAATACTGAAGAAAGAGATTTTGCATTCTCATCGGGCAGACACGAAGGTCACCCGCAAAGAGAAGAACCGCCCGGCTTGTCGCCAAAACGGTTCCCGTCAACGGAGCTCCTGGGCTTAAATTAGGCGAGTGCCAAATTTTCTAGCGACGTCCTTGCGTCGCGTGTTGAGGCAACGACGTGTGGTTTCCTCGTTCGATCCGTGGCATCACTACGCGTGCTTGCTCCGAACTTGCTACGACTTGCTGTCCCCGAGTCCACTTCGAGCAACCAGAATCGACGTCCCAGCTTTCAGACAACGTCCAACCGTTGCATCCCGAAACGCCACCACCACCATTCTTGGTGTGCCGAAAGCAAGTTTTGGGGCATCGATATGCAACACGAAGCCAAGCAAAGAGCGTGATCATGGGGGTTCAGTAAGTCAAAAATTGGGAGTTAGTGAGGAGACCGAAGGGAGCAGATTTGTTCCTTGGGTCAAAGTGAAACTGAAGCGGAGCACCTGGACAACCGGGCAAGCACTCAAGCACGCCCACTTCTCAGCGCACGGTCAAGGAAAAGATGGACACCTGAAGACAAGGATATAACATACAACTCAGCAGAAATTCTCTTTAATCTCCCTCGGTGTACGAAGAGTCCAAGCATTATTGCTTTTGTTTCGATTTCTATTATTGCAGGTCTTTCTGGTGAGACAGTAGTCATTTCTCAGTCTTATATCACCCTGAATCGCCGGTCATTGCTGTCCGAATCATCGATCGTGATCTGCTGCCCTGTTTGAATTTGGAAATCATATCCTTCGGATTAGGTGAAATTCTCATCCCAAGTTGATTTGAGTATTTTATTGTCTATTTGATGCGTGTTGATATCTAATTAAATATTTTGGAGTGATAGACATCCTCATTTAAGATTTATTTCTTAATTCGAAACCGCATATAATTTTTTATTTTATCTATAAGGCTTTAATTAATCACGGCTTAAGATCAATTTATCGATTTTATTAGCGAAATAATTAAGTTAATTAGATATCGTTTCTAAATTCGAACAATGGATAATATCTTTGATGATTATGAATGGTGCTTGTCTCGTTTTGATTGCTTTATTTATCCTAAAATATGTTTGAGTTAGATTAGGTTCATATTAGAATATTGCATGCTTTACGGTAATTTGCACATTTAGATTAAGCATTTTATTTATTTTGAATTTTTGAAATTAAAAAATACTAAAAACATTAATTTAGGATGTTAAAATTTGGTTTCATTAATTTAAATTGCATGTTTAATTATTTAACAATACTAAATTCGAATTTCATGAAAAGTACCCAAAAAAAAAAATCATCATAGAATAAGTTAATTCTCTAGGATAGACTGCACATTTATTAAGAAAACACAAAATTATTATGTGCATGTCATCTAGAATCATTTCATGAAATGCATGTCATTTAGTGATTGTCTTTAGGTCCACTTAGATAAATTATGAGAGCTTTTGATGTGAATTTTGAATTAACCTTGCAGATGCTTTCGTTCTTATAAAGTAAGTCTCGTAATTTATTCATTGCTTTCTTGGGTGTTAAATTGGTGGTTTATGCACCCGCATGATTACCTCACGTGTTAGGGACATAAATTTAAAATCGATCCAAATTCCTTGCAAAAACATTTTTGAAAATAAAAATAAATGGTACCGAAAGGGCATTAGAAAAGTCTAGTGTAACTAAGTCTCCATACGAAAGTCTCTGGTTCTTAGGAGTAAAATAATTCCCATTATTTTACTTAGGTGTCTAATCGACCTACCATAAACTGATTAATGGCGACTCCTAGATAAAATCCACTTACATGTTAAAATCTTGAACCTAAGTCGCGAATTGACATGAGTTTGGAAGAGCTAGAGTTAAGTCTAGGCTTAAAAATCCATTAACTTAAACCTAGGTGGTGCATCCAAAATTTAGGTTGCGACACTTCCCACCTGAGAAAGTATAGACACTACTACTTAACATTATATATATAGACACATACATACATACATACATACATACATACATACATACATGTATGTATTTAGATTAGTAAAATCAGTGAAATTTCTTGCACTTTTCATTGAAAGTCTCGTCGATCTTAAATGCGTGCTGATCTTCTTGGTTCAATGAATTTGTGTTGAATACGGGTTGCATCATCGTATTATTCCCCACTACTTTTCAACTCTTTACTTTTCAACATTGTGGAAGCATGTATAAAAATTCTTTTTTTTTAGCAAGATGCATAAATATTCTTTAATCCCACACGTTTGTGTCGCTGCTTTGCTCTTTCCAGCATGTAAATGCTATGTAAGACTCACGTTATAGCATCTTATATATGGTTAACAATCTCAACCCTTGACATTCAAACTCCAAGGCAATCTAGTGAAAGAAAAAGAGAGATCGTGTGTGGACCGAAAGCTTTAGGTGATTAACCCGAGCGATTTCGAGTTCACCCAAGCTGTGAACAATGTCATCGATCACAAGCCCAAGAAGAAGGTCACCATCCGCGCAGTTGCATCAACAAGCTTCCTTAGCATCTGAAAGAACACGCTGAGAGAAGAGGCTCTATGAAGCATCGCTTGGCGGGTGCATCGAGTCGTTAGCTCAGTTGCTGCAAGAAGCCGATCCTAGCTCGGGCTTCTGTCACTTGCTTCGACAAGACACCATTGCATGTGGCCTGCATGCTCGATCATGTACCTTTTGCCAAGGCTCTTTTGTTTGGCTATGGAGTTGGACTTGCAGGTATGTCGAAGCGAAAACCTTGGTTGTGGTTGTTTGATATCAGACTATCTTGCTTGTCAAATTAGATTTTGCACATGTAATGTAGTATTTTGTTTTCTAGTTTTCATGATCTATGAGAAATCAAACCCATCATATGTCTCAAGAAAAAAACAAAATTCAGACAGAAATCAAGTCATGGGTTTCCAAGTTAATTTAGCCTGAAAGATCTTACAGACATCGGTGAATTTGAGCAGCTCGATCTATTTGATTTGAAAATGCAATATATATAGATCACATGAACATGTCCCTCAATAAGAATGCTCCATAGTCAAGCACTTTACCTTTGCAGGGACGTACGCCTCTTCACTTGGCATCTGCGAACGGATACGTCGAAATAGTGAGGGAATTGTTACAATCAGACCCCCTTGCCTGCCTTGTCCATGACGAAGATGGGAGGATCCCACTCCATCTAGCCACGATGAAGGGCCAAATCAACATCGTGATAGAGCTGGTGAAGGCGAGACTAGAGGCGGCCGAGCATAGGCAAAGCCATGGCCAAACCACTCTCCATTTGGGATTGAGGCATAATCGTTTGGAGACTCGGAAAGTCCTGGTGGAGATGGTGAGAGATGGCGATTTGGTGAATGCTCAAGATGATGAGGGTAATACCATTTTGCATTTGGCCGCAACAAACAAGCAAATAGAGGTAATCCTTTTTGCTTTGAATTGCTTCCAAATTGCGATGACATCAGGTATCGCATTCCAATTGAACATTTCATGAAGATAAAATCCGGTCATTCTCATTTTTCTATAGACTCAAGTTTTCTGTGTTCAAACTTCAGTGGATTTATCGGTTGAAGAAACTTCCAGGAAATATCTTTGTTCGTTGTTTCTTTTATAATTGATAAGAAGCTCATCTTTTTGTGCAGACAGTAAAATATCTGCTTCAAAGAAGTCAAGTGGATGTGAACACAATGAACAAAAATGGCTTCCCTGCTCTGGATATAGTGGAACATTTTTCGAAGGATTTCAAAGTCATTGAATTGAGAGAACTGTGAGTCCATGCTGGACCTCTGAGAGCCATAAGATTCCCTGCATCGACAACTCACCAAGCAGCTCCCTCCACTAATACTCCTCCGATAGAGGCAGTTCCGCCACTGTCTTTATTGGGTGAAATCAGGAAGCAGGAGGAAGACAAACACAAGAAATGGATCAAGAAGAAGCGCGATTCTCTGATGGTAATGCTTTAGCTAGATGTCTTGGAGTATTTGCCAATAACTTAGATCAGATTGATTGTAGCTCACAGCTAATTAGTTTAAACTCTCTATTTCTTTCATGAAAAATGAACGATTCAGAAATTATTTTCCTAGAAATGATCATTTGTGTCATTGAAAATAAATAGTTATGATTTCTTAAAAATATTTTCTACATATGTACTAAATTGCTCATAATTAAATAGCTATGTAGAGAAAGAACATGAGTAGTTACAATAATAGGTGGCTTATAATTAAAAAGAAAAAAAAACATGAGGGTAATATAAGAAATCTAATAATGAGAAGAGATGAAACAAGTTGATGAATATTTAAGAAAGTAATGATACTCAAGAAAATCTAAATGTGAAGCAATTGGGTGATTTTCTTCAAATATCTATACTAATACATAAAGTAAAGAGGATTTCCAAAAGACTCAATCTATTGTCTTCTCCAAATATTCTCAATGACTTGGAGGAGTCTGTTTGGTAACAATTTTGTTTTCAGGAACAATTTCTATTTATAAATGATTTTTTTTATTTTGTTCTTTGAACGAGTTTATGAGTATTTGAAGAGATCTAGTAACTGTCCAAAATTTCTATTCCCGGTATAGAAATGCATTTGGTAATACTTTAAATTCTTTTGTGATTTAGAATTTCTTTCAATTTCTTTTATAATTTTATTATATTTTTCTCTTTTTTTCCTTTTTCTTCTTCTCCTTCCTCCTCTTTGGCCGGTTGGTCGGCAACCTCATCAGAGCATTGCTGGCCGAGCCTTATTGGCAGCTAGGTGAGCTCGGCCTCACTCAAACCTTGCCAACGCTGAGCGGCGTCGGGCGAGCTGCCCAGCGTTGGCGAGCCTCATCGGCGGCTACAATATAAGTGTGTTTTATTTTCCACACATTTAGTTATTGATTTTAATTTTCTTTCTAACAACAATAGCAACCTTTATAAAAAGACATTCAAATTTCGAAATATCTTCATTTTTTTCTCATATATGTATATATTCATACACTTAGTTTTTTCATAATTTAATCCATGAGCTCTATTTTTGTAGAGAGCTCGCTACAATTTTCTAGTATTTACATAAATATAGGAAAAGCCATCAATTGAATTTGTGCATTTGTTGGAATGACTAAGTTTGACTCGATGATCTTCGTATGTATAAACATAGTCGAAACACTATTTCTTCATTCAATCTAAAACTTTCTTTCACGTCACGACAGATAACTGCCACCGTGATTGCAGCCATAGCTTACCAAGCCGGCATTAGCCCTCCCCGTGGTGTGTGGGACAACGATCACAAAGAGAACCAAGGCAATATCTTACACTTCGCAGGAACATCGATAATGGCCGCAAACGATCCAAAGGGTTACTCAATGTTCTAGACATACAACACCATCTCTTTTCTTGCATCCCTTAGCACGATCTTCTTGCTCATAAGTGGCTTCCCCTTGGGGAAGAAGGTTCTGATGGCCACAATGTGGGTGACCATCATTTTCACGGCGCTGACTTACCTCCGGTCCATGCTGGCCTTCTTGCACGTGCACAGGAATTCTGAAGACGGAGCGGCACCCATCCCAGTGGCTGCGCTCTTCATGTTTGTTTTTCTCGGCGCTGTAGCCATTCTTTTCTATTTCACACCGTTCGATACCTCCGAAAGATCCTCAAAAGCTCAAGAATTGGACATCGGGATGTGTGAGTTGGTGCAGATCTAGGGGCAATATCAAGATCTAGTGTATTCATCTCGGTGGGACAAAGGATTACCGCATAGTCTTGATGCCTATGTTCTTTGTAACTCAATCCCTATGTCATAAGATCATTCTGAGTACCGCCAGTTGTGCAAACGATTTAATGAGACTACTAAACCAAATGCAGAGTCCATCCCGCATTATGCTCGAGCTCTCCTCATGAGAGATGTCTCGCCCGCGTAGCCAAATCTTTCTAAAGAGAATGGGAAGGCCTGGCCACAAAGTAATCTGATCTACTCCTATGTATGCCGCAGATTGTTGGAGAAATCTTCTTGAAGTGTTTTGAATCTGACAAAACGTTTCCATCAGTCTAGTCGAAGGCTTGCGACTCGCTATTTAAAGTCGAAGACCTCCGGACAGCCAGACTCAAGACTCAAAGTCTATCCTCATTGACAGTCTCTAATCCGTTGAAGAAAGGTTATCCAGAACTAGATGTTTCGTTAAGGATTCAACCTTATCAATTGGAGAAGATATCGTGGCTGGAAAAGACTTAACGGAATCCTTTGATTGATCGAGATTGATTCGATGATTGAAGATTCGAGAATTGCCTAAATATTCTTGGAAGGTTCTACTTATGGAAACCGAGATCCTGATTGTATGGGCGAACAGGATTGATGGGCTATCGACACGTTCCTCTAATAGCTCGGATAATCTTCCTAATTGATTCCGTCCAACGGGTAGATTGGAGAAATTCCTTTGGTAAGTGCCAACAGGTATGATGGCATAAAGGAGTATATAAGGAAGACGTTCTTAGTTGTTCGAGGAGTGCGCGAGAGAAGAATTCCAAAGTCTGAAGCTCCTTGTTGTTTAGACAATTCCTTTGAGCGAATACTTGTATACAAAAGAGAGTCTATACTTGTGAGAAACCTTGAGGAGGTGTGGTAGAACATCTACACTGTGAAATTAAGGCAAAGCTGTGCTTGAACTTCTTTTTTGTTCATAGTGAAATCCAGCCGGTGGGCTGTCAGTGCGGAAGAGTGGACGTAGGCTTGAAATAAGCCGAACCACTATAAACCCTGTGTTCAATTTTCTCTTCCTTACTCTCTTTACCTTGATCGTATTTCATTTTGTTAATCAAGAGAGAATTTCCTTTTTATCGTTTGCCAAGAATCGCTTCCGTATCTCGATAAATTGTTTGTGCACCTATTCACCCCCCTCTAGGTGTTTATACTAGCTATCTCAATTGGTATCAGAGCTCGTGTGCTCACTTGTTTGAAGTGTTTTACTTCGAGTAAAAGATCCATGGCTAGTATGTTGGCTCCGGGCTGGTAGAAGGGCAAAGCAACACGAGACCGCCTTACTTTGATGGAAAGGATTACAACATCTGGAAAAACAAGATGAAAGCGTTCCTACGATCGAAGGATCCTCTGGAATGGGACGTTGTAGAAAAAGGGATTACTCCTAAAGCTGCATCTGTCTCAGAAAGAGGAAAAGAAACTATTGAGTCAAGAGAAATGACTCAGGAAGAGATAACCAAGAGACAAGCACTCGATGCAAAAGCAATTTATTCTTTATATTGTGCTTTGTCACCTACTGAATATAACAGAATATCTTCTTGTGATACAGCAAAAGAAGTCTGGGATAGATTACATATCACTTATGAAGGAACAGATCGAGTGAAAGAGACAAGAATCAACATTCTTCTTGGTCAATATGAAGCCTTCAGAATGAAACCAGGAGAATCTATAACCGACATGTTTAGTCGTTTTACAGAAATTGTGAATGGTCTTGAAAATCAAAGTCAACCAATTTCTGATCCCATGAAAGTGAACAAGCTACTGCGTGGACTCTCCAAGGAGTGGAATCATATAAAGACCTCAATCAGAGAGACCCAAAGAATCATGCCACTGTCTGTCGATGAGTTGGTTGGGACTCTTCAGTCTTATGAAGTGGAACGAATCAATGAAGACGAAGATCCTAAAGGTAAGAAATCTATTGCATTAAAATCTAATGATGATTCTAATGTAACAGATTCCGAAGACGACATGGATGATGAGGAGCTTGCTCTCATGATAAGAAGATTCAGAAAGCTGAACAGAAAAGGAAGAAGATTCAATTCAAGGAAACAAAGTTTTCAGAAGCAACAGACCAAGTCTGCTGAAGATGATGATTCAAACAAAGATGTAGTCTGCTTTGAATGCAAGAAAAAGGGACACATCAGACCCAACTGTCCTCTTCTGAAAAAGAAGAAAGGAAAAACTGAAAAATATCGAAAAGCTCTCAAAGCTGAAACCTGGAGTGATACGGAGTGCGAAGATAGTGATGATGATTATGCCAACATATGTCTAATGGCACAATCGGATTCAGAATCAAACTCCGAGACTGATTCAGATTCAGAAAGTGAATTCAAGGTAAGTAACTTCAAAATCCCTATTAAAGTTTCAAAATACATTGATGAATTATGTTTTAGTCTTAAGACTTCTCTTAAAAGAATTTCCGAACTCAAAAAAGAAAATTATGCTTTAAAACAACATGAGAATGCTTTGGAGGAAAAAGTGAAATGCTTAGACCAGAATGTTTCTTCTCTCAAAGAAAGTGAAAATAATCTTTTAAAAGAAAATGCATTCTTAAAAAAGGATATTTCAAATATTTCCAAAAGATTCTCTCTAGGTTCTGAAAAACTGGAGAAAATACTTTCTGTACAAAGACCTTATTTCAATAAATCTGGTTTGGGAATGACTGCTAAAACCATTCCTTTAATTGATTTTCCTAAAGTAAAGGAAATGATTAAGCAAAGACCCACAAGAAATGCCTACAAAAATCATTTTGAAAGGAACTTTGTAAAACCAGTAGGTCGCAATGCTCTTAGATGTTCAAAATGCAATAGTGCAGATCATTTTGAGAAAGAATGTCCTATGGTTTGGAGACCTGTCAATAAAGTCTGGGCAAAAACCGTATATCAGACTAACTCAAAAGGACCCAAGAAAATATGGGTACCAAAGAAAGCTTGAGTTTCTTCTTGAATGCAGGTCACCATCAAGAGAAAGGTAAAGTGGTATCTGGACAGCGGATGTTCGAGACACATGACAGGGGATTCTAATTACTTCATAAAGCTCGTTCAAGTGAATGGTGGAAAAGTCTCATTTGGAGGAAACAGCAAAGGAAAAATAGTGGGATTTGGAACCGTAAAGATTGGGAACCTCACAATAAGCAATGTTTCTTTAGTTGAAGGGCTCAATTACAATCGCTCGATATCGATACCGCCTTTGCGATGCCGGTTTTAGAATCAACTTTCAAGAGGGTATTTGTTCGGGAACCAAGAAAGACTCTACTCGTCATTCATGGGTCGAAGACATGGAAATATCTACCTCTTGGACGTGAAACCAGATGAATCGTAATGTCTAATCTCAATCCAAGACGAAGCGAACCTATGGCACAAAAAGCTTGGGCATATCAACATGAAGCAGATAGCCAAAATCTCAAAGAAAGAAGCTTGTTCGTGGTCTACCCAATTTATCATACCAAAAGTCTGATCTATGTACACCATGTATATTGGGAAAATAGGTAAGAAATTCCTTTAAACCAATAAATCAAGTTTCCACTAACCGTGTACTGCAGCTCTTGCATATGGATCTCTTCGGACCAACAAGAACGCAGAGCATTGGAGGTAAGAAATATTGCCTAGTAATTGTGGATGACTACTCACGATTTACTTGGGTATATTTCTTGGCAAGTAAGTCTGAAACCTTCTCTTACTTTGAAAAATTTGCTAAGAAGGTTCAAAATGAAAAGGGGTATGTCATTTCAAGTATAAAAACAGACCATGGAGGTGAATTTGAAAATCAAGACTTTGCAAAATTTTGTGATGAATCTGGTTTTCAACATTTGTTCTCCTCTCCATATACTCTAGAGCAAAACGGAGTCGTGGAAAGGAAGAATAGATCTCTTCAAGAAATGGCTAGAACTCTTTTAATTGAAAGCAATACCTCTTTATGTTTTTGGGATGAAGCTGTTTCAACATCATGTTATATTATCAATAGAGTTTTTCTAAGACCTATTCTAGAAAAAAACCCCTATGAATTATTTAAAGAAAAGAAGCCCATTGTTTCATATTTTCATGTATTTGGATGCAAATGTTTCATATTGAAAAATGCAAATGATCGAGTTGGTAAGTTTGAAGAAAAGTCAGATGAAGGCATCTTCCTCGGATATTCAACCACAAGCAAGGCATACAGAGTCTACAACAAGAAGACTCAAACTGTTGAAGAATCAATGAATGTCAAATTCCAAGATTCTATTCAAAATGTATCTATTCAGACTCATCTAGAAGAGACTGAATCTGCTCCAGACTCTACAAAGTCTAAATCTCAAGAAGCAGCTCAGACCTTGAAGGATCAGTAACAAGTGACTGTTGAAGATTCAAGTGAAGGAAGTGATCATCAACTGGATAAATTAACCAAAGAATCGGAAACATAAGTCCAGTCATCCCAAAGATCTCATTATTGGCGACATCTATGAAGGAATTCGCACAAGATCCAAAAGGCGAGAAGAGTCTAGTGCGGTAGCACTTATTTCTGAAATAGAACCCAAGAGCATAGAAGAAGCTTTATCCGATGAAAGCTGGATTGAAGCTATGCAAGAAGAACTCAGACAATTCAAAATTAATGATGTCTGGGAGCTGACTCCTAAACCAAAAGGCAAATCAATTATTGGAGCTAAATGGGTTTTCAGAACAAGATGGATGAGAAAGGAAAAGTCATAAGAAACAAGGCTAGACTCGTGGCCAAGGGATACACACAAGAAGAAGGGATCGACTATGACGAGACTTACGCACCAGTAGCAAGGTTAGAAGCAATTCGTTTATTACTCGCATTTGCTTGTCATAAAAATTTCAGGTTATTCCAAATGGACGTCAAAAGTGCTTTCCTAAATGGATTTATCCATGAGGAAGTCTATGTGGAACAACCACCTGGGTTTGAAGACCCAAAGAAGCTGACTCGTCTTCGGGATCGAAAAAGGCCTTGTACGGTTTAAAGCAAGCACCTCGAGCTTGGTACGACAGACTAAGTAAGTTTTTAATTCAGAACGGTTTTGTCAAAGGTAAAGTAGACACTACTCTTTTTATTAAAAGAGAAAGTAAAAGTTTTCTACTTGTTCAAATATATGTCGATGATATTATTTTTGGATCCTCTAATGAAAGTCTGTGCAAGAAATTCTCTAAGACTATGCATGATGAATTTGAAATGAGCATGATGGGTGTGTTAACCTTCTTTCTTGGTCTTCAAATAAAACAACTAGAGGAAGGAACTTTCATTCGTCAAGAAAAGTATGCAAATGATCTTGTTAAAAAGTTTGGTCTGGACAATTGCAAAAAGGCTGACATACCAATGTCAAGTTCCTTGAAGATAGACAAAGATGAAGGAGGAAAGAAAGTTGATAAAAAGCTGCACAGGAGTATCATCGGATCACTTCTTTATCTTACGGCTTCTAGACCTGACATTTTATTTAGTGTTTGCATTTGTGCCAGATTTCAATCAGACCCAAAAGAATCTCATTTAAATGCAGCAAAGCGTATTATCAAATATATTTCATCAACTTCAAGCTTTGGTCTCTGGTATCCAAAAAGGGGAGACTTTACTCTTCTTGGATATTCAGACGCAGACCTTGCTGGATGCAGAGTCGATAGAAAGAGCACCTCGGGTACTTGTCAACTACTTGGAGGCAGGACAGTGTCTTGGTTTTCAAGAAAGCAAAGTACAGTAGCTCTCTCTACAGCAGAAGTAGAGTATGTAGCTCTCGGAAGTTGTTGTTCGCAAATTCTGTGGATAAAACAATAGCTGAGAGATTTTGGAATTGAAGACTCATGCACGGAGATTAATTGCGACAACACCAGCGCTATCAACCTCACCAAAAATCCAATTCTCCACTCAAGAGCAAAGCATATAGAGATTCGGCATCACTTTATTAGAGACCATGTTCAAAATGGAGATGTTTCAATTCAATTTGTTGACTCAAAGAACCAACTGGCGGATATATTCACAAAGCCTTTGGAGAAAAATCAATTTGAATCTATCCGATCCAGACTCAACATTTTGAGGTATGAGGAAATCAAAGTCTAAAGACTTTCAGACTCAGACATACAAGACTTTAACTGTAAGTTAGTCTTGGTACGACCGTCAGACTGTAAGTATTTCTCTTATCTTATCTTGAAGAGGTACGATTGTCAGACTGTGTTTAAATTGTTGCTATATTTAATCGACGCATCGTTTCATTTTCAAAAAGGAAGTTATTTTTGAAATGACTATTTTCACGGAAAAAGACAGTTATTTTGAAAAGGCATCTTTTTATTTGTGACGATTCGTTTATCTCTCTTTTTAACCGATCGTGCTCTGTTGATTCCTCTTCACTTTACTCTCAAAAACCCTAGAAAGCATCGATCCTCCATTCCCGTTTGTCTTCTTTGTTTAATCTTCAAAAAGTTGTCATCTTTCTTGGGAAAGTCAAGCCAGGAATCTTCCAAAAATTGAGAAAGATGTCATCTTCAAGAAAATCTTCGAGAATCGCGAGCAGGGGACCACGGCGAATGAGTGAGGGGCCTACGCACTTCGATCTTATCGAAGAAGAAGTGTCTCCAGAACAGCAACCGAGCCCACAACATTCTCAGCAGCGTCATTCTCCTCAATCTAGTCATCAAGGCGTTGATCATCAACAACAGGAAGAAATCGTCGAGGATGCAGACCCTGTAAGAGTTCAAAAGCCCGCTTATATTTACAAGCTATATCGTGCTTTAAAAGGAACTTGTACTCCTTTGAACTATGTTGATGGTTTTCTTAAAGACAAAGGATATGGGAACGAATATATCTTTCAGCGAAAAATGGAAAGTTTGGGAATTGCTCGTAAAGGGGTGGTCGAGGAAACCCTTGCGAATATCCCAAGTGATCCTCATGACTGGGGGCCAAATCCTGCAGATGGGAATGATGATGACAAATTGTACAACCAATTTCAACCGAAAATGGGTATTGCGGTTGAAAATCAAGGAAAAAGGGGAGATTTGTTCAGATCGAAGGAACAAAAGGATTTGTACTCGAAATTGCTGAAGCGTGGGGTAATAAACCCTAGAAGTGTGGATTTTGACTTTCTGGATGCTGTGAATGTGAACTTAAGGGAGAAGTTCGGTTATCTTCAACTTGAGAAGTTTTGCTCTGACACTACAGAGGCTTATGCTGAATTAACCGCATATTTCTATTCAAATCTTAGCTTTTTGGATGCGAATAGATTCTCTTTTAGTGTTAAAGACCAAGACTATGTTGTGGATATGGATATGCTGGCAGATGTGTTAGGAGTTGAAAGGGGAAGATATCAACCGATCAAAGTTTCCATTGTTTGGGCCACAATGGAACTGGTGAAGGATAGGAGAACAGAGGAGAAGATCACTTACTTAAGGATGAGTGCATTCAACATCTTGCTTCACAAGACTGTGATCAATTGCCTTCGACCAAAATCAACTTCCAAGACTGATGTTTCAAGTTCAGAGGCAAAGCTGATGTATGCCATCCTCACTGGAAAAATGTTTTCTCTCCCTCACACTGTTATGTTTCACATGTATAGAGCAATGATGAAGGACAGAGGTGAACTCCCTTACCCAAGCCTTGTTACGAAGTTATTCAGACATCTGAATATTCAGCCTCCGCAAATCTTTTGTGTTCGATCATGCGATCATATGGTGGTAGGACTGAAAATGGTGACCAAAATGCGTCTGAAGGAACTAAGCAAGGAGTTGGAGAAATTCAAGGAGAAGACTCCTGCCAAAACTCATCAAATCTCTTCTGCAGCTAAAAGAAAAGGGAAGGAGTCCATGGTTGCTCCATCCAAAAGAAGAAGAGCTCTCCTCGTTGAGGATGAAGATGATGAGGAAGACATCACCATTTCTGCAATGGCGTTGAAGAACCTGAGCCGTTCTACTCCAGAGGGAAACTCAGAACAGAGAACTAGAGAAAGAGAACAAAAAGAAGCAGAGGAGGAAAGACCTGAAGAAGAAAGAAGAAAAGAAGGAGAACTTAAGGAACACTCTTCTCCATCTGTAGGCATGAAAACAGGGGAAGATCAAGAGAAAGGAGAAAAGTCCTCATATCCTGATGCAAGTGAAGGAGTCAGTCGCTCACCTGCAGACCCAGAAGATGTTTATGCATCTCAATTTCCAGAAGAAGGTCATGAAGTTTCATCGCCAAACCTGCAAGGTTATTTTGATATGCCATCATCTGCAGAACGTGCTGAAGCTAGTACGCAGACCGAAAATTCGGCTGATTTTCGCAGGATCATGGATATTCTCTTGGAAATGCGAGGTCAAATTTATGCCTTGGAATGCGAGGTTCAAAACTTGCGAAATGCGGGTCAAGTTTCTTCATGTTCCTTAATTGATCAGATCCAAGCCCTCTCTGTTCAGATTCAGGCCAATGCCAAGGGTGAGGAGATTGCACAACTGAAGGAAGACTTGAAAAGGCTGGAAGGCATCGTTCAGTCTATGGGAGATTTCCAGCTTGTCCGCGTTCCCAAGCAATCTTGAATTCATTCCATTTTCATCTCAACCTTTTTTAAATGCGACAAAAAGGGGGAGAGATGCAAGATTTGAACAAACTTTTAAGCGTGTGGTTTGTTGGATTTTGAGAAATGTTTTGTTGTTTGAACTCGTTTGACTTTGTTTTTGTGTCTCGGATTGTGTCTCGGGATGAGAACTCGAACTAGACTTGGACTTGATCGCTTTTATTAATTACTATTGATATCTTATGGATGGCTTTCTTTATCGTATACTAGACTAACCTATTTTCCGTGGTTGCAGATTCTAGTGTTATTCATTTAGCCATTTATCTCTATAAGATATGCATATGTGTTTGAGAAATGTTTTGCAGGTCAAAGTTGTACAAATCTGTAGGAAAGTTTTGTCACCATCAAAAAGGGGGAGATTGTTGGAGAAATCTTCTTGAAGTGTTTTGAATCTGACAAAACGTTTCCATCAGTCTAGTCCGAAGGCTTGCGTACTGCTATTTAAAGTCCGAAGACCTCCGGACAGCCGGACTCAAGACTCAAAGTCTATCCTCATTGACAGTCTCTAATCCGTTGAAGAAAGGTTATCCAGAACTGGATGTTTCGTTAAAGATTCAACCTTATCAACTGGAGAAGATATCGTGGCTGGAAAAGACTTAACGGAATCCTTTGATTGATCGAGATTGATTCGATGATTGAAGATTCGAGAATTGCCTAAATATTCTTGGAAGGTTCTACTTATGGAAACCGAGATCCTGATTGTATGGGCGAACAGGATTGATGGGCTATCGACACGTTCCTCTAATAGCTCGGATAATCTTCCTAATTGATTCCGTCCAACGGGTAGATTGGAGGAATTCCTTTGGTAAGTGCCAAGGGGTATGATGGCATAAAGGAGTATATAAGGAAGACGTTCTTAGTTGTTCGAGTAGTGCGCGAGAGAAGAATTTCAAAGTCTGAAGCTCCTTGTTGTTTAGACAATTCCTTTGAGCGAATACTTGTATACAAAAGAGAGTCTATACTTGTGAGAAACCTTGAGAAGGTGTGGTAGAACATCTACACTGTGAAATCAAGGCAAAGCTGTGCTGTAACTTCTCTTTTGTTCATAGTGAAATCCAGCCGGTGGGCTGTCAGTGCGGAAAAGTGGACGTAGGCTTGAAATAAGCCGAACCACTATAAACCCTGTGTTCAATTTTCTCTTCCTTACTCTCTTTACCTTGATCGTATTTCATTTTGTTAATCAAGAGAGAATTTCCTTTCTATCGTTTGCCAAGAATCGCTTCCGTATCTCGATAAATTGTTTGTGCACCTATTCACCCCCCTCTAGGTGTTTATACTAGCTATCTCACAGATTACTAGGTAAAAGCAACATTGGGCCATTCTATGATTTGTCTCACACAGCTTCACCATTCTCTTTCCAATCACGCCAAACAACCGAACCCACCTTCCTTAAAAGCATCCGCACTTCTTTTATGCTTCCTTCATATACTTCTCCAATGCCGATAGATGTCCAAAAGCCATCTGATCAAAGCTAGTGAGCCTCTCTCTCTCTGATTAATTTCAACCCCCACGGCACCAAACCATAATGCAGTCACGCCATTTACATGAACTTCCTACACTATCTTTCCTGCCTAATTTTAGGGAAGTGATGCACAGATTTCACAGAAAACACTCCATTATTATTTGCAGGACGTGCAAGCTGATCCTCCCTCAAAGGTCGGAATTGAAGCATCGCTAGTTTCATATGTAATGTTCACATACCAGAACGTGTGCTTCCTCCAAAACAGCATTCAAGCTCTGATATTATGACTTCTTGCCGAACGATCTTTTCTTCTTTATATAGACAAGTAGAGGAGGGACAAGGCAGAATGCAACCTAAAATCTCATGGACGATCTCTGCGTTCCTAATGACAAGACAAAGGATTGGTAGCGTATCATCCCACACAAAACACAGAAAATTACTGTTCATATGCAAACTGATTACGGGGGATGGAAGAACAGAGAGATGAAAACAATTGCATAGACAGATCTTTGGTACCTTAGACTGGTGATAATCAGTCCAAAACAATTGGGAAGGTAAGAGAGCTCTCAAAGGCCGGAGCCGCATTTCCATCTGTCTTTGATCGACTTCAATGTGTGGTTTCAATCAGAAGCCCACAACTAACGCAGCTCATAAACTTCACTCAACCCAGCTTGGCAAACCAAGCCTCTTTCAAGAAGTTCCATTTCACACCCCGCCTTAATGCAACCTGATGGTTTTGTTTGGGAGAATAATATTGGGGTTGCGTATGTGTGGGTTAAGAGCCGCAAATTCCTTCCATTTAGCACCAATTCCATGAACACAGGATGAGATGCTCCACAATGTGTCACCAGGCTGTGCCGTAGTTGTTGCTGGGGCAGTAGATATAGAAGAAGCAGTCTTCGACTTCAAAAACGGATGCTTATTGCTCTTTCCCATTCCATTAGCGAGCAGCCAACGGGAACCGATTGTTGCTGGTTTGAACTTCCCGGACCTTTCCCTTCCCAGGATCGGTCTTGAGACCAGCAACATGGACTTCAGTAATCTTGCACTGGGGAATTTATCCCTAAAAATTTGTGTGCAGATGATAAAAGTTCTTGCTTACAATCCCAGGACTCGAGGTGAACGCACCAAACTCAAGTGGCCTCATAGCACTAGACATTCTTGAGCAGGGTCCCAGAGGCTCGAGAGTTCTTGAAATTGAGACATGCCTTCAGAGCTTAGGAGCTTCACTTGATAACGTTCCTAGTCAGCAATCTTATCTTTTGTATCTAATTTAAGATATTGTTGATATTGTTCCCGTATTTTCTTTGCTTGCCTTAAGCATCCTCAATCATCTCTAATTTAGGGCTCTTGTAATATCTTTATATATAGTTTGTACAAGAGAAATCACAATACAATATACAAAAACTACGATTTCGTCATGACGTTCCTAGTCAACAATCTTATCTTTTGTATCTAATTTAAGATATTGTTGATATTGTTCCTGTATTTTCTATGCTTGCCTTAAGCATCCTCAATCATCCCTAATTTAGGGCTTTTGTAATATCTTTATATATAATTTGTACAAGAGAGATCACAATACAATATACAAAAACTACAATTTCTTCATGACGTTCCTAGTCAACTATCTTATCTTTTGTATCTAATTTAAGATATTGTTGATATTGTTCCCGTATTTTCTATGCTTGCCTTAAGCATCCTCAATCATCCCTAATTTAGGGCTCTTGTAATATCTTTATATATAATTTGTACAAGAGACATCAGAATATAATATACAAAAACTACGATTTCTTCGTCACTCTCCGTAGACATCCAATCAGTCCCATATTACTATGATCCAGTTCTTGACCCACCACCAAGAATGACCTCCCACACCACCACCTCAAGATCACCTAAAAACTCCCCATCACTCTCCACCAAGAAAGCCCCGTCAAAGAAACGGAGAACTTTAAGGAAACCCCTATGAAAGAAACTGACTGCTCTAAGAAGACCCCCCGAGGAAGCCGATTGGCTGAGCCAGGAGAGATTCAGTAATGGTGGTCGCTTTGCTGCTAGCAACGGTGGTGTTCCAAGCTGCAACCACGCCGCCAGGAGGCGTCTGGCAGGATGACTACAAGGTTGATGCCTACGGCAACCCGGTGAAGGAGCCGCACATGGCGGGCACCTCTATCATGGCCCACATCCAGCGGATGGCCTACGGACTGTTCATGATTTGAGTATTTCATTGTCTATTTGATGCGTGTTGATATCTAATTAAATATTTTGGAGTGATAGACATCCTCATTTAAGATTTATTTCCTAATTTGAAACCGTATATAAAAGGCTTTAATTAATCACATGGGAATAAAATTGATATTTTGATCTTTAAGGCTTAAGATCAATTTATCGATTTTATTAGCGAAATAATTAAGTTAATTAGATGTCGTTTCTAAATTCGAACAATGGATAATATCTTTGATGATTCTGAATGGTGCTTGTCTCGTTTTGATTGCTTTATTTATCCTGAAATATGTTTGAGTTAGATTAGGTTCATATTAGAATATTGCATGCTTTACGGTAATTTGCACATTTAGATTAGGCATTTTATTTATTTTGAATTTTTGAAATTAAAAAATACCAAAAACATTAATTTAGGATGTTAAATTTTCGTTTCATTAATTTAAATTGTATGTTTAATTATTTCACAATACTAAATTCGAATTTCATGAAAAGTACCAAAAAAATCATCATAGAATAAGTTAATTCTCTAGGATAGACTGCACATTTATTAAGAAAACACAAAAATATTATGTGCATGTCATCTAGAATCATTTCATGAAATGCATGTCATTTAGTGATTGTCTTTAGGTCCACTTAGATAAATTATGAGAGCTTTTGATGTGAATTTTGAATTAACCTTGCAGATGCTTTCGTTGTTATAAAGTAAGTCTTGTAATTTATTCATTACTTTCTTGGGTGTTAAATTGGTGGTTTGCGCACCTGTATGATCACCTCACATGTTAGGGACATAAATTTAAAATCGATCCAAACTCCTTGTAAAAACATTTTTGAAAATTGCAAAAACATTTTTGAAAATAAAAAGAAATGGTATCGAAAGGGCATTAGAGAATTCTAGTGTAACAAAGTCCATGTACCCAAAGTCTCTAGTTCGTAGGAATAAAATAATTCCCATTATTTTACTTAGGTGTCTAATCGACTTACTATAAACTGATTAGTGGCGACTCCTAGATAATATCCACTTGCATGTTAAAAACTTGAATCTAAGTCGCGAATTGGCATGAGCTTGGGAGAGCTAGAGTTAAGTCTAGGCTTAAAAATTCATTAACCTAAACCTATGTGGTGCACCCGAAATTTAGGTCGCAACACTTCCCACCTGAGAAAGTATAGATACTGCTACTTAACATTTATATATATATGTAGACACATACATACATACATACATACATACATACATACATACATACATACATATATGGATCTAAATTAGTAAAATCAGTGAAATTTCTTGCACTTTTCATTGAAAGTCTCGTCGATCTTAAATGCGTGCTGATCTTCTTGGTTCAATGAATTTGTGTTGAATACGGGTTGCATCATCGTATTATTCCACACTACTTTTCAACTCTTTACTTTTCAACATTGTGGAAGCATGCATAAATATTCTTTAATCCCACGCGTTTGTGTTGCTGCTTTGCTCTTTCCAGCGTGTAAATGCTATGTAAGACTCACATTATAGCATCATATATATGGTTAACAATCTCAACCCTTGACATTCCAACTCCAAGGCAATCTAGTGAAAGAAAAAGAGAGATTGTGTGTGGACCGAAAGCTTTAGGTGATTAACTCGAGCGATTTTGAGCTCACCCAAGCTGTGAACAATGCCATCGATCACAAGCCCAAGAAGAAGGTCGCCATCTGCGCAGTTGCATCAACAAGCTTCCTTAGCATCTGAAAGAACACGCCGAGAGAAGAGGCTCTATGAAGCATCGCTTGGCGGATGCGTCGAGTTGTTAGTTCAATTGCTGCAAGAAGACCAACTCATCCTGGCTCAGGCTCCTGTCACTTGCTTCGACGAGACCCCATTGCATGTGGCCTGTATGCAAGGTCATGTACATTTTGCCAAGGTTCTTTTGGCTCATAAAAGGGATTTGGTTATGGAGTTGGACTCGCAGGTATGTCGAAGCGAAAACCTTGGTTGTGGTTGTTTGATATCAGACTATCTTGCTTGTCAAGTTAGATTTTGCACATGTAATGTAGTATTTTGTTTTCCAATTTTCATGATATGTGAGAAATCAAACCCATCATATGTCTCAAGAAAATTAATAAAATTCAAACAGAAATCAAGTCATGGGTTTCCAGGTTAATTCAGCCTGAAAGATGTTACAGACATCGGTGAATTTGAGCAGCTCGGTCTATTTGATTTGAAAATGCAATATATATTTATCTATAGATCGCATGAATGTGTCCCTCAATAAGAATGCTCCATAGTCGACCACTTTACCTTTGCAGGGACATACGCCTCTTCACTTGGCATTTGTGAATAGATACGTCGAAATAGTGAGGGAATTGTTATAATCAGACCCCTTTGCATGCCTTGTCCATGACGAAGATGGGAGGACCCCACTCCATCTAGCCACGATGAAGGGCCAAATCAACATCGTGATAGAGCTGGTGAAGGCGAGACTGGAGGCGGCCGAGCATAGGCTGAGCCACGGCCAAACCACTCTCCATCTGGGAGTGAGGCATAATCGTTTGGAAACTCTAAAAGTCCTAGTGGAGATGGTGAGAGATGGCGATTTGGTGAATGCTCAAGATGATGAGGGTAATACCATTTTGCATTTGGCCGCAGCAAACAAGCAAATAGAGGTAATCCTTTTTGCTTCGATTTGCTTCGAAATTGCAACGACATCAGATATCGCATTCCAATTGAACATTTCTTGAAGATAAAATCCGGTTATTCTCATTTTTCTATAGACTTAAGTTTTCTGTGTTCAAACTTCAGTGGATTTATCGATTGAAGAAACTTGCAGGAAATATCTTTGTTTGTTGTTTCTTTTATAATTGATAAGAAGCTCATCTTTTTGTGCAAACGGTAAAATATCTGCTTCAAAGAAGTGAAGTGGATGTGAACACAGTGAATAGAAATGTTTCTCTGCTCTGGATATAGTGGAACATTTTCCAAAGAATTTCAAAGTCATTGAATTGAGAGAACTGTTAGTACATGCTAGAGCTCTAAGAGCCATAAGATTCCCTGCATGAACAACAAACCAAGCAGCTCCCTCCACCAATACTCCTTCGGTAGAGGCGGTTCCGCCACTATCTTTATCGGGTGAAATCAGGAAGCAGGAGGAAGACAAACACAAGAAATGGATCAAGAAGAAGTGCGATTCTCTGATGGTAATGCTTTAGCTAGATGTCTTGGAGTATTTGCCAATAACTTAGATCAGATTGATCATAGCTCACAGCTAATTAGTTTAAACTCTCTATTTCTTTCATGAAAAATGGACGATTTAGAAATTATTTTCCTAAAAATGATCATTTGTGTCATTTAAAATAAATAGTTATGCTTTCTTAAAAATATTTTCTACATATGTACTAAGTTGCTCATAATTAAATAGCTATGTAGAGAAAGAAGATGAGTAGTTACAATAATAGATGGCTTATAATTAAAAAGAAAAAAAAAACATAGGGTAATATAAGAAATCTAATAATGAGAAGAGATGAAACAAGTTGATGAATATTTAAGAAAGTAATGGTACTCAAGAAAATCTAAATGTGAAGCAATTGGGTGATTTTCTTCAAATACCTATACTAATACATAAAGTAAAGAGGATTTCCAAAAGACGCAATCTTTTGTCTTCTCCAAATATTCTCAACGACTTGGAGGTGTCTCGTTTGGTAACAATTTTGTTTTCAGGAACAATTTCTATTTATAAATATATATATATATATATATATATATATATATATATTTTGTTCTTTAAACGAAGTTTCTGAGTATTTGAAGACATCTAGTAACTGTCCAAAATTTCTATTCCCGGTATAGAAATGTGTTTGGTAAGACTTTGAATTCTTTTATGATTTAGAGTTTCTTTTAATTTTTTAATCATTTTATTATATTTTTCTCTTTTTTTCCTTTTTCTTCTTCTCCTTCCTCCTCTTTGGCCGGTTGCCACCAACCAGCCAGACAAGGGTCGGCAACCTCGTCAGAGCATTGCGAACCCCCAACAAGGCCGAGCATTGTCAGCCGAGCCTCATCGGCAGCTAGGTGAGCTCGGCCTCGCTCAAACCTTGCCAACGCTAAGCGGCGTCGGGCGAGCCGCCCAGCGTTGGCGAGCCTCATCAACGGTTGGAATATAAGTGTGTTTTATTTTCCACACATTTAGTTATTGATTTTGATTTTCTTTCTAACAACAATAGCAACCTTTATAAAAAGACGTTCAAATTTCGAAATATCTTCATTTTTTTTTCTCATATATGTATATATTCAGACACTTAGTTTTTTCATAATTTAATCCATGAGCTCTATTTCTGTAGAGAACTCGCTACAATTTTCTAGTATTTACATAAATATAGGAAAAGCCATCAATTGAATTTGTGCATTTGTTGGAATGAGTAACTTTGACTCGATGATCTTCGTATGCATAAATATAGTCGAAACACTATTTCTTCATTCAATCTAAAACCTTCTTTCACATCACCACAGATAACTGCCACCGTGATCGCAGCCATGGCTTACCAAGCCAGCATTAGCCCTCCTTGCGGCGTGTGGGACGACGATCACAAAGACAACCAAGGCAAGATCTTACACTTCGCAGGAACATCGATAATGGCCGAAAACAATCCAAAGGGTTACACAATGTTCTTGACACACAACACCATCTCCTTTCTTGCATCCCTTAGCACGATCGTCTTGCTCATAAGTGGCTTCCCCTTGGGGAAGAAGGTTCTGACGAGGATTCTGATGGCCACAATGTGGGTGACCATCATTTTCACGGCGCTGACTTACCTCCGGTCCATGCTGGCCTTCTTGCACGTGCACAGGAATTCTGAAGACGGAGTGGCACCCATCCTAGTGGCTGCGCTCTTCATGTTTGTTTTTCTCTGCGCTGTAGCCATTCTTTTTTTTTATTTCACACCGTTCGATACCTCTGAAAGATCCTCAAAAGCTCAAGAATTGGACATCAGGATGTGTGAGTTGGTGCAGATCTAGGGGCAATATCAAGAATTGGACAAAGGATTACTGCATAGTCTTGATGCCTATGTTCTTTGTAACTCAATCCCTATGTCATAAGATCATTCTGAGTACCGCCAGTTGTGCAAACGATTTAATGAGACTACCAAACCAAACGCAGATTCCATCCCGCGTTATTCTCGAGCTCTCCTCATGAGAGATGTCTCGCCCGCGTAGCCAAATCTTTCTAAAGAGAATGGGAAGGCCTGGCCACAAGTAATCTGATCTACTCCTATGTATGCCGCAGATTACTAGGTAAAAGCAACATTGGGCCATTCTATGATTTGTCTCACACAGCTTCACCATTCTCTTTCCAATCACGCCAAACAACCGAACCCACCTTCCTCAAAAGCATCCGCATTTCTTTTATGCTTCCTTCATATACTTCTCCAATGCCGATAGATGTCCAAAAGCCATCGATCAAAGCTAGTGAGCCTCTCTGTCTGATTAATTTCAACCCCATGGCACAAAACCATAAGGCAGTCACACCATTTACATGAACTTCCTACACTATCTTTCCTGCTTAATTTTAAGGAAGTGATACACAGACTTCACAGAAAACACTCCATTATTATTCACAGGCCGTGCAAGCTGATCCTCCCTCAAAGGTCGTGATGGTTTTAATTATTTCATGTGATGGGGCTAAGTTGGCCCGTCCGCCCATGTTGGGCCTAAAAGCCTGGCCCACAAAATTAGGGCCCATGGATGGAGGGATACGTTAAAGAGTTGTAACTTTTGGGGGGACGTCTTTTGCTGAAGGGACACGTCTTTTGGAGAAGACGTATTTAAGGGGAGAAAAGAAAAAGAAAACGCACCTTTTGGACATACGTATGCTTTTCTTTTTCCCCTCTCCCAAAACCAACGTAAGTTTTCTCCCTTTTGAACCAACAGTAGGCTCCTTGGTAGACCGGGATCAGATTTTTCCTCGAACATCAACGTTGGTGTTTAATCTGTAGACAATAAGGTACGCTCGATTATGTAGTGTAACTTTCGATCGGTGATACATGTTATTCCTGGGCTCGTCTTCCGCATTCGTTTTAGGGGTTCGATTTAGTGTCGAATCCAGTTTTTGGGAATCCGATATTCCCAACATTGGTATCAGTGCCCTAGTTCATGTTTTCCCGACCCCTTTCATGTTTATGAATGATTTTTGATTGAATTTTCGTAAAAAATCGGCCGACACCAACAAGGGGCGGAAAAATCCCGACACCCAATTCTGTTCACCCTGTTTTTTGGTTTTCTGTAAGTCGAAATTTTTTTCTAAAAGCGTAGGATCGAAGCTCTCATCGAGACGAGAAAAATGAGTGGTGGATCGCCGCCGGAGGCCGAAGGACGCGCCGCCACGCGCGGCCAGAACGAACGGGGGTCATCGACGCGTGCAACGCACGTGCCGATTCGGTCGTCGCACGCGCCGTTTCGGCTGAAGGCGCGTGCGACGCATGCGCGGAAGCCTGGCGCGTGCCGCACATGCGTCTGGCTGACGTCTACGTGACGTCAGCCCGCGCACGCGTGTGGCACGTGCCGGTCGGTTTGCCTGACCGGCCTGACCGGACTGTCCGGTTCGACCGGTCCGACCGGTCCGTCCGGTCCGACCGGCCCGACTGCCGCCCGTTGACTCCGACCGTTGACCCGTTGACCGTTGACTCAGAAAAAAAAATCTGTTTCTTTTTCAATTATGTCTATGTGGGTTATAAGTAATCCATTGTTTATTCTGCATTTGTTGCATGAATCATGGAAAATTATATCTTTTCCCTTATGTACATTATGGATTATAAGTGATCCTTTTTTAGTTCTGCATTTATTGCAGGAACTATGATGCGTTATGCACGGATACCTGCATTCCCGAGAATGGACGAAGGAAGAGCAAGACTTAAAAGGCTGATAACAGAGTTAGCTAATTATCAGTGGCATGACGGTGATTTAGTATCACATGTGGTCAGGGTCAATTAGATGATACAGGAAATCATCTGGAATTGTTATCTTATGCCGGATTTTGAGAAGGTGCCGGCCTTGATGAACACTCTTCCACCTGAATGGCAAGCAGTGTTAGATCGCCAATGGGAGGTCAATGTGGTCCCGGGTTATAGGAGGCTAGTAGTAGATTTTATAAGAGAGTACTATAGGATTGAGTTAAACAAAACTTCAACCCTTAGATTGAGCGCCACATGGTGCAGAGTAAATGTGCCTTGGAGGCGACATGAAAGCTCTCCAAAAGTTTTTCCATGGTTGGCAAATGTACCTTCAAATTTCTTAGATATTTTGACTGATAGATTAGCAAGGACTTTCTCTATTTATTTCCTAGATTAGTTTGAGATGTTTTGGATGTAAATATCTCTTCCTATGTTGATATTTTCCTCTGTATATATTACTTAGTGTAGTGGATAGTTGTATTATATGAAAGCATTATTATTCTATTGGATGTCAAATATTATTTGCTTTCTGTTAATTGTTAACTGCTGTGGGTAGTTCATAGAAGTTTTTGTAACTTCATAGAATTTATTTTGCATAAGACAATTATATTAATAATAGTTTTAAGTTAGGATTTTTGGAGGATGATTGGAAACATAGTGACCTTTTGATTATGAAACCTTACTTGAAATTGTTCATTGATATGATGGGTCTATGCAAAGTGGATGCATAAATGATAGGCATTAATTATTCGTGCATATATGTATGATGTGTTCAGATCGATGGTTTCAGCAACTAAGAACGTAATTGCTGATATGAACAGCAACAATTGTGAAATATTGAATATGAAGATTCAATATGTGCTGGAAAAGCAAGAAGCATTAGAAGCTCTTGACCATGTTATGGAAGATCTTAAGGATGCTGTGCGCCATCTTGAGTTAGTAGAGGACTGCCTATCGGCATTTGAGCCGAAAATAGACATTTGCAATGCTGTATCTAGCTCAGAAATGGCTTTGAGCTCTAAGCGCAAGCGTATTGATTCGTTTAATATGTGGGAATGCAAAGGATCAAGTCCTTATTGCAAGAAATCAAGAGTTAACCAACACAAGAGAGGAAAACGTCCTCAAGTGAAGAAAATGTCAATGGTGAGGTGTTACAATTGTGACAAGAAAGGTCACTATGCTCGCAACTATTGTGAGCCGAAAAAGGTAAACACCTCTTGTACATTTGAGAACTTTGCTTATGTGTCAAGTTCTGTATTATTGGCTGAATCCAATCCTTTGTGGACTGTAGATTCAGGAGCGACAGACCATGTAACGAAGGATAGAGAATCCTTCATGGAATTTCGACGAGTACCAACTGGAACTAAGTGGATCTATGTGGGAAATAACTCCAGAGCTGAAATTAAAGGGATTGGCACCTGCCAATTAAACATGCGTGGTGGACGCACCTTGTTCCTACATGATGTTTCATATGCTCCGGGAATTCGTCGAAATTTAGTGTCTGTTTTGGTGTTGGTCAAGCTTAGTTTTAATATGAACTTCCATAATATAGGTGTAGATTTGTATTTCGATACAAACTACTATGGTGGTGGTTATTTTCTGGATGGTTTTATTGTACTAAATGTTGACTATGGTGATGTCAATGTTTGTTATTCCCTTTTTCACGTCTTCCACTTCATATGATAATGATGTGAGTGTATGGCATGCTAGACTTGGTCACATTAGCCA
This sequence comes from Eucalyptus pumila, assembly GCA_016097595.1. Lineage (NCBI taxonomy): Eukaryota > Viridiplantae > Streptophyta > Magnoliopsida > Myrtales > Myrtaceae > Eucalyptus > Eucalyptus pumila. The sequence continues at coordinate 52,667,369 of CM027848.1, forward strand.
ATAACGTATGAATATACTAGCCAAAGAGGGCTTATTAGGCAATATTGAAAAAGTCGATTTGCCCATATGTGAGCATTGCCTAGTATGGAAAAACGACAAAGAAACCATTTGGAAAAGGGAAAAGAGCTGAATTTCCTTTGCAATTAATCAATTCTGACGTCTGTGGTCCAATGAATGTGAGAGAAAGGCATGGGGCTATTTATTTCATCACTTTTATAGATGATTATACTCGATTCGGATATATCTATTTGATTTCTCATAAATCTGAAGCATTAAGTTGTTTCAAAAGGTTTATGAACTTGGTCGAAAATCAATTAGACAGGAAAATAAAAGTATTAAGTTCCGATCGATGTCAATAATATTTATCTGATGAATTCAGAAAATTATGTGATGAAAAAGGAATAGAAAGACAGTTGTCTATTCCATATACTCCTCAACAAAATAGTGTTGCGGAAAGAAGAAACAGAACCCTACTGGAAATGGTTAGGTCCATGATGGCACATGCTAACTTACCTATCACTTTTTGGAGTGATGCGTTGTTAACTGCTGCCTATATACTTAACCGGGTGCCTTCCAAATCAGTTATTTCCACTCCATATGAGTTATGGACAGGTAGAAAATCGAACTTAAGTTTTCTTAAGCCATGGGGTTGTGCTGTCTATACTCATGAATCCTCTCACAAGTTTGGGAAATTGGATCCTAGAGGAAAGAAGAGTATTTTCATAAGATACTCCGAACACTCGAAAGAGTATGTGTTCATAGGTGAGCAGGAAAATGGGAGTATAACTGAATTTGAATCACGGGATGTCACATTCTTAGAGGATGAATTTCCTAAGAAGGGAAAATAGGGAAAGATTACTCCCTATTTGAAACCTTGAATCAAGATAACGACATTAATGGAGTTCGTCCAAGTGGGAGTAATATGAGAAATGATGAATTGAATTCAACTCATTTTCAATTACAACCACATGATGAGACGACATCATCATTATCTAATCCTAGTGGGAGCATAATGGGGAATGATGTGCAAAGTGTACAATCTCACATATGGCAAACAAGTTGCCAAAGTATTTCCCGTCGACGTTTTGACATTGAAGGGAAAATTTTTATGATTGCTCCGCAAGATGAGGATGAGCCAAGAAATATTAATGAGGCTCTAAATTACCCTAACAAGGAAAAATGGATTCATGCAATGGAAGAGGAGATTGAGTCAATGAAGTCAAACCAAGTTTGGAAACTAGTTGATCTTCCAAAAGGACGCAAAGCTATTGGGAACAAGTGGGTTCTCGAAATAAAGCGAAAAGCTAATGGCTCGATAGAAAGGCATAAGGCTCGCTTTGTGGCGAAGGGGTATAATCAACAGGAAGAAATTGATTGTGAAGAAACATTTTCTTCTGTAGTGAGATTTACCTCGATTCGCATTATTCTGGCAATAGTGGCTAGTATGGATCTTGAGTTACATCAAATGGATGTAAAGACTGCTTTCCTCAATGGAGAATTAGAGGAAGAAATATATATGGAACAACCTGTTGTTTTCATAGTGAAAGGCCAAGAAGAAAAGGTATGTCGACTTTTGAGGTCGATATATGGCCTTAAGCAGTCGTCAAGACAATGGTATATACGTTTTTATAATGCCATAATGGCATATGATTTTACAATAATTGATGAGGATCATTGTGTATATATCAAAAGATCCAATGATCAATTTGTGATCATATCATTATATGTTAATGATATACTAATTGCCGGAAGCAATATGGAGTTTGTTAATACTGTCAAGAGTTGGTTGTCTTCCAACTTTAAGATGAAAGATATGGGTGAGGCTGCATACATTCTTGGAGTTAAGATTTCAAGAGATCGTTCGAAGAGATCGTTATCTCTTTCGCAAGAAACATATATAAATAAGGTTCTTGAACGATTTTGTATGCAAGATTGTAAACCCATAGATACTCCTATTGCAAAAGGTGAAGGATTGAGCCATAGACTGTGTCCAAGAACTCCACAAGAGAAGGAACAAATGAAACATGCTCCTTATGCTAGTACTGTTGGGAGCTTAATGTACGCTATGATGTGTACAAGACCTGACATATGTTTTGCAGTTGGAATGGTGAGTAGATACCAATCCAATCCAAGTCAAGTACATTGGAAAGCCGTTAAAATAATACTGAGGTATCTAAAGGGAACTGCTGATTATACGCTGAGTTATCAAGGAAAGGATCTGCTACTCTAAGGCTATTCTGATGTTGATTATGGAGGAGATTTAAATGAAAGGAAATCTACCTCTGGCTTTGTTTTCTTACTAAATAATGACGCCATATGTTGGAGCAGTAAGAAATAAACGTGTATAGCCTTGTCCACGATGGAAGCTGAGTTCATGGCATTATCAGCAGCAATACAAGAATGTGTTTGGCTTAAGAGATTTTTGGATCATTTAGGTGTTATTGGAAGTGCTGCAGATTCATTGTTGGTTAGCTATGATAGCCAAGCAGCAAAAACGTACACCAAAGATAAAAAATATCATGGCAAGACCAAACATATAGATACCAAGTATAACTTTGTCAAAGATATGGTTGCACGAAAGGATGTGAACTTACAGTACATATCTACGCATAGAATGGTAGCATATCCTATGACAAAGCTAATACCTAGAGATGTGTTTTGTGGTCATGTAAAATCTCTAGGATTGCGTAGAGTTTGATGTACTGGATATTATAATTTCCCTGAGTTGTTCACATTTATGAACTAGTGTTTTTCATTATTAATGCCTATGAATCTTTGTTTGATCTTTATGCATCTTAATGCTTAGTGCATTACTTTAAGTTGAGAAAGTATGTCGGACAGATATAAGATTGGCCCACTCACATGGGTAATCGCCTTTATTTACTATGTGATAAATAGAGATGAGACGGTTTTTAAGCTTATTATCTAGGTGATAATCGAGAGCTCAAGCTTAAAATATATTTGTCGCCTTAACTGGGTGTTAAGATGATGACATAATATTTACTATATCCGAAGGTAAAATAACTCACATATTTTACTTTATCTGTCTATGATGCCAGATGTGAGTTCTGATCAATTTTGTGAATGAATAGATACGTGAACTCAAGTTAGACATTGGATATGTATGAATTATCATCTATACGGTATTGAAGGTGTAGACATACGCTCCATGGGAAATGAGTTAATACCGTAATACGTATTTGATACTACGTATGCATGAAACGACCAATAAGAGTGGCAAAAGTTCGATCTCAACTTTTATGTCGTGTGAGACTCTTAAGGAAAAGAGTTCCTCAATTTTAGTGCCCTCATGACTTTTATTTATTCTCAAGATTTCTATTTAGTGTTTGCTATCTTAGGATGTTACCAATGGTCATGAGTTGATTCGATCTAATGGGACATTTCTAGAAAAGCAAGCTAAACTGAAATTGAGAGTTTGAAGGAAAGAGGAAGATCGAATTTGGAGAATCACATTGTAGTTTTGTATTCACTGGTTAACCAATTATGACTGTCTTTGGGATAATCATAATTGTGAATACAATATATATATATATATATCATTGTTTAAAAGAGATCAAGAGAGATATAAATGTGATCGATCAATCTAGGGTACTGCATACTAAATCTACTCAGAGTGTGATGCCCATTATGAGCAGATATTCCTAACAGATATATGGCAACGAGCTCTCAAAGTATGCTGGTCGCACGGATTATTCACCGGTATGAATGTTGAAGAGAGGTAAAGAGGATCCTGTTCGACCCACCATGTGCTTAGTGAGAGATGATGGTTTTAATTATTTAATGTGATGGGCCTAAGTTGGCCCGTCCGCCCATGTTGGGCCTAAAAGCCTGGCCCACAAAATTAGGGCCCATGGATGGAGGGATACGTTGAAGAGTTGTAACTTTTGGGGGACGTCTTTTGCTGAAGGGACACATCTTTTGAAGAAGACGTATTTAATGGGAGAAAAGAAAAAGAAAACGCACCTTTTGGACGTACGTACGCTTTTCTTTTTCCCCTCTCCCAAAACCAACGTAAGTTTTCTCCCTTTTGAACCAACAGTAGGCTCCTTGGTAGATCGGTATCAGATTCTTCCTCGAACTTCAACATTGGTGTTTAATCTGTGAACAATAAGGTACGCTCGATTATGTAATGTAACTTTTGATCGGTGATACATGTTATTTCTGGGCTCGTCTTCCGCATTCGTTTTAGGGGTTCGATTTAGTGTCGAATCCGGTTTTTGGGAATCCGATATTCCCAACAGGTCGGAATCAAAGCAACACCTGCCCAGCCCCGTCAAGCTTCTCGACAAGTGGTATCAAACCAATGGTTTAAACAGGTTGGGCCCAAAATATGTGGATTGTAGTCGAGTGAATGCTTCAAGGAAAGAAATCTGGCGCGACTCCCAATCGAGGTGGCAGATGGTGTTTTCCTGTTGAGCTTCGCATTGAGGAGTCAAGGCAGAAGTTGTATTTCTGGCGAACTTGGTTGGGCCAAGGTGGAGATATGAGTGATGATGTTATCAGTGTGAAAGGATAACTTATCATAAAAAAAAAAAAAAAAAAAAACAAGTCCGACATAGAAGGCTCATACCTAAGGGGGAGATTTATCGAGGTGCACTTGTGAGAGTGTAATGCAAAAGAAGTCCCACATTGGTGATATGATGCAAAGTGAAGCAGTCAATATTATTCAAGTGGGTCCGATCAAATATATTGAAGGATTCAAATTTAAACTTTCCCTTGGCAATCTCTATAAGTAAAAATATCGTACTTTCACTGCAACTTCCAACAACTAGAAAGGTATATCTTTCATAAGCAACATATGAACATCAAATAACAATTTATCACATTAACAATTTCATTGTTCACATCATTGTTAAAGCACGTACATCACATTCAATTTTAGCAAAAAAGAAATAGTGCATCATATTCAAATTTTCAACTAATATGGTCTCCGAGAAATTTGTATAAACATCATAAGTTCCTTGCTTATCTCTAGTATCATTCCACACTCTTTGCCTTTTCAACATTGCGTAAGCATGCAAAAATGTTCTCACACATGTTTGTAGGGATAAATATACTAGAAGTGCCAAATGTTATGTACAACGCTTACTTTAGTAAAAAAAATTTTCGTCGGCTCACTTAAATGCTAAATCGGAGAAAAAATGATCACTTAAGTGCCAACGGCGAAAAATTCCAACCAAATTGATTACTTGTCATTTATAATTAAAATTATAATATAACTTGTCAATTTTTTTAAAAAATTCAGTCCACGTGATATTTCGACATGGCATGCTTGGCACTGAAGTGATCACTTTTTAACAACGACTAATTTGAAGTGATTATTTTCAATAAAATTTACAACTCAAATGATCACTTTAAATAACATTTGGCACTTAAATAATCATTATTTATAACTTTTTGACGACGTCGTGTGTGGATTATATGCTTCCATATATCTGGATGTTCCAACCCTCAGACTTTCCACCTTTAAAAAGATCTAGTGCCCCATTTCTAACATTAGAAGAATTTACAAATCCTCACAATCGGTTTTGTCACATCCTTAAGCTCCTGAATCCCATAGATATTGATGACCATGGAAGACAACAAAAGGTTATAGCTGTTGAAGCCATGTTAAATTGGCAGTCAGAGAATGCTCTAGCCTATAATAATGTTCTCAAGACAATTGACACAAAACTTTCAACTGTCCAAGCTCGTTTTGATCATGTTGACCAGAAGGTTGATCAAATGACTTTGGTCACAAATAAATTGCTTGAGACATCCCAAAAGAAACTTCAGTAGATGGAATCTGGAAGATACGTTTCTCATCATTGCTTGGAAGATCATACGATTGAAATGAAAAAATTGAGAAGACAAATCAAGCTCTCGCAGGATGGAAAATTTATTCCTCCTCCTAATCCATTTTCTCAGCCTTGGCAAACGATTTCAATGGACGTGGGCCCTTCTAAGGCTACATAAATTGCTTCAATTATTGATGAAGCTCCAAACCATGATCAAAGGGATATTGTTACGCTTCGAAACTGTACCAGAGAGATAGAAAAACAAAAAAAGATCTGTTGACACCTAATTTTTATCTTTTAAAAAGCATATATAAAAAAAATGAATCAAAATCAAAATCAAAAATTTTAATTATTAATTATCCTTTAAAAAAAAGAAAAAGAGAAGAGTCATGCGGGTTCGGGTCGGGTCGGATCCGGCCTTGGCCCGACCCGTCCCTTTTTCCCTTTATTTCCCCCCGCATGGGCTTGGGCCCAATCCCTCTCCTCTCCTTTTTCTTTTTTCTTTCCCTCACGCGGCCCAGCCCTCTTCTTCCCTCTGGCCTGGCCCGCCTTGTTGTCTTCTCCCTCAGCCACTTTCTGACGAGGAAACGGCGAAGACGAAAGCAGAAAGCAGCCGTCCCTTTCGTCTTCGCCTAGGGAAATGGCGAAGCCGAAAACAAGGGCAGCCAGGGCAGAGGGGATAGCATCATCTCGTGGGGCGGGCGTGCACGGGAATGGGAAAGAGAGGTCAGAGCCGGCTGGCAAGTCCGCGGGTTGGGGGAAACCAAGCACACGCGCGCGCAAGCCAAAGGATCGAGAAAGAGAGAGATCTCGAGGGGGGAAGGGGGAGAAAAGAAAAAGGGGGAGAGAAAACAAGAAAACATAACAGGAGAGAAAAACAGGGGGAGGGCGAGGGCGAGGAGAACAGAGAGCAAGGAGGGGGAACTCACCGAGGCGACCGCCGTCGACACGTCTCCCGCGTCTCTAAGTTGCCATTCCCGTCGGAACTTAGGTTGGCATTTCATCGAATACCTGGTGTGCATCTTGAGCTTGAGTTGGCCGGAGTTCGTTCCGTCCATTTCAGGTGAGCTCCGGCCTCCGTAGGACCCCCTTAGGTTCTTGTTTGTTGTTAGTTATTTGTCGGTCACTACTACTGTCGTCTCGAAGCCCCATTAGGTTCGGAAGCCGCTCGTTTCGTTATGTCCATCGCCTGTTCGCCGTAATGCCCAAGCAAGCTCTCCTTCCCCGTTTCCTCGGTGTAGAGTCCAACATAGTCTCTTAGTCGCCGGAATGCTATCACCGTCTGCCATAAAGCTAGACCGCGTCCTTCTGAGGCAAGGCGGCACCGTCGCGATCCCAATCGGATCACCGAGGCTCCCCTGCTCCTGTCTTCCCACCGTCGTAGCTCCCTGGTCGCGACTAAGTAGTCGCTGACCAGAGGAGCGCGGGCCGAGCTGGGCCAGGTCTGTGACCTGGCCCGCTCGGCCTCTTCGGGCCTGCAGGCCCACTGTCCGGAATCAACTTGGACCGTGGGCCTGCGAGTTTTTTTTTTTTTTTTAAAGACTTGGGCCCTCCGGATCGGGCCCAAGTTCGGTCTGCCCTCAAGCAGGCCTGGTCGGGCGGACCCGACCCCGTCCGATCTAAAAAAGAAAAAAAGCTTTAAAAAAAAAAGAAAACAATTTTAAAAAAATTAAAAAAATTAAAATTAATTAGAAAATTAAAAAAATTTAAAAAAATTAATTAAAAAAATTTCGAAAAATAAAAATGATGGGGTTTTGTTAGGAATTGCTATGTTTTGCATTTTTAGTGTAATTAGGCCTTTAGTTGCTTGTGTTTTGATTATATGTTGCATGTTTAATTTGCATATCTAATTATGTTTAATTGCACGTATTTCATTTTACTACAATTAGGATCTTGATAGCTATGATTGTTATTTTAATGTTTGTGCACCTGCATGATCATTTCATATGTTAGTGGATAGGCATAAAATCAATCCAAACTGCTTGCCAAAAATCATTTTGTTAAAACGAACAAGATTAGGTACCGAAATGGCATTAATTGATCAATTAATGTAATCAAGTCCCCGACCCTAGATTCTCTGGTTGCATAGGAAGTGAGGTGCACTCCCATACCTCAGTTGGTTTCTAGCCGACCCCAATAGGTTAGTGGCGACTCCTTTTGTGCAAAGTTCTAAAGAATATCCCAATGTCACGCGGGGTATGGGCTTGGGAGAGCCCGCGCTTGATCATGGGCCTTAGGCCCGTCCTTTAGACAATACTCCTAAACCTACTCCCTCCCCCCGAGGATAGGTTGCGACAGCTTGGCGACTCCACTGGGGACGATAGGTATTTAAACCTTAGAGGACTTAGGCCAATATTAATCTTGTTCATAAATCTTTTTGTTTGACAGCGAGGATTTCAAGTACATCCCTAACATTAAAGGTGTTAAATGTTTTTGTAGAATGGGAGGTATAAGGGGAAGTGTTTGCTCACCTTTGTCTTGTAGGGAGGTGAAGGAATGTATGGTTTATTGTTCATGTATGAAGTGTTGATTGCTTATTAATTGTCATGCCGACATTTCCCGCATTGCACTACACTTTACCACACACAACCTGCCGCCAGACCTGGGCCGCATAGGATCACTTAGGATAGTGTTGAGGTGGATACCACTCCGACTACAAGCATGTAGTACGAGTCGCCCATCTCAACCCCGAAATTTCTTTCTTGATGTCAGAGGTCCCCACCATGGTCTGCGAGCATGCGACACGGGTCGGTCCTTCGACGAAGCCGGAGTCATGGGTAACACGACCTAGCCACGAGCATGTTGGTTCAGTCCTGTGATCCCATGGCTTCATTTTGGGCCATTTAGAGTAGAAATTGAACCACTGTCCATGCGCATGTCTCTGACCTTTACATCGCTGCTCAATGAGTAGGGTAAGTTTTTCTTGAATTCTTTTCATCGCAATTTACTTATTTGCTTTCATTTTGGCCGGTCCACGACAAATTAGGTTGATCATACGATGGGAGTATCCGACCTTCGCATCATCTCCGTCCCGAAAGCAGAGCTTCGCGCGTGGTGGGATAGATTAGATCCAACTGGCCGTGATTGGGTGCGATCATATGTTGGACGTTTACTTCCCCTATTGGAGATAGAAACTCATTCTGGTGTTATGCAAGCGTAAGCGCATTTTTGGTGCCCCGCAACTTGCACGTTCATACTCGGTGATCATGAACTCACTCCAACCCTGGAAGAATACGGCGTCGCCATTGGAAAACCCTTGGTGTCGGAGTTAGTTAGCCCACCTGTAGGGACCGAGCATGCATCGACCTTATCTGATTTCCTTAAAATTAAAGAAGAAGATGTGAGGAAAGTTTTAAAAGCTACCGCAAGACCTGCCCATTTTCATTCTTAAATGAGCTTTTTCAAAATGCCCAATCCTTTCAAAAGAATAGGATTTTCCTCTTAGCTTTCTTTGGGTTTGTATTATTCCCACATTGTAGGAACGCTATTAACCCTTCCGTGACATGGGTAGTTCGTGAGGTATGTATGGGAAAAGGCTTTGTTAATGCCATCCTAACTGAAACCTTTCTTTCCCTTACTCGTTTTAAAGAAAATAAAAACAAAGCTTTCTATGCTCCCCCTGAACTCTTGCAAATTTGGTTCTTTTCTCACATTAAGGGGTTCGGTAACTTGATGACCGTGAGCAACATTTCTGACTCTAGCCACCCTATCCTAAAGTTTAGAGATAGGAAAATGTTTGCCCCTAATTATCATTATTCTGAATGGTTAGTTTTCATGACCAACCCCGGACCTGAGGATTTCCAATGGCATGCCAAATGGCTTTGAGTTCAAAAGGCGTGGTTCGTGTGTGGACTTACTGGACCTATTCCTTTGTTGGGAATCACTGGAGTCACCGAATATTACCCGACTCGAGTCACCCGTCAGTTTCAAGAGATTCAACAGCTTCCGCCGGCGATCCAGGAGGACCTGCTCAGGATAGACTTCCCTGACGGATGCCAAGACCACGAAGACTCCGTCGCGTTGGTAAAGTCAATGTGGGATATGTGCCACCCCCGGAAGTTGATATGGCCTGAAGAAGAGTTGGAGGGGCAAGAGAAGACCTATTATGCCTCGAAGGAGTACATCTGTCGCGACCTCCCCGAAGCGGGTTGGACCACTTAAGGGTTCGACTAATGGATTGTTAAGCCTAGACTTAACTCGGGCTCTCCCAAGCCCATACCAATTCGCGACTTAGGTTCAAGTTCTTAATATGCAAATGATTTTTATCATGGAGTCGCCACTAATCTATTTTGGGTGCGTCGATTAGAAACCCAAGTAAAGTAATGGGAGAATTACTTCACTCCTATGAACCAGAGATTAAATGAGTTCGGGGACTTGATTACGCTAGATTTCTCTAACGCCCTTTCGGTACCTTTTCTTTTTTTTTTATTTCGAAAAATATTTTTGCAAGCAGCTTGAATTGATTTTAATTTATCTCCCTAACATGTGAGGTGATCATGCGGATGCGCAAACCACCAATTTAACACCCAAGAAAGCGATGAATAAATTGCAGGACTTACCTCATAGCAACGAAAGCATATGCATTGTTAGATCGGAATTCACATCAATGACCTAGATATGATTTCTAATTAACAGGCAATTTTCTTTTTTGGTTTTCACTTATTTAATAAGAATCGTGCAATATGCAATGCATGCTACTAATCTAACATAGAATGGCATGACAATGTGTTCTAAACTACATGACATGAGTAAAATTTTTTTTTTTGTGTTTTCTTAATGAACATGCAATAATTAAATATGCAAATCAAAATGACCTAATTATAATGAGGGGGCAATTTTTAATTATATGAGCCTAATTCTACATGACGTGCACATGATATTTCTATTCCTAAAAATGCAATTTATCCTAAAAATTGAAACTAATTTATCTAAAGACAAATTTTTGTATTTTTCATGATATTCGAAATTAAGAAAAATACAAAAATTACCTAGCTAAATTAAAATTTCATCCAATTTAAGCTTAGGATTAAGTCATGCTAAATCCTAATTTAAACTAAGACGTTATTTTAATCTATCCATTTCTAACCTAAGATGCAAATTGATCTAAACTTAAAATGAGACATGCAATTCTATTCTAAAATGCATGATGATTTTTTTTTTATGAAAATTCGTAATTAAAAAAAACACCAGAAAAAACTACTAGAGTGGAAATTAAAGGGACATGTTATCTCTTCTACAACATGCATAAAAAAACCTATTATGCAACCTACAAAAAACTAGCATCCTAAATTAAATAGTTTCTCTTGGGATTTTTTTTGTTGTAAAAATTTGAAGTAAAAGTCTAATTCTAGATTGACACGTGCAATTCTAGAAAAAAGACTAAAAAACTAATATCCCAAATGAATGCTTTTTTTTGGATTTTTGTTATTTTATTATTTTTTTAAAAAAAAAGAAGCTAAATACGCTAATCCTAGACCTAATCTAACTTGCATTTTTTTTGAAATTTTTTTTTTTGCAAGAGCAAAAGCTAATTCAAATAACCCGATATCTAATCCAATCAAGATGAGATTAATACCCAAAACTGACGAACCATATCTCGTGCATGAGATCGGGTTGGTCAATTTTAAACTAAATCGCGAATCGAATCTCGGGCATGAGATTGGATTGTCGATTTTTGCAAGGGATCGTGAGTCGGATTTCGGGTGCGAAAATCGGACTCCTAATCCCTAATTTGAGGGGTTATTTCACATTGGAATTTCGATCATGCATTAATGAATAATCACACTAAAAAAACTATATAAAAACAAACTATAAACTATATAAAAAATAAAGATAAAATAATAATAATAAAAATCTACCTAATGTTCCCCTTTTGTTTTTTTTCTCTTTTTTTTTTGTCTTCTTTTTTTTTCAACGCACGGCTTGCTCGTGGGTCTCTAAGGCGGCGCTCCGGCGAGGACCGGCGACAGGCGAATCGGCGTGGAGCGGCGAGCAGCGCGAGGGCAATCGTCAAGGGAAAGCTCAAGCAACCGGATCAACGGGTGGAAGTGCAGCAGATCGGATCGGGGAAGCACGGCTCGTCGCAGGCTCGGATCTAGAACAGCAACTCGTTGAAGGCGAAGCAGAAGCGGAGGCGCAATCAATCGAAGCTGCAGGGAAATTGGGGAGTCCAGCGTCGCGGGACAGCAGGGCAACCGCTCGGGAAAGCTTGGAACAGGCGCGGTGCAGGCGATGAACTTCAGATCTGGTTCGGGTTCGGCTCCGATGGGGCTCAGCGCGGATCGGCACGGCTCGCGGATGGCAGAAGGAGAGTTGTGGAGGCGGCTAGTGTCACGGCTCGGGGGTGGTGACGGAGCTTCGGGCGGTCAGAGGTGCGGGGTCGTCGCGGTCACAGCAGGAGCGACGAGCGGCGGTGCGAGCTTGTGGGTGAGCCGGGTGCTGGTGGAACGACGAGGCAGCAGCGAGCGTGGAGGTGGGGCAAGTCGACGGGGCAGCGCTCGGGCAGAAAGGGCGTCGGGTTGTCGCGGTTGCAACAAGGGCGACGACCGGCGGTGCTGGTGCAATGACTGGCGCGAGGGGACGATGGGCGAACCGACGCGGGCCGCAGGCGAGGCTGGGCGCTGTGGTGGTCGGCGGCTCCGCGGCTTTTTTTCAAACGGGGCAGAAGCTGGCGGAGGCGCGAGCTCGCGGGCGATGGAGGCACGGCGCAGAGGTGTGGGCGCGGTAGTGCGGCGCGGAAGCTCGGGCAGCAGGGGTCAACAGCAGAAGAAGAACTTGCAAGGAAGAAGATGAACAGTGTTTTCTTTTCCTTTTCTTTTCTGTTCTGCCGCACGCCCCCTCTCTGACTTCACTTTTTTTCTCTCTGACAGACTCTCTATCTCTCTTCTTTATGAACGAAGGAGAAGCTCTCCTCACGATGAAATTTTTTTTTTCATTCGTTTCTCCTCTCCAGTCAATTTTCGTTCTTTTCTTCTCCCCTTGACGCGGCTTCTTGTGGTCTTATTTATAGGCCGTCCATTGCCTCTTGAAGAGAGCCAACTTTATTGTGACAAGATGCAGCCGCAACTTTTCCAGAATTTAAGCTGAACTTTGCCCTTTTTTATTCTTCTCCAGACCTTTCTTTCGGCCACCACTCTGCTCTTCAGCAAGGAAATCTTCTTGCAGGCGCCTGTAGGATATTTACGCCCCCCATTTCGTGCGTGTATGTGCATGCATTAATGAGGAGGTTTCTTCTTCAATGAATTTTCATTGCGTCACCAAAGCTGATATATTATATAATATTATGGGCATATTATAATAATATAATATGGGCATATTATATAATATATTATAGGCTGCTTTTGCTTCTTTGAAGATTTCTCCAGAATCCGCACGTCCACCGAATTTGTGCATGCATGTGCATGCATTAATGAGGAATAGACAATGGACGTGCGAGAGCTTCTTTCCTCATTTTTTTTTTTGCTTTCTCTCTTATGCGTGTTCAGACTAGCGAAAGAGAGACCATCCTTTGTGCATGCAATCGACCGCAAGCCCCCCGCTTCTTGTTGTCCTCTTAGTACCGATGCAAATGCGACTACATGAAATGTAATTTTACTATTTTTTCTTAGGGGTTAAAGATTAATCCCTAAATTTTTATGCAATTAATTACTAAATGATTAGTCAAAATTTAGGTGTCAACAGCTGCCCCTCTTTGAAGGTGAGCTCGCAGAGGTTGCATTCAAAGACAATATGATACCTAAATTTTGACCATGCACATGCAATGGATGATATTTTGGCAGGCCATATTTTTTTTTTTTTTTGAATGCAATGTCATGAAAATGGTAATGCAAATGTGAGATATTGAAAAGGAGAGCATACCTGTAATTACTTACCAGTCAGAGCATCTTAAAGTACGGGATGAATTTTTGTTTGCTCGGCAAGTGTCCAGGTTCCCTGAAGAGTCCACATGAATTTATCCAACAGACGCTCAATGTTAGGTGAGATGCCTTGTTGAATTCAGATGACTCGAAATACCTAGATTCACACTAAGGTATAGCGAGCAACATTCGACGAGATTTGAGACATCCAGATCCAGACTGAGATGTCAAGATATTGGGGACTTAACCAATAGACACTCAATGTTAGGTGATATGAATATTGGATTAAGGCAATTCGAAATACCTAGATCCAGACTAAGGTATAACGAAAAAGATTGGAAAGCATTCATATCCAGAATGAAATGCTTAATGAACAGTTTTGAGACATCCAGATCCAGACTGAGATGTCAAAAATTTGTGAACTTAACCAATAAGCACTCAATGTTAGGTGAGATGAATATTGGATTAAGAGGATTCGAAATACCTAGATCCAGACTAAGGTATAACGAAAAAGATCGGAAAGCATTCATATCCAGAATGAAATGCTTAACGAAGTTTTTTTGAGACATCCAGATCCAAACTGAGATGTCGAGAATTTGTGAACTTAACCAATAAACACTCAATGTTAGGTGAGATGAATATTGGATTAAGAGGGCTCGAAATACCTAGATCCAGACTAAGGTATAACGAAAAAGATCGGAAAGCATTCATATCCAGAATGAAATGCTTAACGAAGTTTTTTTGAGACATCCAGATCGCATCGAGATGTCGAGAATTTGTGAACTTAACCAATAAACACTCAATGTTAGGTGAGATGAATATTGGATTAAGAGGGCTCGAAATACCTAGATCCGACTAAGGTATAACGAAAAGATCGGAAAGCATTCATATCCGGAATGAAATGCTTAACGAAGTTTTTGAGACATCCAGATCAGCATCGAGATGTCGAGAATTTGTGAACTTAACCAATAAACACTCAATGTTAGGTGAGATGAATATTGGATTAAGAGGGCTCGAAATACCTAGATCTAGACTAAGGTATGACGAGAAAGATCGAAAAGCATCCACATCCAGAGTGAAATGCTTAACGAAGAGTTTTGGAACTTAACCAATAAACACTCAATGTTAGGTGAGATGAATATTGGATTAAGAGGGTTCGAAATACCTAGATCCAGACTAAGGTATAACGAAAAGATCGAAAAACATTCACATCCACAGTGAAATGCTTGACGAAGAGTTTCAAGACATCCAGATCCAGACTGAGATGTCAAGAATTTTGGGACTTAACCAATAGACACTCAATGTTAGGTGAGATGAATATTGGATTAAGAAGATTCGAAATACCTAGATCCAGACTAAGGTATAACGAAAAAAATCAGAAAGCATTCATATCCGAATGAAATGCTTAATGAACAATTTTGAGACATCCATCCATCGAGATGTCAAAAAATTTGGGAACTTAACCAATAAACACTCAATGTTAGGTGAGATGGATATTGGATTAAGATGATTCGAAATACCTAGATCTAGACTAAGGTATAACGAAAAAGATCGGAAAGCATTCATATCCAGAATGAAATGCTTAACGAAGAGTTTTGAGACATATATCAAGAATTCGGGAATACCTAGGACAAACCTGGGATATTCGTGAAGGTCACTTACCTCTTGGTAGAAAGAAGTTTTGGAACATCGAGAATGTGTTTCAAATATTCATGGAGGCTTCTCACCTCGAGGCTTCTGAAAGGCAACATAAATGTCAGGAGCTCTTGGGTCTTCAAGGAAACATTACCTGTCAGACATGATTAGAGCAAAAATACATGCATTCGCCAAAGAAGTAAGCAATTCAACACACTCGGAAGTCCACTGAAGCTTTTATCCATTCAATCAAGATTTATGCATGATGGTTTTACCATATTTGCACCACTGAACTTCCACTAGGGAGAATCATCGTTTATGGCAATTTTCACTCATGACATGGATTTTCAAGAATACCAAATGAGAGACTTTCAGTTAGAAAGGACTTTCACTCACTCTCATTAAGAAGGCTATTTTGTCCCACCCATTAATGTGGGATCACAGGAATCACTCCATCTTACTTTCATCATGTCAATAAGGGTTCGAGTATTCTCGCAAGCGGTACGACCTTGTCAATCTGAGAGGTCTTTATCAGGATTGTAATGTAGGCTCGGTCAATGGCTCAACAAAGAGGGACTCTTCGAGTCAAGGCTAATGAAAGAACAATACTTCGTAATCATCTTCAGGTTTACAAGTCAAGGAACCTGCGAAATGAGATAGAAATGGTCTTGCTCGCACTTCTTCGAGCGATGCTTTTAAGCATATGAATTCCTGCGTTAATTTCGGTGCCCTAATCTGAAGAGACTTTGTAAGGGACGTAACGTAGGTTAAGTTCATGGGTTGAGAAGTGAATGGATCATTGGGCTCAAAATGTGTATAGGGGGATGAGAATTGGTGATCATCTTGGCATTGTCACCGGTCTTCTTTTTCACCATTGGGATTTTCCTCATAGGTACTATAAAAACTTGGCATTTGAGTTCTTTGAGTACCACTCCATTGGAATACACCCTTTTACAATTGATAATCATTTATCTTGACTCTTTCTTTCATTTTCTATGGGCATTGGCCTTGCTTTTACCAGGCACACTGCTTTTTCATGCCCCTTTTGTTGTCTTTTTTTTTTTTTGAATAACCACGTAATGCTTTAACATTTGGGTTCTTGAGGAGTTTTCATTTTTTGTCGGCACTCGGGATTCTGCTGCTTGAACATTTGATGTTTGCCTTGCCCCGGTGTGGGGGATGATCACCAATTGGGTTTAAATGAAACGAATTTACAGGCTCAAGGGGCTACGCAATGGATAAAGTGTATTGGATAGAGAAAGAACTGCTCTTCATCATCCTAAGGCACTTAAATTACCGTATGAATTCAATGTAATAGCAATACCTGAAGATTGATGCAAGTGAGAGCAAGAATATTCCTATCAATTTCCTCACCTCATGATGTCGTCTTACCTCCAGCTTGCCCCAATGTGGGGTGGTTCTTGACAGGGGTAATTTAAAAATTATTCACGTGTGTGGGCTCAAAAGGGTTTAAACAATGGATGATCACGTAGTGTTTGGGATAGAGAATGAACCGCCTCTCATCATTTCGATCATCGTACCTTTCGCGAGAAAACTCTTTACCTTAGAAACATGGAATTTCCTACACTCATCTCACCAGTATATGAGCAAAGGACTGTGTATAGGATAAGGCTTGCCTTTCATCATCCTGACATGTCTCATTTAGCATGTTCAATTCATTCCACATCATTCATTAACTTGGTCGATGGTGACAATTCTCAGTGGAATTGGTAATTAAACAGGTAAAAACTATCACGCAAAATTCTCCTTTGAAAGGTCACAAGTACTTCATGAACTCATCAGCTTTGAACACAAAGAGTTTGCAGCTCAAAAAGAAAGAAAAAAATGTTTTTTTTTTTTGTTTTTGTTTTGTTTTGTTTTTTTTTTTTTTTTGTGGCAAACTTGTTGCCACTTCCAGGGATCGAACCCTGGTCGTTCTCGGACCCTTTCATTCCCCATGCCACCAGGCCGAGGCGCTGGTGGTGTCCTCAGGGCATTTCTTTTTTCATTTAATTGAACTGACTCGGGGTCAACACGTCTAATATACCGAATCAAATGAATTCGATATGTGTATGGAACAGGGCCTACTTCTCATCTCATTCAATCCATTCCCATACAATTCAACGAAGAAATGAGTACCTTCAATTCACAAATTTTTTTTCAAGAGTAATACTTCTTCGTAGCATCAGAGTTAACAGGATTAGAAAACTCACGACCATCCATTTCTGTAAGGATTAAGGCACCTCCAGGGAGTACCCTCTTCACCATATACGGGCCGCTATAATTTGGAGCAAATTTGCCTCCAGGATCAGGAAAAATCGGCAACAACTTTCTTAGAACTAGATCATTCACTTCGAAGTGTCTCGGCCATACCTTTCTATTGAAAGACTTGGCTACTCTTTGTTGATATGCCTGACCATGGCAAAGAGCTTTTAACCTTCTCTCATCAATCAGATTCAACTGCTCGAACCTTTGTTGTGTCCATTCTGCCTCGGACAATTATACTTGGGATAAGACTCTCAAAGAGGGGATTTCTACTTCCACCGGCAAGACTGCCTCCATGCCATAAACTAAGGAGAAAGGGGTTGCCCCGGTGGATGTTCGGATTGATGTCCGATACGCCATTAGTGCAAAGGTAACTGTCATGCCAATCTCGATAATTCTCGGATGTCTTAGCCGGATCTTCTTAATGTTCTTAATAGCTGCCTCAATGGCTCCATTCATTTGTGGGCGATATGGTGATGAATTCAAATGCCTGATTTTGAACTCACTGAACAACTCATCAACGAACTTGTTATTCAGATTTGTCCCATTGTCAGTGACAATTGCTTCGGGGACACCATAACGGGCGATTATGTCACGCCTAATAAACTTCACAACGTTTCGAGCCGTGACATTAGCATATGATGCAGCTTCAATCCACTTTGAGAAATAATCTATTGCTACCAATATGAACCGGTGCCCATTTGAAGCTTTGGGATTTATCGGGCCAATCACATCGATTCCCCACATTGAGAAAGGCCATGGCTCGGATAGTGGTGTAACTCCGTTGGAGGAACATTTATTTTATATCCATGAATTTGGCAACGATGGCAAGCTTCTAACATGCTGTATGCGTCACTTTCCAGCGCAAGCCAATAGTAACCTAGTCTCATAATCTTCTTGGCTAACATGTGCCCATTCATGTGTGGGCCATAAACTCCTTCATGCACTTCTTGCATGATTTGGGTAGCTTTCGCTTCATCTACGCATCTCAATAGAACTGAATCATAAGATCTCTTGTATAAATTCTTACCACTGACAAAGAACTTTGAGGCCATCTTCATTATGTATTTTCTATCGGCTGGAGTGCTCCCTTCAGGAAATTCTTGCTTTTGGATATAGTTCATGATGTCGCAATACCATGGCTTCTCATCAAGCTCTTCATTCACGACCATACAATAAGAAGGTTTGGCTAGAACCTCAATTTTCAAAGGCTCAACTTCTAAACCATCAGTAACTTGCAACATGGATGACAACGTTGCCAGTGCATCGGCAAACTGATTATGAGATCTAGCCAAATAGTCAAATGAGATTTCATCGAACTCCTTCACCAATTCTTCGAGGTACTTATGATATGGTAGTAATTTGGCATCCCTGGTCTTCCATTCACCTACAGTCTGGAGTATGATCAGTGCGGAATCTCCATATACTTTCAATTTGGCCACTCCCATTTCAACTGCGGCTTGAAGTCCGAGAATACAAGCTTCATATTCAGCTATATTGTTAGTGCATGGGAATATTAATTTCACGGCTACTGGGTGGTGTTGTCCGTCTGCGGGGATATCGATCGCTTGCATGCAGAACCGGACAAGTTCACAGCTCCATCGAAGAACATGGACCATGCATCTTCATTTATGGCCAAAATACGATCATCCAAAGGACAATCATCATCATTGAAGGTTCTAGGATTCTCAGCCAATATATCAGCAATTACTCGGCCTTTAATTGATTTTTGTGGCATGAAGCGCACGTTGAATTCCAAAATCAAGACCTTCCATTTGGCTAGCTTACCCACCAAAGCTGGTTGATTAAATAAATACTTGATGGGATCGTTCTCAATCACGAAACGTCTACGGTAATGCAAGGTGTCTTGTCGTCCGAGTCTATACAATACCCATACTAACGAAGCACAAGTTTCTTCAGCATCAGAATATTTTAGCTCTGAGATAGTGAACTTTTTACTGAGATAATAAATGGCCCGTTCCTTCTGATCCACGGGACTTTTCTGAGCTAATATCGCGACGAGTGACTCACTATGGATTGTGAGGTACAAAATCAAAGGGTGCCCCGATATTGGTGGGACAAGAACTGGCGGATTCATCAAATATTGCTTCGGCTTATCGAACGCCTCTCGACATTCATCATTCCACTCAACTTGTACATTTTTCCTCAAGAGTTTGAAGAACGGCTTAGCGGTCTCAGAGAGTTGGGAAATGAATCGTGCAATGTAATTCAGTCTCCCTAGGAGACTTCGGACCTCCTTCACTGTCGACGGAGGTTGCAATTCACATATTGCCTTGGCTTTAGATGGGTCAATCTCGATCCCTTTGCTACTCACCATAAACCCAAGTAATTTTCCTGATGCTGCCCCGAACACGCACTTGGCAGGGTTTAAACGGAGTTTGAATTCACGAAGCCGATCAAATAACTTCTTGAGGGTTTCAACATGACTTTTCCCAGGCCGGGTTTTTGCAATCATATCATCAACATATACCTCAATTTCTTCATGCATCATGTCATGGAACAACATAACCATGGCTCGTTGGTAAGTTGCCCCTGCATTTTTGAGTCCGAAGGGCATGACCTTATAATGAAAGGTTCCCCACGGGGTGATAAATGTTGTCTTCTCTTTGTCTTCATCCTTCATTCTTATTTGGTTGTAGCCAGAAAAACCATCCATGAAAGAGAATAATTCAAATCCGGCAGTACTATCCACGAGAACATCGATATGTGGCAATGGGAAGTCGTCCTTTGGGCTAGCCTTGTTCAAATCCTGGTAATCAACACACACTCGGACTCGATCGTCTTTCTTCATGACCGGTACTATGTTGGCCACCCATTCAGGGTATTGCGAGACTTCGATGAACCCCACTTTGAGAAGTTCATTACTTCCTCTTCTATCTTCTTCGAGAGCTCTAGTTTAGTCCTCCGAAGCTTCTGCTTCTTAGGATGCACGTCTGGATTAGTGGGCAAACAATGTTCCACAATCGACGGATCTAAACCCGGCATATCAGCGTATGTCCAAGCAAAGATATCCTGATATTCTTTTAGCAACTGAGTCAGGTGCTCGGCCTCATCTTGGGGAAGATTTGCCCCAATCTTTATCTCTTTGGGCTCCTCGGTATCACTCAGATTGATAGTGACGGTTTGCTCGGAGGTGAGAACTTTGGGTTTTTCATGTTGCTCCCAACTTTGTTGTACTCCAATGGAGTCACCATTTGGATCATCAGGGTCATCACCGTCATCGCTCATGACATTGGATTGGACCATTTTCACCTCTTTGCCTGTCATAAGACTACTCCTGAAACATAAAATGGATAGTTCAAAAAGACAAACAGGGTTAAAAGGCATGAATTTCTTTTCTATTTTTTCGAATTTTCCTTCCTTTTGAATTTTTTTTTGATTGATTTTTTTCGAATTTTTATTTTGTTTAAAGAATTTTGGCAAAACATTTTGGAAAAACTTTTTGACACGAGGAAGCATGATGAAGCCCGGTGCCTCGGAATTCTCCTTGGATTTTTCTTTTCTTTCATCGGTTGGATATCATCAACGGGCTGGTTTGGTATACCCCATCATGCCCTCAAAATAAAGTCTGTAATTGTAATTGATATTCATCAATCAAATTACATTTATTGGAATGGAAATTACGACAATCAAAGTGAAATGAAACCCAAACGATATGCAAAATGCGACAATCAAAGCGAAATGAAACCCTAATAAGCAAACCCTAGAAAACATCAAATCCAAAAGCGATAAGATTCCCGCGCAGGGGAGTACAGAAAAGTAAACGTGTTACTCTTGTGGGCTAGCACCCGTTTCCTCCGATGGTTCTTCGTTAATGGGACCTATAAGGAGATCATCGAATAGGGTCGTGATCCCTTCCATCCCATTATCTGGATCCTCTGTCTTTGAAGTTGTCGGGTCATCCATGCCACTCCATCCATCGGGTACGATACCTCGGGTGGCGATCACTCCTCCTTCATCATGCATCATTCTATCGGGGAATGTCTCGCGGATATCGAGGAGTAATGAGTTTTTCCTCTCTTGTTCATGTCCTCCACCTTTTCCATGGTACCCTAATCCGCGAACGAGACCTTCGAGGGGCTTCAATAGGATTCCGGATACCTTACTCTTTTTTACCAAGTCCACGGCCCGGGAATAAAGCCATTTCCAACCATCACTCTTGCTACCATAACTGCTGCATTCGACACATCAGGGATGGGTGCTGTCGATCCTCGAGATGCATGAATAGTGGATACAAGTTCAAACGATTGGTAACTTGACTCCTCCCTACGTTCCGGTTCGACATAGGGGACGGCCGTCTCATGATAGATCCGATGATCCTCCTCGCCATGAACAATGACTAGCTTTCCTTTGACAACAAATTTCACACATTGGTGGAGACTTGATGGCACAGCTCCAGCGGTATGAATCCAGGGACGACCTAATAGGAAATTGAATGCGGTAGGAATGTCCATCACCTGGAAAAGGACGTTGAACATCACCGATCCTATTTGCAGGTCAAGGTGGGTCTCCCCTATCACCTCCTTTCTCGTACCATCAAAAGCTCGAACGGAGGTCTTTGCAGCATTTATTTTTGAAGGATCTATTTTAAGGCGGTGAAGAGTCGCCAATGGACAGATATTCAAGGCAGACCCATTATCAATGAGTACTCGAGCCACATGGGAAGCTTTGCACTTGACGGATATATATAACGCCTTAGTATGTCCCCTCCCCTCAAGAGGGAATTCTTCGTCAGAAAAGGCTATTAAATCCTTAAGAAGAATTGACCCTACAAATTCCTCCAACCTGTTCACCTCGATTGTCTCTGGTACACGAACTTCGCTTAGAACCTTCATTAGAGACTTTTGATGTGTAGGAGACGTTTGTAAGAGTTCAAGTAAAGAGATCTGAGCGGGCAATTTTCGCAACTGGTCGACCACGTTATACTCACTTGCTTTGATTATAGCCAGAAATTCTTTGGCCTCTTCGTCGAATCGGCTTTGCGGGTTGGGCATTAGCTTGAGCATAGGTCCGACCAGACCTTGTAATCAGGTCAACATCTAGCTCGTATGACCAAGGGACTGCTTTGTTATCCTTGTACTCATACAACTGGGGCATCTCAATAATTATTTCTTCATCAATTGAAGGCGCTTCCACTATCAATCCTTCATGGTCGGAGGCGTCCTCAAGTGGGGGCATGTCCTCGATCAATGGATCTGGTTCACTCTTTTCAGCACTTACCTTAGCAAATTCTTTCTCCCAATCAATGACGACTTCGGAGATAGTTGACACTGTTCCAGCTTGGTCAGCATACACGATCATGCCAGCCTTAACCATTTGTTGAACCCTTTCCTTCATGGTAGGCAAGGGAGGATTCTCATCTGTCGGATAGTAACCAACTCTAACTAATCCGCTATAGATATCTTTGACAGACACCTTCAAGTTCATCTTTTTGCCAGCATTGAACTCAAAAATTGCATTCACGCTTCCCTGATGTTCCGGCAATGGATTCTTCTTGACATTCGGTTGGGTGCTACGGAAATAAAATGCCTTAGTATCCAATAGATTTTGGATCTTGTGCTTCAAAGTCAAACATTCATCAGTTGAATGGCCGACCTCTCCCATATGATACTCACATTTTTTGGAGGGATCATAGTTGGAGAATTTTTCGGCATTGGGCCGCTTTGGTTCGTGGGAGATCAATCCCTTCTTTTGGAGTATTGGCAAGACCTGAGATAGAGGGCCAGGAAGAGGAGAGAACTGCCTTTTGGTGAATTGCCGTGGTGCAGGCACTCGGCCTCCATCTTGTTGATTCCCAGGGACACAAACCATCGGAGGCTTACTAGGGGCTGGTTGCGCATATGCAACATTGACTTCAGTGACCGGTTCTTTATCTTTCTTCATGGTGAACCTTTTGCCTTGATGAGTCGGTTCATTGAACCATCCATCCCTTAGCCCAATCTCGATCTGTTCACCCACTGGGATAAGTTGGTTGAAGTTCTCAACGTATGTGCTAGCCATCCGGTTACGGAACTCATACGGGAGAGTCTTGATGAACAACTTCATCAACTCCTTGTTTGTAGGCTCGGGAGTGATTTGCGCGCCAAGTTTCGCCACCTTAAGATACTCCTTAAATGACTCACTTTTCTTCTTCTCCATCCGTTCAAGATCCTCTCGGGAAGGTGCAATGTCCATGTTGAACTTATACTACTTTAGGAAAGCATCAGCCACTTCACTCCAAGTGTCGAGAAGGTTTACATTTTTCATTATGTACCAGTTGAGTGCGGGCCCAATCAAGCTTGCATGAAACGATTGGATCATAAGGGGCTCGTTCTTGACGTATCGGGCCATGCGTACGTGGTACATCTGCAAATGAGCTTTTGGGCAGGAAGTACCGTCATATTTCTCGAACTCCGACATCTTAAACTTCTTTGGCATTTTGACCTTCTTATAAACCGACAAGTCGAACGGGAGTGAATTCCGCGACTCTTGCAATTGTTTCAGTTTCTCTTCAAGTTTGGCAAAGCTTTCTTCTTGCTCCGCCTTAGGGACATTGTCGGGCTTACTTTTTCGACAGTGACGAACAGTGGGTCATCCTCCAACTCAGGCATGTCGTCATCACCCATTTGGGCCTTGTCCGTCTGTTTTGGGACTACTATCTCGGGGAGAGCGGGTGCAAGAGTCTGATGCACTTAGAGGGATTGCATTTGATCTGTCATAAGCTGCATGGAGGTGAGCAACTGCTGTAGTTGGTTTTCCATAGCGGTCATACGATCACGCATTTCGATTTGGTCGGCCATTTTTGCTCTCGATCATGTAATGATGGGCGAACGTGGAGGATCCGTTATCACCTAAATTTGAAGAAACGGGCAAAAATAAGTATCTCATATGAAATACACCGATCCATGGCAATGGTCTACAACTTTTATTCATTAATGGAGTTTTTTGACAATCCTAACAAAATAGAAGCAAGATCGATTCAAGCACTTCATTAATGAAATAGAAGCTCGAAATGCCCTAAACAAACAAACTAGGAAAGTAAATGACTCAACTTCCTAAACATTAATCTAGAAATGAAAACAACAAGATTGACTCAAGCACTTCATCTAGCTTGATCAATATACACTCGGGACACCACTCGGCGCAACGCTTATTCTCCTCTTGAGCTTTTTCAGCAACCCTTTTGAGGCGTTTATTCTCAGCGCGGTTGGTGATCTTCAGCGGCACCTCTGGTATCTTTGGAAGTAACTCCTCTGGAATCTTGTGTCGTTGAATGTACTTACTTGAGGCATAGTACTTCATTTCTTTGCCCTTCAGCTCCTCCTCGGGCCATTTGAGTTTTCGTGGCTGGCACATATCCCACATTGATTTAATTGTGAGAATGGAATCTTCATGGTCTCGGTCTCCATCAATGAAACCGACTCGGAGTGGATGCGCTTGCAATGCCGGGGAAGCTCTTGCACAACTTGATACTGACGGGTCACTCTAGTTGGATAGTACTCCGTTGCTCCAGTGAATCCCAGTAGAGGGATTGGGCCAACATCTCCACATGAAAGTCTCGCCACACGAACTTGGAACCACTTAGCATTCCATAGGAAACCCTTGGAAGTTGGTTTTTTCATGAAAGCTAGCCACCTAGAATAATGGTAATCCGGTGCATGTTTTTGGTTGTTCTCAAATCTCATAATAGGGTGATTAGAGTTATTAACATCATGTATGGTCATTAAACCGCCAAACCCTTTTATGTGGGAAAGAAACCAAATTTGCAAAAGTTCAGGAGAGGAATGGAAAGTTTTATCACCGTTTTCTTTAAATCGGGTGAGGGAAAGAAAGGTTTCAGCCAGAATAGTGTTTACAAAATTTTTTCCTCCCAACACTTGTTCAACTAAGTGAGCCATCAAAGGGTTAATAGCATTCTTGCAATGAGGAAAAAGTATAAACCCAAAGAAGGCTAAAAGGAAAACCCTTCGCATTTGAAATGAATTGCCATTTTCAAAACATTCTTTTAGAAAAGATAAATGACATGTATTGCGGTGAGCTTTTAAAACTTTTCTTACATTGTCCTCCTTAATTCTCAGAAAATCGGATAAGGCTACAACGGGGTCTATTCCGATAGGTGGACTAATTAATTCAGCTTTCAAAGGTTTCCCTATGGCAATGCTATACTCTTCCAAGGTGGGTGTGAGTTCATGCTTACCGCCGAAGATGAAAGTAGAAGTCTCGGGGCACCAACAATGCGCAAGTGCTTGGATGAGGCCGCCGTGGATGTTGACACGCAGTAATGGAAGTAGTCGACTAATGTGCGACTCTACAAATTGACGGCCAGCTTGGTCTAACTTGTCCCACCATGCGCTAAGCTCTTCCTTTGGAGGAGAATAATTCGAATGTCCGGTATTCCCATTGTATATTGATCAAGACTTAGGACAATCCTAATGCCATGGACCGACAAAATGATATAATAAAGTAAGTAGATTGCAAGAGTGCGAATTTAGAAGACTTACTTCACCGAATAACAAAGGGCAATCACATAGATATGCGCATGGTAAGTGGCTCGATTTCTAGTCTATCAGGCTTAACAAAGTGAAGCCACAAGAATGATCAGACTAGCCGCGGGCGTGCGAACTAAGTCGGGTCCTCATGGCTTCGGCTTGGTCAAAGAGCCGACCTGGGTTGCGGGCATGCGAACCGAGGTAGGTACTCCTGACGCCAGAAAAGAAACTTCGGGATTGAGATGGGCGACTCATACCGCAGGCATGCGGTTGAAGTGGTATCCATCTCAATACCATCCTAGATGATCCTATGCGGCCCAGGTCCGGCGGCGGGTTGTGTGTGCAATAGTGTAGTGCTAGATGCAAGGCATGCACGACAATTTATATCAAGCAACACTTCATAAGTGAAAGTAAACCATACATTCCTATACCTCCCTGCAAAACAAATGTCAGCAAACACTTCCTCTTATACCTCCCATTCTGCAAGAACATTTAACACCTTAAACGTTAGGGACGTACCTGGGATCCTCACTGCCAAACAAAAATATTTTGCAAAAAGAAACTTGGCCTAAGTCCACTAAGAGTTTCAACTCAAGTCCCCAGCGGAGTCGCCAAGCTGTCGCGACCTCCCCGAAGCGGGTTGGACCACTTAAGGGTTCGGCTAATGGATTGTTAAGCCTAGACTTAACTCGGGCTCTCCCAAGCCCATACCATTCGCGACTTAGGTTCAAGTTCTTAATATGCAAATGATTTTTATCATGGAGTCGCCACTAATCTATTTTGGGTGGGTCGATTAGAAACCCAAGTAAAGTAATGGGAGAATTTCTTCACTCCTACGAACCAGAGATTAAATGAGTTCGGGGACTTGATTACGCTAGATTTCTCTAACGCCCTTTGGTACCTTTTCTTTTTTTTTTTTTTCGAAAAATATTTTTGCAGGCAGCTTGAATTGATTTTAATTTATCTCCCTAACATGTGAGGTGGATGCGCAAACCACCAATTTAACACCCAAGAAAGCGATGAATAAATTGCAGGACTTACCTCATAGCAACGAAAGCATATGCATTGTTAGATCAGAATTCACATCAACAGACCTAGATATGATTTCTAATTAACAGGCGATTTTCTTTTTTTGGTTTTCACTTATTTAATAAGAATCGTGCAATATGCAATGCATGCTACTAATCTAACATAGAATGGCATGACAATGTGTTCTAAACTACATGACATGAGTAAAATATTTTTTTTTTTGTGTTTTCTTAATGAACATGCAATAATTAAATATGCAAATCAAAATGACCTAATTATAATGACGGGCAATTTTTAATTATATGAGCCTAATTCTACATGACGTGCACATGATATTTCTATTCCTAAAAATGCAATTTATCCTAAAAATTGAAACTAATTTATCTAAAGACAAATTTTTGTATTTTTCATGATATTCGAAATTAAGAAAAATGCAAAAATTACCTAGCTAAATTAAAATCCCATCCAATTTAAGCTTAGGATTAAGTCATGCTAAATCCTAATTTAAACTAAGACGTTATTTTAATCTATCCATTTCTAACCTAAGATGCAAATTGATCTAAACTTAAAATGAGACATGCAATTCTATTCTAAAATGCATGATGATTTTTTTTATGAAAATTCGTAATTAAAAAAAACACCAGAAAAAACTACTAGAGTGGAAATTAAAGGGACATGTTATCTCTTCTACAACATGCATAAAAAAACCTATTATGCAACCTACAAAAAACTAGCATCCTAAATTAAATAGTTTC
This sequence comes from Eucalyptus pumila, assembly GCA_016097595.1. NCBI lineage: Eukaryota > Viridiplantae > Streptophyta > Magnoliopsida > Myrtales > Myrtaceae > Eucalyptus > Eucalyptus pumila. The sequence continues at coordinate 52,695,196 of CM027848.1, forward strand.
TCTTGGGATTTTTTTGTTGTAAAAATTTGAAGTAAAAGTCTAATTCTAGATTGACACGTGCAATTCTAGAAAAAAGACTAAAAAACTAATATCCCAAATGAATGCTTTTTTTGGATTTTTGTTATTTTATTATTTTTTAAAAAAGAAGAAGCTAAATACGCTAATCCTAGACCTAATCTAACTTGCATTTTTTTTTTTTTTTTTTTTTGCAAGAGCAAAAGCTAATTCAAATAACCCGATATCTAATCCAATCAAGATGAGATTAATACCCAAAATCGACGAACCATATCTCATGCATGAGATCGGGTTGGTCAATTTTAAACTAAATCGCGAATCAAATCTCGGGCATGAGATTGGATTGTCGATTTTACAAGAGATCGTGAGTCGGATTTCGGGTGCGAAAATCGGACTCCCAATCCCTAATTTGAGGGGTTATTTCACATTGGAACTTCAATCATGCATTAATGAATAATCACACTAAAAAAACTATATAAAAACAAACTATAAACTATATAAAAAATAAAGATAAAATAATAATAATAAAAAACTACCTAATGTTCCCCTTTTGTTTTTTTCTCTTTTTTTTTGTCTTCTTTTTTTTTCAACGCACGGCTTGCTCGTGGGTCTCCAAGGCGGCGCTCCGGTGAGGACCGGCGACAGGCGAATCGGCGGGGAGCGGCGAGCAGCGAGGGGCAATCATCAGGGGAAAGCTCGAAGCAACTGGATCAACGGGTGGAAGTGCAGCAGATCGGATCAGGAAGCACGGCTCGTCGCAGGGCTCGGATCTAGAACAGCAACTCGTTGAAGGCGAAGCAGAAGCGGAGGCGCAATCAATCGAAGCTGCAGGGAAATTGGGGAGTCCAGCGTCGCGGGACAGCAGGGCAACCGCTCGGGAAAGCTTGGAACAGGCGCGGTGTAGGCGATGAACTTCAGATCTGGTTCGGGTTCGGCTCCGATGGGGCTCAGCGCGGATCAGCACGGCTCGCGGACGGCAGGAGGAGAGTTGTGGAGGCGGCTAGTGTCACGGCTCGGGGGCAGTGACGGAGCTTCGGGCGGTCAGAGGTGCAAGGTCGTCGCGGTCACAGCAGGAGCGACGAGCGGCGGTGCGAGCTTGTGGGTGAGCCGGGTGCTGGTGTAACGAAGAGGCAGCAGTGAGCGTGGAGGTGGGGCAAGTCGACGGGGCAGCGCTCGGGCAGAAAGGGCGTCGGGTTGTCACGGTTGCAACATGGGCGACGATCGGCGGTGCTGGTGCGATGACTGGCGCGAGGGGACGATGGGCGAACCGACGCGGGCCGCAGGCGAGGCTGGGCTCTGCGGTGGTCGGCGGCTCCGCTGTTTTTTTTCAGACGGGGCAGAGGCTGGCGGAGGCGCGAGCTCGCGGGAGATGGAGGCGCGGCGCAGAGGTGCGGGCGCGGTAGTGCGGCGCGGAAGCTCGGGCAGCAGGGGTCGACAGCAGAATAAGAACTTGCAAGGAAGAAGATGAACAGTGTTTTTTCCTTTTCTTTTCTGTTCTGCCACACATCCCCTCTCTGACTTCACTTTTTTTTTCTCTCTGACAGACTCTCTATCTCTCTTCTTTTTGAACGAAGGAGAAGCCCCCCTCACGATGAATTTTTTTTTTTCATTCGTTTCTCCTCTCCAGTCAATTTTCGTTCTTTTCTTCCCCCCTTGACGCGGCTTCTTGTGGTCTTATTTATAGGCCGTCCATTGCCTCTTGAAGATAGCCAACTTATTGTGACAAGATGCAGCCGCAACTTTTCCAGAATTTAAGCTGAACTTTGCCCTTTTTTATTCTTCTCCAGACCTTTCTTTCGGCCACCACTCTGCTCTTCAGCAAGGAAATCTTCTTGCAGGCGCCTGTAGGATTTTTACGCCCCCCATTTCGTGCGTGTATGTGCATGCATTAATGAGGAGGTTTCTTCTTCAGTGAATTTTCATTGCGTCACCAAAGCTGATATATTATATAATATTATGGGCATATTATAATAATATAATATGGGCATATTATATAATATATTATAGGCTGCTTTTGCTTCTTTGAAGATTTCTCCAGAATCCGCACGTCCACCGAATTTGTGCATGCATGTGCATGCATTAATGAGGAATAGACAATGGACGTGCGAGAGCTTCTTTCCTCATTTTTTTTTTTTTTGCTTTCTCTCTTATGCGTGTTCAGACTAGCGAAAGAGAGACCATCCTTTTGTGCATGCAATCGACCGCAAGCCCCTGCTTCTTGTTGTCCTCTTAGTACCGATGCAAATGCGACTACATGAAATGTAATTTTACTATTTTTTCTTAGGGGTTAAAGATTAATCCCTAAATTTTTATGCAATTAATTACTAAATGATTAGTCAAAATTTAGGTGTCAACAACATCCTTAGAGACATGATTCCAGAGAGCCTCCGCCCAAAGATTCCTAAAGTGCCATTGAAGATCACCCACCGAGCCGAGATCAAGCGCCTCAAGAGGGAGCTCGAGGAAGCCGAGGAGCGTGCTTCGAAGTTAACCCGAGTTAGTGGAGCTACCACAAGCGAAAGCCGTCCTCATCAGTTAGATTGAGTCGAGCGCAATATGTAGCGGGACCTTATTCGCATACGTTGCAATATTAAGGAGTTTGTCTCGAGTCTCGATGTTGAAAATTGGGAGTTAGGAGAATGTCTTTTCGTCTTTGAAATAGCTTCGTTGTTTAAGGGTTTTCTTTTGCATTTTTTCTTGTATTATGTAGCAACCTGACTTTTAATGAAACGGGCAAATTGGGGCGATTAGATCTTTGTCGTGGGCCAACCGCCTAACTATTACTTGTACTTATTTATGCTTATCTACCTTTATTTTAGGTACTAACAGATCGATTGTCTTCTACTGATCGTCGACACGGCCAAGCGGAGATCCCCGATTCACACGCGCGCAAAAGTCAGAATGGAGAACGATGACACCAACGTGCGCATGGCCAAGATGGAGGACCAGCTGGCCCAACTCACCGCAATGATGCTAGAAATAAGCCAGAAGCTTAAGGAGTCCCCCGTCATAGCCATCACTGGAACATCCACTCCTACGTTATCAGGACACGCTTCCCCATCGACGGGAGGCACGCACGTTGTTGATCTCCCCGAGAAAGAAATTGTCGGAGCTCCTTCTGTCATGCCAATCATCGTTAATTTGGATCCTCCTCCGAAGGAAAACCCAACACCCCGCATAAGTGAAGAGAGTGAAAAACGTTTGGCAAAGATGGAAGAGCGACTATGTGTCTTGCAAGGTTACGAGTTGAAAGGAGCTGATAGGCTATCTCCATACACCAAAACGAGCTTTCCTGAGAATTTCCAAGAGCCTGAGTTCACAAGAAAGTATGATGGAACGGGATGCCCAAGGACCCACCTTAAGTATTACATGAGAAAAATGGCTCGCTACGCTGACAATGTGTCATTCCTCATACACACATTCCAAGATAGTTTGGAAGGCATTGCCCTGAGTTCTTGCAGCAATACCGGTTTAACACCGAGCTTGCCCCCACGAGGGAAGAGTTGACTCGTGTTGAGAAGAAGAGGAATGAGTCATTCAAGGCCTTCGCGCAAAGGTGGAGGACCATGGCCTCACAAGTGAAGCCGGCCTTGAATAAGAGGGAGATGAAGCAGCTGTTCCTCAAAACATTGCCCTCTGAATACTTCCAAGGGTTAGTCTTCTTGGGTTGCTAGACATTTTCACAACTAGTTGAGGTAGGTGAAGGAGTTGAATGGGCAATGGTTGAGGGAAAGATTTCAACCGGAGGCACGAAGAAATTCCCAGCAAGAAAAGATAAGAAGGCTGCAATTGAAGTAGCGCTTGTGCAAGAGCCACATTTCCCTCGGCCAGCCACAACACCCGTGCACAAGCCTATGATGGTTCTAGGTAGTTCATCACAAGCATACAATAATGGCAAGAGGCCCTTTCGAAAGGGGTTTTCTCCACTACCACGCCCGCTGTCAAAGTTATTGCCCATGCTTCTCGAAAAGAGGATGGTCACAAAGGAGGTACCTAGAGATAACCCCCCGAGGTCCGCCGGGTTCGATATAACCAAGACCTGCGAATACCACATGGGAGAAAGGGGGCATGATGTAGATAATTGCCACATGCTGAGATACAAAGTTCAACAGCTTCTAGACAAGAACATCTTGACTTTTAGGGAGGCTCAGCCCAACATGCAACAGAACCCTCTACCAAATCATGCAAGGGGAGTGAACTCAATTTCCGAGGACACGCAGGCGAGTCAACAGCCTCTAATGTTGGATGCTTCCGAGTTGTATGAATCCCTAGTGCTAGCGGGATACTATGAAGGCCAGGAGGATGTGACCCTAGAAGAGAAATTGAACCGCGTCCGTAGGATGGTAGCCATGAGAGTAATCAGATGCGGAGAAGAGGAAGAGAGGATCGTATCCGTGACAATCCATCGTCATTCCGCTCATCTTTCTGCAACTTTGCTGGTATGTCTCGGGCGAGGAAGGTTATGCATGAAATTTCGAAGACCCCAGCTTTGTACGAGGAAGGGGTGATAGCTATGATAACCCCGATGGTGATTGAACTATCTAATGAGGAGCTCGCCGGCGATATCGAGGTGGAAATCGCTAAACCCACAGTGATCGACCTTATGGTCGAAGAGATGTTGACAATCGAAGTCACGGGAGGAAACGCAATACCGGTCACGATTGAATTGCCTCCCTAGGAGGAAGATGGAATGATAATGCTGGAGTATCCTCCCAAGTTCGATCCCAAAGCTGTGCCTTGGGGTTACGGAACAAATGAGGTAGATGCTGTCACGCGATTAGGCCGCTGTTACACACCTGATAAGGGAATAGGAAAGAAGGCCGTGACCGAGGAGGAGGCAAAACAATTTATGGCTGTAGTAAACTCTAGTGAGTTCAACGTGGTGGATCAACTGCGAAAGTTGCCGGCTCAAATCTCCCTCCTGGGATTATTCAAATCTTCCGAGAAGCATAGGGACATCTTGCTAAAAGTCCTTAATGAGGTGCACGTGCCAGAGTCAATTGATGAAGTCCAATTGGAGGAGTTCGTTGGGGTCATTCTATTGAAAGACCAAATTTCCTTTACTGATGAAGATCTTCCCCCCGATGGTCCTAATCATACCAAAGCGCTACACATCTCGGTGAAGCATGAAAGCACTCTTGTTTGCAGAGTATTGATCGATAACGGTTCGACGCTCAATATATGCCCGTTGGCTACTCTTCACCGTCTTGGCATTGATCTTGGGAGAATCCGTACTAGCAAGTCGACCGTGCGGGCTTTTGACGGGATGAAGAAGGAGGTGATAAGGGAAATTGAACTTGAGCTGCTAATTGGCCCTGTACTTTTCCAAGCCGTGTTCCAAGTGTTAGATATACCAAGTGCTTTTAATTTTCTGCTAGGGAGGCCATGGATCCACACAGCGGGTGCTGTTGCCTCCAGCCTCCATCAGAAGGTACGATTTGTGGTGGACAACAGGCTTATCACGATCCATGGAGAATCCGACTTCAAGATCTACCACGAGACAGCCATCCCTTATGTGGAGCCTAAGTGTACTGAGGAATCCAGCTTTCAAACCCTCGAGCTGGTATCCATGGTCCATGTGCCTGTAGGGTCCTTCACAAAGGCTCCTAAATTGTCTAAGCCGGCCATAACTGCGGGAAAGATTATGCTGGCTAGCGGGTATAATCCTGGAGAGGGCCTTGGATCACAAGGTCAAGGTGTGCGAAGGCCCATTGAAACTCATAAAAGCTCGAAGAGGAGAGGCCTAGGATATGTTGAGGGGCGAGAAGATCGTAGCGAGCAAGGTGGTCGTGGCAACCAAGGGGGTCGTGAAAGGCAGAGAGGCCGAAATACCCGAGGAGGCCGAGGTGGTATAGAGATTGGAGTGAACGTATTGCCCAAACCGAGGAGGGTGAGGGTGATCAAGGCCCGTTTCATCCGTTGTTGGAAGAAACGTTTCCAGGACCTCTAAGGATGTTATTCGAGGAAGAGGGGGACATCTATGGTGTGACCGAGCTATTCAAGAAAGACGTCATATGCACCATCCTGGCATGCGAGGAAGCTGAGTCCTCTGAAGTCGTGGATGTCCCTCCAGAGCATTACATTATGCATAATCATAATAAGGACGCATATGATTCGGACGTGCATGAAGAAAGTCTCTCAAGTTCCGATGACACCGACGATGATGATCAGAAGGGGATTGGACGCGAATGGAATTGACATGAAGGATCGAAGCCGTTGACAGAAGAGCGAACAATCACCATAAATTTAGGCGATGTAGAGAATGTTAAGGAAGTAAAGATCGGGGCATGTCTCTCAGAGTCAAAGGCGAAAAAGACGACTAATCTTTTGAAAGAATATCAAGATGTGTTCGCCTGGACATATGCCGACATGCCAGGATTGGACCCCGAAATTGTGGAACATGCTCTGCCAACAGATCTCGATATGCCACCTAAGAAGCAAAGACTCAGGAGAACTAAACCAGAGTTGTCCAAGAAGATCGAAGAAGAAGTAATGAAGCTGCTGAAAGTAAATTTTATCGAAGTGACACGTTATCCTGATTGGGTAACAAATATCGTGCCTGTAATGAAGAAAGATGGGCGAATCAAGGTATGTGTTGATTATCGTGATCTAAATCGAGCAAGCCCCAAAGACGATTTTCCACTCCCGCATATCGATGTCTTGGTTGACAGCACGGCGGGATTTGAGTTATTCTCCTTCATGGACGGTTTTTCTGGATATAATCAAATCCGTATGAAGAGGGAGGATAGGAGCAAAACATCATTCATAACTCCTTGGGGGACTTTCTGCTATAAAGTGATGCCTTTCGGTCTAAAGAATGCTGGGGCAACGTATCAAAGGGCCATGGTCACGTTGTTTCATGACATGATGCACAAGGAGATCGAGGTATATGTGGATGATATGATCGCAACGTCAAGACGAGGTGAGGACCACGTTGGAGTCTTGCAAAAACTATTCAAACGTCTTTGGGAATTCAAGCTACGCCTTAATCCCACAAAATGTGTTTTTGGGACGAGATTGGGGAAGCTGCTAGGGTTCATGGTTAGTAACAAGGGCATAGAGATTGATCCGTCAAAGGTTAAGGCTGTCTGTGATTTACGATCCCCAACCACCACCAGGGAAGTTCGCAGCCTGATGGGGTGGCTCAATTATGTGGCGAGGTTTATCTGTTAGTTGTCTGAAACAGCGAAGTCATTTTTCAAGCTCCTAAAAAAGAATGCAAATGCAAAGATTGAGTGGGATATCGAGTGTCAGAGTGCCTTCAAGAAGATAAAACACTATCTCACTCACGCACCAATCTTAGTACCCCCTCTCTCTAAAATTCCCCTAATTTTGTACTTGACCATACATGACGAATCATTGGGAGCCATGTTAGCACAGAAAAGACCAAATGACGGGAGAGAATGCGCGATATACTATTTGAGCAAGAAATTTACTGTTTCCGAGATGAACTACACGGAAGTTGAGAGAACTTGCGTGGCCTTGATTTGGGTCTTGCATAGGCTGCGGCAATACACACTCCATCACCGAATCTTGTTGGTGACCGAAAATGATCCCATCAGGTACCTCCTGGAGAAGCCGGCACTAGTTGGCAAGTTGGCCAAGTGGCAAATCTTAATTTCAGAGTTTGACGTTCAGAGCCTGGGGCAGAAGTCCGTTAAAGGTCGTGCCATAGCAGACATGTTGGCAGGAAGTCCTAAGAGGTCCAGGACATCTAATGAGGATAGTGATGCAGAGGAGCAAATTTTACTCGTATCAAGCGACAAATGGACAATGTACTTCGATGGTGCAATTAATTTAGCTGGGTCGGGTACCGGGGCAGTTCTTATCTCCCCAGACAGTCAGCACTACCCTGTTGCCGCTAAATTGAAGTTCCCTTGCACGAATAATATTGCCGAATATGAAGCATGCATTCTCGACCTCCAAGCTGCTATTGACATGAAGATCCGAAAGATGCAAGTTTATGGTGATTCAGCCCTTATCATCTTACAGACTAAAGGCGAATGGCGGACACAGGATTCTAAATTGATTCCATATCATGAGTTCCTGGGGAAGTTGACGGAAGAATTCCAAGAAATAGCATTTGAATATTTGCCAAGGTCTCAAAATCAGTTCGCTGATGCCCTAGCTACCTTGTCTTCAATGTTACAAGTAGCTGGAGGCTTGGACATTGAACCATTAAGAATTGAAATCTTTAGGCGCCCAGCTTATTGCATGACGATTGAAGAAGAACTGGATGGACAGCCTTGGTATCATGACATCTTGAAGTATCTGCAGAAGGGTGAATTCCCCGAAGGGAGTGAAGCAGCAGATAGAAAGCATTTAATAAAGTTAGCATCGAAATTCTTCGCTAGTGGAGATGTCCTCTACAAAAGGTCCTTTGCCTCAATATTGCTAAGGTGTGTCGACGCTAAAGAAGCTGACCATTTGATGAAAGAGATACATGAAGGGGAGTGTGGCCCCCATATGAATGGACACTTCTTGGTAAGAAAGATCATGCGACTCGATTATTATTGGTTGACCATGGAGTCTGACTGCATTCAGCACGTACGATGGTGTCACCAGTGCCCAATATATGGAGATAGGATAAATGCCCCTCCAAATGAACTTCACCAAATGTCTCAGCCCTGGCCCTTTTCAATGTGGGGAATTGACGTGATCGGGCCCATTAACCCTAAAGCTTCAAATGGACACCGATTTATCTCGATGGCGATAGACTATTTTACCAAGTGGATCGAGGCCAATTCATATGTTAATGTTACTGCCAGGAATGTGGTAAAGTTCATTCGTCACGAGATTATCGCTCGTTACGGGGTGCCGGAGGCGATTATTACCGACAATGGCACTAATTTGAACAACAAAGTTGTGGATGGTTTGCTTAGCAAGTTTCGAATTAAGCATTTGAACTCGTCACCGTACCATCCTCAGATGAATGGAGCAGTGGAGGCGGCAAACAAGAACATAAAGAAAATCTTGTCAAAGACCGCTGAAAATTATCGTGATTGGCACGATAAGCTCCCTTACGCGCTAATGGCATACCGAACGTCTATCTGCATTTCCACAGGGGCAACTCCTTTTTTACTTGTGTACGGGATGGAGGCGGTCTTACCTGTTGAAGTTGAAGTCCCTTCTCTAAGGGTCCTTTCCCAATCTATGCTCGATGAGACTGAGTGGATGCAACAGAAGCATGAGCCGTTAAACTTGATTGATGAGAAGAGATTGCAAGCTGTGTGTCATGGCCAATGCTATCAGAGGCGAGTTGCAAAAGCCTTCAATAGAAGGGTGCGTCCTAGATACTTTGAAGTCAACGACTTGGTGCTAAGGAAAGTGCTTCCGATTATACCAAACCCTCGTGGCAAATTCACCCCGAACTATGAAGGGCCATATGTCATTAAGAAGATTCTGCCTGGTGGTGCTATGATTTTAGTTTAAATGGATGGTAGTGAATTGCCTAGACCTGTAAACTCAGATACAATCAAGAAATACTTTCCATGATTGAAATCAAGGTCGAAGAACCACTTCATGTGCAATCTGAGTCACATGGCATCATGCATAGCATCATAGATATCATACATATATCACATACACGCATATCTATTTGTGTTTCAAGCACCTTACCGTTCGATGAGGAAATGGCGGAGGGAAAAGTCGATTCAAAAGACCCATCAAGTCTCCGCACAAATGGTTGAATATCTCTTTTTCTTAAATGAGAGGTGGCCAAAAAAAGGGGGGGGGGGGCATGGTGTCATTCGTACAACCTATTTTCTGGTGTCACTATACGCGCTTCATGTCGGTAATCCTCGAAGAGGGGAGCTCGTAAAAATGATTTTATTTGGATGAAAAGGTGAAACATTAATCATGCCAAACAAGGAGTGCTTAGGATGAAGAAAGGTGAGTCATTTCCAAACACATCCTTCGAACACTTTCAAGAGTTGAGTTGAAAACAACCTTCCCTTAAGACGAAGGATCCATTCGTATTGAGCGTGAAGATCAAAATGATAAAGGCATTTCCTTCATCAATCTCAAGCGCCAAGCTGACATATTGCTAGCCCTTCGGGCCAAATAAAGATGATCCTCCAAAATACCCCTGTCAAGAATGACCCAACATTGGGGCAGCATAGGAGTTTACAGTCATGTTGTAGAGCGAATGATTGGGAAAGATCCTATTACTTTCACTTGCATCAATCTTCTAGTGATAGTTTCAAAGGAATTCTCATTAGATCTTGACTCATCCCAATGTGAATAAGAGCATTTCATTCTCCACCCAAACACTGATACCCATTGCTTTAACCAATTTGAGCATGATTATTCATTTCTGAACCCTGAGCGGTGATCATCTCCCTTCACTAGGGCAAAGCATAAGAATTGATCAAATACAATTGGTAGTTACGAGAACAATGTGAAAAGCATCTCGAAAGTCATAAGAGCTCCAAAAGTTCAAAAAGTGAAAAATTCAACAAACTAGGGGGCATGAAAAAGCAGTGTGCCTGGTAAAAGCAAGGCCAATGCCCGTAAAAAAAAAAAAAAAAAAGAGAAGCCAAAAGGCTACATCTTATGTGAAAAAAAATTATTATCAAAGTCCAAGTGCCTGCGTAAAGAAATCATCGTGAGTGCAAAGGAAATTAGAGGAAGGAGCAAAGCTCCCATGCAAAAATGATTAATCAAGGGACTTTCGAGATGCGTTGTATTTCAAAAGCCAAATGATTTGGAAAGATCGAGTAACCTAGTCATGATGCCATGATGATCACTGAGTCTTAAAGACCCTATTGAAAGTTTTAAGCCTTTCGAGCCTTTCCCGAGCCAACATTATAACCCTTTTTCCGAAGCCTCTTCTGATTGGGATAATTTGAGTGAAAATGAGAATACCACAAAGAAGCTACTGCTTGAAGGAGTGGAAGTAATTCTATCTTGTCTTATCTTCCAAGCTCTCAACTTGTAAACCCAATGAAGATAATGACAAATGTTCATTTATTAGCCTCAAAGCAATAATTCATTTGTGTAAGTCCTAACCGAGCCTATATTGCGGTCCTTTCAAAAGATCTTTTTGATCGATCAAATTGTGCTCATTGCGAATGTTTCCGGAAGCCTTCGACGTAGGTTATGTGAGATACCTTCAGCAACCAATTATCTCCCACATGAATGGATGGGATCAAGTAGCCATTTTATTGAGAGTGCGTGAGAAACCCTTTCTGACTAAGAAGCTCTAGTTTGGCATACTTAATGAACCTTTTTCTCGAGTCGTAGCCGTTCTGATGAGACCTTGTCTCCTAGAGAATTTGATGATTAATGATATATCCATGAGCAAGATGACAGTTTTGCGCCACATGAGGCTGATGGACATCGAAGGTTTTTCTAGAGCAATCAGACTTAGCTTGATTATTTTGTTCAATTATTGTTGCAATATTGCCAATACGTCTCTTGATGACGTCTCTAATGACATTTGCTCAAGTTGAGTTTGACAAGATTCATCAGTGAAGCCATGCAGTTTTCTAAGGGGTTAGCGGGTGCTTCCCTAAAAAAAACCAAAGGTTCAATGGTTAACCTTAAACCATGTCATTTCCAAGATTGGTGGGTTCATCCGTAAACCACGCTTGTCCACCTCCCTAGTCGAAACCCGTTCGTACACGGTGAGACTATCATACACAGTCAAAACTCATTTTTACATGATGAGACCTCAGTCTTCCTCCCTTCTTGTGACCCGGAGAGCCTTGTATCCTGGAGTTTTCCTCATTTCTTATGACCCGGAGAGCCTTGTATCCTGGAGTCTTCATCGCTTCTTATGACCCGGAGAGCCTTGTATCCTGGAGTCTTCATCGCTTTTTATGACCCGGAGAGCTTTGTATCCTGGAGTCTTCCTCACTTCTTATGACCCGGAGAGCCTTGTATCCTGGAGTCTTCCTCACTTCTTATGACCCGAAGAGCCTTGTATCCTAGAGTCTTCCTCACTTCTTATGACCCGGAGAGCCTTTATGACCCGAAGAGCCTTGTATCCTGGAGTCTTCATCACTTCTTATGACCCAGAGAGCCTTGTATCCTCGAGTCTTCCTCCCTTCTTATGACCCGGAGAGCCTTGTATCCTGGAGTCTTCCTCACTTCTTATGACCCAGAGAGCCTTGTATCCTGGAGTCTTCCTCACTTCTTATGACCTGGAGAGCTTTGTATCCTGGAGTCTTCCTCACTTCTTATGACCCAGAGAGCCTTGATCGTGGAGTCTTCCTCCCTTCTTATGACCCGGAGAGCCTTGTATCCTGGAGTCTTCCTCATTTCTTATGACCCGGAGAGCTTTGTATCCTAGAGTCTTCCTCACTTTTTATGACCCGGAGAGCCTTATATCCTGGAGTCTTCTTCACTTTTTATGACCTGGAGAGCCTTGTATCCTGAAGTCTTCCTCACTTTTTATGACTCGGTGGGCCTCTGTAGCCCGAAGTCTTTCTTCATCTTATTGACAAAACGCATTTCCATAGTTATGAGTCCTTTTCATCGACCTAATACGTGCATATGCACCTAGGGTCTTTCTATCACCAAAATAATTTATGTGTCTTCTATCTTTGATTGCAACCTTTTCGAGGCTACATCCAAAGAGGGGCGGTTGTTGACACCTAATTTTTATCTTTTAAAAAGTATATATAAAAAAAAAATCAATCAAAATCAAAATCAAAAATTTTAATTATTAATTTTCCCTTAAAAAAAAACAGAGAAGAGTCGTGCGGGTCTGGGTCGGGTCGGATTTGGCCTTGGCCCGACCCGTCCCTTTTCCCTTTATTTCCCCCGCATGGGCTTGGGCCCAATCCTTCTCCTCTCATTTTTCTTTTTTCTTTTCCCTCACGCGGCCCAGCCCTCTTCTTCCCTCCGGCCCGGCTCGCCCCGTTGTCTTCTCCCTCAGCCGCTTTCTGCACAGGGAAACGGCGAAGACGAAAGCAGAAAGCACCCGTTCGCCTGGGGAAATGGCAAAGCCGAAAGCAGGGGCAGCCAGGGCAGAGGGGACAGCATCATCTCGCGGGGCAGGCACACACTGGGAATGGGAAAGAGAGGTCGAGCCGGCTGCGGAGTCCGCAGGTTGAGGGAAGCCGAGGGCACGCGCGCGCAAGCCAAAAGATCGAGAAAGAGAGAGATCTCGAGGGGGGAAAGGAGAGAAAAGAAAAAGGAAGCGAACGGAGAAACAAAAAAGAAAAAGGAGGAGAGAAAATGAGAAAACAGAACAGGAGAGAAAAACAAGGGGAAGGCGAGGGCGAGGAGAACAGAGAGCAAAGATGGGGAACTCACCGAGGCGACCGCCGTCGACACGTTTCCCGATCGCTGCAACCGCTGCCGACGCATCTCCAGGCCGCCATCGCTGCCGCCACCGCCGCAGACGCGTCTCCAAGCTGCCATTCTCGTCGGAACTCAGGTTGGCATTTCATTGAATACCTGGTGTGCATCTTGAGCTCGAGTTGGCCGGAGTTCGTTCCGTCTATTTCGGGTGAGCTCCGGCCTCCGTAGGACCCCCTTAGGTTCCTGTTTGTTGTTAGTTATTTGTTGGTCACTACCGCTGCCGTCTCGAAGCCCCATAGGTTCGAAAGCCGCTCGTTTTGTTATGTCCATCGCCTGTTCGCCGTAATGCCCAAGTGGGCTCTCCTTCCCCGTTTCCTCGGTGTAGAGTCCAGCATAGTCTCTTAGTTGCCGGAATGCTGTCGCCGTCTGCCGGAAAGCCAAACCGCGTCCTTCCGAGGCAAGGCGGCACTGTCACGATCCCAATCGGATCGTCGGGCCCCCCTGCTCCTGTCTTCCCGCCATCACAGCTCCCTGGTCGTGACTAAGCAGTCGCTGACCAGAGGAGCGCGGGCCGAGCTAAGCCAAGTCTGCGACCTGGCCTGCTCGGCCTCTTCGGGCCTGTAGGCCCACTGTCCGGAATCAACCTAGACCGTGGGCCTGCAAGTTTTTTTCTTTTTTTAAAGACTTGGGCCCTCCGGATCGAGCCCAAGTCTGGTCTGCCCTCAAGCAGGCCTGGTCGGGCGGACCCAACCTGTCTTGCTCGGGTTGAGCCCGGGTCGGGTCAGACCCGTCCCGATCCGTTCTAAAAAAAAAAAAAAACAATTTTAAAAAAAAATTAAAAAATTAAAATTAATTAAAAATTTTTAAAAAAATTAATTTAAAAAAAAATTCGAAAAATAAAAATGATGGGGTTTGGTTAGGAATTACTATGTTTTGCATTTTTAGTGTAATTAGGCCTTTAGTTGCTTGTGTTTTGATTATATGTTGCATGTTTTATTTGCATATCTAATTATGTTTAATTTCACGTATTTCATTTTACTACAATTAGGATCTTGATAGCTATGATTGTTATTTTAATGTTTGTGCACCTGCATGATCACTTCATATGTTAGTGGATAGGCATAAAATCAATCCGAACTGCTTGCCAAAAATCATTTTGTTAAAACGAACAATATTAGGTACCGAAAGGGCATTAATTGATCAATTATTGTAATTAAGTCCCCGACCCTAGATTCTCTAGTTGCGTAGGAAGTGAGGTGCACTCCCATGCCTCACTTGGTTTCTAGCCGACTCCAATAGGTTAGTGGCGACTCCTTTTGTACAAAGTTCTAAAGAATATCCCAATGTCACGCGAGGTATGGGCTTGGGAGAGCCTGCGCCTAATCATGGGCCTTAGGCCCGTCCTTTAGACAATACTCCTGAACCTGCTCCCTCCCCCCGAGGATAGGTCGCGACAAGATCAGTCAAGAAAAGAAGCTAGCCCTTAAACCTTTTATGGAACCTCTCTCTACTCATATGGTTTCAAACCCACTTAAGGCTTTCCTACAAGATCAAAGCATACAAAGTATACCAACAATTGCTACATTTGACTCTGCCAAACAAAATACCTATGAATCGGCCTCAAAATCAAATTCCTTGTCCTCTGAAAATATTTCAACCTCTGAACCACAAACATCGGTATCCCGTGTGCCTGCTATCTTTATGGCCAATCCCCTTGAAGCGGAGATGGAATCAAATTCATCCGAGCCTAGAAGTAGTACATCTTGATGACATTCCATATTCTAAATGGCCAAATATTTTGCAAGAATTTCATGCTTGGCTCAACACCAAAGCACTTTCTTTGAACACCGGTATGACATACTGATCGAGTTCGTGAAAAGATTCATTGTAAGCTTAAAAGATTGGTGGAGAACTATTTTTAACCAGGATCAAATGACATTTCTGTTTCAAACAAATTTTCATTATGTGATCCGGGTTACCCACCAATTCTTTATTGGTAAACCAGAAGATCTCCTTAAGATTAGAAGAAGAGAATTTTTTCGAAAAAAGTGCTACTCTCTACAAAGAAAGCATCTCAATAAGCATATCCAAGAAATGCTTAAACTATTTTATGCTTTGAGAGCTTGTCTTAGCCTAAAACAGGTCTTCCCGACTTCCATTCCAAAAGAAATTGGACAAATGGTGGAAAGGTCCATTCATAATAAGTAGACGACCATTGCAAATGTTTAGAATTTTAGCATGAGATACATCTTGCTCTTGATGATCTTTGCATCCGAAGAAAGGCTTTAAGAAGTTCTCTTATGAGCAATAAGAAACTTAACCGGGCTTGTCAAAAGCCTGAGTTAAGAATTAAATGCTCAAAGAAAGACTCCTGTGATGATCCTTCTTGTGGAGATCAATGCAAAAAACAAAGACACTTCAAAAGATTATCCTTAGGACGTATAAAGAAAAGGCGCAAACGGAGATTCTTGCGAAAAAGATGCTCTAAACGAAGCTCTTCTAGAAGGCGTAGAAAATCTGACAAGTATTACATTTGCAACAAGAAAGGCTATTTTACCAAAAATTGTCCAAAGGCCTAAGGAAGACATTCCCCAATCCAGAAGATAGAGAAGCAAACTAGAGTATCACTCCAGGATGATAATGTTGAATTAGTCTTCTCCCCGGAAGACGAACCAACCAAACACACTGTTTGTGCTATCTAGATGTGATCACAAACTAGTGACACTGAAAGCTTGTTAGGAGAACCGGAAGAAGAGGTATTCTTCTTCTCTGGACCTCCCACGATCAAAGACCTTTGTGAATACACTCCTTCTATCCTCTCATATTTCTATGTTAAAATATACCCATCTAAGTATGATAAGCCTATTTCTCTTATTGCCTTGTCGACACTGGAGCCAGTGCTTCTATTCTGGATACAAAGATACTTCCAGAAAAATACTAGACGTCAGACACCCGGTATTTTAACTCTACCTTTGGAGATACCTTTGCTACAAAAGTACGAAGCAAACCCATCACTATACAGTTTTTTGCTCAATGTTCATTCACTACCAAAATTATTGACTCGAGTTCACCAAATAAAGATATCATTATTGGTTGGGATTTTCTAAACTCAAAATCGTGCCTAATGAACTATGGTTCAATCGACAATTCTAGGAATTTGTAGACATCCAAGGATTCTTCACCATTCAAATGAGTATATTGGATCCAATTCTGCAAACTCTTCTTGAGGCGTGTGTAGACTCTCACTCAAACTTTGTCAAAAAATGCTCCAACTCTTTGTGCCAAAATCCTTGTTTTTTCATCAATCTTCCTTTTAAGAAAAATGAGGATGTCAATCCCACCAAAACAGTCACTCTAGAATGAATCAAGAACATTTGCTTTTAGCCCAAAAGGACTGTTCGAATTTGCTACATCAAGGGTTAATTGAGCCCTCAAATTCTCAATGAGTTTGTGGAGCATTTTATGTCAACAAGCGAGTAGAGGAAAAATTAGACTATTATTAATTATCATCCTCTTAATCAATTTTTACAAGATGATCAGTTTCCTTTACCATATCGGAATTCTCTATTCTCTAGTCTCACCCAACCCAAAGTGTATTCCAAGTTTGACCTTTGTTAACACCTAAATTTAGCCAACCCATTTAATCATTGATTAATTGTATAGAAAATTAGGGATTAATTTTTAACCTGTAGCAAAAATAATTTTCATTAATTGCACGGCATATAAACATTCGGAGCATTTGCGTTAGTAGTAATCTAAATTTCTAATGAAAATTTTAAAAAGGAAAGAAAAAGAAAAAATTATTTAAAGAAATTAACTTTAAAAAAAAACAAAGAGAAAAAGAAGAGAGAATGGGAGAAGCGTGACCGGGCCGGGGCGAGTCGGCCTGGCTTCTTTCTTTTCCTTTTTATTTCTCTTCACCTGGGCCGGCCCACCTTTCCTTTATTTTCCCCAAGACCAGCCCAGCCCTCTCTTCCTCGGCCTCTCTTTCCCTCATGCGCTCTGCCAAAAAGAGAACAACGTACAAGAGGACCAAGGACAACAACAGCTGGCGAAATATAGGCTTTGCAGGAGAGAAGTTACTTGAAAGAGAAATAGAGATGAAAGTGGCTTTGAGTGTCCGCTACGCAGTGGAGTGTGTAATTGGAGTACTGTGTGCACAGATGCTTCATGTTTCTTTATAAAAAAAAATTCAGCTTATGGTTTCATTGCGCACCTTCATTTCAAGTAGAGCATGCCCTCTGACAAATGGAAATTCCCATGGCACCACAATCATATAGTTTGGTTGACACCACATTAACACATTTGAGCTGTGGAGGATGTAAGATCTTCTGTGTGTTGAGGTTGGTACTCGTTACAACTATTAGGCTCAAAGGTTGTCCATAGCGAAAATGCATCCATGCATTATCATCCCTTTTTCAGGGAACCATTTCATCTAGTTTCTGGCTTGGGTTAACTTGTGCATCTCTGGGGCTGTTTCACAGGTACTCAATGCATAAATTTCTTTTTGGTTATTTGTCATCTCATTTGACTTGCAATTCGCTTTTGGCCCATTGTTCCCTAGGGAGAAAGAATTGGCTGCTGTGAAGATCAATGCAGCTGACGTTGATATAATCGCTAATGAACTTGAGGTCAGTCAGCTTATGCCATGTGCTTGAACGCATTTATTCTCACTGGCCTGAGCCTTCTAATATTGTATGGTAAATTCTGAAAACAGCTCGCGGTTGTCTCGCCGGTATCCTCCTGGTTGGTCGGTTGCTTGCAGTGGTTCACCAGTCAGAAAAAGCGAGGGCAGAGAGAGAGAGGGAGTTCGTCGGGGAGAGAGAGCGAGGGTAGAGAGAGAGGCGCAAAGAAGAACCCGCGTGACAGAAAACCTCTCTCCATAAGCTAGAATATACAGTATAGGAAAATTTTCAAAATGGGCGCCCGAAATTGTGGGTCCCACAAGACACGTCTCGCGCTCCCACCGCCTTCTTGTTTGTCTTTGGTCCTCTTGTACGTTGTTCTCTTTTTCGCAAAGCGCATGAGAGAAAGAGAGGGCGAGAGGGTTTTCGCTAGCTGCTGTTGTCCTTGCTCCTCTTGTACGTTGTTCTCTTTTTTGCAGAGCGCGTGAGGGAAAGAAAGGGCAAGAGGGTTTTCGCTAGCTGTTGTTGTCCTTGCTCCTCTTGTACGTTGTTCTCTTTTTTGCCGAACGCGTGAGGGAAAGAGAGGGCGAGGAAGAGAGAGTTTTCGCTAGCTGTTGTTGTCCTTGGTCCTCTTTTTGCAGAACGAGGGCGAGGAAGAGAGGGTTTTCGGTAGCTCTTGTTGTCTTGGTCCTCTTGTACGTTGTTCTCTTTTTCGCAGAGCGCATGAAGGAAAGAGAGGGCGAGAGGGTTTTCGCTAGCTGTTGTTGTCCTTGCTCCTCTTGTACGTTGTTCTCTTTTTGGCAGAACGCGTGAGGGAAAGAGAGGGCGAGGAAGAGAGGGTTTTGGCTAGCTATTGTTGTCCTTGCTCCTCTTGTACGTTGTTCTCTTTTTGGCAGAACGCGTGAGGGAAAGAGAGGGCGAGAGGGTTTTCGCTAGCTGTTGTTGTCCTTGCTCCTCTTGTACGTTGTTCTCTTTTTGGCAGAACGCATGAGGGAAAGAGAGGGCGAGGAAGAGAGGGTTTTCGCTAGCTATTGTTGTCCTTGCTCCTCTTGTACGTTGTTCTCTTTTTGGCAGAACGCGTTGTTCTCTTTTTGGCAGAACGCGTGAGGGAAAGAGAGTGCGAGAGGGTTTTCGCTAGCTGTTGTTGTCCTTGCTCCTCTTGTACGTTGTTCTCTTTTTGGCAGAACACGTGAGGGAAAGAGAGGGCGAGGAAGAGAGGGTTTTCGCTAGCTATTGTTGTCCTTGCTCCTCTTGTACGTTGTTCTCTTTTTGGCAGAATGCGCGAGGGAAAGAGAGGGCGAGAGGGTTTTCGCTAGCTGTTGTTGTCCTTGCTCCTCTTGTACGTTGTTCTCTTTTTGGCAGAACGCGTGAGGGAAAGAGAGGGCGAGGAAGAGAGGGTTTTCGCTAGCTGTTGTTGTCCTTGGTCCTCCTGTACGTTGTTCTCATGAGGGAAAGAGAGGAAGAGAGGGTTTTCGCCAGGATAATGGTTACCTCTAGGACGAAGCACAGACCACAGCCGGTGTGGCCCTACACACACACCCACTCGACGCGGACTCTAGGACGAAGCACAGACCACAGCCGGGGCCCTACGCCCTCGTGCTCCACACCCACTCGACGCGGAGGTGGACGGAATCGTGCATGGACCCTCCCAACTTTTATATAGTTAACAATCTCAAGCTTTGACACTCCAACTTCGAGGAAGTCTAGTGAAAGAAAAAGAGAGATCGTGTATGGACCAAAAGCTTCAGGCGATCAACCCGAGCGATTTCGAGTTCACCCACAAGCTGGGAACAATGCCATCGATCACAAGCCCCGGAAGGAGGTCGCCGTCCCCGCCATCGCCATCGCATCAACAAGCTTCCTCAACATTTGAAAGAAGCCACCGAGAGAGGAGGCTCTATGAAGCGTCACTAGGCGGGTGCGTCGAGTCGTTAGCTCAGTTGCTGCAAGAAGACGGACTCATCCTAGCTCGGGCTCCTGTCACTTGCTTCGACGAGACTCCATTGCATGTGGCATGTATGCAAGGTCATGTACATTTTGCCAAGGTTCTTTTGGCTCATAAAAGGGATTTGGCTATGGAGTTGGACTTGCAGGTATGTCGAAGCGAAAACCTTGACTGTGGTTGTTTGATACCCTTTTGTCAGATCAAACTGAACCCGGTCATCCTCACAAACCAGATAATCGGTGGAATCGCAACTCTTTTGATTAGGTTTTTGCAAATTTTAGGCTTTTAGCCATGCGTAAAGTAATTTATAAACTATATTTACATGGAATATCTCTACATAGATCAGACTATCTTGCTTGTCAAATTAGATTTTGCACATGTAATATAGCATTTTCTTTTCCAGTTTTCATGATCTTTTTGAGAAATCAAACCCATCAACAAAATTCAGATAGAAATCAAGTCATAAATTTCCAGGTTAATTCAGCCTGAAAGATCTTACAGACACCAGTGAATTTGAGTAGCTTGGTCTATTTGATTTGAAAATGCGATATATATAAATCATATGAACGTGTCCCTCAATAAGAATGCTCCATAGCTAAGCACTTCACTTTTGCAGAGACGTACACCTCTTCACTGGGCATCTGCGAACGGATGTGTCGAAATAGTGAGGGAATTGTTACAATCAGACCCCCTTGCATGCCTTGTCCCTGACGAAGATGGGTGGACCCCACTTCATTTAGCCATGATGAAGGGCCGAAGCAACATCGTGATAGAGCTGGTGAAGGCGAGACCGGAGGCGGCTGAGCACAAGTTGAGCCACGGCCAAACCGCTCTCCATCTGGGAGTGAGTCATAATCGTTTGGAGGCTCTAAAAGTCCTGGTGGAGACGGTGAGAGATGGTGATTTGGTGAAAGCTCAGGATGATGAGGGTAATACCATTTTGCATTTGGCCGCAGCAAACAAGCAAATAGAGGTAATCCTTTTTGCTTCGAATTGCTTCGAAATTGTGACGGCATTAGATATCGCATTCCAACTGAACATTTTGTGCAGATAAAATCCGGCTCATTCTCATTTTTCTATAGACTCAAGCTTTCTGCCTTCAAACTTCAGTGGATTTATTGATTGAAGTAACTTACAGGAAATATATGTTTGTTGTTTTTATTATAACTGATAAGAAGCTCATCTTTTTGTGCAGACAGTGAAATATCTGCTTCAAAGAAGCAAAGTGGATGTGAACACAGTGAATAGAAATGGCTTCTCTGCTCTGGATATAGTGGAATATTTTCCCAAGGATTTCAAAGTCATTGAATTGAGAGAACTGTTAGTACATGCTGGAGCTCTGAGAGCCATAAGATTCCCTGCATCGACAACTCACCAAGCAGTTGTTGATAACACGAATGAGGAGAATTCAACTATTGTAGTTGACCTAGCCTCTGTAGCACCTCCCTCCACCAATACTCCTCTGGTAAAGGCATTTCCGCCAGAGTCTTTCTCGACTGATATCAGGAAGCAGGAGGAAGACAAACACGAGGAATGGATCGACAAGAAGCGCAATTCTCTGATGGTAATGCTTTAGCTAGATGTCTTGGAGTAGCATTTGCTGAAAACTTAGATCATATTGGGCATGTTATTGCAATTAACATCATAACTCACAGCTAGTTAATTTAAACTCTGTGTTTGTTTCATGAAAAATGGATAATTCAGAAAATATTTTTCTAAAAATGATCGTTTGTATCGCTTAAATAAATAATTATGCTTTCTTAAAAATGTTTTCTACATATGTACTAAACTGCTCATAATTAAATAGCTATGTGGAGAAAGAAGATGAGTAGTTACAATAATAGAAGGCTTATGATTAAAAAGTAAAAAATAGAGGGTGATATAAGAAATCTAATAGTGAGAAGAGATGAAACAAGTTGATGAATATCTAAGAAAGTAATGGTACTTAAGAAAATCTAAAAATCTAAATGTGAAGTAGTTGGGTGATTTTCTTTAAATATCTATACTAATACATAAAGTAAAGAGGATTTCTAAAAGACTCGATCTTTTGTCTTCTCCAAATATTCTCAACAACTTAGGGCCTATTTAGTAACCATTATGTTCTCGGAAATTTTTTTTACTTAGAAATGATTTTTTTTTTATTTTGTTCCCTCGACGAGTTTTTGAGTATTTGAAAGCGTTTGGTACCTATCCAAATTTTTTATTCCGTTTGGTAAGACCTTAAATTCTTTTGCGATTTAGAATTTCTTTTAATTTTTTAATAATTGTATTATATTTTTCTCTTTTTTTTTTCTTTTTTTCTTTTCTTCTTCTCCTTCTTCCTCTTTGGCCGATTGCCGACGACCGGCCAAATGAGGGCCAACAACCTCGTCGGAACGTCGCTGGTGGCTAGAATATAAGTATGTTTTATTTTCCACACGTTTAGTTATTAGATTTTGATTTTTTTTTCTAACAACAATAGCAATCTTTATAAAAAGACATTCAAATTTCAAAATATCTTCATTTTTTTTCTCACATATGTATATATTCATACACTTAGTTTTTTCATGAGCTCTCTATCTCGCCACAATTTTGTAGTATTTAGATATATATATAGGAAAATCCATCAATTGAATTTGTGCATTTGTTGGAATGACTAACTTTGACCTTTGACTCGAAGATCTTCAAATGTATAAATATAGTTGAAAAACTATTTCTTCATTCACAATCTAGATCTTTCTTTCACGTCACGACAGGTAGCTGCCACCGTGATCGCAGCCATGGCTTACCAAGCCGGCCTTAACCCTCCCGGCGGCATGTGGGACAGCGATCAGAAAGACAACAGCACCATCAATTACTACGCAGGAACATCGATAATGGTTGCAAACTATCCAGAGAGTTACCCAAAGTTCTGGAAATACAACACCGTAGCTTTACTTGCATCCCTTAGCACGATCTTATTGCTCACGAGTGGCTTGCCCTTCGGGAAGAAGGTTCTGATGTGGATTCTGATGGCCACAACGTGGGTGACCATCACTTTCATGGCGCTGACTTACCTTGAGTCCATGAAAACCATCCTGTCCCCGGGCCAGTACCCTGAAGATATGAGGCCGATCACAATAGTGATTAGGAACTCCATGTATGTTTGGATCAGCATTGTAGCCATTCTTTTTCTAGTTCACACCGTTCGATTCCTCGCAATCGTCCTCCGGAATGTGAAAGATCCGCAAAAGCTCAAGAAGCAGATATCAGGGTGTGTGAGTTGGTGCAGATCTAGGGTCAATATCAAGATCTAGTGTATTCACCTGGTGGGACAAAGGATTACTGCATAGTCTTGATGCCTATGTTGTTTCTAACTTAATCCTTATGTCATGAGATCATTCTGAGTACCACTAGTTGTACGAACCATTTAATGATACTACTACCAAACGCAGAGTCCATCTCGCATTATTCTCAAGCTCTCGTCATCAGAGATAGTCTCGACCGAATAGCCAAATATTTTTAAAGAGAATGGGAAAGGCGTGGCCACAAAGTTATCCGATCAAGGCGAGGCCACAAAGTTATCTGATCTACTCCTATGTATGCTGCAAATTACTAGGTAAAAGCAAAATTGGGCCATTCCATGATTTGCCTCATACAGCTTCACCACTCTCTTTCCAATTCCACCAAACAACCGAACCCACCTACCTCAAAAGCATCAACACTTCTTTTATGCGTCCTTCATATTCTTCTCCAATGCTGATAGATGTCCAAAAGCCATTTGATCAAAGCTAGTGAGCCTCTCTGTCTGATCAATTTTAACCTCATGGCACCAAACCATGATGCAGTCACACCATTTACATGAACTTCTTACACGATCTTTCCCTGCCTAATTTTAATGAAGTGATACACAGATTTCACAGAAAACACTCCATTATTATTCACAGACCGTGCAAGCTGATCCTCCCTCAAAGGTTGGAATCGAAGCAGCGCTAGTTTCATATGTAATGTTCACATACCAGAACGTGTGCTTCTTCTAAAACAACATTCGAGCTGATGACGGGATGGAAGAACAGAGAGATGAAAACAATTGCATAGACAGATCTTTTGTACCTTAGACTGGTGATAATCAGTCCATAACAATTGGGAACGTAAGAGAACTCTCAAAGGCAGGAGCCAGTACTTTCATCTGTCTTAGACAACCACAATGTGTGGTTTCAATCAGCAAGCCCACAACTAACGCAGCTCATAAACTTCACTCAAGCCAGCTTGGCAAACCAAGCCTCTTTCAAGAAGTTCCGTTTCGCACCCCCAACTTAATGCAACCTGACGGTTTCATTTGGGAGAATAATATCGGGGTTGCGTATGTGTGGTTTAAGAGCCACCAATTCCTTCAATTCAGCACCAGTTCCATGAACACGGGATGGGATGCTCCACAATGTGTCACCAGGCTGTGCCTTGGTTTTTGCTGGGGCAGTAGATTTAGAAGAAGCAGTCTTCGACTTCAGGAACGGATGCTTATTGCTCTTTCCCATTCCATTAGAGAGCAACCAACGGGAACCAGATTGTTGCTGGTTTGAACTTCCCCGGACCTTTCTCTTCCCAGGATCAGTCTTGAGACCAGCGACATGGACTTTAGTAATCTTACACTGGGGAATTTATCCCCAAAAATTTGTGTGCAGATGATAAAAGTTCTTGCTTACAATCCCAGGACTCAAGGTGAACACACCAAACTCAAGTGGCCTCACAGCACTGGACATTCTTGAACAGAGTCCCAGAGGCTTGTGTTGGAGAAATCTTCTTCAAGTGTTTTGAATCTGACAAAACGTTTCCATCAGTCTAGTCTGAAGGCTTGCAGACTCTGCTATTTAAAGTCTGAAGACCTCCGGACAGCCAGACTCAAGACTCAAAGTCTATCCTCATTGATTGATCTCTAATCCGTTGAAGAAAGGTTATCCGAATGGATGACAAGTTAAGGATTCAACCTTATCAACTGGAGAAGATATCGTGGCTGGAAAAGACTTAACGGAATCCTTTGATTGATCGAGATTGATTCGATGATTGAAGATTCGAGAATTGCCTAAATATTCTTGGAAGGTTCTACTTATGGAAACCGAGATCCTGATTGTATGGGCGAACAGGATTGATGGGCTATCGACACGTTCCTTTAATAGCTCGGATAATCTTCCTAATTGATTCCGTCCAACGAGTAGATTGGAGGAATTCCTTTGGTAAGTGCCAACGGGTATGATGGCATAAAGGAGTATATAAGGAAGACGTTCTTAGTTGTTCGAGGAGTGCGCGAGAGAAGAATTCCAAAGTCGAAGCTCCTTGTTGTTTAGACAATTCCTTTGAGCGAATACTTGTATACAAAATAGAGTCTATACTTGTGAGAAACCTTGAGGAGGTGTGGTAGAACATCTACACTGTGAAATCAAGGCAAAGTTGTGCTGTAACTTCTCTTTTGTTCATAGTGAAATCCAGCCGGTGGGCTGTCAGTGCGGAAGAGTGGACGTAGGCTTGAAATAAGCCGAACCACTATAAACCCTGTGTTCAATTTTCTCTTCCTTACTCTCTTTACCTTGATCGTATTTCATTTTGTTAATCAAGAGAGAATTTCCTTTCTATCGTTTGCCAAGAATCGCTTAGTATCTCGATAAATTGTTTGTGCACCTATTCACCCCCTCTAGGTGTTTATACTAGCTATCTCAATTGGTATCAGAGCTCGTGTGCTCACTTGTTTGAAGTGTTTTACTTCAGAGTAAAAGATCCATGGCTAGTATGTTGGCTCCAAGGCTGGTAGAAGGGCAAAGCAACACGAGACCGCCTTACTTTGATGGAAAGGATTACAACATCTGGAAAAACAAGATGAAAGCGTTCCTACGATCGAAGGATCCTCTGGAATGGGACGTTGTAGAAAAAGGGATTACTCCTAAAGCTGCATCTGTCTCAGAAAGAGGAAAATAAACTATTGAGTCAAGAGAAATGACTCAGGAAGAGATAACCAAGAGACAAGCACTCGATGCAAAAGCAATTTATTCTTTATATTGTGCTTTGTCACCTACTAAATATAATGAGAATATCTTCTTTGTGATACAAAAAAGAAGTCCGGGATAGATTACATATCACTTATGAAGGAACAGATCGAGTGAAAGAGACAAGAATCAACATTCTTCTCGGTCAATACGAAGCCTTCAGAATGAAACCAAGAGAATCTATAACTGACATGTTTAGTCGTTTTACAGAAATTGTGAATGGTCTTGAAAATCAAAGTCAACCAATTTCTGATCCCATGAAAGTGAACAAGCTCTGCGTGGACTCTCCAAGGAGTGGAATCATATAAAGACCTCAATCAGAGAGACCCAAAGAATCATGCCACTGTCTGTCGATGAGTTGGTTGGGACCCTTCAGTCTTATGAAGTGGAACGAATCAATGAAGACGAAGATCCTAAAGGTAAGAAATCTATTGCATTAAAATCTAATGATGATTCTAATGTAACAGATTCCGAAGACGACATGGATGATGAGGAGCTTGCTCTCATGATAAGAAGATTCGAAAGCTTAATGAAAAGGAAGAAGATTCAATTCAAGGAAACAAAGTTTTCGAAGCAATGCATCAAGTCTCTTTGAAGATGATGATTCAAACAAAGATGTAGTCTGCTTTGAATGCAAGAAAAAGGGACACATCGACCCAACCGTCCTCTTTCGAAAAGAAGAAAGGAAAAACTGAAAAATATCGAAAAGCTCTCAAAGCTGAAACCCGGAGTGATATGGAGTGCGAAGATAGTGATGATGATTATGCCAACATATGTCTAATGGTACAATCGGATTCGAGAATCAAACTCCGAGACCGATTCGATTCGAAAGTGAATTCGAGGTAAGTAACTTCAAAATCCCTATTAAAGTTTCAAAATACATCGATGAATTATGTTTTAGTCTTAAGACTTCTCTTAAAAGAATTTCCGAACTCAAAAAAGAAAATTATGCTTTAAAACAACATGAGAATGCTTTGGAGCAAAAAGCGAAATGCTTAGACTAGAATGTTTCTTCTCTCAAAGAAAGTGAAAATAATCTTTTAAAAGAAAATGCAATCTTAAAAAAGGATATTTCAAATATTTCCAAAAGATTCTCTCTAGGTTATGAAAAATTGGAGAAAATACTTTCTGAGATAGCTAGTATAAACACCTAGAGGGGGGTGAATAGGTGCACAAACAATTTATCGAGATACGGAAGCGATTCTTGGCAAACGATAGAAAGGAAATTCTCTCTTGATTAACAAAATGAAATACGATCAAGGTAAAGAGAGTAAGGAAGAGAGAATTGAACACAGGGTTTATAGTGGTTCGGCTTATTTAAAGCCTACGTCCACTCTTCCGCACTGACAGCCCACCGGCTGGATTTCACTATGAGCAAAAGAGAAGTTATAGCACAGCTTTGCCTTGATTCCACAGTGTAGATGTTCTACCACACCTCCTCAAGGTTTCTCACAAGTATAGACTCTCTTTTGTATACAAGTATTCGCTCAAAGGAATTGTCTAAACAACAAGGAGCTTCAGACTTTGGAATTCTTCTATCACGCACTCCTCGAACAACTAAGAACGTCTTCCTTATATACTCCTTTATGCCATCATACCCGTTGGCACTTACCAAAGGAATTCCTCCAATCTACCCGTTGGACAGAATCAATTAGGAAGATTATTCGAGCTATAAAAGGAACGTGTCGATAGCCCATCAATCCTGTTCGCCCATACAATCAGGATCTCGGTTTCCACAAGTAGAACCTTCCAAGAATATTTAGGCAATTCTCGAATCTTCAATCATCAAATCAATCTCGATCAATCAAAGGATTCCGTTAAGTCTTTTCCAGCCACGAGATCTTCTCCAGTTGATAAGGTTGAATCCTTAACGAAACATCCAGTTCTGGATAACATTTCTTCAACGGATTAGAGACTGTCAATGAGGATAGACTTTGAGTCTTGAGTCCGGGTTGTCCAGGAGGTCTTCGGACTTTAAATAGCAGAGTCTGCAAGCCTTCAGACTAGACTGATGGAAACGTTTTGTCAGCTTCAAAACACTTCAAGAAGATTTCTCCAACAATCTCCCCCTTTTTGATGGTGACAAAACTTTCCTGCAAAACATTTCTCAACACATATGCATATCTTATAGAGATAAATGGCTAAGTGAATAACACTAGAATCTGTAACCACAGAAAATAGGTTAGTCAAGTATACGATAAAGCCATCCATAAGATATCAATAGTAATTAATAAAAGCAGTCAAGTCCAAGTCTAGTTCAGTTCTCATCCAGACACAAAACAAAGTCAAAGTCAAACAGAGTTCAAACAACAAAACACACGATTAAAAGTTTGTTCAAATCTTGCATTTCTCCCCCTTTTTGTCAGCATTTAAAAAGGTTGAGATGAAAATGGAATGAATTCAAGATTGCTTGGGAACACGGACAAGCTGGAAATCTCCCATAGACTGAACGATGCCTTCCAGCCTTTTCAACTCTTCCTTCAGTTGTGCAATCTCCTCACCCTTGGCATTGGCCTGAATCTGAACAGAGAGGGCTTGGATTTTATCATTCAATGAACATGAAGAATCTTGACCCGCATTTCGCAAGTTTTGAACCTCGCATCCCAAGGCATAAATTTGACCTCGCATTTCCAAGAGAACATCCATGATCCTGCGAAAATCAGCCGAATTTTCGGTCTGCGTACTAGCTTTAGCACGTTCTGCAGATGATGGCATATAAGAATAATCTTGCAGGTTTGGCGATGAAACTTCATGACCTTCTTCTGGAAATTGAGATGCATAAACATCTTCTGGGTCTGCAGGTGAGCGACTGACACCTTCACATTCATCAGGATATGAGGACTTTTCTCCTTTCTCTTGATCTCCCCCTGTTTTCATGCCTACAGGTGGAGAAGAGTGTTCCTCAGTTTCTCCTTCTTCTCTTCTTTCTTCTTAAGGTCTTTCCTCCTCTGCTTCTTTTTGTTCTCTTTCTCTAGTTCTCTGTTCTGAGTTTCCCTCTGGAGTAGAACGGCTCAGGTTCTTCAACGTTATTGCAAAAATGGCGATTTCTTCCTCATCATCTTCATCCTCAACGAGGAGAGCTCTTCTTCTTTTGGATGGAGCAACCATGGACTCCTTCCCTTTTCTTTTAGCTGCAGAAGAGATTTGATGAGTTTTGGCAGGAGTCTTCTCCTTGAATTTCTCCTACTCCTTGCTCAGTTCCTTCAGACGCATTTTGGTCACCATTTTCAGTCCTACCACTATATGATCGCATGATCGAACACAAAAGATTTGCGGAGGCTAAATATTCAGATGTCTGAATAACTTCGTAACAAGGTTTGGGTAAGGAGTTGACCTCGTCCTTCATCACGCTCTATACATGTGAAACATAACAAAGTGTGAGGGAGAGAAAACCTTTTTCCAGTGAGGATGGCATACATCAGCTTTGCCTTGAAACATCAGTCTTGGAAGTTGATTTTGGTCGAAGGCAATTGATCACAATCTTGTGAAGCAAGATGTTGAATGCACTCATCCTTAAGTAAGTGATCTTCTCGTCTGTTCTCCTGTCCTTCACCAGTTCCATTGTGGCCCGAGCAATGGAAACTTTGATCGGTTGATATCTTCCCCTTTCAACTCCTAACACATCTGCCAACATATCCATATCCACAACATAGTCTTGGTCTTTAACACTAAAAGAGAATCTATTCGCATCCAAAAAGCTAAGATTTGAATAGAAATATGCGGTTAATTCAAAGATAGGCTTCGTAGTGTCGAGCAAAACTTCTCAAGTTGAAGATAACCGAACTTCTCCCTTAAGTTCACATTCACAAGCATCCGAGAAAGTCAAAATCCACACTTCTAGAGTTTATTACCCCACGCTTCAAGCAATTTCGAGTACAGATCCTTTTGTTCCTTCGATCTGAACAAATCTCCCTTTTTCCTTGATTTTCAACCGCAATACCCATTTTTGGTTGAAATTGGCTGTACAATTTGTCATCATCATTCCCATCTACAGGATTCGGCCCCAAATACGAGGATCACTTGGGATATTCGCAAGGGTTTCCTCAGCCCACCCCTTTACGAGCAATTCCCAAACTTTCCATTTTTCGCAAAGATATATTCGTTCCCATATCCTTTGTCTTTAAGAAAACCATCAACATAGTTCAAAGGAGTACGAGTTCCTTTTAAGGCACGATATAGCTTGTAAATATAAGCGGGCTTTTGAACTCTTACAGGGTCTGCTCCCTCGACGATTTCTTCCTGATGTTGATGAATAACGCATTGAGGACTAGATGGAGGAGAATGACGCGCCGAGAATGTTGTGGGCTCGATTTCTTTCGGAGTCACTTCTTCTTCGCAAGATCAAAGTGCGTAGGTCCCTCACTCATTCGCCGTGGTCCCCGTTCGCGATTCTTGAAGACTTTCTTGAAGATGACATCTTTCTCGTTTTGGAAGATTCCGGCTTGACTTTCCCAAGAAAGATGACAACTTTTTGAAGATTAAACAAAGAAGACAAACGGGAATGGAGGATCGATGCTTTCTAGGGTTTTTTAGAGTAAAGTGAAGAGGAATCAACAGAGCACGATCGGTTAAAAAGAGAGATAAATGAATCGTCACAAATAAAAAGATGCCTTTTCAAAATAACTGTCTTTTTCCGTGAAAATAGTCATTTCAAAAATAACTTCCTTTTTGAAAATGAAACGATGCGTCGATTAAATAACGCAACAATTTAAACACAGTCTGACGATCATACCTCTTCAAGATAAGATAAGAGAAATACTTACAGTCTGACGGTCGTACCAAGACTAACTTACAGTTAAAGTCTTGTATGTCTGAGTCTGAAAGTCTTTAGACTTTGATTTCCTCATACCTCAAAATGTTGAGTCTGGATCGGATAGATTCAAATTGATTTTTCTCCAAAGGCTTTGTGAATATATCCGCCAGTTGGTTCTTTAAGTCAACAAATTGAATTGAAACATCTCCATTTTGAACATGGTCTCTAATAAAGTGATGCCGAATCTCTATATGCTTTGCTCTTGAGTGAAGAATTGGATTTTTGGTGAGGTTGATAGCGCTGGTGTTGTCGCAATTAATCTCCGTGCATGAGTCTTCAATTCCAAAGTCTCTCAGCTGTTGTTTTATCCACAGAATTTGCGAACAACAACTTCCGAGAGATACATACTCGCTTCGTGTAGAGAGAGCTCTTTGTACTTTGCTTTCTTGAAAACCAAGACACCGTCCCGCCTCCAAGTAGTTGACAAGTACCCGAGGTGCTCTTTCTATCGACTCGCATCCAAAGCAAGGTCGCGTCGAATATCCAAGAAGAGTAAAGTCTCCCCTTTTTGGATACCAGAGACCAAAGCTTGAAGTTGATGAAATATATTTGATAATACGCTTTGCTGCATTTAAATGAGATTCTTTTGGGTCTGATTGAAATCTGGCACAAATGCAAACACTAAACAAAATGTCAGGTCTAGAAGCAGTAAGATAAAGAAGTGATCCGATGATACTCCTGTACAGCTTTTGATCAACTTTCTTTCCTCCTTCATCTTTGTCTATCTTCAAGGAACTTGACATTGGTATGTCAGCCTTTTTGCAATTGTCCAGACCAAACTTTTTAACAAGATCATTTGCATACTTTTCTTGACGAATGAAAGTTCCTTCCTCCAGTTGTTTTATTTGAAGTCCAAGAAAGAAGGTTAACTCACCCATCATGCTCATTTCAAATTCATCCTGCATAGTCTTAGAGAATTTCTTGCACAGACTTTCATTAGAAGATCCAAAAATAATATCATCGACATATATTTGAACAAGTAGAAAACTTTTACTTTCTCTTTTAATAAAAAGAGTAGTGTCTACTTTACCTTTGACAAAACCGTTCTGAATTAAAAACTTACTTAGTCTGTCGTACCAAGCTCGAGGTGCTTGCTTTAAACCGTACAAGGCCTTTTTCAGTCTGAAGACTGAGTCTGGCTTCTTTGGGTCTTCAAACCCTGGTGGTTGTTCCACATAGACTTCCTCACGGATGAATCCATTTAGGAAAGCACTTTTGACATCCATTTGGAATAACCTGAAATTTTTATGACAAGCAAATGCAAGTAATAAACGAATTGCTTCTAACCTTGCTCTTTGGTGCGTAAGTCTCGTCATAGTCGATCCCTTCTTCTTGTGTGTATCCCTTGGCCACGAGTCTAGCCTTGTTTCTTATGACTTTTCCTTTCTCATCCATCTTGTTCCTGAAAACCCATTTAGCTCCAATAATTGATTTGCCTTTTGGTTTAGGAGTCAGCTCCCAGACGTCATTAATTTTGAATTGTCTGAGTTCTTCTTGCATAGCTTCAATCCAGCTTTCATCGGATAAAGCTTCTTCTATGCTCTTGGGTTCTATTTCAAAAATAAGTGCCACAGCACTAGACTCTTCTCGCCTTTTGGATCTTGTGCAAATTCCTTCATAGATGTCGCCAATAATGAGATCTTTGGGATGACTGGACTTATGTTTCCAGTTGCCAGTTATTTTTTCAGATTGATGATCACTTCCTTCACTTGAATCTTCAACAGTCACTTGTTGCCGATCCTTCAAAGTCTCGAACCGCTTCTTGAGATTTAGACTTTGTAGAGTCTCTGAGCAGTTCGTCTCTTCGAGATGAGTCCGAATGAATTCACTTTGTGTTGAATCTTGGAATTTGACATTCATTGATTCTTCCACTGTTTGAGTCTTCTTGTTGTAGACTCTGTATGCTTTGCTTGTGGTTGAATATCCAAGGAAGATGCCTTCATCTGACTTTTCTTCAAACTTACCAACTCGATCATTTGCATTTTTCAATATGAAACATTTGCATCCAAATACATGAAAATATGAAACAATGGGCTTCTTTTCTTTAAATAATTCATAGGGGGTTTTTTCTAGAGTAGGTCTTAGAAAAACTCTATTGATGATATAACATGATGTTGAAACTGCTTCAGCCCAAAAACGTAAAGAGGTATTGTTTTCAATTAAAAGAGTTCTAGCCATTTCTTGAAGAGATCTATTCTTCCTTTCTACGACTCCGTTTTGCTCTAGAGTATATGGAGAGGAGAACAAATGTTGAAAACCAGATTCATCACAAAATTTTGCAAAGTCTTGATTTTCAAATTCACCTCCATGATCTGTTTTTATACTTGAAATGACATACCCCTTTTCATTTTGAGCCTTCTTAGCAAATTTTTCAAAGTAAGAGAAGGTTTCAGACTTACTTGCCAAGAAATATACCCAAATAAATCGTGAGTAGTCATCCACAATTACTAGGCAATATTTCTTACCTCCAATGCTCGCGTTCTTGTTGGTCCGAAGAGATCCATATGCAAGAGCTGCAAAGACACGGTTAGTGGAAACTTGATTTATTAGTTTAAAGGAATTTCTTACCTATTTTCCCAATATACATGGTGTACATAGATCAGACTTTTGGTATGATAAATTAGGTAGACCACGAACAAGCTTCTTTGCTGAGATTTTGGCTATCTGCTTCATATTGATATGCCCAAGCTTTTTGTGCCATAGATTCGCTTCGTCTTGGATTGATATTAGACATTGCGATTCATCTGGTTTCACGTCCAAGAGGTAGATATTTCCATGTCTTCGACCCATGAATGACTGAGTAGAGTCTTTACTGGTTCCTGAACAAATACCCTCTTGAAAGTTGATTCTAAAACCGGCATCACAAAGCCGATCGATCGAAAGCATTGTAATTTAGCCCTTCAACTAAAGAAACATTGCTTATTGAGAGGTTCCCAATCTATATAGTTCCAAATCCCACTATTTTTCCTTTGATGTTTCCTCCAAATGAGACTTTTCCACCATTCACTTGAACGAGCTTTATGAAGTAATTTGAATCCCCTGTCATGTGTCTCGAACATCCACTATCCAGATACCATTTCACCTTTTTCTTGATAGTGACCTGCATTCAAGAAGAAACTCAAGCTTTCTTTGGTACCCATATTTTCTTGGGTCCTTTTGAGTTAGTCGATATACGGTTTTTGCCCAGACTTTATTGACAGTCTCCAAACCATAGGACATTCTTTCTCAAAATGATCTGCACTATTGCATTTTGAACATCTAAGAGCATTGCGACCCTCGGTTTTACGAAGTTCCTTTTAAAATGATTTTTGTAGGCATCTCTTGTGGGTCTTTGCTTAATCCTTTCCTTTACTTTAGGAAAATCAATTAAAGGAATGGTTTCAGCAGTCATTCCCAAACTAGATTTATTGAAATACGGTCTTTGAGCTGAAAGAATTTTTTCAAGTTTTTCGGACCCTATTGAAAATTTCTTTGAAATATTTGATGAGTCAATTTTTAAAAGATCATTTTCTTTCAAAAGATTTTCTTCACTTTCTTTAAGTGTAGAAACATTCATGTCTAAACATTTGACTCTTTCTTTCAAAATATTTTCCTGTTGTTTTAAAGCAGAGTTTTCCTTTTTAAGTTCGGTAATTCTTTTAAGAGAAGTCTTAAGACTAAAACATAATTCATCAATGTATTTTGAAACTTTAATAGGGATTTTGAAGTTACTTACCTCGAATTCACTTTCGAATCAATCGTCTCGAAGTTTGATTCGAATCCGATTGTGCCATTAGACATATGTTGGCATAATCATCATCACTATCTTCGCACTCCGCATCACTCCGGTTTCAGCTTTGAGAGCTTTTCGATATTTTTCAGTTTTTCCTTTCTTCTTTTCGAAGAGGACAGTTGGTCCGATGTGTCCCTTTTTCTTGCATTCAAAGCAAACTACATCTTTGTTTGATTCATCATCTTCAGCAGACTTGGTCTTTGCTTCAAAACTTTGTTTCCTTGAATTGAATCTTCTTCCTTTCTCGTTCAGCTTTTCGAATCTTCTTATCATGAGAGCAAGCTCCTCATCATCCATGTCGTCTTCGGAATCTATTACATTAGAATCATCATTAGATTTTAATGCAATAAATTTCTTACCTTTAGGATCTTCGTCTTCATTGATTCGTTCCACTTCATAAGACTGAAGGGTCCCAACCAACTCATCGACAGACAGTGGCATGATTCTTTGGGTCTCTCTGATTGAGGTCTTTATATGATTCCACTCCTTGGAGAGTCCACGCAGTAGCTTGTTCACTTTCATGGATCGAAATTGGTTGACTTTGATTTTCAAGACCATTCACGATTTCTGTAAAACGACTAAACATGTCAGTTATAGATTCTCCTGGTTTCATTCTGAAGGCTTCATATTGACCGAGAAGAATGTTGATTCTAGTCTCCTTCACTCAATCTGTTCCTTCATAAGTGATATGTAATCTATCCCAGACTTCTTTTGCTGTATCACAAGAAGATATTATGTTATATTCAGTAGGTGACAAAGCACAATATAAAGAATAAATTGCTTTTGCATCGAGTGCTTGTCTCTTGGTTATCTCTTCCTGAGTCATTTCTCTTGACTCAACAAATTCTTTTCCTCTTTCTGAGACAGATGCAGCTTTAGGAGTAATTCCTTTTTCTACGACGTCCCATTCCAGAGGATCCTTTGATCGTAGGAACGCTTTCATCTTGTTTTTCCAGATTTGTAATCCTTTCCATCAAAGTAAGGCGGTCTCGTGTTGCTTTGCCCTTCTACCAGCCCTGGAGCCAACATACTAGCCATGGATCTTTTACTCTGAAGTAAAACACTTCAAACAAGTGAGCACACGAGCTCTGATACCAATTGAGATAGCTAGTATAAACACCTAAAGGGGGGTGAATAGGTGCACAAACAATTTATCGAGATACGGAAGCGATTCTTGGCAAATGATAGAAAGGAAATTCTTTCTTGATTAACAAAATGAAATACGATCAAGGTAAAGAGAGTAAGGAAGAGAGAATTGAACACATGGTTTATAGTGGTTCGGCTTATTTCAAGCCTACGTCCACTCTTCCGCACCGACAGCCCACCGGCGGATTTCACTATGAGCAAAAGAGAAGTTACAGCACAGCTTTGCCTTGATTCCACAAAGTGTAGATGTTCTACCACACCTCCTCAAGGTTTCTCACAAGTATAGACTCTCTTTTGTATACAAGTATTCGCTCAAAGGAATTGTCTAAACAACAAGGAGCTTCGACTTTGGAATTCTTCTATCGCGCACTCCTCGAACAACTAAGAACGTCTTCCTTATATACTCCTTTATGCCATCATACCCGTTGGCACTTACCAAAGGAATTCCTCCAATCTACCCGTTGGACGGAATCAATTAGGAAGATTATTCGAGCTATAAAAGGAACGTGTCGATAGCCCATCAATCCTGTTCGCCCATACAATCAGGATCTCGGTTTCCATAAGTAGAACCTTCCAAGAATATTTAGGCAATTCTCGAATCTTCAATCATCAAATCAGTCTCGATCAATCAAAGGATTCCGTTAAGTCTTTTCCAGCCACGAGATCTTCTCCAGTTGATAAGGTTGAATCCTTAACGAAACATCCAGTTCCGGATAACTTTTCTTCAACGGATTAGAGACTCGTCAATGAGGATAGACTTTGAGTCTTGAGACTCGGCTGTCCCGGAGGTCTTCGACTTTAAATAGCAGAGTCTGCAAGCCTTCAGACTAGACTGATGGAAATGTTTTGTCAGCTTCAAAACACTTCAAGAAGATTTCTCCAACACTTTCTGTACAAAGACCTTATTTCAATAAATCTGGTTTGGGAATGACTGCTGAAACCATTCCTTTAATTGATTTTCCTAAAGTAAAGGAAAGGATTAAGCAAAGACCCACAAGAAATGCCTACAAAAATCATTTTGAAAGGAACTTTGTAAAACCAAAGAGGTCGCAATGCTCTTAGATGTTCAAAATGCAATAGTGCAGATCATTTTGAGAAAGAATGTCCTATGGTTTGGAGACTCGCCAATAAAGTCCGGGCAAAAACCGTATATCGACTAACTCAAAAGGACCCAAGAAAATATGGGTACCAAAGAAAGCTTGAGTTTCTTCTTGAATGCGAGTCACCATCAAGAGAAAGGTAAAGTGGTATCTCGGGACAATGGATGTTCGAGACACATGACGGGGGGATTCTAATTACTTCATAAAGCTCGTTCAAGTGAATGGTGGAAAAGTCTCATTTGGAGGAAAAAGACAAAGGAAAAATAGTGGGATTTGGAACTGTAAAGATTGGGAACCTCACAATAAGCAATGTTTCTTTAGTTGAGGGCTCAATTACAATCTGCTCAAGATCGCCCGGCTTTGCGATGCCGGTTTTAGAATCAACTTTCAAGAGGGTATTTGTTCGGGAACCGTAAAGACTCTACTCGTCATTCATGGGTCAAGACATGGAAATATCTACCTCTTGGACGTGAAACCAGATGAATCGCAATGTCTAATCTCAATCCAAGACGAAGCGAACCTATGGCACAAAAAGCTTGGGCATATCAACATGAAGCAGATAGCCAAAGTCTCAGTAAAGAAGCTTGTTCGTGGTCTACCCAATTTATCATACCAAAAGTCTGATCTATGTACACCATGTATATTGGGAAAACAGGTAAGAAATTCCTTTAAACCAATAAATCAAGTTTCCACTAACCGTGTCGCAGCTCTTGCATATGGATCTCTTCGGACTAACAAGAACGCAGAGCATTGGAGGTAAGAAATATTGCCTAGTAATTGTGGATGACTACTCACGATTTACTTGGGTATATTTCTTGGCAAGTAAGTCTGAAACCTTCTCTTACTTTGAAAAATTTGCTAAGAAGGTTCAAAATGAAAAGGGGTATGTCATTTCAAGTATAAAAACAGACCATGGAGGTGAATTTGAAAATCAAGACTTTGCAAAATTTTGTGATGAATCTGGTTTTCAACATTTGTTCTCCTCTCCATATACTCCAGAGCAAAACGGAGTCGTGGAAAGGAAGAATAGATCTCTTCAAGAAATGGCTAGAACTCTTTTAATTGAAAGCAATACCTCTTTACGTTTTTGGGCTGAAGCTGTTTCAACATCATGTTATATTATCAATAGAGTTTTTCTAAGACCTATTCTAGAAAAAAAACCCCTACGAATTATTTAAAGAAAAGAAGCCCATTGTTTCATATTTTCATGTATTTGGATGCAAATGTTTCATATTGAAAAATGCAAATGATCGAGTTGGTAAGTTTGAAGAAAAGTCAGATGAAGGCATCTTCCTCGGATATTCAACCACAAGCAAGGCATACAGAGTCTACAACAAGAAGACTCAAACTGTGGAAGAATCAATGAATGTCAAATTCCAAGATTCTATTCAAAATGTATCTATTCGAGACTCATCTAGAAGAGATCGAATCGCTCCAGACTCTACAAAGTCTAAATCTCAAGAAATGACTCGAGACCTTGAAGGATCAAGTAACAAGTGACTCGTTGAAGATTCAAGTGAAGGAAGTGATCATCAACTCGATAAATTAACTAGCAACTGGAAACATAAGTCCAATCATCCCAAAGATCTCATTATTGGCGACATCTATGAAGGAATTCGCACAAGATCCAAAAGGCGAGAAGAGTCTAGTGCTGTAGCACTTATTTCTGAAATAGAACCCAAGAGCATAGAAGAAGCTTTATCCGATAAAAGCTGGATTGAAGCTATGCAAGAAGAACTCAGACAATTCAAAATTAATGATGTCTGGGAGCTGACTCCTAAACCAAAAGGCAAATCAATTATTGGAGCTAAATGGGTTTTCAGGAACAAGATGGATGAGAAAGGAAAAGTCATAAGAAACAAGGCTAGACTCGTGGCCAAGGGATACACACAAGAAGAAGGGATCGACTATGACGAGACTTACGCACCAGTAGCAAGGTTAGAAGCAATTCGTTTATTACTCGCATTTGCTTGTCATAAAAATTTCAGGTTATTCCAAATGGACGTCAAAAGTGCTTTCCTAAATGGATTTATCCATGAGGAAGTCTATGTGGAACAACCACCTGGGTTTGAAGACCCAAAGAAGCGACTCGCCTTCGGGATCGAAAAAGGCCTTGTACGGTTTAAAGCAAGCACCTCGAGCTTGGTACGACAGACTAAGTAAGTTTTTAATTCAGAACGGTTTTGTCAAAGGTAAAGTAGACACTACTCTTTTTATTAAAAGCGAAAGTAAAAGTTTTCTACTTGTTCAAATATATGTCGATGATATTATTTTTGGATCCTCTAATGAAAGTCTGTGCAAGAAATTCTCTAAGACTATGCATGATGAATTTGAAATGAGCATGATGGGTGAGTTAACCTTCTTTCTTGGTCTTCAAATAAAACAATTGGAGGAAGGAACTTTCATTCGTCAAGAAAAGTATGTAAATGATCTTGTTAAAAAGTTTGGTCTGGACAATTGCAAAAAGGCTGACATACCAATGTCAAGTTCCTTGAAGATAGACAAAGATGAAGGAGGAAAGAAAGTTGATCAAAAGCTGTACAGAGTATCATCGATCACTTCTTTATCTTACTCGCTTCTAGACCCGACATTTTGTTTAGTGTTTGCATTTGTGCCAGATTTCAATCGCACCCAAAAGAATCTCATTTAAATGCAGCAAAGCGTATTATCAAATATATTTCATCAACTTCAAGCTTTGGTCTCGGTATCCAAAAAGGGAGACTTTACTCTTCTTGGATATTCGTACGTTGCACTTGGCCGGATGGACAGTAGTCGATAGAAAGAGCACCTCGTGTACTTGTCAACTACTTGGAGGCAAGGATGTTGTCTTGGTTTTCAAGAAAGCAAAGTACAAAGATTCTCTGTACAGGCGAGTATGTAGCTCTCGGAAGTTGTTGTTCGCAAATTCTCGTGGATAAAACAACAAATGAGAGATTTTGGAATTGAAGACTCATGCACGGAGATTAATTGCGACAACACCAGCGCTTATCAACCTCACCAAAAATCCAATTCTCCACTCAAGAGCAAAGCATATAGAGATTCGCATCACTTTATTAGAGACCATGTTCAAAATGGAGATGTTTCAATTCAATTTGTTGACTCAAAGAACCAACTCGGGCGGATATATTCACAAAGCCTTTGGAGAAAAATCAATTTGAATCTATCCGATCCAGATCAACATTTTGAGGTATGAGGAAATCAAAGTCTAAAGACTTTCGACTCGACATACAAGACTTTAACCGTAAGTTAGTCTTGGTACGACCGCCGACCGTAAGTATTTCTCTTATCTTATCTTGAAGAGGTATGATCGCGATCGTGTTTAAATTGTTGCGATATTTAATCGACGCATCGTTTCATTTTCAAAAAGGAAGTTATTTTTGAAATGACTATTTTCACGGAAAAAGACAGTTATTTTGAAAAGGCATCTTTTTATTTGTGACGATTCGTTTATCTCTCTTTTTAACCGATCGTCGCTGATTCCTCTTCACTTTACTCTCAAAAACCCTAGAAAGCATCGATCCTCCATTCCCGTTTGTCTTCTTTGTTTAATCTTCAAAAAGTTGTCATCTTTCTTGGGAAAGTCAAGCCAGAATCTTCCAAAAACCGAGAAAGATGTCATCTTCAAGAAAATCTTCGAGAATCGCGAGTGTGGGACCACGGCGAATGAGTGAGGGGCCTACGCACTTCGATCTATCGAAGAAGAAGTGTCTCCGTAACAGCAACCGAGCCCACAACATTCTCGCAGCCATTCTCCTCCATCTAGTCATCAAGGCGTTGATCATCAACAACAGGAAGAAATCGTCGAGGATGCAGACCCTGTAAGAGTTCAAAAGCCCGCTTATATTTACAAGCTATATCGTGCTTTAAAAGGAACTCGTACTCCTTTGAACTATGTTGATGGTTTTCTTAAAGACAAAGGATATGGGAACGAATATATCTTTCGCGAAAAAATGGAAAGTTTGGGAATTGCTCGTAAAGGGGTGGCCGAGGAAACCCTTGCGAATATCCCAAGTGATCCTCGTGGATCGGGGCCGAATCCCGCATATGGGAATGATGATGACAAATTGTACAGCCAATTTCAACCGAAAATGGGTATTGCGGTTGAAAATCAAGGAAAAAGGGGAGATTTGTTCAGATCGAAGGAACAAAAGGATTTGTACTCGAAATTGCTGAAGCGTGGGGTAATAAACCCTAGAAGTGTGGATTTTGACTTTTGGATGCCGTGAATGTGAACTTAAGGGAGAAGTTCGGTTATCTTCAACTTGAGAAGTTTTGCTCGACACTACGTAGGCTTATGCTGAATTAACCGCATATTTCTATTCAAATCTTAGCTTTTTGGATGCGAATAGATTCTCTTTTAGTGTTAAAGACCAAGACTATGTTGTGGATATGGATATGCCGGCAGTATGTTTTAGGAGTTGAAAGGGAAGATATCAACCGATCAAAGTTTCCATTGCTCGGGCCACAATGGAACCGGTGAAGGATGAGAAAGAGGAGAAGATCACTTACTTAAGGATGAGTGCTCATTCAACATCTTGCTTCACAAGATTGTGATCAATTGCCTTCGACCAAAATCAACTTCCAAGACTGATGTTTCAAGTTCAGAGGCAAAGCTGATGTATGCCATCCTCACTGGAAAAAGGTTTTCTCTCCCTCACACTGTTATGTTTCACATATATAGAGCAATGATGAAGGACAGAGGTCAACTCCCTTACCCAAGCCTTGTTACGAAGTTATTCAGACATCTGAATATTCAGCCTCCGCAAATCTTTTGTGTTCGATCATGCGATCATATGGTGGTAGGACTGAAAATGGTGACCAAAATGCGTCTCGAAGGAACCGAGCAAGGAGTTGGAGAAATTCAAGGAGAAGACTCGCCAAAACTCATCAAATCTCTTTCGCAGCTAAAAGAAAAGGGAAGGAGTCCATTGTTGCTCCATCCAAAAGAAGAAGAGCTCTCCTCGCGAGGATGAGGATGATGAGGAAGACATCACCATTTCTGCAATGGCGTTGAAGAACCTGAGCCGTTCTACTCCAGAGGGAAACTCAGAACAGAGAACTAGAGAAAGAGAACAAAAAGAAGCAGAGGAGGAAAGACCTGAAGAAGAAAGAAGAAAAGAAGGAGAACCTGAGGAACACTCTTCTCCACCTGTAGGCATGAAAACAGGGGGAGATCAAGAGAAAGGAGAAAAGTCCTCATATCCTGATGCAAGTGAAGGAGTCAGTCGCTCACCTGCAGACCCAGAAGATGTTTATGCATCTCAATTTCCAGAAGAAGGTCATGAAGTTTCATCGCCAAACCTGCAAGGTTATTCTAATATGCCATCATCTCGCGTAACGTGCCGAAGCTAGTACGCATCGAAAATTCGGCTGATTTTCGCAGGATCATGGATATTCTCTTGGAAATGCGAGGTCAAATTTATGCCTTGGAATGCGAGGTTCAAAACTTGCGAAATGCGGGTCAAGTTTCTTCATGTTCCTTAATTAATTAGATTCAAGCCCTCTCTGTTCAGATTCAGGCCAATGCCAAGGGTGAGGAGATTGCACAACTGAAGGAAGACTTGAAAAGGCTGGAAGGCATCGTTCAGTCTATGGGAGATTTCCAGCTTGTCCGCGTTCCCAAGCAATCTTGAATTCATTCCATTTTCATCTCAACCTTTTTTAAATGCTGACAAAAAGGGGGAGAGATGCAAGATTTGAACAAACTTTTAATCGTGTGGTTTGTTGGATTTTGAGAAATGTTTTGTTGTTTGAACTCTGTTTGACTTTGTTTTTGTGTCTGGATTGTGTCTGGATGAGAACTGAACTAGACTTGGACTTGATTGCTTTTATTAATTACTATTGATATCTTATGGATGGCTTTCTTTATCGTATACTAGACTAACCTATTTTCTGTGGTTGCAGATTCTAGTGTTATTCATTTAGCCATTTATCTCTATAAGATATGCATATGTGTTTGAGAAATGTTTTGCAGGTCAAAGTTGTACAAATCAGTAGGAAAGTTTTGTCACCATCAAAAAGGGGAGATTGTTGGAGAAATCTTCTTGAAGTGTTTTGAATCGACAAAACGTTTCCATCGCCTAGTCCAAGGCTTGCGACTCGCTATTTAAAGTCTGAAGACCTCCGGACAGCCAGACTCAAGACTCAAAGTCTATCCTCATTGATAGTCTCTAATCCGTTGAAGAAAGGTTATCCAGAACTGGATGTTTCGTTAAGGATTCAACATTATCAACTGGAGAAGATATCGTGGCTGGAAAAGACTTAATGGAATCCTTTGATTGATCGAGATTGATTCGATAATTGAAGATTCGAGAATTGCCTAAATATTCTTGGAAGGTTCTACTTATGGAAACCGAGATCCTGATTGTATGGGCGAACCTGATTGATGGGCTATCGACACGTTCCTTTAATAGCTCGGATAATCTTCCTAATTGATTCCGTCCAACGGGTAGATTGGAGGAATTCCTTTGGTAAGTGCCAACGGGTATGATGGCATAAAGAAGTATATAAGGAAGACGTTCTTAGTTGTTCGAGGAGTGCGCGAGAGAAGAATTCCAAAGTCTGAAGCTCCTTGTTGTTTAGACAATTCCTTTGAGCGAATACTTGTATACAAAAGAGAGTCTATACTTGTGAGAAACCTTGAGGAGGTGTGGTAGAACATCTACACTGTGAAATCAAGGCAAAGCTGTGCTGTAACTTCTCTTTTGTTCATAGTGAAATCCAGCCGGTGGGTTGTCAGTGCGGAAAAGTGGACGTAGGCTTGAAATAAGCCGAACCACTATAAACCCTATGTTCAATTTTCTCTTCCTTACTCTCTTTACCTTGATCGTATTTCATTTTGTTAATCAAGAGAGAATTTCCTTTCTATCGTTTGCCAAGAATCGCTTCCGTATCTCGATAAATTGTTTGTGCACCTATTCACCCCCCTCTAGGTGTTTATACTAGTTATCTTAGCTTGAGAGTTCTTGAAATTGAGACATCCCTTCAAAGCTCAGGAGCTTCACTCTCCAGAGACATCCAATCAGTCCCATATCACTATGATCCAGTTCTTGACCCACCACCAAGAATGACCTCCCACACCACCACCTCAAGATCACCTAAAATCTCCCCATCACTCTCCACCAAGAAAGCCCCGCCAAAGAAACGAGGTACTTTAAGGAAACCCCTATCAAAGAAACTGAGTGCTCTAAGAAGACCCCCGGTGGAAGCCGATTGGCTGAGCCAGGAGAAATTCACTAATGGTGTTTGCTTCAGCCACATTGGCGTTCCAAGGTGCGACCACGCCACCGGGAGGTGTCTGGCAGGACGACTGCAAGGTCGATGCCAACGGCAACCTGGTGAAGGAGCCGCACATGGCGGGCACCTCTATCATGGCCCACATCCAGCGGATGGCCTACGGACAGTTCATGATCTTCAACCCACTGGCCTTCCTGTCCTCCCTCAGCATCATCCTGCTCCTCTTGAGCGGGCTTCCAATAAAGCAGCGACGCTGGATGTGGACCCAGATGGTGATCACGGGGCAGGCAATCACCTACTTCATAGCGCTGCACAACATATCGCTGGCTGACACGTGGGGGATGCTGAAGGACGTGACGGACGTGTCGGTGGTGTGCTGGCTGTGCCTGATGGGGGTGGTGT
Source organism: Eucalyptus pumila (assembly GCA_016097595.1). NCBI lineage: Eukaryota > Viridiplantae > Streptophyta > Magnoliopsida > Myrtales > Myrtaceae > Eucalyptus > Eucalyptus pumila. Next base: position 52,739,494 of record CM027848.1, read on the forward strand.
TCATGGGGAATGTGGTGAGGCTATGCGTGTGGGTGCTGCGGAAGTGGGGTTACTTGAAGAAGAAAGAGAAGAAGGATCTAGATGAAAACGATGAAGACAAGCATGAGGAAGTGTAACGGTCTGTGAGACAATCGAGTAAATTGAACGGTCTTTGTTCTATGATGGCAGCGGCATGTTCAATATGTGTAAAATTTGTGATTCTGATGAGCGGGTTGATGATGGGTTTTGAGGTGCTCTGTTTTCTTCTACTTCTGTTTGATAAGAGAGTATTTGTCCTAAAGAGAGGGTAAGACGGATTCTGCTAGAGAAATCTTTGGATGGTAAACGATTGAAGAGACTAATATGGCGCTTGGAGCAATCGTGCATGATCTCCCTCTGTAATTTGTACAAAATCGGGACAATACACGGTTATAGTTGCCGCAATTTCTTCTCTATACAATGTTGAACATGACTGTTAGACGAAGAGAGCTTCAGCCAGTTCGGCCAAGTCTGCTCAGGAACGGCTCAGTCCTCAACTCAGCCATCTTTTCTCGGCATTGAAGTATTCTGGACTTTGGTCCTCAATTGAGATTCAGGGTGGCTAGAAATAAATTTTTAGTGCAGGATGGGATTTTATGCAATCATTATATAACCGTTTCCTTTGTTTGAATATTATTTGATGTTGAGATTAGAAATGTTTGTCTAAGTTTTCTATTTCCTTCCCTTCCTAGCTGCTGTTAAACATCTATCTTGCCAGACGTTTCTGCTATGGAGGGATCAACTAAGCTGCCATCTCAAGCCTCTGCTGCACGAGATCGAACCTCATGCAAGTTAGAGTGTATCTACTGTCTATGACTTGGGAATTCCATGTCAATTAAACTGTACGAATTCATGCACATTTGATGATTAGAAGCATGACTCTGTTTAAGCATGGTACCCTGTAACTTCTCACCGTCAGACATAATAATTTCCGCTGAAATCTCTGCTAGACTCGATTCATTGGACTATTCAAAACAATATTTTGCACGATTGAACTAGCATGAAACGAAAGAGAGAGCCAACTCAAATGATTGTCATAGAGGATGACACCTGATGAAAGCATGAACTTATTCCACGCGGAACAAAACAATTTCTTCTGTCTTTTGCCATAAAAACTGCTTAACTCTCATCCATATGGAAAATACAGCACTACTACATCAAGGCGGTCTACCTCCAACATCAGCATCAAATAAAAACTGCAGATATAAGGGAACATTAGAACTGTAACTCTCACTACAAACTCGGTCTCTAGCCTGAGTAGCTGCTACCCAGTTGTCTGATGGATTATTTGCTCAACTGACCCAAATCCACTGGACATCTTCAAAGCTTGAGGCTTTCTGTCCTGCTATTGTTGTCAGTTATAGAAATCCTATCGAGTCACTACCTTTGATCTTTTATTAGATCTTTTAAAGCTCTAAATAGTTCGTGCCAATACTCCTCCTCTCTATAGTTTTCGTTCCTTGCTCATATCTCCTCGCCAAGGCATCCACCCAAAGGTCTTCCGTTCGACGTGATCGAAACAACTCAAACGACCTCCTCTCATATTATCCCTGATTGGGTGGCAGTCCCTACTTTTACCTGCATTAATTGATTTCGAATCTTGCCTCTTCTCTTGAAACTACGAAGCATTCTCAAGGTGTCGTCGGCATGATCTCCAGTTTTGTCAAATTAGATCGAAGCTAATGGAAGGATTCTGTCCTCAGTACTCCATGATGTCCAATTTTCTCGAGTTTTCGTTGAGTTTCTATAATTCCTAGACTTACACCCTAAGGTTAGCAGAGTTTTCCTTCGAAGTTCAGGTTTCTGGTTAGCTCCAGCATGGGTTTCACCTACCAACACCATATTATCTACAGAGAAAATACACCAATTGACATCATCTTGAATTTGTCTTGTCAGCATGGACGGATTCACCATGGGGCCAATGGAGGCACTTGCCCCCTTTAAGCTTCCTATAAATTGAAATGGGAACTACAATATTTTGTAATCATTTGGTGAACTTGCCCCACGAAAATACGTGTACTTATAATTCTTGATTCAACATAGGAAGAAAGGAGATTGCAAAATATGCGAGTCATTCATTCGATTTTGCTCGCATCTTGCCTGATCCATCAAATCAATAAGGCATTTTGGGTATTCAAGGTTTACTTAACAAAGATGAGCTCTTTGTCATAGGAAAAGCAAGTGTCGGAAGAATTAATAAAAAGGCAAATGTTAAAGAGTAAGGATATTTGTTAAATTTCATTATTCGACATCTTTTTTTCTCAGAGTTAATACGATACTTCTTTAATTTTGATCAAGTAATTCGGATAATCTCCATGTCATAAGGGTCTTGTTAATAAAATACCTCAGAGGCACCAGTTAAAACCACTAACCATAAAAAATAAAGCGTATCAGCATATGCCGAAAATTGAGCAACGCGAAATTTCGAAAAAGTCACTGACTTCAAATATACAAATTTATATTTCCATAGCAAAATTAATGAGGCCCAACAAGTACCCTAACTACATTTTTTAACATTTTCCTTTTTATTAATTATTCTAACACTCACTTTCTATGAGAAGAGCCCATTTGAGAAAAGTAAACCTTAAACCTCCCAAATATCCCATTGATACTAAGGACCAAGTAAGATGCGAACCCAAATCTCCACAATGGCGTTTTAGCCGCAAGAGTCCTTATCAAGGTGTGAATATTCTTTGTGCCTATGAAAGTATGTAGATGGAAATTCTGTATTCCCTTAGTGCCTTCTAATCTTTAGCCAAACTTGTCGGACAATCACATGACACGCGATCGACCCGAAAATTGAACATGTAAAGGATTATCCAAACGGTACACGCAATATCAACATCGGTGTAAGCATGAGATCCCCTTTCATCTTATTGGTTCCTCCATTCGATGTCATATCTATCCAAACCATTAATCCTTGCGAATAAAGAGGAAGTGGATCCTTTCCCATCGGTGCAGACATCGTTTCAGCGAGTTTTAAGTTATTGAAGATGGTCTTAGATCCAAAAAAAAAAAAAGTTATTGAAGATGGTCGGGAGTACAGGAGACAAGAAACGAATGAGTCAATAACCGGGAAACCCCATTTGAGGTTTGGTGGCATCGCGGAGCCCTTTGCATTCCCATTCAGGATGCAGCGGTGATTTCCTGGAGGTTTGCACTATTAGTTCTGCCTAACAGATAAGCACATAGGTTTTGACATCAATGGTTTAGCGATTGCCTAGTTCTTTCAACTTCACTTTATATGAATTTCAATGCTTTAACTAAATTATAATAGAAAAGTTGGAGCGTTGTGCGCGTGCCTGGATAAAATATTAACATACTCCCACGCTTAATCATATCCTTCCTGTTGACATCTAAATTTTGACGACCCGTTTAGTCATTTATCACATTAAAAAATTAGGAGTTAATTTTATCCCTGAAAAAATATTAATTGCATAACATATAATTTTATGTGCATTCATTTTTTTATTTATTGCATTCACATTGGATCGACGATGGTGGATGGACTCGAACGAATGGTTTTAAGCTTAATAGATATGAAGGCATTTTATTCTTCGATGTGATATTTCTTTATTTCAAACAAGAAATGAATATCTTCGTCAAATATTTGGAGGAAAATTCATAATCGGAACAAGACCAAAAGAAATATCGTGTTGATATTCGTTCAAGAGCATAAAAGGAAAATTTGACCAATGAAAATGAATAAAAAGAAAGGATGATATGGTAGTCGACGTTTTATATATTCATGCAATAAATCAGCAAGGAGCGTACATGATATATTCTTCGTTTGAAAAAATGAAAGTCACAGATTTTGAGCGCACCCCAAATAGGAAAGAAAAACAAAAGCGAAGATTTTATAATATTTTACCACATTTTCTTTCCTTGGTGGGGGCTTCGTGCATGCATATATAAAAGGGGAGGCCACACAATTCCATACATGGCCATTACACGAAATAAAGAGAAGAAAGCGTGTGAGAGAGAGGTGGTCAGCCAGCCCTGGATAGGTGACAAATACTGAAGAAAGAGATTTTGGATTCTCATCGGGCAGACACGAAGGTCACCCGCAAAGAGAAGAACGGCCCGGCTTGTCGCCAAAACGGTTCCCGTCAACGGAGCTCCTGGGCTTAAATTAAGCGAGTGCCAAATTTTCTAGCGACGCCCTTGCGTCGAGTGTTGAGGCAACGACGTGTGGTTTCCTCGTTCGATCCGTGGCATCACTACGCGTGCTTGCTCCGAACTTGCTACGACTTGCTGTCCCTGAGTCCACTTCGAGCAACCAGAATCGACGTCCCAGCTTTCAGACAACGTCCAACCGTTGCATCCCGAAACGCCACCACCACCATTCTTGGTGTGCCGTTAGTCCTTCAATTGAGAAAGCAAGTTTTGGGGCATCGATATGCAACACGAAGCCAAGTAAAGAACGTGATCATGGGGGTTCAGTAAGTCAAAAATTGGGAGTTAGTGAGGAGACCGAAGGGAGCAGATTTGTTCCTTGGGTCAAAGGGAAACTGAAGCGGAGCACCTGGACAACCGGGCAAGCACTCAAGCACGCCCACTTCTCAGCGCACGGTCAAGGAAAAGATGGACACCTGAAGACAAGGATATAACATACAACTCAGCAGAAATTCTCTTTAATCTCCCTCGGTGTACGAAGAGTCCAAGCATTATTGCTTTTGTTTCGATTTCTATTATTGAAGGTCTTTCTGGTGAGACAGTAGTCCTTTCTCAGTCTTATATCACCCTGAATCGCCGGTCATTGCTGTCCGAATCATCGATCGTGATCTGCTGCCCTGTTTGAATTTGGAAATCATATCCTTGGATTAGGTGAAATTCTCATCCCAAGTTGATTTGAATATTTCATTGTCTATTTGATGCGTGTTGATATCTAATTAAATATTTTGGAGTGATAGATATCCTCATTTAAGATTTATTTCCTAATTCGAAACCGCATATAATTTTTTATTCCATCTATAAGGCTTTAATTAATCATGTGGGAATAAAATTAATATTTTGATCTTTAAGGCTTAAGATCAATTTATCGATTTTATTAGCGAAATAATTAAGTTAATTAGATATCGTTTCTAAATTCGAACAATGGATAATATCTTTGATGATTCTGAATGGTGCTTGTCTCGTTTTGATTGCTTTATTTATCCTAAAATCGTTTTGATTGATTTATTTATCCTAAAATATGTTTGAGTTAGATTAGGTTCATATTAGAATATTGCATGCTTTACGGTAATTTGCACATTTAGATTAAGCATTTTATTTATTTTGAATTTTTGAAATTAAAAAAAAAACCAAAAACATTAATTTAGGATGTTAAATTTTCGTTTCATTAATTTAAATTGCATGTTTAATTATTCAACAATACTAAATTCGAATTTCATGAAAAGTACCACAAAAAAAAAAAATCATCATAGAATAAGTTAATTCTCTAGGATAGACTGCACATTTATTAAGAAAATACAAAAATATTATGTGCATGTCATCTAGAATCATTTCATGAAATGCATGTCATTTAGTGATTGTCTTTGGGTCCACTAGATAAATTATGAGAGCTTTTGATGTGAATTTTGAATTAACCTTGCAGATAAAGTAATTCTCATATATTCATTGCTTTCTTGTTAAATTGGTGATTTGTGCACCCATATGATCACCTCAATATTAAGGACATAGATTTAACTCTTTGCAAAAACATTTTTGAAAATAAAAGGACATAGATTTAACTCTTTGCAAAAACATTTTTGAAAATAAAACGAAATGGTACCGAAAGGGCATTAGAGAAATATTAGTGTAACCAAATCCCCGTACCAAAGTCTAAGCTTAAAACTTAGAAATCAATTAACCTAACCCAAATTTAGGTTCCGATACTTCCCACACATACATACATACATATATGTATCTAAATTAGTAAAATCAATGAAATTTCTTGCACTTTTCGTTGAAAGTCTCGTCGATCTTAAATGCATGCTGATCTTCTTGGTTCAATGAATTTGTGTTGAATACGAGTTGCATCATTGTATTATTCCACACTACTTTTCAACTCTTTACTTTTCAACATTGTGGAAGCATGCATAAATATTCTCTTTTTTTTTAGCAAGATGCATAAATATTCTTTAATCCCACGCGTTTGTGTCGCTGCTTTCCTCTTTCCAGCATGTAAATGCTATGTAAGACTCACGTTATAGCATCTTATATATGGTTAACAATCTCAACCCTTGACATTCCAACTCCAAGGCAATCTAGTGAAAGAAAAAGAGAGATCGTGTGTGGACCGAAAGCTTTAGGTGATCAACCCAAGCGATTTCGAGTTCACCCAAGCTGTGAACAATGTCATCGATCACAAGCCCAAGAAGAAGGTCGCCATCCGCGCAGTTGCATCAACAAGCTTCCTTAGCATCTGAAAGAACATGCCGGAGGGTCTATGAAGCATCGCTTGGCGGGTGCGTTGAGTCGTTAGCTCAGTTGCTACAAGAAGACCGACTCATCCTAGCTCGGGCTTCTGTCACTTGCTTCGACAAGACACCATTGCATGTGGCCTGCATGCTCGGTCATGTACCTTTTGCCAAGGCTCTTTTGGCTCATAGAAGGGATTTGGCTATGGAGTTGGACTTGCAGGTATGTCGAAGCAAAAACCTTGGTTGTGGTTGTTTGATATCGACTATCTTGCTTGTTAAATTAGATTTTGCACATGTAATGTAGTATTTTGTTTTCCAGTTTTCATGATCTATGAGAAATCAAACCCATCATATGTCTCAAGAAAATTAACAAAATTCAGACAGAAATCAAGTCATGGGTTTCCAAGTTAATTCAACCTAAAAGATCTTACAGACACCGGTGAATTTGAGCAGCTCGATCTATTTGATTTGAAAATGCAATATATATAGATCACATGAACGTGTCCCTCAATAAGAATGCTCCATAGTCAAGCACTTTACCTTTGCATGGACGTACGCCTCTTCACTTGGCATCTGCGAATGGATACCTCGAAATAGTGAGGGAATTGTTACAATCAGACCCCCTTTCATGCCTTGTCCATGACGAAGATGGGAGGACCCCACTCCATCTAGCCACAATGAAGGGCCAAATCAACATCGTGATAGAGCTGGTGAAGGCGAGACCAGAGGCGGTCGAGCATAGGCTGAGCCACGGCCAAACCACTCTCCATCTGGGAGTGAGGCATAATCGTTTGGAGACTCTAAAAGTCCTAGTGGAGATGGTGAGAGATGGCGATTTGGTGAATACTCAAGATGATGAGGGTAATACCATTTTGCATTTGGCCGTAGCAAACAAGCAAATAGAGGTAATCCTTTTTGCTTCGAATTGCTTCCAAATTGCGATGACATCAGATATCGCATTCCAATTGAACATTTCGTGAAGATAAAATCCGGTCATTCTCATTTTTCTATAGACTCAAGTTTTCTGCGTTCAAACTTCAGTGGATTTATCGATTGAAGAAACTTGCAGGAAATATCTTTGTTCGTTGTTTCTTTTATAATTGATAAGAAGCTCATCTTTTTGTGCAGACAGTGAAATATTTGCTTCAAAGAAGTGAAGTGGATGTGAACACTGTGAATAGAAATAGCTTCTCTGCTCTGGATATAGTGGAATATTTTTCGAAGGATTTCAAAGTCATTGAATTGAGAGAACTATTAATACATGCTGGAGCTCTGAGAGCCATAAGATTCCCTGCATCGACAACTCACCAAGCAGCTCCCTCCACTAATACTCCTCCAGTAGAGGCGGTTCCACCACTATCTTTATCGGGTGAAATCAGGAAGCAGGAGGAAGACAAACACAAGAAATGGATCGAGAAGAAGCGCGATTCTCTGATGGTAATGCTTTAGCTAGATGTCTTGGAGTATTTACCGAAAACTTAGATCAGATTGATCATAGCTCACAGCTAATTAGTTTAAACTCTCTATTTCTCTCATGAAAAATAGACGATTCAGAAATTATTTTCCTAGAAATGATCATTTGTGTCGTTGAAAATGAATAGTTATGCTTTCTTAAAAATATTTTCTACATATGTACTAAATTGCTCATAATTAAATAGCTATGTAGAGAAAGAAGATGAGTAGTTACAATAATAGATGGCTTATAATTGAAAAGAAAAAAAAAACATGAGGGTAATATAAGAAATCTAATAATGAGAAGAGATGAAACAAGTTGATGAATATTTAAGAAAGTAATGGTACTCAAGAAAATCTAAATGTGAAGCAATTGGGTGATTTTCTTCAAATATCTATACTAATACATAAAGTAAACAGGATTTCCAAAAGACTCAATCTTTTGTCTTCTCCAAATATTCTCAACGACTTGGAGGAGTCTATTTGGTAACAATTTTGTTTTCAGAAACAATTTCTATTTATAAATGATTTCTTTTTTATTTTGTTCTTTGAATGAGTTTATGAGTATTTGAAGACATCTAGTAACTGTCCAAAATTTCTATTCTCAGTATAGAAATGCGTTTGGTAAGACTTTAAATTCTTTTGTGATTTAGAATTTCTTTTAATTTTTTAATAATTTTATTATATTTTTCTCTTTTTTTCCTTTTTCTTCTTCTCCTTCCTCCTCTTTGGCCGGTTGCCACCAACCGGCCAGACAAGGGTTGTCAACCTCGTCAGAGCATTGCCGATCCCCAGCAAGGCCGAGCATTGCCGGCCGAGCCTCATTGGCGACTAGGTGAGCTCGGCCTCGCTCAGACCTTGCCAACACTAAGCAGCGTCGGGCGAGCTGCCCAGCTTTGGCGAGCCTCATCGGCGGCTAGAATATAAGTGTTTTATTTTCCACACTTTTAGTTATTGATTTTAATTTTCTTTCTAACAACAATAGCAACCTTTATAAAAAGACGTTCAAATTTCGAAATATCTTCATTTTTTTTCTCATATATGTATATATTCATACACTTAGTTTTTTCATAATTTAATCCTATGAGCTCTATTTCCGTAGAGAGCTCGCTACAATTCTCTAGTATTTACATAAATATAGGAAAAGCCATCAATTGAATTTGTGGATTTGTTGGAATGACTAACTTTGACACAATGATCTTCGTATGTATAAATATAGTCGAAACACTATTTCTTCATTCAATCTAAAACTTTCTTTCACGTCACGACAGATAACTGCCACCGTGATCGCAGCCATGGCTTACCAAGCCGGCATTAGCCCTCCCTGCGGCGTGTGGGACAATGATCACAAAGACAACCAAGGCAAGATCTTACACTTCGCAGGAACATCGATAATGGCCGCAAACGATCCAAAGGGTTACTCAATGTTCTTGACATACAACACCATCTCTTTTCTTGCATCCCTTAGCACGATCTTCTTGCTCATAAGCGGCTTCCCCTTGGGGAAGAAGGTTCTGACGAGGATTCTGATGGCCACAATGTGGGTGACCATCATTTTCACGGCGCTGACTTACCTCCGGTCCATGCTGGCCTTCTTGCACGTGCACAGGAATTCTGAAGACGGAGCGGCACCCATCCCAGTGGCTGCGCTCTTCATGTTTGTTTTTCTCTGCGCTGTAGCCATTCTTTTTCTATTTCACACCGTTCGATACCTCCGAAAGATCCTCAAAAGCTCAAGAATTGGACATCAGGATGTGTGAGTTGGTGCAGATCTAGGGGCAATATCAAGATCTAGTGTATTCATCTGGTGGGACAAAGGATTACTGCATAGTCTTGATGCCTATGTTCTTTGTAACTCAATCCCTATGTCATAAGATCATTCTGAGTACTGCCAGTTGTGCAAACGATTTAATGAGACTACTAAACCAAATGCAGAGTCCATCCCGCATAATTCTCGAGCTCTCCTCATCAGAGATGTCTCGCCCGCGTAGCCCAATCTTTCTAAAGAGAATGGGAAGGCCTGGCCACAAAGTAATCTGATCTACTCCTATGTATGCCGCAGATTACTAGGTAAAAGCAACATTGGGCCATTCTATGATTTGTCTCACACAGCTTCACCATTCTCTTTCCAATCACGCCAAACAACCGAACCCACCTTCCTCAAAAGCATCCGCATTTCTTTTATGCTTCCTTCATATACTTCTCCAATGCCGATAGATGTCCAAAAGCCATCTGATCAAAGCTAGTGAGCCTCTCTGTCTGATTAATTTCAACCCCCATGGCACCAAACCATAATGCAGTCATGCCATTTACATGAACTTCCTACACTATCTTTCCTGCCTAATTTTAGGGAAGTGATACACAGATTTCACAAAAAACACTCCATTATTATTCGCAGGCCGTGCAAGCTGATCCTCCCTCAAAGGTCGGAATCGAAGCAGCGCCTAGTTTCATATGTAATGTTCACATACCAGAACATGTGCTTCTTCCAAAACAACATTCAAGCTCTGATATTATGACTTCTTGCCGAACGATCTTTTCTTCTTTATATAGACAAGTAGAGGAGGGACAAGGCAGAAATGCAACCTAAAATCTCATGGACTGATCTGTTGTTCCTAATGACAAGACAAAGGATTGGTAGCGTATCATCCTACACAAAACACAGAAAATTACTGTTCATATGCAAACTGATTACAGGGGATGGAAGAACAGAGAAATGAAAACAATTGCATAGACAGATCTTTGGTACCTTAGACTGGTGATAATCAGTCCATAACAATTGGGAAGGTAACAGAGTTCTCAAAGGCAGGAGCCAGTACTTCCATCTGTCTTAGACTGACTTCAATGTGTGGTTTCAATCAGCAAGCCCACAACTAACGCAGCTCATAAACTTCACTCAACCCAGCTTGGCAAACCAAGCCTCTTTCAAGAAGTTCCATTTCGCACCCCCATCTTAATGCAACCTGACGGTTTTGTTTGGGAGAATAATATTGGGGTTGCGTATGTGTGGGTTAAGAGCCGCCAATTCCTTCCATTTAGCACCAGTTCCATGAACACAGGATGAGATGCTCCACAATGTGTCATCAGGCTGTGCCTTAGTTGTTGCTGGGGCAGTAGATATAGAAGTAGTCTTCGACTTCAGAAACGGATGCTTATTGCTCTTTCCCATTCCATTAGCGACCAACCAACGGGGACCAGATGGTTGCTGGTTTGAACTTCCCCGGACCTTTCTCTTCCCAGGATCAGTCTTGAGACCAGCAACATGGACTTCAGTAATCTTGCACTAGGGAATTTATCCCTAAAAATTTGTGTGCAGATGATAAAAGTTCTTGCTTACAATCGCAGGACTCGAGGTGAACGCACCAAACTCAAGTGGCCTCGCAGCACTAGACATTCTTGACCAGGGTCCCAGAGGCTCGAGAGTTCTTGAAATTGAGACATGCCTTCAAAGCTCAGGAGCTTCACTTGATAACGTTCCTAGTCAGCAATCTTATCTTTTGTATCTAATTTAAGATATTGTTGATATTGTTCCTGTATTTTCTCTGCTTGCCTTAAGTGCAGATTTTCAAGAACGGGAATCTTATGATATGTTGGGAATCTGTTATGATACTCATCCACGACTTAAACGTATCTTAATGCCTAAAACTTGGATAGGATGGCCCTTACGTAAGGATTTTATTGCCCCTACATCCTCAATCATCCCTAATTTAGGGCTCTTATAATATCTTTATATATAGTTTGTACAAGAGAGATCACAATATAATATACAAAAACTACAATTTCTTTATGATGTTCCTAGTCAACAATCTTATCTTTTGTATCTAATTTAAGATATTGTTGATATTGTTCCCGTATTTTCTATGCTTGGCTTAAGCATCCTCAATCATCCCTAATTTAGGGCTCTTGTAATATCTTTATATATAATTTGTACAAGAGAGATCACAATACAATATACAAAAACTACGATTTCTTCATGACGTTCCTAGTCAACAATCTTATCTTTTGTGTCTAATTTAAGATATTGTTGATATTGTTCCCGTAATTTCTATGCTTAAGCATCCTCAATCATCCCTAATTTAGGGCTCTTGTAATATCTTTATATATAATTTGTACAAGAGAGATCATAATACAATATACAAAAACTACGTTTTCTTCGTCACTCTCCATAGACATCCAATCAGTCCCATATTACTATGATCCAGTTCTTGACCCACCACCAAGAATGACCTCCCACACCACCACCTCAAGATCACCTAAAAACTCCCCATCACTCTCCACCAAGAAAGCCCCGTCAAAGAAACGGAGTACTTTAAGGAAACCCCTATCAAAGAAACTGAGTGCTCTAAGAAGACCCGCCGTGGAAGCCGATTGGCTGAGCCAGGAGAGATTCACTAATGGTGGTCGCTTCACTACTAGCGACGGTGGCGTGAAAGAAGACGAAGGCAAGAAAAAGAGAAGAGAGCGTAGGGGAAATTTTCTATATTTTCTGTGTATTCATCTCAATGTACAATCATGGATATATAATACAAATCATGTATAAGAAAAAAGGAAACCAAATAATCTATGAATCGGATCTCGATATTAATTGATCCGACCAAATAATCTATGAATCAGATCTGATATTAATTGATCCGATTAATTGATCCCAATGGTATCTAGAAGATATTGCGTATCTTCCAACACTCCCCCTCAAGCTGGTGGCTTGTAGATATCCAAGACACCTAGCTTGCTCAACAGATACGCATGCTGTCTCTGACATAAGGGTTTGGTGAAGATATCTCGCTGGCTGTTCTTCATTCCAATTCCCGTGTTTCAATCACTCCTTGTTGGATTTTCTCTCGAGTGAAATGGCAATCCACTTCTATGTGCTTTGTTCTCTCATGAACAATGGGATTCAACGCAAGTTTGAGAGCTGCATCATTATTGCAGAATAATTTAGTAGGTCCTCTAACTCGTATCCCAAGGTCCTGAAGTAGGTCTCGCAACCAGACTATTTCTGGTGGTCTTTGCCATGGCTCGATATTCTGCTTCTGCTGAAGATAATGAGACAGTTGGTTGCTTCTTTGTCTTCCATGAAAGTAAAGAATTCCCCAATTTAATGCAGAAACCGGTGACAGATCTTCTGCTCATTGGACACGTCGCATAATTCGCATCACAATATGCAGTCATACTCATATCACTTTTTCTGGAAAGAAGAATCCCAAGACCAGGACATTTCTTCAAATATTTCACTACCTTCAAAGCTGCATTCATATGCGATTTGCTGTGGCTTGTGCATAAATTGACTGAGTGTCTGCACTGCATAACTTATGTCTGGTCTGGTCATAGTCAGATATATGAGTTTTCCAACAAGCTTTTGATAACTCAAAGGATCGCTGAGGACAGGATCATCTTCTTGAGATATTCCAGCATCATAATCTGCTGTAGTGAGCTTAACATTTTGCTCAACGGAATAACGGCTGGTTTGCATCTTGATAGGCACATTTTCGATATGATTTCCAAGGCAAATTTTCTTTGGCTGAGTGAGATCCCGGTCCGATCGTGCAATCTCAATTCCAAGAAAATATTTGGGTTGACCCAAATCCTTTATATGAAAAGCAGAATGCAAATATTCTTTGAAGTTTTTGACAGCTACTTCATCATTGCCCATAATAAGTATATCGTCTACATATATCATTAAATAGATAGACGACGTACCTTTGGTCCATGTAAAAACAGCATAATCATATTTGGATTGATGAAAACCAGCGTTATCGTGAGTACGCAAATTTTGCGTACCATTGTCGGAGGCTTGTTTAAGGCCATACAGGGATTTGCGGAGACGACACACTCTATTCTCCCCCTGTCTCCGTAAGCCCGGTGGCATGTCCATGTAAATTTCTTCATGTAAATCTCCATGCAAAAAGGCATTGTGAACATCCATCTGGTGTAAGGGCCAATCTTGAAATGCCGCCACAGAAAGAAAAGAACGAACAGTAACATCTTTGGCCACTGGTGAGAAAGTTTCGTGATAGTCGAAACCTCGCGTTGTGTGAAACCCTTGGCAACCAATCGTGCTTTGTATCTTTCTACTCGATCCATCTGCGCGATACTTAGTCTTGTATACCCATTTGCAGCCAATTGCCTTTCTATGAGGCGGTAATGGGACAATTTCCCATGTCTCGATTGTCCACTAAAGCTTGGAGTTCCGCCTCCATAGCTTTTCGCCATTGCGGATCGGTGCATGCTTCATCATAAGTGGATGGTTCTCGCTCTTCAGATATGCGAGTGATGCAACAACGATGTTCCGGAGATAATTGATCAAAAGATACATAGGAAGAAATTGGAAATCTAGTACACGGCGGATTCCATGCACCACATATGTAATCCGGGTCCAAGTTGGCGGGCGTGTAGCTCGGCCGGAACGTCTCGGCTGATCATTCTTTGGAGATGATTGGTCTGGGGAGTCCGTGACTGAAAAATTCATTTGTATTCCCCTCATTGGTGTCTTGAGCCGTTACTTCCATATGAGGAGTCACTTCATCAGGGGATGGAAATTCCGGAGAGTTGCTTGTATATTCGGAGAAAGGAAAGAAAGCATATTCCGGATGATTGGAGACCTCCTCAATATGGGTAACAGAAGAGTGTATCTTATCAACCGTGGAGTCTTCGTAGCAAAAGGAAAAACAGATTCCTGAAACATGACGTCTCTGCTTACAGAAAACTCTTCTGTTAATGGATCAAACACTCGATATCCCTTTTGAAGAGTAGGGTATCCCATGAATATGCAGCGGTGGGCACGAGGACCCATCTTATCTCTAGGGCCTACTATTATAGCATAGCATAAACAACCAAAGACCTTCAAATGACTTAACTGAGGTGTCTTGCCAAAAAGTAATTCAAAAGGAGTACGTCCATTGAGTACCTTCGTTGGCGTGCGGTTGATCAAGTATGCTGCGCTTAATACACAATCACCCCAAAATTTGTCTCGGAATTGAAGCTTGAAACTTCAAAGCTCGTGCAACATCCAATAAATGACGATGCTTCCGTTCTACCACGCCATTCTGCTGTGGTGTATAAGTACATGTACTCTCATGCAAAATCCCTTGAGAAGAGAATAGTGTAGCACATTCATGATTAAAAACTCTGTGCCATTGTCAGTCCGGATTCGTTGCACAGATTTCCCAAATTGATTCTTTGCCGAGAAAGAAAAACTTTCAAGTTCGATGAAACTTGATTCTTAGATTGCATGAGGAAAATCCATGTGGCTCTAGAATGGTCGTCCACAATTGTGAGAAAGAATCGAGACCCATCATGGTTTGGGGTATGATATGGTCCCCATACATCAATATGAAGTAATGAGAAAATACTGTTTGTACGACTTTTGCTTATGGGAAAGGGAACACGTGATTGCTTTGCAAGCGGACAAACATGACATTGAGGATAGGGAATGAAGAACTATGACCCATTCTGGAATGCAGGAGACAATTTTCATCATTGGTGGTCAAATTACACAATGATTTTTTATTACAAAGGATATCGAAACACTAAGTTCTTTGAATGAATTTTTCCAAAAAATAAACCTTCATAGAGGCTACCCCAACCCATCATTTTGCCAGTCGAACGGTCCTGAAAAATACAGGAATCAGCATTGAAAAAAACATGACATGAATTGTCCTTACATGCTCTAGACACGGAAATCAGTTAAATTGAAAACCTGGTACATAGAGAACATTTTTGAGGATAATCTCGGGACTAAGCTGGACTGTTCTCGTTATGGTGACACGAGTGGTGTTTCCATTTGGTAATTGGACAGTAATGGGATTATCCAATTTTTCATGAATAATGGAAAATAGACTTTTGTCACATGCAATATGATCGCTGGCTCCAGAATCAACAATCCAAGTACTTCTCGATATCATATTTATCAGACTATGAGAAATACCTGTGAAGCTGCCTCCTTTGTTGGGGATCTCCATTTTTTGAAGGGCTTGTAACAATTGCTGATATTGCCCATAATTGATGGGTTGAGTGAAATCTGCGATCCATTAATTTGATAAGCAGCTGCTGCTGATGATTCTTTCCCCCTTTTTTCTCCAGGTCGACCATGTATTTTCCAGCAATTTTCGATTGTGTGGTGGGGCCTTTTGCAAAATTCACAATACAATTTCCCTTTATTTTTTGAATTCTGCCCATAATTCTTCGAAAAATAACCACCGTTGGATCCCTTTGATGCTGAACCATCTCGGCCATTTGAGTTTTGAAGATCACGCCCATCTCGGCCGTTCATCATCTAAAGATTGCGGGCGCCTCCGGGACCGTCGGATGATGAGGAGCGATCCTGGCCGTCGAGACCAGAACCCTTATATACGTGCGAATCGTGGGGAACCCTAGCGCCGCACGTCTTTCTCCTTTCTCCTCTCTGTCTAGGGTTTTCGAAACCCTTTCTCCCTCGCCGCCCGGTGCGATGCTTTCGACTCCTTTGGTCTCCGATGAGGTAAGACGCGACTTTCCTCCGCACCGCCAAGCGGAAGATCCGGCCAAGGGGCGGTGCGGGCTCCATCGCTAATATCGCGACCTGAAACCAAGGTAAGATTCATTTAAGATCAAGAGAAACCGAGTGGCCTTTTCTCGGTCTTTCATGTTTTTGTATTGTCGAAGCGTTTCCTCAGGCCCGTCTAGTTTCTCCTCGGCCGCTTCCAGCTCATTCCACAGAGCTGAAAGCTTGTTGAAGCATGCCGTGATGGTCATGTTTCCTTGCTTCAGTTCTGTGAGGGCTTGGTGCAGCGAGAAGATCTTCGCTCGATCGAGCTTCCCGTACATTTCTTTAATGCTTTCCCAAATAGTCTTGAGTCTTGTTGGAGGTAAGCCGGCGGCAATTTCAGGGCTTATACAATTTCCTACCCAAGTTCTCACTAGCGGTTACATTTTCTCCTGTCGTGCCAATTTTTCATCGGTCGGGATGGGTATGCTGCCGTCGATGAAGCCATCCGTGTCCTTTGTGACAAGGGCTCGGCGAAAATCCCGTGACCAGCTTGAGTAATTTTCTGGTCCCGTGAGAAGGTGGCTGATGAGCCGCAACTCCGGTCCATCGGCGGTGGAGATGTACAGTGCGTCGCCGGGTTCTAGACGACCCATGGTGGCCGCGAACGGAACGGCGGGAAAACCGGGTGGTGCTCCGGGTAGGGATTTGAGTTTTGGCCTGAATTTTGACCGGGTGTGACCCGCCTGACGCCCTGTGTTTGATTCGCCAACCCCATTGGGGTCTGTATCCGCATAAGACGACCCGAATCCTTCTGTTGTGCCGCCCCATTTGTGGCTGGTGGGCCATCATCTCTGCGCGCCCGAGTTCCGGAAAAGAAAAAATTGGGTTGTTCCCATAATACATCGGCATTGGCACCCACGGTATGGAAAACCCGAAGTAGGTTGCCCGGGTTGGGTTGCCACCGAATCAATGGCCCCGTAATAGGCTGATTTTGAACTCCACCAGCTGCATTCCGCATGAGATCCTGCTCCTCGAGGTAGGTATTTGCTGCTCTCTCAGGTAGGTATTTGCTCATCGGCCATGGCGGTGGTAAGATCTTTTCTTCCTTCGTTGGTTGAGAAATTCAAATTCAGTTCCGATTGCCACGCCGGAGTGCTAACGCTGTTTTGCGGGTTAGTCGTTCTTGCGGGTAGCCAATCAAAGAAAAGAAAGGAGCGGAAGCAAAAAAACAAGAAGCACGGCTGTGCTCGATACCATGAAAGAAGACGAAGGCAAGAAAAAGAGAAGAGAGCGTAGGGGAAATTTTCTATATTTTCTGTGTATTCATCTCAATGTACAATCATGGATATATAATACAAATCATGTATAAGAAAAAAGGAAACCAAATAATCTATGAATCGGATCGATATTAATTGATCCGCCAAATAATCTATGAATCGGATCGATATTAATTGATCCGATTAATTTATCCCAATGGTATCTAGAAGATATTGCGTATCTTCCAACATGGCGTTCCAAGCTGCAACCACGCCGCCAGGAGGCATCTGGCAAGATGACTACAAGATCGATGCCTACGGCAACCCGGTGAAGGAGCCACACATGGCGGGCACCTCTATCATGGCCCACATCCGGCGGATGGCCTACGGACAGTTCATGATCTTCAACCCATCGGCCTTTCTGTCCTCCCTCGGCATCATCCTGCTCCTCTTGAGCGGGCTTCCCAAAGCGGCGATGCTGGATGTGGACCCGAGATGGTGATCATGTGGCGAGCGATCATGGGCGGGCGATCACCTACTTCATAGCGCTGCGCAACATATCCGGGCGACACGCGGGGATGTCAAGGACGTGACGGACGTGTCGGTGGTGTGCTGGCTGTGCACGATGGGGGTGGTGTTCATGGGGAATGTGGTGAGGCTATGTGTGTGGGTGCTGAGGAAGTGGGGTTACTTGAAGAAGAAAGAGAAGAAGAATTCAGATGAAGACGATGAAGACAAGCATGAGCAAGTTTTGACGGTCTGTGTGACAATCGAGTAAATTGAATGGTCTTTGTTCTATGATAGCGGCGGTATGGTCAGTATGTGTAAAATTTGTGATTCGATGAGCGGGTTGATGATGGGTTTTGAGGTGCTCTGTTTTCTTCTACTTCGTTTGATAAGAGTATTTGTCCTAAAGAGAGGGTAAGACGGATTCTGCTAGAGAAATCTTTGGATGGTGAACGATTGAAGAGACTAATATGGCGCTTGGAGCAATCGTGCGTGATCTCCCTCTATAATTTGTACAAAATCAGGACAATATGCGGTTATAGGTGCCGCAATTTCTTCTCTATACAATGTTGAACATGACTGTTGGACGAAGAGAGCTTCAGCCGGTTCGGCCAGGTCTGCACTTTCAGAACGGCTCGATCCTCTCAACTCGGCCCTCTTCACTCGGCATTGAAGTATTCTGGACTTTGGTCCACAGTTGAGATTCAGGGTGGCTGGAAACAAATTAGTAGTGCAGGATGGGATTTCCTGCAATCTTTATATAATCGTTTCCTTTGTTTGAATATTATTTGATGCTGAGATTAGAAATGTTTGTCTAGGTTTTCTTTTTCCTTCCCTTCCTAGTTGCTGTTAAACATCTATCTTGCCAGAAGTTTCTGCTATGGAGGGATCAATTAAGCTGCCATCTCAAGCCTCTGTTGCACGAGACCGAACCTCATGCAGGTTAGAGTGTATCTACCGTCTATGACTTGAGAATTCCATGTCAATTAAACTGTACAAATTCATGCACATTTGATGATTAGAAGCACGACTCTGTTTAAGCATGGTACCCTGTAACTTCTCACCACCAGACATAATAATTTTCGCTGAAATCTCTGCTAGACTCGATTCATTAGACTATTCAAAACAATATTTCAAGCGATCGGACTAGCATGAAATGAAAGAGAGAGCCGACTCAAATGATTGTTATAAAGGATGACACTTGATGAAAGCATGAACTTATTCCGCACGGAACAAAACAATTTGTTCTGTCTTTCGCCATAAAAACTGCAATTCTCATTCATGTGGAAAATACAGCACTATTACATGAAGGATGCAGATATAAGGGAACATTAGAACTGTAACTCTTACTACAAACTCGGTCTCCAGCCTGAGTGGCTGCTATCCAGTTGTCTGATGGATTAGTTGCTCAACTGACCCAAATCCACTGGGCATCTTTAAAGCTTGAAGCTTTCTGTCTTGCTATTGTTGTCAGGTTATAGAAATCCTATCGAGTCGCTACCTTTGATCTTTTATTAGATCTTCTACAAAGTCTAAATAGTTCGTGCCAATATCCCTCCTGTCTATAGTTTTCGTTCCTTGCTCATATCTCCTCGCTGAGGCGTCCACCCAAAGGTCTTCCGTTCGACGTTATCGAAACATCTAAAACGACCTCCTCTCATATCATCCTTGATTGGGTGGCAGTCCCCACTTTTACCTGCATTAATTGATTTCGAATCTTGCCTCTTCTCTTGAATGTCATGTCCTACGAAGCATTCTCAAGGTGTCTTCGGCATGATCTCTAGTGATGGTTTTATTATTTTTGTGATGGGCCTAAGTTGGCCCGTCCGCCCATGTTGGGCCTAGGAACCCGGCCCGCAAGATTAGGGCCCATAGATGAAAGAGTGCATTAAGAGGTTGCGTTTTTTGGATGAGATGTTACATTAAGGGGTTGCATCTCTTGGAGGAGACGCTTTGAGGGAAAGGAATAAAATGCACGTACCTTTTGGATGAAGGTATGTGAAGAACTCTCTCCCCTTCAAACAACGTAAGTCAATCTCTCTCTCTCCCTAAAAAAGAGAAAAGAAGAAAACAGAAAAGAAGAATGCGCTCTTTTCTCCTCCTAATAGCAATGGCACGCTTCTTGATCGAACGGGATCAGAATTTCTTCCTCGATCTTCAGCATTGGTGTTTAATCTGTGGCTAACAAGGTACGTTCGATTCTGTGATGTGCCTTAGGATCGGTGATACATGTGATTTTCCCGAGCTTGTCTTCCACACTTATTTTAGGGGTTCGATTTGGTGTCGAATCCGGTTTTTGGGAATTTGATATTCCCGACATTGGTATCAGAGCCCTAGTTCATGTTTTCCCGACCCCTTTCATGTTTATGAATGAATTTTGATTGAATTTTCGTGAAAAATCGGCCGACACTGATAAGGGGCGGAAAAATCCCGACACCCGATTCTGTTCGCCTTGTTTTTTGATTTTCTGTAAGTTGAATTTTTTTTCTAAAAGCATAGGATCGAAGCCCTCGTCAAGATGAGAAAAACGAGTGGCGGATCGCTGCCGGAGGCCGCCGGACGCGCCGCCACGTGCAGCCGGAACGAACGGACGTTGCACGCGCCGATTCGGTCCCCCGTAGGCGCGTGCGACGCACGCACGCGGTGCTGGCACGTGCCGCACACGCGCCGGATGATGTCATCGTGACATCATCCAGGCACGCACGTGGCACGTGCCGGCTGGCTCATCCGACCGGGCCGAGCGGGCCGACCGGCCTATCCGGTCCGACCGGTGCGACCCGACCGCCCATTGACCTCGACCCGGTTGACCGTTGACCGTTGACCGTTGACTTCGACCATTGACCGTTGACTTTGACCGTTGACCCAAAAAAAAAAAAAGAGGAAAAGAATGTGTTTCTTTTTCCAATTAAGTCTATGTGGATTATATGTGATCCCTTATTTGTTCTGCATTTGTTGTAGGAACAATGCATCCCCTTAGGTTGTGCACACCTATTCGCGTAATTACCGATGAACAAAAGGAAAGGCTTTCTAAGTTGATAGCTGAGCTGACTGATCATCGATGGGAGAGTGACGACTTAATTGATCACGTTCTTAAAGTCAACGAGAAAATACAAAAGGTCATATGGAATGGTCGTCCCATGCCACAGTCTGAGATGATGCGATTTTTCATGAACACTCTTCCACAAGAATGGCAAGGAGTGTTGAATCGCATATGGGAAGTCAATAGAGCTGCTTGGTATATGAAAATTGTGATGAATTTTATAGATGATTATTACTAGATTGTTACAAAGGAAAATATCAAGAAATTGAACAAAAGAGCATTTTTCCCAGTTCGTATATTGACTTGGTGCTAGATGTTTTGGCTGGTCTTTATTTAGTGTGCTTTATGGACATCTTATGTAATATTTACTACCTTATTGTTGTTGATGAAGCAACTTATATGAAAGTTGTATTATGTGAAAGCATTATGATTCTATTGTATGTCAAATATTATTTGCTTTCTATTATTGTTGATTGCTGTGGGTAGTTTATAGAAGTTTTTGTAGCTTCATAGAATTTATTTTGCATAAGACAATTATATTAATGATAGTTTTAAGTTAGGATTTTTGGAGGATGATTGGAAACATAGTGATCTCTTGATTCTGAAACCTTACTTGAAATTGTTTATTAATATGATGGGTCTGTGCAAAATAGATGCATAAATGATAGGCATTAATAATTCATGCAAATATGTTTGATATGTTCATATCAATGGCTTCAGCCACAAAGAGCATAGTTGCTGAGCTGAACAAAGGTGAAAAGCTCAATGGCGACAACTATGAAATCTGGCACATGAAAATCCGATATGTGCTGGAAGAGCAAGAGGCACTAGAAGCTCTTAACCTGACTATGGTAGAACCTGAAAAAGGAAACACTGCACAGCACAAGAGAGATAAGGAAGCATTTGTTACATGGAAAAGAAAGAACTCTCTTGCTCGCATTACGTTGCTGAGTAGCATGGAAAATGATGTCATGCGAGAGTTTAGGTGTTTTGAGAATGCCAAGGAAATGTGGGAAGCATTGGTAGCAAGATTTGGTCATACTTCGGTGACCAGACTGAGGCAGCTCACTATTAGGTTTGACTCTTATAAGAAGCCTCATGGTCAGATCATGAAGTAACATCTTAGAAATATGTGAAACATGATTAATGAGCTGAAAGATGCTGGCCATGTCCTGACTGATAAGCAGCAAGTGCAAGCAGTGATTCGTTTCTTGCCTCAGAGTTGGGAGCATATGAAGGTGCACCTGACCCATAATGAGAATATCAAAACCTTTGAGGATGTAGTGCGTCATCTTGAGTTGGAAGAGGACCGCCTCTTGGCGGCTAAGCCGGAAGCTGAAATCTATCATGCTGGTTTCAGCTCACATGGAGCTTCGAGCTCCAAGTGCAAACGTCCTAAATGGTTTGATAAAGGGAAAGGCAAGGAAGCAGGTCCTTTAGGGAAGAAACCTAAGTTTAACCAACATAAAAGAGGAAAACGTCCTCGAATGAAGAAGCTTACAAGGGTGAAGTGTTACAATTGTGACAAGAAGGGTCACTATGCTCGCGACTGTCGTGAGCCAAAGAAGGTATACACCCTTTGTACTTTTCAGAACTTTGCTTATGTGTCGAGTTCTGTATTCTTAACTGAATCTAATCCTTTGTGGACTGTGGATTTAGGAGCGACAGACCATGTAGCGAAGGATAGAGAATCCTTCGTGGAATTCCGACGAGTACCAACTGGAACTAAGTGGATCTATGTGGGAAACAACTCCAGAGCTGAAGTAAAAGGAATTGGCATATGTCAATTGAACATGCATGGTGGACGCACTTTGTTCCTACATGATGTATTGTATGCTTCGAAGATTCGTCGGAATTTAGTGTCTGTTTTAGTGTTGATCAAGCTAGGTTTTAATATGAACTTCCATAATAGAGGTGTGGATTTATTTTTGGATACAAGTTTCCATGGTTGTTGTTATTTTCTGGATGGTTTCATTGTATTAGATATTGACTATGTTAATGCAAATGTTTGTTATTTCCTTCTCACGTCTCCTAATTCATATAATAATGATGTGAATGTGTGGTATGCTAGACTTGGTCATATTGGTCAACAACGTATAAATAGACTAGCCAAAGAGGACTTGTTGGGCAACATTGAAAAAGTCGATTTATCCATATGTGAGCATTGCTTAGTAGGGAAAACGACAAGGAAACCATTTGGAAAAGGTAAAAGAGCTGAATTTCCTTTGCAATTAATCAATTCTGACGTCTGTGATCCGATGAATGTAAGAGGAAGGCATTGGGCTGTTTATTTCATCACTTTTATAGATGATTATACTCGATTTGGATATGTCTATTTGATTTCTCATAAATCTGAAGCATTGAGTTGTCTCAAAAGGTTTATGAACTTGGTAGAAAATCAATTAGACAATAAAATAAAAGCATTGAGATCCGATCGAGGTCGAGAATATTTATCTGATGAGTTCAAAAAATTATGTGATGAAAAAGGAATTGAAAGACAGTTGTTATTCCATATACTCCTCAATAAAATGGTGTTGCGGAGAGAAGAAACAGACCCTACTAGAAATGGTTAGGTCCATGATGGCGCATGCTAACTTACCTATCACTTTTTGGAGTGATGCGTCGTTAACTGCTGCCTATATATTTAACCGGGTGCCTTCTAAATCAGTTACTTCCACTCCATATGAGTTATGGACAGGTAGAAAACCGAACTTAATTTTTCTTAAGCCATGGGGTTTTACTACCTATACTCATGAGCCCTCTCACAAGTTTGGGAAATTGGTCCAAGAAAAAATAAGAGTATTTTCATAAGATACTCCGAACACTCGAAATGGTATTTGTTCATAAGTGAGTATAACTGAATTTGAATCACGGGATGTCACATTCTTAGATGATGAATTTTCTAAGAATGGCGAAATATGGGAAGATTACTCCCTATTTGAAACATTGAATCAAGATAATGATATTAGTGGAGTTCATCCAAGTGGGAGTAATATGAGAAGTGATGAATTGAATTCAACTCATTCTCAATTACAATCACATGATGAGACGACATCATCATTATCTAATCCTAGTGGGAGCATAATGGGAAATGATGTGCAAAGTGTACAATCTCCCATACGGCAAACAAGTCGCAAAAGTATTTCCCGTCGACGTTTTGACATTGAATGGGAAACTTTTATGATTGCCCCACAAGATGAGGATGAGCCAAGAAATATTAATGAGGCTCTAAATTGCCCTAATAAGGAAAAATGGATTCATGCAATGGAAGAGGAGATTGAGTCAATGAAGTCAAATCAACTTTGGGAACTGGTTGATCTTCCAAAAGGATGCAAAGCTATTGGGAACAAGTGGGTTCTCAAAATAAAGCGAAAAGCTGATGGCTCGATAGAAAGGCATAAAGCTCGCCTTATGGCGAAGGGGTATAACCAACAGGAAGGAATTAATTATGAAGAAACATTTTCTCCTATGGTGAGATTTACCTCGATTCGCATTATTCTGGCAATAATGGCTAGTATAAATCTTGAGTTATATCAAATGAATGTAAAGACTACTTTCCTCAATGGAGAATTAGAGGAAGAAATATATATGGAACAACATGCTGGTTTCATTAAAGAAGGCCAAGAAGGGAAGGTATGTCAACTTTTGATATCAATATACGACCTTAAGCAGTTATCGAAACAATGGTATATACGTTTTCATAATATCATAATGGCATATGACTTTACAATGATTGATGAGGATCATTGTGTATATATCAAAAGATCCAATGATCAATTTGTGACCATATCATTATATGTTGATGATATACTAATTGCCGGAAGCAATAGGGAGTTTGTAAATACTGTGAAGAGTTAGTTATCTTCCAACTTTGAGATGAAAGATATGAGTGAGGCTACATACATTCTTGGAGTTAAGATTTCAAGAAATCGTTCGAAGAGATCGTTATCTCTTTCGCAAGAAACATATATAAATAAGGTTCTTGAACGATTTCGTATGCAAGATTGTAAACCCAAAGACACTCCTATTGCAAAAGGTAAAGGATTGAGCCATAGACTGTGTCCAAGGACTCCACAAGAGAAGGAACAAATGAAACATGTTTCGTATGCTAGTGCTGTTGGGAGCTTGATGTACGCTATGATGTGTACAAGACCTGACATATGTTTTGCAGTTGGAATGGTGAGTAAATACCAATCCAACCTAGGTCAAGCACATTGGAAGGTCGTTAAAAGAATACTGAGGTATCTAAAGGGAACTGCTGATTACAAGTTGAATTACCAAGGAAATGATCCGCGACTTGAAAGCTATTCAGATGCTGATTGGGGAGGAGATTTAGATGAAAGGAAATCTACCTCTGGATTTGCTTTCTTACTGAACAATGGTGCCATATCATGTAGCAGTAAGAAGCAAATGTGCATAGCCTTATCCACGCTGGAAGCTGAGTTCGTGGCATTATCAGCAGCAGTACAAGAAGGTGTTTGGCATAAGAGATTTTTGGATCATTTAAGTGTTATTGGGTATACTGCAAATCCATTATTGGTTAACTGTGATAGCCAAGCAGCTATAGCGTACACCAAAGATCCAAAATATCATGGCAAGACCAAACATATAAATACCAAGTATAACTTTGTCAAAGATATGGTTGCACGAAAGGATGTGAACTTACAGTACATATCTACGCATAGAATGGTAGCAGATCCTATAACAAAGCCAATACCTAGAGATGTGTTTTGTGGTCATGTAAAATCTCTAGGATTGCGTAGAGTCTGATGTGCTGGATATTGTAATTTCCCTAAGTTGTTCACATTTATGAACTAATGTTTTTCATTATTAATGCCTATGAATTTTTGTTTGATCTTTATGCATCTTAATGCTCAGTGCATTACTTTAAGTTGAGAAAGTATGTCGGACAGATATAAGATTGGCCCACTCACACGGGTAATCGCCTCTATTTACTATGTGATAAATAGAGATAAGATGGTTTTTAAGCTTATTATCTAGGTGATAATCGAGAGCTCAAGCTTAAAATATATTTGTCGCCTTAACTGGGTGTTAAGATGAGAACATAATATTTACTATGTCCAAAAGTAAAATAACCAACATATTTTACTTTATATGTCTATGATGCCAGATGTGAGTTCTGATGAATTTTGTGAATGAGTAGATACGTGAACTCAAGTTAGACATTGGGTATGTCTGAACTATCATCTGTACGGTATTGAATGTGTAGACATACACTCCATGGGAAATGAGTTAATACCGTCATACGTATTTCATACTACGTATGCATGAGATGACTAATAAGAGTGGCAAAAGTTTGACCTTAACTTTTATGCCATGTGAAACTCTTGAGGACAAGAATTCCTCAATTTGAGTACCCTCATGACTCTTACTTATTCTCAAGATTTCTATTTAGTGTTTGCTATCTTAAGATGTTACTAATGGTCATGAGTTGATTTGATCTAATGGGACATTTCTAGAAAAACAAACTGAACTGAGATTGTGAGTTTGAAGGAAAGAGGAAGATCGAATATGGAGAATCACATTGTAGTTTTGTATTTACCGGTCAACCAATTATATCATTATTTAAAAGAGACCAAGAGAGATATAAATGTGATCGATCGATCTAGGGTACTGCATACTAAATCTACTCACAGTGTGATGCCCATTATGAGCTGCTATATATTCCTAACAAATGTATGGCAACGAGCTCTCAAAGTATGCTGGTCGCACGGATTATTCACCGGTATGAATGTTGAAGAGAGGTAAAGAGGATCTTGTTCGGCCCACCATGTGTGAGTGGGAGATGATGGTTTTATTATTATTGTGATGGGCTTAAGTTGGTCCGTCCGCCCATGTTGGGCCTAAGAACCCGGCCCGCAAGATTAGGGGCCATGGATGAAAGAGTGCGTTAAGGGGTTGCGTCTTTTGGATGAGATGTTATGTTGAGGGGTTGCATCTCTTGGAGGAGACGCTTTGAGGGAAAGGAATAAAAGGCACGTACCCTTTGGATGAACGTATGTGAAGAACTCTCTCCCCTTCGGACAACATAAGTCAATCTCTCTCTCTCCCTCAAAAAGAGAAAAGAAGAATACGCTATTTTCTCCCCCTAATAGCAACGGCACGCTCCTTGATCGAACGGAATCAGAATTTCTTCCTCGATCTTCAGCATTGGTGTTTAATCTGTGGTTAACAAGGTACGTTCGATTCTGTGATTTGCCTTAGGATCGGTGATACATGTGATTTTCCCGGGCTTGTTTTCCGCACTTATTTTAGGGGTTCGATTTGGTGTCGAATCTGGTTTTTGAGAATCTGATATTCCCGACATCCAGTTTTGTCAAATTAGATCAAAGTTGGTGGAAGGATTCAGTCCTCAGTTCTCTATGATGTCCAACTTTCTCGAGGTTTCGTTGAGTTTCGATAATTCCTAGACTTACACCTTAAGGTTAACAAAGTTTCCTTCGAGTTCAGGTTTCTAGTTAGCTCCAGCATGGATTTCACCTACCAACACCATATCATCTATAGAGAAAATACTCCAATTGACATCATCTTGAATTTGTCTTGTCAGCATGGACGGATTCACCATGGGGCCAATGGAGGCACTTGCCCCCTTTAAGCTTCCTATAAATTGAAATGGGAACTACAATATGTCGTAATCATTTGGTGAATTTGCCCCACGAAAATACAAGTGTGTACTTATAAGGCTTGATTCAACATAGGAAGAAAGGAGATTGCAAAATATGCGAGTCATTCATTTGATTTTGCTCGTGTCTTACTTGATCCATCATATCAATAAGGCATTTTGGGTGTTCAAGGTTTACTTACCAAAAATGAGCCTCTTTGTCATAAAAAAATCGAGTGTCGGAAGAATTAATAAAAAGGCAAATGTTAAAGAGTAAGGATATTTGTTAAATTTCATTATTCGACATCTTTTTTTCTCAGAGTTAATACGATACTTCTTTAATTTTGATCAAGTAATTCGGATAATCTCCATGTTATAAGGGTCTTGTTAATAAAATACCTCAGAGCACTAGTTAAAACCACTAACCATAAAAAATAAAGCGTATCGGCATATGCTGAAAATTGAGCAACGCCAAATTTCGAAAAAGTCACTTAGTTCAAATATGCAAATTTATATTTCCGTAGCAAAATTAATGAGGCCCAACAAGTACCCTAACTACATTCTTTAACATTTTCCTTTTTATTAATTATTCTAACACTTGCTTTCTATGAGAAAAGCCATCTTCGATAAGTAAATCTCGAACCTCCAAAATACTCCATCAATACTAAGGACTGAGTAAGACGTGAACCCAAATCTCCACAATGACATTTTAGCCATAGGAGTCCTTATCAAGGTGTGAACATTCTTTGTGCCTATGAAAGTACATAGATGGAAATTCTGTACTCCCTTAGTGCCTTCTAATCTTTAGCCAAACTTGTCGGACAATCACACAACACGCGATTGACCCGAAAATTGAACATGTAAAGGATTATCCAAACGATACACACAATATCGATGTCGGTGTAAGGATGAGATCCCCTTTCATCTTATTGATGCCTCCATTCGATGTTGTATCCATCCAAACTACTAATCCTTGCGAATAAAGAGGAAGCGGATTCTTTCCCATCGGTGCAGTCATCGTTTCAGCGGGTTTAAGTTATTGAAGATGGTCGGGAGTACAGGAGACAAGAAAGGAATGAATCAATAACCGTGAAACCCCATTTGAGGTTTGGTGGCATCGCGGAACCCTTTGCATTCCCATTCAGGATGCAGCGGCAATTTCCTGAAGGTTTGCGCTGTTAGTTCTGCCTAACAGATAAGTACGTTGCTTTTGACATCAATGGTTTGGCGGTTGCCTAGTTCTTTCAACTTCACTTTATTTGAATTTCAATGCTTTAACTAAATTATAATGGAAAAGTTGGAGCGTTGCGCGCATGCCTGGATAAAATATTAACACACTCCCACACTTAATCATAACCTTCCCACCTAAGAAAGTATAGATAATGCTACTTAACATATATATATACACGCACATACATACATAAATATATGGATCTAAATTAGTAAAACCAACGAAATTTCTTGCACTTTTCGATGAAAGTCTCTTTACTTTTCAACTCTTTACTTTTTCAACATTGTGGAAGCATGCAAAAATATTCTTTAATCCCACGCGTTTGTGTCGCTGCTTTGCTCTTTCCAGCATGTAAATGCTATGTATGACTCACGTTATAGCATATAGTTAACAATCTCAACCCTTGATATTCCAACTCCAAGGCAATCTAGTGAAAGAAAAAGAGAGATCGTGTGTGGACCGAAAGCTTTAGGTGATTAACCCGAGCGATTTCGAGTTCACCCACAAGCTGTGAACAATGCCATCGATCACAAGCCCAAGAAGAAGGTCGCCATCCGCGCAGTTGCATCAACAAGCTTCCTTAGCATCTGAAAGAACACGCCGAGAGAAGAGGCTCTATGAAGCGTCACTTGGCGGGTGCGTCGAGTCGTTAGCTCAGTTGCTGCAAGAAGACCGACTCATCCTGGCTCGGGCTTCTGTCACTTGCTTCGACGAGACACCATTGCATGTGGCCTGCATGCTCGGTCATGTACCTTTTTCCAAGGCTCTTTTG
This sequence comes from Eucalyptus pumila, assembly GCA_016097595.1. Lineage (NCBI taxonomy): Eukaryota > Viridiplantae > Streptophyta > Magnoliopsida > Myrtales > Myrtaceae > Eucalyptus > Eucalyptus pumila. The sequence continues at coordinate 52,769,260 of CM027848.1, forward strand.
GCTCATAAAAGGGATTTGGCTATGGAGTTGGACTCGCAGGTATGTCGAAGCGAAAACCTTGGCTGTGGTTGTTTGATATTAGACTATCTTGCTTGTCAAATTAGATTTTGCACATGTAATGTAGTATTTTGTTTTCCAGTTTTCATGATCTGTGAGAAATCAAACCCATCATATGTCTCAAGGAAATTAACAAAATTCAGACAGAAATCAAGTCATGGGTTTCCAGGTTAATTCAGCCTGAAAGATCTTACAGACACCTAGCTCGGTCTATTTGATTTGAAAATGCAATATATATAAATCACATGAACGTGTCCCTCAATAAGAATGCTCCATAGTCAAGCACTTTACCTTTGCAGGGACGTACACCTCTTCACTTGGCATCTGCAAATGGATACGTCGAAATAGTGAGGGAATTGTTACAATCAGACCCCCTTGCATGCCTTGTCCATGACGAAGATGGGAGGACCCCACTCCATCTAGGCACGATGAAGGGCCAAATCAACATCGTGATAGAGCTGGTGAAGGCGAGACCGGAGGCAGCCGAGCATAGGCTGAGCCACGGCCAAACCACTCTCCATCTGGGAGTGAGGCATAATCGTTTGGAGACTCTGAAAGTCTTGGTGGAGATGGTGAGAGATGGCGATTTGGTGAATGCTCAAGATGATGAGGGTAATACCATTTTGCATTTGGCCACAGCAAACAAGCAAATAGAGGTAATCCTTTTTGCTTCGAATTGCTTCGAAATTGCGACGACATCAGATATCGCATTCCAATTGAACATTTCATGAAGATAAAATCCGGTCATTCTCATTTTTCTATAGACTCAAGTTTTCCGCGTTCAAATTTCAGTGGATTTATCAATTGAAGAAACTTGCAGGAAATATCTTTGTTTGTTGTTTCTTTTATAATTGATAAGAAGCTCATCTTTTTGTGCAGATAGTGAAATATCTGCTTCAAAGAAGTGAAGTGGATGTGAACACAGTGAATAGAAATGGCTTCTCTGCTCTTGATATAATGGAACATTTTCCGAAGGATTTCAAAGTCATTGAATTGAGAGAACTGTTAGTACATGCTAGAGCTCTGAGAGCCATAAGATTCCCTGCATCGACAACTCACCAAGCAGTTGTTGATAAAACAAATGAGGAGAACTCAACTATTATAGTTGACCTAGCATCTGTAGCACCTCTCTCCACCGATACTCCTCTGGTAGAGGTGGTTCCACCACCGTCTTTAGTGGGTGAAATCAGGAAGCAGGAGGAAGACAAACACAAGATCGAGAAGAGGCGTGATTCTCTGAAGGTAATGCTTTAGCTAGATCTCTTGGAGTAGCATTTGCTGATAACTTAGATCAGATCGATCATATTATTGCAATTAACATCATAGCTCACAGTTAATTAATTTAAACTCTCTGTTTATTTCAAAAATTGGATGATTCATAAAATATTTTCCTAAAAATGATCGTTTATATCGCTTAAAATAAATAGTTATGCTTTCTTAAAAATGTTTTCTACATATGTACTAAACTGCTCATAATTAAATATTTCTTCATTCACAATCTAGATCTTTCTTTCACGTCACGACAGATAGCTGCCACCGTGATCGCAGCCATGGCTTACCAAGCCGGCCTTAACCCTCCTGGCGGCGTGTGGGACAGCGATCAGAAATACCCAAACGGCAACATCCAATTCTTAGCAGGAACATCGATAATGGCTGCAAACTATCCAGAGAGTTACCCGAAGTTCTGGAAATACAACACCGTATCTTTTCTTGCATCCCTTAGCACGATCTTCTTGCTCATGAGTGGCTTGCCCAAGGGGAAGAAGGTTCTGACGTGGATTCTGATGGCCACAATGTGGGTGACCATCACTTTCATGGCTCTGACTTACCTTGAGTCCATGGTGGCCATCCTGTACGCGGGCCAGTACCCTGAAGATGTGAGGCAGATCACAAGAGTGGTTACGAACTCCACGTATGTTTGGATCAGCATTGTAGCCATTGTTTTTCTAGTTCACACCATTCGATTCCTCGCATTCGTCCTCCGGAATGTGAAAAATCCGCAAAAGCTCAAGAAGCAGATATCAGGGTGTGTGAGTTGGTGCAGATCTAGGGTCAATATCAAGATCTAGTGTATTCACCTGGTGGGACAAAGGATTACTGCATAGTCTTGATGCCTATCTTCTTTCTAACTTAATCCTCATGTCATGAGATCATTCTGAGTACCACAAGTTGTACGAACCATTTAATGATACTACTACCAAACACAGAGTCCATCTCGCATCATTCTCAAGCTCTCCTCATCAGAGATAGTCTTGCCCGAATAGCCGAATATTTTTAAAGAGAATGGGAAGGCGTGGCCACAAAGTTATCTGATCTACTCCTATGTATGCCGCAAATTAGTAGGTAAAAGCAACATTGGGCTATTCCATGATTTGCCTCATACAGCTTCACCACTCTCTTTCCAATTCCACCAAACAACCGAACCCACCTACCTCAAAAGTATCAACACTTCTTTTATGCGTCCTTCATATTCTTCTCCAACGCTGATAGATGTCCAAAAGCCATCTGATTAAAGCTAGTGAGCCTCTCTGTCTGATCAATTTCAACCCCATGGCACCAAACCATGATGCAGTCACACCATTTACATGAACTTCTTACACTATCTTTCCCGGCCTAATTTTAAGGAAGTGATGCACAGATTTCACAGAAAACACTCCATTATTATTCGCAGGCCGTGCAAGCTGATCCTCCCTCAAAGGTTGAAATCAAAGCAGTGCTAGTTTCGTATGTAATGTTCACGTACCAGAGCACGTGCTTCTTCTAAAACAACATTCAAGCTCTGATATTATGACTTCTTGCCAAACGATCTTTTCTTCTTTATATAGACAAGTAGAGAAGGGACAAGGCAGAAATGCAACCTAAAATCTCATGGACCGATCTGTTGCTCCTAATGACAAGACAAAGGATTGGTAGCGTATCATCCCTCACAAAACACAGAAAATTACTGTTCATATGCAAACTGATTACGGGGGATGGAAGAACAGAGAGATGAAAACAATTGGATAGACAGATCTTTTGTACCTTAGACTGGTGATAATCAGTCCATAACAATTGGGAAGGTAAGAGAGCTCTCAAAGGCAGGAGCCAGTACTTTCATCTGTCTTAGACGACCACAATGTGTGGTTTCAATCAGCAAGACCACAACTAACGCAGCTCATAATCTTCACTCAACCCAGCTTGGCAAACCAAGCCTCTTTCAAGAAGTTCCGTTTCACAACCCCAACTTAACGCAACCTGACGGTTTCGTTTGGGAGAATAATATTGGGATTGCGTATGTGTGGGTTAAGAGCCGCCAATTCCCTCCATTTAGCACCAGTTCCATGAACACGGGATGAGATGCTCCACAATGTGTCACCAGGCTGTGCCTTAGTTGTTGCTGGGGCAGTAGATTTAGAAGAAGCAGTCTTCGACTTCAGGAACGGATGCTTATTGCTCTTTCCCATTCCATTAGCGAGCAACCAACGGGAACCAGATTGTTGCTGGTTTGAACTTCCCCAGACCTTTCTCTTCCCAGGATCAAATATGTTTAATTAATTCTAGATTATAATTATTTTACGCATGGTTGTGATACCCATGCCGTGCATCTAGGACGACGTGGGATTTATAGATTTTAAATGAGATGAGAGCTTAGAAGAGTTTTAAGATTAAACCGTCATCTTCTAATAATTTAGATATGTCAAAATGGGACATAGACTCATTTTTCAACCATATTTGATGGGTTGAGTTATTATATGAACTAGTTATATTACTATGGGTTCATAATGGTAAAACTTATAATAATATAAGTGTTAAATAGATTCAAAATTTATTTAGATCTATTTTATCTCTATGACTTTCTCTTCATTCTCTCGTCCTCACTTGATCTCACGCTCGCTCACTATTTACTCTCACTTCAGTTTGTATATGAATTTTTTTTAAAATTGATTAAATATAGAAGTGTTTTAGCAATACATGCCGTGTCGTTCATAGGTCACTAGAATATGGCAAAGCGTGTTAAATAAATCAATTTAAATCGGATCATTTTCGACCATACCCATTATTTTGATGGGTCTGTAATAATTTAAGGTTTTGCATGGTTCAACATGTAATGTTTAACTAATTGTGGATTAAAGTCGGTTTTACGCATGGTTTACACATGCCGTGCTTCCACAATGACGTGAGATCTACAAAAATTTATAAACAGGGTGAGAGGAGCTATAGAAGAAGTTAAGGATTAAACCGTTCGTCTTGGATTATTTGTTCGTACGTAAACGAAAATGGCCAAATTGTGAGGTCAACGTGATCTTGGGGAAACACGGGAAAAGGTCGAGACCGTTGACCGGGTAACGAAACCGCGCCCCCGCTTCGTTTTTGACCCGCCAGGGGGGATCGTACGACAGCCAGCGAGACCAAACCCGCGTGGGGCTCCACTCGCTGAGTAGTCCCCCTAAGTTGAAATATTCAATTAATAAAAATATTTTTTACTAATAATAGTAATTTATAATTAAATATTTTTGTGAACAATAAAAATATTTTTTAATTTATTCATTTTTATAAATGAAATGAATAGTCATTTTAAAGAAAATATTTTTCAAACCATTCATTTTTCGAAATAAATAAGAATCTTAATACACTATGTCAAATCCCCATATATGCAAAAGCCCGAGGTCTCAAGTTTGTCCGAGCATATCATGCTTATAGAGATGACGGCAAGCTGCAGCGCAGCTCAAAGGTGTGACAATTTGCCATTGGCAAGAACAGGGGCAAGCACGAAAGTTGGGTTCGGAGGTGGCTGTACATAGAGAAGGATGGGAGGGAACCAAAAAAAAAAAAGTTGGCCCTAATTAGGGTTTTGTAATATTTCAGATTGAGTGCAGCTGGGATTAGAGTTAAGTGGACACATGTCGCAATCTCAATACGAAGTCTTCTTCGAGCGTATGCACAGTAGGAGGCAGCAAATCATGCGCCCGCTCCGATCCGCCTACAACTCGCAAACTCGCGGCAACCGGTTGGCACGCCGTCGACTTTGACGACGTGTTCTTTACGGGAGTCGCTGGAAATCTCTTTTGCTTTCGGCAGATCCGCACAGCTAATCGCGAGTTTAAAATATAATAGAAGGTACGAGTCCCATGCAGTGTTTTATATAAAAGAGGAAAACCCATGCAAGTGAAAAGCACTTCTCCCAATCGATTCGCACGTCTTTGCTCGTTCACGTGCAAAAAGGGGTGTGCCCGCCCTCCTTTTCGATCCGAGTCTTGCGGGATAAGATGACATTCTCGAGAAACGCACACAATATAAAGAAAACCGGTTTTTGATCCCGTTAGATGAATGTGATAGGGTATTAGTATGTCCGACACATAGGCACGTAGGTTCAGAGCCAGACCGAATACTTTTCGAGAGATCTCCTCCAAATCATTGGTATGGCAGCAATAACGGAAGCGGCAGAAATCATTGGATCAAATTTGCAATCGTGGATACATATGTATCCTTTTTTTCTTAAAATTTCCCAAAATGGAGGAATACAGGTCTATCTAATATAGATAGAGAGTATAGTCCAAATAATAATTTTTTTTTTTGGGTTGAACGCGTGGAATATAACGAGGCAATATTTTAAAAGGGTAAAAAAGAAATACAACCTTTTTTTTTAATATTATGATCTCAAGAAGGTCATTTATGTTTCAAATTTGAAATTATATCGTTGGTACATGCAATGTGAAAAATACGGAATTATAAAAACAATACAAGTGATAAGTGTTTAAGAAAATATTTTTCAAATCATTTCTTTTCTGCGAAGCAAATGAATCCTTTTAGAATCACTAAAATGCAAGATTTTGTATTCGAATAATTTTCTTTTATATATGCGACATCAAGCACCGAAATTACCCATGATACTCTTGAATATATCCATTTAAAGGAGCCCTAGCACCTAGTCCCCACTGCCCAGTGCCTATAGCAAAAGCATTTATGCTCAACTTGGAGAGGTAATTGCATCGATTTCAATGTGATGTTGATCTTTCTATTTTCCCCTTAATCTTTGCTTTTAGCGAGAAAATGCCAAAGAGCATCGTCTTGATAATTTGTTCATCAACTATGCCTTAAAGATTTGATATTTCTTATCTGAAGCAAGAGACTTCAACATAATGTATAAATACTCTTCCATTTTCAAAAGTGTATTGGGTAGTGTGATTTCCACTTTTAGTTATATCAACTCATGCACTGGGATACCTGCTAGAAAGATCCTTTTGCCAAATTACACTACATATGGATCTCGTGAGACGAGACATGCCTCAATGAAGAATTGCGTCGATTGTTTTGTCTAAATTGACTTTTACTCTGTGCTTAAGTAGCTAAGCTTTTATCTCTCCCCGACAGGTCGGTTACTCCAGTCTGTATTCTGCAGGGAGTGTTCATCGATGTCGGTCGGATCTCCTCTATAGAAAACCATCACAAACCCGTTAGACACTGCCAAGAACGGCCAGACGGTGGCCATTAGGATACGCTGTTTTCTATCTCTGTAGTGTTGGTTTGTGGTTATTCAAGGAAGACATTCTTACCTGATTGGATGCTGCTCTTCTTTCCAGATTGTCGGCCCGAATGCAGAATAGCCAGGGAAAGATATCCGGCAGGCATTTTGACTCAGAAGAGGAGCTTGTCAGTCACATTTCGAAGAGGTCTCTAAGACGAATACCGGGTAGATAAATCTTAATTAATTAGTAATGGCTTCACAGTTCTTTAAGCTGAATTTGAAACATGACTACATAACTTAGCTCCTATATATGCAGGTTGGCTTTGACTATCGAAGACTGGAAGCCGGAGGCTAAGCTGAAGACCCTCTTCAAAACCCACCGAATCCATCTGCCAACAGCCTGTGCACAGTACCATCTTCTAATGCAACTTCTCGAGTCTTTGTCATCTACAACTACGTAGACCAAGAAGTCTCAAACTCAAAGATTCTCGACCTTTTTCCAGTGAAGAAAATCGACTGCTTTAGCACTGAACTTTCTCATTGGATTCAAGAGGAGCACGATCCTCGTTGCTTACACACCAGAGAGCGTTTGCCACATCTGATGAGGCCGACAGCGACATTGGTTAACGCCCAATAATCACGTCGAAGGGAATGTTTAGATGAATAGTCATCTTTAGACTCATCTAATCCTTTGACCATGAGAAAGAGAGACTCAACTGCTCCACAATGTTACTCTTTTTCAAATAGATTATTAGGAGACCTTCCAACAAAACTAAGTCTTTGATAATTGAGGTTACGATTGGTAGTAGTTATGATAAGCTTCTCTACTTTTATAGTTGGTAATAGCAAAAATGAACCGTGCCTTTGCGCTCGAGTCTTGGATTATGAAAGAACTTATTTTAAGAAAGATTTACTTTTCTATCGGGTCAAATTTTAAAAAAGTTTAGCTTCATTCTATAGATGGAGAGCATACTCGGGCAAATTACATGCACTTAGGATATCATTAGCCTCCAGTGATCTTCGATCCGGGTCTTCTATGCCAACAGCCTCTAATCATGCCTTTCAGAAATTGTACAAAAATCTTTATTAACTCTTTTAGGGTTGGTATAGTTAAATGGGATATCGAGAGAATTCGGGTTTCGAAACTAGAGATCTCTTATTCCATTCTTACCAATTATGTATGACACGTTCTAGATCAAGGTCACGTAAATACACCTTCTTAATCAATTTATGGTCTGACCCGAAGAAAAAAAAAACCGAATTATGAGCTTGAAAGGTATTTCCTAACTAGAATTCAAGTAGAAAAGTCTCCACGTACGTGTCTCTGGATTATTAAAGAAATTATATGAAAAAATTATAATATTGTGATAAAGATGAAAATTTACATCAAACATTCGGATGCAAATAAGGGCGGACCAAATTTTGATCTCCACCGCTCAACGAATCTGGTCGAATTTCTTCGTTCTTTCGTCCTAATAAACTGGTAGCTTGTCGGCATTTCTTCCATCGCAGCCGTTAAATAATGAGTACGATGATCCGGGTAGCACAAACCATGGCAGCCGTTAAATAATGAGTACGATGACCCAGGAACAGGAACAGGAAGTCAACAAGTCAACTCCGCGCGGGAATCTTCTGAATCATGTGACTTTTTGACTTTTTAACCCCGCATATTACGGTAACACCACTGTTTTTTTTTTTTTTTTTTTTTTTTTTTAACGGCAACACCACTTGTGAGAGGAGTGTAATCACTTCAAATGATAAATTCCAGCGACTTCGAGTTCAACCCAAGCTGGGAACAATGCCATCGATCACAAGCCCAAGAAGGACGTCGCCATCCCCACCATCGCATCAACAAGCTTCCTTAGCATTTGAAAGAAGACACCGAGAGAGGAGGCTCTATGAAGCGTCGCATGATGGGTGCATCGAGTCGTTAGCCCAGTTGCTGCAAGAAGACCGACTCATCCTGGCTCGGGCTTCTGTTACTTGCTTTGACGAGACACCATTGCATGTGGCCTGTATGCAAGGTCATGTACAGTTTGCCAAGGATCTTTTGGCCCATAAAAGGGATTGGGCTATGGAGTTGGACTCACAGGTATGTCGAAGCGAAAACCTTGGTTGTGGTTGTTTGATATCCTTTTGTCATATCAAATTGAACCCAGTCATCCTCACGAACCAGATAATCGGTGGAATCGCAACTCTTTTGAGATCTTTTTGCAAGTTTTAGGCTTTTAGTCATGTGTAAAATAATTTATTAACTATATTTCCATGGAATATCTCTACATAGATCAAACTATCTTACTTGTCAAATTAGACTTTGCACATGTAATGTAGCATTTTGTTTTCCAGTTTTCATGATCTGTGAGAAATCAAACCCATCATATATCTCAAGGAAATTAACAAAATTCAGACAGAAATCAAGTCATAGATTTCTACGAGACAAGTGAATTTGAGTAGCTTGGTCTATTTAATTCGAAAATGCGATATATATATAAATCATATGAACGTGTCCATCAATAAGAATGCTCCATAGCTAAGCACTTCACCTTTGCAGGGACGTACGCCTCTTCACTGGGCATCTACGAATGGATACGTCGAAATAGTGAGGGAATTGTTACAATCAGACCCCCTTGCATGCCTTGTCCATGACGAAGATGGGTGGACCCCACTTCATCTGGCCACAATGAAGGGCCGAAGCAACATTGTGATAGAGCTGGTGAAGGCGAGACCAGAGGCAGCTGAGCACAGGCTGAGCCACGGCCAAACCGCTCTCCATCTGGGAGTGAGTCATTATCGTTTGGAGGCTTTGAAAGTCCTGGTGGAGACGGTGAGAGATGGTGATTTGGTGAAAGCTCAAGATGATGAGGGTAATACCATTTTGCATTTGGCCGCAGCAAACAAGCAAATAGAGGTAATCCTATTTGCTTCGAATTACTTCGAAATTGTGACGAGATCAGATATTGCATTCCAATTGAACATTTTGTGCAGATAAAATCCGGCTCATTCTCATTTTCCTATAGACTCAAGCTTTCTGCATCCAAACTTAAGTGGATTTATCGATTGAAGTAACTTACAGGAAATATCTTTGTTTGTTGTTTCTTTTATAATTGATAAGAAGCTCGTCTTTTTGTGCAGACAGTGAAATATCTGCTTCAAAGAAGCAAAGTGGATGTGAACACAGTGAATAGAAATAGCTTCTCTGCTCTGGATATAGTGGAATATTTTCCAAAGGATTTCAAAGTCATTGAATTGAGAGAACTATTAGTACATGCTGGAGCTCTGAGAGCCATAAGATTCCCTGCATTGACAACTCACCAAGCCGTTGTTGATAACAGAAATGAGGAGAATTCAACTGTTGTAGTTGACTTAGCATCTACAGCACTTCCCTCCACCAATACTCCTCCAGTAGAGGCGGTTCCGCCACCATCTTTCTCTGGTAAAATCAGGAAGCATAAGGGAGACAAACACGAGGAATGGATCAAGAAGAAGCGCGATTCTCTGATGGTAATGCTTTAGCTAGATGTCTTGGAGCAGCATTTGCTGAAAACTTAGATTAGATTGATTATGTTATTGCAATTAACATCATAGCTCAAAACCAGTTACTTTAAAATCTCTATTTGTTTCATGAAAAAAAAGGATGATTTAGAAAATATTTTCCTAAAAATAATCGTTTGTATTGCTTAAAATAAATAGAGGGTGAGCCTCGCTGGCGGTTGGAATAGGAGTGTGTTTTATTTTCCACACATTTAGTTATTAGATTTTGATTTTCTTTCTAACAACAATAGCAACCATTATAAAAAGACGTTCAAACTTTGAAATATCTACATTTTTTTTTCTTCATATATGCATATATTCATACACTTAGTTTTTTCATAATTTAATCCATGACCTCTATTTATGTAGAGAGCTCGCCACAATTTCCTTGTATTTCAATAAATATAGGAAAAGCCATCAATTGAATTTGTGTATTTGTTGAAATGACTAACTTTGACTCGATGATCTTCATATTTTCAAATATAGGTGAAACACTTTCTTTATTCACAATTTTAAAACTTTCTTTCACGTCACAACAGATAATTGCCACCGTGATCGCAGCCATGGCTTACCAAGCCGGCCTTAGCCCTCCCTGCGGCCTGTGGGACAACGATCAGAAAGACGACAAAGGCACTATCTTATACTACGCAGGAACATCGATACTGGCTGCAAACGATCCAGAGGGTTACCCATTGTTCTGGCTATGCAACACCGTCTCTTTTCTTGCATCCCTTAGCACGATCTTCTTGCTCATGAGTGGCTTGCCCTTGGGGAAGAAGGTTTTGATGAGGGTTCTGACGGGCACAATGTGGGTGACCATCACTTTCATGGCAATGACTTACCTCGAATCCATGATGGCCATCTCGTTCGTACACAGGGAACCTAAACATGTGAGCCCGTTCACAGAGGAATGGTACTCCAAGGATGGGGGGTCGATTACAGTGGTTATGTACTCCTTGTTTGTTTGGCTCGGCATTGTAGCCATTGTTTTTCTAGTTCACACTGTTCGATTCCTTGCGTTCGTCTTCCGGAATGTGAAAGATCCGCAAAAGCTCGAGAAGTGGATATCAGGGCGTGTGAGTTGGTGCAGATCTAGGGGCAATATCAAGATCTAGTGTATTCATCTGATAGGACAAAGGATTACTGCATATTCTCGATGTTTATGTTCTTTCTAACTTAATCCCTATGTCATAAGATCATTCTGAGTACCGCTACTTGTGCAAACGATTTAATGTGACTACCAAACCAAACGCAGAGTCCATCTCGCATTATTCTCGAGCTCTCCTCATCAGAGATGTCTCGCCCATGTAGCCGAATCTTTCTAAAGAGAATGGGAAGGCCTGGCCACAAAGCAATCTGATCTACTCCTATGTATGCCGCAAATTAGTAGGTAAAAGCAACATTGGGCCATTCTATGATTTCTTCTCTAATGCTGATAGATGTCCAAAAGCCATCTGATCAAAGCTAGTGAGCCTCTCTGTCTGATTAATTTCAACCCCATGGCACCAAACCATAATGCAGTCACACCATTTACATGAACTTCCTACACTATCTTCCCTGCCTAATTTTAAGTGATACACAGACTTCACTGAAAACACTCCTTTATAATTCGCAGGCCGTGCAAGCTGATCCTCCCTCAAGGGTCAGAATCAACGCAGCGCTAGTTTCATATGTAATATTCACATACCAGAACGTGTGCTTCTTCCAAAACAACATTCAAGCTCTGATATTATGACTACTTGCCAATCGATCTTTTCTTCTTTATATAGACAAGTAGAGGAGGGACAAGGCAGAAATGCAACCTAAAATCTCATGGACCGATCTGTTGTTCCTAATCACAAGACAAAGGATTGGTAGCATATCATCCCACACAAAACACAGAAAATTACTGTTCATATGCAAACTGATTACAGGGGATGGAAGAACAGAGAGATGAAAACAATTGCATAGACAGATCTTTGGTACCTTAGACTGGTGATAATCAGTCCATAACAATTGGGAAGGTAAGAGAGCTCTCAAAGGCAGGAGCCAGTACTTCCAACTGTCTTAGACGACTTCAATGTGTGGTTTCAATCAGCAAGCCCACAACTAACGCCGCTCATAAACTTCACTCAACCCAGCTTGGCAAACCAAGCCTCTTTCAAGAAGTTCCGTTTCGCACCCCCAACTTAATGCAACCTGACGGTTTTGTCTGGGAGAATAATATTGGGGTTGCGTATGTGTGGGTTAAGAGCCGCCAATTCCTTCCATTTAGCACCAGTTCCATGAACACGGGATGAGATGCTCCACAATGTGTCACCAGGCTGTGCCTTAGTTGTTGCTGGGGCAGTAGATATAGAAGAAGCAGTCTTCGACTTCAGAAACGGATGCTTATTGCTCTTTCCCATTCCATTAGCGAGCAACCAACGGGAACCAGATTGGTGCTGGTTTGAACTTCCCCGGTCCTTTCCCTTCCCAGGATCAGTCTTGAGACCAGCAACGTGGACTTCAGTAATCTTGCACTGGGGAATTTATCCCCAAAAATTTGTGTGCAGATGATAAAAGTTCTTGCTTACAATCCCAGGACTCGAGGTGAACACACCAAACTCAAGTGGCCTCACAGCACTAGACATTCTTTAGCAGGGTCCCAGAGGCTCGAGAGTTCTTGAAATTGAGACATCCCTTCAAAGCTCAGGAGCTTCACTCTCCAGAGGCATCCAATCAGTCCCATGTCACTATGATCCAGTTCTTGACCCACCACCAAGAATGACCTCCCACACCACCAGCTTAAGATCACCTAAAAACTCCCCATCACTCGCCACCAAGAAAGCCCCGTCAAAGAAACGGAGTACTTTAAGGAAACCCCTATCAAAGAAACTGAGTGCTCTAAGAAGAGCCCCGCTGGAAGCCGATTGGCTGAGCCAGGAGAGATTCACTAATGGTGGTCGCTTCGCTGCTAGCGATGATGGCGTTCCAAGCTGCGACCACGCCGCCAGGAGGCGTCTGGCAGGATGACTACAAGGTCGATGCCAACGGCAACCCAGTGAAGGAGCCGCACATGGCGGGCACCTCTATCATGGCCCACATCGAGCGGATGGCCAACGGACAGTTCATGATCTTCAACCCTCTGGCCTTCCTGTCCTCCCTCAGCATCATCCTGCTCCTCTTGAGCGAGCTTTCAAAAAAGCGGGGACGCTGGATGTGGACCCAGATGGTGCTCATGTGGCTAGCGATCACGGGGCAGGCGATCACCTACTTCATAGCTCTGCACAACATATCGCTGGCTGACACGTGGGGGATGCTGAAGGACGTGACAGACGTGTCGGTGGTGTGCTGGCTGTGCCTGATGGGGGTGGTGTTCATGGGGAATGTGGTGAGGCTGTGTGGTGCTGAGGAAGTGGGGTTACTTGAAGAAGAAAGAGAAGAAGAATTCAGATGAAGACGATGAAGACAAGCATGAGCAAGTGTGACGGTCTGTGTGACAATCGAGTAAATTGTATGGTCTTTGTTCTATGATAGCGGCGGCATGGTCAGTATGTGTAAAATTTGTGATTCTGATGAGCGGGTTGATGATGGGTTTTGAGGTGCTCTGTTTTCTTCTACTTCTGTTTGATAACAGAGTATTTGTCCTAAAGAGAGGGTAAGACGGATTCTGCTAGAGAAATCTTTGGATGGTAAACGATTGAAGAGACTAATATGGCGCTTGGAGCAATCGTGCGTGATCTCCCTCTGTAATTTGTACAAAATCAGGACAATATGCGGTTATAGTTGCCGCAATTTCTTCTCTATACAATGTTGAACATGACTGTTGGACGAAGAGAGCTTCAGCCAGTTTGGCCAGGTCTGCTCAGGAACGGCTCAGTCCTTTCAACTCGGCCATCTTCACTCGGCATTGAAGTATTTTGGACTTTGGTCCTCAGTTGAGATTCAGGGTGGCTGGAAATAAATTAGTAGTGCAGGATGGGATTTCCTGCAATCATTATATAATGGTTTCCTTTGTTTGAATATTATTTGATGCTGAGATTAGAAATGTTTGTCTAGGTTTTCTATTTCCTTCCCTTCCTAGCTGCTGTTAAACATCTATCTTGCCAGAAGTTTCTGCTATGGAGGGATAAATTAAGCTGCCATCTCAAGCCTCTGTTGCACGAGACCGAACCTCAAGCAGGTTAGAGTGTATCTACTGTCTATGACTTGAGAATTCCATGTCAATTAAACTGTACAAATTGATGCACATTTGATGATTAGAAGCACGATTCTGTTTAAGCATGGTACCCTGTAACTTCTTATAGAAGCACGATTCTGTTTAAGCACGGTACCCTGTAACTTCTTACCGCCAGATATAATAATTTTAGCTGAAATCTCTGCTAGACTTGATTCATTAGACTATTCAAAACAATATTTTGAGCGATCAGACTAGCATGAAATGAAAGAGAAAGCCAACTCAAATGATTGTCATAGAGGATAATACTTGATGAAAGCATGAACTTATTCCACACGGAACAAAACAATTTGTTCTGTCTTTCGCTATAAAAACTGCTCAATTCTCATCCATATGGAAAATACAGCATTATTACATTAAGGCGGTCTACCTCCAACATCAGCATCAAATAAAAACTGCAGATATAAGGGAACATTAGAACTGTAACTCTCACTACAAACTCGGTCTCTAGCCTGAGTAGCTGCTATCCTGTTGTCTGATGGATTAGTTGCTCAACTGACCCAAATCCACTGGACACCTTCAAAGCTTGAGGCTTTCTGTCCTGCATTGTTGTCGGTTATAGAAATCCTATCGAGTCGCTACCTTTGATCTTTTATCAGATATTCAACAAGCTCTAAATAGTTCGTGCCAATACTCCTCCTCTCTATAGTTTTCGTTCCTTGCTCACATCTCCTCACTGAGGCATCCACACAAAGGTCTTCCGTTCGACGTGATGGAAACATCTCAAACGACCTCCTCTCATATTATCCTCGATTGGTTGGCAGTCCCTAATTTTACCTGCATTAATTGATTTCGAATCTTGCCTTTTCTCTCAAATGTCAGGTCCTACGAAGCATTCTCAAGGTGTCGTCGGCATGATCTCCAGTTTTGTCAAATTAGATCGAAGTTAATGAAGGATTCATTCCTCAGTACTCCATGATGTCCAATTTTCTCGAGGTTTGGTTGAGTTCCTATAGTTCCTAGACTTACACCCCAAGGTTTACGAAGTTTCCCTTCGAAGTTCAGGTTTCTGGTTAGCTACAGCATGGGTTTCACCTACCAACACCATATAATCTACAGAGAAAATACACCAATTGAAATCGTCTTGAATTTTGTCTTGTCACCATTGGGGCAATGGAGGCACCTTCGCCCTTGAAGCTTCCAATAAATTGAAATGGAAGCTACCATATGTTGTAATCATTTTGCGAATTTGCCCCACAAAAATACAAGTGTGTACTTATGAGGGTTGATTCAACATGGGAAGAAAGGAGATTGCAAAATATTTAAGTCATTCATTCGATTGTGCTCGCGTCTTGCCTGATTGATCATATCAGTGAGGCATTTTTGGTGTTTAAGGTTTACTTACCATAGATGAGCCTTCTTGTCATAGAAAAAGCCAGTGTTGGAAGAATTAATAGAAAGGCAAATGTTAAAGAGTAAGGATATTTGTTAAATTTTATTATTTGACATCTTTTTTTCTGAGTTAGTACAATACTTACTTCAATTTTGATCGAGTAGATCAGGTAATCTCCATGTTATAAGGGCCTTGTTAACAAAATACCTCAAAGGCACTAGTTAAAACCACTAATGATAAAAAAAAAATAAAGCGTATCAGTATATGCTGAAAATCGAGCAACCCCAAATTTCGAAAAAAAACCACATACTTCAAATAGACAGATTTATTTTTCCAAAGAAAAATTAATGACGCCCAACAAGTACCCTAACTACATTCTTTAACATTTTCCTTTTTATGAATTATTCTAACACTCGATTTCTATGAGAAAAGCTCATCTTAGATAAGTAAACCTCGAACCCCCAAAATACCCCATTGATACTAAGGACTGAGTAAGATGCAAACCCAAATCTCCACAATGGCATTTTAGCCATAAGAGTCCTTATCAGGGTATGAACATTCTTTGTGCCTATGAAAGTACATAGATGGAAATTCTACATTCCCTTAGTGCCCTCTAATCTTTAGCTAAACGTATTGGAGGATAACATGACATGCCATCGACCCAAAATGTGAACATGTGAAGGATTAGTGTCCAAAAAGTACCCATATTATCAACATTGGTGTAAGGATGAAATCCCCTATCATCCTATTAGCGTTTCCATTCGATGTCATGTCCATCCAAACCATTAATCCGTGTGAATGAAGAGGAAGCGAATCCTTTCCGATCGGTGCAGACATCGCTTTGGCGAGTTTCAGTTATTGAAGATGGTCGGGAGTGCAGAAGACAATAAAGAAATAAGCAGTCAATGAATCAATCTCGCGCCACGACAAAAGGCAAGCTCTACATAACACGTGAAACCTCATTTGAGGTTAGGTGGTGTTGGGTATAACGGATCCCCGAAAACCGGATTCGACACTAAATCGAACCCCTAAATCAATACGGAAGACGAAGCCCGGGAAAAACACGTATCACAGATCGTAAAGCACACCACGGATTCGAGCGTACCTTGTTAGCCACAGATTAGACACCGACGCCGATAAGAGGAAGAGATTTGGCCCTGTTCGATCCGATTAAGCCTTGATGGGAAGAAAAACGTGTCGTATGCTTCACTGTTTTTCTTTGGAGAGAGAGAGCGCGCGGGAGAGGAGAAGACGTACGTTAATAATCCAAGAGGTGTCTTCTCTCTCTCTCTCTCTCTCTCTCTCTCTCTCTCTCTCTCTCTCTCTCCTCCCTTTTATATGTTCCCCCATCCACGGGCCGTATTCCCGTGGGCCGGGCTTTTTGGGTCCAACTTGGGCGGACGGGCCTTGAGCCCAGTACATATAAAACCATCATCTCCCACTCACACATGGTGGGCCGAACAGGATTCTCTTTACCTCTCTTCAACATTCATACCGGTGAATAATCCGTGCGACCAGCATACTTTGAGAGCTCGTTGCTATACATCTGTTAGGAATATATAGCAGCTCATAATGGGCGTCACGCTTTAAGTAGATTTAGTATGCAGTACCCTAGATCGATCAATCGATCACATTTTATATCTCTCTTGATCTCTTTTAAACATGATATATATATATATATATATTGCTTTCACAATTATAATTATCACAAAGACAGTCATAATTGGTTGACCAGTGAATACAAAAACTACAATGTGATTCTCCAAAATCGATCTTCCTTTTTCCTTCAAACTCTCAATTTCAGTTCAGCTTACTTTTCTAGAAATGTCCCATTAGATCGAATCAACTCATGACCATTGGCAACATCCTAAGATAGCAAACATTAAATAGAAACCTTGAGAATAAGTAAAAGTCATGAGGGCACTAAAATTGAGTAACTCTTTTCCTCAAGAGTCTCACACGTCATAAAAGTTGAGATCAAACTTTTTGCCACTCTTATTGGTCGTCTTATGCATACGTAGTATGAAATACGTATTACGGTATTAACTCCTTTCCCATGGAGCGTATGTCTACACTTTTCAATACCGTACAAATGATAGTTTAGACATACCCAATGTCTAACTTGAGTTCACGTATATACTCATTCACAAAATTCATCAGAACTCACATCTGGCATCTTAGACAGATAAAGTAAAATATGTGGGGTATTTTACTTTCGGACATCACAAGTATTATGTCCTCATCTTAACACTTAATTAAGGCGACATACGTATTTTAAGCTTGAGCTCTCGATTATCACCTAGATAATAAGCTTAAATACAGTCTCATCTCTATTTATCACACAATAAATAGAGGCGATTACCCGTGTGAGTGGGCTAATCTATTATCTGTCTAACATACTTCCTCAACTTAAAATAATACACTAAGTATTAAGATGCATAAAGATTAAACAAAAAATTCATAGGCACAACTCAGGGAAATTACAATCCAGTACATTAGACTCTACGCAATCCTAGAGATTTTACATGACCACAAAACACATCTCTAGGTATTGGTTTTGTCATAGGATCTGCTACCATTCTATGCGTAGATATGTACTATAAGTTCACATCCTTTCGTGCAACCATATCCTTGACAAAGTTATACTTGGTATCTATATGTTTGGTCTTGCCATGATATTTTGGATCTTTGGTGTACGCTATAGCTACTTGGCTATCACAGTTAACCAGCAATGGATTTGCAGCTTTCTCAATAACACCTAAATGATCCAAGAATCTCTTAAGCTAAACTCCTTCTTGTACTACTGCTGATAACGTCACGAACTCAGCTTCCATCGTGGATAAGGCTATGCACGTTTGCTTCTTACTACTCCATGATATGGCGCCATTGCTCAATAAGAAAGCAAATCCTGAGGTAGATTTCCTTTCATCTAAATCTCCTCCCCAATCAGCATCTGAATAGCCTTCAAGTCGCAGATCATTTCGTTGGTAATTCAACTTGTAATCAGCAGTTCCCTTCAGATACCTCAGTATTCTCTTAACGGCTTTCCAATGTGCTGGACCTGCATTGGATTGGTATCTACTCACCATTCCAGCTGCAAAACATATGTCGGGTCTTGTACACATCATAGCGTACATCAAGCTCCCAACAACACTAGCATAAGGAACATGTTTCATTTGTTCCGTCTCTTGTGGAGTCCTTGGACATAGTCTATGACTCAATCCTTCACCTTTTGCAATAGGAGTGTCTATGGGTTTACAATCTTGCATATGAAATCGTTCAAGAACCTTATTTATATAGGTTTCTTACGAAAGAGACAACGATCTCTTCGAACGGTTTCTTGAAATCTTAACTCCAAGAATGTATGCAGCCTCACCCATATCCTTCATCTCAAAGTTGGAAGACAACCAACTCTTGACAGTATGAACAAACTCCATATTACTTCCGGCAATTAGTATATCATCAACATATAATGATATGATCACAAATTGATCATTGGATCTTTTGATATATACACAATGATCCTCATCAATCATCGTAAAATCATATGCCATTATGGCATTATGAAAACGTATATACCATTGTCTTGATGACTGCTTAAGACCATATACATACTTTTTCTTCTTGGCCTTTCACTATGAAACCAACAGGTTGTTCCATATATATTTCTTCCTCTAATTCTCCATTGAGGAAAGCAGTCTTTACATCCATTCGATGTAACTCAAGATCCAGACTAGCTACTATTGCCAGAATAATGCGAATCGAGATAAATTTCACTACAGGAGAAAACGTATCTTCATAATCAATTCCTTCCTGTTGATTATACCACTTCGCCACAAGGCGAGACTTATGCCTTTCTATCGAGCCATCAGCCTTTCACTTTATTTTGAGAACCCACTTGTTCCCAATAGCTCTTCGTCCTTTTGGAAGATCAACCAATTCCCAAACTTGGTTTGATTTCATTGACTCCATTTCCTCTTCCATTGCATGAATCCATTTTCCTTACTAGGGGAATTCAGAGCCTCATTAATATTTCTTGGCTCATCCTCATCTTATGGAGCAACCATAAAAGTCTCCCCTTCAATGTCAAAACGTCGACGGAGAATACTTTGGCGACTTGTTCGCCGTATGGGAGATTGTACACTTTGCACATTATTCCCCATCATGCTCCCACTTGGATTAGGTAATAATGATGTCGTCTCATCATGTGGTTGCAATTGAGAATGAGTTGAATTCAATTCATCACTTCTCATATTACTCCCACTTGGACGAACTCCACTAACATCATTATCCTGATCCAAGGTCTCAAATAGGGAACAATCTTCCCATATTTCGCCCTTCTTAGGAAATTCATCCTCTAAGAATGTGACATCTCGTGATTCAAACTCAGTTATACTCCCACTTTCCTGCTCACCTATGAACACATATCCTTTCGAGTGTTTTGAGTACCTTATGAAAATACTCTTCTTTCCTCTAGGACCCAATTTCCCAAATTTGTGAGAGGACTCATGTGTATAGGCAGGACAACCCCATGGCTTAAGAAAACTTAAGTCCGGTTTTCTACCTGTCCATAACTCATATGGAGTGGAAGTAACTGATTTGGAAGGCACATGGTTAAGTATATAGGCTGCAACGCATCACTCCAAAAGGTAAAAGGTAAGTTAGCATGCGTCATCATGGACCTAACCATTTCCAATAAGGTTCTGTTTCTTCTCTCCGCAACACCATTTTGTTGAGGAGTATATGGAATAGACAACTGTCTTTCTATTCCTTTTTCATCACATAATTTTCTGAACTCATCAGATAAATATTCTCGACCTCGATCGGACCTCAATGCTTTTATTTTCTTGTGTAATTGATTCTCTACTAGGTTCATAAACCTTTTGAAATAACTTATTGCTTCAGATTTATGAGAAATCAAATAGACATATCCGAATCGAGTATAATCATCTATAAAGGTGATGAAATAAACAGCCACACGCCTTCCTTTCACATTCATTGGACCACAGACATCATAATGGATTAAATGCAGAGGAAATTCAGCTATTTTACCTTTCTCAAATGATTTCCTTGTCATTTTCCCTTATAGGCAATGCTTACATATGGGCAAATCGACTTTTTCAATGTTGCCTAACAAGCCCTCTTTGGCTAGCCTATTCATATGCTGTTGGCCAATGTGACCAAGTCTAGCATGCCATACATTCACATTATTATTATATTTATTAGGAGACGTGAGAAGGGAATAACTAACATTTGCATTAACATAATCAATATCTAATACAATGAAACCATCCAGAAAATAACCACAACCATAGTAATTTGTATCCAAAAACAAATTCACACCTCTACTATATAAGTTCATATTAAAACCTAATTTAATCAACACTAATACAGACACTAAATTCCGACGAATCTCCGGAGCATACAACACATCATGTAGGAACAAAGTGCGTCCACCACGCATCTTCAGTTGGCATGTGCCAATTCCTTTCACTTCAGCTCTGGAGTTGTTTCCCACATAGATCCACTTAGTTCCAGTTGGTACTCGTCGGAATTCCATGAAGGATCCTCTATCCTTCGCTACATGGTCCGTCGCTCCTGAATCCACAGTCCACAAAGGATCAAACTCAATTAAGAACACAGAACTCGACACAAAAGTAAAGTTCTGAAAAGTACAAGGGGTGCATACCTTCTTTGGCTCACGACAGTCGCGAGCATAATGACCCTTCTTGTCACAGTTGTAGCATTTCACCCTTGCAAGCTTCTTCATGCGAGGACGCTTTCCTCTTTCATGTTGGTTAAAGTTGGGTTTCTTTCCTGAAGGACCTTCTTCATTGCCTTTCCCTTTATCAAACCAATTATGGTGCTTGCGCTTGGAGCTCGAAGCTCCATTTGAGCTAGAACTAGCACGATAGAGTTATGCATCCGGCTTAGCCGCCAAGAGGCGGTCCTCTTCCAGCTCAAGATGGCGCACTGCATCCTCAAAAGATTTGATATTTTCATTATGGGTCAGGTGCACCTTCATATGCTCCCAACTCTGAGGCAAGGAACGAATCACCGCTTGCACTGCTGCTCATACGTGAGGACATGGCCAGCATCTTTCAGCTCATTTATCATGTTTGACATCTTTCTAAGATGTTGCTTCATGGTTTGACCATGAGGCTTCTTATAAGAGTCAAACCTAATAGTGAGTTGTCTCAGTCTGGTCACCGAAGTATGACCAAATCTAGCTGCCAAGGCCTCCCACATTTCTTTGGCATTGTCAAAACGCCTAAACTCTCGCATTACGTCATTTTCCATGCTACTCAGCAACATGATGTGAGCTAGAAAGTTCTTTCTTTTCCACACAGAAAAAGCTTCCTTGTCTCTTTTGTGCTGTGCAGTGGTTCCCTCTTCAGGTTCTACCATGGTTAGATTAAGAGCCTCAAGTGCTTCTTGCTCTTCCAGCACATACTGGATTTTCATTTACCAAATTTCATAGTTGTCACCATTGAGCTTTTCACCTTTGTTCAGCTCGACAACTATGCTCTTTGTGGCTGAAGCCATTGATCTGAACACATCAGACAAATATGCACAAATTATTAATGCCTATCATTTATGCATCCCTATTTGCATAGACCCATCATATTAATGAATAATTTCAAGTAAGGCTTCAGAATCAAAAGGTCACTATGTTTCCAATCATCCTCCAAAAATCCTAACTTAAAACTATCATTAATATGATTGTCTTATGCAAAATCAATTACAAAAACTTCTAAAACTACCCACAGCTAATTACCGACAGCAACCAGCAATAACAGAAAGTAACATATAATAGACATCCAATAAAACAATAATGCTTTCAATTAACACAATTAGGTAGTAAACAATACATAAGATGTCCACAAAGCACACTTAACTAAGATCAGCCAATCCATCACAATTTTCTTATATGAAGCAGCTCTGTTGACGTCCCATATGCGATTCAACACATCTTGCCATTCTGGTGGAAGAGTATTTATGAAAAATCGCACCATCTCTGACTGTGACATAGGACGACCATTCCATATGACCTTTTGAATTTTCCCGTTGACTTTAAGAACGTGATCAATTAAGTCACCACTCTCCTATCGATGATCAGTCAACTCAGTTATCAACTTAGACAGCCTATCCTTTTGTTCATTGGTAATTGCGCGAATAGGTGTGCGCAATCTCAGAGGAGGCATTGTTCCTGCAACAAATGCAGAACAAATAAGGGATCACATTATAATCCATATAGACTTAATTGAAAAAGAAACACATTCTTTTCCCTTTTTTTTTTGGTCAACGGTCAACGGCCATCAACAGTCAACGGTCGTCGGTCGTCGGACTGGTCAGACCGGACAGACCGGTCGGGCCGGTCAGACCGGTCGGGCCGGTGGGGCCGGCTCGGGCGAACCGACGGCATGTGCCGCGCACGTGCACGGGCTGACGCCACGCAGACGTCAGCTGGCACGTGCCGCGCGCGTGCCGGGTCTCCGCGGTTGGGTCGGGTCGGGTCGCCGGTCGGGTCGGTTCGGGCGAACCGACAGCACGTGCCGCGCACGTGCGCGAGCTAATGTCACGTAGACGTCAGCCAGCACGTGCCGCGCGCATGCCGGGCGTCCGCGGTCAGGTCGGGTCGCCAGCCGGTGATCACCCGGCCAACCGTCGTCGTGCTGACGTCATCGATGACGTCACCTCAGCGGTTACTGACCGTTGGGTGACGTCAGGCTGACATCAGCACGCGTCGGTCCGCGGATTGGCGCGTGCCGGTTCGCCAGCCGGCGGCGAGCACGTGCCAGTTCGCTGACCGGCACGTGTGTCGCACGCGCTGGGCGAGCCAGTGCTTCCGGGCGCGTCGCGCCCACGCGCAGCGCCTTCTAGCCGCACGTGTGGGTGCATACGGCGTCGCCCGGCGGCGCACGACCTGTCGCCGAACTCGTCTCGACGACCCCTTTCTACCCATGTGTTCAGAAAACGATTTCGACTTACGAAAACTCAGAAAAATGGCCAAACAGCGCTCAGGTGTCAGGATTTCTCGCCCTGATCCATACGGCTGAAAATTTTTTTGCGAAAAATCAATCAAAGAAATCAAACAGGTTGGGAAAAACGTGAACTAGGGCTCTGATACCAATGTTGGGAATAACAGATCCCCGAAAACCGGATTCGACACTAAATCGAACCCCTAAATCAATGCGGAAGACGAAGCCCGGAAAAAACACGTATCACCGATCGTAAAGCACACCACGGATTCGAGCGTACCTTGTTAGCCATAGATTAGACACCGACGCCGATAAGAGGAAGAGATTTGGCCCTGTTCGATCCTATTAAGCCTTGATGGGAAGAAAAACGTGCCGTATGCTTCACTGTTTTTCTTTGGAGAGAGAGAGCGCGCGGGAGAGGAGAAGACGTACGTTAATAATCCAAGAGGTGTCTTCTCTCTCTCTCTCCTCCCTTTTATATGTTCCCCCATCCACGGGCCGTATTCCCGTGGGCCAGGCTTTTAGCCCAACTTGGGCGGACGGGCCTTGAGCCCAGTACATATAAAACCATCAGGTGACATTACGCAGTCCTCGCTTTCCATGGAGGAGGAGTCAAGGCAAATGTTGTGTTCCTACTGAGCTGGGCCAAGGTAGAGATTTGAAATGATGCTGGTGTGGTATTAAAGGGAGCAAGTTTGACATAGATGGCCCACACATGAAGTATAGATTTGTTGAGGTGCACATGTGAGGGTGTTATGAGAAAGAAGTCCCACATTAGGGGGCGATATAAAGTGAAGATGTTGATATAATCTTAGTAGGTCCAACTAAATATGTTCACGGACTCAAACTTAACGTCTCCCTAATTTAATATATCAAGCTTCTGCTATGTCTCCCAACAATTTGAATCTTTTCATGCAAAGTATATATACGTCATGTTAAAGCAATGTGTAGGTGTTTCTATAAATATAAATATATTTAATACAAATTCAAACACATAAAATCTTCACAGATGTGTCATTGCATTCAATGAACTGAGGATATGGATTTAAATAAACAGATCAAATTCAGCACCAGATAAAATTGATCAAATCATTCTTAAAGTCAGTATATCACATTCCACGCTATTTACCTTTCCAACGTTGCGGAAGCAGGCTGGAATGTTCTTTAATCCCGCGTGCTTGGTTCATTGTTTTGCTTTTTCCAACATGCAAATGCTTTTACAAGACTAATGTTTTAGCTTGGATGTAATTAGCAATCTCAGCCTTTAAAATTTCAACTCCAAGACGACATATGTTGTTTCCGGGGGCATTCCTTAAAAGAAATGATCCAAGAGACCTAAGCCATTAAGCTCGGACTCCTGTGCTTTTATTTTTGTGAAGTGCTATGATCTCCTTTCTACCCCAAAACAGAAAATAATGAAACGACCTGGATGAATTTATTAAATAGTTGATGATCTGTCAAATCTTGGATCTTTGCATTCCCATTTTACAATTTAATAGCAATCTCATGAAGCCTTACGGATGTTAGTCAAGCTTAACAAATAAATGAACTAGGTGTACATTATGGGTGTACATTATTGGTGGGAAAATTGTTCAAAAAGTTTTAAACTTATTACATTTTTACAATTCAGTCATAAACCTTTTAACGTCAATTCAATCCTAAATCTTTTCATTTTTTGTTAATTCAGTCCTAAACATTTTTAGTTATTGCTATTTGAGTCCATCCGGCCAAGTTTGGCTAGAAATTGCTGACTTGGATGGTCGGCACTAATGTGACAATTTTTTTAATAATATTTTGAATTTTATATGGTTTTTTCTCCTTCTTTTTTTCACTTTTTTTTTTTTTTTGAGCTAGGGTCAGCCAGGGTTGCCAATAGGCCTTCGCCAGCCGGAGGAAAAATTGTAAAGAATGGTGGGTAAGGACAAAGGGTTTGATAATAAATAAGTGGCTAGAGCAAAGAATTTATGGCAAGAAAAATTGTAAAGAATGGCAGATATAATAAAAGGTTTTTCTCTGTTATATGGTTGGAAATTGCTAACTTAGACAATTGGCACTGACGTAGCAATTTTTTAATAATTTTTTGAATTTTATGGTGGGTAAGGGAGGAGGGTTTGATAATAAATAAGTGGCTAGAGTAGAGAATTTATGGCGGATATAATAGAGGGTTTTTCTTCGTTATATGGTTGGAAATTGCTGACTTGGACGGTTGGCATTGACGTGGATGGCCGGCACTAATGTGTCACTTTTTTAATAATATTTTGAATTTTATATGGTTTTTCTCTTTTCTTTTTTACTTGTTTTGCTTCTTCTTCTTTTTTAGCTAGGGTCAGCTAGGATTGCTGGCAGACCTTCATTGGCCACAGGACAAATCGTAAAGAATGGTGGGTAAGGACGGAGGGCTTGATAATAAATAAGTGGCTAGAGTAGAGAATTTATGGCAAGAAATATTGCAAAGGATGGCAGATATGATAGAGGGTTTTTCTTTGTTATATGGTTGGAAATTACTAACTTGGATAGTCGGCACTGATGTGAACAGTCGGCACTGACGTGGTAATTTTTTAATAATATTTTGAATTTTATATGGTTTTTCTCTTCTTCTTTTTTACTTTTTTTGCTTCTTTTATTTTTTTAAGCTAGGGTCAACCAGGTGACCTTCACCAGCCACGGGACAAATTGTAAAGAATGGTGGGTGAGGACGGAGGGTTTGATAATAAATAAGTGGTTACGACAGAGAATTTATGGCAAGAAAAATTGTGAAGAATGGCGGATATAATATAGGGTTTTTCTCTGTTATATGATTGGAAATTGCTAACTTGAATGGCCAGCATTGACGTGATAATTTTTTAATAATATTTTGAATTTTATATGGTTTTTTTCCTTCTTTTTTTTTTTTTTTGAGTTAGGGTCGGCCAGGGTTGCCAATAAGCCTTTGCCGGCCATAGGACAAATTGTAAAGAATGGTGGGTAAGGACGGAGGGTTTGATAATAAATAAGTGGCTAGAGTAGAGAATTTATGGCAAGAAAAATTGTAAAGAATGGCGGATATAACACCAATGATTTGTCTTTTTTATTTTGGTCCCTTTCGTGGACAATTACAATAAAAATCGTAAAGAAGGACCAACGCACGGGAGGTCAAGAAATTGTGATAAGTAACCAGAGAAGCTGCCTCCATGTTTCTACCATCGTTGCTTTGTCGTTTTTCTCCATGTTTCTTGCGCTCGTACACTGTTTCGACCGACATGCACATTTTGTCAAGTAGGCCGGCCCTGTCAAGCTTCCCGACAAGTGGTATCAAACCAATGGTTTAAACAAGTTGGGCCCAAAATATGTGCATTGTAGTCGGGTGAATGTTTCAAGGAAAGAAATCCAATGCGACTTCCAATCGAGGTGGTTGAAAGTGTTTTCCTGTCGGGCTTCGCATTGAGGAGTCAAGGCAGAAGTTGTATGTCTGCCGAACTTGGTTGGGCCAAGGTGGAGATTTGAGTTGAGATAATATCAGTGTGAAAGTATACCTAGATTAAAGAAGAACAAGTCTGGCATAAAAGGCTCATACATAGGGGAGAGATTTGTCGAGGTGCGCATGAGAGAGTGTAATGCAAAAGAAGTCCCACATTGGTGATGTGCTGTAAAGTAAAAGCAGCCAATATTATTCAAGAGGGTCCAATCAGAAATATCGAATGATTCAGATTTAAACTTTTCCCTTGGTGATCTCCGTTAGTAAAAATATCATACTTTCATTGTGCTTTCCAACAGTTATAAAGGTATATCTTTGATAAGCAACGTATAGACAGCATCAAATAACAATTTATCACATTAACAATTTCGTTGTTCACATCATTCTTAAAGCAAGTACATCACATTCAATTTTAGTGGGAAAAAAAAAAATCTGGTCCACGTGACATTTCTAAGTGGCATGTTTGACATTAAAGTGATTACTTTCAATAAAATTTGACACTCGAATAATCACTTTAAATAAAATTTGACACTTAAATTATCACTATTTACAACCGTTTGACGACGTCATTACACTAACTAGGCACGCCGGCGAACCATGTAGGACTGAGAAATTAATAAAATATAACCACGTCAAATTTCCGACGATCCAAACCGGCATTGGCACTTAAATAATTGTCTTTTTTAGAAAGTGGCACTTAAATGATCCAAAATAAATAAATTGGCACTAAAGTAAGCGCCGTATATAACTTTTGGGATTTTTAGTATACTTATCCCCATGTTTGTATCACCGCTCTGCTCTTTCCGATATGTAAATGCTTACATAAGACTCATGTTTTAGCATCTTATATATAGTTAACAATCTCAACCTTTGACATTCCTACTCCAAGAGAAGTCTAGTGAAAGAAAAAGAGAGATCGTGTACCTCACGAGGGGAGCAGAATCACTTCAAGTGATTAACCCGTGCGATTTCGAGTTCACCCACAAGCTGGGAACAATGCCATCGATTGCAAGCCCGAGAAGAAGGTCACTATCCCTGCCATCACATCATCAAGCTTCCTTAGCATTTGAAGGAAGACACCGAGAGACGAGGCTCTATGAAGCGTCGCTTGCCGGGTGCGCCGAGTCGTTAGCTCAGTTGCTGCAAGAAGACCGACTCATCCTGGCTCGGGCTTCAGTCACTTGCTTCGACGAGACACCATTGCATGTGGCCTGCATGCTCGGTCATGTACACTTTGCCAAGGCTCTTTTGGCTCATAAAAAGGATTTGGCTATGGAGTTGGACTCGCAGGTATGTCAAAGCGAAAACCTTGGTTGTGTTTGTTTGATATCCTTTTGTCAAATCAAACTGCACCCAGTCATCCTCGCGAACCAGATAATCGATGGAACGGCAACTATTTTGATTCGGTTTTTGCAAGCTCTAGGCTTTTAGCCATGTGCAACATAATTTATTGACTATAGTTCGATGGAATATCTCTACATAGATCAAACAATCTTGCTTGTCAAATAAGATTTTGTACATGTACTATCGCATTTTGTTTTCTTGTTTCCATGATATATGAGAAATCAAACCCATCATATATGATGGAAATTAACAAAATTCAAATAGAAATCAAGTCATAGATTTCTAGGTTAATTCAGCCTAAAAGATCTTATAGACAACAATGAACTTGAGTAGCTCGGTCTGACATATATATATAATATATAATGTGAACGTCTCCCTCAATAATAATGCTCCTAGCTAAGTACCTTTCTTTCGCAGGGACGTACGCCTCTTCACTTGGCGTCTGCGAACGGATACGTAGAAATAGTGAGGGAATTGTTATAATCGAACCCCCTTGCATGCCTTGTCCATGATGAAGATGGGAGGACTGCACTTCATCTGGCCATGATGAAGGGCCGAATTAACATCGTGATAGAGCTGGTCAAGGCGAGACCAGAGGTGGCCAAGCACAGTCTAAGCCACGGTGAAACGGCTCTCCATCTGGGAGTGAAGCATAATCGTTTGGAGACTCTGAAAGTTCTAGTGGAGAGGGTGATAGATGGGGATTTGGTGAATGCTCAAGATGATGAGGGTAATACCATTTTGCATTTGGCCACTACAAACAAGCAAATTGAGGTAATCCTTTTTGCTTTGAATTGCTTCGAAATTGCAATGACATCAAACGTCGCATTCCATTTGAACAATTTGTGAAGATAAAATTTGGCTCATTCTCATTTTTCTGCAAACTCAAGGTTTCTACATTCAAACTTCAGTGGATATATCGATTGAATAAACTTACAGGAAATATCTTTGTTTCTTGTTTCTTTATAATTTATAAGAAGCCCATCTTTTTGTACAGACAGTAAAATATCTGCTTCAAAGAAGCGAAGTGGATGTGAACACAATGAACAGAAATGGATTATCTGCTCTGGATATAGTGGAACATTTTCCAAAAGATTTCAAAGTCATTGAATTGAGAGAACTGCTAGTACATGCTGGAGCTTTGCAAGCCGTAAGATTTTCTGCATCAACAACTCACCATGCGGTTGTTGATAACACAAATGAGAAGAATTCAACTGTTGAAGTTGACATCATATCTATAGCACCTCCTCCGGGTGAGGCGGTTCCACCACCATCTTTCTCGAGTGAAATTAGGAAGCAGAAGGAAGACAAACACGAGAAATGGATCATGGAGAAGCGTAATTCTCTGATGATAATGCTTTAACTAGATGTCTTGGAGTAGCATTTGCTGATAAGTTAGATCAGATTAGTCATGCTATTGCAATTAACATCATAGCTCACGGCTGGTTAATTTAAACTCTCTATTTGTTTCATAAAACATGGATGATTCAGAAAATGTTTTTTTCCTAAAACTAATCACTTATCTCGCTTAAAATAAATAATTATGCTTTCTCAAAAATGTTTTCTACACATGTAGTACGTGTGCTCATAATTAAATAGTTATGTACAAAAAGAAGGTGAGCTGTTATATTAATAGATGGCTTATTATTAAAAAAAAAAATGAGGGTAATATAAGAAATCTAATATTGAGAAGAGATGAAACGAGTGGATGATTATTTAAGAAATTAATGGTAATTTAGAAATCTAAATGTGAAACAGTTGGGTGATTTTCTTTAAATATGTGTGTTAATACATAAAGTAAAGAGGATTTTTAAGCGACTCAATCTTTTCTCTTCTCCAAATAGTCTCAACTACTCGTTAGATATATATTGTATCAATGGACAAATACATATACAAGTAAGAGTGTTTTATTTTCCACACATTTAGTTATTAGATTTTGATTTTCTTTCTAACAACAATAGCAACCTTTATAAAAAGAAGTTCAAATTTTGAAATATCTTCGTTTTTTTTCTCATATATGTGTATATTCATACACTTAGTTTTTTCATAATTTAATCCATGACCTCTATTTCTATAGAGAGCTTGCCACAATTTTTTTGTTTTTTTTTTTAATAAATATAGGAAAAGCCATCAATTGAATTTGTGTATTTGTTGAAATGACTAACTTTGACTCGACGATCTTCGTATTTTCAAATATAAGTGAAACATTATTTCTTCATTCGCAATTTTAAAACTTCCTTTCACGTCACGACAGATAATTGCCACTGTGATCGCAGCCATGGCTTACCAAGCCAGCCTTAGCCCTCCCGGCGGCTTGTGGAACGACGATCAGAAATACCAAAACGGCGCCATCTTACACTACGCAGGAACACCGATAATGGCTGCAAACGATCCGAAGGGTTACCCAATGTTCTGGACATACAACACCATCTCTTTTCTTGCATCCCTTAGCACGATCTTCTTGCTCATGAGTGGCTTGCCCTTGGGGAAGAAGGTTCTGATGTGGATTCTGACGGCCACAATGTGGCTGACCATCACTTTCATGGGGCTGACTTACGTCTATTCCATGACGGCCATCTCGTTCGTACAGAGGGAACCTAAAGATGGGAGCCCGACCACAGAGGTTTGGTACTCCCCGGATAGGGGGACGATCATGGTGATTAGGCGCTACTTGAATGTTTGGTCTGCCATTGTAAACATTAATTTTCTAGTTCACACCGTTCGACTCCTCGCAATCATCCTCCGGAATGTGAAAGATCCGCAAAAGCTCAAGAAGTGGATATCAGGGTGCGTGAGTTGGTACAGATCTAGGGGCAATATCAAGATCTAGTGTATTCATCTGGCGGGACAAAGGATTACTGCATAGTCTTGATGCCTGTGTTCTTTCTAACTCAATCCCTATGTCATAAGATCATTCTGAGTAATGCTAGTTGTGCAAACGATTTAATGAGACTACTAAACCAATCGCAGAGTCCATCTCGCATTATTCTCGAGTTCTCCTCATCACAGATGTCTGGCCGGAATAGCCAAATCTTTCCAAAGAGACTGGGAAGGCCTGGCCACAAAGTAATCTGATCTACTCCTATGTATACCGGGAATTAGTAGGCAAAAGCAACATTGGGAGATTTCTTGTTTTTTATCCTCCGAATGGTCAGACAAATCTTCCTTCAAGGATCTAATCTCAGTCTGACCTGATACTTACTAGCATAGGTTGAGCCATTCTATGATTTGTCCCACACAGCTTCACCTCTTTCTTTCCAATTACACCAAACAACCGAACCCATCTAAGCATCGACACTTCTTTTATACTTCATATTCTTCTCCATTGCTGGTAGATGTCCAAAAGCCATCTGATCAAAGCTAATGAGCCTCTCTGGCTGATCAATTTCAACCCCATGGCACCAAACCATGATGCAGTCACACCATTTACACAAACTTCTCACACAATCTTTCCTGCCTAATTTTAAGGAAGAGATACACAGACTTCACAGAAAACACTCCATTATTATTCGCAGGCCGTACAAGCTGATCCTCCCTCAAAGGTCGGAATCAAAGCAGCGATAGTTTCATATGTAATTTTCACATACCAGAACGTGTGCTTCTTCTAAAACAACATTCAAGCTCTGATATTATAACTGCTTGCCAAAGGATCTTTTCTTCTTTATATAGACAAGTAGAGGAGGGACAAGGTAGAAATGGAACCTAAAATCTCATGGACCGATCTGTTGTTCCTAATCACAAGACAAAGGATTGGTAGCATATCATCCCAAACAAAACACAAAAAATTACTGTTCATATGCAAACTGATTACAGGGGATGGAAGAAGAGAGAGATGAAAACAATTGCATAGACAGATCTTTTGTACCTTAGACTGGTGATAATCAGTCCATAACAATTGGGAAGGTAAGAGAGTTCTCAAAGGCCGGAGCCAGCACTTTCATCTTTCTTAGACAACCACAATGTGTGGTTTCGATCAGCAAGCCCACAACTAATGTAGCTCATAAACTTCACTCAACCCAGCTTGGCAAACCTAGCCTCTTTCAAGAAGATCCGTTTCACAACCCCAACTTAACACAACCTGACGGTTTCGTTTGGGAGAATAATATTGGGATTGCGTATGTGTGGGTTAAGAGCTGCCAATTCCTTCCATTTAGCACCAGTTCCATGAACACGGGATGAGATGCTCCACAGTGTGTCACCAGGCTGTGCCTTAGTTGTTGCTGGGGCAGTAGATTTAGAAGAAGCAGTCTTCGACTTCTGGAACGGATGCTTATTGCTCTTCCCCATTCCATTAGCGAGCAACCAACGGGAACCAGATTGTTGCTGGTTTGAACTTCCCCAGACCTTTCTCTTCCCAGGATCAGTCTTGAGACCAGCAACATGGACTTCAGTAATCTCATACTGGGGAATTTCTTCGACCTCAGATTTCTTTTTTTCTGTCCCCTCCTTAATTTCTTCCTTCTTTTTGGACTCGGCCGACTCATCCTCTTCATCCTCATATTTTACTTCAGAAACCTTGAGGTAAATCCTTGGCTTTGGTGGAACAAACACTCTCTCGAGCTGAATTAGCGCAAGCATTGGTGGACCGACTGGTTCATAATTCCACAAAGGATCCCGTAGTTGCACCATCAATGCAACTGTGAAATTATTTCCCAAAAGACCACACTTCCTACCAGAGCCTTTGCCACGCCTTCTATCCCCCTTTGACCCTCCACGCATCCAGTCCAAGGAGTTGGCATGATGCGCGGCAAGAATTTTAGAAGTTCGCTCACTAATTTGATCTTCATGATCAAGTTCAGTCCCACATACCCATTGACCTCAATGTAGCAAGCACGCCTAGGACACGGGATCCATTCTAATCTATGACCCTTCCTCCAGCTGCTTCCACTCTCCTTCTCAGCAAGCCTGTTAGGTTATTCAGGGGAGTCAATAAGCCATTTTAATCGATATCCAAGAGATTTAACTCAAGATATGATGCATGACAGGACATAACTATTTTCACTTTAGCTCAAGTAATTTAGTCTGCTACTGATCTAGCATTGGCAACTAATCGAGTATCTACTGTGACAAATGCTATAAAGATGTTGCTCAGGAAAATCTTGCCACCTTTCAAACCGCACCATTTCAATATGAAGATGACTTTACTCGCTTTCACTGGCTGAAGACCTTGTTACTGTTTCAATATCAGAAAATAGACATGTCATTGAAGAAGAGATGGTATTAAAGTATTGGCAAGAGCTTTTTGCGTTCATTCATCAACCTGGTAACATGCCATATTGCGACAGGGTGCCGCTTGCTATCACCCGTTTGTGGCGACTTGAAGTGATTTCAGCAGCGTTCTATCAAAGAATTGCAGAATGAACAAAGCGGGGCTGACCACAAAAGATCACAGGGACGAATTCTAGTTTACTGATTAAACCAACAGGGCAAGATGGGCTTCAGCCGTCGACCCCGCCGTACTCGTCGACGCGTCCACCCCCTTCCCTCCAACCTCCTCGTTCATCTTTCCGAACGACGCCTCCATCACCTTCCTCCACTCGCTCTCTCCATCTCCGTCGCTGCATATGCCGGCTCTCCCCTCTATCTCCTTCACCAGTAGCTCCTGCAGCCGGTCGCGGCAAGCACTCGCCAAATCAACTCATTGTTATGAGCCGCGAAACGTAGCAGATCCGAAGTCGAATCGGCGAGAGCTGGAACTTCTTATCGCTTGGAGTCTGCGACTCACAGCAAGAACATTCCTCGCCTTCTTGCGCAGGGAAGCAGAGCGGAGAAGGAACACAACGACGCAAGCCGAAGAAGGAAAGAAAGGAGGGAAGGGAAGCTGCAGCGCGGGGGTGTTCATTCTTCGAAAGGAGGAGAGAGAAAGTGCCATTAATGCGTGCAGCACTGCAGGAAAGTACGAGGAAGAGGAGAAAATAAGAAGATGGAGAGAAGAGAGAGACCGCTGGACAGGTGTCGACCCGTGAATGGATCGGAGCATAAATGGCTTGATCCTTCCAAGGTAAGCAATATTCTCTCTTTAATGAACTGGTAGCTTGTCGGCATTTCTTGCATCGCAGCCGTTAAATAATGAGTACGATGATCCGCGTAGCACAAACCAACGGCTAAGATTATCAATAACAACAAGTCAACTCCGCGTGAAGCTTCTGGATCATCATCCCACTTTTTCACTTTTCAACTGCATATTACAGTAGTACAAAAAAATAAAAATAAAAACTGCATATTACAGTAACACCGCTTATTAGAGGAGGAAATTCACTCCAAATGATCAACCCGAGCGATTTCGAGTTCACCCACAAGCAGGGAACAATGCCATCGATCACAAGCCCGAGAAGGAGGTCGCCGTCCCCGCCATCGCATCAACAGGCTTCCTCAGCACTTGAAAGAAGCCACCGAGAGAGGAGGCTCTATGAAGCGTCGCTTGGCGGGTGCGTCGAGTCGTTAGCTCAGTTGCTGCAAGAAGACGGACTCATCCTGGCTCGGGCTCCTGTCACTTGCTTCAACGAGACTCCATTGCATGTGGCCTGTATGCAAGGTCATGTACATTTTGCCAAGGTTCTTTTGGCTCATAAAAGGGATTTGGCTATGGAGTTGGACTTGCAGGTATGTCGAAGCGAAAACCTTGATTGTGGTTGTTTGATATCCTTTTGTCAGATCAAACTGAACCAGTCATCCTCACAAACTAGATAATCGGTGGAATCGCAACTCCTTTGATTAGGTTTTTGCAAGTTTTAGGCTTTTAGCTATGTGTAAAGTAATTTATAAACTATATTTCAATGGAATATCTTTACATAGATCAGACTATCTTATTTGTCAAATTAGATTTTGCTCATGTAATATAGCATTTTCTTTTCCAGTTTTCATGATCTTTGAGAAATCGAACCCATCATTTTCAAGTTAATTTAGCCTAAAAGATCTTACAGACACCAATGAATTTGAACATGATTTGAAAATGCGATACATGTAAATCATATGAACGTGTCCCTCAATAAGAATGCTCCATAGCTAAGCACTTCACTTTTGCAGGGACGTACGCCTCTTCACTGGGCATCTGCAAATGGATACGTCGAAATAGCGAGGGAATTGTTACAATCAGACCCCCTTGCATGCCTTGTCCATGACGAAGATGGGTGGACCCCACTTCATCTAGCCATGATGAAGGGCCGAAGCAACATCGTGATAGAGCTGGTGAAGGTGAGACCGGAGGCAGCTAAGCACAGGCTAAGCCACGGCCAAACCGCTCTCCATCTAGGAGCGAGTCATAATCGTTTGGAGGCTCTGAAAGCCCTGGTGGAGACTATGAGAGATGGTGATTTGGTGAAAGCTCAAGATGATGAGGGTAATACCATTTTGCATTTGGCCGCAGCAAATAAGCAAATAGAGGTAATCCTTTTTGCTTCAAATTACTTCGAAATTGTGACGACATTAGATATTGCATTCCAATTGAACGTTTTGTGCAAATAAAATCCGGCTCATTCTTATTTTTCTATAGACTCAAGCTTTCTACATTCAAACTTCAGTAGATTTATCGATTGAAGTAACTTACGGGAAATATCTTTGTTTGTTGTTTTTTTTATAATTGATAAGAAGCTCATCCTTTTGTGCAGATAGTGAAATATCTACTTCAAAGAAGTGAAGTAGATGTGAACACAGTGAATAGAAATGGCTTCTCTACTCTAGATATAGTGGAATCTTTTCCAAAGGATTTCAAAGTGATTGAATTAAGAGAACTGTTAGTACATGCTGGAGCTCTGAGAGCCATAAGATTCCCTGCATCGACAACTCACCAAGCAGTTGTTGATAAGACAAATGAGGAGAATTCAATTGTTGTAGTTGACCTAGCATCTGTAGCACCTCCCTCCACCAATACTCCTCCGATAGAGTCGCGTCTGCCACCGTCTTTATCGGGTGAAATTAGGAAGCGGGAGGAAGACAAACACAAGAAATGGATCAAGAAGAAGCGCGATTCTCTGATGGTAATGCTTTAGCTAGATGTCTTGGAGTATTTGCTGATAACTTAGATCAAATCAATCATGTTATTGCAATTAACATCATAGCTCACTGCTAATTAATTTAAACTTTTTGTTTATTTCATGAAAAATGGATGATTCAGAAACTATTTCTAAAAATGATCATTTGTGTTGCTTAAAATAAATAGTTATGCTTTGTTAAAAAGGTTTTTACATATGTACTAAATTGCTCGTAATTAAATAGCTATGTAGAGAAAGAAGATGAGTAGTTACAATAATAGATGGCTTATGATTAAAAAAAAAAAACAAAGGGTATTATAAGAAATCTAATAGTGAGAAGATGAAACAAGTTGATGAATATTTAAGAAAGTAATGGCACTCAAGAAAATCTAAATGTGAAGCAGTTGGGTGATTTTCTTTAAATATCTATACTAATACATAAAGAAAAGAGGATTTCTAAAAGACTCAATCTTTTGTCTTCTCAAAATATTCTCAACGACTTGGGATCTATTTGGTAACTATTTTGTTTTCAGGAACAATTTTTACATAGGAATGATTTTTTTTTTTTCCTTGAACGAGTATCTGAGTATTTGAAGACATTTAGTAACTGTCCAAAATTTCTATTTCTAGTATAGAAATGCATTTGGTAAGAGTTTAAATTCTTTTGTGATCTAGAATTTCTTTTAATTTTCTAATAATTTTATTATATCTTTCTCTCTTTTTCTTTTCTTTTTTCCTTTTTTTTCCTGTCCTTCTTCCTCTTTGGTCGGTTGCCACCGACCAGCTAGACGAGGGCCAGCAACCTCGTTGGAGCGTAACCAACCCCTAGCAAGGCCAAGCGTTGCCAAACGAGCCTCATCAACGGTTAGGCGAGCTTGGCCTCACTTAGACCTTTGCCGCCCTCACGGTGGCCTAGTGAGGGCGAGCCTCATCGACGGCTAGAATATAAGTGTGTTTTACTTTCCACACGTTTAGTTATTAGATTTTGATTTTCTTTCTAACAACAATAGCAACCTTTATAAAAAGGCATTCAAATTTCGAAATATCTTCATTTTTTTTCTCATATATGTATATATTCATACACTTAGTTTTTTCATAATTTAATCCATGAGCTCTATTTTTGTAGAGAGCTCGCTACAATTTTCTAGTATTTACATAAATATAGGAAAAGCCATCAATTGAATTTGTGCATTTGTTGGAATGACTAACTTTGACTCAATGATCTTCTTATGTATAAATATAGTCGAAACACTATTTATTTATTCACAATCTAAAACTTTCTTTCACGTCACAACAGATAACTGCCACCGTGATCGCAGCCATGGCTTACCAAGCCGGCATTAGCCCTCCCGGCGGCGTGTGGGACAACGATCAGAAAGGCAGGAACAACGGCGCCATCTTACACTACGCAGGAACACCGATAATGGCTGCAAACGATCCGAAGGGTTACCCAATGTTCTGGACATACAACACCATCTCTTTTCTTGCATCCCTTAGCACGATCTTCTTGCTCATAAGTGGCTTCCCCTTGGGGAAGAAGGTTCTGATGTGGATTCTGATGGCCACAATGTGGGTGACCATCATTTTCACGGCGCTGACTTACCTCCGGTCCATGCTGGCCTTCTTGAACGTGCAGAGGGAATTTGAAAATTTCAACACGTGGCCGACCAAAGCGGCTAGCCCACCCACCCAAGCAACCACCCAATCACCGATCCCAGCGGTTGAGGTCTTCATGTATGTTTGGCTCTGCGCTGTAGCCATTCTTTTTCTGGTTCACATCGTTCGATACCTCGTGATCGTCCTCCGAAAGATCCGCAAAAGCTCAAGACGTGTATATTAGGATGTGTGAGTGGGTGCAGATCTAGGGGCAATATCAAGATCTCGTGTATTCATCTGGTGGGACGAGGATTACTGCATAGTCTTGATGCCCGTGTTCTTTCTAACTTAATCCCTATGTCATAAGATCATTCTGAGTACCGCTACTTGTGCAAACGATTTAATGAGACTACTAAACCAAACACAGAATCCATCTCTCATTATTCTCGAGCTCTCCTCATCAGAGATGTCTCGCCCACGTAGCCGAATCTTTCTAAAGAGAATGGGAAGGCCTGGCCACAAAGTAATCTGATCTACTCCTATGTATGCCGCAAATTAGTAGGTAAAAGCAACATTGGGCCATTCTATGATTTGTCTCACACAGCTTCACCATTCTCTTTCCAATCACACCAAACAACCGAACCCACCTTCCTCAAAAGCATCCGCACTTCTTTTATGCTTCTTTCATATTCTTCTCCATTGCTGATAGATGTCCAAAAGCCATCTGATCAAAGTTAGTGAGCCTCTCTGTCTGATCAATTTCCACCCCATGGCGCCAAACCATAATGCAGTCGCACCATTTACATTAACTTCCTACACTATTTCCTGCCTAATTTTAAGGAAGTGATACTCACATTTCACAGAAAACACTCCATTATTATTCGCAGGCCGTGCAAGCTGATCCTCCCTCAAAGGTCGGAATCGAAGCAGTGCTAGTTTCATATGTAATGTTCACATACCAGAACGTGTGCTTCTTCTAAAACAACATTCAAGCTCTGATATTATAACTGCTTGCCAAAGGATCTTTTCTTCTTTATATAGACAAGTAGAGGAGGGACAAGGCAGAAATGCAACCTAAAATCTCATGGACCAATCTGTTGTTCCTAATCACAGGACAAAGGATTGGTAGTGTATCATCCCACACAAAACACAGAAAATTACCGTTCATATGCAAACTGATTACAGGGGATGGAAGAACAGAGAGATGAAAACAATTGCATAGACAGATCTTTTGTACCTTAGACTGGTGATAATCAGTCCATAACAATTGGGAAGGTAAGAGAGCTCTCAAAGGCAGGAGCCAGTACTTTCATCTGTCTTAGACGACCACAATGTGTGGTTTCAATCAGCAAGCCCACAACTAACGCAGCTCATAAACTTCACTCAACCCCGCTTGGCAAAACAAGCCTCATTCAAGAAGTTCCGTTTCGCACCCCCAACTTAATGCAACCTGACAGTTTTGTTTGGGAGAATAATATGGGGGTTGCGTATGTGTGGGTTAAGAGCTGCCAATTCCTTCCACTTAGCACCAGTTCCATGAACACGGGATGAGATGCTCCACAATGTGTCACCAGGCTGTGCGTTAGTTGTTGCTGGGGCAGTAGATTTAGAAGAAGCAGTCTTCGACTTCAGGAACGGATGCTTATTGCTCTTTCCCATTCCATTAGCGAGCAACCAACGGGAACCAGATTGTTGCTGGTTTGAACTTCCCCAGACCTTTCTCTTCCCAGGATCAGTCTTGAGGCCAGCAACATGGACTTCAGTAATCTTGCACTAGGGAATTTATCCCCAAAAATTTGTGTGCAGATGATAGAAGTTCTTGCTTACAATCCCAGGACTCGAGGTGAACACACCAAACTCAAGTGGCCTCACAGCACTAGACATTCTTGAGCAGGGTCCCAGAGGCTCGAGAGTTCTTGAAATTGAGACATCCCTTCAAAGTTCAGGAGCTTCACTCTCAGGGACATCCAATCAGTCCCATGTCACTATGATCCAGTTCTTGACCCACCACCAAGAATGACTTTCCACACCACCAGCTCAAGATCACCTAAAAACTCCCCATCACTCTCCACCAAGAAAGCCCCGCCAAAGAAACGGAGTACTTTAAGGAAACCCCTATCAAAGGAACTGAGTGCTCTAAGAAGACCCCCGGTGGAAGCCGATTGGCTGAGCCAGGAGAAATTCACTAATGGTGGTGGCCTCAGCGATGGTGGCGTTCCAAGTTGCGACCACGCTGCCGGGAGGCGTCTGGCAGGACGACTACAAGGTCGATGCCAACGGCAACCCGGTGAAGGAGCCGCACATGGCGGGCACCTCTATCATGGCCCACATCCGGCGGATGGCCCACGGACAATTCATGATCTTCAACCCACTGGCCTTCCTGTCCTCCCTCAGCATCATCCTGCTCCTCTTGAGCGAGCTTTCAATAAAGCGGGGACGCTGGATGTGGACCCAGATGGCGCTCATGTGGCTAGCAATCACGGGGCAGGCAATCACCTACTTCGGAGCGCTGCGCAACATATTGCCGGCTGACATGCAGGGGGTGCTGAAGGACGTGACGGACGTGTCGGTGGTGTGCTGGCTGTGCCTGATGGGGGTGGTGTTAATGGGGAATGTGGTGAGGCTATGGGTGTGGGTGCTGAGGAAGTGGGGTTACCTGAAGAAGAAAGAGAAGAAGGATTCAGATGAAGACGATGAAGACAAGCATGAGCAAGTGTGACGGTCTGTGTGACAATCAAGTAAACTGAATGGTCTTTGTTCTATGATAGCGGCGGCATGTTCAACAAGTGTAAAATTTGTGATTCTGATGAGCGGGTCGATGATGGGTTTTGAGGTGCTCTGTTTTCTTCTACTTCTGTTTGATAAGAGAGTATTTGTCCTGAAGAGAAGGTAAGACGGATTCTGCTAGAGAAATCTTTGGATGGTAAATTATTGAAGAGACTAATATGGCGCTTGGAGCAATCGTGCATGATCTCCCCCTGTAATTTGTACAAAATCAGGATAATGCACGGTTATAGTTGCCGCAATTTCTTCTCTATACAATGTTGAACATGACTGTTAGACGAAGAGAGCTTCAGCCAGTTTGGCCAGGTCTACTCAGGAACGGCTCAGTCCTCAACTCGGCCATCTTTGCTCGGCATTGAAGTATTCTGGACTTTGGTCCTCAATTGAGATTCAGGGTGGCTAGAAATAAATTAGTAGTGCAGGATGGGATTTCCTGCAATCATTATATAATTCTTTCCTTTGTTTGAATATTATATGATACTGAGATTAGAAATGTTTGTCTAGTTTTCTATTTCCTTCCCTTCCTAGCTGCTGCTAAACATCTATCTTACCAGACGTTTCTGCTATGGAGGGATCAATTAAGCTGCCATCTCAAGCCTCTGTTGCACGAGATCGAACCTCATGCAAGGTAGAGTGTATCTACTATCTATGACTTGAGAATTCCATGTCAATTAAACTGTACAAATTCATGCACATTTGATGATTAGAAGCACGACTCTGTTTAAGCGTGGTACCCTGTAACTTCTCACCACCAGACATAATAATTTTTGCTGAAATCTCTGCTAGACTCGATTCATTAGACTATTCAAGACAATATTTCGCACGATCGAATTAGCATGAAATGAAAGAAAGAGCCGACTCAAACAATTGTTATAGAGGACGACACTTGATGAAAGGGTGAACTTACTCCGTGCGGAACAAAACATTTTGTTCTGTCTTTTGCCATAAATACTGCAATTCTCATTCATATGGAAAATACAGCACTACCTCCAACATCAGCATCAAATAAAAACTGCAGATATAAGGGAACATTAGAACTGTAACTCTCACTAAAAACTCGGTCTCTAGCCTGAGTACTGCTATCCAGTTGTCTGATGGATTAGTTGCTCAACTGACCCAAATCCACTGGACATCTTTAAAGCTTGAAGCTTTCTGTCCTGCTATTGTTGTCGGTTATAGAAATCCTATCGAGTCACCACCATTGATCTTTTATTAGATCTTCTACAAGCTCTAAATAGTTCGTGCCAATACCCCTCCTGTCTATGGTTTTCGTTCCTGCTCATATCTTTGCCGAGGCATCAACCCAAAGGTCTTCCGTTCGACATGATCAAAACATCTCAAACCACCTCCTCTCATATTATCCTCGATTGGTTGGCAGTCCCTGCTTTTACCCGCATTAATTGATTTCGAATCTTGCCTTTTCTCTTGAATGTCATGTCCTACGAAGCATACTCAAGGTGCCATCCGCATGATCTCCAGTTTTGTCAAATTAGATCGAAGTTGATGGAAGGATTCAGTCCTCAGTACTCCATGATGTCTAATTTTCTCGAGGTTTCGTTGAGTTTCTATACTTCCTAGATTTACACCCTCAGGTTAATAAAGTTTCCCTTCGAAGTTCAGGTTTCTGGTTAGCTCCAGCATGGGTTTCACCTACCAACACCATATCATCTACAGAGAAAATACACCAATCGACATCATCTTGAATTTGTCTTGTCAGCATGGACGGCTTCACCATGGGGCCAATGGAGGCACTTGCCCCCTTTAAGCTTCCTATAAATTGAAATGGGAACTACAATATTTTGTAATCATTTGGTGAACTTGCCCCCACGAAAATACAAGTGTGTACTTATAAGGCTTGATTCAACATGGGAAGAAAGGAGATTGCAAAATATGCGAGTCATTCATTCGATTTCGCTCGCATCTTGCCTGATCCATCAAATCAATAAGGCATTTTGTGTATTCAAGGTTTACTTAACAAAGACAAGCCTCTTTGTCATAGGAAAAGCGAGTGTCGGAAGAATTAACAAAAAGGCAAATGTTAAAGAGTAAGGATATTTGTTAAATTTCATTATTTGACATTTTTTGCTCAGAGTTAATACGATACTTCTTTAATTTTGATCAAGTAATTCGGATAATCTCCATGTTATAAGGGTCTTGTTAATAAAATACCTCACAGGCACTTGTTAAAACCACCAACCATAAAAAATAAAGCGTATCAGCATATGCCGAAAATTGAGCAACGCGAAATTTCGAAAAAGTCACTTACTTCAAATATACAAATTTATATTTCCATAGCAAAATTAATGAGGCCCAACAAGTACCTAACTGCATTCTTTAACATTTTCCTTTCTATTAATTATTCTAACACTCGCTTTCTATGAGAAGAGCCCATTTGAGATAAGTAAACCTTAAACCTCCCAAATACCCCATCGATACTAAGGACCGAGTAAGACGCGAACCCAAAATCTCCACAATGGCGTTTTAGCCGTAAGAGTCCTTATCAAGTTGTGAACATTCTTTGTGCCTATGAAAGTATGTAGATGGAAATTTTGTATTCCCTTAGTGCCTTCTAATCTTTAGCCAAACTCATCTGACAATCACACGACACGCGATCGACCCGAAAATTGAACATGTAAAGGATTATCCAAATGGTACACGCAATATGAACGTCGGTGTAAGCATGAGATCCCCTTTCATCTTATTGGTTCCTCCATTCGATGTCATATCCATCAAAATCATTAATCCTTGTGAATAAAGAGGAAGCGGATCCTTTCCCATCGGTGCAGTCATCGTTTCAGCGAGTTCAAGTTATTGAAGATGGTCTTAGAAAAAAAAAAAGTTATTGAAGATGGTCGGAGTACAGGAGACAAGAAAGGAATGAGTCAATAACCGTGAAACCCCATTTGAGGTTCGGTGGCATCGCGGAACCCTTTGCATTCCCATTCAGGATGCAGCGGCGATTTCCTGAAGTTTTGCACTGTTAGTTCTGCCTAACAGATAAGCACATAGGTTTTGACATCAATGGTTTAGCGGTTGCCTAGTTCTTTCAACTTCACTTTATATGAATTTCAATGCTTTAACTAAATTATAATAGAAAAGTTGGAGCGTTGTGTGCATGCCTGGATAAAATATTAACACACTCCCACGCTTAATCATATCCTTCATGTTGACACCTAAATTCTGACGACCCATTTAGTCATTTATCATATTAAAAAATTATGAGTTAATTTTATCCCTCAAAAAAATATTAATTGCATAACATATAATTTTATGTGCATTCATTTTTTATTTATTTATTGCATTCACATTGGATCGACGATAATGGATGGACTTGAACGAATTGTTTTAAGCTTAATAGATATGAAGGCATTCTATTCGACTCGATGTGATATTTCTTTATTTCAAACAAGAAATGAATATCTTCGTCAAATATTTGGAGAAAAATTCACAATCGGAACAAGATCAAAATAAATATCGTGTCAACATTCGTTCAAGAGCATAAAAGGAAAATTTGACCAATGAAAATGAATAAAAAGAAAGGATGATATG
The DNA here is from genome assembly GCA_016097595.1 of Eucalyptus pumila. Taxonomy (NCBI): domain Eukaryota; kingdom Viridiplantae; phylum Streptophyta; class Magnoliopsida; order Myrtales; family Myrtaceae; genus Eucalyptus; species Eucalyptus pumila. The sequence goes on from CM027848.1 coordinate 52,813,503, forward strand.
GTAGTCGACGTTTTTTATATTCGTGCAATATATCAGCAAGAGCGTACGGCATGATATATTCTTCGTTTGAAAACATGAATGTCACAGATTTTGAGCGCACCCCAGATAGGAAAGAAAAACAAAAGCGAAGATTTTATAATATTTTACCACATTTTCTTTCCTTAGTGGGGGGCTTCGTGCATGCATATAAAGGGGGGAGGCCACACAATTCCATACATGGCCATTACACGAAATAAAGAGAAGAAAGCGTGTGAGAGAGAGGTGGTCAGCCAGCCCTGGATAGGTGACAAATCCTGAAGAAAGAGATTTTGGATTCTCATCGGGCAGACACGAAGGTCACCCGCAAAGAGAAGAACCGCCCGGCTTGTCGCCAAAACGGTTCCCGTCAACGGAGCTCCTGGGCTTAAATTAGGCGAGTGCCAAATTTTCTAGCGACGTCCTTGCGTCGCGTGTTGAGGCAACGACGTGTGGTTTCCTCGTTCGATCCGTGGCATCACTACGCGTGCTTGCTCCGAACTTGCTACGACTTGCTGTCCCCGAGTCCACTTCGAGCAACCAGAATCGACGTCCCAGCTTTCAGACAACGTCCAACCGTTGCATCCCGAAACGCCACCACCACCATTCTTGGTGTGCCGTTAGCCCTTCAATTGAGAAAGCAAGTTTTGGGGCATCGATATGCAACACGAAGCCAAGTAAAGAACGTGATCATGGGGTTTTAGTAAGTCAAAACTTGGGAATTAGTGAGGAGACCGAAGGGAGCAGATTTGTTCCTTGGGTCAAAGCGAAACTGAAGCGGAGCACCTGAAGCGGAGCACCTGGACAACCGGGCGAGCACTCAAGCACGCCCACTTCTCAGCGCACGGTCAAGGAAAAGATGGACACCTGAAGACAAGGATATAACATACAACTCAGCAGAAATTCTCTTTAATCTCCCTCGGTGTACGAAGAGTCCAAGCATTATTGCTTTTGTTTCGATTTCTATTATTGCAGGTCTTTCTGGTGAAACAGTAGTCCTTTCTCAGTCTTTTATCACCCTGAATCGCCGGTCATTGCTGTCCGAATCATCGATCGTGATCTGCTGCCCTGTTTGAATTTGGAAATCATATCCTTCGGATTAGGTGAAATTCTCATCCCAAGTTGATTTGAGTATTTCATTGTCTATTTGATACGTGTTGATATCTAGTTAAATATTTTGGAGTGATAGACATCCTCATTTAAGATTTATTTCCTAATTCGAAACCGCATATAATTTTTTATTCCATTTATAAGACTTTAATTAATCACGTGGGAATAAAATTAATATTTTGATCTTTAAGGCTTAAGATCAATTTATCGATTTTATTAGCAAAATAATTAAGTTAATTAGATATCGTTTCTAAATTCGAACAATGGATAATATCTTTGATGATTCTAAATGATGCTTGTCTTGTTTTGATTGCTTTATTTATTTGAGTTAGATTAGGTTCATATCAGAATATTGCATGCTTTACGGTAATTTGCAGATTAAGCATTTTATTTATTTTGAATTTTTGAAATTAAAAAATACCAAAAACATTAATTTAGGATGTTAAATTTTCGTTTCATTAATTTAAATTGCATGTTTAATTATTTAACAATACTAAATTCGAATTTCATGAAAAGTACCACAAAAAAAAATCATCATAGAATAAGTTAATTCTCTAGGATAGAATGCACATTTATTAAGAAAACACAAAAATATTATGTGCATGTCATCTAGAATCATTTCATGAAATGAATGTCATTTAATGATTGTCTTTGGGTCCACTTAGGGTGCGTTTGAGAGTAACTTTGGAAGGGGCTTTGGGCATCAAAAGCCCTTTGGGCTCAAAAATGGGTGTTTGGGAACCAGCTTTCGAAGTCCCTTAATGGAAAAGCAAATACTTAGAAAGCTTTTCAGCATTCTCGGCATGCTGGAGCTCACTGTTCATTTTTTTTTCCCGAAATTGTCCTCACGAATTTTTTGTTTTTCCAATGCGTGCCCTTGTATGAGCACTGTTCATCTTCTTCGAGACGCCGCGACCCTCAGGGTTGGGCAACCTCCGCGAGGGTCTGCCGGAGGTCGCTGGTCCACACAGCGACCCAAATCTAGGTCGTCGGAGGTCGCGCGACCTCACGACGACCGCGAGCCTCAGGGTTGGGCAACCTCCGCGGGTCCGCCGAGGTCGCCGGGTCCACACGGCGACCCAAATATAGGTCGTCGGAGGTCGCGCGACCTCACGGCGACCCGGATCTGGTCGCGTGACCTCTCGGCGACCAAATCTGGTCGCGGCGAGGTCGCGCGACCTCGGCGAACAAATTTGGTCGCGCGACCTCCGCGCAACCTCACCATGCGACCTCGCGCAGCCGGATCGGGTCGTCGAGGTCGCGCGACCTCCGGCGACGCGCGAGGTCGCGCGACCTCTGCGCAACCAAACCTGCCTCCGCGACCCGGATTCGGGGTCACCGAAGGTCGCGACGGCGTCGCGCGACCTCCGCCCAGATCCGGGGTTGCCGGAGGTCGCCGTGTGCCCACGGCGGTCAATTTATTTTTAATTTTTCTTTTAATAATTTTTTTTACCACAAAACTCATTTGTAAATGTAATTCCCCAAACACCATTTTGCTCAAACTATTTCACAATTCAAAGTACAGTTTGCCAAACATAGTTTGCATTTTGGAAAACAAATGTCTTTGCATTTTCCTAAAGACTTTCCCCAAAAGTGATTCCCAAACGCATCCTTAGATAAATTATGAGAGCTTTTGATGTGAATTTTGAATTAACCTTGCAGATAAAGTAATTCTCGTATATTCATTGCTTTCTTGTTAAATTGGTGGTTTGTGCACCCACATAATCACCTCACATATTAAAGACATAGATTTAACTCTTTGCAAAAACATTTTTGAAAATAAAACGAAATGGTTCAGAAAGGGCATTAGAGAAGTATTAGTGTAACCAAATCCCCGTACTAAAGTCTCTAGTTCATATGAGTAAAATAATTCCCATTATTTTACTTAGGTGTCTAATCAACCTATCATAAATTGATTAGTGGCCACTCCTAGATAAAATCCACTTGCATGTTAAAAAGTTAAACCTAAGTCGCAAATTGGCATGAGTTTGGGAGAGGTAGTTTTAAGTCTAAGCTTAAAACTTAAAAATCAATTAACCTAACCCAAATTTAGGTTGCGATACTTCCCACACATACATACATACATATATGTATCTAAATTAGTAAAATCAGTGAAATTTCTTGCACTTTTCGTTGAAAGTCTCGTCGATCTTAAATGCGTGCTGATCTTCTTGGTTCAATGAATTTGTGTTGAATACGAGTTGCATCATTGTATTATTCCACACTACTTTTCAACATTGTGGAAGCATGCATACATATTCTCTTTTTTTTTTAGCAAGATGCATAAATATTCTTTAATCCCACGCGTTTGTGTCGCTGCTTTGCTCTTTCCAACATGTAAATGCTATGTAAGACTCACGTTATAGCATCTTATATATGGTTAACAATCTCAACCCTTGACATTCCAACTCAAAGGCAATCTAGTGAAAGAAAAAGAGAGATCGTGTGTGGACCGAAAGCTTTAGGTGATTAACCCGAGCGATTTCGAGTTCACCCAAGCTGTGAACAATGCCATCGATCACAAGCCCAAGAAGAAGGTCGCCATCCGCGCAGTTGCATCAACAAGCTTCCTTAGCATCTGAAAGAACACGCCGAGAGAAGAGGCTCTATGAAGCATCGCTTGGCGGGTGCGTCGAGTCGTTAGCTCAGTTGCTGCAAGAAGACCGACTCATCCTGGCTCGGGCTTCTGTCACTTGCTTCGATGAGACACCATTGCATGTGGCCTGCATGCTCGGTCATGTACCTTTTGCCAAGGCTCTTTTGGCTCATAGAAGGGATTTGGCTATGGACTTGGACTTGCAGGTATGTCGAAGCAAAAACCTTGGTTGTGGTTGTTTGATATCAGACTATCTTGCTTGTTAAATTAGATTTTGCACATGTAATGTAGTATTTTGTTTTCCAGTTTTCATGATCTGTGAGAAATCAAACCCATCATATGTCTCAAGAAAATTAACAAAATCCAGACAAAAATCAAGTCATGGGTTTCCGAGTTAATTCAACCTAAAAGATCTTATAGACACCGGTGAATTTGAGCAGCTCGATCTATTTGATTTGAAAATGCAATATATATAGATCACATGAACGTGTCCCTCAATAAGAATGCTCCATAGTCAAGCACTTTACTTTTGCAGGGATGTACGCCTCTTCACTTGGCATCTGCGAACGGATACGTCGAAATAGTGAGGGAATTGTTACAATCAGACCCCCTTTCATGCCTTGTCCATGACAAAGATGGGAGGACCCCACTCCATCTAGCCACAATGAAGGGCCAAATCAACATCGTGATCTGGTGCAAAGAGCGGTCGAGCATAAAGTGAGCCATGGCCAAACCACTCTCCATATGGGAGTGAGGCATAATCGTTTGGAGACTCTAAAAGTCCTGGTGGAGATGGTGAGAGATGGCGATTTGGTGAATGCTCAAGATGATGAGGGTAATACCATTTTGCATTTGGCCGTAGCAAACAAGCAAATAGAGGTAATCCTTTTTTTGAATTGCTTCCTTTGAATTGCATTCCCATTGAACATTTCGTGAAGATAAAATCCGGTTTATTCTCATTTTTCTATAGACTCAAGCTTTCTGCATTCAAACTTCAGTGGATTTATCGATTGATATAGGAAATATCTTTGTTTGTTGTTTCTTTTATAATTGATAAGAAGCTCATCTTTTTGTGCAGACAGTGAAATGTCTGCTTCAAAGAAGCGAAGTGGATGTGAACATAGAGAATAGAAATGGCTTCTCTCCTCGGGATATAGTGGAATATTTTCCAAAGGATTTCAAAGTCATTGTATTGAGAGAACTATTAGTACATGCTGGAGCTCTGAGAGCCATAAGATTCCCTGCATCGACAACTCAACAATTGTTGATAAACAAATGAGGAGAATTCTGTTGTAGTTGACCAATCTGTAGCAGCTCCCTCCACTAATACTCCTCCAATAGAGGCGGTTCCGCCACTATCTTTATTGGGTGAAATCAGGAAGCAGGAGGAAGACAAACACAAGAAATGGATCAAGAAGAAGCGCGATTCTCTGATGGTAATGCTTTAGCTAGATGTCTTGGAGTATTTACCGAAAACTTAGATCAGATTGATCATAGCTCATGGCTAATTAGTTTAAACTCTCTATTTCTTTCATGAAAAATGGATGATTCATAAATTATTTTCCTAGAAATGATCATTTGTGTCGTTGAAAATAAATAGTTATGCTTTCTTAAAAATATTTTCTACATATGTACTAAATTGCTCATAATTAAATAGCTATGTAGAGAAAGAAGATGAGTAGTTACAATAATAGATGGCTTATAATTATAAAAAAAAAAAAAAAACACATGAGGGTAATATAAGAATCTAATAATGAGAAGAGATGAAACAAGTTGATGAATATTTAAGAAAGTAATGGTACTCAAGAAAATCTAAATGTGAAGCAATTGGGTGATTTTCTTCAAATATCTATACTAATACATAAAGTAAAGAGGATTTCCAAAAGACTCAATCTTTTGTCTTCTCCAAATATTCTCAACGACTTGGAGAAGTCTGTTTGGTAACAATTTTGTTTTCAGAAACAATTTCTATTTATAAATGATTTCTTTTTTATTTTGTTCTTTGAATGAGTTTATGAGTATTTGAAGACATCTAGTAACTGTCCAAAATTTCTGTTTCCAGTATAGAAATGCGTTTGGTAAGACTTTAAATTCTTTTGTGATTTATAATTTCTTTTAATTTTTTAATTATTTTATTATATTTTTCTCTTTTTTTTTTCCTTTTTCTTCTTCTCCTTCTTCCTCTTTGGTGGTTGCCACCAATCGGCAGACAAGGGTCGGCAACCTCATCGAGCATTGCCGATCCCCAGCAAGGCCAAGCATTGCCGGCCGAGCCTATTGGCGGCCGGGTGAGCTCGGCCTCGCTCGGACCTTGCCAACACTTGGCAAGCCTCATCGATGGTTAGAATATAAGTGTGTTTTATTTTCCACACATTTAGTTATTGATTTTGATTTTCTTTCTAACAACAATAGCAACCTTTATAAAAAGTTGTTCAAATTTCGAAATATCTTCATTTTTTTTTCTCATATATGTATATATTCATACACTTAGTTTTTTCACAATTTAATCCATGAGCTCTATTTTTGTAGAGAGCTCGCTACAATTTTCTAGTATTTACATAATTATAGGAAAAGCCATCAATTGAATTTGTGCATTTGTTGGAATGACTAACTTTGACTCGATGATCTTCGTATGTATAAATATAGTTGAAACACTATTTCTTCATTCACATACTAAAACTTTCTTTCACATCACGACAGGTAACTGCCACGGTGATTGCAGCCATGGCTTACCAAGCCGGCATTAGCCCTCCTTGCGGCGTGTGGGACAACGATCTGAAAGACAACCAAGGCAAGATCTTATACTTGGCAGGAACATCGATAATGGCCGCAAACGATCCAAAGGGTTACTCAGTGTTCTTGACATACAACACCATCTCTTTTCTTGCATCCCTTAGCACGATCTTCTTGCTCATAAGTGGCTTCCCCTTGGGGAAGAAGGTTCTGACGAGGATTCTGATGGCCACAATGTGGGTGACCATCATTTTCACGGTGCTGACTTACCTCCGGTCCATGCTGGCCTTCTTGCACGTGCACAGGAATTCTGAAGACGCCAGCAAGCACCCCCATCCCAGTGGCTGCGCTCTTCATGTTTGTTTTTCTCTGCGCTGTAGCCATTCTTTTTCTATTTCACACCGTTCGATACCTCCGAAAGATCCTCAAAAGCTCAAGAATTGGACATCAGGATGTGTGAGTTGGTGCAGATTTAGGGGCAATATCAAGATCTAGTGTATTCATCTGGTGGGACAAAGGATTACTGCATAGTCTTGATGCCTATGTTCTTTGTAACTCAATCCCTATGTCATAAGATCTTTCTGAGTACTGCCAGTTGTGCAAACGATTTAATGAGACTACTAAACCAAATGCAGAGTCCATCCCGCATTATTCTCGAGCTCTCCTCATCAGAGATGTCTCGCCCGCGTAGCCAAATCTTTCTAAAGAGAATGGGAAGGCCTGGCCACAAAGTAATCTTATCTACTCCTATGTATGCCGCAGATTACTAGGTAAAAGCAACATTGGGCCATTCTATGATTTGTCTCACACAGCTTCACCATTCTCTTTCCAATCACGCCAAACAACCGAACCCACCTTCCTCAAAAGCATCCGCATTTCTTTTATGCTTCCTTCATATACTTCTTCAGTGCTGATAGATGTCCAAAAGCCATCTGATCAAAGCTAGGGAGCCTCTCTGTCTGATCTTTCCTGCCTAATTTTAAGGAAGTGATACACAGATTTCACAGAAAACACTCCATTATTATTCGCAGGCTGTGCAAGCTGATCCTCCCTCAAAGGTCGGAATCGAAGCAGCACTAGTTTCATATGTAATGTTCACACACCAGAACGTGTGCTTCTTCGAAAACAACATTCAAGCTCTGATATTATGACTTCTAGCCGAACGATCTTTTCTTCTTTATATAGACAAGTAGAGGAGGGACAAGGCAGAAATGCAACCTAAAATCTCATGGACCGATCTGTTGTTCCTAATGACAAGACAAAGGATTGGTAGCCTATCATCCCACACAAAACACAGAAAATTACTGTTCATATGCAAACTGATTACAGGGGATGGAAGAACAGAGAGATGAAAACAATTGCATAGACAGATCTTTGGTACCTTAGACTGGTGATAATCAGTCCATAACAATTGGGAAGGTAAGAGAGCTCTCAAAGGCAGGAGCCAGTACTTCCATCTGTCTTAGACTGACTTCAATGTGTGGTTTCAATCAGCAAGCCCACAACTAACGCAGCTCATAAACTTCACTCAACCCAGCTTGGCAAACCAAGCCTCTTTCAAGAAGTTCCATTTCACACCCCAATCTTAATGCAACCTGACGGTTTTGTTTGGGAGAATAATATTGGGGTTGCGTATGTGTGGGTTAAGAGCCGCCAATTCCTTCCATTTAGCACCAGTTCCATGAACACAGGATGAGATGCTCCACAATGTGTCACCAGGCTGTGCCTTAGTTGTTGCTGGGGCAGTAGATATAGAAGAAGCAGTCTTCGACTTCAGAAACGGATGCTTATTGCTCTTTCCCATTCCATTAACGAGCAACCAACGGGAACCAGATTGTTGCTGGTTTGAACTTCCCCGGACCTTTCCCTTCCCAGGATCAGTCTTGAGACCAGCAACATGGACTTCAGTAATCTTGCACTAGGGAATTTATCCCTAAAAATTTGTGTGCAGATGATAAAAGTTCTTGCTTACAATCCCAGGACTCGAGGTGAACGCACCAAACTCAAGTGGCCTCGCAGCACTAGACATTCTTGAGCAGGGTCCCAGAGGCTCGAGAGTTCTTGAAATTGAGACATGCCTTCAAAGCTCAGGAGCTTCACTTGATAACGTTCCTAGTCAGCAATCTTATCTTTTGTATCTAATTTAAGATATTGTTTATATTGTTCCTATATTTTCTCGGCTTGCCTTAAGTGCGGATTTTCAAGAACGGGAATCTTATGATATGTAGGGAATCTGTTATGATACTCATCCACGACTGAGGATAGGATGGCCCTTATGTAAGGATTATATTGCCCCTACATCCTCAATCATCCCTAATTTAGGCTCTTAATTATAATATCTTTATATATAGTTTGTACAAGAGAGATCACAATATAATATACAAAAACTACAATCTCTTTATGATGTTCCTAGTCAACAATCTTATCTTTTGTATCTAATTTAAGATATTTTTGATATTGTTCCCGTATTTTCTATTCTTGGCTTAAGCATCCTCAATCATCCCTAATTTAGGACTCTTGTAATATCTTTATATAAAATTTATACAAGAGAGATCACAATACAATATACAAAAACTACGATTTCTTCATGACGTTCCTAGTCAAACAATCTTATCTTTTGTATCTAATTTAAGATATTGTTGATATTGTTCCCGTATTTTCTATGCTTAAGCATCCTCAATCATCCCTAATTTAGGGCTCTTGTAATATCTTTATATATAATTTGTACAAGAGAGATCATAATACAGTATACAAAAACTACGTTTTCTTCGTCACTCTCCATAGACATCCAATCAGTCCCATATTACTATGATCCAGTTCTTGACCCACCACCAAGAATGACCTCCCACACCACCACCTCAAGATCACCTAAAAACTCCCCATCACTCTCCACCAAGAAAGCCCCGTCAAAGAAACGGAGTACTTTAAGGAAACCCCTATCAAAGAAACTGAGTGCTCTAAGAAGACCCGCCGTGGAAGCCGATTGGCTGAGCCAGGAGAAATTCACTAATGGTGGTCGCTTCACTGCTAGCGACGGTGGCGTTCCAAGCTGCAACCACGCCGCCAGGAGGCGTCTGGCAGGATGACTACAAGGTCGATGCCTACGGCAACCCGGTGAAGGAGCCGCACATGGCGGGCACCTCTATCATGGCCCACATCCAGCGGATGGCCTACGGACAGTTCATGATCTTCAACCCACTGGCCTTCCTGTCCTCCCTCAGCATCATCCTGCTCCTCTTGAGCGGGCTTCCAATAAAGCGGCGATGCTGGATGTGGACCCAGATGGTGATCATGTGGCTAGCGATCATGGGCAGGCGATCACCTACTTTATAGCGCTGCGCAACATATCGCTGGCTGACACGCGGGGGATGCTGAAGGACGTGACGGACGTGTCGGTGGTGTGCTGGCTGTGCCTGATGGGGGTGGTGTTCATGGGGAATGTGGTGAGGCTATGTGTGTGGGTGCTGAGGAATTGGGGTTACTTGAAGAAGAAAGAGAAGAAGAATTCAGATGAAGACGATGAAGACAAGCATGAGCAAGTTTTGACGGTCTGCGTGACAATCGAGTAAATTGCATGGTCTTTGTTCTATGATAGCGGCGGCATGGTCAGTATGTGTAAAATTTGTGATTCTGATGAGCGGGTTGATGATGGGTTTTGAGGTGCTCTGTTTTCTTCTACTTCTGTTTGATAACAGAGTATTTGTCCTAAAGAGAGGGTAAGACGGATTCTGCTAGAGAAATCTTTGGATGGTAAACGATTGAAGAGACTAATATGGCGCTTGGAGCAATCGTGCGTGATCTCCCTCTGTAATTTGTACAAAATCAGGACAATACGCGGTTATAGTTGCCGCAATTTCTTCTCTATACGATGTTGAACATGACTGTTGGACGGAGAGAGCTTCAGCCAGTTCGGCCAGGTCTGCTCAGGAACGGCTCAGTCCTCTCAACTCGGCCATCTTCACTCGGCATTGAAGTATTCTGGACTTTGGTCCTCAGTTGAGATTCAGGGTGGCTGGAAATAAATTAGTAGTACAGGATGGGATTTCCTGCAATCATTATATAGTTGTTTCCTTTGTTTGAATATCATTTGATGCTGAGATTAGAAATGTTTGTCTAGGTTTTCTATTTCCTTCCCTTCCTAGCTGCTGTTAAACATCTATCTTGCCAGAAGTTTCTGCTATGGAGGGATAAATTAAGCTGCCATCTCAAGCCTCTGTTGCACGAGACCGAACCTCAAGCAGGTTAGAGTGTATCTACTGTCTATGACTTGAGAATTCCATGTCAATTAAACTGTACAAATTCATGCACATTTGATGATTAGAAGCACGACTCTGTTTAAGCATGGTACCCTGTAACTTCTTACCGCCAGACATAACAATTTTCGCTGAAATCTCTGCTAGACTCGATTCATTAGACTATTCAAAACAATATTCCAAGCGATCGGCTAGCAAGAAATGAAAGAGAGAGCCAACTCAAATGATTGTCATATAGGATGACACTTGATGAAAGCATGAACTTATTCCACACGGAACAAAACAATTTGTTCTGTCTTTCGCCATAAAAACTGCTCAATTCTCATCCATATGGAAAATACAGCATTATTACATCAAGGCGGTCTACCTCCAACATCAGCATCAAATAAAAACTGCAGATATAAGGGAACATTAGAACTGTAACTCTCACTACAAACTCGGTCTCTAGCCTGAGTAGCTGCTACCCAGTTGTCTGATGGATTAGTTGCTCAACTGACCCAAATCCACTGGACATCTTCAAAGCTTGAGGCTTTCTGTCCTGCATTGTTGTCGGTTATAGAAATCCTATTGAGTCGCTACCTTTGATATTTTATTAGATCTTCTACAAGCTCTAAATAGTTCGTGCCAATACCCCTCCTCTCTATAGTTTTCGTGTCCTTGCTCATATCTCCTCGCCGAGGCATCCACACAAAGGTCTTCCATTCGACGTGATCAAAACATCTCAAACGACCTCCTCTCATATTATCCTCAATTGGTTGGCAGCCCCTAATTTTACCTGCATTAATTGATTTCAAATCTTGCCTTTTCTCTCGAATGTCATGTCCTACGAAGCATTCTCAAGGTGTCGTCGACATGATCTCCAGTTTTGTCAAATTAGATCGAAGTTAATGGAAGGATTCATTCATCAGTATGTCTTGAATTTGTCTTGTCACCATTGGGGCAATGGAGGCACCTTCCCCGTTGTAGCTTCCAATAAATTGAAATGGAAACTACCATATGTTGTAATCATTTTGCGAATTTGCCCCACGACAATACAAGTGTGTACTTATGAGGGTTGATTCAACATGCGAAGAAAGGAGATTGCAAAATACTTAAGTCATTCATTCGATTGTGCTCGCGTCTTGCCTGATTGATCATATCAGTAAGGCATTTTGGGTGTTTAAGGTTTACTTACCAAAGATGAGCCTTCTTGTCATAGAAAAAGCCAGTGTTGGAAGAATTAAAAGAAAGGCAAATGTTAAAGAGTAAGGATATTTGTTAAATTTCATTATTTGACATCTTTTTTTCTGAGTTAGTACGATACTTACTTCAATTTTGATCAAGTAATTCGGGTAATCTCCATATTATAAGGGTCTTGTTAATAAAATACCTCAGAGGCACTAGTTAAAACCACTAACAATAAAAAATAAAGCGTATCAGTATATGCTGAAAATCGAGCAACCGCAAATTTCGAAAATAGCCACGTACTTCAAATATACAGATTTATTTTTCCAAAGAAAAATTAATGACGCCCAGCAAGTACCCTAACTACATTCTTTAACATCTTCCTTTTTATGAATTATTCTAACACTCGATTTCGATGAGAAAAGCTCATCTTAGATAAGTAAACCTCGAACCTCCAAAATACCCCATCGATACTAAGGACTGAGTAAGATGCAAACCCAAATGTCCATAATGGCGTTTTAGCCATAAGAGTCCTTATCAGGGTATGAACATTTTTTGTGCCTATGAAAGTACGTAGATGGAAATTCTACATTCCCTTAGTGCCTTCTAATCTTTAGCTAAACGTGTCGGACAATAACATGACATGCCATCAACCCGAAATTTGAACATGTGAAGGATTAGTGTCCAAACAGTGCCCATATTATCAACATCGGTGTAAGGATGAGATCCCCTATCATCTTATTAGTATTTCCATTCGATGTCGTATCATCCAAACCTTTGATCCGTGCGAATAAAGAGGAAGCGGATCCTTTCCCATTGGTGCAGACATCGCTTTGGCGAGTTTCAGTTATTGAAGATGGTCCGGAGTGCAGAAAGTAAGAAAGAAATGAGCAATCAATAAATCAATCTCGCGCCACGACAAAAGGCAAGCTCTACATGACGTGTGAAACCTCATTTGAGGTTAGGTGGCATTGCGCAGTCCTCGCATTCCATTGAGGATGCAGCGGCGATTTCCTGAAGGTTTACTCTATTAGTCATGCTCAACAGATATGTATGGTTTTGACATCATTGGCTTGGTGGTTGCCTAGTTCTATCAACTTCACTTTATTTAAAGTTCAATGCTTTAACTAAATTATAATGGAAAAGTTGGAGCATTGCGCGCACGCCTGGATGAAACATTAGCACACTCCCACGCTTAATCATAAGCTTCCCACTTGAGAAAGTGTAGATAATGCTACATAACATAATGGATCTAAAATCAGTTAAATCAGCAGAATTTGGTTTGGAGCTTTTGACTAAATAAACAAGTGGTCCACTATAAAAGCCTTCTCACATCCGCACGTGTGTTTTTATAGTTTCCCGAAATATCACCATTTCACTTATAGTGTCAAGATGCATGTGTAAAGATATTATGTGAAAGAGACCTCTCATTCAGAATGTAACGTAAGGTGGACAAGTCAATAGTATTCTAGTTGGTTCATGAATCATTAATTTCAAATTCTAAGTGAAGGTGAGTTATTGTTGAGCTTGGGTTTAAGTTTGAACCTAGCAATTTCCCTAGGTAAAGGTTTTGGGCTTAAAATGTGTGAATTGATGTGTGGTGAATATCTCAAGGGAAGAAACCTCGTATGTGACTCCTAATCGAGGTGACCAATAGTGTGATCTGCTGAGGTTGGCCAGACCAAGGCAATGGAGGAGGAGTCAAGGCAAATGTTGTGTTCCTACTGAGCTGGACCAATGTAGAGATTTGAAATGATGCTGGTGTGGTGTTAAAGGGAGCAAGCTTGACATAGATGGCCCACACATGAAGTATAGATTTGTTGAGATGCACGTGCTAGGGTGTTATGAGAAAGAAGTCCCACATTAGAGAGCGATGTAAAGTGAAGATGTTGATATAATCTTAGTAGGTCCAACTAAATATGTTTACGGACTCGAACTTAACGTCTCCCTAAGTGAATATATCAAGCTTCCACTATGTCTCCCAACAATTAGAATCTTTTCTTACGTCGTGTTAAAGCAATGTGTATGGGTTTCTATAAATATAAATATATTTAATACAAATTCAAACACATAAAATCTTCACAGATGTGTCATTGCTTTTTACGGTAACCGTAAAAACAGTAAATTACAATATCAATTAATTTAATCCACATTAGGAAAACTCTTACATTCTCCCACTTGGACTATATTAATTGAAATCGTACCGTATATGCGCACATTTGGTCCAGAGATAATTCTTAATAGTCAATCCTATCCCATAAAGTCTTAAACACCGAATCATGGCGGTAACTGCGTGTATACACACAGAGCCTTCCATGGTCACGAATGTTCTCAACTTTATTGATATGGTTTCAATATGGTAGTGTGTCAAATGGATAACGTCTCTCATAGAGATCCCATTTGTCGTCACAATTCTCTTACCTTAGGTGTCACAAAAACTTGTGCCACAAGAGAATGATTTATGGTTCCAATGAACCCACATATGTCTTGTCCTTATGGTTAACATTTCTTTATATATCACAAGACATATGCACAAGGCTATAACCGGATGCCCGGATGCCCCTAACCTTCACTCAAGGTTTATACAATCCCTTAAGACTTTATCAATATGTATTCAACATAATAACAATAAATTCAAAATGTTTTATTGAATGCAAAAGTTGATACATATCAAACCGTTACAAAGTGTAACGAATACAGATGAAATCTTTATCAGAGTAAAGCCAAAATAGCTCCCACTAAACAACAATATCCGAAGATACTCCTAGGCCCATGCTAATGACATGTCACTCAAATACACATGGGCGTAGGCCTTTAGTTAGTGGATCTGTAACCACATTATCTGTGAAAATATGTTATTTTATAAGTCACATTTCTGTACCGTTTCTTTATGGTAAAAAAATATGTGATCACCATATATTTAGACCCCTTGAGACCTCTGTAATAAATAAATAATACTACAAATTTGTTATCTCAATACAATCGTATGGGTCTATCCATAAAGTTAAAACAATCAACTCCTTTCATGAGGTTCTGGAGCTTAAAAGCCCAAATAACAGCCTAAAAAAATGTTACTAACACTGCTTACATAGTAGAAGATGACATAAAACTTTATTTACTGCACTTACTGCTAACATAAATATGTATTATGTTATTGATTGCATGTCATCAGAACAGCCAGCAAAGTTTACATCTAAATACCCTACTAACTGCAATAATTGAACATGTCTATAAATTAGCATATAATCTCTTGTCTTCTTTAAGTACCTTTAAATCTTCTTGGCAGCAACCCAGTGATTGCGTCTTGGATTTGATTGATATCTGCCTAGAAGTCCCGTCACAAAGACAACATTTAGTCTAGTGCAAATTCGAGCATACATTATACTTTTAAGTGCACTTGACATAAGGTACACCATTTAATTAGATTTTCTCAATATCTAAATAAGGACAATGTGATAGATTTAGTCCATCACCCTTAACAACAGGAGCAATTCCTGGCTTGCAATGATGTATATTGAATATTTCCAATATACAATCAGCAAATGTCCTCGAGAAAATCTAATATAATATGGTAAAAACAATCCTTACAGATCTCGGTACAAATGATATAAGATATCTCAAAGTCACAACTTGTAAGCAAAACATCATGTACATAAAGTATGAGAAAAAATAAATTTCCTCCCACTGACCTTGCGGTATATTGAATTACTTTGTTCTCAATTGAACAAAATAATAACACTATGAAACTTTAATAATATTGTCTGAAAATTTGCTTAAGAGCATGAATTAGAACTTTTCAGTCTACATACAAGTTTACTTAAATCTGCTGCAAAATCATCTAGTTGCACTATATAGATTTTGTATCTATTTGGCGTAACTCCATATCAAAATAAATTATTAATGTCATATTTACTCTGAAAGAATCATTTAAAAATACTAGAAAAAAATAAAAAATACTAGAAAGAAATATTTATTTATTTACTATAAACAATCCACCCCTCTTTCAGAGTGAAAACTTTAGTTACCAATTTGGCTTTAAATTCCACAATCTTTGTTTGAAATTCTTTTAATTTTGTACGCCAATTTGCAACTAATAAACTTGTGATCTTTAGACAAGTCAGTAAGTTTCCAAACATGTTTCATAGATTGTATATCGCATTTTATGGCATCTAATCACATACTTAATTGAGAATAAGAAACGACATTTATAAATATGTCATTACATCAACCATATAGTGGATATTGTAATCATGCTCTCACAAATAGACTATATAGTCGATGGTATAACCGATCGTCTTTCCTTAACAAATCTCCCTAATAAAGCTGCAACCACTTCATTACGCACTTGAGAGGTTTAAGAAATTTCATTATAAACTATATCAAGAATAGTACCTTAAACCTCAACAAGTTTAGTCTATGGTACAGGAGATTTCACAATTGTCTGTACCACAATTGTTTATATAGGCAAAGACAAAGATATATTAACATCTATCATACTATTATCTTTAATAGTGCGAGAGCAGCTATCCTATCAACGTAGAAACTTTACAAGTATATGATACCATAATTCTTGTATCTTCTTTAGGGTCTTAAAATCAATACCCTTTTGAACAATCTAGGTAAGATACAAAATAATTCCGAGTGAATCTAAATTCCAACGCATCTAATATTGGATTAGATAATCTCACTTCTGCATAACACCTCTAAATTTAATATGATTCAAAGAATCTATGTCCAGTGTATAACTCAAAAGAAGTTTATGAAACAACTTTGATAAGAGACATATTTTGTATGTGAAAAAGTTACTTTCATAATATTAGCCCAAAGAAAACCGGATAAATTGGTCTTACTGATCATACTCATCACCATGTTCATTATGGTGTATTTATGCCTTTTGGCCAAATCTTTTTATCAGAATTTTCAGGTATAGTAATTAAATTACCACCCTAGAATCTACCAAGTATTTGACAAATGACCCTTTAAACTATTTCGCATTGTCATACTTGTCAAAATACTCACGGCCATTGTTAAGCCTGACATCCTTCAAAACTAATTTTTAACCAGTCTATTCTTTATCATGGCCATTTTTCTTAAATATAAAACTTTCGGAAACAAAATTTTAATCATATACGAGATGTATATGTCATTAGGACTTAAACACAATCTTTGCAGATATGTCCTAATTTCAATATCAGACAAGACATAATTTCAAGCAACTAAGGCTTTCATCATCTTATAGCAGTGCAGTCCGCAGGCAAACCTCTTTTCAAGTGTTCTAGAATGGAACGCTTCATGGACAGATAAGCAAATTCAATTGCTTATTTCTCAAGCAACAAATCATATGTCCATAACTTAAAATTTGAAGCAGTAAAAACCTCAATAATAGTGAAGTTATTAATCATAGAAAATGTGACTGAAAACCAAGCAATATATATAATTAGCATCATGTGAGTCTTGTGTAACTTGACGTACAAGTACACATCCAGAGAGTTACATGCATAATCATATAATCACCTTTGGGCAGAATACATGACATGCAGTTGTATACTCCCACATGATAAGGGTTATGAGAATATATTCCAATCTTTGTGAATTCATCACCTTTGAGCATATGAACCATTAGGATCGGTCACTCCTCCACCACACTATCATGTATCCCTCCATGAACCAATACACAATCACCTCCTTTGGGAGTATGACCACGCATTAGATCAGGAGACATCCCAATCATCATACGAGACTGAAATTTCTCAAACCCAATCAAACGTGCCACTTTGGCGGTCACTACTCAATTGAATCATTGAAATTCTCTCATACCAGGGATATAAACTTTACTCCTCACATACACCATATACATGTGATTTTAACTTTAGTGATAGGGGCAGCATATCACCAAAATCACATATCATGCTAATTACATTACTTTATTCATTAATAAAAATTAATCATACATATATATATATATATATAGCAAACCTGTTTTGACGGAT
This sequence comes from Eucalyptus pumila, assembly GCA_016097595.1. Classification (NCBI taxonomy): domain Eukaryota; kingdom Viridiplantae; phylum Streptophyta; class Magnoliopsida; order Myrtales; family Myrtaceae; genus Eucalyptus; species Eucalyptus pumila. The sequence goes on from CM027848.1 coordinate 52,831,364, forward strand.
TCTAATGAGATCATTGATTACAGTAACACAAGAAACTTCTCATAACATAAAATAAAACATCTCTTATGCACCCTGATTACATATTACCAGAACAACATAAAAAGAATGCTGATCTAAAATATCTCTCACAAATTAACATCAATAGTAATATAGGGTACACCAAATCAACAAGCACTATTGCTCATGAGTTTCATACGGCAAAACATGACTCCAAGGCCAATATCTGATTTTTTAGCCAATTTTAAGCAACAAATTATCATTGTAATCAATCAGTGGCCTATTAATTGAGTCAAACCAGAGAACCAAATATCTAAAATTTAACAGTAGATACTATTGCTCTGCGTCAATATTGCCATACTCCTTTACCATAAAAAATATTCAACTTGATAGACATTAACAAGTGACCAGATGAGTTCATGTACAATATGCAGTAATTTAATTGACATGCATTACCCACATACAGCAGATATGCTAATCAGTACAATCAATTTGGTCACGAGTTCTTAAGACGTCTATCATTCAAAGATTACCAGCGTGTAAAAGAGTATGCATGAGCAATAAAAATTTCATGACTTTTACTGTTTCTCATTATCTCAAGATATATTCAATTACTATCTCATAATGATTGAATCTCATTAAGCCAGCTTCAGTTCACAATAAATTTTGATTTTTATTGATGAATCACACATTTATAATGATTATGTGATAATATACCTATAACCCAACACTTATATTTCCAAAATCACAGAAAATATAAGAAAAATACGCAAAAATACACGTATTTAGGGTTCCGTATATATTTTTACATCCATAAAATCATCAAATATATAAAATAAATATACCACGAGATAGGAAATCACTGTACGAGTCCAACGCCGCCAGCCACGTGCCGAACGGAGCCTTCACGCGCCCGCACACGCGGCGCGTGTTCGACGCGCAGGAGGCGCGTGGGGGCGCGTGCAACCTCCTCCGGCGACGCGCCGCCCATGGTTTTCTTCGTCTCGTCGAGCCCAGTCCGAATATATAATTTAATTTAATTTTTATTGAACGAAAAGTCTCGAAAATCGCAAATTAGGGCAAGATCCACACTAATTAAGGCTAATTCGTACAAATTAGGGCAAAATCAATTGCGTTCAAATTCTAAGGTTATGGAGGCTCTGATACCACATGTTGGACGCAAATTGCGCAATCCCAAAATCTCCATAACTAGAACAAGAACATGCATAATTGAGTAGAAAGATTAACGCACCCGGATCCATGAAACATAGAGCGGAAGCACAAAAAGGGATTACCCACATATAAAGGGGATCCACGCATCAAGTCCTTCTCCTCTATTGCCCTCCGTATCACTAGCTCAATGAGGCGGCCCCCTCACGTGTAGCGTTAGGTAAACGCCCCTTAGGTGAGGATACATGTGAGAATTAGGGTTAGAGGAGAGACTTGACTATTATTTATAGAGTTTATAGTCCTCATTACGGGGCGGTAGCTCAACTCGCCCACACCATGCTATATTAGACGTAATTAAGAAACTTTCTATCTCTTTAGACCAACCCTGTTTTTACAAAAGTAACGTAAAAACAGTAAATTACAATATCAATTAATTTAATCCACATTAGGAAAACTCTTACAATTGCATCCAACGAACTGAGGATAGGGATTTAAATAAACAGATCAAATTCAGCACCAAATAAAATTTATCAAATCATTCTTAAAGCCAGTATATCACATTCCACGATATTTACCTTTCCAACGTTGCGGAAGCAGGCAGGAATGTTCTTTAATCCCACGTGCTTGGTTCACTGTTTTGGTTCTTCCAACATGCAAATGCTTTTACAAGACTAATGTTTTAGCTTGGACGTAATTAGCAATCTCAGCCTTTAACATTTCGACTCCAAGACGACGTATGTTGTTTCTGGGGGCATTCCTTAAAAGAAATGATCCAAGAGACCTGAGCCATTGTGCTCGGACTCCTGTGCTTTTATTTTTGTTAAGTGCTATGATCTCCTTTCTACACCAAAGCAGAAAATAGTGAAACGACCTAGATAAATTTATTAAACAGTTGATGATCTGTCAAATCTTGGATCTTTGCATTCCCATTTTACAATTTAATAGCAATCTCATGAAGCCTTATAGATGTTAGTGAAGCTTAACAGATAAACAAACTTAGGTGTACATTATGGGTGTACATTATTGGTGGGAAAATTGTTCAAAAAGTCTTAAACTTATTGTATTTTTGCAATTCAGTCATAAACTTTTCAATTTTGTCAATTTTGTCATAATCTTTTCATCTTTTGCCAAATCAGTCATAAATCTTTTAACTTCTTGTCATTTGAGTTCATCCAGCCAATTTTGGCTAGAAATTGCTGACTTGGATGGCTAGACTAACGTGATAATTTTTTAATAATATTTTGAATTTTATATGGTTTTTCTCTTCTTCTTCTTCTTCTTCTTCTTTCTTTTTATTTTTTTTTTTTTTTTTTTTTGAGCTAGGGTCAGCTAGGGTTGCTGGCAGACCTTCACCGACAATAGGACAAATTGTAAAGAATGGTGAGTAAGGATGGAGGGTTTGATAATAAATAAGTGGCTAGAGCAAAGAATTTATGGCAAGAAAAATTGTAAAAAATGACGGACTTAATAGAGGGTTTTTCTCTGTTATATGGTTGTAAATTTTTTACCTGGATGGCCGGTATTGACATAGCAATTTTTTAGTAATATTTTAAATTTTATATGGTTTATCTCTTCTTCTTTTTTTTACTTTTTTTACTTTCTTTTTTTTTTTTTTTAGCTAGAGTTGCCAGCAAACCTTTGCGAGCCACAAGACAAATTGTAAAATGGTGTTAAGGATGGAGGGTTTGACGTGGACGGCCGACATTGACGTGGTAATTTTTTAATAATATTTTGAATTTTATAAGGTTTTTCTTTTTCTTTTCTTTTTTTACTTTTTTTGCCCAATGATTTGTTTTTTATTTTTATTTTGGTCCCTTTCATGGACAATTCAAGAAAAATTGTAAAATAAAACCAACGCACGAAAGGTCAAGAAATTGTGATAAATAACCAGAGAAGGTGCCTCGATGTTTCCACCACCCTTGCTTTGTCGTTTTTCTCCATGTTTCATGCGCCCGAACACTGTTTCGACTGACATGGACACTTTGTCGAGCACCTGCCCAGCCCCGTCAAGCTTCCCGACAAGTGGTATCAAACCAATGGTTTAAACAGGTTGGGCCCAAAATATGTGGATTGTAGTCGGGTGAATGTTTCAAGGAAAGAAATCCGGCGCGACTCCCAATCGAGGTGGCAGATGGTGTTTTCCTGTTGAGCTTCGCATTGAGGAGTCAAGGCAGGCGAACTTGGTTGGGCCAAGGTGGAGATATCAGTGGATATGTTATCAGTGTAAAAAGATAACTTATCATAAATAAATAAAACAAGTCCGACATAGAAGGCTCATACCTAAGAGGGAGATTTATCGAGGTGCACTTGTGAGAGTGTAATGCAAAAGAAGTCCCACATTGGTGATATGATGCAAAGTGAAGCAGTCAATATTATTCGAGTGGGTCCGATCAAATATATTGAAGGATTCAAATTTAAACTTTCCCTTGGTAATCTCTATAAGTAAAAATATCGTACTTTCACTACACCTTCCAACAACTAGAAAGGTATATCTTTCATAAGCAACATATGAACAACATCAAATAACAATTTATCACATTAACAATTTCATTGTTCACATCATTGTTAAAGCACGTACATCACATTCAATTTTAGTGAAAAAAGAAATAGTGCATCATATTCAAATTTTCAACTAATATAGTCTTCGATAAATTTGTATCAACATCATAAGTTCTTTGCTTATCTCTAGTATCATTCCACACTCTTTGCCTTTTCAACATTGCGGAAGCATGCAAAAATGTTCTCACACGTGTTTGTAGGGATAAATACACTAGAAGTGCCAAAAGTTATATATAACGCTCACTTTAGTAAAAAAAATTTCGTCGGCTCACTTAAATGCTAAATCGGAGAAAAAATGATCACTTAACGGACAACGGCGAGAAATTCCAACCAAATTGATTACTTGTCATTTATAATTAAAATTATAATATAACTTGGCAATTTTTTTAAAAAATTCAGTCCATGTGATATTTCAACATGGCATGCTTTGCACTGAAGTGATCACTTTTTAACAACGACTAATTTGAAGTGATTATTTTCAATAAAATTGAGGACTCAAATGATCACTTTAAATAAAATTTGACACTTAAATAATCACTATTTATAACTTTTTGACGACGTCGTTTGTGGATTATATGCTTCCATATATCTGGATGTTCCAACCCTCAAACTTCCCACCTTTAAAAAGATCTAGTGCCCCATTTCTGACATTAGAAGAATTTACAAATCCTCACAATCGGTTTCGTCACATCCTTAAGCTCCCAAATCCCATAGATATTGATGACCATGAAAGACAACAAAAGGTTACGGTTGTTGAAGCCGTACTAAATTGGCAATCAGAGTGTGCTCTAGCCTATAATAATGTTCTCGGAGATAATTGACACAAAACTTTCAACTGTCCAAGCTCATCTTGATCATGTTGACCAAAAGGTTGATCAAATGACTTTGGTCACAAATAAATTGCTTGAGACATTCCAAAAGAAACTTCAGCAGATGGAATTTGGAAGATACATTTCTCATCATTACTTGGAAGATCATACGGCTGAAATGGAAAAACTGAGAAGACAAATCAAGCTCTCGCAAGATGGAAAATTTATTCCTCCTCCAAATCCATTTTCTCAGCCTTGGCAAACGATTCCAATGGACGTGAGCCCTTCTAAGGCTACATAAATTGCTTCAATTATTGACGAAGCTCCAAAACATGATCAAAGGGATATTATTACACTTCGAAACCATATTAGAGAGATAGAAAAGCAAAAAAAGATCAGTGAAGAAAAGAAGCTAGCTCTTAAACCTTTTCTGGAACCTCTCTCTACTCATATGGTTTCAAACCCACTTAAGGCTTTCCTACGAGATCAAAGCATACAAAGTATACTGACTATTGCTACATTTGACTCTGCCAAACAAAATACCTCTAAATCAGCCTCAAAATCAGATTCCCTGTCCTCTGAAAATATTTCAACCTCTGAACCACAAACACCGGTATCCCGTGTGCCTGCTATCTTTATGGCTGATCCCCTTGAAGCAAAGATGGAATCAAATTCATCCAAGCCAAAAGTAGTACATCTTCATGACATTCCATATTCTAAATGGCCAAATAGTTTGCAAGAATTCCATGCTTGGCTCAACACCAAAGCACTTTTTTTGAACACTGTTATGACATAGTGATCGAGTTCGTGAGAAGATTCATTGGAAGCTTAAAAGATTGGTGGAGAACTATTTTTAACCAGGATCAAATGACATTTCTATTTCAAACAAATTTTCATTATGTGATCCGAGTTACCCACCAATTCTTTATTAGTAAACCAAAAGATCTCCTTAAGATTAGAAGAAGATAATTTCTCAAAAAAAAGTGCTACTCTCTACAAAGAAAGCATCTCAATAAACATTTCCAAGAAATGCTTAAACTATTTTATACTTTGAGAGCTGATCTTAGCCTAAAACAGGTCTTCCCGACTTCCATTCCAAAAGAAATTGGACAAATGGTGGAAAGGTCCATTCATAATAAGTAGACGACCGTTGCAAATGTTCAGAACTTTAGCATGAGATACATCTTGCTCTTGATGATCTTTGCATCCGAATAAAGGCTTTAAGAAGTTATCTTATGAGCAATAAGGAACTTAATCGGGCTTGTCAAAAGCCCGAGTTAAGAATTAAATGCTCAAAGAAAGACTCCTGTGATGATCCTTCTTGTGGAGATCAATGCAAAAAACAAAGACACTTCAAAAGATTCTCCTTATGACATATAAAGAAAAGGCGCAAATGGAGATTCTTGTAAAAAAGATGCTCTAAACGAAGCTCTTCTAGAAGGCGTAGAAAATCTGACAGGTATTACATTTGCAACAAGAAAGGCTATTTTGCCAAAAATTGTCCAAAGGCCTAAGGAAGACATTCCCCTTTAATCTAAAAGATAGAGAAGCAAACTAGAGTATCACTCCAGGATGATAATGTTGAATTAGTCTTCTCCCTAGAAGACAAACCAACCAAACACACTATTTGTGCTATCCATATGTGATCACAAACTAATGACACTGAAAGCTTGTCAAGGACCTCCCACAATCAAAGAATTTTGTGCATACACTCCTTCTATCCTCTCATATTTCTATGTTAAAATATACCCATCTAAGTATGATAAGCCTATTTCTCTTATTGCCCTGTCGACACTGGAGCCAGTGCTTCTATTCTGGATACAAAGATACTTCCAAAAAAATACTGGACGTCAGACACCTGGTATTTTAACTCTGCCTCTGGAGATACCTTTGCTACAAAAATACGAAGCAAACCCATCACCATATAGTTTTTTGCTTAGTGTTCAGTCACTACCAAAATAATTGACTCGAATTCACCAAATAAAGATATCATTATTGGTTGGGATTTCCTAAACTCAAAATTGTGCCTAATGGACTATGGTTCAATGGACAATTCTAGGAATTTGTAGACATCCAAGGATTCTTCACCATTCAAATGAGTATTTTGGATCCAATTCTGCAAACTCTTCTTGGGGTGTGTGCAAACTCTCACTCAAACTTTGTCAAAAAATGCTCCAACTCTTTGTGGAAAAATCTTGATTTTTTCATCAATCTTCCTTTTAAGAAAAATGAGGATGTCAATCCCACCAAAACAATCACTCTAGAATGAATCCAGAACATTTGCTTTTAACCCAAAAAGAATGTTCGAATTTGCTACATCAAGGGTTAATTGAGCCCTCAGATTCTCAATGAGTTTGTGGAGCATTTTATGTCAACAAGCGAGCAGAGGAAAAATGAGACTATTATTAATTATCATCCTCTTAATCAATTTTTACAAGATGATAAGTTTCCTTTACCATATCGGAATTCTCTATTCTCTAGCCTCACCCAACCCAAAGTGTATTCCAAGTTTGACCTTTGTTAATACCTAAATTTAGCCAACCCATTTAATCATTGATTAATTGTATAGAAAATTAGGATTAATTTTTAACATCTAGCAAAAATGATTGTCATTAATTGCACGGCATATAAACATTAGGAGCATTTGCGTTAGTAGTAATAGAAATTTATAATGAAAATATTAAAAAGGAAAGAAAATTAAAAAAAAATTATTTAAAGAAATTAATTTAAAAAATAATAATTTAAAAAAAAACAAAGAAAAAAAAGAAGAGAGAATGGGAAAAGCGTGAGCGGGCCGGGGCGAGTCGGCCTGGCTTCTTTCTTTTCCTTTTTATTTCTCTTCACCTGGGCCGGCCCACTTTCCTTTATTTTCCCCAAGACCAGCCCAGCCCTCTCTTCCTCGCCCTCCTTTCCCTCGCGCTTGCGAAAAAGAGAACAACGTCTAGCGTCCTCTCTTTCCTTCATGCGCTCTGCGCAAAAAAGAGAACAACGTACAAGAGGACCAAGGACAATAATAGCTGACGAAAACCCTCTCTTTCTTCCTCCTTTCTTTCTTCTCTCTCTCCCCCTTTTCTTTCTTTCTTTGTGTGTGTTAAAGAGGGAACCGCCTTTTTTTTTTTTTTTTTTTTTTGGTCATCAATTTTTTCATTTTTTTCATTTTTTTTTTCCAGTCATCGTGACTTTTTGTCTTTGCAAACCGCATGCTACGGTAACACCACTTATGAGAGGAGTACAATTACTTCAAATGATCGAGCCGAGCGATTTCGACTTCAACCCAAGCTGGGAACAATGCCATCGATCACAAGCCCGAGAAGGAGGTCGCCATCCTCGCCATCGCATCAACAAGCTTCCTTAGCATTTGAAAGAAGACACCGAGAGAGGAGGCTCTATGAAGCGTCGCATGATGGGTGCGTCGAGTCGTTGGCTCAGTTGCTGCAAGAAGACCGACTCATCCTGGCTCGGGCTTCTGTCACTTGCTTCGACGAGACTCCATTGCATGTGGCCTGTATGCATGGTCATGTCCAGTTTGCCAAGGATCTTTTGGCTCATAAGAGGGATTTGGCTATGGAGTTGGACTCGCAAGTACGTCGAAGTGAAAACCTTGGTTGTGGTTGTTTTATATCCTTTTGTCAGATCAAACTGGACCCAGTCATCCTCACAAACCAGATAATCAGTATCGCAACTCTTTTGATTAGGTTTTTGCAAGTTTCAGGCTTTTAGCCATGTGCAAAGTAATTTATTAACTATATCTTCGTGGAATATCTCTACTCATATCAGACTATCTTGCTTGTCAGATTAGATTTTGCACGTAATATAGCATTTTGTTTTCCAGTTTTCATGATCTATGAGAAATCAAACCCATCATTTATCTCAAGGAAATTAACAAAATTCAGATAGAAATCAAGTCATAGATTTCCAAGTTAATTCAACCTGAAAGATCTTACAGACACCAGTGAATTTGAGCAACTCGGTCTATTTGATTTGAAAATGCGATACATATAAATCATATGAACGTGTCCCCCAATAAGAATGCTCCATAGCTAAGCACTTCACTTTTGCACGTACGCCTCTTCACTGGGCATCTGCGAACGGATACATCGAAATAGCAAGGGAATTGTTACAATCAGACCCCCTTGCATGTCTTGCCCATGACGAAGATGGGTGGACCCCACTTCATCTTGCCATGATGAAGGGCCGAAGCAACATCGTGATAAAGCTGGCGAAGGCGAGACCGGAGGCAGTTGAGTACAGGCTGAGCCATGGCCAAACCGCTCTCCATCTGGGAGTGAGTCATAATCGTTTGGAGGCTCTGAAAGTCCTGGTGGAGATGGTGAGAGATGGTGATTTGGTGAAAGCTCAAGATGATGAGGGTAATACCATTTTGCATTTGGCCGCAACAAACAAGCAAATAGAGGCAATCCTTTCTACTTCGAATTGCTTCGGAATTGTGACGACGTTAAATATCGGATTCCAATTGAACATTTTGTGCAAATAGAATCCGGCTCATTCTCATTTTTCTATAGACTCAAGCTTTCTGCATTCAAACTTCAGCGGATTAATCGATTGAAGTAACTTACAAGAAATATCTTTTTTTGTTGTTTCTTTTATAATTGATGAGAAGCTCATCTTTTTGTGCAGACAGTGAAATATCTGCTTCAAAGAAGCAAAGTGGATGTGAACACAGTGAATTGAAATGGCTTCTCTACTCTAGATATAGTGGAATATTTTCCAAAGGATTTCAAAGTCATTGAATTGAGAGAATTGTTAGTACATGCTGGAGCTCTGAGAGCCATAAGATTCCCTGCATCGACAACTCACCAAGCAGTTGTTGATAACACGAATGAGGAGAATTCAACTGTTGTAGTTGACCTAGCCTCTGCAGCACCTCCCTCCACCAATACTCCTCCGGTAAAGGCGTTTCCGCTAGAGTCTTTCTCATGTGATATCAAGAAGCAGAAGGAAGACAAACACGAGGAATGGATCGAGAAGAAGCGCAATTCTCTGATGGTAATGCTTTAGCTAGATGTCTTGGAGTAGCATTTGCTGAAAATTTAGATCAAATCGGTCATGTTATTGCAATTAACATCATAGCTCACTGCTAGTTAATTTAAACTCTCTATTTATTTTATGAAATGGATGATTTAGAAAATATTTTCCTAAAAATGATCGTTTGTGTCATTTAAAATAAATAGTTATGCTTTCTTAAAAATGTTTTCTACTTATGTACTAAATTTCTTATAATTAAATAGCTATGTACCGAAAGAAGATCATTAATTACAATAGTAGATGGCTTATGATTAAAAAAATGGTTAATATTTCGAAAAACCCCAAACCGGTACACCTGTGATAAATTTACCCCAAACTATTTTTTTTTATCACCAAAAACTCCAAATTGGTATACCTTTGACAAATTTGCCACAAACTGGTACACTTGTGACAAATTTACCCTATGTTAGTTTTCATTAAATTTTATTGTCAAATTATTATGTTAAATGACATGTAACAGTTGACTAGTATACGGGGTTTGAATCCCAGAGACATCGTTAGGGATTCTTACCTAGAGTACTGTGGTGGTGGGTGCTGCAGTCGCTCCCCCAAGGTTTGCTCGCCGTCTATCGGCTTACGAGGTTTCCTAGGTTAAAAAAAAAAAACAGTTGACTGGTATACCAATTTGAGATTTTACACTCCATTTGTCATAATTTACAATTTTTGTGATTTTTTTATGGTATTAATTCAATTTAGCGAAGGGTATATTTATTACAAACTTACTAGTTTGGGATTTTTTGCGGTCGAATAAATTAGTTTTTGATAAATTTGTCATAAATGTACCAGTTTCTGGTTTTTTATAGTCAGTTTGGATAAATTTGTAACAAGTATACCCGTTTAGGGTTTTTCATGGTCAAAAAAATAGTTTTTGGTAAATTTATCACATATGTACCGATTTTGGGTTTTTCAGGGTATTAAACCTTTAAAAAAAATAGAGGGTAATATAAGAAATCTAATAGTGAGAAGGATGAAACAAGTTGATGAGTATTTAAGAAAGTAATGGTACTTAAAGAAGATCTAACTGTGAAGCAATTGGGTGATTTTCTTTAAATATCTATACTAATACATAAAGTAAAGAGGTTTTCTAAAGGACTCAATCTTTTTTTATCTTCTCTAAATATTCTTTTTGTTTAAAAATAATTTTTTTTATTTTGACTAAATAGTATTTGGGATCTAATCTCTGAATAGAAACTCAATCTTTTATCTTTCGGGAATAATTTCGGAATATTTAAAAATAATTTTTTTATTTTGTTTCCTAAATAGTATTTGAAAGCGTTTGGTAACTATTCAAAATTTCTAATCTCGAATAGAAATGCATTTAATAAGATTTTAAATTATTTTGCAATTTAAAATTTCTTTTTAATTTTTTAATAATTTTTTTACATTATTCTCTTTTTCCTTTTCTTTTCCTCCTTCTTCCTATTGCAACCGGCCAAATAAGGCTGGCAACCTTGTCAAAGTCTCGCCGGCTAAGCTTCCCCTGCCAGGCTCGACCTCACCTTGATTGGGCGAGCTCAGCCTCGCTCAAATTTGGTGAGGCCGAGCTCACCCACGGTCGAGCAACACGAGCCTCACCAATGGCGGGGAATATATATATGTTTGTTTTATTTTCCACACATTTAGTTATTAGATTTTGATTTTCTTTCCAACAACAGTAGCAACTTTTATAAAAAGACATTCAGATTTCAAAACATGCAGATTTCAAAATATCTTCATTTTTTTTCTCATATATGTGTATATTCATACACTTAGTTTTTTCATAATTTAATCCATGACCTCTATTTCTGTAGAGAGGTTGCCACAATTTCCTTGTTTTTCGATAAATATAGGAAAAGTCATCAATTGAATTTGTGTATTTGTTTAAATGACTAACTTTGACTCGATGATCTTCGTATTTTCAAATATAGGTGAAACACTATTACTTCATTCGCAATTTCAAAACTTTCTTTTATGTCACAATAGATAATTGCCACCGTGATCACAGCCATGGCTTATGAAGCCAGCCTTAGCCCTCCCGGCGGCTTGTGGAACGACGATCAGAAATACAAAAACGGCACCATCCATTACTACGCGGGAACATCGATAATGGCTGCAAACAGTCCAGAGATTTCCCCATTTTTTTGGACATGCAACACCGTCTCTTTTCTTGCATCCCTTAGCACGATCTTCTTGCTCATGAGTGGCTTGCCCTTGGGGAAGAAGGTTCTGATGCGGATTCTGACGGCCACAATGTGGGTGACCATCACTTTCATGGCGCTGACTTACCTCTATTCCATGATTGCCATCTCGTTCGTACGCAGAAGACCTAAACACGGGAGCCCGATCACAGAGGTTTGGTACTTCGAAGATGGGGGGAAGATCACGGCGAGTTCGTACTCCATGCTTGTTTGTCTCGGCATTGTAGCCATTGTTTTTTTAGTTCACACTGTTCGATTACTCACGATCATCCTCCGGAATGCGAAAGATCCGCAAAAGCTCAAGAAGTGGATATCAGGGCGTGTGAGTTGGTGCAGATCTAGGGGCACTGTCAAGATCTAGTGTATTCATCCGGTGGGACAACGGATTACTGCATAGTCTTGATGCCTGTGTTCTTTCTAACTTAATCCCTATGTCATAAGATCATTCTGAGTACTGCTAGTTGCGCAAACAATTTAATGAGACTACTAAACCAAACGCAGAGTCCATCTCGCATTATTCTCGAGCTCTCCTCATCAGAGATGTCTTGCGCACGTAGCCAAATCTTTCCAAAGAGACTGGGAAGGCCTGGCCACAAAGTAATCTGATCTACTCCTATGTATGCCGGGAATTAGTAGGCAAAAGCAACATTGGGAGTTTTCTTGTTTTTTATCCTCCGAATGGTCAGACAAATCTTCCTTCAAGGATCCAATCTCAGTCTGACGATACTTACTAGCATAGGTTGAGCCATTCTATGATTTGTCCCACACAGCTTCACCTCTCTCTTTCCAATTACACCAAACAACCGAACCCATCTACCTCAAAAGCATCGACACTTCTTTTATACTTCATATTCTTCTCCATTGCTGGTAGATGTCCAAAAGCCATCTGATCAAAGCTAGTGAGCCTCTCTGGCTGATCAATTTCAACCCCATGGCACCAAACCATAATGCAGTCACACCATTTACATGAACTTCTTACACTATGTTTGCCTGCCTAATTTTAAGGAAGTGATGCACAGAATTCACAGAAAACACTCCATTATTATTCGCAGGCCGTGCAAGCTGATCCTCCCTCAAAGGTCGGAATCGAAGCAGCGCTAGTTTCATATGTAATGTTCACATACCAGAACGTGTGCTTCTTCTAAAACAACATTCAAGCTCTGATATTATAACCGCTTGCCAAAGGATCTCTTCTTTATATAGACAAGTAGAGGAGGGACAAGGTAGAAATGGAACCTAAAATCTCATGGACTGATCTGTTGTTCCTAATCACAGGACCAAGGATTGGTAGCGTATCATCCCACACAAAACACAGAAAAGTACTGTTCATATGCAAACTGATTACAGGGGATGGAAGAAGAGAGAGATGAAAACAATTGCATAGACAGATCTTTTGTACCTTAGACTGGTGATAACCAGTCCATAACAATTGGGAAGGTAAGAGAGCTCTCAAAGGCATGAGCCTGTACTTTCATCTGTCTTAGACGACCACAATGTGTGGTTTCAATCAGCAAGCCCACAACTAACACAGCTCATAAACTTCACTCAACCCAGCTTGGCAAACCAAGCCTCTTTCAAGAAGTTCCGTTTTGCAACCCCAACTTAACGCAACCTGACGGTTTCATTTGGGAGAATAATATTGGGGTTGCGTATGTGTGGGTTAAGAGCCGCCAATTCCTTCCATTTAGCACCAGTTCCATGAACACGGGATGAGATGCTCCACAATGTGTCACCAGGCTGTGCCTTAGTTGTTGTTGGGGCAGTAGATTTAGAAGAAGCAGTCTTCGACTTCAGGAACGGATGCTTATTGCTCTTTCCCATTCCATTAGCGAGCAACCAACGGGAACCAGATTGTTGCTGGTTTGAGCTTCCCCAGACCTTTCTCTTCCCAGGATCAGTCTTAAGACCAGCAACATGTACTTCAGTAATCTTATACTGGGGAATTTCTTCCACCTCAGATTTCTTTTCTTCTGTCCCCTCCTTAATTTCTTCCTTCTTTTCAGACTTGGCCGACTCATCCTCTTCATCCTCATATTTTACTTCAGATACCTTGAGGTAAATCCTTGGCTTCGGTGGAACGAACACTCTCTCAACCTGAATTAGCGCAAGCATTGGTGCACCGACTGGTTCATAATTCCGCAAAGGATCCCGTAGTTGCACCATCAATGCAACTGTGAAATTATTGCCCAAAAGACCACACTTCCTACCAGAGCCTTTGCCACGCCTTCTATCCCCCTTTGACCCTCCACGTATCCAGTCCAAGGAGTTGGCATGATGCGCGGCAAGAATTTTAGAAGTTCGCTCACTAATTTGATCTTCATCATCAAGTTCACCAGAGTCCAACCTCATCCATTCATCAAGACTTAGAGATAGGCTCATCAACCCTTCATCTTTGTCGTCACTACTTTCCTTTAGATCCAACAGCTGCAGCCCAGCAGTTCCCTCAAGACCCAGTGACCCACTGATATCCACGCCCTTGCCCCGTAGAGTCGAAACGTCTCCAATTGATTGTGCACTGATATTTGAAGGTGCATCCCCGTCTGACATGCCAGAGTGTATCCTCAACCCCTCAATTGACAGAGCTTCAATCTTATCCATAGCCAAAGGAGCCAGATCCTCTAAAGATACATATTCAGAGCCAACATCATTGCCAGCTGCATTTTGATTGTACTTACTAGACCTAGAATTGTATGATGCTTCTGTGTTTCTGATTTGCCGGGAAGTCAAATCTTGCCCCAATGCTAAACTGCCGTTCATTAGACATTGCCTGCACCAAGGTCGAAATTTTGTAGAGTTAGTATATTTTAAAAATATATATAAAAGACAAGATGTTTAAAAAAGTTGCCACAAACCTTTCAACTCCTTCAAGAGAAGGTGAGGCTTCCCATGCAACTTGTTGCATTGTCTTTCCAGTTATATCTTCCAAGGGCATTATCTTGTTTGCCTGCATGGAGAGCTTTTCAATTCCAATAGAAGCCAGACCCTGCAATATTTCCATGATACTAGAGCCCATTTCCGCGGGTACTACAACTGGACTAGAAGCCTGCATAACCAAGCTCCCACCGCTTTTGGCGTTCTTGAAAAGTGAGGAATTCATTGACCGCAAAAAGCCTCCATTTTTCGTCTGGAGATATGGCCCTAACCCCTCTCCAAGAGGCGGTAGCTCCACGAATTCTTCAGGAGGAAGATGAATTGGACTGCCAAACCCACCAGAATGGCTAGGTGGAGAAGACTGAAAAGACTTCTCATTCAAACCCCATTCACGCATCAAAGCTTCTGTCTCAAGGTCTTCCAACATTTTTGCTTTTGTTTTGTTAACATGGTTTGCCATCAGATGCTCTTCTTCGGCAGCTTGAATTAGTGACTGAAGTTCAAAATCCTCAGATGTATTCCCCCAGCCAGGCACATTAGCAGCGTCGTTGCCTTGTTCAGCAAAGTCCTCATCACCTACATCAAAACCAAATAAAGAACAACCACCACCAGCTAGAGCTTCCCTCTCAAACTGCCTCAAAAGACGCTCTCGTGGAGATTCTGGCTCACTTTCTGAACACAAGCCAAAAGGGCTGTGCTCTATTCCCAACATATCCAAGAATTCACAGGCCACGGAATCAGCAACATCATCCAAGCTAAGTGACCTCCCCTTTCTGTTCATTTTATAACTCGCTCTAATGTCAAGGTCATCCTCTCGATCTTCAGGAGAATCCAGTGCAGCCACTTCTAAATCTGACACGTTACTCAAAGCCGACTCTAATTCTTTCATTAGTGATTCTTTGCTAGACAACTCACCTGCTTTGGCATGGCAGTCACGAATAACAACTTCATCTTCACGACTGCCCATTTCCTCAGCCCTGGGGGAAGCTTCAGTGCCCTCCTCAACAGGCAAAGTTAAATTGGGATCAACTTCAGGCACACCGTGACTGTCTGCAGTAGAAAGATCGGCTTCCTTTGTGATAGCTTCCTCGGATATCACCTGCTCTTCAGTGGACACTTCTATACCCTGCTCAATTACAGAAAATTCATTCACCTCACACTCGTTATCACCATCTTGTTTAGCATTATCAGACATGTACTGAGCTGTTTTAACAGGTTCATTTTCTTCTGTGAAAACATCGAACTCAGGTTTGTAATCGACCTTCAAATCTGACTTCTCCTCATCGAACTTATGGTATAGTGTATCGACTGAACTTGCAAGCTCCGACTTGGATACTGGCAACACCTCATGCAGGTCTTTTATATCCTCCACATAGCGAGATGGCGTGTCAGATGGTTGATGAGACTGTTGATTAGACTGACTGGGAAGACTTCCACTGCGTCTTATAGAATTCCCACCATTGCCTCTACCAGATCTCACAGCCAGCTTCGAATTGTTCTCATTGAGGCTCAAAGCCCCAGGAATATTCTGTCTAAGCCCAGGTGCACTTGCATTGTCCCGGATTACCGTATACCCAAAACTAACATTCAGTGAGGCACCTTTAGCCTTTCCTGATAACCTGTAACTCGTAGTCCACTTGCCAGAACTCTTGTCCTCATCCAGCTCCTCCAAAGTAAGAGGCAGCAACCTCGTGAGGTCAACACGGTGTTTTCCCAAATCAAGTTCGGGAGAATCATGAACAGCTGCATAAAGCAAGAAATGCTTGGCCTCATACTTTGCTGAATGATGGGGTCCACTCCTGCTGCCATAAACTGAACAAGTATGCAACAAGTTCTCCTCAAATTCAGCTAATCCCTGAAAAACCTTCGCAGGCCGAGTGACCAAACCACCATCTCGCCTCTTCCAGTGCACGCACAGGTTAAGGTCATCAAAACTCGAGGGCAAGCCCTCAATGGAATGGACTAGAAGAGTAAAACAACAGTTGAACCTCCGGTTCCGGACGTGAGAAAAGGCCTTGAAACCCTTCCAATTCCAGATGGACTTCTTCTCCTTCTGTGCCTGGTCTTCATTGCCATGCTTGACCTTCGATTTGGGGTCAGGCAAATGGGTTTTGCCGACAGACTTGGATCTACTACTGGCCGCAGAAATTAAACTCCTCGGAGGGTTCTTGTCCAAATAAAGGGCTTTGCTAATCGCTTCGATCTCCTGCAACAACTTCCCGCTGCTCGAATCCGGGTCAATCTTCTTTCCAGCCTCAGTTTTAGACAACATCATCTTCTCGCAAAACAAATACATCCACAACGAGGAATCACCAAACCAACCAAAACCCATAATCCTAAGTCCATCTCAAACTAAGAAAAAACCTCGGAAACTCCAAAAAACCTTCCTGGGTTTTTCCCACCGCCTAATGACAACGCCGACGCAATAAATCGAACCCAATTACGGCATCAAACAGGAAGAAACTCCACATGCGCCCGAAACTCAGAGTGCCCCAATATCAAAGCAAATACGAAAATCAATACCGATTCGAATCCGATTGCCAAACGAGAACCACTACACCAAAGTACGGCTTTTCTCTATTGATTTTTCCTCGCTATATCCCCACCCATTTCTCGTTTCGAAAATTCCAATCGGATATACAGATGCCCAATGAAACAGAAAATTGAAAAAAAAAAAAAAAAAAGGAAAGAGGGTTTATCATGTAGCGAGCTGAAATTCAAGGGGAGAAAAGAGATGCAGAAAATCTTACAAGACAAGAGAGCTTATGATGTCTGAGAGCATACGCTTCGCCAGCTCTTCTCTCTCTCTCTCTCTCTCTCTCTCTCTCTCTCTAAACTTCTCCGCCTGTCTGAATTGCCGCTTGCCCCCTGTTTCAAACCAAAACTACACCAGCACGCAGGCGCTCTCGTCAAAAGGCAGGCAGGTTTTTCTTTTTTGCGCCCCCCAATATTTGCCAAAATTGCAACTTGGCCCCCCAAATTCTTTTATTTTTCCTTCTTCTCTTCCTTCTGCTTCGCAAAAGGGAATTTTGAAAATGTTAGGTTCATCAATGATTCTACGCTACCCATGCGTAGGATAGTCCAATCGGGTCATGGGTTTGCTCTTTTACCACTTGCAAATTGATAAGGATTCGTTGAATTTCTCAATCGTTGAATCAAACCCCCTGAGTTCTGGTAATGAGCTGGATTCAGGGTTTAATTAGAAGATATCTAGAAATTCTTAGCCCAATTAAGCATCCGACTAAAATACAATTACCCAGGCTGAAATACACATGTATTCTTGTTGTATTAATAGTCATGGATTTCGAGTTATTCAAGAATAGTTTGAGATCTCAATTTGACAATTTGTTTCCATTAGAGATGGATCCGACCTTCATATACAAGATTGATTGAGTTAAAAGGTATTTAAATTGGTCAGCTTTCCCAAAGTCGTCATGTTGTCCTTCGTGCAATTGAGGCACTCGATTTTATTACATTTTGGGAGAGGGCCCTCCTTTCTTTTGGTGATAGTGACTCGATCCTAGACCCAAGAAAATTCGTCCTAAAGAATGGAATTTGGATTCTAGCAAAGAAAAAGAATGAAAAGACATGGAAAAAAGGAAAAAAAAAAACATTATCACATAATTGTCTTTCTATGCTAACTGTATGTTATTATATCTCTATTCATTCCCATCATATCAAAATCATCCAATAATCCGAAGACAAATAAAACGAGATATGCTTGTCCCAAAAGGCGGAAGAATTCGAATTCGAATTTGAATTTTTCCAATGTATATAGCGTTTACTAAAAGCAAACCATTAACACTTTCCATGGCCAGCCCTGAGCCCACTTCTCATTAGAACCTCCAAAGATCAAGAAAAGGACAAGGATAAGCTTGCAAGGAAAAAAAATTAAAAAATAGACAATAACACAAATAGTCCATATATTATTTACTCGATGTGTAATGTGATCTTTGAATTTTAATGTGTCATTATGTTTTTTAGACTTTTAGATATATGTTTAACTTAATTCCTTAACTATATGAAAATATTTAATTTTGTCCTTAAAGTTGAATTAATAGAATATTGGTAATGAATATTAAGTTAAATATGTACTAAAAATTCAAGACCACATTGAATAAATTGAAGATTTAAATATCACATTACACATTAAATCAAAGTTTGGGGACTATTTATGTTATTTTCTTTAAAAGTTATTTCAAAGGGCAAAAGAAACAATTGTCACGGAAAACATGGCAATAAATGCAATCAAACAAAAAGATTAGATCCTTTATGTGCCTTTCCTTCCGAGGGGTGGGTGACTTAAAGGGGGCGTTGAAGGAGTAGCTGAGTTGTCTCCTTTGGTCCTTGGAAAATACTTTGCTTGCATGGAACATGCAGCACATCATGCACTGTGAAAGTTGACCAACTAATACTTTTATATTCTTCAAATTATTTATTAAAAAAAAAAAAAGGGAACCAGTCAATTGGTCATTACTTAGCATTTAAGGGGACTATAGTTGACCGGCAAGAAAATATTTGCCTAATCTTACATGTTGGCTAAATAATGATCGTGACAAGTATATGTGATTAAGGTGCTAACCTCGCATGCTGACCCATGATCAAGAGCGACAGAATGCTTGTAGTTGGATTATCAGATTGATGTTCCTGTTCCGATATTTAACCTCGGTAGACACCGTGAACATTATTGAATCGGACATATTGAGGAATATACGTGTGTACTATCAAGCCGCTTGTTTGCGATTAGCTTTTTAAGAGAATCGATTTCTTTATAGCATCCATATTAAGCGTGGGGTCTCAAACTTGAATCGAAACATCTCCATTACATCGTGCTTGTTTCTTGCCTCAAATCATATTTTTAATATGGTTACACGTTCATTTCTTATGCGAGGCTCACGTCAATCTGCACCTATGGGGAGGAGGAAGTGAAAGAAAAAAAAAAGTAGGTGATATACACATTAACATTATGTTGTTGACTTCCTAACGTGTGGAAAATTTCAAAAAGTCAATGTGATCATGAATTTTTTAATTATGTCAATTTAATTATAAACTTTTAATAATTTATCAATGTATTCATTTCGGTAAATTTAAAAATTGCTCATGTGGACTCTGATCAGCCTAGTATAGCCAATGCTAAGTTGATGATTTTGGAAATTTTCAAAAAAAAAAATGAATTTTTCTTCACTGACCATCACCTAAGACTACCTATTGGTGAAAAGAAAAGTGAAAAACAAAAATGAAAAGAAAGAAGAAAAATTTTAAAAAAACCAAAAACACCACTAGCTATACTCCATAGGCTGATCGAAACCTACTTTAGCAATCAACCAATTTATATTGATAAGTTGTTAAAACATTTAAGATTAAATTGATATAATTGAAAAAAAATTATCGAATGGAACATTGTACGGTAAGTTTTGGATTTTTCATATGATTTTCTGTCCTAACATCAAATCTTTTAGAAAAAGCAAGTATCCTACCTACCTATTCCTAATTATCTATCTAGATGCCAATCTATAGACGTACAGATGTGACGGAGGGATATAGGCTAAGAATAATAGGAATAACTCACCAACCTTCGATTCGAAAACCTAACTATTCGTATTTATCTTATATACCAATCTCTAGATGCATAGATGTGCTGGAGGGATAAAAAGTCAGGATTAATAGGAATAACTCACCAACCTTCGATTCGAAATCCTTTTGGATATTCCCTTCGAAAATTACGTGGCCGTCGCTCCTTACCACTGAAAAGTTGCTCCTTATCATGAACGCAAAAAGTAAGAGGATTTAATTTGAAGGGATAAATAAAAAAGTGGACTTTATTTAAATTGCGAAAACAAAGGATCAAGGAGAATAATCTTTAGATTCTTAAATAATTTCAAATTTTTTTCAATTTTTTGATATCATGTCCAGAATTTCAAAAATTGCGACACACGGTGATAGCTAAGATAGGTAAATAGGAAATTGATGGGAAATTCGTCAATCTATTCACATGACTTTAGCTAATCAATTTGTCATTAGAGAACCTTTTTTCAACGTCCTTTTCAACGGGCAATGGTATGCTTATAGAATGATAAAGCTCCACCAATTATTTATATATAGTCCCAAGATTTGGAAATAGTGCTTTTTCATAGGATTAAAGCACGAAAAATTTCAAATTAATACACTAGTGACTCAAATTAATTTTTGGATCACAAAAAGTCCCAAATTTATATATCTATAACAAATCTACCCTAAATTGAGATGCATTTTCTCATAGACTTGCCATGTCAATTGAGTTATTGGCATATGTCATTCAATTTGGTAGTTTTGCGAAAAAAAAATTAATAGAAATTAATGGTAGACAAATATATCAAGAGTACACCGATTTAAAGTGTTTGTTAACTCAAGAATTAGTTTGAAAATAAATTTATCACAGATATATCGATTTAATATTTTTTTTAAGGTATAAATCTTTTTCATATGGCTCGATATGGAGGGATGCCAAAAGTATAACTCGAAAATTCAGTGAAATTTCTCCATAGTGACGAGCAACGTGACGGAACTCAGCACGCTCCTTGGTTGGTGGGGACACGTGGGAAATTAAAAAAAAAAAAAAAAAAAAAAGGTCCTGTCCCTTTTCGATTATTACATGCCGTGCCAAAACACATATGCCGACGTGCATTAACATTTTAGAGTTCAAAAAACGTGCATTAACATTTTTTAAAACTGGTGTTTATTCTCTTTTTTCTAATCTATTATTTTTAATTATCATTACTGCTAAGACAAGGTAATGGCCCCACCCACTAATATTCAAACCGACAGCATGCCGGTCAACCTCATGTTTTTACGACGACCTCTACTGTTTTAAGGTTTCCCGTTGCTTCGTCGAAATTGCTCGCGTGATATTGGCGGCTTTATATGAGATGACTGATGTTGATGTGAAAAATTTTAAACTTTTTTAAATATTTTTTCTCTTTTTCTTCTCTTTTTGTTCGTCACCAACAATTGACTGCCCAATAATCAAAAGTTAAAGCTAATAAGGGTCGACCTTGCTATGCCTCACCTAGGGTGAGGCCCAATGAGGACCATCCTTGCCAAATTTGGTGAGGCTGACCCTCAACCTCACCCGTGTGAGACCTGACAAGGCTAACAATTATCCAGACAACACCTGGCGAAGCTGTCTTGACCTGGGCAAGGGTCAATCTCGTCATAACAAGTGAAGGGGGCCCTCGTTAGTGCTTGCCCTCACACGAATGACTCTTGCCCAAGGCCAACCTTTGTCTGCCATGGCCTACAACCGCCCATTGGCCAATAAAAAGAGGAAAGAACAAAAATGAAGGATTAAAGAAAAACATGTATATCCATGTCAATGTTAACCATGCCACATAAGATGATTGGTATACATGTCAACAATATTCAGGCTAAATTGGTCAAATGAATTGATTGGTACAACTACAAAAGTTTAGGATTAAATTAATTCAATTAAAATATTTGTGATCAAATTAGTATCAATATAATAGATTTAAAACCCTTTTTATACTTTTTTTTCCTGGATCTAGAAATAGAAAGAACCCGATTCCATACATTTTCTGGCCCACACGTGAATATTATATTGATATGTGAAATTATGACAAAAATAATAAATAAAAAAAGCAAAGAAATAAAAGAAGGCATAATTATGGAGCGGAGCTTAAAATTGATTCGTCATGTCTAGTTGTGGAGATGGAAAACTATCGAATAAGCCCGTCCAAAAGCTTGTATTAGGCAAGCGTGTGGACTTGAAATTTATTCGCATCGAAAGTAAACGGACCTCTTCCCAATTTCGATTTTGGTGCAAGCGTGCCAAATTATGTGGACATGCTTCTTGTTAGATTAAAAATGGATCCCTAAGCACTCGACTTTATCTAATATAAATATAGAAATCATAAAAAAAAAAAAAAAAAAACATATGCAACCATTTGATTCTTTTCCTTAAAATGCAACACTGTCCATACCGGTTGGCGTGCAAGTTCCGAAGGGTAAGAACCGTAAGATATTTGCGCTACTCTAGAACCTACCTAATGATTGCCGGTTACACGTTCTTGGAATCTAGTCTAGGTTCTTGGAACCATCATGGAACCTGTCGTTTTTGGATATACTGCATTACCCTGCATTTTTTCCAAAAAGAATATTTTAATGAATAAAGTATTATCGCAGTTCTAATCATTAACGTATTGAACATACATGTTCATGTCTGATGATAACATAGCCCTAAAACGATGCTAACAATGAGAGCAAGAAAACAAACCAGGGCATCAATTTATGCTCGTCATTCAAAACACGACCTTACCGGGAGCATGCACTAGAATCCATCATCGTAGAGAGGGTGAAACGGGTTTAGAATTTTCTTTTTCCCCCTAAATGGGGAGATCAAATAAGACTTTCACACATTTAGTTGTTGAAAATCTCATAAAGAACAAAAAAGAAAATCGTAAATAATTAAGTACGTATAATGTAATTATGAAATTTTATGAGGATCTTGTACGTTTCTACATATAAACCTCCATATCATTCAAGATAGTGTCTCCTCGAACCCTGAAATTTGCAATGTCTCCATGCTTTCGAAAATTTGGAAAATCAGAACCAGCAACATCTATTCCGAAACCTACTTGACACTGTCGATTTTGTAGGGTTTGCAGGTTCTTCTAGATAACCCTAATTCTAATGGGCGAAACTCGTGATGAAATCAAAAGCAAGGTCCTGCTCGATATGGACAAGTTTTTGTTTCTTTTGAGCTACGATATGGACAGGTTGATTCATGCATTTGGTAACTTTCATTTCAGCGTCACCTTCACCACTGTCAACACGTCTCCCCGTGTATTAGGGTCTTGCTACTGATGACCTCGAAGCACTTTTGCTAATTCAAATTCTATGACTTGAAATTGTAAAAGGATGTGTGACAAACCAAAATTTTTATTTCAGAAAAAAAAAATTATATTTCAGATTTTTTTTTGTAGTAGAAATTTGTTTGATAAAATTATTTATTTTTCAATTTTCGAACAAATTTTTACTCCAAAAATAGGTTTGGAACAGAAATTAAAAATAAAAATTGTTCCAAAAATAAGAAATAAAAATTCTTCTCATCACTCGTCCTCTCTACTAGTCGACCACCCATCTGCCATCTACCCCCATCGCCCGCCACGCATTGCCGCCGCCACCCACAAACGTCCACCGCCACCCCTGAGATGGAGAAATTTTGTGTTGTTATCGTCCAAGAATAAAAATTTTGCGCCGTTATCAAACACAAATTTTTGCTCATAAACTCATCTAAAAATAAAAATAGAAAAATCTATTTCTCTTTCAAAAATCAATTTTTTGTGAGAAAATTTATCATCCGCACCCTAAATGTTCCACGGATACAACTAAGGGAAATAGTTTTAAAAAAATAAAAACTAAATTATACTCATTGTGATATATGTACACTAATATTTCTTTTTGTGATGTCAAGAATCTCAAACTATGTCCACTATGATACATTTATCCTAAATTTTTTCTTGTGGTATAAAAACCTCCAAACACGTATTTATGTGACATACTTATCATCCATTAAAAAAATTTAGATGATTTTTCAGTCAAAACAATTTTGCTTTTATTTCACTAAAGCCATGCGAGTGCCATGTCAACATTGTTCGTTTTTTGGCGTCCATATAGGTAGATTTTCAATAGTTATTGTTGACTATGTCACATCGGTACAAGTTTGGAATTTTTTATATCACCGAAGAAAGCTTAGGGTAAATGGTTCACTGTGAGCATAGCTTATAATTAATTAATCAGATTCTAGCGCATTTTACTAGATTCATAAGCATAAAAGCGAGGTATAACACGATATCTTGAATTTTCGATTAAAAACACCAACTATAAGTTAACTCATACTACTTCAAGCTTTATTTATCTTTAAACTAAAATTGATTGGTTGATCATGGATCACAGAATCGAGCTATACTTAGCCCTCAAGTTGAGCTTAAACTTTCCTTTCTTTTGGATTTTAGTGAGTTAAACTGTTGTCCAAGCCAATTTTCGTGCATCTTGAGCGATCTTAAGGGTGCAAGTTAACTTGACGATACAAATTCCAGACAAAGTAGTCTAAACAGCAAAAGGAAAAATGATAACAGGGTAAAGAAACATTCGTATAATCTTTAGATACAATACTATATAGCCTACCTATATAGTCTGAATTAAGTTGAGAACTTTATGTGCAACGCGATCACTTGAAACAATATGAATTCGAGAAAAATCGTTAAGGGAAATGTAAATCCAACACTACAATCAATATGATCCTATTGAAGTGGCACTTTAACCTATTTAAATCACATAATTTTTTAATCTACATAGATTCCAAAAATCCTCTTGAAATGGCTCTTTCATCGTAGTGATTGAATGTACGCTAAGGTCGGCTTGTTGGAATGAAAATTGTTTCCAAAAAATTATTGTTGGGAAAATATCCTTATCAAATTTTGATGATTCCAAAGCTGTTTTTAATACTAATGTTTTCTGCGATAAGTGCAAATGGTGAAAATGGTTAATGGATTATTAATTTCTTATATAAGCAAAGACGAGAAACTAGGCTTTGACAATTAGGAGAAACAAGTACCAATGTGAGTAGCATCTCATGGTAGCTTGAAAGGACTAGTCAAGCTAGTGTTGTTGGAAGTCTTTGGGTATCAATAAAGGTGGAAAGATCATTGATCACGCCATCATGTGTGGTTTTGCTAGTATTGTCACTGAAGATCGTTTTCCAAATCACTCACAATATACACAGGTTATAGTGTTCATCGGATTGTGATGGTGATGCATTGGCTTTGATGATGGTGACATATACGTTGAAAGATGACCGTTAAGGATACGGAAAATAGCTGTTACAAGACTAGACTTCATAGATGGAAAACCGAAAGAAAAATTAGAAAAACAACTAATAATTTTTCTACTTCGAGATAGTGATGGTAGACTCCGTATTAGGAAACCTACGATAGTCAGAGGAAACGATTATAGAGCAATCACGATTCCATGTGAGGTTTCTAACGACTTTTAAATGGCTAGCTAGGCATCACTGAAGGTCTCCAATGAATAGTTTGAAGAGTTCAGTATATAAGGAGCAGGGCAATTGAGAAGAGAATTGGATACATTGAATACTGCAAATACTATCTAAGCTAGAAATTGTCTCCGATTGTGTTATGAGTTTCTTTTTATATTGGTTAAGTATTTTAATAATTGATAGTCAAGTGGGTAAGTGTAAGTGCAATCATTGTATTCTAATAGCGTGATTTACAATGTGAAAAGAATATCACTAGCAAGTTGTAACTTACATTACTGATTATTAGTGGAATTCAGCCGCTATTAATGCTATTAGTTAGATTGTGAACAAAGGCTTGGGTATAAAATCGAACCACTACATATCATTGCATGATCTGTTTACTCACTCTATATACATGACAACATCACACATTGACTTGCTTCCGACAATATCTTACGTTATGAGTATTTGATATTCCACTAAAGTCTTTCAGTATCTTCACACAACCTATCGTATTGTCAGCCTTAATAATTTTTTTCGATTTTTCAGTATTTGGATAATGGAAAACTAATCAATCGAAGGAAAACAACTAGGTTAGACAAGGGGAAGCAACTTCCTATCTCGGAAAAAAAGGAAATCACATTTCTCTGAAACTACCACACAAATGAGAATTAACGATTTTCCATGAAAACGATCTCTATCGATAACATTGCTCTTAATCATGATAATCTCAATGAATTTTACGGTCAAAACTAATTTCTACTCCCATCTTTTTTTGTGGTGTAGAACACAGAAAACCAACAAAACAAAAGTGACATATAAACCATACGAAGGAAGACACATGAACAAAAACGGGAGAGAATATCCAATGCACGAATATTCCTATGTACTCCGGCCTCGGGCCAACGTAGATTTCCTCATTCAATTACACGTCGTTTTCGCTGATCATCGTCACCATCTTCACTCCAACCTCCACTTAAAAACGCCTCCTTTACCTCTCTCTCTCTCTCCCTTTTATGCGCAGCCTGTAGAAGAAGAGCGCAGGACCTTCTCCTCTTCGGCCTCTCTCTCTCTCTCTCTCTCTCGATCTCGGTCGGTCGGTCGGTCGGTGGTGGAGCTTGCTGCGGAATGTCGAGCGGCGAAGAGCAGGTGGAGGATTCGGGGGCGAATGGAGGAGGAGATTCGCTCTACAAGGTGAAGCTGAGGTTCAGGGATAGATCGAAGGTGCGCCAGGCTTTTGGGTCTTTTTTTTTCGGGTTTTTGTCTTCTGGGTGGGTTTCGGTTGGTCGTTCCGTTCGTGGGTGGTTCTTTGATGTCGCCGTCGCGGCGTTGTTTTCGGGTGTGTAGAAAGTGGCCCGGACGAAGGAGATGACGAAGCAGATGATCTCCAAGCAGGCCGAGAGGATCGCCCAGCGAGCCGAGGAGCACGAGCGGTTCATTAACAAGGCAAGGTTCTACTGATTCTCTTTTTCGCTGTTGCTCCTGGGCTTGGCGGGTGGGGGGAGAGAAATTTGGCGTTGGGTTCCCGCCACCTCGCTGAGTTAGCGTCGTGGGGGCATTTCAGAATCGGATCGGGGGTGCCGAATCGGTCGAGTGGGCCGTGTTATTGCCTCCGTTTCCGTTTCCGGAAAGCCGAGCCGAATGGGTGTCTTTGTTTCGGCTTGGCAGCCGGTGCTGTACGAATGTTGCTTTGTATCTTGTTTTTGGAAGTTGGTAGGCATTCTTTGTCGTGGCTACTTGTTGAACCTGGAAATTCAGAATTTTTACTTGACGAATTGATGTTTAGGTGACGCAATATAATAGGTGTTTAAGTTTTAGGAAGTTGGTAGGCATTCTTTGTCGTGGGTACTTGTTGAACCTGGAAATTCAGAATTTTTACTCGACGAATTGATGTTTAGGTGACGCATCTGATAGGTGTCCTCGGATTTGGTGGGTTTTGCTACCTGCTTGGAGCCAGTAAGTGACATCCTGCTTCTCTCTTGTCAATAGGATGCATAAATCCATCACTTGCTGAAACTTACCACTTCTACAGGACCACAAGATGTTCCTTATGTATATTGTGTGTTCTATGTGATTTTCGTCCCCCTTCGGTGGATATACTATCGGTTCAAAAAATGGCATTACTACCTATTGGTAATCTCTTAAATCCCTCACGTTAAGTACTTGTACTGACTAATGTGTTGATGTTGGTGTGGTGCTGGTGGGATTTTAAGCACTGGATTTTCTTAAAGATTGATTTTAATCAGAAGTTTGGCCAGTTACGGAATTGAGTATTTTCTAGGTTTATCCAACTCTGTCAATATGGGACCTGGTAAAAAAGGTGAAAGTTGTAAGAAGCTGAAAAGAGGCGGAGATGAATTTCACCCAGAAATTGTGCCTGTTTCAGAAATTGAGTATTGCCAGGATTAGTCAACTGTGTCAGTAGGAGGTGGATGTGGTGAAAAGCTGAAAAAGGGACTCTGTTCCTCATGGAAAATTCCTGATTTCCAGATCTAATTTTAGTTTTGGATACTCATAAGAGCAAAGAAAGACAAAGGAAAGAAAGAAATCACCATCAGGAAGCAGAAAAGATGCAGAGCCATGTTGATTTTCCTTTTCTTAAAGCTTTTGAATATCATCATCAACATGATTTATTTTCTAATAATTGTTTTATCTCATGGAGTCTTTCCAACTGAGCATTTTGAAGTTTGACATTCTACACTGTTTCTTACAGGACTTCTGCTACTATGCCAACAGTATCTTCTTGATCGATCTTCTTCTATATCCAAAAAATGAAAAGCTTTTCATGGTTTGCTTCTCGTTTGCCGAGGTAAATAGTTAGCATGGGTAAATGTCTGTCGTTTCATGATGAGATTCTCATCCTTTTACGTTTAATGCTGTGGCAGGGACCATTGGCATGGGCATTGATTGTCTGGCGTTGTAGCTTGGTGTTTAGTTCACTTGATAAAATTGTTAGTGTGCTCATTCACCTTTTACCAGGTGAGTCCACAGTTAGTCTAGATCTGAACTGCTTCCATTTTTCCTATATATTCAGAAGTGATACGTAGTGTTAGGTGTGATGAGCTTTAAAAACGGTTGTCTTAACACTTCATTCATAATGTACTAAGTAACTGTCACACCAAGAAAGATCTTAGTACCTGTAATTGTGATGATTCCTTGGTAGTAATCCATTATTCTTTGTGACTAACTTTAGATGCTTCCTATTGTTTATGTTGCACGGTATAATACTATATTTTGTGAAACTCACAAATTTTCCTGGTTCCCATGCTTCATTTGGGCATCCTAAGTATCTTGAGTATTTGTTTTCGATGTTTCTTTTCTAATCCAGCTTGCCGATGTTGAGGGCAATTTTAACGTTTACAATTGCAGTATTGCATTGATATTTCTTTCAGCTTAAATAAAATTTAAAAGATGTGTAAGTTTCTTAGTTATGGAACGGCCTAAATTCCTGACTGATGAGGACTATCTTGTAGCATTTGTTACTTATCTGACCAAAATGAGAAGAATTTCTCACTGATCTGTCTAGTAACTAAATTAATCCAGTGATGAGAGTTATAGAAAGGAACTGGAAGCCTTTAGTAAGTTCATGATTGTTATGTTCTGCTCCTCTTCCCCTAGAGAGCTTCTGTTGCTGGTTCATTTTGTGGCATTTCCTTTTTTAAGTTGGAGTTCTTTCTTGAGGTAAGTTGGTTTTATGATTAATGGCACCAATCTTAGTCATTCTCAAGGAGAAGAAAAAAACAATCGAGGGATTTGGAATGGACAATGAAGAGGGCGCCTGTATGACACTGTTCTATGGCTTTATCAAGTGCAAGTTACAATGCTATTTCATCACAGCTCATGAGGCTGCTTCTTGATTGAGATCTTAGCATACTTACCTCCATATTTTTAACTAATCCACTAAATGATTCTTCAAATTCATGGATTCAACAATTACAGTACCTGAACTTATGAAAACATGAAGAGATTCTATTCGCTTTAAGGAAGTGTTTTTTGGAGCTATAACTCTAGGGCTGCTGCTTATGTCCAAATGACTCCTGAAAAAATGTTCAATCATCCATTAAAAGAAAGTCATTGTTCATTCAGGAATAGTCTTTTTTACCATAAGATGGTGGAATCCCACGACATTTGCTGCCATGCACCCTGAAGGGACAGCACGAAGAGTCTCGTGGCCGTATGTGGAAGACAAGTCCTATCTCTGGACTTGGCTGTTTGTGATTCCCCTAGTTGCTTATACTCTATGGCAGGTTCTCTATTTTCTCATAGTTAATGTTCTGCGTCGACAAAGACTGTTAAGAGATCCTGAAGTTATGACTTCTTATAGGTTTGTCGACTCTCTCTCTCTCTCTCTCTCTCTCTCTCTCTCTCTGTCTTTTCCCATTTATTCCCAAAAATCAGCGTCCATACTCGCATACCCACAACCACCAGGAAAAAATTTCAGAGTGTTATTCTGAAATCTTTTGGCTTATGACCATAGGGAATTGTCTAAGAAGGCACAGAAAGCAAACAACATATGGTGGCGTCTGAGCGGCTTACTGGGGGATAACAATCGGCTTTTCATGTACACTCTGCTTCAAGGAATATTTACCGTGGCGACCATGGCGCTCACGGTCCCCATCTTTTTGTCCTATAGACTGCACGTGGTCTTCCAAATACTAAAGGTGTCTGCAACAATTTGGAACGGCGGAAGCTTTCTCTTGGAAGTTATGCCGAGGCAGGTCATTCTCAAGGAGAAGAAGAAAACGGAGACGCGACAAGTACAAAACCCGCAGGAACAAGCCCCTGTTGCGACGGACAATCCTCCCAACGCAGATGACTCCACTGAAACGCACCAATCGTAGCGCACATGGGTAAACCTCAGACTCAAATACTCGCTTGTAGAACTTCCACTGTGCCCACGCCTCGGCTGTCTGATGGTTGCTCACATGTCAAGCTGGCTCAACGATGCTGCAAGGTTGCATCCTTTACTGATTCTTTTTTTCTTTTGGAGAGTTTGTTATTCACTGGAGTGTAAGAGGAGGTTATCAAGGAGGTGAATTCGAAGTTTTGTTGCAAGGTTTGGACGTGGAATGTCCTCAAAAGCTTCAGAAAAAAGCTCGAACATTGGTTGAATCATGCGAGTAGCCCAGAGGAAAAAAAAAAATACTTAAATCAAGATGATGTAGTGATACGCAAAAGCAGAATAAGTTTGTCACAAGATTTTGCTCGTTTTTGGAGTTCTTAGAAATGTTGTCGCATATCAGTTGCCTGTTTATGCTTTGTGCTTGAGGATGATCCATTATAATTGCGTCAGGCCATTCTAAGCATCTGTATCCATACCACTAAAACCGATGAATACAAGAGGACACCGGAACTTGGTTTCCGTGACAAAAATGCATCGTCCACAGATGACAATGTTGCGTCTTTTAAGGAAAAATTAATAATTGAATTACTTTACTTCTCACGTACAATACATATAATTGCCCCTTGGAACTGCAATTGCTATTACCGCTTACACTGAGGAAACAAAGAATTCCCAAACCACTATAACACCTGAGAAACCAAACCCATATATCCAAATATGAATGAAGCCCTCACCCGAGAAAAAGAAACGGAATAAGAAAGGCCAAAACAAACATGAAAATTGCCTGTTGGAGGCGTGACCGAATTGGCGGGATCCAACCCACCAATCTGAAATGGCACATATCACCACCTTAGTGACATGGCTCAAACTAAAGAATGCCCCTCGCCTCGAAGTGACTTGAGGGGAAGAAAAAAAGAATTGAATCAACCCGGCCATCAACCAAATATGAGTGGACCAGGTTGGTGGAGAATATGTAATATATGGACACTGAACAAAACAATATATGCACAAGGTTGTCGGTTTTGATCAGTCGAAGCTCGGTGTAGGAGACTGAAAGTCGAGGCCCGAAGATGTGATCGCACCCTCATTCTGCACGTGGAAGTAAGAAACCAAAACCGGAGTTTTCACGTATCAATGGTGGAGGATCGACATCGGCTATGTCTACTTGTTGCATTGACTTCGAGATGTCATCCACGGAGAAGGGAATGCTGCATTAAAATTTCAGGCTTTGATTAGAAATAAAGGTGTCCAAATGAGTATTAAACCCATATATGACCTATTTAAATTGTATATGGATCACTTACATTTTCATGTAGGTTATATATGAGTCACTTATATTTTAAAGAAAGACTAGTTAAATGGGTCTTAAATAGATTTGACTTAAAAACCCATTTCCAACCCAAGCCTCACCGTCTCTTTCCCCTTTTAACTTTATAAAAATGTTTTTTTTTTATTTATAAAAATCAAAATTAGAATTATTTTTTATGTTTTTTTTTTCTTTCCATTTTTTTTTTCTTCCTCCTTCCTTAGCCAATGGCCAGCACAACAACGGCCGAGCCGACGACTGTCAAGGCTCGAGCTCGCCGAATCTGGCGAGACTTGAGCTCGCCAATGTTGAGCGAGCTCAATCTCGCCAATCGAGCAAGGCCGAGGCCTCATCAATGATTGGTGAGGTTAAAGCTCACCGACGTCTGGCGAGGCTCGAGCCTCGTCAATCTAGCGAGGCCTACGACTGGTGAGGCTTGCGCCTCACCAATTCGGCTAGCCTCGAGCTCTCTGACAGAGGGCGAGCACGAGCTCGCCCTTGGCCGGTCACCAACCATCGTTGTGGTTGGTGGCTGACCGAACAAGAATAAAAAGAAAAGAGAAAATAATTAAAAATTCGATTTTTATAAAAATTATAAAAAATTATCCAATCATTAAAGTGTTTTAGCAATGCCATTAAAAAAAAAATTCATAGAAATAAGCTTTCTTAGATTTGGCTAAAGGTTTTTTGCATATTTTATTTTATTTACTAATTTTTGATTGTTTAATTTAGTTTTTTAATTTGATGTGAAATTTTTATTCAAGTAACATATATATGAAAAGCTTAAAATAAATTAAATGGGTGGGAGCAAATTAACCTAAATTGAGTTAAATATTAATGTGTTTCGATAATATGGATCGAGTTGAATATGCGTGAGGTCAGATATGGGTCATCAAATTTATATCGCATGAAAATGGGTCAAAACGGGTTAAATGGGTCAATATGAGTCAAACCATCCCACCCATTTGACGGACCTAATTAGAAACCAAGTTGCGTTCTTGAAGGATGGTAAAGAGGGAGCCAAGGCTTGCTTGCTGTCAAAAAGATATGGAGAAAAGCATAATGAAATACCTTGAATCATCGTCCAGCAAGAACGAGTGACTGACCGCATTATTGGAGTTCTCGGTCATCATGACCCTCATACTCGAAATAACCTGAACACGGAAAATTGGAAGTTAGAATAAACTTGAGCCAATGCGAACAGATCAGTTGCGTGTATACCACAGGGACCATAAATCAGCACTGCGCTATGCAGATAGACTATTTACTTACTTCTGAAGACACGCTATGAGTGCCATATTTATCATCCCAATACATCGTACTGATCCTGTACAACTGCTGTATGCTTAGAACCTGAAAAGGCAGAGAAGCATACACGAAATTTCAAGAGCATGTCCAACAAGTGGACGAAAAAGAAAACTGCAGCACAAGGCTTGAGTTGTGCAAAGGTGGCAATTCACTGACCGGGCAAAGTTCTTTTGTGATTTCGTTAAAAGTCTTCTTGGGTTTCTGATGTATGACCTGCGTTGTTAAGAAATTCGAAGGAGAAAGAGTCAGCAACTTCTTCGCTGGTGATCCTGGTGATCTTACTAGATTAGAGATTCAAGTGTACGTTACCAAAAATCCAACGGCCTGCCTAATATGCTTCAATTCATCCCAAGCTGAGCCTGCATACTGCTTACAACAAGAGTTCAGCAACAGAAACCAAAAATCCAAAAAAAAAAAAAGGAACAATGAAATGCCCAAATCATCCAAGAGAAAGCCAGTGCTCACTTCCTCAGTTGCCTGATGGCACCACTGCTCTAGTTCAGCCAACCCTGACTTTACATACTCGCCATTACTAAATGAGCAACACTCTCGCCGTAAAAGAAGACTGCAAAAGAAGAATGCAAAAGTTTGTCAATTAGATACTGACGGCGCATGAACTTATTTGTTCACTGGTGATACTATTGCGCTTTACAATCAGTCACCTGTTAAACAGCTGAACATTTATGAAGGAGAATATCTGTGTGAACACCTTACGAACTAGGAAAGGTGGGACCTGAGGAATCATAATCAGAATGCATAGTTAGGAAAAGGCAAGGAAGAACCTTTAGCAGCAATAGGTTTTAACTTTCAAATTACTTACATTGTTTGCTTTCAATGTCTGGAGATAATTGTTCAAGCTTTTCACTATGCTTTGCCAGTGAGCAATCAAAGCTTGCTGAGCAACCGCATTAGCTTGAGAACGTCCTTTGACCAAACTACCTCTTGATGTCCTGGGAGCCTGCATTAGGTTCATGAATACTTAAGCAGGAGACACTTCAAAGCACGCTCAGGAGAAACCTACAACTATTTTATATCCTGAATGTCGGCAACTGGTCTACATTCCAGAGACCAGCATTATAAAAGTAAATGTTCTGTGCTGTAAGCCACAATTGAAAAATTGGGACGAATCATAGAGATTTTCTTGGGCACATGGAAAGGTCTACATTATCACTCTCCCTTATCTTCCTCAATCACACATGACATGCATACCAGCTGGCTCATGTTTTCATGGTGGAGAATTAGAAGTCTCAAAAAATTACAGCCAATATCTTGCTGTGTTACCATCGATCTGATTTTCTCTGAGCAGAAGGAACTTTATAGCTTCCTACTTGACTGTGATATTCAATATAACCTAGCTTATGGCAATAAGTAAAAATTAACTGCATCATAATTGAGTCCAACTCAGCAGCTACCTGGATACATAGCCCGAGCAATGGAGAAATCTCCTTCTTCAGGCTGTCTCGGATCATTCCATAAATTTTCTCCAGAAAAGCAGTAAGCTGTTGCTTAAAGAGCAAAGCTGGATACTTGGCCTCAACTTGTCGCAAATCATCCAGCTTTGTGAGCCCTCTACCATTGAGGAACGAAAGTCCAGCACTTTGAGGAGATGAACGTAGCCCCTACAATTTCAAATGGTGAAGTTTGCAAACAGATGGAACTCAAATCATGGAAAGTAAATCATGTGACAGTAGATATCAAAAATTTTGTTTCATTACTTGTGACATCCTCCCAAAAAGAGAAGCAGATGATGTTCTCCTCCGCTGTGGCGTCAAGCTAGCTGCTCCAGTTGCTTTAAGAGTGTGTTGAAGCAGCAGCAGCAACGTCGATGTGTTTGATAACCAATAAGCTAACACGCCATTATTATCCGGGACCTTCATCAATTTGCAGAGACCATCAGTAACTGGTGAAATCCCTTGTGAACTGACCAATTTTAAATAATCCCACAGACAGAAATTAGAGATTACGGAATGGAGAGAAAAGTGGTTGAAGAGGACACTTACTTCTATTGCTGAAGCTATTGTTTGGATTATACGGTCAAATATGCTAGTCCTTTCAACCTCAAATGATCGCCAATGAAGAAGACATTTGTAAATTACACAGGCAGCAACAGGTTTGGCCCCAGAAAAACCCAAATTTTGTGATATACATTTTATCAGCAGTTCCTGGTTTTCCTGAAGAGAGAACAATTGAAAATTATTCTGGACTGGAATAAAATATGACCAGGAAAGCTAGAATAGAATGAATATGTGAAAAACGAAGTATGCATTAAGGGGACATTAATTTCATGCAAGTCTAATAGCCACTAACCTGCTGCTTCTCATTGAGCGATTTCTGTGGTTTTTCTTCAGATTCAGGTTCACGTGTTGGTGTAGCCAAAGACATATCCTGCAAAAGAAGCAGTACATTGAACAAATGATTTACCAAAAACTCCTGATATAAGTAGCATTAATTAAATAAACGTAAGTTCTCACCGATGCAACCCTTGTTTCTCCATTTGTAACTGTTCCATTCTCAGGTGTTCTCTGCATTTTATTTCCCAAATTTAAAATCTATGATCACATGAAACAGCAACAGCAATAATTAAGGCCTATCCATACCTGCATAATAACAGTCTTTGGTCGTGCAGACAAGTTTTTCCCTGTCGGTGACATAGTCAGTGCTTGCTGACGCAATACTTGATTTTCTGACTCTGTGTTGGACAATTTCTCTTCTAGCCTGAAGAACAGAAACAAAACCAACATTTTAAACATATATTTCCTCGAGCAAAGGAATCATTGTCTGAAGCAAGGAAGATATAAGCTTCTGTGTTCATAAAACAAGACAATATACAGACATCAGCATAAGATGTAGCAGTTTAGAGCCACTGAGAATATTTGCATCTAACAGACCTCTGCACAGAATCCTGAAGCTGATCAGCTTTTCGCTCTGTATCTTCAAGCTTTCGAGCCAGCTCTGAATTTCTGGCCTTCGCATCCACATGGGCTTTCTTTGTCTCTTCTGCTGCTGCTCTTTCTGATGTAAGCAAAGCCTGTGAAGCCACAAAGCTTTTTTAACTTAGTGTATCATGCTAATTTCAAATTCAGTAAACATAGATGAAATGGGTGAAGCAATAACACTGATCATGCCAATCCATAGTTAAAAAAAATAATAAAAAAAAAAAAAAATTTAAAATTTAAAATTAAAAAAAAAAATTAAAAAAATTTTGAAAAAAAAAAAAAAAAACAGACAGATTTTCCATCTCAGTATTTGAAAGGATCATATATTTGCAGACATAGGGCAAATAAACATGCACAAAGCTTGAGAATACTAAACTAGGCTATATATTCGGGAAAAAAAAAAAACTCGGTTGTTACTCCACGCAAATGACCTCCTGATCATCCATGCTTAAACAGAAGCTGACATATCTGATTGTTATATTCAGTTCAGTTGTTACTTGAGATCGACCAAAAGTCATCATCTCTCTT
The DNA here is from genome assembly GCA_016097595.1 of Eucalyptus pumila. NCBI lineage: Eukaryota > Viridiplantae > Streptophyta > Magnoliopsida > Myrtales > Myrtaceae > Eucalyptus > Eucalyptus pumila. The sequence goes on from CM027848.1 coordinate 52,867,946, forward strand.
TTTTACATGATTACAGAAGGAGCATCACCCCTATTAGAATTGCTTCCAAGAGAAAATCCTCATCTAAGAGAGTCAAGAGAAATGTCCTTTCTTTTGTTAAAGCATGTAGCATCACTCAAAATTTGATGCCAATTGGCTTCAGCACCACCAAATTATCACTTAATCTCCAGCAAGCTTTTAGTATTTCATTTAACTTACTAAACCCACAGCTATTACAGTTATCAGCAGCACCAAGCAGAGAACTTACCAAATTGACGTCCTTGATTTTTCAAATTTTCTAGTTCAGACTAGTTAGCTATTATTCCACCAGTAGGTTTGGTTCCAGAAATCATTATAAGATCAGAAGTAGTATATGAGACCATGTGTTAAAGATAATACAATACTCAGTATGACGGTGTACCTTTAAGCTCTCTATCTCAGCTGTTAGTTTATTGATCTTCTCTGTGTCTTCCACTATCACAGGAGTCTCCTTCACAACCGGTGGAGCATCCTCAATAGCTTTTCGAGCTGCCTCTCGTTCTTTGATGACCTTGGCATTTGCTTCTTCCACTTGTATTTGCATAGCATGTAAAGCCTCCTGCAACTTAGCAATCTCTTGTGCCTTTTCCTCTTCCAAATCCGTCTGAGATTCATATTACATAAAAAGAAAACAGTAAGTTACCCATATGGAGTTGTTTGTCCCAAAAATTGAGCTCACAACACTGAAGACCAGTCCAAGACAACATACCCTTAATCGCTTCTCCAACTGCAAGCGCCACGTAAGCTCTTCCACCCGCTTTTCTAGTTTGTCTTTAGCTTCTTTGAGAGCACCTGTTTCTCGTGAAGCCTAGATAAATATACAAAAGCAGTAAGTACCTGAATTTATCAAGTGGGCATAAAACCATGCTTGAAGCAAGATGTGTCAGCAGAAGGTAAATCAAACCATTTTTAGTTTTCTGAGTTCTCGACGAGCAACTCGTCCTCTCCAACCACATTGTGTAACGATAGCAGCCTTGCGAAGACTTTTATAATATAAATATGCAATGTGGCACCGCAAATGAGCCTGCAGAGAAGGAAAATAAACAATGATCACGATCATTTTTAGTTTGAACTCAATCGCATTCCAGAACATCTAGAGTTAACTTTGAAGCTTCCATCAAGGACAATAAATTCAAAGAGTCAGTATTGAAACCTGAATAATAACAGCAGCCTTAGTTTGCTTTCTGAATCTAAATTCATCTCGAGCGGTCATGGCCCTTAAACCTGTTTGCAATGTGGTTGCAGACAGCCTTACAGAAAGGTATGACTGTCTTGCAACATATTGGCGGAAGTTCTTCTGAATCTTCAAGGCTGATGCTTCCCTTCGCAGCTGCTCATAGAGCTTGCATGCCAGTTTACCTACTCATAGTGGCAAATAAAATGACAGTTATCATTTTAATCAGTATTAGTATATTTACAAGGCTGAAACACAATTGATGGTATGGACCACATGGAAGCTGAACAAAATATAATGCTTCTCAGTAGGACACCTCACAGACTTCCTATTTTCATAAGGAACTACAATCATGTGTTAAAAAGCCAAGCAATGGAGACGCCAGCATTTCCATTTCACTTGTCCATTAAGTAAAAACCTGAGAGGCAGAAACAGACGTGATACAGTTTCAAAGAAGAAAATATACCTCGCAAACAAGATTGCATCGTAACTGCTGCTTTACGCAATGCAATAAATTCCTTTCTAGCAATATATGTACGGCTTTGCCTTTGAATTATTCTTGCTGCATTTCCTAGCACCTCTGCTCTCCTTGAGTCCAATTCTGCCATTTGCCCAGCTCTTAGGAAAACTTTCGTCTTTCCTATCTGCAAGGGATAAAAGTCAGCCAACACCAGCAATGGTCCATGTATACTTATATGGAGGGGCAGGTATATCCATGATTTAAGAAGGCACAATACCCTGAGTGTAACTAGGCCAAGACATTGGTACACTAACTTGGTCTTTTGTTTCTTAAATTGTCTCTATCCCGCAGGGCAGAGAGCTAAAAATTCACTCAAACACTAGAAGGCAACGTGAGTCAGCTAACTTCAAGAATGTCTAAGGTTTGCTATAAAAGTGCCTAGTTCCTAATCTAATGCTCAATAAATTGTGTCTTGAAGAGGATGTCTCATCCAGCTCAATGGACAAGAATCGCCATAGGTGCAACATGTTCTCAAGCAATGCAAATCATCCGATCAATTAGGCACAGCCATTAACAAATGTCAATATTTTCAGTCGTGAAAATGGGAGGCCTCACACTACACTGCTGTCCATTGCCTTATAAATGGCCTGAGTCCTTACGGTTTTCTACATTAACTCATCTCATTCGTTTAGCCATTCCTGCTTCCATATCTTCACCTTATGCATGTAGGATGATAAATGAGTAGTAGTGGACAACTTCCATGCGGGATATTTTATGTCTCCAATCAGACAACTTGTTTCTGTGGCATCTCAAAAAAGGAAAAGGTAGCAGCGAAGGAGATGGATAAAGTACCTGATAGCCCTTCAGTCCCATTTTGTCCAGTATCTTTTGACAAGCTGTCATGTCATCATAACTGCAGAGGAAGAACACAATGAGGCCATAAAAAATAGCCAGCATAACAAGACAAAACCATCAGGAAGAATAAGGATAATGCAACATTTGGTGGTTGCGCCCATTTGTATCTGCCACTACCATGTTAGGTACGTACATACATAACTGATGTTAAAAATACCAAATAATCCCAGGGATATGACACTCACTTTCCTTCCAGAACTTCTGGGGCAAGGACACCAAAACGGAGAAGAAATTCATAAAATGTCCGTCGAGTTGGATATCCAGCACAACTAATCCTAATTGCCTCGAGAACACCCTAAAAGAAAAAAGAAGGTTCAGATAGGTAGGAAAAACTGTAAAATGAGCTTTCAAGTTAACAAGTTGAACAGTAAAAAAAGTGAAGTATACTCACTCCACAGCGCAACTGTTGAATTATATTGGAGTTCTCAAAAATGGCAGGCTTCAGGACATTGTTTGGCTTCACGCATCTGATATAATGAGGTTCTGTGGAATTTAATGTCTCCATCAAGGATTGAAGTTGCAACTGCATTTGAAAACACATCCAACTCTTAGATTAAATGCAGTATTTGTCCCCCAGCAATGAAGATGATCAAATACTAATCTCTAGAGTCGAGTTATCTGAAGTAGCAATGATTAAACAGAGGCACTTTAAAAATAAAGCAATTTATGAAGCTGCAATAGCATTCCTAAACAATAATGGAAACTTCTTGGCACATGCCAAGTCACATTTCCTTCTTTCTGCATGAGGTGATCTCTCTAAGCCAGTCCCAAGACCAATCCTATGACTTAATCGTAGAGTATGCAAATTGAAACATCAATAGTTTGTAGAGTGTGCTATGACTTTTTTTCTGGTAAGTGTGCTATGATACAATGTTACAATCTGCATGCGATACATCTGGTGTTTTCAAGTATTAGTACATTAGCAATGATATAATAGGAAGAAACGAAAAGGAAATTTCACTAATTGAAGCTCCATAGACATCTTCTTTCAGTAGGAATTTCCACGTAATAGATCCTGGTTTTTGCTCTTTCTATTTCAAAGACCTTAGTTTGACCTAGCTTTGGGATGCTCTCAAAAGAATTGCCTCCTCTTCAGCAAGTTGCTTTCCCAAGATCACCTCTGACTTGCAATGATGCAAGTAAGTCACAATGCATTAATGTGCTTAATGAGCTGGACTAAGCTCAATTAAGGCCAAAGATATAATCTGAAGGAAAGATTCCATAACTACAAAGATATAAGGCACTTTTCATAATTAAAGACTAGAGTGAAGTATTTAGGATTTTATTACTGATAAATTTGTAAACCAAATGAACTCAAAAATGATAGTAGGACAAAGGGTGAGTTCGGGAAAACTTTGAAAACCAGCTTTTGATTCCCAAAGTCCTTTGAGTCAAAGCGGCAGTAGCTCTGGACTTTGGGCTTTCAAAAGGGAGACTTTGGGCATGAAAACTTTCAGTCAAAAGACTTTGGAAATACAAAGCTGCTTTTTAAAGTTTTCCCAAACTCGTCTTTAGTATTCCACCAAGACAACCGACAAACAGCACAAGCTAACATACCTTAAACCGGGAACCAATTGAAGAAAATTTGGAGGACTTTGATGATTCTTCAGGAAGTGGAGGAAATAGACCTGCCACAAAGGGGCACGTGGATTCCGTCAAAAGACCCTGATGTTCCGCCACGACATAATCTTTGTTCTTATCAAGGAACTGATCAGCCAGATAAATAACCTGGGAAACAATAAGAAACAGTCAATAGTCATGTATAAAGGACTGTTAGGTCCAACTTTAATTGACAAAAGTGAAACAATAGTTACCTCCCCAGCATAGTGAGATATTGTAAAACTTGTGCGAGAAAGCTTAGGTTTGATAAAGCGCTTGTTGTTCTTAAAGGTTTGATACAACTTCTGAGCAAATGTTTCATGTGTCGACTTAGGAAACATGCTGCAAAACAATGAGTATAAGTCAGATATCAAAGCCAGACTTACATTTTATTGATGTGACTAATAAATAGATATCCTGCGATGATATACAAGTCCATCATGGGGATCCAAAAATCATGAAACAGTAACAAGATGAAATTATATAAAAAGAAAATAGAAAAATTAATTGTCCGCATACCAGGCTTCATCTAAAAGGGCAATGATCCCTCCAGGCTTCTGCAAGATTTTAAATGTTTTAGATGTTAGCAATACACAACATTCAAGAGATCATGAGGAACTTCTAATTCACCATGAAATTAGGTTAAAAATCTGATAACAGCTCATTAAGGATTCAGCAAGATATATTGGTGAGGACAAGACACCTTCTCAATCAGATCCAAGACATCTTGATTATCAACGAACTCTATGTAGCTCCAGTTGATCTCTTCTTTGGTATATTCCTCTTGTTCCATCTTGAAGACATGCTGCGGACACACATTACCAAAGATCAGGGTAGGGAACCCAAAATATATTTAAAATAGGGGCATAAAAGTGTTTCAGTTGATGAACCTGGTTAAAATGTTGCTGCAGTTTCTCATTTGTGAAATTGATGCAGAACTGCTCAAAGCTAGTAAAGAACAATAGTAAGATCCAAGTGTCAATCATATGCTTCCGGTCATGCATGTGTAAAGTTAATGGCTCACCTGTTGAACTTAAAGCTTTCAAATCCATAAATATCAAGAACCCCAATCAATTGCTTTGAGTTGGGATCTTGCCCAATTGAACTGTTAATCTTATCCACAAGCCTGGGAAGAAAAAGGAAATTGTCAAAGCTTAAACTTTTGTAGGGGACTATAGTTGTATTGCTGGTTTATAAATTAACAAATATAACAAAATAACCCCCATCATTCGAAAGATCAACAGAAGCAAGCATCAATCATAGTCTTAATAGCAAGGAAAAAATAGCAACACTAACTCAATATAGGCTTAGAGCATGATTTTACTTGAAAAGCAAACAGCATAATATACAGTTCAGGTGTCTTTGTTGCTCAAGTTTCTTCATAATTTCATTGAAAGAGTACATTTTCACAGAAAAAGACTTGATAATTAATCCAACTAAGTATGATAGACTGGTCTGGTAAATGTTTCCCATTCCAATAGAATGCTGAATCTTTGAAAACAGCTGACAGATCGATCCCTCTAATGCTACAGCTAAAGGGTTTATGTATATGCCGTTCCATGAAAGGCCTCTAGTGGACTGTGATTATCCTATTCCTAGTCATCTTCCTGGTATTCCATAGCAAGAGCGTCCCACTGCAGAAGTGTTCCCATACTGCATGATTTTGGAGGGGTTAATCTATGCAGCCTACCCCTAAGTTCTTAAAACGCTGTTTCCGTGACTTGAACCTGTGATGTCAGGCCATAATGGAATAACCTTTTACAGCTACATCAAGGCTCACCCTCTTGATAATCCATAGCAAAAGTAGAAAAAATAAAGTCCTTGGGATTCATGGGACAACATATGAAGCAAAAGACATGCAAATTCAGGGCAAGCCAGGAAAGCAGGCAGAAAGCAGTAGATAGTTGAGAAGGTTAATTACCAATCAAACAGGCGAGAATAAATAGTTTTGGCTAGGGCATCCCTGCTACCAAGAGCAGCAACAGGATCCAGAGGTCTTGTGATGATCTCCTCGGGGGTCACCATTACACGCTTAATCATTGCATCTTCCAAGCTCTTGACATCACATCTTGTGAGAGATTAATATATATAAGTTAGCAGCATGCGGTTAAACACCATATACAGGCATCACTAAGAGCAGGGTAATTACGTCCTACCTAAGCAGCTCAGCTGTTGTGTTCAGATGGAACCTAGACTTCTCATCTTTAATGACTGAAGAGTCAATTTCCGGCCCCTTTGCAAATTCAACATTTCCAAGATGCAAAACTGCAGCTACTACCCTAAAAATTGCCTCCTGAAATAAGCATTTGCAATGATATTAAATTCAACTGGAATTGACAGCTATTTCTGAGAGTTCTTGACAGAAAAGAAAAAGACAAACCTGTTCTTCCTCGCTAATTCCTACAACATCCATGGCCCTTCTGGTTGCGAGGTACTCCTCGGCATCATCAATCCCATTCAGCTCATAACAGCTGGATTGATTTAAGAAATGGAATGACCTAGGGTCTCCCAATTTGTATCTCTCTCTTTCCTGAAGCAAGTATTCAATCATTTCTTAGGAATCCAAAGAGATCGAAACTATCATTAACCATGGTTTAGAGAAGCAAATTAAACACTGAAGAAGTCACAAGAGCAATCACCTCTTGCGGAGCCGCACAAAGAAGGTAGAAGCAATGGTAGTTTCTCTCAGGATCTGAAATTTGGCAAACTCGAGATCTTTCAAGCAAATAAGTCCTTACAGCTGCCCCAGATATCCTCCCACTCTTGTCAAATTGGATCTCCACGAACTTTCCAAAACGACTACATTAGAGTAAACCCAGCACACACAGAAAAGTTGTAAGATAATCCCTCCTCAATATAAACAATCTCAAATGCTATCCAAGTATTCCTTTTAAGAGAAATGAACGGGCATCTAGAGGCCAATGGGCACATAGAAATACGCAAGAAATTTGAGGTCTAAAATGGCCCAACAATCATCAGCCTTTCCATTAATTTCTAAACACTGTAGTGATCTCAGATTCATTTCTTAAGATTAGGGTAGCACTAGATTTTTGTGCAGGCTGTGAAACAGATTAAGTTTAAGCAGAACATCCAGGAAGTGAAGTGGGTAAAGCAGGAACACTCCACAGCTGTCTTTCAAACTAGTTGTCCAGGTTTTAATCATCGCAACAGGCAGCATATCTACTGGCTACTCACCTTGAATTATTGTTCCTGACCGTCTTTGCATTGCCGAATGCTTCAAGAACTGGATTAGACTGTGAAAGTCAGAGACCAAGCGCATAGCTAAGTACACAATTTCGATGAAACACAAAAGGCATAGACCTTCATCAATGGAAAGAAACAAAAGATCAATATGTACAATAGCATGGGAGAACTTCATCCTACTTCTAAAACTTGTTGTTCCACTGTCCGTCCTTCCACTCCAGATCGACCACCCAGATACGCAAGATATCGCATGAGCATCTTCGTTGTCTCAGTCTTACCAGCACCGCTTTCTCCACTTACCAAAATCGAATTGCTCTTTCCCTCATTCATCATTGCCCTGTCGTATATCTCTGACAAGATCAGAAGATGCATTCCGAGAAACTTTTAATTCTTACTCTAAATCAAATAAAGGTTCACCTGTATGCAACATCGGCAACAGCAAACACATGAGGGCTTAACTCTCCAAATGCTGCACCCTTGTACTGCTCCATCATGTGAGTATCATACAAGTGAGGTAGCCGTTGAAATGGGTTCACTGCGATGAGTATATTCCCTGTGTATGTCTGATAGCCCAAAAAGAAAAAAAAGAAAAAAAAAAACAATTGTCACTTTCAGTTTTTCTTCAACCTAGTAGTTTAGCTTGTATTTTTAAATAAAGAAACTCAGCATCTTACATAGATTTCGTTGAGTTCATATCTCATGGCTAAGTTATGAAGAACTCCCGGTTCATGCAAATACGAAAGCTTCGTCATGTCATCCACACCTCCAGGAGGAGCTTCCATATCTTTTGGATATACTTTCGATATGTTACTGACAACCTGCAACGTGGATCCAATTTTATTATGATCCCCCCAGAAATAGCATCATCAGTAGCACAACAAGGTGTGTCTTGGCGCTCCACATTCCAACAAAACTTTTCTGACTAAACCATCCTCTCTCCCCTTAGTACCAAAGTACAACAAGACTTGCTCAGTAAAATTTTCTAATAGAATCTTCTCTTTCTCAGTAAAACTCTAAAACAGAACCATCTCAACATGTACCTGCCCTAAAAGTTGGATAGAATGTCATTTGGACAGACAATAGCATAATATTTGGTAGGAAAAATCTCAACTTTTAATATAAGAAAACCCCATTAGCAGACTGAGTGTAGTAGAAAACTCACCGTTTTTCCATCTGTTGTATGAATATGAACTTCCTCACCATTAATGCGGAAAACTTCACCATCGATCCATGCCTGCGCTGGATCCTCGACCCATACATGAGAACCAACTATAATATTCACCGATGCAGCCTGCAATGATTTGAGCACATCAAAAATGTTAAAAGGCTGCAGGAAAACTATTCAAGAATGTATCTTTGAATAAACAATTGTCCGCAAAACTACTTGAGGTAGAGAGATTTGCCAAAAATTATCAACATCACAAACTTCTCTAGGGCCAGCTCTAGATAATCTTGATAATCATAAATTTTCCCATAATTGGTTTTTACAAGTATCTTGCAAACCATGCTGTTGGTTGCAAGGAGATAAGTGTTGATAAGCATATATTAAACGTCCTCAATCACATCACTTGTTTTTCCATTGAAAGCACACAGTGGTGTTTTGTGGTAGTTTCCACGCACACTTATAAATAGAATAACTGCGATATTAGGTTTTAACATCATAACCACGTGTCGTTCTTCATTGGGCTTTAACCCCATTCGATGAATATCGTGAAATCATGCTTGAGGCTGTCCATTGCATGCAAATTCAGGTGGTTTCAATGCCACTTGAGCACTCTAAAACTAAAAGTATAACATCCAATTTGAAGTATTGCATGAAATTTTAAAATTCAATTGAAGCTGGATTGCAAAAGTATAACGTCCAATTTGGACTAGGAATTAGAAACAAATCAAGAGGCGGGCACAAGTTCGCAACGCCGTATCATTCCCTCAAGTTGACATGGGAACACACAATTTTCTCAGTTGCGGCAGGTTTATAAACCATCTTCACTTAACTAGGAATTCTGCCAGCAAGCATGAATTAGATGCCTAAACCGATTATTAATTCTCCAGAGTTTTCATCTGCGGTAGCCATATTCTATTCCATGATCCAATCACCATTAGCCACTCGCCTCTAAGTTCCAACTAGTCATTCCAATCGCTACTCACTATGTTGCCTCTACCACTAGTCGTGCATATTCAATTAACACCGAAACGGATTCATGAAATACTTCAAGCCATCTCAAGTCAAAACACTGCTAATCAGCTCAATTCCTCAGCGAAACCAATCAAGCTGAAAATTTTTACTTAAAAACCCAAGCAGCTTCACCTCAAGCTCTTCCGCAATTAAAGCGCATCGCTATCTCAGCTAAAAAAAAGAAAAAAAAGACGCTTTACATCCACGACATCGAACAGGCAAGCTTCACGTCCAATCGAAAAAACCAAAACCTCAGAAAGCTCAACCGATTCAAACGCAGCGAAACCAGCGAGTCCGAAATCTATACACCGATCGAATGACGACGACAACAACAACACCACGTCACCGCTACTGACCATGGATTAATCAATCACCGCCGTCGATCTCCTCCACCTCTCCGCCTCTCTCAACTCATGCGAGTTACGACCGAGCCGCGCGGGAATCGGACTCGCCGGCCACCCAGATCGGGCGCTGCCGCCGCCGCCGCCGCCGCCGCCGGTGGTCGCGAGCTCCGACCGCCAATCCGGAGAGCGAGAAAGGACCGGAGACGGACGGACGGACGGACGGACGGATGGTTTCGAAGCTGACGAAGCTGACGATGAGCAAAGAAGCAGAGCGAAATCCGAGGCAGAAGGCAGGTTTTCTCTCTCTCTCTAAAACTTTCCGTCGCACGCCTTTCCTCTTTCTCGAATTCCTTCGGTGCGTTTCTCTCTCTAGAGCAGAGAGGGGAGAGGAATAGGGGATGGTCGAGTTTGAGCTGTTCTTCTCTCACTTTCTCTCACTAGAGAAAAATTTTTCAATTTCCCTTCCCTTCTTTTTTCCTTCTCAGTGGTGGTCGCCAGGGGTCGTTGGTAGAGAGAGAGAGAGAGAGAGTCGTGGTCTCCACAAACGATGATTAAGGCTCCCTCTTAAACCTGATTAATTCGTGCTTACTTACTTACTCCCCCCTATTTCTGTGGGGGGGTGCTGTCCTTTCTCGGACACTCCTTCCATTATGACAACATTCCCCCCCTTGCCCTTTTTCCCTCCCACCAATGACAATGTTTTCAATCTTTTCAAGGCATGAATTTCGAAATGGCTCTCATGTAAACTTCGACATTAAGAAAGATCTCAACCCGTAATTTCTTATTCCAAACATAAATTGGAAAATGGGTCCTAAAAATTCGGAGAGTTTTTCCTCTTTTCAAGCACAGTCCAATTCAATAAAAATCGACGACTTCAAAGATCGAGCTTTTATAGTAATTTCATCATGTTGCCTGTTTAAGATGCGATTCCTGATTATTATATTTTCGAAAAGCCTTGATATGCGGAGTCGGTCTGGCGTGATTTTTTTTTTTTTTCGATTGGCCATGGACAAAGTCTGAATTAATTGCGATTAAAACTACTGAAATCGTTAAAAATAGAAAGAAAGAACCTACCGAGATCGAATTTTTTTGTTTGGGAAAATTCTCTTTAAGGGGAGGGGCAAAACCGTCAATGCCAGTCCCGGAGGCGGACATCATCGTAACTCCCGTATGTAAGGTACGCAAAGTTTTGTTTTTATTTTCTCTCCCGCGGACAGTACAGAACGACATCCGCCCCACCTTTCGCTGGCGAGTAAATATATAAATACATATAAATACATATATGTAATTATATATATTTTTTAATTTCCAAAGCTGCGGAGAGATGGAGATCCCGTGCGCCTCGCTCGCACCGTCTTAGCGTGTTCCGCCGGCTCCTGAAAAGCAGAAGACATCATCATCGCCACCATCATCCACCGCTAGGAAAGCGACACGTCGACGTCACGTGCCGGTGCGCTCGTGCGAAATCGGGCAAAAAAGACATTCCATCGAGCTCACGCGCGCGCGGGTCGGCGCGGGTCGGCGCGCCGTCCAAGAAGAATTCTTCGTCGTCGGGGCGCGACCCGGTCCGGGCGACTTCCGCGAAATGACCGAAATAAGCCCCCCGCCGTCGAGGCTGACGTGGCAAAGGAGAGAGGGGAAGCTGGTGGCTCGCGCGCGTTGGGCGGCCATTGGCGGCGTTTTTGGGGTGGGCCGGCGGACTTTTCTCTTTCCTTTCCTTTTTTTTTTTGTACCTTTTTATCTAGCAACCCAAAATTAAACTATAAAATTGCAATGTGATTTTAATTATCTACAGCTCGATGAAGTTTTTCAAACGCTGCATCATAAATACTACAAAAGTCCCAGGTCAAATCTATAGGGACAATATTGGGATTAACGTACCTTGTCCTACATTTGAAATTTGTGTCGTTGTTGTCATCGTGTCTCACTTCCTATTTAACATAATTTAGACATGAACTCGAGGTATTGGAACCCACCATGGAAAGAAACGATGTCAAGATCTATGTCAAAATTTTCCTCATTGCACTACACTAAGTATCCGGCTTATTGACTTAGAGATATTGATTGTAAGATAGGGAAATATATGATTCTTTATTTCACGAAAAATAAATGATTTGACAAATACTTTCGTAAAAACGATTATTCGTATCGTTTAAAATAATTAGTTGATGGAAAATATTTATATTATCCATTATAAATTTATACTTATATATTTTTGTGAATGAAAAAAATATTTTTCATTCATTTATTTTTAAAATTGATACAAACAATCATTTGAAAAAAATGTTCTCACAATCATTTATTTTCTATAAAATAAAAGGAAGCTTAACGATGAATTGCAAAAATAGAAACTCGATTTTTTTTTTTATTTAACATGTCTCCAATTTCTTTTGATCGTGAAGAACTAGCCTGGCAAAATGCGGATAATTGGGATGCTACAAGGAAGCTAAGTCATAAAACCACTACAATGACGGGCTCGTTTGGTTCGACTTTGGGAAAATGCCCTTGGGAGAATGCAAATACCTTTAAGGTAAAGGGGTTTTCCGAAATACTAGATTATTTGATACTATAATTGAAAAGCGCTTTAGAGAAATGTAAGACTATTTAATAAATATATATTTGAAAAGCCATTTAGTGTGACCAAATTAAGTTTTTTAGTTCTGATACCATGAATGGGACTAGACTTAGAACCAGGGAAGGAGAGTAAATTCCCTACAGGTATGCATCCCACATGGGCGAACAACCCCGTTCAAGCCCTTCGGGACATGACCTTTTAGCGAGGAAACCACTCGGCCTTTAGTTGAGCCTGAGACACTCGGAGATGCGGGATGGAAACGTTTCTAACCTACCCAAGCTGCATTTCTTGAAGGATCCTACCAGGCTGGAGAAGAAGAGGGAGTTTAGAAAGCCATGGAGAGATGGAGAGATTTTCACAGAGCACACACTTTACTTCAGGGAACTCTGCTCCAAAACATTACACCCTCCTTGCCTTATATAGGCAATAAGAGGTCACAAAGACACACACAAGGACCTAGCTCACGGGTCCGGAAACAAACAAGGCACCGAAAGGGAATTATTCGCACACTATGAACGAATGGCATGCGTGACGCAGAACAAGACATTCCCTAGCCTAGTGCTACAATAAAAGTGAACAGTGATTTGCTACAGTGAAAATGTACGGACTCAACGGTCTCGTCCGTCACGAGCATTGTAACTACAAACTGAGTCATCCGATTTGTCTTCTAGTAGATGTGCCTCGTACTTACGTTCAAGGGCTTCAAGGTCTTCGGTGAGAGGATTTGGTTCAACCTTCGTGATGAGGATGCTTGTTCATGAGCCCAATGTGATGCTTCTTCTTGCCCAGTTTGTATTTCCATCATAATCGGGAATTCTTGGCGAGGCCGTTGGATGGATCTCGCATAGAAGGATGCGTCCATGCTTTGGAATTGTTCGTAGGGATCCGGGACAGAGGTCCTCCAAAGCGTGCATAGGGGTCCGGGTGGATTGGACAATGTTATCTTCGCTTGTCATTTCGGGCTCTTGGGACGATGAGGCTTGTCTCGTATTGTCCGAGTGCTTCCTTAGCTTCGGTGCTAGGTCATAATGATCCCACGTAGTGGGTGCATTATTCCAAATATCATCGGGAATGGTCTTGTTTTCCTGGCACAAGATTCTCTGGAGTTCTCGATATTCATGTTCACAAAGTCGAACAGATCTAGGATAAGATTTGTAAATTCGGGCTTCTCGACTGTTCAAGTTAGGTTTATAGGATGTGGTTCCTATTTCTAGTGGTGCATCGAGAATGCTTCCATTATTTTTGCAAAAATTCCAATGACGTCGGAAAAATAGAATGGTATGGACCTCAGGATTTGGCATCATAGATCTCAGTTCTTTTTCCAAGTCTTGTTTCCAGCATGTAGGATGATAGAACCAATTTAGAAATTCTAAAAGATTTCTATCACATTCTTTTTCAATGTTTCTTCCGAGCAGAAATATCCTTGTGAGATTGGCAATAAATCTTATGGTTGGGATTTCAAAAGCTATTAGATACTTATTAGTTAAATACCATAATAACGTTTTGAGCTGTTCAAGGAAATCATCTTCCTTCCGAGATAAGAGGATGAATGAATGGATAATTCATATTTAACTCAAAAGGATAAAGAATCGAACCTCCATTGAATCTGAATAGGTCTGTGTGGCTTTGCCACATGAGGTTCTCCAGGTTCTCAGCAAGGCTGTCGTTCTGGATTTGCTAAATAATCTCCTGGGGATATTTTCAGCTTTGTGAATCTTTGATGTTCTCGATTTTGTATTTTACTCCATGGTTGAGCATATGGAAAGCAGGCCTTTTGATATACATATTGATTTCTATTTGGTGCTTTTGGCCTTGATAAGAAGTCGGCAAGTACATTCTTCTTTCCAGGAATATGCTTAATTTCAAAGGAGTATTTTGAAAACCATTCAGCCCATCGAAGCGGTTGGGAATTTGGAATCGCTTTTGTTTAAACTTGGTCATCGAGGGAAAGATGCCATGTCTAATTCCACCGGGAAGTGGTGGCCAATGAGATGAAACTCAAACTTTTTGATTCCATTTTTGATTGCTAAGATTTCTTTGAAAGTGGAGTGGTAATGTATTTCGGCTTGAGAAAACTTTCCACTCTTATGGGCACAGAGGAGTCTCTTACCATCAATTTCTTCAAAAAGAACAGCTGCCCAGTATTCATCACTGGCGTCAGTTTGGAGAATTCGTTTTCCTGTTGATGGTATTTTAAATGGTGGGAGATTCTGCATAATCTCCTTGAGTTCGACAACTGCTTTGGTTTGAACTTTTCCCCAAGGTGGGGAATTCTTCTTCAGCATAGATTGCAAGGGAATCAGAAGCTTTGCAATATTTGGGACAAAATCCCTGAGATAGTTAATTATCCCAAGAAATTGCTGAACTTGCTTTGTTGTGAAGTTGTCCGAGGAAACTTCAATAATTCTTGAGCGATATGCGACCACGGGTAATATGTACCTTTGTTAAGGTGCATACCAAGAAATTCAATTTCGTCTGGGCAATATTCATCTTCCTTTGCGAAAGCATAATACCATGCTTCTTTACGATTTCTCGCAACCGCTCAAGGAGTTGGCGGTGTGGACGCTCATCGATTTGTAGAGAAGAATATCGTCAATGTATATAGCTGCACTTGATAGAATCGGTTGGAAGATGCGACACATGGCCTTTTGGAAAAGGGATGGTGCTACCTTTAAGCCAAAAGGAAGAACTTTCCATTGGAAGTGCTGGTTAGGAATATAGAATCCTGTTTTGGATCTATCTTTAGGATGGATGCCCAATTGCCAAAATCCGGCTTTGAGGTCGAATTTAGAATAGATGTGGGCTTTGGTTATACCACTAAAGAGAGAATCTCTAGATGGTAAAGGAAATTTATCGTCTTGGAGGAAAAGATTGAGAGGTTGATAGTTGATTACCAATCTCATTTTTCCTCTGTTTTGCTTGGCGCGCTTATTGACATAAAAGGCTTCACAAGCCCATTGTGAGTCAAAAACTTCAATAAGGCCTTGTTGCAAAAGTTCCGAGCATTCCCTTTGAGTTAAAACCAAATGTTCTGGCTTCATTCCCATGTGGCTTGCCTTGGTCGGGTTTATGTCTTCATTTTTCTTGAAAGGAATGCGAACAAAGAACTCTGGGTTTTCCCATAAAGGATGAGAACACTTTTGAGCAAATTCGCATGGGATTCGAACAAGATTCTAACAACTTCGCATAATCGGATCTAGTAGACTCATTTGGATGGAAAAGAGTCTCTCGGATATTAACAAACTCGAGAATTGATCTTTATATCTAAGACCTTTTCCGGGAATGATACGGCCGAGAGATTTGAGTCATGATGTCCCACCCAATTATCGATCTTTATTGGGAAGATTAGATCCAAAAATCTTTGCGGTTATGGAACACTGCGGGAAGAACTGGACAGACGATTCAGGAGTGGTTCGACATTTGTGGAGAAAGTATCTCCCGACGCGGAACTGAAGTATCGGATGTGAGGGGTCCGAATTCTTCGGGAAAAATTTTGGTATCTAGGATAGAACAACTTGCTCCCGTGTCAATGAGAGCAATAACAGTGATAGGTTTGGCAAACTTTGATGTGAGGATTTTTACGGGAAAGTGTGGACAATGAGTTTGACTTGAAAATATGTCAAGGTTTGGTTCGGAGATGATGGTGATATATGGAAAATTTCTTCGACTCGAGTCCGACTCGTTTCACCGGAAGTTTGGTAAGAGGGAATGGCACAAAGAGTTTGTTCGAGATGGTTCTTCATCGCAGAGAATAAGGATTCAATATCATCATTTTCGAGAGAAATACCTATTTCGTTCTCAATATGATGGATTAGATGATTCGACCTTTTTCGCTTGAGGACAATTTTTAGCAAAATGTCCTTTCGATTGCAAATGTAGCAACGATTTGATTTCTTGTGGCTTGTGCGATCCTTTCTTTGCGTAGGTATCGCCATTTCTTCTTTTTCGGAAATGCTTGGAGCCATGTTTGGATTTCTTTATCCAAAACTTCTTGTAGTGTTTCTTCTTCCGAGAATACTTGCCACATGTACCATCACAATCTTTCTTGGAACATTTAATTTTCAGCTCCCGACGGGAGCGAGGCGATTCGAGGCGTTTGTCATCTGTGATGTATGTTTGTACCATCTGCGTTTTAAGCATAATTCTTCTAGGCATAGATGGATTTCTTGCTGTATTTCTCCCAAGGGAATATCTTGTATCCGCCTTTGTTTTCCAAAGAATGATCTTTCAACCATATGGGAAAGTTCCTTCAGGATGGAAGTAAGAAAGACATGCTTCAAATTTGGGTCTACTCCAACTTGATAAAAGGTTTGAAGCATTAATTTAAAATGCTTATCAAGATGTTTCTTCGGAGGGAGCAAAGATCGTCTTTCAAAAAACTCTCTTCTTTTTATCTCTATGAGATCACCGGGTTTTCCCACAAAGACATGATATAAGAGAGTGAGAGCATGGCTGAAATTAGGTGACATCGAAAATGAATCTGGTCCCGTTCAAAGTGGCGCCACGAACTTCAAGCTTCCTGTGAATCTTGTAACGAAATTGTACAAGACATCATTCATATCATGATTGGTGATAGACTGGGTCTTCAGCCATGTATGAAATTCTTCAAGCCTTATCGGCCATTTTTTATAAGGAATATCATCAATGGTGAAGAATTGTTTTGATGCGAGGGACACATGCTAAGTAGGATTGCGAGTAGGATTGCTTGTCTGACCCATTTCTGTGTCAGAATAATCTGATTCCATGTCAACATCGGTGGGTCGCCATGAATACCGATGAAGTGACGGGTGCAAAGGGGAGGGTTTCGACTGTAGGAATTGAGAAGGATGAGGAGGAGGAAAGAGATGCGAAGATTTCTGTTTCAATATCATGAGAAGTTTTCTCCACTGGGAGCAAAGTCTTGGGAGGATCAGGTTGTTCAGGCTGTTGGATAACAGGGTCAGGTTCCTGGGTGCCTAAATCCTTTAGAAAAGATTCTAATGGATTTGATAGCATCATCTGTTCTGGCCTTTCTCTTATGACAATGGAACTTGATGTTATAGGTGATGCCTTTTCGGGTGATGCTTTTTCTTTCCCCTTTTCCTTCTGCAGAGTTTTGATACGATTTCGTAAGTCTGCCATATCCGGTTCTCTTCTATAAGGATCTGTTGGAATAGTGGCAAAAATGGATGTTTGAGGTGGCGGGGGTAAATACCCAGTTTTGACAGGAGGTGCGAATGGGTCAAATGGTCTGAACCTTCCTTCTTCAAGAAGCTGGATTTGGGTTTTGAGCTTTTCTATTTCTGGCTGTGGATTTTCAAGATAATGGTACCCAAGATGTTGTCCTGATTCTAAGGCGTGAAGCCTTTTCTGGAATTCGGAAAGTATCTTTTTGGTACTTTCATCATACCTTCGGAGATCTTGTTGCACACTTCCGATTTTGGAGTCAATTGCCTTGAAGGCATTGTTTTGTGCTAACATAGTCTCTGATTGCCAATTTAGAACAGCTTCGGTGGCAGAGGTTTTTTTCTGTTTCCCATGTTCATCCACATCAGTGGGAGTAGGAATTTTAGGAACATGGCGATACCTGCCATAAGGATCAATAAACTCTTCTGCAACAGGGAATGAGAGTTTAGAACTTTCCTTGACAAGAGGAGGAAAAAGTATCCGAAACATAGCGATAGAAGAAGTAGATGGTGCTTCTTCTGGAACTTCGAGGGGGTAAGAATGCTTCTTAGCCCACTTAAGGATTGGCTTATAGAATGGAGAGAGGACTTGCTTTTTCTGGGGAGGAAATGGTGGTGGTGTTTTTGGTGGATCTGGTGAGGCTTGGGATGTAGTACTAGACTCTGGTGGTGGAGGTGGTGCATAAGAAACCATGAATTGGTATTTGTTACATTCACCAAGAGTATCAACGGAGGACTCTCCGTCTAAGTACCTTTGGAACATTTTATCCTTTGGCCTTTTCCGTCGAGGTGGAGATTTTGCAAAAGGATCTACCTCGTCGGGGGAATTTGTACAGTGAGAACATTGACAAAAAGGGTTCCAAAAACAATGACCATAATTATCTTTATAGTAATGAACAGGATGTCCATCACCATCAAAGTGTCTAACATGCTTTTTTGGATCTGGCTCGGAAATAGATTGAGGGACACATGGTTCAATCATGAAGAGGGTTTGGAAGATGAAGGACTTTCTTCCTTTTCCTTGCCAAATTTGATGGAAACAGTTCCATCTTTTTTCCTTACGAACTCTGAGTCCGTAGACTGGAAAGGTTTGTTGTGCTGATGTAGCTTTTCGTAATTGGTAATCCAGGTTTCTGGAAGAAGCTTAGCCAACGTATCCTTTGGGATCTGTCTAGGAACATGGATACAAGATGCGTGGTCATTTTGCATGGAAATGAACAAGGCATCTTCATTACCATTGTTGAAGTTGAGGTCAAGTGCATGGTTCTGTACTCGATAAACCATCTGGTAATGTAGTGTTGCATTCTGATTCAGCGCAGTTTGAGGGGCTCCGAGTTCGAACTTGGACTTTCATAAAAGAAAGTAACGGGGATCTGAAAGAGCGATGTTAAAGTTGGGGTATAGAGTGACAAAACTGTTCGCATTCAGAGTAGTTTGAACAGTACCGATGCAAGCATGCTGGTATTGTAAAACTCTGGTATCTAACAATGCTACTCTTGCCACAATTGGCAAACCTTTTCGACCGTGGAAAACAATGATTATATAACATTTTTATATTTTCACGTTGAGAGTAATATAAAAGATATATATTAGTAAATTTATTTTAAAATTATATTAAAAGAATTTGATTATAGATTAGATACAAAACTCAACTTTTGACTTAGGGTTCTTTTAGGTTTGTTTTCAACTTTAAATAATTTTTTTAATTATTGTAGTATTAATCATCTTCGTTAATTAATGATCATTCTAGTATATTGATAAAAAGTTGGGCTATTAATTGTCAAAAGATAAAAAATGACAAAAAAAAAAGGGTGAACCCAACATTTGCAAAGGGTTTTTATTATTTTTTTTAAAAATAAAAATAAAATCTGATGAAACTCCGTCACTGATCAACGGCGGTTGAGGTGTGGGGAAGATGATTGGTTTAAAAAAAAAAGTGAACGGATGAATAGTAGAGGTGGATTTGCATTTCGAAATCTTTGAAAGCCCTCGCTTCCTCCTCTTGGGCTTTCAGCATTTGGCCTAGGACACCTTCAAATACTGAACCAAACAACTAAATTTTTTCCCAAAGATCTTTAGGACTAAAAGCCCATTGAAAATGCCGAACCAAACGGGGCCTAAGACTAAGTCAAAGGCAGCGATCAAATATATCAAATGTCTACATAAATATGCATTTGTTTCACGAAAAATAACTTATTTCGTATTCATAAAAAAAAATTAAAAAAAAAATAAAAATCTTAGAACTAGGTAAAAAAAAAACTGATCCCATTCATGATGTGAGACCCCTATGACCGTGTCCAAATTGCCCCGAATTCATGCTCCTATTCCCCCAAAAAGAAATAAAGTGATCAAGGGTTCCTCAAATCATTATCTAACATAAAGGTTTTACTTTGAGTTGAAGAACACTCTTGACAGTATATGATGCAGATAATTTCTTGGTATAAATGCACAGGATTATATCGAGGCATGGTCTCGGACAAACCTGATCGGAAGCCCATCAACAAGTCCAGTCAGTTTGATTGGGTTTTCGACAGAGGTCTTGTTTCTTCTTCTTCATTTCCCATCCAGACATGTAACGTCTTTCCGGCTACCATCCCTATCACAAGCCACAATTTACGAATTTATTGTATCCACCATCGTCTCTCCTGTATTACCATCTCGCAGTGTTGTAACGTTCTTCATTTAAATCATTTTCAGTGAATTTCTTTTCCATAACTATTTTCAGGTCTATTCTCCTAGTAGATCTAGGATTACCACGAAAATGGTCAATGGCTAATTTATATTAACAGCTGAGCTGATTAGTGATAGTAACCCCCATAGTCAATATAACTTCACAAAAAAACCTCTCAGAAATATCTGGTATCAAATTGACCTCGAAGTTAATACACGGCACCCATCAGATCAGACCTGTATTGAGCCATTTCTCCGAAAGTCATCATATTCAGCTAATTATACAAATAAAAATGATCTGAAACCAAGAAAATCTCTTGCAGACTATTCAAACAAAAGGTTAACGATCAGTGGCTCCAAGAACTTATCTTTTCACAATTTGCAGATATACGTTCATGAGTAATCATAGAGTGATATGCTCTTGTCATCAGATACACTAGCAAGCCGACCACCAGCTCTAACACCAGCACCCGCCATTGGTCGAAAGGCAACCCCCCAAACTTGATCCGAATGGTTACTCATCGTCTGAACGGCAGCCCTCATACTGAGATCCCACAGCCTCACAGTCCTGTCACTTGAACCTGTCGCAAGTGCTGCTCCATCCGGGCTGACATCAACACTCAATACCCAGCTAGCATGGCCAGACATGGACCCCACCAAGGACTTACCTTCGGAATCATACATGTGCACATGAGCATCATCGGATGCAGAAAAAAGCAGCCGTGGCTCAACTGGGGAAAATACGAGAGATCGCACTGGCATGAAGTGGCCTTCCAGGTGGTGCAGAAACTTGGCCCGAGCCACGTCGAATATAGAGATTGTACCATCCATTGAACCGCAGGCAAGCCTTCTGCCATCAGGACTCCACGCGACAGAGAGGACAAACTTCTTGTTGCCTTTTTCAGAGGGTTTGGGCTGTTCTGGACGAGGAATCGAGAGGGTTGCAATCAGTTCCCATGTGGCAGTGTCCCAAAGCTTGATTGATGCACTCCCTCCACCTGCCACCGCTAGAGTGGTGCCCTAGGGAAGAAGTATTACTTAGCAACAATGAGATATCAAAATTAAATTTGCATGTTGAAGACAAGAACAAAGCAGTACAGCATAAGGTGGAAAACAGCACAGAAAAGCCAATTAATCTTGAAAGCCACTTGCACATTTTTATTCTTTATTCACATTGCACATAAATTTTCTTAAGGAATATTCGAGCTTGATTTACAGAGGATTCAAACATTTTCATCTGCAGATTACAAAGATCAGATAGGATACTCAGGGCTTAGCTTTTTTAATGCCTGGATGTCCAAATAAATTCCCCCAAAGAGCATCAATGACGCCTCATCATCTAGCAAAGCTTTGTAAACAATATCCTTAACGCACAATTTCATGCCGGCCAACTTTGTGATCATCACCATATCAGAAGTGATTTACTTTCCGTAAAAGAAAGCAATCCGATACTAATAAGGAGCTCATTAATGACCATGATCATGCATAACGAGTGTCCCAATTTGTCAACAAGCAAGCAAAAGCAAGGAACCAAGCAAACTTCAAGTAAGCGGACGTCAAATGTGAAAATAAATGGAAATGAAAAAGATAATAACCACTTCATGCTAGTCACGATATTCTTTGGTGTTTCCAAATACTGACCACAATAAAATCAGTGACAAGTTCAATCAGACAGTCAACAAGTAGAAGAATTCCAACTCTTGTTTCAAAAAGAGAGGTCATCTAAGTATTCTATTTTCTTCACACCCGTGACATAGCTTACTACCACTTCACATGGTGAGCACTCTCTTGTCAAACCTAAGAATAAGAATTAGTTCCCTCTACCTTCAATAACATGATTTTTTAAGGTCAACAAAGGGATTATAAACAAATGAGCATACATATTTAGATATGTAAATGCTTTGGCAAAGTGGTGAAGAGCCCGTGGGGAGTTCCTTGAGGGATTGGAGATAAGCCCCAACTTCAGCGCACATGTTTGCCCTTTACAGATAACAAGATCTAGATGTGTTGGATTGGGTTGCTTGAATCACCACCAGTCACACTGGAGGAACTACAGTCGCTCAGTTTTCAGTCCACTTTGACTGCTATAAGCCAACTGCAAAAACCAAATCGAACACAAGTCCCGTTTCCGGTTCATGGGTTAAACTGTCTGGGTCTAGCCCATACAAAAACCCCGACATTCTTTTTTACTTTAGGAAACTCCTAAGATTCTCACAATATGCTAGGAGTAGAACCACCTCAAAAATCATGGACGATATGCTCGGCGCACCTGCCTCTTTAATTCCATTAGATAACTCACTCAAGTTATTAACTTGCTAGAGTCTTTCAACTCGAGTTTACACATACCGAAAAATCATCCGCATTTAACCCGCTTTATTACATTTCCCAGGCCAGAGCTAACTTTTCTCAATGCTTTACCACATTTAATTCTCTTAGCTCAAGCAATCTCGAGAGTCCTCGGACTGCAGAAATCGCAAGTTGTTAAATTGAATCGGTTCGTCCACATTAAATACCAGAAAAAAAAAAATTAAACTTGCAAATGCCCGCTACTCCAAAAACCAAACTTTAAGAAAAACTCCAAATTCCCACCATTCGATGTCCACTCAAATCCAACCTCCCTCGACAGAAAACATAAGCTCCGGAAATCACTCACCTTGGGATCGAACTGCATCTGCCAGACTTCCGACGGGGGTGCCTCGAGCGTGGCGATCGTGGCGTTGGTGTCCACGTCGAAGACCCGGACGAAGCTGTCGATGGAGGCCGAGGCGGCGATGACGCCGGAGGGGTGGGCGGCGACGGAGACGACGCCGAGGAAGTGGCCGGCGTTGGTCCGCTCGAGGGCGAGCTCGTCGGGCCGCCACAGCTTCACGGTCTCGTCGAGGGAGCCGGTGAGGAGCAGCGCCGGCCGGGACTCCGTCGCCGGCACCCACGCGGCGGCCCACACCGACTCGTCGTGGGCGTTCTCGACGGACTTGAGGCCCGCGATCTTCATCTCATTCGAATTCCGGCGAAGGAGATGGAGAGAGAAAGTAGAGAGAGAGAGAGTAGAGCTGGAGAGTGTTGGGGTTTGGTTGGAGCGAACCCTAATTTCGGATTTGGGGATTTTCTGGGGGAGAGGGGAGGTTTTGACTTTTTGTAGGATTTGAGTTGACCAGGTTTGGTAATCTAGCCAGGGGGACAGTAAAAACCAGAATGGGAATTGTTACTCTGAAGTATTTATGCCCCTCCGATGAGAGAATGTCCATATGGTAAAGCTATAATGGAATTGATGATTTATGTAATTTGTGGTTAAGTCTCGATTATTATTTACATTTATTTATTCGCAATCAATCTTCTTAAGATGAGCTTGCTTCATTAAAAAGAACTTCTATGGAAATA
The DNA here is from genome assembly GCA_016097595.1 of Eucalyptus pumila. Classification (NCBI taxonomy): domain Eukaryota; kingdom Viridiplantae; phylum Streptophyta; class Magnoliopsida; order Myrtales; family Myrtaceae; genus Eucalyptus; species Eucalyptus pumila. The sequence continues at coordinate 52,891,624 of CM027848.1, forward strand.
TTTATTATGCTTTTCGAAATTTGGAACATTGAAAATGGTAAGTAATCCAAAAAGTATGTATACTTAAAAAAAAAAAAAAAATCTCCTTTCTAGCAAAGGGCTCATTAGGTAAGTTTCAAGTTATTTTGTATCATTGGACATCAAAGAACTCCAACCAAGTTCTAGACTTCAAAAATGTGCACACGCGCTCTCTCTCTCTCTCTCTCTTTCTTTCAGAATTCATTTTCTTTGTTTCTCATTGATAAATCAACAAGTCGTGTTCTAATTATATATATATATATATATATACAATATATATATATATATATATATATATATATATATATTAAATTTGTAATGTTTTCCCTTGGAATGGTGTTGAAGTGAAGAGCACGTAAGGTATTTGTTAAGATGTCAAAATAGATTCTACTTACCAATTCACTTCTTTCCAATATTAATTTTGAAACTAGAGAAAAAGAATGAAGAAATCGAATACTATGAATTGATCCCCCTTGTGCTTCTTTTTCCTATATTTGCTTCTTCTTCTTTTTCGAATCCTATGTTTGCTTTTATAAAAGTACTTTATTTGAGATTCGTCCTTCTTTCATCATTAAACCAGTGTTCATATTCCATTATATAATATAAATATATATATATATATATATATATATATTTCCTTTTTATAGCTTAGTAGTATCACATGATCTGTCCTTGAAAAGAATAATTTCATGAGTAAAATCCAAATACTGGAAAACTACCTCCCTCTTATTTTCATACTTGTAATCAAATAAGAGAATAATCAATCACTTTCCTTAGGTATAATTATTTCCTTCCACAAAAAGTCATTCATGAACAGACACACCCTTAGTTAGTTTCATGCTTATAAGTTATAACCATTGCAAGGTTTGTTACACATTCACTCTTTATTCCAAGTGACAAACGCTATTAAGAATGGAGTTAAGCTTATGTTCACGTTTCAATTGTTTTCGTTCTTATCAACCAAACAAGATCTAAACGTTAATAAAGTGAAAAAAAAAAAAATTACGCTATTCTTACCCTCAAAATGGTTTTAATACTTTGTAACTTGTTGAGGTGACAAAAATAATCTTGTGAGAACTAATTAATCAAAATTACAATAGAAAGAGTGAGAGTTGCTATTTATTACAAATATAAAATTCATGCATTATCATGAATAACAAGACTGTGGGTATTAATCAGAACAACGATATTTTCTTTCACCACCTTATGCTATTTTTCCATTTTATTATACAGACTTCATTTCCTCTTTCTTACTTATTAATGCGCTAATGTGCACGAGCTGATTTCTATAAAGGATTTTTTTTGTAAAGGATTTGAACCTCATTCATAATTTGTCAATTCACATATTCTAAGTATAGATTATAATCAAGAATTCATAATTTTAATCAAAGAATTTCCATAAGAAAAACATAAACTAAAAGATTGAAAAGTAAGGTATTATTTCGGATTGAACTTTAGAGAAACATCGTAAATTTATGCAAAGAATTTTAGGTGAAAGGGTTTTCTTAAAAAAATATATAAATAGCATTTGATGAATTGTAATTTGAAAAGACATTGTCAAGCAATTTTGACTTTAATGTTGTTTAGAAAAAATTACACTTAGTAAAGGATTTTTGTTAGTTAAAAAAAAAAAATCTCAAACATTTGTCAACGGCGACAACTCCTTTGTGCAAATCATAGGGAAGATGAGCAGTGCATAAGTAGAATAAAAATATTATAAAATCCAAAACTTACGTTTAAAGCATTTCAGATTTGTTTTGAGATTATGAAAATGCAATTGTATTTCCCAAAATTCTCCAAAAAATTTGCTAAATGCTACTTGAATTTACTCGGTGGGCTTTGGGAAAGTGTTCCCAAATGCACTCTTGGACCATTTAAATTTTACGGTGCGTACAAAGTTATTTCAGGGATGGAAATAGCGATAGCAAAAAAGAAGAGGTAATTTCTGCGACTTTTTAAATAATTGAAGTTGGCATCTCTTCTTTACCGTGAGTCATTCAATGAGGGGTAATAATGGTGAAAGCCCATTTTCACCTACTGTCGTGACCCGCAGGATGACTTACTTGCTCGCCAATAATGACTTGTAATTCGATGATTAATTACAGATTAATCAAGCTTTAGCACAACAAACCAAGTTGCTTTCCCCTTAATCCTCAGTCCTCTCCAAGTTTCAAGTTCCTTCTTAATCTCCATCATTATGAAGCAAGAACAACTAAAATGGCCCAATCACATTCTTTCAAGAAAATTTCCCACTTGACCATAGAATGGCCAGACAATCTTGCAATACCACAATCTCGATTCATCAATTAACATACAAACTTGCTTGTACCACACGCACATCAAGACTCAATCCCAAGACTGTCAGTGCGTTTGGTTCAATTTTCAAATGGTTTTCAACCTCCCAAGTCCCTTGAAGAAATACTAGGATATGTGGCAAGTTTTCTTGATGGGTTTTCAGCCAAATGCTAATTTCGGAAAAGCTAAAGATCCAATGCTGATGGAGATTAGCATTAGGCCTTTAGCATTTGGCCAAACGATGAAACTAATTTCTTTCTTCCAACACTACTATCATCAATTTTTTTAATTTTTTGATTTTGCCCCTCATTATTGTTCATCTTTTTTTAGTAAGGGCGGCCAGTGAGGCTAGATTGGGCCAACAAAGTCGTGCGATCCTCTAAAGGTCATACGGCCTTATGCATCGCAACCCACACAGCTGTGATTAGGTTGCGTGACCCAAGCGACAAGCCTTAAAGGTCATGTGATCTAAGCAGCTGTCACCTAGGGTCGCACGACCCTAGCTAGCCAATTGGGTCATGATGACTAGGGTCGCACAGCCTTGGTTGGGGGTCGCACACCCTTGGGCGACGGCTGTTGACGCCATATTTGATTCACTGATGACCTTGGCCCTTGGTTAGAGGATTTGATTTTTCTAATAAAAAAGGAAAAATTAAACCCAAAAGTCATTTGCAAAACAATATTTGCCAAATACTATTTTAGTCATAGTAACTTTATAAATGATTTTTTACTAAACACAGTTTGCATTTCCTTAAGAGGCTTTAGTTCAAAAGCATTTGCATTTCCCAAGACTCATTTGTAATGTTGAACCAAACTCACCCCATGTAACCTCGATCAAGGTTTAAACTCAAAAGGTACACAAGGCAAGACGCACTTTGAACTCTACAAATGTACTTTAGGATCCGATTCTTTTAAGCTCTAAGTGATCATCAAATGAGAGAAGAACACGTTGAGTGGATTGCCGACCTAAAAAGGGTGATAAGAAGTAAGAACACACGACTACATGATCCAAGAACAATCTACTAGGATCCTCATCACGCTCACCGCATCAACAACCGACCAAGTGGGCCCCCCACCGTAATCGGTTGCTTGGCCACGAAGGAAACTAACTACCAACCACCAACCGCTGGGTCAAACCTTTGACCGGCGCCGGTTAATCCTCTTTTTCCCAAGTTTTCCAGCGTTCGATTGTCCCTTTTCCCCCTTCTTTGACGTGGACACCGGCAAACCCGGATAAACCTCGAACAATCCGAACCGACCAAGAGCTCCGGTTGGTTACTTCATGTTTGTCGGCCTTTTTTTATGAAATTTTTTAATTCATATTTTTGACCTGCTCTTGGTGCTGGCTCGACTAGGGGCTTCAACGTGGCACTGGATGGCCAGCCCTACTACTACGAAACTCCTACTAGAGAGGGAAACAAAGACAGCTTACTTGACCAAAGTGCAGTCCAAGACAATGACCGGAAACGGTTTTGTTCAATTGATATTTCTAAACGAGGATTTTGTATTGATAATCGAAAAGGAAAAAATCATAAAAAAATCTCAAATCACATATTTATTTTATATTTATGTGATACATTTATCATCTATTAAGGCTCAATTTAATGATTTTATAATGAAAATAATGTCGTTTTTATCTTACTTAAAACACGTGGACGCCATATCAAACACCATTTGCTTTCTAGCGTCATATAGATATATTTTTTATATCGTTAATGAAGTTTGCTTGACCAAAGGTAAACATGCCTCTAAAAAAAATTATGATAAATATATTATAGTATGCATAGTTTGAGATTTTTATGACTTTTTTCTAATTAAAACAATTACGCAAACTTAAGAACTCCTAAAATCTTAAAATTTATCGGTTTTGAAATTCGAAAAGGCATGTGTCATCCGGGTCTTGTCTAATTGTCAAAGAAATTGTCATCTATAACAATCAATAAACCACATCATCGAAACAAAAATTGTGTCTGTGGAACGTTTAGGAACTCATTGAGAATTACTAAATAAGTTTCTATAATTTAAAATTTCACCTGGTGCAATCTTTTTATGACACGTATGCTCCAGTTTCGTTTTTTCCAAATACCCAACGAAATCCAATAAAACTGCAGTACCTAACTATTTTCATATTGCGCGCCATGTCGATGATGTTGTTACTACATTTCTTATTCCCTCAGCTACTTCTCGTGATTAACACCCGAAAGCATGAAAGAGTCGGGGAAAGATCATGCGGGTCTCGCGTGAATCATCGATCAGGTGCCTGAAATAAAAAATTCGGAGCACCCACGGGTCCAACAAAAAAAACCAAAAAAAGGGTCTTCGGGTCGCCACCATGGCCACCCCTTCTCTTCTCTCTCTCTCTCTCTCTCACTTTCTGGCATAATCTTCAAGCTCTCTTTTTTAATCCGTCGTCGTCGCAAATTCTCCGTCTTTATTTATTCCCTTTCCCTCTCTCCCTCTCCCTCTCCCTCCTCTCTCTCTCCGCATCGAAAAAGCTCGCACCTTTCTCCTTCCAGAGCCGTCTAGCGAAAAGACCCACGACACTCCACCACTCTCTCTGTCTGTACTGCGGTTCTGCGTTCTCTGTAGGCTTCCTGCGCATCTGGGTCCCCGTGTTCCTGCGGCTGCTCCTCCATCGCGTGGAGAAAATGCAAGGCGAGGAAGTCACTGTGCGCAACCATGTGGCGGCCGGCGGCGGCGGCGGCGGCGATGGCGGCGGCGATGATCAGGCCCGGGTGATGGACATATACCCGCTGAGCAGCTACTACTTCGGCTCCAAGGACGCTCTCACTTTGAGGGAGGAGACCCTGGCCGATCGCGTCCAGAGGATGAAATCCCAGTGACGTCTCGCTCTCTCTACCCATCTCTGCTTTCTGGGTGCTGCGCCTGTTTGTTGTTTCCGTTGCGTTTGTGCCGCCTGAAATCGAAGTGGGTCGTGTCGCTGATTTCGAATCTTCCCCTGTTTTCCGTTCGTGGTGGTTTTTTTTTTTCAGTTACGCGGCTCATGGATTGAGGACTTGCGTGGAAGCCGTCATTGTGGTTGGTGTTTTTCTTCTTTTTTCTTCTGCTTCTTTCCTTTAGCAGCTGACGAGTCTGTACGAGGTAGTCTTGCCCTTTTGCCTGCTATGGCATTCTATAAGTTCCGTTAATGACATTGGTATGGTTGCATTCGCATGTCGACTCCTTTAGCGAATTCAAACGTTCGGAATGACGGTGATCTTGTGCGTCGAAATGTTTTTCCACTGCTTAGGGCTGAGTGCTTACGTCGGCGATCTACATTAACTCGGGAAACTCGGGAAACTCGGGAAGGCAAATTGCCGAGCTGTCCCGCGTGATGTTTGAATGTTAGGGCAACGGCTAATTGAAGTTTCAGTTACTATGGTTCTAGTTTTGTTCGGCGTGAACTACAAAGCGGAGGTGATGTTGTAATTTGGATATGAGTTTTCTGCGGTGTTGGGTTGTGATCCGTGGAGGCAAATGCGTTTCGGAAAGGGAGTGACTAATGCTTTTAGTTCCCACTTGCTGATATTCTGCCTTGAAATGATAAGGAGAGGCAATGAGCATACTTCTTCAGAATTTTTAAGGGGATTATCTTAAACTTGCTCATTATGTTAACATCATATATATCTATACTTGCATTCATTTCCTGGACGAGCAAAAATGCTAGGAATACTGAGAAGGTAGACAAAATTTGGTGGATGCTTTGAGAAATATATCGTTTACTATAATCGGTCTGCCGCCTACCTGTGTTATCGCATTCCATGCCATTTTACATCTTTCCTTTGAAAGGCTGATGGATTATAACATACCCTAAGGATCCTGATGTTTCTAAAATAGGTTGAATTATTCAGACATCCTCATCTGTTGCTGTTGCAAGTGAGAAATTCCACTTTTCAGCTGCCCGGAGGTCGATTAAGGCCTGGTGAATCAGGTAATTTGGTAATTCTCCATGATACCACGGGGAAGATGAAATTGAGGAGGGATAATGCTTTTCAACGGGAAAATGTTATTATTCACGCTTATCTTTTCAGATGTCGAAGGGCTGAAACGCAAGCTGACCAGCAAGCTTTCTGCCAATGGAGCTGGCGATGAGACTCAGTGGGAGGTGGATAATGTTTTTCATTTTGGTATCATAGAGCTACAGCTTTTCATTGCTTCTCATGCTGTATAGTTGCAAATGACCTTTTGTTTCAAATGGTAGATTGGAGAATGCCTTGGGATGTGGTGGAGGCCTGATTTTGAAACTTTGCTCTATCCTTACTTGCCACCTAATATTAAGAAGCCCAAGGTTGTTTCCACCACTGAGACTGCTCACTTCAAATTGAGATTGATTAAGTTTCTAATTCTTTGTTGCCTGGTCTCTAGGAGTGCACAAAACTCTTTCTTGTGAAGTTACCTGTAAGTCGGAAGTTCATTGTTCCAAAAAACCTGAAATTGCTTGCTGTACCACTTTGTCAAATTCATGAAAATCTCAAGGTATGGCACTTCTTTATCAAGATGGATTGACTATTATGGATGCATGCATCTCCGTAGGGAATTATCTTGGTGCCTCCCGATTCTTATGTGATATATGAAATTCTGTTGCCAATGATATGTGAAGACCTTTTCTTCTTGCTAGATGAGAGATCTTGGAAATTATAACTAAAGAAACGTTTTTCCGTGAAGAGGTGAAATTATAACTAAAAAACGTTTTTCCATGAAGAGGTTAATTTTAGGAATACTACTACATATAAAAGTACTTCAAATGAGGAGAAATCCTGAAGTTTGAAGATGGAAACTTACCTACCCTATTAAGACCTGCAAATTCTAGTGTGGCTGAAGGAAACAATTTCCCTGGCTTACATGAGCTTTGCAGGTCACCCCACGACCAGAGTTTGTAATTTTGGTTTTGCGGAGTGAATTTGGCTGGTTTGTGTCTCCTGCCGCGGTCCTTGCTTGGGTGACCAGATCCACTGACCATCTGGGCTTAGCTTAGCAACTTCGATTGACTAATATTGTCACGACCTGGACTCCCATGGATCTGGTATGGAATTTGGGGGACCCATACTTGATGGTTCCCGTGCCCCAGACCAAATAGGTCGATAATCACTTGTAAGGGGATAGGAGAGGATTGTGTCAGGCAAGGGCTCCAATTTTTCCTGTGACCTCAGTGATTACGATGCGCACCCCCCCCCCCCCCCCCCCGACTTCATGAACTTACCTTTAATAGAAAAAGAATCCCTATGTCCTTTGTCATCTAAAGTTAAATCTCTGATATTGAAGTGTTTATCTTGTGGGTTACCCTTTTCTCTTGCCCTAGAAGCTGCTGTATGCTACAATATGATTCGTTTGGTTCAATCTCTGTTTGTGCAGACATATGGGCCGATTATAGCTGGAGTTCCCCAGCTGCTATCGAAATTTTCCTTCAACATAATTGATTCCTGAACTGATCGGGGTACTGTCTGTCGGTAGCAGGAGGGCTTATGTTCCATCAACTACTAAACATACGTGTAAATAGTATAGTTTTTGATTGGGCATGGAGGGATGTATTTAGCGTGCTATTAATGTTGAAAAGGGTGTTTGGCTTTTGACTTATGGTTTTACTCTTTTCTTGGATTCAGTTTGTACATAATGCCAAAGTTATGCAACTCTCTGGTTTATGTTGCTCTTCATAGAAACTCCTCTGGACACACGATTATAGTTTCAAATCAACCGTTTGAATTCACATGTATGAGTTGTATTTCGTAGTTCGCTCTTGTGGAGTTTGAGGCGAAGTCCAAATATGTCAGTACTTCCAGTTGAATGTAAAGCTCAAGTGAGCGACTTCATGTGCCGAGAAAGATACATTCATTGCTTCGCTTTACTTCTCCACCCGACGTGAAACTTTTTTCGCTTTAACATCATCGCACTCCCGCCTCAACAGTTCTTAAGCCGAGACACTCGCAAATATTTTCACCCCCGTTATGTTGATTATTTCCAAACTACCCTGTACTCTGGTCATGAGCTTAGTAATCCTTGCGGTAAATTTGGCTAGTGACACCTTGTTGGAAGTCTGTCCTACTCTCGATACTTACAGGTTCTTTAACCTTGCTCTAAGGCTCCCAAACCTGCAGCAGGATTTCCACTTGCTCACACTCACCATAAGGCGGATGACTACTATACCAACTTACTCGACGATAGCCAGAACTAAAGTCCTGATGTGTTGTCTACAATTACCACCATGAGGCCCCCAAATTAAGAGGAAACCCATATCGACAGATTCTGTTGGGATTTTGACTAGTATACCAGCTTACTCGATGATAGCCAGAACTAAAGTTCTGATGTGTTGTCTACACTTTACCACCATGAGGCTCCCAAATTAAGAGGAAACCCATATCGACAGATTCTGTTGGGATTGAAAAATTAAGTATCAAATATCAATCAAATGATCTAAAATGATACTGCATGCTTAGGCTTAATGTTCTGCCAGCATATTACTGTTATCAATTGTTGCTAAAAAATTGGAAGAAGCATTGGAAATGGAAGAAAGGGGAAAGTGCGGAAGAAATAGACGTAAAAATATAAACAACTTTCGAAACAAATGGACTAAACTGGAAAAATTGGCATCGTCTTTACTGCGACAAACTTGCTTAAAAAGTCTCTAGTTAAAGAGATGAAGAGTAAGTACATTTTCTGAAACCTTCAATTGACTTAGGCCCTGTTTGGCAACACTCCAAACAGTGACTAATTCGATTTTTTGTTCCTTAATCGGTTTGGGAAGAGAATCGCGTTTGGTAAAAGTTTTGTTCCCGGGAACAAATTTGTTCGAGTAGATTTGAGAATCAAAAAAAAGTTTATTCTACGTCCGAGAATCAAAAAAAGAATCAACACAATAAAACTCTTCTTCTTTCCTTCCGCCATCACGCAACCGTCGCCCACCGCCCCGCCGTCCACCGCCGCTCACCACCGCTAGCCGCCGGTCCGGCGAGCTCGCCGGAGGCTCACCCAACCATTGGCGAGCCTCGCCGGGCCGGGCGAGGCCCGCCCGGCCACCGGTCGAGCTCGCCTAGCTCTGTCCACCGGCGAGCCTCGGCCTCGCCGGGACCGGTGGCCGGGCGGGCCTCGCCCGGCCCCGGCGAGCCTCGCCAGCCCCTGGGCCGAGGCCCGCTCGTCCACCGGCGACGCTCGGCCGACGAGGGCCAGCCTCGCCGAGGGCCGGCAACGCTCTGGTGAGGTCGCCGGCCCTCGTCCGGCCGGTCGCCGGTCCGGCGACCGGCCACAAGAAGAAAAGAAAAATAGGAGAAAAAGGAAAAAATGAAAAGAAAAAATGAAAAAAGAAAAGGAAAAAAGGTAAAAAAAAAAAAAGAAAAAAAAGTAGAAAATATTATTTAAAAATAAAAAATAATAATTTGGAACAGTAATCAATACACGTTATCAAACGCACTTATTTTAATCAAAAATTTTAGACGATTCCAAACACGTTCTTTTGAATCGGTTAAAAGTAATCAAAATAATCATTTTTATCGAAACCTTCAATTGTCCTTAGTTTTTTTAGGTAAGGGCGTTTTGAGAAGTGAGCAGCACAATAACTGATGATAGCAATTGAAACTGATGTACATAAGCAGAATGTTTACGTCATTCATTCTCATTACATTCTCTCTTGATTTGTTGCCAGACAAACACTGAATGTCAGTAAGTTTGTGGATGAACATATCAACATCTCACCGTGAATTAAACAATTATTATACTAGTTTTGTCAAGATGAAATTTTAGATAACTTAACAGACAATCATGGAGAAAATTGAAATTGCAGAAAATAAATCATTTGAACTGGCGAAAATCTTTCATAAGAAAATACAAAAGACAGTGTGATGCCCTGGTGGGTCTTTGTTTCAACTTTGCATATTGAAAATTAAACATGTGGCATTCCCACTCAAACCAAACTTATCTTTCGCATTCATATATAGTTGTGCATGAGCACGGATGCTAGGAACCATGTCGATGTTTTTTTTCTTACTTCAAACAATGCCCATTATAATTTGCATACTTGATAGGGAGGATTGACTTCATATATGTCAGATTAGATACACTGTATTCTAAACAATAAGATGAGTACTCATAGCTTAGCTTCATAAATAAGTTTTTTGTTTAAGTGAAAGAACTTTTAAGCTCTTATACTTCTATTGATCTATTGATATTAGAAGTTCCTCTATTTTTGTCTTCCCAAGAAGGAGGGAATAGGGGATGACGTCGTGAAGTCTCCCATCCCAAAACGGATCTCCCGTCTATTTCTTCTCCATGAGCCTTATAGGGACTTGCTCAAATCATATTGAAGTCTGTCCTACTCTCAGTACTTATGGCATGTTGATTCTAGCGTCATCAAACCCATTGCTGTCCATTGACGTCATTGAGGAAGATCCGTACTATGCTATGCTCTAATTATAAGCTTAGTAATTAGACATCACCAATGTAGGACTTGCAGCAAATTTGGCTAGTAACACGTTGTTAATGTCCGTCCTACTCTTAGTACTTATGGCATGTTGATTCTGCCATCATCACTTATCGCATGTTGATTCCACCGTCATCAAAACCCACTGCTGTTAATTGACATCATGAGGAAAGCTTGTAACTAGACAAATTATCCGCATAGGCATATCATTTCTCGATCTTGAAATTTGGAAATAGCATTATGACACACACAGAAACCTCAGCCAAATGAAGAAGAGATATCGAGTCTGCCGGCTATGGAGGTTTTAACTAGTCGGTTCCAACATTCAATTGGCACCTGGGGTTCATCTCAATAAAGCATGAATGGGGAAGCCAATGTGACATGGCATGCATGCATGGACCACTCGGTTCAACCGAACTACCTGCTGTTCTCATAAGATTTAAAGGGGCATACAACTATGTATTCACAGTTCCTGGCTGTTGGGCCTCGGGTACAATCTTTTTCTTAAACTTTCTCTGAGCTTTCAAGTCAATTACTATTACAGAGATGTTGTCTCTGCTTCCCCTCTGAAGAGCTAGCTTGGAAAGATAATCCGCGGCTGCTTGCGCTGCCGGGTCAGCTCCCTCGCCCCTTTCCGCAGGAAGGTTGTCACCGTTCTTCTTGTGCCAAAGGAGGATTCTCCTCCTCGCCATGTCACAGGCCTCCTCATTGGTCACGACATCCCAGAGACCATCGCTGGCTAGAATGAGGCACTCGTCTTCTTTTGCCCGTGGAAAGAACACCACTTCCGGATCTGGGATGATTGAGGGCTTCAAGTATCTATCACCTGAGAATGACAAGAAAATGGTCAGCGAGATAGTTGGAAGTTAGCACCCAGTAACATGGACAAACTCATAAGCAAGAGTCCTGATAATAACGATTAAACAAAGTGGCGTGACGGAATGACGTCCTAGCAGATTACATATATGATTACTCTCACAAGTACCCCATATGTTCAAAACCCTACACTTTCTCTACAACAAATGTTGGCAATCTCTGTATTTTTTTAACACTGATTTACTCTGAACTTTTTGGAATAACCCCCCTGGCGTTGAGAATATGCAATAAAGTGGGGGCAAAAAAACAGTCTATAAAGGACCAAAAGCATGGGTCGTCTAGGGGGGCAGGCGATTAAGGGGGTACTACTGAAGCTCCCTATTCTAATCAGCTATTCAAATTTCACACCAACCGAAGACTAAGGAGGAATAACCCTTCATTGGCACTTCAAAATCTCTAGAAGAAGTTGCAAACATACAAGTCAAGGTATTGCCATCCTCGACGTAGATAAGACTTATACTACAGAGGCAGAAAATAGGATTACGGACTCAAAAGAACCTACCTATCGCCCTTGACATTGCAAGAACGCCACAAACCCGGAATCCATCCCACAGAATAACTCTGCCACCAGCAGCTTCTATCCGTGCGCACTCATCTTCTCTATTTGGCTGAACAAAACATTCAAAGACCATACAGAGGTAAGTGCAAACAGAAACAGCTGGAATTCATCACAATACTAAAAGATCAAAGAAAAGAAAAAAACACAACTCCAGCAACATGACTTACTTTGTGATCTACCGACAGTGGCACAGTCTCTTTTCCGCGATAGAGAACTGCCCTTGAATCGCCACAATTTGCAATTATAATGTGTGTCGAACAAACTAAGCCAACCACAGCAGTAGAACCTACTGTTTCAGGGGCCATAGATTCTATGAGAGAAGGGTCGCTTCCATTCATGGATCTGGATACACCGCAGACCTCATCATCAACCTTTAGAAAGCAATTGGAGAAGGCCTTCTCCAATTGCTCCTTTCCGTTACTCCAGCTACTTCCATTACGGAAGCCACGTTTTGCAACTTCCATCTCCTCCGCCAGAGCTAAATGTATCCTTTCCCGGCAGTAGTTAGCAACCTATACCAATAAAAGCCCTAATTAGTACTACGTTATAGTTTTATAAGCCGTTTGTGCATTCTCATGCTCGTCATATAAAAAATACGGTTTAGAGATTTAAAAAGCTATATCTGGTTTTTACCTGGCTACCACCATGTCCATCATAGACCCCAAAGAAATGAGCTGTTAAATCTTTGCCATGTTGATTTCTAAGTTCCAAATTTTGTCGGCCGGCCAGCATCATAGAAGGAATTTTCAAAAGCCGAGGTACCACTGCAACGGCATCTTCCATCTCTGGTCTTGTTCCACAGATAGAATTCAATCCCCAAAGCGGGACATAATCCACTTCGGAGACGCTCCGGCTTGCAATTCTCTGTAATTCTCGCCGAGACTCGAGCTCACCCAATTTATTCACATTGGAAATGCTCCCCACTGTTGCATCACTGACATCAATGACAGTCATTGATTTCTTATCAAAACTTGCTTTCACCGGTACAAACTCTTCATGACAAGCACTAGTGGTGTCACTAGCAACCGTATATGAACAAGAGTAATTGATAAATTGGCCACAAGCATATGGACTATGCACTTTCCCATCTTCCGGTGTCAACTTAAGTTCATTCTCCACTGTCTTCCAAAAAATACCACCTCCTCTAGACTCATCTTCATCAGTTGACACTGTCAGAACACCAAACTTGCCTGATTTACTGCCAGAACTCAAATCTTGGGCAGCTGCATGATCAGAAATAGAGGGCGACAACACCCCCGGATGGTCCGATAACAAACCAGCAGTGCTCGCAATAAACTTCAGTCCAGTGATTTCGATTTGGGTTTGTAGTGCAGATTCGTCACTGGTCATATTATTCAGCCTAAACGGCACAGCTAGCGTAGAAGATATCTCCTCCATTTATCACCTCTGTTGTATGACACAGCTTTGATTGCCTCAACCCTCCACAAAAACCTATCGCATTATTTTGCCTCTTTTCACTTGGGCTAACCTCCGAACCGCCTTTTAGAGAAATCACCTAAGTTGAGGAACATAAATCATGATAAGACAAAATCACAGAAGTCTGGAGCAATGGAAAACAAAGTACGGAGAAGTGAGAAGCAAAATTAACTCAAACCGCTAGGGGAGATCGGTTCCCGGTCCGGTTTGGTTTCCCTTTTTTGGGAACGGGAACCGGACCAGATGGTCCTAGGACAGGGAAACAGCCTGGTCAAGTCCAATGGAACCGGCCAGTTCGCAAAATAAATAAAATACTAAAGTTATTATAATTTTAGGATTTATTGCTATTTCTAAAAAATTAAAAATATATACATTTTTTAAAAAGTGTTGGTCCAGTCCGGTTCCATGGAACCGGGAACCCGACCGAAAATCACTGCTTTCATTTTTATGGAATGGGGAACTGAACTGATGCCCCAAGGAACCGGACCAAACCAACTGGTCCCAAGTATGCTCACCCTTACAAACCCCAAGGAACCGGACCAAACCAACCGGTCCGGTCCGGTCCGGTATGCTCACCCTTACAAACCCCAAGGAACCGGACCAAACCAACCGGTCCGGTCCGGTCCGGTATGCTCACCCTTACAAACCCCAAGGAACCGGACCAAACCAACCGGTCCGGTCTGGTCCGGTCCAGTATGCTCACCCTTACAAACCCCAAGGAACCGGACCAAACCAACCGGTCCGGTCCGGTCCGGTATGCTCACCCTTACAAACCCCAATCTGATTCAACATCCATATGCCGAACTGGAAGTACATGGCCAAAAAAGTTTAACGTACGAAAAAGAGATGACCAAAAGCTTCTCTTTTTTCCCTCAAATCATTACTTTTCGTCAAATCCATGAGCAACATATGAGAATCTAACTGATTAGTTTCAAGGAAACCCGCTAACACAGAGAGATTTAAATCCATGAGCAACATACGAGAATCTAACTGATTAGTTTCAAGGAAACCCGCCCTAACAGAGAGAGAGAGAGAGAGAGAGAGGCCAAATGGGTTCATGGTAAACATTTTCCGATTTGCCAACTGACACAAACATCACAAAGAAGATGGGTTGCCTAATCTGAGGAGATCTAGTTCATCTCTAAAGTCCTGGGTTTCTCTCTCTCCCTCTCTCCCTCCCCTATCTTTCTTCTGTTTTGGCTCGGATTATGTGGGTCTCTTCTTAACCTCATCCAGACACTCTCAGATCAACCAAGCACAAATCAAGAACAGGCATCAAATCACCACACGAAGGAAAACACCTTCTCGATCGATTGGCACATCAAGAATCAACCGCCAGACCCTTTGAACCCCTCCCAAGAACAGGTAGATTAAGAAAGCTCAAGAGCCATAACTAAGCCCAGAAAGACAGAGAGCGAGTTGGGAAGTTTGCTTACCCTCTCAAAAGCACTGAAGCGGCGTGTGAAGAACAAAAAGGAAGGGAGGGAGGAAAGGGAGGGAGGAGGGAAGAGAGAAGAGGAGGCAAGAACAAGAAACTCTTAAAAGAAACCCCATCACAGCAGACCACGAAGACTTTAAACGGAAGAAGGCGAACACGTGTCCACCATCGAGAAACGAGACCCCATCATTCCAAATTTCATTGAAATCAATCCCACCAATCACATGCCAACAGGACACGACCCTCCAAAACCCAATTTCAAGAAAAATTGAAAAAACACAACTTTCTTTTCCATGACCGGCGACCAGGCACGCGCACAAAACTTTCGCATACCTCGACTAACCCATCTTTCCTAACGACACGAGGCAAAGCTTCCATCATCACAACGACTTAATTGCATTCGGGATTTTACATCATGTGTACACGTACAAGAAACCGAGATTCCAAAAGCACGAACGAAACACGGGAAAAATTTAAGGAGGACACGGTGTCCGAACTACCTGTGGACGGAACCCAAATTGGTGGGAAAGTCGTGGGGAATTTTAAAGTAATGATTTTGAGACCCCATTTTATATAATGAGAGTTCTTTGGCTGGGTTCGGTGGGTACCCTACAAAATCAAGATTGATTGTGTGATGGCATCATACGAATTCTTGGACGGTCTAACAGTAGAGAGAGAGAGAGAGAGGGAGGGAAGGAGCCGTGGAGGGATGCGCAGGTGTCGCAACGAACCGGTCTCGATCTGCATCATCTTCTTTAGGCCTATTTTTTCTAATCGCCTAGGTAGATCTAGGAGAACGACCGGGAGCGAAAGTTGGCACAATGAACCTGGAATGCCTGAGTAGCGTATCGTGTCGAACTTAGATGATGGAAAGTGAAATTTATTAAAAATTGGAGAGAGGTGCTTGTTTTAGCTTTATTTGCCACATGAAAGATTTAGGGATGATCGATTCCCGTTTTGATTTAATTCCATTCATTAATCGAAAGCCAGACTGATCTAATGGAACCAATCATTTGGCAATTCCACCTCTAAATTTTGTCATTTTGAAGGTAAATCTTTTCCTCCAAAAATTACCAAACTTGTTGTTATTTTAGGATTTATTACTTTTTTTTAGAAATTTAAAAAATAATATAGTCGATTCAGTTTCCTTTGGAACTGGGAATTGAACCAAAAATTACCAATTCCATTTATATGGAACCAAGAATCAGAGTGACACCCCTAGAAATCGCTTCGAATTGGCCAATTTAGCTGATTCTTAGTTCGTCTATCTAATTTGATTGTCTCTTGAGAAATCCCAAAAAGTGATAATTTTTGTAGCATAATCTAGCATTTTGATCATTCTATATCGTTGGTTAAAATTCGTTTTTCCGCGGTTGGTGGAAATGGGATTACAAATGTGTGTGCTCATCTTGTTTATCGTGTACTTTAGGAGAGATATAACACCCAATCAAAATATAAGTCCCATCTGTAAAAAAAAAATTAATGTGCTCTCGCTACTTTATTTAAAAAATAATATTCAACGCGAGAAAACTTAAAATTATCTAACTTTTCTCTTTCTGTTTTTCTCATTTAAAAATATCCACTTCTCAAAAAAAAAAAATCGTATGAAGAAAAAGAAAAATAACATAAACTCCCGAAAGTGATATATTCTTTTTTTCCAATTTCACCTGTTTTAAATGATATTGATTTTTAGACCTCTTGAAGCATCGAGTTACTTATCTCATTACGAGGAGATAATTATCAAGACACGAGACTCTTAGACATGGAAAGATCCCTTCTCTTATTTTAATCAATTCACGAGGTTTGTATGTATTCCATGCAATTACGGATAGTCAGATTTTGCGACCGTGTCTTTAGGACATAGAGCAAGTCAATGATGGTCTCAAAATTGCCCGATCTTAGCAAATTCCAGGCTCCAAATTTTACATGGACTATAACAAAGGCGATGGGTTATTTGGAGTTTGTTTTTTCTAATTTGGTCGAATATATAAATGATTCAAGAAAATCGAGTGCATAGACCTATTACTCTTAGATTATCTAACTTGTTCCACTACTATCCTTAACCAGATAGATACTTATTGTATTTCCAGTGAGGAATAACTGATGTATGTATGTATGTCTCTTTTTTCGTGTCGATTTTATTAACGATTTTATTATTTTGTATGGCGTACGAATATCTTGAGAAGATAAATATTTTGCTTTCCTAGAAAATCAATGTCGGTGAGAAAAGGGAACTCCGCAGGGAAAAAGATTTTTGTTTTCTTTCTCCAGGAGAGAAGGATCTCTCTGGAACACAGGCATGGGCCAAAGATTTTTCCTTTTCAGAACTTTAATTTTCCTTTTCCTCTTCCTTTAACATTCAAGAATACCTTTGCAAACATGAAGACAGCACATATGATAAGCTCTCGAAGCCACGCCCGAATTGAAGTATATTAATGAGATATTCGGTCGGTCCTCGGATAACACGAAACGACTTACATCCCTCGAGAGTATCATGTGGGTCCCGTGTGACGGCGGGTATTCGCCAAAATATCAAAGTTTATGATAATGTATTTGATCGGAGGCGGAAGAGGTCAAAATTCCTAAAACTATTGGAGGTGACGAGGCCAGTAAATTAGGTCTAATTCTCTAATATATCTCAAACTTTAAGTCAAACCTTAATTCTGTTATGCACTATTTTCATCTAAAAAAAATTGTTGACTTTCATCTGAAGCTTTATTTCTTTTATGGAAAGAAATAATCTGGAAAACATTTTCCTCAAAAATGATCTCTTGTATTGTATGAAATAATAAATCCAATTAAAAAAATTTAATGAAAAAATCATTTTCATTATAGCTATGATCATTTTCAAAATAATATTTTATAAATCATTTATTTCCATGAAAATAAAGAGAGCCCTAATCATTGATTTATTCGAGATTCTCAACATAATGAGATTATTGTTGTTCCATACGAAAATAAATATATTTTTGAGGAAAATAGACGCCGATTCTTTGACGTGAGATAGGACGAATTTCAGAATAATGGTGGAAGTTTGCGATTTTTCTTCGAGATCAAAATATGAGTTCAGGACGGAATCGAAGGCGGATTTGAAACGGGGACACGATAGGCGCCTTGTTCCGTGGGAAATCTTGTAGAGAGAGAGAGAGAGAGAGAAGGCGGGAGATCGGGCCATTGAGGGGGCGCCACGTGGGGGGTACAAATCCGACGGAGAATCCGGGGGTGGGTAACCCAAAGTGACGTGTGGATCATCGACAGCAAAAGTTAGTTTAAGGTTAGGTACATCGCACTGACACCTCAACCTCCTCAAAATTCGCAAAAATAAATAAATTAATAAATAATTTAATTAATTATTTTAAAAAATAATATATAAATCTGTCCTTCTCTCTCTGTTGGAGTCGACAAGAAAAAGAAAAAGGAAAAAAAAAAAGGGAGATCTTTTTGGAGCGCTCCTTGACTTTCGTGCCCCGGAACCTCATCTGGGTTTCCGCCACGTGTGCAGCCTCCCGCCTCGGAAGCGTAGTATTCCGGATCTCTTCCAATCCGTTGACCAACGGCGAGGGCGAAGACCGAGCACGAACCGGGGAGGGACAGCGCGACGTCTACCCCCCGGCATTCCGTCAATTCTCCCGTTCCCCAAACGATCTCCTCCTGACATGTGTCCCCCTCGTTTCACGGAAATCATGCTTCGCTTTGTTCCATTCAAACTAATTTAGTTTGTGGAATTGTATCGAATTCCGTTGACCGATGGTTTCTATGACTTTGTTTGGGCCGCAGAAAATTTAAGATTTACGAAAGAAAATTTTATGGAAAGTCATTTTTTCAGGAAAATGATAATGTTATTTAGTGTTTGACTAAGACACAAAAACTGCTGAAAAATATTTTTCATCGTCTGATAAAAAAAATCTCATTTGATTTGATATAGCATATAACGACGCCGATCGTCTTATGTGATCTTGGCTACTTTGATGCGGAAATTTTTTATAATCTTTTTTGTAATTTTTTTTATTTTTTAATGATTTTACTATTTTTTTTCTTTATTCCTCTATTGGCCACCGAGTACCACAGGTGAGCCATGTCCTAGAAAAATCTATCTATTTTATTTAGTTATTTAATTAAATTTAAACCAATGATTTGTTATTAGAGCAAATACCAACAATCATTTCATTTAATGAAATTTTTTAATGTAGTGAGTGATAGCTCTGATTGTTCGCTGCCTTAGGCGATGTTAAGTCTCACTTAGATACGGCGAGACTCGAGCTTGATGAGATGTGATGACGTCAAGCTTGCCTAAGATTGGCAACCTCGTGCCTCGCTAGCCTTGGCAAGGCTTAAGCTCAAACCTCGCTCACTCATGCCTAAGGTTGATTGCATGAGGCTAGGTGATTAGCAAATGAATAAGGCTAAAGAGAGACAAACTAAAACTTTGATTTTCCTTTTTTAAATTGGCCTTGGTATTACTAGGCTTGGAGTCCGAGCACGGGCACTAGTTTCCCAGTCGCAACCTTTGATGGATCCAAGTGCAATGGCTAGGGTCTTAGGCTCGGTGCAAATGGACAAGGCACCAGAGCCTCGACCTCGAGCGCAAAAGATTCGCTCCTACTACTAAGAGCCCGAGAACGAGAGTCTGGGTTCCGATGTCCAAACATAGAGTTACTAGTTCAAGTATTGACATATAATCATATTTTGGAAAAATATTTCTTGAATTTATCTTTGATAGGAAATTCCATTGATTAGGAAAATAATTGTCGCTAACTTATTTTTTTAAGCAAAATAAATGTCAAGAAACAAGAAAAATATTCTTTTGAAAAATATTTTTTGCAAAACAAGCAAAACCTAAAATTAATCACTCAAAACTGGTGAGATATTTATTAACAATAACCTACCAACCGTTACGATATTCAAAACTAGTGAGATATTTGTTAACAAGACTTTATCAATTGTCGTGATAATAAGTAATTTTAATATTTTAAATAGCTAACGTCACATCCTACGGGAGAAAAGTATTTCCATAATTCGGGACCAAAAGCACACGTCGACGGAAGTTGTCATTAAAGAAAAAGCAGAAAAGGACGGGGAAAATGTGAAGAGAGAACGCCGATCTTATCGCCGGTCGAGTTGATCACGGATGTAAGCAACCCTAAGGAAAAAACGAATTCAATTATTAATAGCGAGGCCGATGTGACAGGATCTTTTCTTGGAACACCTGTCCGAGGCTCCTTAAACGCAACCCTTCCGCCCCTCCTTTCTCTCTAATTTATGGTCTGGCCAACCCCAGGAAAACACATAAAAACTTCGGGGAACGTGGAATTTGACTTTATCTGATGATGTTTTGGTACCTTTTCTAGAAGAGGGAGGGGGGAGAGGCATGATGCTTTCCAATGTCCCGAGAAAATATCGTCCCCAGCGGGACAGCTCGACGGGACACTTGTCAGGAAATGTGCCGTCACGCAATAATTATCGCGGAGAAGGTTCTCCAAGACAGACGGTTTTTTTCCACCGGACCAGACAAGGCCGTCTTTGATTAGGGACAAGACAGGGAAGCTCCCCTCATCAGCCGTGCCTTCGAGGGCACGAGTCGTATTGGGAGGTCTTTCAATGCAGTGAAATTTTGTCAATTCGCGTTAATTCGAATGTGTGGTATAGTCAGTTGATGCTTACAGCGAATGACAGTTGTTCTAGGATATAGACGGCTAGGACCAGACGGGTTACCAGCGTAGCAGCACTTGCCACAAACTGGAGTGGTCTCGATCGCTGGCCCCTGGCCCCCGATGTATCTGAAGATCAATGGTCCGATTTCGCATTTGTTTTCAGGCAATTCCTTGCCTGTGCCGTGACAGAACGGTCGTGGGGCAACATGCACTAAACTACCCGGCCCCGATGACAACTGTGTTCTGTATTCAGCAGGTGAAATCGACATTTCGGAGAGGCGGTCGTCATTAGAAAATTGCCAGATAATGGGGGGTCACAGTCCCATGCATGAAGGAACAAAGATGGGGGCAGGAAACAAATTCTCGAGCATCATTTCCTCTTAATCTCCAAAATCCGACCGAGAAGATAAGAATGAAAATGTAGCAGCAGAATCACGCATATGAATATAAGGAGAAGTTAAAGTACAACAACCCAAGTTCCGGCTGCAAAAACTCGATAACACTTCATTTCCTATTCAAGTCGTAGTTTCCAACCGCCGCTGATCCATCAGCAGCTCGACACAAGTTAAGAGCAATTACAGGTACCTTACAAGGCTAGGAACAAGCAAGAGACACAGAACGAGGCCCAACCCACCACAAGCGAAGGCAAGTCTTTAGCCCTGCCAACCTGGGTAGTCTGGACAGCCAGTGAGTACCGAAAAATACCTACGTCGATGCAAAACTTCAAACGTCAAAGGCTACCAACTGACACGTACAGACGCTTTTTAACATCGCCTAAGATTCCAATATTACTATACATCGGCTTGAGTTCTGCGGGATATAAGGCAGTCAATGTTATTAGTAACGTAGCTTGGGGCGAAACCTGACTGAAAAATAAGCAGGTGCACCCCTCACCCTGCTGCGAGGATCTGGATCGTCTGTTATGTAAGCTGATCTGTGGAGTTGGCCGCTCTTCACTGCGGCATCATGTCCCCTTGCGACGCAAGCATCTGCTTTTCGGGGCTGTCAGGGGTCAACTCGACAGTTGAGCAGCCCAGTCGAGTGTCACCTGAAAAGTTGCACGATCAAATTAACTTGCCATTCATCAATTGGAAAGCATGAAAAGTCATGTTAAGTGAAGTTGGTGAGGTGTTACTTTGGAATGAGTCGGTGGATGACCGTGCTGGTGATGAACTCCTCTTCATGTCAGAATGGACTACTCCACAGCCAACAAAAAGAAAACAAAGAGTAGCATAAGGCCATCAAGAACCAATCAGACGAACAGGGCATGTATGGGCATTTAGCAGAGTCGATATGAGACAATTTTGTTAGTCACATAATTACAAGAACCCAAATAAATGTCAAGATCAGGTCAGAACTCCCACCCTTTGGGCTTTTCTCTCATTTTTTGCTTACTAATCAGTCATGCATAGGGAGACATTCGATAGGCTAACACTAGGCTAACACAGTCGTTTTAATGGTTAGGCTGCAACAGTCATCGACAACTATTGTTGGCTAGGGCCTTTCTCTGCTACTACATCATTTGCCTTTCCATAATTTTCTAAGAAATTTTACATTGACTAATGTAGAATTACATATGGGTGCTAGTGAGATTAAACATGGATACCATCTCTCTAAAGCATAAAATACAAGCATACTTCAGGAACAAATGCATAATGGTTTTGTATACGTAGGTTTAATAGAAGGAGCCGACGAACAAAGGAACCTGCCATCAATCGAGTAATCAGTCTATCTATGATACATGTTTAAAATAATAGCATCTTTCCTAATTTCATCTGGCATATACATAGGATTTAGGTGCTGCTGGACTTATGCCGTTGTCCATGGTCGAACGTGCAGGGTAAATCCGTAGAGATGATGCTTCACTAGTACCCCAAATCCTTGTTTTTTATTATACTCCATTCAACAAGCTTATCGCATCTGAACAGATATCGTTATTAAGAACTACTCCACGAACATACTGCCCAGGCTTCATGTAGAAAAGCATCGAGAGATTAAGGCAACTGAAATTTCAGAATGGAGGAAATGTATTTGAAAAATCTCAAGTCCCATACCATAGAGATCATAAGCCCCCTTAAGTGCCTCAAAATTCTTGTATGTGTACCCAACGAAACTGAGATCCTTAGGTGTCAACAACATCTGCAATAGCCCACAGAATAACATAAGGTGGCAACTCACACATAGTCATGGCAAGTTTAAAGATCCAAAAACAAGAAGTTATCTGCAAATCAACAACGTCATTTAATGGCAGAAAAGAAAATAAAACAGCAAGGAGACTGGCAGATGACCTCCTACTCAAACTTATTGGAACTGAATTCACCAAACATAACCAAAGTTTTTTAAGCTGTATGATTTACTCTCCATTATGTGTTAATCATATGAATGATGCTGATGAGAAAGAATATTGTGAGTTTCACCCGAAACTGTCAACACACGCCTTCCCTACGTGGTAAACACGGGAGTTGGCTCAAAGCTTAATAACCTACACTTAGATTTATTCAGGTCTAGTAGCCTGCGCATCCTCCATAGATGACACTTGGAACAATCAACAAGCAGAATTAACCACTGCCACACATCTTCACCGGCACATTACATGTCAGCGTTGTTCTATATATTGCACATTGAGGAACTCATAAGCCATGCAATGAGATCATTTCAGCCAAATCCATCCTAAGAATGTCACGTGAGACATGAGTTACTACCAGGGTCATTTTAGAGTAAATTTACTTTTAGCTTTTTGCCATTTCCTTCTCTTGGAGCTTTGAAGTTCAACTTTTACTTCATGTCAAAAACCTGATAACTTTTAGACATGCAAACATGGACATGTAGACAGGATAATATATTTATCTATTCTAAATTTAAAACAAATTTTTGTCGTTTTCAAAAATTTTGGAGGCAAAGAAAAAGTACTTATCAGAAGCTGAAACAAACCAACCCTCTCCCAGCAGAATTCAAAAGATGTCAGCCATAACATAACATTGGTGGCACTATGGGTTGTTTGTGCAAAGTAATTTCGCCACAAGGTCGAATGGTACTTTCTTCCAGCTTGTCTTATAGAATACCAAAGTAAAAAGGATAGATAGTTCTCCTTGTGTATAATGGCAGAATGCAAACATCCGCGAAAGGTAAAAATGAAGATTATAGCAGCCATCAATCCAACCAATTCTCCAAGGAAATATGCAATTTCAAAACCCCAGCACCCATCTTTTGTCACCCGCTAATGCCAGTGTGTGCACGTGAGAGAAGAAGAAGAAGATAGTGATTAGATTCAAATACATAGGAAAAGAGCAATTATGTGGTTTGTCTTTTAAGACAACTAGATAAGTTGACAGAAGATAAGTGATTTTCCAGTCAAGCAATAGGATATTTCTATATTCTCAGAGTACCAGCAAAAAGGCATAATTTAAATAACTTTTTACGTAAGAAAAGATTCTTCTTTACCGAAAAGATGGATGTCGTGCCAATTGTTCTTTCCTGAAGAATCCAAAAGATCCGGCAGCATATTTTAGAAGGTTCAGGATAAACAAAAAAGATTTGTGAAAAGCACAGTTGTTTCTCAAGCTTCCTATTAGTGATATTTTAGACTCACCCCATCTAACTTACATACAATAGAAATATTGTCATCTAATGTCCACATAGCATGTAAAATGCTTAGATGTCTTATGAGGAAATTTCTAACATGAATTGCTCTTTTCACCTTAAACACATGAGCAACAGCAGCAGCAACCAATCATAAAAATCATATCAATCTAGTCAAGCGTTTTATATTCCCCACTGAACAATATTTACCTTCCTTGAAGGTCCAGATCCTGTCCTTGAAGGCATAGGAGGTTCCACCTATTCAATGAGTCAGATTGTTAGTATAACATACCGTTAAACTGGAACATCTATGGTCATTCTGGAGATATTTTGACAACACAAACTTAACTAGGAGAGGTAAAAGCATGAAAACCACTGCTCAAACAATTGATCAAGAAATTACTAACAAAATCATTTCATATAAGTATATGAAAGAAATTATGTCCGGTAGAAAAAAAAATGTCCATTCCATTGAAGGACATTGCCATTGGAAACCTTATCTGATTCCTGAACATGCAATGATATCAAGGAATGGAGTGTGTTGACTAATCGCATTATGTCATGACCTCTTCTTAAGTAACATGAAAACCCATTTGATAGTCAACCACAAAGAATGACCTCCATAAAAGATAAGTGAAAGTACACTAGCATCATTCACCTCGTCAAATTTCATGAAATTCTGTGTATCAAGTTCTCCATTAACCTGTGGCTTAAAAGCAGCTTCCATTTCGTAAAGTCTATCCCAGTCGATATCTTTGAACCAAGGATGAGCCTGATCAGTTCAGCTTTGAGTTATAAGCAAATGCATGAAAAGTGATAAGAAAAGGAATAGCACCACCAAATTAATGCAGCATAATTCAGCATAATTTAGAGTGATGCTACATCAAATCAACAACACAACATACCTTGATCTGTTCTGCCCCTCGAGTACCAAGCCTGTGATCCACGTCACAAAGAAGCCTACAGATCAAATCCCTTGCTTCAGGTGACAATCTGGCGTCCTCTGGAAATTTTAAATGATTTTTCCAATGTACAATCTGCAAAAAAGCAAAAAAGAAACATCACTGAAAAGCTAAAACAGACGGAACAATCTTGGGAAAAGAAGCTCACTCAAATTGGCAAAACAGATGGATAGAATTAATTAATTGCTAAGAAAAAATCAGGAAAAGAAAGGAAGGGGAGCAAAATCGCTCCTCTACTTCGCTCTCTCTCTCTCGCTCTCGCTCTCTCTCTCTCTCTCTCTCTGAGAGAGAAAGAACTGACAGACTCATTCTCTCTTCACAAAGTGTCCCTCTTCCTAATCCGGTGGACCGAATTCCATAGACTAAATTCTATTATTGTAACATAATCATCGATCCTCTCAGTACATGAGGACATGAAGAGAGATTGCTGTGTAACACAGTCAAGGACACATATCTATTTAGACAGATCATGGCCTGATGCAACTGAAACAGTTGAAATTGATCCAAAGGGAAAGATGGATTCACATTCTGAAGGAAAGATAGACTTTGCACTGGGGAGATTAATGTGAGTACTTAGTACACATCATTAAACATTTCAAAACATCCATGTATTGGCATTCTGATTACTTGTACCTGAAAACATAAACCACATCCTACATCTACAAGACCCTAAAACCAACAATAGGGACAACTCATGAAAAACTACATTTGGAAAATTAGAGGGGGAAAATAAAAAGTTTAACCGATTGTTATAAAAAAGTAAAAGGACAAATGATAGAAGCTATTCCTCAGCTTCCATAATGCTTCTCCCTTCACATCATCATTCAATTCCTCTAAAATAATCTGTGCAAATCACTTCTTTCTCTCTTCTCCCTCTTTTTTCAGATCTTTCAGATAAATGATTTGAAAATGATTTCTTTCCAAATCCTTTTCCTTCTCCTAAATCCCATCGACTAAGCATACCATAAATGTGAATCAGGAAAGAAAGTTGACCTTTCTGCATGTCATTATTGGATCATCTGCATAGAATGGAGGATAACCAACAAGCATCTCATACATGATTGCACCAAGCGACCACCTGAAATGAGGAAATTCATTAAGAAGTCATCAAAGAAACTCAGCTCTACTTAAATTAATCCTAACATAAGAATCGCAGAATCCTAAATATGCATTTAGAGATGATAGAGAGTATCTAGTGGCATCATTGTTGAAACAAACAAATTCACACACAACAGAAAACGCCTTCAAGGCCTATAAGTCATTGAGTTGTGCCTGGTAAGGGAAATTAAACAAGTTCCTTTTCTTTTAAACAAAAATAGAGCACTTTCAAGTTCAGTATAGTCAAGTCATAATCCAAATTCCAATGAAGCATTTTCCTTCAAAAAACAATGTCAAGTTTTCCTTTAAAATAATTTATGTCACAGTGACGCCTTTAATTTAACTCTATTCCCTTCACTCGACTTATCACGCAAATGCAGCTAAGCTTCCATTGAATCTATGAAATTATTATGCCAATAGACATTATAAGTCACCATCTCCTAAGCATGTCATGTGACATCCAACAAATGATAAAACCAAACAGTCCCCACAAAGATGAAAATCAATTAGAAGGAGAATGACACTTGCTACTTCCTGGCATAAGTCACTAAAATAATAGGATATTACAGAACTTATGTCCTTGTCAGTTACAGTGATTTTCTCTTCCATTGTGCCAATAGTCCCTTCCAATAATATTTTTAGAGTGCAAACCCTTTTGTTCATCTTCTTTATGAGGTGAATGGAATCATTAACAAGTACAGAAAAGATGCACACTCAATCTACTTCTATGAGAAATTACATTTCCAGCATGCATTAAGTGGATGTACTGTTTAAGGGAACATGGAGTTTGTATTAATTCTAGTTTATACATGATGCTCATCTAAAGAACTGCTTTTGATTTTAAATAAATGGTTAATCAGTCAGGTGAGAGTTACCAAGAACTAATACAAACAACTGTTATTTAAAATAATTGCCAAGGTAGAGTATCTACAGAATCATCAACTGACCAGTCGCACTCCATGCCATATCCTTTCTTCAGCAGAACTTCTGGGGCAATATAATCAGGTGTGCCAACAGTAGAAAAAGCCTATCATTAGAAGCAATTAGAATCGTAATAGGATAAAATAGATTTTCTGGGATCACAAGATTACCGGAGATAAAAAGAAATATGAGACTGACTAGAACTTGAACATAGCACCTAGACCAAAATTTTACCTCCAATCAATGGACTAAAGGTGAGCAACCTAGTGGTCAAAGGGATAATAGAGCCATTTTTCCAATTTTTGAAGAAATCGACTTTACTGCTACAATGAAAAAGATTGTTTAATGTCAAAATGCATAAAATGTTCCACTTGATACAAATTATCTTGAAAGTCCATATTCATAGCATTTAAGAGATCAGGCTGTTTAGTATCAAAGAAAAGTCAAAATCCCAATCATTAAAAGCAAATGCATAAAGAAACTTTAAAATTAAAGGTCACTGCAAATAGAAAGAACCCAACAGAGGCATCTACGTATAGCTTGGTCCTTTTTATGACAAGAGGAAAGGACACTTTTAACTTGCAGGAATGCTTTCATGTACAAAATGCAAGATTTAATTTCCTACTGCAGTTAAAGGTAATCTTTATAGATACATTAATTTTATTGACATCATATGAAAACAAAAAAAGAACTACAATACCATGCACTAGTACCATATAAATTCAAAGAGTCAGGTTTCTAGGCAATACCAGTTTTCTCCTATTTATCTGCCAATGTTGAAGCTGCTCGAGGGGACTTTTCCAGCGGCCCCTGTTACTAGTGTTGGGAAAGCGCCCATCAATGTCCATTGATTCAACGACATTGCCATCATCCATGGCTTCGTTTTCATCTATAGAATATAAATTTGAGCAGTCAAGAGGTTTGCACAGACCAAAATCAGAAAGCTTCATGTGACCATTTATGTCCAAAAGAAGGTTGTCTGGTTTTATATCCCTACAGAAAGAAAAGTACATAGGTTAAAGACAAATTACTCAGGAACAGTATTAAGAAATCATTGATGCATATTGCATTAATATAGGAACCGAATCAAAATGTTTTACTGGTAGAAGAGTCACCCACAGGAAGAAAAACAGAAAAAAAAAATACCTGTGAATGTAATTATGCTTATGAATGGATTCTATGGCAAGAACACTTTGAGCAATATAAAATTTGGCAACTGTTTCAGTCAACGTCTCCTCTCTCATAAGCAAAGTCATCATGTCACCACCAGGCAGATATTCCATTATCAAATATAGATACTCCGCATCTTGGAAAGAATAATACAGTTTAACAATAAAATGGCTGGCAACTTCTGCAAGCAAATTCCTTTCAGCTCTAACGTGTTCAACCTATAACACAAAAAACATCAATGTAACTACCATGTCTTTTCGAGATGAAGAACAGGAAGTATGAAAACACAGAAATAATATTCTCTACTATGGCATAGCCAACGGAGGAGCAGGAACAATGGATCACTTAGAAAACAAATGAAAAGAAAAAGGTAGTATAGTGTTAGCCTGGCTGAATGGCCAGTCGCCACGCAATTGGAATCTGTGCCACATCATAAGAAATGAGGAATTTGTAAATGTGCTTGTTAGCTACTAGCAAAAGAAAGTAGTATGATCTCTACTTCGTCCATGATCATGAAACAAGCCAATGACAATTAATAAATCACTGAAAATGATCAAGCATGCTACATTACTTGGTGTTTCCTTCTCTAAAGGAGACTATCTGCGTAACGGAACTGACAATGTGGAAATTTACCCAGTGTAAGTCATGAAGCTATTTCAAATCTCACCTGGCCTCGGCTAAGCATTTCTGACTTCTTCAATTTCTTCATGGCATAGATATTCCCTGATTTCTTGTCACGGCAAAGTCTGACCTGCATCCATATGCACCTTAGTTTTAGCATTCAATGAAAAACAGGGAGAAAGAAATGTCCTCGAGCCAAGTGTAATTAATGCGTCATCGTATCCACATTTGCCTAAGTGGAACCATGCATCTTTTTGAAACCTAACATGTCCACCCCCTTCCTCCCACCCCCCAAATCCAAGAGTGATCCTAGCAACTAGCAGAACATAATCAAAACTCCTTAAAGATGCTAAAAGTCGAGTGGAGAAAAAATGACAAGGAAACATTACTATCGCAGTTGCCGCCCATGCAACTATATTTTATCCTGTTGCATTGCAGCTTATATAAGAAATAAATGGATGCTAGATAAAAAGCGACAATACATATCCTTGTACCTCAAGAAAGCATGGTTTTCCCTTAAGGGACTCCAGAGATTGACATTACTTTTAACTAACCCAAAAAATAGAGGTGCAAAGTGCTAGGCCCCACCATTAGCATGTATTATTCTCACAACCTGAGGTCTAATCTTCTTTTTGCTTGACATTGCTTTTCCAGAGTAACATATTACAGCAGATTAAGTCACTTTCTTCAGCATCAGAATCAGTATATACCCATCTTGACTTGTGCATATCAGAGTTTGCAGCTTAAGATGTATATATCTTTAACAAGTAAATTCATCAAAAGCAACAATAAGTTCTGCTTCCACCACAATGAAGCAAGTAGAAAGAGAAAAAGGTAGCACCGGCAACTGAGACACTTATTGCCACTACAAGCACAGTACTCCACCTTCACTAATTTGTGAGAGACATATACATACAAACATCTTGCTGTATATTTGACCTATATTGATACTAAAAGACATCCCTTAAGGGCCTAAACAATAATCATCCCTGAAACTTAAATTTGTTGCTCCTATTTTTTATTCCATGATAAGCAACTGATAGCATACGATCAGCATCTCCGACAAAAGTTCCCAAAAATTAGATGCTTCCCATTATAAAGCCATACCTAACAGCTCCTTCAATATCTCCTAAATGATTTCCTACTTATGCGGAATTCAAGGAAAGCAGCATACAAATCACTCAACCACATTGCTCTGATAAGTGCACTAACATTCCCAAGAGGATCTCACATCTAGCACAGATTGACATCGGTAGAGGAAAAGAACATCCCTTTCAACATACATACATCCCTTTCAAGATACATTCTTTTTCCTTTTCTCTATATTGTTGATCATGAATCCGATGTCACCTGTTTCAAATTATAAAGTGCATGTTCCCACACGTGAAATCATCTGGCCTGTTAATAAATTTATTATAGCATGCATTAGATGTGTTTCATTCTGGCCTGCCTAGAAGGAACTTCCTCTAGAACTCAAATTATTTTGTGGACTATCAAAAAGCATACAGAGCCAACTTCTGAGATTTGAAAAGAATATCATACTATTGGTTTGACTTAGCATCAGGTTTTAAAAGACAAATTTATTGATTGAAGTGATTCAAGTCTGGCACATGTAGAAAACAAGTACTGAACCTCTCCGAAAGCTCCTCTTCCTATGATCGTAAGTAGCTCAAAATCATCAACACATATCTTGTGCCGTTTAAGTCTAATGTACTCTGTCTCCTTCCGTTCCAAGTCCTTTAGTAAATTGATCTGTTCTTCTTCGGGTACATCTGAAGAGGCTAACTTTCTTTCCAGCACCAAGCGCCTGGAGTGAATAATATTCGTCAGGAAAATAGGAAAAATAAATAGTCACCAGTCCTGGATTCTAAAATAAGATATCCAAGTATCTGTATTATCAACAATGACTATAGCACTCTTAACAACAGTAGGCAAGAACTCGTTTCATGAACCGATATACAGTCATGCATGTAACGATTCATCTGTGAATGACATCATGGCAAAAGAGACATCAGAAAGGTCATCATCTGAAGTGTGAGAAGTGAACAAAGAATTATCAGAGATCACATTAAACTGCACGGATTTCATCTTCTGAAGCATCAAAATTCATCATCTGAAGCTTTCTCAATCTCAAGGTTGAAAAAGCACTTTAGCTTCCAAATCCAACCTTTTCTGAAATTTCTTTCTATTCAAGGTTATCATGCATCTTTTGCATAAAAAGCACATTTGCGTCCAAAAAACAGGATGCGACACTGAAGACATAAACACCGACATCTAGAGACCTCCTCAGGAGTAAGGAGAAGGAACTTCATGAGATGTCCCGGCTTATAGTAGTCATCGCCCATTTATCAACATGCTAATGTTAAGACGTGGAAACATAGCCATTCCTTGAGGTACCCGCCTGATCTCCTGCAGCATATTCAAAGGTCCTAAGATTGGATAACCACTATAGGTATTTTCTTCTATGCCACTAACATTATCTTTCTTAGCTACATGCCATTCATAGAAGTATCAGACGTCAAATTCATCCACTGCAAAACATATTAAACCACCATCCACTCCTACTCAACATAAGGTGGCTCCACTTATCGTTTCACGATCTCTAAGAACAATAAATCGGCTTCTTCGAGCAACTTCCTAAACCTCTTCAAACTTTCCACAATCATTTCCAAAAATGTCCATATTCGACCAGGACGACTCGCATTTAATCCTACACAATGCAAACATCAATCAATTCTGGCAACATGGAGACTCGACACCACCAATCACAAAGGAAAAAGCAGGCATGCGATCGACACGCCGAAATGACGAGGTCGCACTCGCGTCCCGAAATCCCCAAGCGCAAACCCCACGGATTCCTCCCAAGAGACGCGCTCCCGACCGATAATCCCCGCATTTTCCAGCTCTCGAATCCAGCAAAACAACCTCGCCGAACGCCGGAATTCCCCAATCCCACGCGCCAGACTCATCGAAGCCGCTCCCTCCCGAAACGAAGACGCGCGAGAAAATCCGCGAGGGAAAATTCCGACGGGGCGCGGGAATTCGCGAAAGGACATGCACGAGGCAACGGCGGACGGGGAAACAGGGGGGGGGGGGGGGGCTCACCTCTCCTTCCGCTGCTGGATGTGCTTCATGTGCGCCCGGTAGTGGTTCTCGATGAACTGCTTCGCCGCGGCGACCCTCTCCATCGTCAGGCTCGAGCCGATCTCCTGCTCGTCCTCCTCCATTGGCCCGGCCGCCGCCGCCGCCACCGCCGCCGCCGCCTTGTCCGCCGCCTCTCCCTCCGCCTCCTGGCGATTCTCCATGCCTCCTCCCGCGCTCTCTCTCCCTCTCGCCGTGGAAGAAAAAAAGCTCTCCTTCGCCTCCCCGTCCGGTTCGCGAAATCCTTTGGAGTCCTCTTTTTTTTTTTTTTTTTTTTTCTTTCTTTTTGCTTTTTTTTTTTTTTTTTTTGTTTTTTTTAAGGGATCGCGACAACGAAGCACGAACTAAAAACCTGCATCCGCATTGGGGTATTTTCCCCTTTTCTTTCTTTTTCCTTTTTTTTCCTCCCTCGCCCGCGGTGTAAATTGTCCGTCGTACACGTGGGGGAGCCCGATTGGTCGGCGCCGGAAAAGCTCGTGGGCTTCGAACAGGCGATAGATTCCCTCATGCGAGGAGGAGGAGTGGGGTGGCGCACGTAAGAACAGAACGGAGCGCGGCTCATCACGCGGCCCCACCTCGACGACAGGCTGGACGAGGTTTCGGTCAGGGTGGGGCCCCCCTACCGGAGATGGAGATCCGACGGTCGAGAGCGAATCTCAGGAGAAAAGATGGGGCCCGGATCTTCCGGGTTCCGTGCGGGGTATGTGTGACGGAATGTCGTGCCGTGGCAAATTACGGATTGCGTGGCGTATTCATTTTAATGTACGTTGGACTTTGTTGGAATTGTAAATTCCACGTGACTGTACAAGATTCGATTGAATTTAGTGGTTTGCATTTATTTTGATGCACTGTATTAAATTCTTCGGTACGACACGAAAATTCTTTAGGTCCCTATTGATAAATCACGTCGTAGAGTATAAAGTAGATGAAAGTATCTTTGGCATGACATTTTGTTCTGTTGTCATTATTGCCACTAAGAAAATCGTTTGATGAATCTCACACGCCTATTGTAGTTTTATGAATTTATTTATAAACTTTTCAAGTTTTATTAATTGAGTCTTAAACTATTTTAAGTTTTGTCAATTGAGTTTACTGGGAAAATTTTGGATGGAAATTGTTAAGCATACGTCATTTGTTCTACATAGCACGATAGTGTTGATGTTGACAAATTTAATAATATCTTTGAGTTTTTTTTATTAATTTTTTTTCTTCGTGAAACGTATTGCAAAATATGAAAATGTTTAGAATTCAATTATCATAATTGAAAATTTTATAATTAAATTGACAAAAGCATCATAGGTTTATAACTTTTTGGGTAAGTTTTCCTATGCCACTTGATCCCCTCAAAATTAAATGAAACCTATTAATTTTTTTTTCAGAAAGACCAATATATGATTTGAATTGACATACATAGAATAAATTTAAAACTCATTAGGTAATTTCCCATAAAGACGATTGTGTAAATTTTGTTTTAATCCACTAGAGTATGCTATAATTGCTCAATCTTTTTTTTTTTTTAAAACTATTATTAGTATCTAAAATATTTTGGCTTAATTAATCTATGTGAAGGCATGTAAACCATCCCTTCCACATGCATAGACTAACCATCAAAATTAGGGTTGTGCAGCCAATCTAGTTCAACATGAGAACCAAATCAATCGTCATGGAATCAGACTCGATTCTAGTAAAAACATGTCCAATTCCCAATTAATTTAGAATCTTTACTGTGCATGTAAGTTCTAAGTGTTGAAGCCATCTTTGCACCTACAGATAAGAGCTTGTTCTATAAAGTTGAATGAAGATGATTGATTTTTTCTTCATTAAATGAGCTTAACTTCCCTATTGCTTTTATATTTCTATTTGTTATGTATCGATTATTTACTTTGAGTTGTTTTGTTACTTATATTTTTTTTATTATAACTACTATTTGTCTTAGTTTTCAAAAATAAAGAAGCAAAAAAAAAAAAAAACGCATTCCTAGATAGACCTTATAATTAGTCGAACAAACAAAATATATTTCAATGTCAATTTCCAAACAAACACGGTAAACTTTAAGGATGTGAATGATAATTATTTTGTTCAAGAAATTAATTTTTGACAGAAATTATTTTTTTTGTTTATATTCATTGGATGATTTTTTGAGCAAAAATATGTGCTTGATAAAGATACAAAAATTTTATTCTCTGAATAAAAATGCATTTGATAAAAACTCAAATTTTTTTTCTCTCAAGCAGCCAACGACTGAAGGCGGGCTCTGGGCAAGCGGCCGGCCAACGGTAGGTGATTGGCGGGCAAGTGGCGAATGGTGGTTGAACGGTAGCCAACAACAAATGGACGACCAATTAATAGGAAGGGCAAGTGATGAAAAGACTTTTATTTTTTTTTTTTTTTTTTATTTTCCATTGCAAGATATATCACCACTTAGAGTCATAAAATGATGCTATTTCTCCTTGTGTGAAGCTACCCAGTTTCAAAATCACTCTCTCGTTTATCTACCCATATTTGCACACAACTAGCACGTCGTCGATTGAGGAGCTACAGAGTCCATCGCCAAGTCTCCCAATTGTTACTAGACACTATTTTCCTGATGATGGTAACAACTAAACTTATTGGTTAAGGTTTCAGCACCAGCGGTTGTTTCCCTCTATGCAAGGAAGCAAGTCCTTTACGACAGCATTGCAGGAACTAAGAACTTGGATGTCGGACTGGGTGATCATTCCTGTGGTACTGATCATCGTTTTCGCTATTCTCATTGTAGTATACTTCTAGTGCAGGAACCCCATTTCCCTACAATGCAAGATTGGGGACATGGAAAGCAATGGGAAACCTGCTTGCAGCTGGGGAAACATTTGCTTGAAGTGAACGTCCTAAAGGAGCAAAAACTTGCGGTGTCTTTTTCCCGTGATGTTTATGCATTTGCATTTCGAATTGTGGCTCCATTGCACTTAGTATAATCTTAATGTAATGTAAAATGCACCTGCAATGGATTGAGATGCATTGATTGCTTTGTGGTTGCGATGAGAAGCTGTTTATGAGTTTTATTGCGCTAGATGGTTCTTAGTTCCTCTATTTGGGTTGCAACTTAAAAATGTGAACGACACTGCTTTAGCAGGGCAACAAACCTTCTCGTTCCTCTTTTTGGTTTGCAACTTAAAACCAGTGAACAACATTGATTTAGCAGAGCATAGCACATATAACATAAGATACGTTCCGTACGAGGAAGTCTGACAACATGTTTTGGGGTAGGCGGGCAGCAGTCGGATAGCGAGTGGGTAAGCAATTATAAGTGTTTTTATTTCTCATTTTTATTAAATAAAAAAAATAAAATTGTGTTACCAAATAGATTTCTATTTGTTTTGTGTTGATATATTACTTTGAATCATTTTGCTACTATATGGTTTTCAAAAATAAAGAAGCAAAAAACAAAAATAAACCCATTCATGGGTAGACCTATAATCAATCGGACAAACAAAATATATTCCAATGTTAGTTTCAAAATAATTATGATAGATTTTATTGCACAAATGATTATCATTTTATTCTAAAAATTAATTTTTCTTTTTTTTTTCTATTTTCCGGATGAATTTTTAAGCAAAAATACACATTTCATAGTGATATAAAATTTATATTCTCAAAGTAAAAAATACATTGGATAACAATATAAAATTTATCCCTCCTTGATCAATGATAACTGGCGGATGGATAAATATGATAACTAGAGGTGGTGACAAGTGATGGGCAAGCAATGGTGATCGGACGATGGGTAGGTGACCAGCTAGTAGTGAGGGTGAATGATAAGAAATTTTTTTGTTTCTCATTTTTGTTTTTATTTCCCATTGTGATATATATCACTACTTAAAGTCATAAAATAACGTCACGCCTCTATGTGTGAAGCTGCTCGAGAGCACAATCACTCTTATTTCTCTTTTTGCATTTGCACACAGCTAGCGCGGCGTTAACTAAGGAATACAAAGTCCATTGCTAAGGCTCTAATTGTTACTGGACACTATTTTCCCAACGATGGTAACAACTAAACCGATTGGCTTAAGGTTTTGGCACTAATGGTTGTTTTACCGGCTAATAATTTTATTTGAAACCCTCTATGCGTGGAAGCAAGTCCTTTTGCGGCAGCATTGCAGGAACTTGGATGCCGGAGCGGGCGATCATTCTCGTGGCGTTAATCATTGTTGTAGCTATTCTCATTGTAGTACATTTCGACCTCGAGGGCACAAGAACTTGAGGTGTATTTGGAGTTAAATTCTGGTGCTTCTGTTGCACTTAGTGTAATATCAATGTAATGTAAAATGCGCCTGCAATGGATTAAGATGTAATTGAATGCTTTTTAGTCGCAAGAGAAGCTGTTTATTTAGTTTTTCTTGTGCTGAATGGTTCTTTGGTTTTCATCATCGGGTGCGTTCATCATCGGGTGCGGGTGCGGTCCCGCCTCGATGACATGCTGCACGGAATTTTGGCCGGGTGGGGCCTACCGGAGAAAGGCCAGCGCGGCGAGCCTGGAGATCCAACGGTCGTGAGCGAATCTGAGGGAAAGAGGCCCGGAACTTCGGGGTTCCGTGCAGAGGATGTATGATGGAATGTCATGTCGTGGGAAATTACGGGGTTGCCTTGCGCGTGGTGGAATTGTAAATTTGACGTTATTCTACGAGAATCTATTGAATTTAGTGGTTTGCATTTATTTTGATGTAATTTATTTAAATTCGTCGGATACGATGGGAACATTATGTAGAATCCCTATTGATAAATCTCATCGTCCGTCCACTTATCTCATTGTCGTGCCGTGAGAAATTACGGATTGGGTAGGGTATTAATTTAAATGTACGTTCGACTTTGGTGGAATTGCAAATTCCACGTGATTGTACGAGATTCGTTTGAATTTAATAGTTTTCATTTATTTTGATGTTATTAAATTCCCCGGTACGACATAAAAATCCTTTAGGCCCTATTGATAAATCACATCATCTATCAGCTTATCTGATTGTAGAGTATAAAGTAGATGAGAGTATCTTGGGCATGGCATTTTGTTCTCTTTTCGTTAATTAGCGAACATGCCATTGAGAAAATTGTTCGATGAATCTTGCACCTATTGTAGTTTTGCCAATTTAGTAATAAATTTTTCAAGTTTCACCAATTAAGTCCTAAACTATTTTACATTTTGTCGATTAAGTTTATTGAAAAAATTTTGAGCGGGAACCACTGAAGCATATGCCGCTCGTCCTACGTAGCACAATCAATGTTGATGAACAATTTTAATAAAATCTTCAAGTTTTTTATTAAATTTATTTAAATTTTTCTTTTTCTAAACGCGTTATAAAACATTAAAATGTTTAGAGTTCAATTCACATAATTAAAAAATTTATTGTTGAATTGATAAAAGCACTAAAGGTTTAGAATTTTTTGGGTGAGTTTTCCTGTGCCACTTGATCCTCTCGAAATTAAATGAAACCTATTAATTGTTTTTTTTTTTTTGGAAAGACCAATATAAGATTTGAATCGACATCTAAAGAATAAATTTATAACTCATTAGATAATTTTCCCATAAAGCCAATTGTGTAAATTTTCTTTTAAACCACTAGAGTATGCTATAATCGCTTGATCTTTTTTTTTTATAACTATTATTAGTATCTAAAATATTTCGGCTTAGTTAATCTATGTGAACGCATGTAAACCGTCCCTTCTGCATGCATAGACTAACCCTCAAAATTAGGGTTGTGCAACCAATTTTCTTCAACATGAGAACCAAACCAATCGTCATGGAAACAGATTCAATCTCTGGTAAAAACAGGTCCAATGCCCAATTAATTTAGAATCTTTACTGTGCATGTAAGTTCTAAGTGTCGAAGCCATCCTTGCACCCACTGATAAGAGCTTGTTCTATAAAGTTGAAGGAAGATGATTGATTTATCTTTATTAAATGAGCTTAACTTCCCTATTGTTTTTATATTTCTATTTGTTATGTATTGATATTTTACTCTGAGTTGTTTTGTTACTTATATTGTTTTACTATAACTACTATTTGTCTTAGTTTTCAAAAATAAAGAAGCAAAAAAAATAAAAAATGCATTCCTAGGTAGACCTTATGATTAGTCAGACAAACAAAATATATTTCAATGTCAGTTTTCAAACAAAAACGGTAAACTTTAAGGATGCAAATGATAAGTATTCTGTTCTAGAAATCAATTTTTGGCAGAAATTGAATTTTCTGTTTCTATTCATTGGACGATTTTTTGAGCAAAAATATGTGTTTGATAACGATACACAATTTCTATTTTTCGAATAAAAATGTATATGATAATAATTCAAAATTTCTTTCTCTCTAGTGGCCAACGACTGAAGGTGGGTTGCGAGCAAGCGACGAGCAGGTAGTGTGCGATTGGCGGGCGGGCAACGGGCGACTAGTATGCGGGCGGCAAATGGTGGTCGAACAATAGCCAACGACAAGTGGGTGACGAGCTAATAGGGAGGGTAAGCGATGAGAAGACTTTTTATTTTCCATTGTGATATATATCACCATTTAGAGTCATAAAATGATGCTCTTTCTCTCTGTGTGAAGCTACCCAGTTTCAAAATTGCTCTCTTGTTTCTCTTCCCATATTTGCACACAGCCAGCGTGCCGTTGACTGAGGAAATACAGAGTCCATCGCCAAGGCTCTCAACTGTTACTAGACACTATTTTCCTAATGATGGTAACAACTAAACTTATTGGCTTAAGGTTTCAGCACTAATGCTTGTTTCCTCTATGCAAGGAAGCAAGTCCTTTACAGCAGGAAACTTGGATGCTGGAGTGGGCGGTCATTCCTGTGGCACTGATCATCGTTGTTCCTATTCTCATTGTAGTATACTTCTAGTGCAGGAACCCCATTCCCCTACGATGCAGGATTGGGGACATGGAAATAGCAATGGAAAACCTGCTTGCAGAGGGGGAAACATCTGCTTGAAGCGAATGTCCTAGGGGAGCAAGAACTTGTGGTGTCTTTTTCCCGTTTCGTTTATCGTTTTGCATTTCGAATTCTGGTGGCTCTATTGCACTTAGTGTAATCTTAATGTAATGTAAAATGCACCTACAATGGATTGAGATGCGTTGATTGCTTTATAGTTGCGTTGAGAAGCTGTTGATGAGTTTTTCTTGTGCTGAATGGTTCTTAGTTCCTCTATTTGGTTTGCAACTTAAATACCGTGAACAACACTGGTTTAGCAGGGCAACACACCTTCTCGTTCCTCTTTCTGGTTTGCAACTTAAAACCAGTGAACAACATTGGTTTAGCAGAGCATAGCACATATAATATAAGATATGTTCTGTATGAGGAAGACTTACAACATGTTCTGGCGGGCAGGAAGCAATCAAACAACAAGCGGGTGGGTGATGAAAATAGTTTTTATTTCTTATTTTTGTTAAATAAAAAAATGAGATTACGTTACCAAATAGATTTTTATTTGTTTTGTGTCGATATATTACTTTGAATCATTTTGTTACATATATGGTTTTCAAAATAAAGAAGCAAAAAACAAAAATAAAACCATTCATGGGTAGACCCTATAAGCAATTGGACAAACAAAATATATTCCAATGTCAGTTTCAAAATAAAAACAATAAATTTTAAGTGTGCAAATGATTATCATTTTGTTCTAGAAATTAATTTTTCTATTTCTATTTTCCGGATGAGTTTTTAAGTAAAACTACGCATTTAATAATTATATAAAAATTTTATTCTTGAAATATAAATACATTTGATAATGATACAAAATTTTCTTCTCCTGAATAGGTAGTAATTGGAGGTGGCG
This sequence comes from Eucalyptus pumila, assembly GCA_016097595.1. NCBI lineage: Eukaryota > Viridiplantae > Streptophyta > Magnoliopsida > Myrtales > Myrtaceae > Eucalyptus > Eucalyptus pumila. The sequence goes on from CM027848.1 coordinate 52,931,594, forward strand.
GATGGGCAGGCAAGAGTGGGCGATGAGCGATTGGTAAGCAAGCAATTGGTGATCAACGAGCGGGTGGATGGGTGGCGGATGGCGATCGGATGATGAGCAAGTGACCAGTTAGTAGTGAGAGTAAAAGATGATTTTTTTTTTTTTTATTTCTCATTTTCGTTTTTATTTCTCATTGTGATATATATCACTGCTTAAAGTTATAAAATGACTCTACGTCTCTATGCGTGTGAAGTTGCCCAAGAGCAAAATCACTCTCTTATTTCTCTTTTTGTGTTTGCACATGGCCAGTGCACCATTAACTGAGGAAATATAGAGTCCATCATCAAGGCTATGACTGTTATCGGACACGGTAACAACTAAATTGATTGGCTTAAGGTTTTGGCACTGATGATTGTTTTACCGGCTAATAATTTTATTTGAAACCCTCTATGCGTGGAAGCAAGTCCTTTGCGGCAGCATTGCAGGAACTTGGATGCCGGAGTGGGCGATCATTCTCGTGGTATTGATGTTGTAGCTATTCTCATTGTAGTACATTTCGACCTCGACGGCACAAGGACTTGTGGTGTCTTGTTCCGGTGATGTTTATGTATTTGGACGTTAAATTCTGGTGGTTCTATTGCACTTAGTGTAATATCAATGTAATGTAAAGTGCACCTGCAATGGATTAAGATGTAATTGAATGCTTTTTAGTCGCAAGAGAAGCTGTTTATTTAGGGTGCGCATGATAAAATTTCTGTTTCGATTTCTTCGTTTTCTGTTTAGGAGCGGGTTTGGAATAAATCCGTTTGGTAACGCAATCGATTTCTCTATTTCGAAAAACAGATTTCTATTCCGAAATAGAGAAATCGGAGAAATCGAAGTTAAAATTTTTAGCTTCTCAATTTCAAACGAGAAATAGAAAATTTTTTTTTTTCTCAACTTTTCAATTTAGTTCAAAATATTTTAGATCACTAATATTGAAATAGAAATAGAAATAGTTAATTTAGTCCAAAATATTTTAATAATTTTTTAATATAATCATTTCAATCAATATTGATTGAAAATCTTAACCATTGGGTCAAATTGTGGGAATTGAATGAACAAGGCTTCATTTGTTGCAGAGATTTCACACATGGTAATAGTCAACTTGCCACATTCATATCTAACGAGTCTTTCTTCACCTACTCTTCCGTAATACGCCAGACAACGGCTCTATCTAGCTAACTATTTTTTTAATCATAAACTTCATATTGAGACGGTAAAAAGGGGTCAAATCATTAGGGTTTCATCCGATTTTTCTTTTATAAGGAAAAGAGATCTAATAAGGAATTTGTTGTTCTTGTAAGAGTGTTGATGAAAATACAGATTTTGATAATAAATTTTTAAATAATCCTAGTGTTGATAATTTTGAAAAAAATTGGTGACGATTTTTGAACATGGTGAGGATTTTTTTAACAAAATTTGGAAAGAAATTGGAATTAGACTTGAAGTTAGGACTTTTTTAGGAGATTAGACTATTATAATCATGGCTATCATTAGACTTATTTGATTAATGTGAAATCAATTTCGCAAAAACATAACAACATATTCACTACAATTGAATTTCAATTGATTTTTTTTTGCCACATTGTTTATTTTTCAAAAGAAAATATTATGTAATACAAAACATAAACACATATAATAGGAAATTCCATGAAATTGTATTTTCAACTTTTGTAATGTATTAGTATTATTTCAACTATTATTTTGTGTTTGAGGATTTCCTATGTTGTTATCTAATCAATTTATATTCCTAGAAATTGAAATTTTATTCTGTTATCAAACGGATTTTTGTCCGGAAATAGAAATTTTGAGTCATTATCAAACGAGTTTTTTCTTAAGAAACTCGTTGTAGAAAATGGTAAATCAATTTCGGATCGAAATTTCATACGCGCCCTTAGTTGTTCTTGTGCTGAATGGTTCTTTGGTTTTCATCATCGGATGCGTGTGCGGCCCCCGCCTCGATGACGTGCTGCTCGGAATTTTGGCCGGGTGGGGCCTACCGGAGAAAGGCCAGCTCGGCGAGCCGGGAGATCCGACGGTCGTAAGCGAATCTGAGGGAAAGAGGCGCGGAACTTCGGGGTTCCGTGCAGAGGATGTATGATGGAACGTCGTGCCGTGGGAAATTACGGAAATGCCTTGCGTGGGGGTGGAATTGTAGATTTGACGTTATTCTACCAGAATCTATTGAATTTGGCGGTTTGTATTTATTTTGATGTCCTGTATTTAAATTCACGGGATACGACGGGAAAATTCTGTAGAATCCCTATCGACAAATCTCATCGTCCGTCCACTTATCTGACTGCAGAGTATAAAGTAGGTGAGTATTTGGACAAAAAGAGAAGGTCTAATCACAAATATGGCCCGAATTTTTCAAAAAAAACCTGAAAGTTTAGGTCTAATTCCAAATTTGTCCCAATTTTTTTTTATCTTAGAGAAAACTCCAAACTTTAGGTTTAATCTCAATTGTGCCTTGAATATTTTTTTTTTTGTTTTGAAAATAAAAATCCAAATTTTAGGTCTAGTTTCAAATCTGCCCCCGAGTTTTTTTTTTTTTTTTGGGTATTTGAGAAAACTTCAAACTTTTAGGTTTAGTCCCAAATTTGCCCCAAACTTTTCTTTTGTCTCAGAAAAATTCCTAAATTTTATGTCCAATCCCAAATCTATCCCGATTTTTTTTTTGTCGAAAAGAAAATCATCAATTCTTACTCTAATCTTAAATTTGCCCCTATTAGCTCTCTGTCGAAAAGTTGCAATTAGTCATCCCTAGTTTTCATATTCTATAACTATTTTATTTTTGATATAATTTTCCATGTGTCTTTACTGATATGTATGTATTATCACTGTGGACATGCCACATTAATTTGAGACTGGACCATGGGTAAATTTGAGAATAGATCAAAAGTTAGTAATTTTTTTTGACAAAATAAAATTTAGGATAGATTTAGGATTGGACTTAAAGTTTAGGGTTTTTTTAGAGATAAAAGAAAATTTTGAGGGAGATTTGAGACTTAACTTAAAATTTGAGATTTTTTCAAACAAAAAAAGTTTATGATTAGACTTAAAGTTTGGGGTTTTCTAGGGAATTGACCCCAAAAGAGAATGAGATACATGACATTTTGTTCTTTCTTCATTGATCATCTTGCATTTATTATACTTTTATCAATTCAATCATAAATTTTTCATTTTTATTAATTGAGTAGTAAGGTCAGCGCTGATGTGGACAATTTTTATAATATTTTCAAGTTTTTCATTAGTTCTTTTCTTTTCTTTTCAAAACCCATTACAAGATGTGAAAATGTTAAGAATTCAATTGACAAAATTGAAAATTTTATGGTTGAATTCGTAAAAGTACAACAAGCAATGAGAGGATTTTTTATTTCTCATTTTTTGTTTTTATTTCCCGTTGTGATATACGTCACCACTTAGAGTCATAAAATAATGCTAAGTCTCTCCATGTGAAGCTGCCCACGGGCAAAATTGCTCTCTTATTTCTCTTCATGTGTTTGCACATAGCTAGCGCGCCATTAACTGAGGAAATACAGAGTCCATCGCCAAGGCTTCCAACTATTACTTGACACTATTTTTTCGATGACGGTCACGATTAATTCTAGTGGCTTAAGGTTTTGGCACTACTGGGTGTTTTACCGGCTAATAATTTTATCAGAAACCCTCTGTGTAGGGGAGCAAGTCCTTAATGGCAGCATTGCGGTGACTTGGATGCAGGAGCGGGCGATCATTCCCGTGGTACTGATCATCGTCGTAGTTATGGGAAACCTGCCTGCAACTTGAAGGGAAGATCCTAGGGCGCAAGAACTTACAGAGTCTTTTTTTCCCGTGAGGTTTATGTATTTGGATGTTGATCCGGTGATTCTATTGCAATTAGTGTAATATCAATGTAATGTAAAATGCACCTGCATTGGACTAAGGCGTATCGAATGCCTTATAGCTGCAATGAGAAGCTGTTTAGGAGTTTTCCTTGTGCTGAATGGTCCTCAGTTCCTCTATTTGGTTTACAACTTCAAAACTATGAATAACTCTGTTTTAGCAGGGCAACACACCATCCTTTCCTCCTTTTGGGTTGCAACTTAAAAGCAGTGAACAACGATGGTTTTAGCAGAGCATGATGAATGCTTTGAACATATATAAAATACGATATGCTCTTATGAGGAATAATGAGAACAAGACTCACAAGCAGGCGGTCAGGCGATGGGTGGGGATGGGCGAGTGACGATCGAACAATGGGTGGCGGGCGAGCGGCAATTGGATGGCGAGCGGCAAGCGGATGGCAGGCAAGTAATCAACTAGTAGAAAGAAGAGCGATGAGAAGAGTTTTTATTTTTTATTTTTATTTCAAAATTATAAAGTAAAATAAATTATTTCTGATTTTCATTTCAAACCTATTTCTTGAGTGAAAATTTGTTCAGTAAATAAAAAAATGAAATTGTGTTACCAAACCGATTTCTATTCGAACTTATTTTTGAGAATTGAAAAATAGAAAAATGGAGAAATAAAATGGTTATTATGCGTGACCTAAGTTCCACAAAATTGAGAAGCGGTTCTTACAATGTCTCAATTATAGAACTTATCAATTTTGGAACCAATCACACTTGCTCAAAATAACTTAAATTAGGATACGTAGTAATTGAATGCTAAAATATTTACATCCCAACCACTCCCTTGATATATGGTCAGCTTTTCATAGTTTAATATTTTTTTGGGTAACTCACCACACACTCAATTTGATAATATGATATTAGCCAACACTTGTTGTCGAATAAATTGAAATTAACAACATGTACTTCTAACCAATCAACATAACGAATTAGTCAACAGGCATGTGGCCATATTGGTAAAGGAATTGGGAGGGTGAGGTCAGAGAGCATAACGTTTGGAATTCGATTCTTGTGAGCACATGAAAGATAGGAGTAAGACAAAAAAAATATAACAAATCATAGTTAATGGGGAAATGAAGATGAAATTGGCTGTTTATACATCTTTTTTTGCGAGATTCACGTGGCACCCGCATACAAAAATTCACCAAATATAAGGATGAACTCGAGAGGTACAACGGTGGTCAATTTCAAAGATACAGAGAACTTTCTTCCTGGTCAAAGTTGAAGAGCTGAAGAAAAAGGAGAAGGAGAAGGAGAAGGGGAAGGAGAAGAGATCCTTCCTCACAAATTTATAAAGTCAACTCAGCGTGGAGCACCGCCCAAACTGGATGGCTTGCTTAGGGAATCCACTGAAAAATCCCTGCAGCCGCCAATTTTTTTGTCATCATGAATCAGATCGAAGCATGGGATTCCCTCGTTTTGTCAACCTCATCAATCGAAATCCCGAAAAGAAAAAAGAAATTATTTGAGCCCATTTAGGAATACGGTTGTATATAAGGAACATATACATAGATTGTATGAGAAATAATTAGTAACTATTTCTTGTGTCGAAAGTATACTGACGAGAAGAAAAAGACTGGCGAAAATCAAAATAAAGGAGAATATTGAGAGGGACAAGTTAACCAAACACGAAAACGTGTATGAATTCCGTATGTTAGAAACTATCCAGGTCCCGTATTTTCCTCAAACCCCAAGCCTAATGATCAAAATCACTTTATTCTATACCCACATCCATTAAAATAATAAGTATATCGTCAAATCGAAAATCGAAAATCGAAAAAAGCAAACTAATCGAATGGCCCAAAAGCTCCGATCCTACTAGAGACCGCTATAGAAAAGAAGTGCCGGCGAGGCCGTGGTGCAACAGGTTGTGCGCGATCTGATCCCGGGCCTGCGCCGCGGCGGCCGACCGGACCGGGTTGTCGGGCAGCATCTCGTCGTCGAAGATCTCGAACCTAGTGTCTGGTTCCATGGCCTCGTTCCTCGCCTCGCAGATGTTGTGCAGCACGCAGCACGCCCCGAGCACGACCGGCAGGTCCTGCAGCTTCACCTCGGTCCGCTTCTGCAGGCACGCCCACCGCCCCTTGAGCCGCGCGAACGCCTCCCGCGCCACGCCCCGGACCTCCGCGAGCTTCTGGTTGAACGCGTGCTGCGTCCAGGTGATGTTCTGGTGCGTGTAGGGGACGAGGACCCAGTCCGTCAGCGGGTGCCCGGGGTTGCCCACCACCCAGACGTCCTTCAGCAGCCCCTTGCCGGCCCTCTGGTGCAGCGCCGACTTCTCGAGGACCTGGTCGTCGGGCATCGACCCGGGCCACCCGATGCACACGTCCGTGAACACGCCGCGCGGGTCGACCACGCCCTGGACCGTGATCGTGTACGTGGTCTTCTGGTTCCGCTCCGTGTGCCGCCTGTTCAGGTACGCGGCGACGCTGATCTTGGGGGCGATGATCGGGATGTGGGTCGTGTACATTGCCCCGCACACGCGCGGGATGCCCGACACCGCCTCGAACTCCTGCTTGATCGCCGCGAGCTGGCCATCGTCGGGCCACTGGAGGAACTTGGGCATGAGGACGTTGCGGATCGCGGAGCAGACCTCGAGGACCAGCTTGTGGCACGTGGAGATGCCGAGGCCGAACCGCTTCGACACGAGGCGGAGCGGCTCCCCGGTCGCGAGCCGCCACACGCACACCGCCACGCGCTGCCGCACCGGGATCGCGTCCCGCAGCATCGTGTTCTTCTTCGTGACGGCCGCGTCGAGCTCGTTGCAGATGAATTCGAAGGTGGCCTTGCTCATCCGGAACTCGCGCCGGAACTCCTCCTCGGGGAACTCCGGGCTACTGCACTTCTCCCACCAATCCTTTGACCGGTCCTTCACCCAAAGCCGCCGATGCTGGCCCACGCCCTGTAACGGCGCGTCGCCCTCACCGCCCTCCGCCACCGCCGCCGCCGCCGCCGCTGCAGCCGCGGCGGCCGACTGCCTGGCGCGCTTGTTCTTCCTCATCTCGAGCTCGTTCGCGCCGTCGTAATGCTCCTGGAATTGGCTGTAGTAATCCCCGGCCGCTTGGACCTCCCGACCGAAGTTCCAATCCAGGGTGGCCTTCCCTCGCGTCGACTCGGCGAAGAAGCTCTCCCTCTCGCGCTTCTCTTCCTCCTCGAGCAAAGCGAGCGACGCCACGATCTCTCCCACCGACCCGCCGCCATCGCCATTGCCGTGCTGTCCTCCTCCTTCCTCCTTCCTGCGGCGCTTAAAGGGCTGGCTCCCGCTCCCGCTCCCGCTCCCGCTCCCGCTCCCGCTCCCGCTACCGCCGGCGCCGAACGAGTAGGACCCGCCGCCGCCGCCGCCGCCATCGTCGTCGCCGCCGCCGGCCGGGGCGAAGCTGGCCATGTCGGGGAAGAGGAAGCTGGAGAAGGGGGAGAGTTCGTCGGGAGCGTCCTGGTTGAGAAATGGGAACGAAGTAAGCTCCATGGACCGGGTGGTGGGGGAGAAGAAGAGATCTGATGTATGAACGAGGAATGTGAACGCTTAGGGGGGGCTGGTTTGAATTCAAGTCATCGGAAGTGGTCGGAGCTTTTTATACGGTTTGGGGGAAGCGTGTGCGGTGGCCGTGTGAACACGGTGGAAAGTTGGAGATAGTCGCTGTAGCCGGAGGTGACTTGACTTTTGGATCGATTAAGGTTCTTTTTTAATTTTTTTTTTTTTGGGAATAGTAAACGCGATCCTGGGTTTTGTTTACGCGGTCGGGAGGAGGTTGATGGTTTTGTTTTGACGTCCTTTCTCGTTTTAAATTAAAAAAAGAAATAAGAATTACAAAAAAGAAATTGGATTTATTCTCGACGCTGCTGCGAATATAGAGAGGGGAAGAGATGGAGAAGTTTCGCGGGGTTGCTTATCCATGGAATATATGTACAGTCCCAAAGCGAGTAGACGTCCGTCGCGAGGTTTCGGAGTCGGAGACCTCCTTCCGTAAGCTATCGGAACCGCCGGGAAAACTATGAAACCCGTTGGTTCGACCGGATTCTAAAGTAATTTTTAACGCACTGAATATTCGGTATAAAACTTTAATGGATTTCCACGGTATATATTGATGTTGAGCGATGATGAGCCCTAGAATAGTTATAACGTGAAAACTTTTCGAAAATATCTATGTCAACTCATGCGTATTATTTAAATTTACTAGTTTTTATGAGGATTTGTCTTGGCAATAGGGGGTGCTAATAGCCTATACAATGTTAAATCTAATCATATTTTTTTTTATGCATGAGAGCAATTCTTCTATCGACGAGTCGGAGATCATTCATTGGTTACGGCTTTCGCACGTCTAAATATAATAATTCATAAAGAGAAAAGTGAGATTGTAAATTATTTGATATTGTACATTTACCTTAGAGATATATTAAGTGATACTTTAGAGTACGGAGAAAGGTCGATGCTATAAGTCCTAACCAATCATATCACTATATTGCTATAGAACAATGTCTTGAATTTTTATGGATGCACAAAGAAATTAATAATTCAATTTACAGGTCTAGTCGATTCAGTATTTTATATTTCCCACGTCAATCAATAGACAAGTGGAAGTAAAATATGTCGTAGCTTTTCAAAAATCAACCAGTAGGAGTCTAATTGACTCTCCAAAGCAAGTCAAAAGATAATTAATCCCTTTTGACTTCCGCACCGAGTGTAATCGCATGCATTCACACTCTTGAAAATTGTTTCTATTTTCGCCCCCACCATTTTTCGTATTTGGTAAATCCTACCGGAACTGTGTGACACCGTGTGTTGTGGAACAGCCCAACGTGTTCTCGACACGTCACCAGTACAGTTCCGGCCGTCCCGCTCAAAGCCCAGGTCACCGCTTACGGCATAACAACATGAAATTCCTCATATCGCATGGACTTTTCAGGATAAAAACCCGGATTTTCCTGATTTAATGGCCACAATCGTCAAATGTAATCTACCAATGCGCTCGCAACTTCATCATCTTTAACTACTTTTACGGAAGCCGTGTTATTCAAAGTTCAAAGAGGCTTTTAAATTATCTATTGCCAATTATGCGAATTGAACATTTTGTAACATAAGTATAAATCACGACAACTGCAATGTGATCATAAATTTTACGAACTTGTAATTATTTTGGGATGCGTTTATTTTTACGAAGAATGAATGGTAAAAGTAAATACAAATCCAAAAATTATTTTGCGAAACAAATTGAATCTTACAATCCCCGTCTTTCCCTTTCCAATATGATCTTTTCCAAGTGAGAAAATGTCAGCAATTTATTCCGTCCCCACTTGTCAACACGGGATTATTTCGAGCACATGATCATGCATAACAATCGTAAATCGTCCCCACTTGTCAACACGCGATTATTTCGAGCACGTGATCATGCATAACAAATCATAAATCGGAATTAGTCAACAAGTTCATTAGGATTGAAACATGGGCAGGTCAATAACCATGTTTTCGTACGATACAAAGGAGCCATTCCATTCAATTCAATGCCAGCTTGGCGATTAGTTTTTTAAGGTACGAGCCCTTTTCGGACATGACGAGGAAAGTGGTGCGACCCTTCGAGCGTTCCCATTTGCGTTTGACCCGTCTCCCGAAAGTCAGCAGGTCAACCAGCGTTTGGAATCGTCAAATGTCAAAGCAAAACGGGCCATCTTTCCTTTTGGTTTTTTTCTTCTTCTTCTTCTTTTTTCCGTTTCTTGTCGTATGGAGGAACCGAAAGTCGATGACTCTGATTGCTCTTTGATTGAAGGTCAGAACCAGATGAGTATCCGACAGAATTAAATGAGCATCCGACATAGGAGTTTGACATAATCTATACTAGATTGACCTGATCACTTACTAAAATTAGGGTTTTCATGAGTTTATGATTAAGAAAGGCGCTTTCACATTACTATTTTAAATTTTTGCTACGGTGCTTTCTATATTGACAACTTTGATATTTGACTAATGACATAGAGATAAATGACTATATCGTGAAGAAAATGGTTCAATGAAAAATTTTGACAATTTTGCCCATTTTTTTTGTTTTTTAAATTCATGACTTTTAAAATTTTACTTTTATGAAATGAAAAATGCCTAAACTTTTTAAAATACCATCTTGAGAAGGCAATTTTTTTATTTTTTAGGTATGATAAATTGGGAAGTCTCTAGATTAATTTTCCGCCTCTCAACAATGTCTTGAGGCACTCTTCATATTGATGGCGAATTTTGGATTTTATCAACTTAGAGTAGGTAATAAGCCCTGTTTGTATTACGGAAAATGAATGATTTGAAAAATATTATATTAAAAACGATAACTTGAATTGTCTGAAGTAATCAACTAATACAAAATGTTTATAATATCAATGATAATTTATATTTAAATACTTTCGTAGACGATGAAAATATTTATCATCTATTCAATTTTGCAAGTAATTATTTTTAAAAGAATATCTTCAAAAATGTTTATTTTTTTGGTAAACAAACGAAATCTGCGGGACTTTTTCCAAGGGACAGATTGTACCATTGTCTCTATCAATTCCCACCCCTCTTTCTCTCTCGTCTCGAGCAATTAAATTTTCTGAAATACCCCTTTAAACACTCCATTCACACACAGCTCCAAAAAGCATCCCCAATTTTGCAAAATCCCCTGAACCTTCCCACGAAGGACCGGGAACCTGTGGCTCCTATTCATTCCTGAATTTTGAGGCCGTGGTCGATTCATGCTGCGCGCATACACACAGCCTTAAAATAATAATTACAATTATCAAAGGCAAAAAAAAAGGGAGCAAAAGCAGAAGGAAAAACCCGTTCCGAGATTCGTGGATCCATCTCCGCTCGATCATGGCGTCTCTGCTCAGCCCATCATCACCTGCCGTACCTCTGCAGAACAAGGTAGGTAACCGCTGCTGCTACAGTTATCGTTGACTAGTTCCTCCTTCGATCCTCTGTTTTTCGATTCGTCCGCGTGATTCTGGGTCGTTTCTTCGTCGGTCCGTGCCGAAAATTCACGTTTGTTTTTGCCCGTCTGCTCGATCTCATTCGTCTTCTGGTGGGTTCCTTTGGATTGTTCCCGCGGTTTCTTGATCTGGGTCTCTGGTTTTAAGTCGCCCCGCTGCGTTCTCGTCGCCCTTTGAGGCTTTGAGGGCTCTTGTTTGTTCGCGCTCAAGAATTGAGTCGGTAATCGATACAGGTAATGAGTAAGTTTAATTGGGTATGCGTTGTTTGTGGCTGGGAATGGAAGGAGGGGGAAAAGTTTAAATTTTTATGGAAGGAGGTACGGATTCATATAATTTCTCTGCATTCTCGACTTCTTGAACATGCTTGCGGTTGCACAAGTGAAAGTTGTTCTCCAATGCCAGCTTCCTTGGTTGGCTGAAAACTGTTTGATGAATTTTCTCCTTTGCATTCAGGTGAGCCATTGTAAAGGTAATGGCTTGTGCACGAGCGCACCACGAGTGGCAATTCGACATGGTGCGGTTCGAGGTGGCGGCAGATGCCGTCTTGCGGTGAAAGCTCAAGCGACTGTTGAAGGGGCAATGCTAACGAGAGAAGCAGATGCGGCGGCCAACAGAAATGGTGATTAGACAGTCGTTTTGGAACTTCTGTTTTCTCGATGCACTTTTGATTTCGCACTAGTGCTTGCGTATATCTAGCATCTTAGCATCCTGGCAGTTCAAAGTAATCTGGCTACTACTTTTCTTTTACTTTCGAGATTCTATCTGCTTAAGCAACGGAAATCGTTTGGTTCCAAGTATCTCTTTATGGATCGTGTCACTTCTGTGTGCGATTTACTGAATTTTGTTTAGTTGCTGGTTGACATCAGATGGAGAATTGGAGTCAACGAATTGAGTCGAAATGTTAACCTCCCATTTCATGTTGAATTCCAAACTGCAAAGCACATCTCTTCTGTATGGTTAATTAGGAGTTCAGGAGTAAATTGATTAGATCAGTCTGCCCAGCAGAACAAAACTTATCCGTTTCTTTTCTGTGCTGTGGGTGGAGAAATAACTTGCAGAATCACTGATTGTCACTTGTTTGCTTGTCTGGTCTGGTCAAAGAATGGTCATCTCATAATACTGAATCCACAAGGTTGCAGTTCTTGTTTGATGGCATTGTTTTGCTTTTGCGAGCCTTTGAGCTTTGGTAACATCAAACGTTTATGCAGATATTGGTTTCCTCAGTGTTCATCACGTAGGAATCCTATGTGAAAATCTTGAAAGGTCGCTCGATTTTTATCAAAACCTTCTTGGTAAGTCCTACTTCCCATGCCAACATTCAGGTACGAGAATACTACTTTTCAAAAGAACCGTAATGATTTGTCAATCTTTTCTGTTAAGTTAGGTCTTGAGATAAACGAAGCACGTCCAGATGACAAACTTCCCTATCGTGGTGCGTGGTTGTGGGTGGGTTCCGAGATGATTCACCTGATGGAGCTCCCAAATCCAGACCCGTTGACCGGAAGGCCCAAACACGGGGGCCGAGACCGTCACACCTGCATCTCTATTAAGGACGTGTCTAAGCTGAAGGCGGTCCTTGATAAAGCCAGTATGTAAATCTTTCCTTACTCTTTGACAAGCAGTACACGCATCTCATGAAGCACGGGCATTTAATTCATCAGGATTTATGTTTTAGAACAGCGCAGCGACTAAGTTGAGTACTCGTTTGGCCATTCTACTTGCAGGCATTCCTTACACGCTTAGCAAGTCAGGGAGGCCGGCGATTTTCACAAGAGATCCGGATGCAAATGCTCTCGAGTTTGTGCAACTTGATTCATGAGACACGATATCATATGTACCAGCATTTCGAGAGTTCGTACTTTCGCTCCTTTGCATCCTGATATCTCTGCACTCACAGACACTCTTATTCTGTAGTATTGCAGTACCATACACAGATATGTACATAATATCGCTGAGCTTTATGTGATGAGCCTGGTTGGAGCGCCTTGGCCATTCCCTGCGCCTATGCAGCTAGTCGATTTTTTGCGCTCCGATCTTCTCTTACCAAAGCTTTATACGTTTTCGATGCCATCATCGATCTGACTACTCCTTCGGTCGGAGAACTTTACATAAGAGCATGGATGCGATCATTTAGGATATAAACCTCTCGAATATTAAGACAGATTGGCAAAAGGGGCATGAATCCATCAGAACTCGTCGGCTTTTCCGGATGATTTTTCGAACTTGAGAGAACCCGAAACCAGAAATTTGATGGGCGAAATCTATGACAACGGCCCATGGTGTCGCGAATGGGATCGGGCAAGCATCGCAGGCCCAAATGGCTTCGCAATCCTGTTTCGGCCAGGAGAGATTTCGTGATTTAGGCTCTGTTGAGATCATTCATACTGCCGACAAATTGACTATGAGAACAACTAATGCGTGCCGAACGACCAGGGGAAGGCGAAACGATCAGCGCGTCGCCCGAACGGTAAATTATCGATCGCATCGATAATTGGATCGTTTGCAATTTGCGAACGTTGCGCAAGACGGTCATGTATATTTGAGACCGAACAAAGCCTACAAAATCGAGGTGCAGATGCTTTGGGCCGTGCTTTCAGTTGGTAATGGTCAGTGCCGTGATATGTACATCTAAATGAGTGGATTGCAGCTTAAGAAATGTTTTGCATCTAGACCGGTTTCATCGATAGCAGAAGAGCCCGACTCTAAAGTGGTGCTAGCGCTCGACTAAAAGAATATCGAGTCGAAGAGCATGAGGATGTTTATAATATTTCATTGACTTGATAATAATTTATGGAGAGAGCTCTGAACTCGACTCGATCTAATATAATTCAATTTGAAATTGACATGAACACGACACTTTTTTGATGAAATTTTTAGCAAAGTTATTTTTCTCTAATCACGTTGAAAGATTCTGGCGATGACGTGAAGGGGTCGCCAAATGAATAATTGATCCAAATGAAAGTAAATGCTAACACAGCTTTGAATGACAGTTTGACTGTTAATAAAACAAACACCCATGAAACAGATTAGTGGAAGGCTCCTGCAGTGCTTAGGCCTACTATTTTATCTTTACCGTGTCTCTTACTTTAGCAAATGATAGAAATATAATCTCCTATATCATATAAGTCAATTATAGAAATTATTTCCGAAAATCTAAAGTTTAGGTTATTTCATAAGTAACCTTTTCCTTTTCTATAGAAAGCTTGTTTCCTGATTCTATTATAATTTAATCGGCTGTTGGTTACAGCTATCAAAACCGAAAACATACCGATAATCTTATTCCAAAATCGCACGTTAAGTTTTTTCTTCTCAATATCCTTTCAATTGGTAATATAAGATTAAAGTATTTTTTAAAAAAAAAAAAAAACTGTTTCCTTGTTTTAATATGAGAAGAATTTATTGGCAAGTAAAGTCATCATTTGTGGAATTTTCTTGAATATATTATTTCCTATAATAATACATAAGTTGAAGCAATTACATTCTTTCAATGGTTTAAACTTTTAGAATGGTTTGTTTTGATTTCATAAAATTTTACAAGGTGTTAGAGCCAGAAAGTCTAAGTTCAGATCTTTTCAAACCCATTATTTGTCTCCCTTGTTATATAACACCCTAGTGTAATGTGAGGAGAAGTGTTAAAATACTAGTAAAGTCCAGCTTAGGTGTAACGCATAGTGTTAGTATATTAAATATTAAATTACATCTTCATTTATCAATTGAACCTTTTAGAATAGTTAGTGATGCACATGAATGGTGCGGCCTTCTTTGTATATGTGTTTTGTTAAATTAGACTATTCTGATTATACATAGCACCATGCTACCATAAATTAGACTGTCAAAATAGGACATAACACCATGCCTTTATATATTAGACTCATTTTAACCCATATTCGATGGGTTGGGTAGTTATATCACTTAGTTATATTTAGTAAATAGGTCATATATGGGTTTTAGATGATAAGACCTAAAACAATATAAGTGTTAAATGGGTTCATAACTTGGACTCAACTCAACTCTAAGGTCCTCTCTCGCCCTCACTTGATCCTGCGCTTGCTCACTTTGCTCTCACCTTAGTTTGGGTATAAGTTTTCCTAAATTTGATTAAATATATGAGTGTTTTATAAGGCCATCAAATGGGTGGGTCGGGTCGGGTATGGGTCAGGTTGAAAATGGTTCGATCAATATTGACTTCATTTAACCCGTTTTGACCCATTTTCATACAATGTAAATTTGATGACCCATACCCGACCCGACCCTTATTATCTAAACACATTTATATTTAACTCAATTTAGTTACTTAAATAAAAACTTCACACCAAATTTAAAAAGTAAATAAAATAAAAAATGTGAAAAACCTTTAAATTGAAATACTTTTGAAGAACTCTTGATAAGAAAAAGTTTGATGAGTTAATAATTGACATGAAAATAATATTTGCTTATAACAAATCTTGTTGAATGCGAGAATGCATAGCTTCTTAATTGTAATTGTTTTTAATTTTGGTTGATTTATTGATTTTAGTTCACTAAGTTAAAAATTACATTATGATGTTTATAATTTATATTTATCAATTTAAATAGCATCGAGCTTCGTCTAAAAGTACTTCTCTAGTATGTATATGGATATCTATCTACCAAAATATATATATAATAAAAAAAATTATATATTTTTTTGAAAATTATTATTATTATTATTATTTTCTCTTTTCTTTCTTTTTCCTCCTCCTTCTTCTCCCTTGTTACTCTGTCGACGATGATCGGCCAAGGCGTCGTTTGGTGAGATCAAGGCTCCGCTCGTCCAGGGGAGCTCAAGCTGCCAAGCTCTGTCGTGGTCGGTGAGCTCGGGGCTTGGCCAATCTAGGCGAGCCCGAGCTCCGTCGTAGCCGGCGAGCTTACGGCTCGAGCCAAGCTCGGCCATGGCAAGCGAGCTCGTGGCTCGGCCGATCCAGGCGAGCCCAAGCTCCGTCAAGGCCGACGAGCTTGCGGCTTGCCAAATCCAGGTGAGCTCGAGCTCGGCCAAGGCCGATGAGCTCGCGGCTCGCCTGAGGCCAACAAGCTCGAGATTGATGACTAAGATGGTGGCGTGATGGTCGGGTAGGCGGTGGCTACAATCGGTTGGAGTCGGGAAGGAAAGGGGGTGCTCTACTCATCCAAAGATTTGTAGTCTTGGAAGGAAGAGAGAATTGAGGCAGAGGCTCTACCGTAGAGGAGGAAGGCCATGGGTTCATCATGGGTTTCCTAATAACCCATTCAGACTCATTTCTTTTCTAACTTTACTTTCTAAGACCATTTGTGACCTATATTTAATTTTCATTTGATCCATATATGACCAATTTAACTAAAAATAAGTCATAATATGGGTTTATGACCCATTTTGCCAGCTCTAGTGGTTTAATAAAATAATTTGGATTGGTATGTGATTGGGTATTGATCACTAGATTTTGATTACATAAAAATAGGTTAAAATAAATTAAATGAGTAAATTTGCGTCGGTTATTTTTGATTCGATGACTCGGTCCATTCACATGACAAGACTAATATATATATATATATATTTTAGTACTGTTTTAGCTTCATGATGGATTCTAATCATCAGCTCCAAATTTCTAAGTTTATATGAAAATTCCAATCTTAGCCTTATATTTATATTATTTGAATTCTATGTTCCCCATTCAGAAGCAACCCCCACGGCCGGGCGCACGTCTTGTCGCGTAATGGCTTTCAGTCTATATTATTAGTCTTCTTCTAATACATTATTTTATTTCATTTTCTTAGGATTAGTTTTCTTATGCTAATCTAGGCGAATTTTTAAATTGGGTCACCCGTAATGTCGGGTTTTGATTATTTTTTTTCACCCCGTCTCCTCCCTCTCATACATTTGAGTGTACAAAGCTTTTGCTTTTAGCATATCTGCTTTTAGCATATCTTATAATGGTAGCTTTCATCCGACTTTTAATTAATCAATTGAGTACGTTACATCTTGCCATTTGTGTAGCTTTTGTCTATTCATGAAATGATTAGATTGATTGTAATATATAAGATTGACTCCATTAATAACTTTTGCAAACTCCGTGTATAGTGAATTCACACAAATGATATATAGGTTTACTAAAGTTAATATCATTTAAATTTGATGTAAAATGAAACGCAATAAAATCTTAAATCGGGTCATATTCAATATCCGATAAAAATCGATCACATTATTGTACTAATCAATTTTGGTACATCGATTTGATATACTTAGCAATACTCAGTCGTGCAGATTTACTTTGCCATCTTTTGGTCCTTAGTGGCACTTTTCTCTAAGATCCCTGCGAATTCCTCCATGTACTTGTTTTGCAACTCCATGCCGCCAAACACCTCCTTCATGGTCCATGCATTTGCCCTAACCGGCTCGCCCTCGGGCTCCACCATGACCTGCCGGATTGACTTGGCCACCATGTCGCCCGTGAATGACCCGTCCACCTCATCCCGGGGCACCTCGAACCCGACCCGATTCTGGTGCAGGAACCGGGCCATCAAGCCCTGGTCCGCGCTCCCCCCGGAGAATAGCACCAGGGGCAGCCCGCGGCTCAGCGCCTCGATCGTGGAGTTCCAGCCGCAGTGCGTCAGGAACCCGCCGATTGCCCTGTGGGCCAAGATCCGAGTCTGCGGGGCCCAGCCCGCCCAGACGAACCCTCGGTCCGAGACTCGTTCCTCGAACCCGGCCGGCACGAGGCAGTTCCTAACCACCCAAACGAACGGTAACCCTGACTTCTCAATCCCGGCGGCCAACTCGTTCGTCAACTCGCTACTCAAAATCACTTCGGTTCCAAGCGCGATATAAAGAACCGATTTCTCGCGCTTGGCGCTGAGCCAACTTTCCAGGGCTTTCCATTTCTCATCGTCGGCTCCAACCTCGTCTCGGATAGCTGGAGTCACTAGCCCGATTGGAATCGCGGGCTTCTGGTAAATCTCCGGCAACAAGCTCAACGGCTCCGATTCGAACTCGCCGCAGCTCCTCACGATCACGAAATCGGAGCCGTCGATCACGTGGCCGAACCTGCAGAAATCGGAGACCTCCTCGTCCATGCACCGCTGGTGCTTCAGTACCTCATAAAGCCTGAAGCAAGCTGTGGACTCGTGCGGGATCCACTTCGGCACGCAGGTCAGGTCCTCTGGCTTATGGCACCGGCCGCCGATGAGCTCCGACGGCGGGCCGAGGAAAGCAAGCGTGGTGGCGTTGACGGTGCTGAAGAACACCGAGCGGACCCCGAGCCGAGCGGCGGCCTGTGGGAGCCAGTGGCTGGCGAAGTCGTGGATCACCCAGTCAATGCGGCCGTCCGAGAGGAACCGGGCCAGGGTCGGCTCGAGCAGGTCGTAGGCCTTCTTGAGGTAGGGGACCGAGTCAATGTCCAAGTCGGAGGTGGACTCGGCGGAGCTGGGGAGGTTGGGGACGCGGGGCAAGGGGAGGGAGACGAGGCGGAGGGAGGGAGGAGTTCGGGGTGGGCGCCGGCGAGGCGAGCGACGTTGCCGGGGGTGGTGAGGAAGGAGACGGCGTGGCCGCGGAGGGAGAGGAACATGGAGAGCTCGAGGAAGGGGGTGATGTGGCCGTGGGCGAGCCACGGGAACATGGCGATGTGAAGGCTTCGCTTCGACTCGCTGCCCATGATGGAAAGAGACTGCAGAAACACAGAGAGACAGAGACAGAGGGAGGGAGGGAGGAAGTGAGATTGTAGACGACGACGATTTGGAGGATGGAGGGAGATTTCTAGGGTTTTATAAACCGGGTCACGCCTTTAGAGCAGGAAGCGAAGATTAAAATGATGTTTTCGAGGTTTGAACAACTGAAGATCCACGATTTGTGATGTGGGGGATCCGACGTCATCGTAGCTGACGTATGGGATGATTGCATCTTTTGCTCTCTTTGGCTTGGGCCTCTCCTTTCCTTTCTTGGCTACGTTTCAACGTTCCTCTTTTGTTTTTCATTTTTATATCCATGGGGAGTGACCCATTCGAGGTCTTTGAGTTGCGGCCATTCTCGAAGTGAACCGCCGGAAGGAAAAGCTAACGGATTGCTATCTGTAGTGGGACCTCTTCAGTGTTTGGCCGCGAGAAGTCCGGGATGGCAGCGAACGGCGATGGGGAGGCAAAGCACGACGACAAAGTGTGTTTATGTTGATAGTGGCGCAAAGCAGAGAAAAAGTCTGGTTTGAAATGGATCTCCTCTCTTCGCGAATGATGGATACTCTCGAGAAAGAAAAACTGGCATTCTCTTTCTTTAAATAGTAAATGACACAAATGATCCGTTAACTTTGATTCATATGCAATGTGGTCCATGGAATTTAATCCAATGTCTAATGTCGTCCCCAAACTTTAATTTGTTTAATGCAGTTCTTAAACTTTAGGTATATGTTAATTCAATCCCTAGATTGTATGAAAATGTTCGATATTGTACTTGATCTTGAATCAATGAAAAGACAACATTGGACATTTCATACAATCTATGGATTAAACTGAACAAGTGTTAAAAGTTCAGGGACCACAATAAATAAATTAAAAATTCAAGGACAACATTGCACATTGGGATGAAGTTATTCCTTCTTTAGAGACCACACTACATATCGAGCCAAAATTTTGAGATAATTCACGTGATTATTCCTTCTTCAAAAGCTTTGGCCGGCCAAATATGTATGATTGCCGTGCGAGATGTGATCACTTACCCATCGAGCCAACACTGCCTTTCCTTTGTTTATTTTTGGTCGTGTCTTCCTGTGGGGTGTGGACTTCTATCTGACGAATGTGCCAAGTCTTTCAGTCCCTTTTTATATGTGAGAAGGTGAAGCTTTCGAGGAAAGGAAACTTCGCTTCGACTCACTGCCCATGATGGAGAGAGAGAGAGAGAGAGAGAGAGAGAGAGAGAGGTTGCAGGTGAAAGTGTGAGAATGTTGAAAACGATGATTTTGGGTAGTTGCGTGGTTGAAGACGGTGGGAGATTTCTTGGGGCTTTATGGACCGGATCGAACTCCGGGGCACGCCAGTACAGTAGTAATCAAGGTTAAAATAATGTTTTTAAGGTTTGAATTGAAAACCTACGATTTATGATGCGGGAAATCCGATGTTAATGATGGAAATAATATAGTAAGATCATGGCTGACGCATGCAGTGATTGCATCTTTGTTTTCATCGGTTTCGGCTTCTTCTTTCCTTTCCTGGCTATGCTTAGGGTTTCATCGGTTATCTTCTGTTCTCTTTCATACCCATTAAGAACGATCTTTTATAGCCCTTTGAGCACGTCGACTACTTTTCGGCGACAGTTTTTACTTATTACACACATTCGGTGATTATGCACGCACATATGAAAAGGCTTTTTAGCTTGTTGATTTGACAAAATGATTGAATAACTGCGTTTATGATGTAATAATACTAGATATGGTGAAGTTTCATTCATTGAGATGAATGTGGGTAATTATGTATATGTCACCTCAGTTTCATGTTTAGGGTTAAACGCAGTGCCAAATTGGCAAAGACTTGGACATTTCTAATCCCTTTGGGAAAAAGAACATGCGCGAGCCACTCGAACCTTTTCTTCAACTGAGAATCTTGACTGACTCGCATCAGCAAAATCCAGCCATGCAAAGACAACCGATTAATTCTTTTAAAGGCGGTGAGGGCTATATTGGGACTAATAAATGTAAATGTGCGGTTTTGAATTTTGAGCAAGAGTAGAATAATTAGGAGCGCCCTCTTAATCTATTTTCTTTAGACATACATTCATATCCAAACAATTTGGCCAGAATACTCTGAGGAAGAAGAGAAGAAATGGGTTTTGAGCTATAAGAAAGAGAGACAATGAGGATTGGCCCCTGTTGAACTCAATCATATCTTTGATATAGACCTCTTTCTCTTTATAAGTAACAAAGGTTGGGAGGTGGTGAGTCTTGTCTTCCTTGCCCTTGCTCAGCTTGGTGACTCATAGAAGTTGCATTTTGAGAACTAGAGATTGTGGGTTCGGTCCTTAATAGAATTGCTAAGTTATTGCAATCTAATTTCTGGCAAACCACCTAAGATTTGACTAATGTATTATTAAGGCTAAATTTAAATCGGGCTCTCCCAAACCCATACTAATTCGCAACTTAGGTTTAAGTTTTTAACATGTAAATGATTTTTCAATTAGAAATCACCACTAATCAGTTTATAGTAGGTCGATTATACATCTAAGTAAAATAATGAGAAAATTATTTTACTTCTACGAATCAAAGATTTTGAGTACAGAAACTTGATTACATCTAATGCCTTTTGGTATTGTTCTTTTCATGAAAAAAATGTTTATCAAGCCCAAATAAGGCTCCAATCATTTCTCTACAATCCTGGGCACCACTTAATCAAGGTAAGGCAGGCACCACCTCTCCTAAATTAGCCTTGCCACCCAAGATCAAGCTATCGAACCATTTGGAAAGGCCATCATGGAGGGTTTGGCCTATAAATAAAAGCATCAATCCTTCATTTCCAACCTGGCTCATTTCTCCCACTTCTCCTCTTCCTTGCACGCCCCCTCCCTCTCTCTCGGCCACTTTCTCTCTTGTTGCTGCTTGCCCCTTGTCATTTGGCCATCGCTCCGTCTAGTAGTAAGTGAATTCCTTAATCTTGGTTAGGGTTTTATGCTATGTCACTCGGACTTGGATGTGTTCTCACTTGCCCTTGTATGAGTATGTTGACGATTGTTCATTTATGGTTTGCTTACGTGCTATTGTCCATGAGCCAAAACATGCTCCAGGCCACGTAAGGGGTCTCACTTGGTCTTGAACGGACATTGATGCATGACGGATTGGACCTCGCTTGGCCTCAAATCAATATTGAGGTGTGTCAATCCAAACGTTGCTTGGTTTTAGGTTGGTGCTTAGGTGTAATGGGTCAAGCCATGAACTTTGGGCCTTGCTTAACATATTGTATAGTTATGGTTTTGTAGGTCATGACACTCACTTACATGACACATCTTCGGGCCTTGATGCATCGACTAAGAATACAATGATAAGAAATTGGATTGCATGATGTTGTCGCATGGTCACATGGTGGAAATATCCGTTGCCAATGATTTTGAAGACGTTGCCCGATGGATTTCAAACACCTAGTAGATTCTAGAAAAATCAATGGATTTCGATTAAGTTAATAAATGAAGTTTTGTGTGCTTTTCTCTATGTTTTGTGTCGCGACCCGATCTCGCCGCCCCTCGAAATGGAATCCAAAGATGGGAAAGGTCGGGTTTAGGGATACTTGATCTCGAGATCGCGAGCTCTCCCAAGCTTGTACCCCGCGTGACGGTAGGTTTATTTATATGATCTAGGTATTTAACAACCTAAAAATATATATGAGTCGCCACTAGCCTCATTTTTTTGGGGGTCAGCTAGAAACCCAATCGAGGGTCGGGAGTATTCCCTCGATTCCTACGCAACTAGATATCTAGGTTCGGGGACTTGGGTTACGCTAATATTGCTATTAGCGCCCTTTCGGTACCTAAACAGTATGTTGTGTTTTTTCTAACATGTCCATGTATTTTTTATATTTTCAGGATCGTCGATTCTATACTAAATGATCATGCGTGATGGATTACTTTCATTCTATTCTATTTCTAAAAAAAATAGAAAGGAAAACAACCAATGAAATTTAATTTGCAAAACATTAAGTAAGCAATCAAGGAAAAACAGTAAATCTATCAGGCAGTCCTAAAAAATATAAAAGAGAAAACAATTAAAAAGAAAAGAAACCCGCCACTCGTCGGGTTTTATAAAATGCATGGAACCCGAGACATATGTCGGGAAAAATGAATGGTACATGATAATGGTCGGAATGGACATCGACCTCCACCATCTTCACGCTTTATCCATGTTCAGATCCTATTCTAAACCTAGTCTAAGAAATAAGAATCCCTTGCCCCATCTTATATGACTAAGACAACGCATAGAAATCATTATTACAACGAACAGACATAGGCATCAGACATGAACATGAATCTAGCAAAATCAAATCACAAATAGTACAAAATACAATGCATGTTTAAAGGTTCGTAAGACCACCTAGACAATGTACAAAAATGTGAAACTTGCACATGACATAAGGTTGAATGCGAAAAAAGGTTTGGATAAACATTTAACCCTAAATCAGAATGCAAAGAAGTCACACAAGCCATTAACATTGCAAAGTGACTTGGAACTAAGAAGCAAAATGCATGACAATTTTAGTTGTGGTATATCGACTTGATGCATGGTTTTTACATAGTAGATGACCTTCAAATGAGACATGCTACATATCATCAAATTTAGTATGCATCATATTATTCTAAAAGATTCAAGAAAGCATGCACATACATCGACCAAATCATTCATCACAGAAACTGGGCATTCAATATAGGCACAATAAATGCACATTCAACGGTTATCTCATCCTGCAATCTTTATGGTAGATGAATCAGCATATGAGGAATAAATTTCATGAGGAAGCATCTCAAGATTCTTAACACAGAACATGGTAGCATGTCACACCGTCATTCTACAACATATTGAAAGCAATTGGACACATCTACTATCTCATTTTAAAACTAACAGCAACTAGCCATAGAAAAGACAGCATCTCCATAATCAAATCAAGTCCAAAAGATCTAAAAGAATCATATGTTTGTAGCTTAGGACCTTCGAATCCAAGCACAAAATTCAATATAAAATTGTCAAACAGCAAGCATGTCCAACAATCATGACAGCAGTATCTCAAATCAGATTTCTAGCACAGTGCACAAACTTTTGAGATGGATTTGAGCTAACAAATGACTTCCGTTTGAGCCCTTTAATATATCAAATCGAAGCTTGTCAAATGCAGATCGATTGTCCAGAACACGTCAACTCAAGATTTCGAAGTTTATGACCTCAAATTATCCATAGCAAAAACTAAGTCTTGAGGATCTACAAATTTCCAGAATCAAACATTGATGCAGTAACATTCATTTGACTAGGCAAATGACAACCAAATCATGCATATAACATGTCATTAGAAATCTTGAGAAGTCTCCTATGAATCCTTAAAAGGTCACGAACACAATTGAAATCATTTTCTAGCTCAAACGAAGATATTTAGCAAAGAGGTCAGATCAGTAACAGAAACAACCGCACAGACCAGAACAACTTTCCAGATTCTGGAGTATACTTTTAAAGAAGATTTCATGTGGCTAATGATATCGGATTAGGGTGTATTATAGCTCGTTAGAAAGCTAATCAAACCATCTTCGACTTTCATGAAGACATCGAACACAGAAAACCACAAAAACCAGCTCATATCAAGTCATTTACACAGAAGGTCAGATCAGCAAAAGAAACAGATATCAAGACAGAATCAACAGACTTTGTAGGATCCACTTCATCACGCAAACAATAGGAATCATGCTCAGTTTCAAAATTTGGTAAAATCAGACAGAGTTAAGCATCAAACTTAAGCTCATCCCCGTGAAGGACATATTGGCAATAATAGAGAACCACAGAAGATCCCACATGGGAACGTATTTAAATGCAGAATAACCAGCAGCATTTGACACTAGACTAATCAAGGCAGAACAGAACATCCAATTTGTTTGATTAACCATGGTATGATGAGACAAACATCAAATGTAGTCACCATAATTCGGAAAGCATAATGTTTAATCTTTGACAACATGTTGTGGTAAAAAAACTAAAATCTCTGTTTACATTAAACACGAATCGAATGTAGAGACATGCTTATGAAGTCTCGATGCAATGAACATTAATGAGCGCTGCCTAAAAGCACAGGATTTACCCTAAAAAATATCAAAGCGTGCGTGACAGGGCAAATAAGAGAGAGGAATAGAGAGAGAACCTGATTCAGAGAGAGGAACGCCGATCAGGCAAGCAAGCGTATGATTTCCGAAAAAAAATCAGGTCTTCACGATCTTCAATCGCCGGCGCTTGATCTTCAATCGCTCGCCAATGGAGGAAAACCTTTACCTCCGGCCGGAGCTCGAGAAAGAACAGCGAAAAAGAACCGAGGGAGAGAATTCAGAATCCACAAACCAAACGAATTGAAACCGCAAACAAAACCCTAACGGATCGAGAGTGATAGAAAGAAAACTCACTGATCCGGTGAGCCCAATCCCGAGAGATTCGAGTCCGACGAGCTTCTGCACCAGCGAATCGAGGATGATCCGCCGAACCAGATTCGTCGCCGTCGTTGCTGCGACTACCGTCGGCTTCGGATCGAGTTGAATCTGGCAAGCAGAGAACCAGATCCGGCGAGCAGAGAACCAAGAGGGGGAGGTCCGCCGAGAAAGAATCAGATCCGGCGGAGCCAGAACCACTGGCGTCGTCGTCGTTGCTGTCACCGCTGTTGATCGGCTTCGGATCTAAGTCCCTCACCTCGAGCTCCTTCGCCGGCAGTTACTCTGTCTTCTAGGGTTTTCGGGAAGTGCAAAGGAGGAGGTCGAGATTCAGAGAGCAAGAGTCCGAGAGAGTCCGTCCGAGAGAGCCCGTCGAGAGAGAATACGCGACCGAGAGAGATCGTAATCGAGAGAGAGCCCCGAGAGGAGAGAGAGAGCGTGCGGGAACGGAGAGAAAAAAAAGAACCCCGTGAGAACGCCTCCCCGAGAGAAAATCCGCGCGCCCCCAAAATTTGAGAGAGACCGAGACCGTAAAAAGAAAATCCACGTGAATGGCCTCCCTCCGAGAGAGAATTCCCCGTGCGAGCTACAACCCCCCTTTTTCTTTTTGTTTTCTTCTTTTTTTTTTTCTTTTTCTTGTTTTCATTCTTTTTCTTTCATTCTTTTCTCTCCTTTTTCTTTATTTCTCCCTTTTTTTTCTTTTTCTTTTTTGATTCCTTTACTTCTTTTTTCTTTCTCTCTATATTATTTTTTTGTTTTCTTTTCATTTTCATTTTTTTATATGTTTTCAAATTGAATGTTTAAAACGTCGACAAAAAATTCCGGGTGTCAACATTTTGTTTGATGTTTTTGGATACTTCGTGCATCAAAGGTAAGCTGAACCATTCTTATGCATATAATCAAGATTAATGGAATAGTTTGCTACTAATTTCCCATTGACACTTGAGACCGTGATAGTTGCATACTTTGTTCGACGGCGAGGCATCCTCCTAACTGAAGTTTATTGAGTTTACTTACTAAGTCCATGACTCTCTCTTTGTTTTCTTCGGATTTGTAGGTATGGATTTTCCTCCTGTTCGTTTTGGCTTGCTTGTTGAAATGGAAGTGACCATCATCGATATTATAGAAGCAGGAGCCAATACCACCTATCGTAGATGCACTACTACCATTTGGGTTGAGGAGGACCTCGATTACTTGGTTCCCCACTATTACATGGCATGGTACATTTGGTTTAACGGTGACCTTGTCGGACCCTTTCATGGGTTCAATGGACCGCCAAGGCCAAGCGACGCATCCGCGTCTAGTGGGATTGCGTTAAGTACCTAGGAGGCCGGCCCAACGAAGGGGAATCAATTTTGGAAGTGCAACCTCACTAGAGGAGTTAAGGTTACCCCAACTTGTGCGGTGGAAAGAAAAAGGACCTATAATAAAGGGTTTGTACAAAGCACTAACATTGTGTAATAGTAGTAGTGTGTTTGTAAAGTGTTTTCCTAACTTCTTGTTGTTAATGTTGGGTGTTTATTATATGAACGCTTCCGCATGTTAATAATAAAAAGATAAAAGAAATGAAACGGCGATGAGTCTGGGATATCACAACAACAACCACCGCCGATCGCATCCCTATGGCTAGGGAGTCCGTCTATGTGAAAATATCATTTAATGGTATTTTGCGGTTAATTAAATTACAAGACTAGGTGAATCGGCCACATCCACAATGGTTTAGGAAAAAAATCAATATTTTGAAATTTTTTATTAAGCAATAGAAAGTGTAGTTGAAAAGGATCAAAAGCCAATGCCTGCATGGCACGAGAGAGACACATTACGTCATCTCATGCAATAATATAATTTTTTCTTTGGAAAACTATAATTTTATCATGACGTGCTTTGAATTATACATGAATCATGGGATGGATATTCTCGGAGATATTCGCTTAGGTTTTTGTCTTTTAAATGCAAATACGAGAAAACGCAAGAGCTAACTAATGTGGTTTTGGCTCATAAGCTTTGAGTTAAGAGCTTGATATTAAGGTTTCGTTCCATTTGTGAAAAATAAATTATTTAAAAATTATTTTCTTACAAACGATTATTCATATCGCTATAATAATTCATCTTTCACGGAAATATTGAGATATAAATTATTGTTATGAATGGAAATATTTTCCATTGACTAATTATTATAAGTGATATTAGTGATCATAATCTTTAGTTTTTGAGAGACAACTTCGACAAACATACAATCAAACGCAAGTATACCAACTCGAAATGCATAAAGAAATCCAAATCCATTACTTGTTGCTACATTGGTGGATTCATCACTTACTCTGTCTTGCAAATTTAGTTCACCATCTTTTGGTCCTTACTCCAACTCCATGCTGCCGAACACTTCCTTCGTGGCCCGTGCGGTTGCCCTTATTGGCTCGGCCTCATGCTCCACCATGACCCCCCGGATTGACTTGGCCACCATGTCACCTGTGAATGACCCGTCCGCCTCGTCCCTGGGCACTTCAAACCCGACCTGCTTCTCGTTCTGGAACCGGGCCATAAGGCCCTGCTCTGAGCTCCCCCTGGAGAACAGCACAAGGGGCAGCCCGCGGCTCACCGCCTCGATCGTTGAGTTCCAGCCACAATGTGTCAAGAACCCACCGATCGCCTCGTGGGCCAAGATCTGCGTCTGCGGAGCCCAGCCCACCCAGATGAATCCCCGGCCTGAGACTCGCTCCTCGAACCTGGCCGGGACGAGGCGGTTCCTAACCACCCAAACAAATGGTAACCCGGACTTCTCAATCCCGGCGGCCAACTCGTTCGTACCTCGTGGTTGAAAATCACTTTAGTTCCAAGAGCGGCATAAAGCACCGATTTCTCGCACATGGTGTCGAGCCAACTTTTTAGGGCTTTCCATTTCTCATCGTCATCTCCAACCTCCTCTCGAATAGCTGGCGTCAATAGCCCGATCGGAATAGCTGGCTTCTGGTAAAGCTCTGGCAACAAGCTCAACGGCTTCAATTCAAACTCACGGCAACTCCTCACGATCACGAAATCGCGGCCGTCAATCACGTGGCCGAACCTGCAGAAATCGGAGACCTCGTCGTCCATGCACCGCTGGTGCCTCAATACTTCATGGAGCCTGAGGCAAACTGTGGTCTCGTATGGTATCCATGTCGGTACGCTGGTCAGGTCCTCTGGCTTCTGAAACCGGCTGCCGATGAGCTCCGACGGCAGGCCGAGGAGCGTGAGCGTGGTCGTATTGAAGGTGCTGAAGAACACGGAGCCAACCCCAAAATGAGCTGCGGCCCCCGGAAGCCAGTGGCTGGCAAAGTCGTGGATCACCCAGTCAACACGGCTGCCAGAGAGTAAATTAGACTGTCAAAATAGGACATAACACCATGCCTCTACATATTAGACTCATTTTAACCCATATTTGATAAGCTGGGTAGTTACATCGCTTAGTTATATTTAGTAAGGTCATAGATGGATTTTAGATGGTAAGACCTAAAATAATATAAGTGTTAAATGAGTTTATAATTTAGACTCAACTCACCTCTATGACCCTCTCTCATTCTCACTCGATCTTGCGCTTGTTCACTACTCTATGCTCTCATCTTAGTTTGGATATAAGTTATTCTAAATTTGGTTAAATATATGAGTATTTTAATAAAATAAGTTGGTTTGGTATGTGATTGGATATTGATTACTAGATTTGTATTGCATGAGTTAAAATAAATTAAATGAGTAAATTTGGGTCGGTTATTTTTGATCCGACACAAACCAGACTCGGTCCGTCCTTATGACAAGACTAATATATACATGTATATATATATATGTGTGTGTGTGTGTGTGTGTGTGTGTGTCGTACTGTTTTAGCTTCACGGTGGATTTGTGTGTGTGTGTGTGTGTGTGTCGTACTGTTTTAGCTTCACGGTGGATTCTAATCATCAGCTCCAAATTTCTAAGTTTATATAAAAATTCCAATCTTAGCCTTATATTTATATTATTTGAATGATATGATTCTCATTCGAGAAAAGTACCAAAAAGGTTCTAAACTTATTGCATTAATATCAATTCAAAGTCATAAACTTTTCAATTGACCAATTCAGTTCTATATCTTTTTATATCGATACCAATTCAGTCCATCCGCCAATTTGGCTTGCCGGTGCCGACGTGGACATTGGCCGGTGACCAGATGTTGATATGGTAATTTTAAAATATTTTTTTAATTTTTTTTGAATTTTTTCTTTTTCTTTTTCATTTTCTTTTCTTCCTTCTTCTTTACTGTTCCGGCAAGCCTTCGGTGAGGCTCGCCGGCCACCGGGCGAGGGTCGCGGCCCTCGCCTGGCCTCTCCTAAGGCCGTTGGCGAGGCGGCTTTGCCTGGATCTAGGTGAGGCCGCCTCGCCGACCGTGGGCAAGGTAGCCTTCTTTTCGTGATTCGGTAGCTACGGCTTCTCCTCATCGCTAAACACGGGAGGATTTACCTCGTTATGATTCTTTGCTATGCTGTGGCTTTGCTGCAAAAAATCTCACAGGGGACGATGTCCTTCCACACGTCTACAAGCTCCCGGTGGATTTGTTTGACGCCCTAGTGGCTCGCCTACCGCCGGCGAGGCAACCCTCGCTCGGCCTCACCTAGGGCCGCGGGCGAGGCCAGCCTTGCCCTAGCCTTGTCGCGGGCAAAGGCAGCCTCACCGCGACCGGCGAGGCTGGCCTCGCTATTTGGGCGAAGCCGCCTCGCCGGCGGCCCTAGGATAGGTGGGCAAGGGTCGCGACCCTCACCAGCAGCAGGGGAGGGCTTCGAGGCCCTCTTCTAGTGGTTGGCGAGCCTCACTAGAGGCTGGCCAGAATAGTCCGAGAAGAAGGAAGAAAAGAAAAAGGAAAAATAAAATAAAAATAAAAATATTCAAAAAAATATTCAAAAAAATATTTAAAAATTATCATGTTAGTGTTTCAATCCGGTCGACGTCCACGTCGTGGCAGAGGCTAAAATTGGTTGGATAGACTAAATGGTACCGATTAAATATAAAGCTTTTTTGGTACTTTTTAGCTTCACGGTGGATTCTAATCATCAGCTCCAAATTTCTAAGTTTATATAAAAATTCCAATCTTAGCCTTATATTTATATTATTTGAATTCTATGATTTTCATTCAGAAGCAGCCCCCACGGCCGAGCGCACGTACTTGTCGCGTAATGGCTTTCAATCTATATTAGTCTTCTTCGAATACATTATTTTATTTCATTTTTCTAGGATTAATTTTCTTGTGCTAATGGAGGCGAATTTTTAAATTGGGTCACCCGCAATGTCGGGTTTTGATTACTTTTTTTCACCGTGTCTCCTCCCTCTCATACATTTGAGTGTACAAATTGCTTTTGGCTTTTAGCATATCTTATAATGGTTGCTTTCGTCCGACTTTAATATCAATTGAATACGTAACATCTTGCCGTTTGTGTAGCTTCTGCCTATTCATGAAATGATTATATTGACTGAAATCATATATAATCGACCCCATTAATAACTTTTGCAAACTTCGCATACAGTGAATTCACACGAATGATGTATGGGTTTACTAAAGCTAATATCATTTAAATTTTATGTAAAAGGTAAACGCAATAAAAATCTTAAATCGGGTCATATTCAATATCAAATAAAAATCGATCGCATTACCGTACTTATCAATTTGGTATATCGATTCAGTATACTTAGCAATCTCGTCTTGCAAATTTACTTCGCCATCTTTTGGTCCTTACCGGCACTTTTCTCTAATATCCCTGCGAATTCCTCCATGTATTTGTTTTGCAACTCCATGTCGCCAAACACCTCCTTCATGGCCCATGCATTTGCCCTAATCGGCTCGCCCTCAGGCTCCACCATGACCTGCCGGATCGACTCAGCCACCACGTTGCCCGTGAATGACCCGTCTACCTCATCCCGGGGCACCTCGGACCCGACCCGCTTCTGGTGCAAGAATCGGGCCATCACGCCCTGGTCCGAGCTCCCCCCGGAGAACAGCACCAGGGGTAGCCCGTGGCTCAGCGCCTCGATTGTGGAGTTCCACCCGCAGTGTGTCAGGAACCCGCCGATTGCCTCGTGGGCCAAGATCCGAGTCTGCGGGGCCCAGCCCGCCCACACAAACCCTCGGTCCGAGACTCGCTCCTCGAACCCGCCCGGCACGAGGCTGTTCCTAACCACCCAAACGAATGGTAACCCGGACTTCTCAATCCCGGCGGCCAACTCGTTCGTCAACTCGCTACTCAAAATCACTTCAGTTCCAAGCGCGATATAAAGCACTGATTTCTCGCGCTTGGCGCTGAGCCAACTTTCCAGGGCTTTCCATTTCTCATCGTCGGCTCCAACCTCGTCTCGGATAGCTGGCGTCACTAGCCCGATTGGAATCGTGGGCTTCTGGTAAATCTCCGGCAACAAGCTCAACGGCTCCGATT
Organism: Eucalyptus pumila; assembly: GCA_016097595.1. NCBI lineage: Eukaryota > Viridiplantae > Streptophyta > Magnoliopsida > Myrtales > Myrtaceae > Eucalyptus > Eucalyptus pumila. The sequence goes on from CM027848.1 coordinate 52,963,018, forward strand.
CGAACTCGCGGCAGCTCCTCACTATCACGAAGTCGCAGCCGTCGATCGTGTGACCGAACCTGGAGAAATCGGAGACCTCCTCGTCCATGCACCGCTGGTGCTTCAGTACCTCATAAAGCCTGAAGCAAGCTGTGGACTCGTACGGGATCCACGCCGGCACGCAGGTCAAATCCTCCGGCTTATGGCACCGGCCTCCGAGGAGCTCCGACGGCGGGCCGAGGAAGGCGAGCGAGGTTGCGTTGATGGTGCTGAAGAACACCGAGCGGACCCCGAGCCGAGCGGCGGCCCGGGGAAGCCAGTGGCTGGCGAAGTCGTGGATCACCCAGTCGACACGACCGTCCGAGAGGAACCGGGCCAGCGCCGGCTCGAGCTGGTCGTAGGCCTTCTTGAGGTAGGGGACCGAGTCGATGTCCAAGTCGGAGGTCGACTCGGCGGAGGTCGGGAGGTTGGGGACGCTGGGCAAGGGGAGGGAGACGAGGCGGAGGGAGGGAGGGAGTTCGGGGTGGGAGCCGGCGAGGCAAGCGACGTTGCCGGGGGTGGTGAGGAAGGAGACGGCGTGGCCACGGAGGGAGAGGAACTTGGAGAGCTCGAGGAAGGGGGTGATGTGGCCATGGGCGAGCCACGGGAACATGGCGATGTGAAGGCTTCGCTTCGACTCGCCGCCCATGATGGAGAAAGACTGCAGGAACAGAGAGAGAGAGAGAGAGAGAGAGGGGGAAGTGAGATTGTAGACGACGATGGTGGGAGATTTCTTGGGGTTTTATGGACCGGGTCACGCCATTAGAGCAGTAAGCGAAGATTAAAATAATGTTTTTGAGGATTGAACAGCTGTAGATCTACGATTCGTGAATCTCAATGGTGAATATAATATTAATGTGTATTATATATATACATATTATAGGGTACTTCTATAATTATGTTTCTATCGATACCCTTTATGTAATTAACTGCTTTTATAAATACATATCATTAGTTATTGTCTTTGACTCTAAGCATCAATATATAATCCAATAAGATCATCATAGCTGACGTATGGGGTGATTGCATCTTTGCTCTCCTTGGCTTGGGCCTCTTCTTTCCTTTCTTGGTTATGCTTAGGTTTTATCGTTTCATTTTTGTTTTGTTTTGATAAACTGTGATTGGTATTTACGTAAGTGAAGTTTGAATATTTTGCACGTGAAAACATGTGAGTAGTTTTATAGATTGCCTGGGAACCGAATTTGATTGATCGGTCCGGAGCATGATCGTTCTTTAGTGAAAAAGAAAGTGCCGATTATGTTGGACTAGACCGGACCGGACCCGAACTGATGGTCCGGTCCGGTCCGGTCCGGTTCCCAGTCCTAGGACCAAATGGTCCGATTCACGGTTCCCAAATTTGGGAACCAATTCTCCCGGTCTGTTTCCCGGTTCCACCTTGGAACCGGACTAAACCGAAAATCGATCACCCCTAGCGACTAGCTGAAGAAGGAAAAAAAAAATTAAACATAAAATTTAAAAATTTATTTTTCTAAAAAAGAAAAAGAAAAGATATCGGTGAAAAAATGTGCTTGGAAATGAAAGAAATAGGATGAAAAATGTTTTGCGCTTTCTAAAAAGCGGAAAACATTTTTATCTATTTTAGAAGATTATCTTTCATTGATGGAAAATGTTTTCCTCAATCAGTTAATTTTTAGTGAAATGAACGCCGAAAAATTCAAAAAACATTTTGTAAGAAGTTGTTTTCTACTAAATGAATGAAGCCTTAGATAAGTTCTTTCTCTAACAATTGCCTAGAGAGTTAATATAAATTGCCCTCATCTAACAATTGTGTTAACTTGTGTTCTTTATAATCAATCGAGTGAGGTTCATAACTTGACCTTTGATCCAACAAAATATCAAATTTTATTGAGCTTTTAGTCCAAACATTGTATTAAAGCTCAAGAAAACCCAGATTAGAAAACCCTCAAAAATCATAACTTGACCTCCGATCCAACAAAATATCAAATTTTGAGCAGAGAGGCACTACTCTGCCTCTTTTCGATTCTGCATATGGAGGTAAATATTGATCTCTACAAGTGCGCACACGCAAATATTGGGCCAATTCCCTAAAAAATCCCAAACTTTAGATTTAGTCCCAAATTTATCCCCAACTTTTTTCTATTTGAAACAGCGATGGGCCTGAGATATTACAAAAACAACCCCTGCCAGTCGCATCCCCGTGGCTAGGGAGTCCGAGAATGTGACAATATCTTTTAATGGTATTTTGCAGTTAATTAAATTATAAGACTAGGTGAATCGGCCACATCCACAATGGCTTAGGAAAAAAAATTAATATTATGAATTTTTTTATTAAGCAATAGAATGTCTAGTTGAAAAGGATCAAAGGCCAATGCCTGCATGGCACGAGAGAGACACATTACGTCATCTCATGCAATAATATATTTTTTCTTTGGAAAACTATAATTTTATCATGACGTGCCTGGAATTATACACGAAACATGGGATGAATATTCTCGGAGATATTCGCCTATGTTTTTGTCTTTTAAATGCAAATAAGAGGAAAAGCAAGCGCTAACTAATGTGGTTTTGGCTCATAAGCTTTGAGTTAAGGGCTTTGTATTAACGTTTCGTTTCTTTTGCGAAAATAAATAATTTAAAAAAATATTTTCCTACAATCATATCAATATAACTGTTTTCATCTTTCACGAAAATATTGAGATATAAATTACTATTAAGAATGGAAACATTTTCTATCAACTAATTATTATAAGTGATATTAGTGATCATATAGTCTTTAGTTTTTGAGAGAAAACTTCTCGACAAACATACAATCAAACGCAAGTATACCAACTCGACATGCATAAAGAAATCCAAATCCATCATTTACTTGTTGCTACATTATCCTTGGTGGAGTCATCACTTACTCCGTCTTGCAAATTTAGTTCACCATCTTTTGGTCCTTAGCGAAACCTTTCTCTAAGATTCCTGCGAATTCCTCCAAGTACTTGTTTTGCAACTCCATGTTGCCAAACACCTCCTTCATGGCCCGTGCGGTTGCCCTTATTGGCTCGCCCTCATGCTCCACCATGACCCGCCGGATTGACTCGGCCACCACGTCACCCGTGAACGACCCGTCCGCTTCGTCCCTGGGCACCTCGAACCCGACCTGCTTCTCATGCAGGAACCGGGCCATAAGACCCTGGTCCGAGCTCCCCCCGGAGAACAGCACCAGGGGCAGCCCGCAGCTCAGTGCCTCGATTGTGGAGTTCCAGCCGCAATGCGTCAGGAACCCGCCGATCGCCTCGTGGGCCAAGATCCGCGTCTGTGGGGCCCAGCCCGCCCAGATGAATCCCCTGCCTGAGACTCGCTCCTCGAACCCGGCCGGGACGAGGCGGTTCCTAACCACCCAAACAAATGGTAACCCGGACTTCTCAATCCCGGCCGCCAACTCGTTCGTTAGCTCGTGACTCAAAATCACTTCTGTTCCAAGCGCGACATAAAGCACCGATTTCTCGCGCTTGGTGTCGAGCCAACTTTTTAGGGCTTTCCATTTCTCATCGTCATCTCCAACCTCCTCTCGAGTAGCTGGCGTCAATAGCCCGATCGGAATAGCCGGCTTCTGGTAAAGCTCTTGCAACAAGTTCAACGGCTCCAATTCAAACTCACGGCAGCTCCTCACGATCACGAAATCGCAGTCGTCAATCACGTGGCCGAACCTGCAGAAATCGGAGACCTCGTCGTCCATGCACCGCTGGTGCCTCAATACTTCATGGAGCCTGAGGCAAACTGTGGTCTCGTACGGTATCCATGCCGGTACGGTGGTCAGGTCCTCCGGCTTCTGAAACCGGCCGCCGATGAGCTCCGACGGCGGGCCGAGGAGCGTGAGCGCGGTCGCATTGAAGGTGCTGAAGAACACGGAGCCAACCCCAAGCTGAGCTGCGGCCCCCGGGAGCCAGTGGCTGGCGAAGTCGTGGATCACCCAGTCGACGTGGCTGCCCGAGAGGAAGCGGGTCAGGGCTGGCTCGAGCAGGTCGTAGGCCTTCTTGAGGTAAGGGACCGAGTCGATGTCCAAGTCGGAGGTGGACTCGGCAGAGCTAGGGAGGTTGGGGACGCACGGCAAGGGGAGGGAGACGAGGCGAATGGAGGGAGGGAGTTCGGGGTGGGCGCGGGCGAGGCGAGCGACGTTGTTGGGGGTGGAGAGGAAGGAGACGGCGTGGCCGCGGAGGGAGAGGAACTTGGAGAGCTCGAGGAAGGGGGTGATGTGGCCGTGGGCGAGCCACGGGAACATCGCGATGTGGAGGCTGGAATCAGAGTAAATTTTGGAAAATTGATATATTAGTCTTGCGACTCGCTGCCCATGATGGAGAGAAAGACTGCAGACAGAGAGAGAGAGAGAGAGAGAGAGAGGAAGTGAGATTGTGGACGACGATGATTTGGAGGATGGCGGAAGATTTCTAGGGTTTTTATGAACCGAGGTCACGCCATTAGAGCAGGAAGCGAAGATTAAAATAATGTTTTTGAGGTTTGAAAAACTGAAGATCCATGATTTACGACATGGGAGATCCGATGTCAATGGTGGGTATGATATAAAGTAACATCATCGTAGCTGACGTATGTGGTGATTGCATCTTTTGCTCACCTTGGCTCGGGCCTCTTCTTTTCTATCTTGGCTATGTTTAGGTTCCATCATTTCTCTTTTGTTTTTTCCTTTTTATATCCATGGGGAGTGATCTATTTGAGGTCTTTGAGTCGCGAACTTTCTCGGGGTGAACCGTCGAAAGGAAAAGCTAATGGATTACCATACGAAGTGGGAGCTCTTCAGTGTTTGGTGGTGAGACTTCTGGGGGCGGCAGCGAAAGTGGTAGGGAAGCAAGACATGGCAGCGAACGACGATGGGGAGGCAAAGCACGATGACAAAGTTTGGTGTGATATGGATACTCTCTAGAAGGAAAAATCGGCCTCCTCTCTGTTTAAATGGTAAATGACGCAAATTGTTTTTGAACTTTGGTCCAATATGCAATTTAGTCCGTGAATTTTGACCTAAACTGTTAATTTATTTAATGTGATTTTTAAACTTTTGATACATGTTAAACTTAGTTTGTAAACTATATGAAAAAGTTTAATATTGTCCACGAACTTGGATCAATGGAAGGTAAAAATTGAGCATAATCATACGGTCAAAAAACTAAATTGAACATGTACTAAAAATCTAGGAATCACATATAACAAATTAAAAATTTAAGGATGACATTATATATTAGGCTAAAGTTTAGGGATTGAATCAAACATATTTTAAGTTCAGGATCACATTAGATATAAGTCAAAAATTTTGAAATCATTCATGTCATTTAAAAGCTTTGGCCGGCCAAGTATGATAATTGCCGTGCGAGATGTGACAACTTTACCATCGAGTCAACAATGCCTTTCCTCTGAGTGCATACTATGTAGATCTGACTTTCCATTTTTGAGTGCATATATATGTATGTATAATATGTTTATTCAATCGACTATGGAGCTCGAAAAGAGTAAACCGACTTTCTTTTTTGATTGCATACATATATATGTTTTGATCGACCATTGAGCTCACCCATGTGCTTAGCATATGATATTTTCAGCCATTGTCATAAACTAACGGGATTGGCCAAATTTTAAATTTTTGTAGGCTCAAGGGATAAAATAAATTAAGCTCAAACCTATCCACGCATGGCTGCGTTGACGGGGTCACTCTCCTTTGGTATATCTAGACCAAGAGGTAAGGAGTTCGAACCCCCAAGGTATGCTCCGTGATTTAAGTGGCGGGCCTTGGCAATAGATTGCTGGATTAGTCTCCTCCGAGATTTAATCAGTGCAGTGCTCCCGTAAGGTGAGTTAGGCCAAATCCTCAATATCAAAAAAATATAATAAAATAAATTAAATTAAGCTCAAATCTCCTCCTACTAGCAACATCCACTATGCGCCAATCCAATTTCAATGCAGTTTTTGTGAGCTTAATTAAATGAAAATGCTCCAATTACGCGAATGCAATTTCAACAAAAATTTTGTCTAGAAGTTGGAGCCAATTCCTAATTTCCATATGCAGGGACCATGCGAACCTTTTTCCTTAAGTGAAAACCCTAGCTTCATTTAAAAATTATGTCAATCCACGTAAGCAAAATACAGTAATGTAAAGACGACCCATAAATCTTTTTAAAAGCTATGAGTTCTATATTGAGATTAATTAGTGTCAGTGTGCGGTTTTGTATTTTGAGCAAGGTTAGAATAATTAGTACTGCCGTCTTGCTGTATTTTCTTTAGACATTCATTCATGTCCAAACAATTTGAATTGAGTATTCTAAGGAAGAAGAGGAGAAATGGGTTTTGAGCTCTAAGCAAAAGAGACAGCGAGGATTGGCCCCTCTTGTCCCCGAGTCTAGAGAACTCACTACCCAATCACGCAACTCCTACAGAAATTGAGTTACGTGCCAACTTATCTCGTCCATGCGTGCACGTTCCCAGTGAAACTTGATCAAAATGCTTCATGTGACCAAATTTCCGGTTATGATTAAGTTCGTCCTATTAGGGTTTGAAGTAGAAACATCTTTCCTTCGCTTTTCTGCTTGTAATTTAACTTCGATTTGAATTTGTCATTGTCTTGCTTCACCATGCAAATCCATCGATAGATATTGTTAAAGAGTGCTTCAAAGACATTTATCAAAACAACCAATCAAGAAAGCTTAACTACTTTCTATAAAAGAACTGAGGAATTTTGGAATGAGAATTCCGTCCTTCATTGTCACAGTAATGCAACATATATACAAGAAGATACAGCTATTAAACAAACTCCTAATTAGGCTAAACTACCAAAAATACAAGGACCACACAATAAAAATAGGTATGCATATAAAACTTCCTAAGTAAACAACCTAAATAAAGGCATATCACTACTGCCTTTCCAATATTTTCAATACCCATCATGAGCCGTCCTATTATGCATACAATTCGATCAAAGCCAGGCTTTGACTGAACAGTCACGGACTATTTCGATTAGATCTGAATAGTTTGAAGAGAGAGAGAGAGAGACCACCGCGCTTCGGACAATGGTTGTAATTAAAATGGGTTTTGAAACGGGCAAGTACCTACCCCATTAAAGTTCACATGTAGTTAAGCTTTCATCTTAGCAAAACACAATCTTTTAACCCGTTTTGGAAATTTTAGACAACTCATTTACCACTCGATTGTAAAATTTAAGTTAAAAAAGGGTTGCCATCGATTTTGCCATATTTATAGGCATCTTATTTTCGCCATGGCCACGAGGTCATTGGGTACGTCATTATATAAACTGAAGTTCACCTATCTTTGTGGGCTAACTCATCTCGTGAAGAAAATTTGTTTCGTCGTCCGTATGATGGTCCAACCAATCATTGAAAACCCTCTAATTATATGTGACATATCAAAAGCAAGCCGCCGACAGGAGGTTTCATCAGTCCTTAGAGAGTTCAACACAGCTCGGTTTATCATCTAAGGGTTACGTTTCGACCATAAGAAAAAAAAAGGGGAATGAAACGAAAGATATATTACATATTTTTTGATGACTTCATGTGCTCTAAAAGTCTTTTAAAATTCCTTAGATCTATATAGAAATATGGCAAAATAAGCTGACACTGAGACCCAACTTCACATAATTCAGGACATGTGAAATATAAAGAGACTCATCTCAAAGGAAAGAAAACAAATTTCACATATAATTGAGCCAGAAGAACTACATTAAAATTTTATGTAAATGTTTTGAACAAAATTGATAACTTTATGATTGAAATAGCATTTGGACAATAAATTTAGGACTGAGTGGGTAATTTTTCTGACAGGAGGAAGACGCAAATTTAGGACATCTTTTTGCAGGCAAAACAGCAAAAAGAAAAATGACTCGAACAGGACGTATGTTCCATCCTAGGTAAAACTGAAAAAGTTAACCACCCACTTCTTGCTATAAATTACACTTTCTGAAATTCATTGGTTGTATGCTGTAAAATGTCTTTTGATTTTTTTTTTCATGATTATAATCTTTGCATTTGATGAGCAGTTAAAAACGTAATGCAATCTCCGATCTCGATTTTTTTGAGATTCAAAGAGGGCGCGATATAATGTTTGTACGTGTCAACCTTACTTATACGTATGCATGGAGTTGATGACCATAGTTTTTTTTTTTTTTTTTTTTTTTTTTTTTTTTTTTTTTTTTTTTTTGAGAAACCTTCTTTTCTAGTGACATTACCCGATGGATTTTATTTTTTGGCATCAACTTAATCGTCAGGCTTGGATACGGTTTAAATCACGTTTTTAAATAGTAAGTTTAGCTTGAGGTTTAAAGTGTATACCGACTTTCATGTACTGGGAGTTTATTTTATTTTTTCATATGGACACGCACAATTTATGTTGAGACTGAAAAATTAGGGGGTACTTATTTTTCATGCGATCGAGTAATTCAAAGAAATGATATAGTTATAAAATATGAAAAACTCCTTATAATGTCCAATATACGAAATATACGAAAATGTACGAGGAATGTGAATTATAGACATGACACTAAATAATATTGTATTGTTAACAAAAGTAAACATTAAATATTGTACAGTACATAGTAGATAATGTTACAACCTGAAATCACAAAAAAAGGGGATAACCGGCCATCTTTCCATAGGAAGGATGCAACCTCAAATATAACCATCTATCATATAAACTAACAGGTTGGTTATAATATTAGAATTTCTATGATTCACCAAATGAATACATATAATTAGAACTCAACCAATCCAACAAACTTACAATAACTATGTAAATAACTCCATAAACCATACCCCAAAATATAACTCTTGAAAATTTCCCAATAGTGCTCTTGTCCTACTTGTTGCCAATCCTAGAATGTGAAAACATGAAAGATGAGTGAAATAAATAACCACAACTCAGTGAGTAGTACATACCATATAAGCATATAAATTCTCCACATTACACATTTAGAACTCCAAGACGTGGCTCATTAATGCCAAATCAAAATATAAGAACTTGCATGAATAAAATATGTTATAACCTGGCTATATCAAATAGCAAAATTTCCAATTCATCTATAATATCAAAACATGCATCACTAGTTTGGTTCAATAATTGAACTCGTCATATCTCATGTCAATTGTTTATTTCACGCTTAATATCTAACTCGAAGTCTTAGAGGTGGCTCCCATGAATTTACATTATCATGTAGTACTTAGTCTTTAGTACAAGGCTCTAAAGGTGACTCCTACGAAATTATCTTATCATGTAGCACTTAGCCCTTTACTATGCATATCAATAGTGTAAGGCCCTAGAGGTGGCTTCTAGGTGACTCAAGTCACTATATAGCACTTAGCTTTGACTACAAAACCTTAGAGGTGACTTACACAAAGTTTTATTATTGTCAGCACTTAGTCATTTACCTTTTCACATCACAATTGGTTTTCTAAACACAATACCTATCATATTTTAATAGTTATCACATAAATCAAATGTACTAAAATAGCACGCATAACCCTGCAAGAAAGGTTTATCAAATCATCCCACAAGAACTCAAAAGTATCGAATACTCTATCCAACTTTATACAGCAAATTACAACAAACAGGTTTTCCCTTCCATATATATGCATATGTCAAATTACTCTTACCTCATATATTAGGTTTTCCTAATCTTTTCTTGGTGTGTCGCTTGCTCGAACTCGATATAATAGATAATTGAAAGTTTTCAAACGTAAAGGTGGAAGCTTTGGAGCGTAGCATTGAAAGGTTGATTTATGTTATTTCCTGCTAAAAGTTGTAATATGATATGCAGCAGATTGTAAAAGAGATGATAGGAATGATCACTAGCTTAATTGTACTAGATTGTAATGGTATAAAAAATTGTGCCCTTTTCACAATCAGAGATAAAAGCTTTTGATCATTGTCGCGTATTATCCATTTTGCGTAAGCAGATCAGTTACTATTTCTTTGATTTTTTGCAGAAAGCCCTGGATTTGAGATATTATTGAGGTTTCTTATGAAATTATTATGTCAAATGCTAGTGGCCACTTTAGCTTCATAAAATTTATTTTGATGGATGCATGAGTTGGAATCTACTTGTTTCTTGTTCTTTTAATTAGTCTAAGCCATATATAAATAATGAGGCTATATATATTTGGGGGGGGGGGTTGAAACCTAATGCAATGTAACTTTGATTTGTGCTTCACTAGTTCATCTTGATTTTTGCTAAATTTTTTCTTTATTATGCCTCTCAAATTTGTTCATGTTCATATTATTGGAAGATGACAATTTCAACAAAGGAAAAGGCATGTTAGACCGTTGAAGATTTGGAAACATTTTGTTAGTTGTATGTTGAATAAATCAATAAGGGTAATCATCCTACAACCAGCAAGAGGGATGGATGGATGGATGGATGGATGTTGTAGAAATGGTTGGAATGTTTCTTTATATGTTGGGACATGGTATAGCTAACGGGGTAACACAAAAGCGTTTTCAATGCTCTAGGGAAACCATAAATAGGCACTTTAGTTTTTAGATAAAGTAAAGTATGTGATATGGGAAAAGATTTGATCCAACCAATTGATCGACAATTTTGGGAAATTCTGGAGAAGATCAAGAAATATCAACAATTTTATCTATATTTTAAGGTAAGTTATGATTGTACAATAAAAACGAAAAACTAAATGTAAATCATGTAATATTTGCATTATTTGTTTTAGGATTGCATTGGAGTTATGAATGGTACACATATCCTAGCAATGGTATCGATATGCGGTCAAATTTGCTTTATTGGTCAAAAAGGAAAGACCACTCAAAATGTGTTGCCATAAGTAATTTGAACATTAAATTTATTTAGTTTTGTACCAATTGGAAGGACAAGCTCATGATACTCGTATCTTTTATGATTCTATTGGAATATGTAATGCACAATTTCCCCATCTTTCTCCAAGTTCAGTAATTAATGGTTATGCTTATGTGGCATATGTTAATTAAATTTACATTATATTTGTGTAGGTAAATATTATTTAGTAGATGTTAGATATCCAAATCCAACGAGTTATTTGGGGCCATATACAGAAGTTAGATATTATTTGCTAGAGTTTCGATAAGTTCCTACACCTATGGGTCATCGAGAAATGTTCAATCATGTTTATTCTTTGCTTCGTTTAGAAATTGAGCGAGCCTTTGGCACGTCAAAAATGAAGTTGAAGATTTTAACTACTATGTCAAGTTATTCTTATGAAAAGCAAGTGCAAATTGTCATAGTTACAATGGCTTTGCTAAATTTTATAAGAGTAAATGCCATAACTGATATGGATTTTGAAACGGTAGATTTGGATCTCAAGTATAGATATTCAATTGATTGTGATGCTTCAGATGATAACGGCACATTTACATGATGAAATAGCTATGAACTTAATAAATAGTTAAGGAGGTTTGTAATATTTAACGATAACTTATTTCTTTCCTTTGAACATATGTTATCATATTTATTGTAATGAAATTACTCTCTTTTTAATTGAGTTTGATATGATTTTTTATTTAAAAATTTGTTAATATATCTATTATACATTATCTCAACTTGAAAAAAATATATCAAATTTACAGTCATTGGTTTTTATTTTTGATTTTAAACAAAATTAAAGTTGCAAAACTTTAAAATTGGCTCATGAAAGGATTTTCTAAATGTATGTATTTACCGAACAACATTTCCCCAAGTTACTTCTTAAGGCATTTTTTCAATTACAATTTATCAAACAATATTTGCATTTCGCCAAATCTCTTTAGATTAAAGGCCTTTACATTTCTTCAAGGACATTCTCCTAAAACCAAACCACACGGGGCCATTAAAATATCAAATAATACCCCTAGTATATCTAATGATATCTTCAACAAATATTATATTGAAGTCGTTCCCAAAATCAAGCTTTGACTAGTAAGTAAAGGTAGCAAATGGATAGAGCAAGTCGAACTAGAGCAGGTCAAATAGAAGTTTGGACCAAATCAATTAATCACATTTATGAATTTCAAGCAATATAACATAAATGACGAATAACTGATGCGATCCGAACCAATAAACATCTCCCCCATTTAACTTATATTTTAATTGCATTGATTAAACTGCCACCATCACACAATCGATATCATCATCACCTTATCGTCTCTAATAAACATTTAGTCAATTTCTACAAAAAGAAAATCATCTAAAAGATTCAACAAATAAAAATAAAAGTTAATTAAATTTTTTTTGGCACATTAATATAATTAAAATTGGAAAGAGGTGCAAGTGTGGATATGGGACAATGTTGATGTGGCGGTGGCCACCGGAGAGACGGTTCCGTCACCTTTGCTGGAGGACGAATATCATCGCGTGTCTCCTTTAGTTTCGCTGGGATTTGTTTGGCCCTTTCTACATGCAGGCATTTGACACAACCCAGTTGCCAAGGCCCACCCAATAGATGGAATGTTCCAGAAGTTTCCCAAATGCCGGGCCATGGCCCATCCATGTCTCAATCTTGAGCCTATCCATGGACTGGTGACCCTCAAGCTTCCTTAGGCTCTAGGGTCTCTTGACAACTATGTAATGATTATAGAGATTCAAGCTCCATCATTAGATCAAAGAAGAGATGAATGGCTAAGGTTGACCTGTGCTTATATAAATAGGAGCCCCTCCTCCTAAGTTGTATCACATTATTGCATTATCGAGCTTCACTTTTTATACTATTCTTATGAGTCAAGTATGTACGTAAGGCTGATTTGAGAGAAATCATAAGATCACACGGGTTAGGGAATGCGAGATCAATTGACCTATGGCACATTCCTTACACAAGAGATCTAGATGCACGTGCTCTATTCGAGCTTGTGCAACTTGATTTGCAGGATACGAAATCATGCACGCGCAATCATTTTGAGAGCTCATGTTGTCGCTGCTTCGCATCTCCATCTCTGCACTTGCAAACGCTTTTAGTTCTGTAGTATTCTCAGTACCATGCACATGTACATTCACGGTACAGTGGAGTTGTCTACGATGAGTTCTCATTTCCCTTGTTGTGCTGCCGGTGCATTGGCTATTCCCCACGCCTGAGAAGGATATGGTTTGGATATTTCGCAGAGCGAGAAGCATTGCACGAGTTCGTCGCACAGTCATTAACCTTTTCAATTGTAGCTAGTTGATTTTTCGTTTTAGTGTTCTCTTCTTTAGCTTTATCTGCTCTCAGATGCTGTCGCCTAGTCGGACGACTCTTTCGGATCAGAGAAGCTTGCATAAGGGTGCGCACAAGGTTTTTCGAGATATGAATCCTCTCGGTTTAAGGATGAATAGCCTTAGGAGATTATGACTAGTTGGCAAAAGGAGCATAAATGAATATAATTGTTAGGCTTTTTGAGATGATTTTTGGGGATATGAATCCCATCACTTATAAAAATGAATAGATGGAATTTTTTTTTATAATTCATGAAAATGTTTAGACATAAATGTGTCCTGAATGACAAAAGGGAGGTGGTGGGATCAACAAGTCACTAAATGAGAAAGTACTAATGGAGTCAACTTCGCAATGTATCATTGAAACGCAATGTAATGGACTAATCCAAATTAGATGGTTTGAAATTTCTAAACATTGGATAGCGAGCGATTAAGGGCGCAAATGATAACCATTTCATTCCAAAAATTGATTTTTCTATTTTTACTTCTTGGACAATTTTGAGAAAAAAAAATATGCATTTGATATCGATAGAAAATTTATATTTTCGGAATAGAAATTTATTTAATAATAATACAAAATTTCTCACTCTTAAGTGACGGTGACTAGAAGGGACCGACTAGCGGCTGACAATGGGCAGTCAACGGATGCGGTGGCGAAAAAGTAGGCAGCAAACCGGCGACAAATGAGTGGGCGGCGGGTGTGTAAGCAAGGGTGCGACGAATAGTCAACATATGACAAGTGGTTGACCTACTAGTAGTAAGAACAAGGCTTTATGAAAAAAGTTTTTATTTCTTATTTTTTTCTAAAAATTAAAAAATAAAGATTTTTTTTTTTTACTTCTTATTTATGTTCCAAACCTACTTTTAGAGTAAAAATTTGTTCCAATAATAGAAAAATAAAATTGCATTACTAGATGAATTTTTGTTCCAAACCTTTTACTAGAAATAGAAAAATAAAAATTCGATATATAAAATTATCATGCACCTCCTAATTAGCATGAGAAGTCTAGTCCGGTCATGCTTTCGGTTGGTATTGGCCATTACCACTGAAAGTGGTGAAAATCGTCACATTAACATGCCAAAGCAAAAGCGAAAAAGAGATGTAGTAGTGACAATTCTCGGTGTGACACAAGAATATTGTATCAATTTATTGAGAGAAGTCCGAACGCGACCCAATGTGATGGAGGCAATTTGAAATTAATATGAATAAACATTTTCCTTTCACTAATTTTTAACGAAATTGTTTTTTGATTTCGTTAAAATATTTCGGTGACAACAGGCATAACAAATACGGACAAAATGACACGACATGGATAGGCGCCCCAAGTGAGAGTACTATTAACATGGTTTTGAATAACGGTTTGAGAGTATTGAAGCAACCATGCATGTTACAACTTAGCGGAACACTTGTGCATTGCTTAGGCTTACCATTTTGATTTGCTTACTATAGCAAAAAAATAAAAAATAAAAAATAAAAAATGAACTTATATCTTTTATTACCACACAAGTCGAGTTCATTCATATGCATAATATGAAATCCTTGCTAGATTTAGGTTCCGTTTATTTCGTGAAAAATGTGGTGTTTTTAGAAAATATTTTCTAGGAAACTACTTTGTAGGAAAATAACAATTTTTTTCCGAGATTCTACTAAAACTTGAAATGAAGTGAAAATATTTTCCGCCATTTGGTAAGGAAGGTCTTCTCCTGCCTTTCAATAATTTTTTATTATTTTATTTTTTAAAATATATTTTTAAAGTTTTTAAATTTATATTTTTAATTTTTTCTTTTTTTCCTTGATCAATCACCGGTCACACCAATGGCTTGCGACCGGCCACAAGTGAGCTCAAGTCTTGCCACAAGCCAACAAGACTCCATCTCACCCGGGGGCTCAAGCCTTGCTAGATGTGACGAGTTGGGCGACCTCGGGTGGGGCTTGAGCCCTACCTATTGTGGCCGGCAACTAATCGAAGAAGAAGGGAGAAAATTAAAAATTTTAAAATTTGATTTTTTTTCAAAAAAAAAAAAAAGGAAAAGAAAAGGTGTTTGGTGAAAAAAAATGTGCTTGGAAGTGAAATAAAGAGGATGGAAAATGTTCTCACATTTTAAAAAAGGGAAAATGTTTTCACTTATTTTAGAAGATTATCTTGTATTGATGGAAACTGCTCTCCTCGACTAGTTCATTCATGAAACAAACATTGGAATATTCTTAAATCGTTTTATAGTAAGTTGTTTTTTATGAAACAAACGAAACTTTAGAGAAATTCTTTCTCTAAAAATTGCTCAGAGGGTTAATAGAAATTTCTCTCATCTAACAATTGTGTTAACTAGTAATCGTGGCTGAGAATTTAATTGAGCTTTTAATCCAATAAAACTCAAGAAAAAACCAAATTAGAAAACCCTCAAAAATCATAACTGGACCTTTGATCCAACATAATATCAAATTTTGAGCAGAGAGACACTACTCAACCTCTTTTTGATTCAACTCTGCATATGTAGGTAAACATTGATCTCTACAATTACACACTCACTAAAATATGAGTGAAAGAGGAGGAAAACCCTAACTTCCGGCAAATCTTCGCTCATTAGAGGGAGTAAATGATTTGAATTTTTTTTTTCTATAAATGATTACTTACATCACTTTAAAATATTTTCATTTTTCAAGAAAATGCTTAGACACAATTTACTATTGAGAAAGAAAATATTTTATGTCGAGTAATTATTATAAACAATACAAGTAATCAATTTTAGGATTCCATCTTTTGATCTTATTGAATCTGAAAGGTAAATATAACAAATCTTAAATGAGTCCTAATCAATATACAATAACAATCAATAAGATTTCTCTGTCTTGCAAATTTAGTTCACCATCTTTTGGTCCTTAGTGACACCTTTGTCTAAGATCCCTGCAAATTCCTCCAAATATTCATTTTGCAACTCTATGTTGCCAAACACCTCCTTCATGGCCCGTGCGGTTGCCCTTGTCGGCTCGCCCTCATGCTCCACCATGACCCGCCGGATCGACTCGGCCACCACGTCGCCCGTGAACGACCCGTCTACCTCATCCCTGGGCACTTCAAACCCGACCTGCTTCTCGTGCAAGAACCGGGCCATAAGGCCCTGGTCCGAGCTCCCTCCGGAGAACAGCACCAGGGGCAGGCCGTGGCCCAGTGCCTCGATCGTGGAGTTCCAGCCGCAGTGCGTCAAGAACCCACCGATCGCCTCGTGGGCCAAGATCCGCGTCTGCGGGGCCCAGCCCGCCCAGATGAATCCCCGGCCCGAGACTCGCTCCTCGAACCCAGGCGGGACGAGGCCGTTCCTAACCACCCAGACAAACGGTAACCTGGACTTCTCAATCCCGGCGGCCAACTCGTTCGTTAGCTCGCGACTCAAAATCACTTCCGTTCCAAGCGCGATATAAAGCACCGATTTCTCGCGCTTAGTGTCGAGCCAACTTTTCAGGGCTTTCCATTTCTCATCGTCATCTCCTTCATCCTGTCGGACTGCCGGCGTCAATAGCCCGACCGGAATCGCGGGCTTCTTGTAAATCTGTTGCAACAAGCTCAACGGCTCCGATTCGAACTCGCGGCAGCTCCTCACGATCACGAAATCGCAGCCGTCGATCGTGTGGCCAAACCTGCAGAAATCGGAGACCTCCTCGTCCATGCACCGCTGGTGCTTCAATATCTCGTGGAGCCTGAGGCAAGCTGTGGACTCATATGGTATCCACGCCGGTACGCAGGTCAGGTCCTCCGGCTTCTGGCACCGACCGCTGATGAGCTCCGATGGTGGGCCGAGGAATGCTAGCGATGTCGCATTGAACGTGCTGAAGAACACCGAGGTGACCCCAAGCCGAGCTGCGGCCCCTGGGAGCCAGTGGCTGGAGAAGTCATGGATCACCCAGTCGACGCGGCTGCCAGAGAGGAAGCGGGTCAGGGCCGGCTCGAGCAGGTCGTAGGCCTTCTTGAGGTAGGGGACCAAGTCGATGTCCAAGTCGGAGGTCGACTCAGCGGAGCTGGGGAGGTTGGGGACGCGGGGCAAGGGGAGGGAGACGAGGCGGATGGAGGGAGGGAGTTCGGGGTGGGAGCGGGCGAGGCGAGCGACGTTGTTGGGGGTGGAGAGGAAGGAGATGGCGTGGCCGCGGAGGGAGAGGAACTTGGAGAGCTCGAGGAAAGGGGTGATGTGGCCGTGGGCGAGCCACGGGAACATCGCAATGTGGAGGCTTCGCGCCGACTCGCTGCCCATGATGGAAAGACTGCACAGAGAGAGAGAGAGAGAGAGAGAGAGGATTGCAGGTCGACGACGATGACTTGGTTTGGTGTGGTGTTGAAGATGGTGGGAGATTTCCTAGGGTTTTATGGATTGCAGGTCGACAACGATGACTTGATTTGGTGCGGTGTTGAAGATGGTGGGAAAGGGTTTTATGGACCGGGTCGAATTCCGGAGCACGCCATAATAGTAGTAATCAAGGTCAAAATAATGATTTTGAGTTTGAATTGAAGACCTGCGATTTATGATGTCGGAAATCCGATGTCAACGGTGGAAAGAATATAGTAAGATCATGGCTGACGTATGGGGGGGGAGACTGCATCTTTGTTTTCATCCGTTTCGGCTTCTTCTTTCCTTTCCTGCCTATGCTTAGGGTTTCATTGGTTTTCTTCTGTTCTCTTTTATATCCATTGAGAGTGATCTTTCGGAGCTCTTTGAGCACGTCGACTACTCTTCAGTGAGAGTACTTACTTTTTTTTATACACATTCAGCTATTATGCACGCACACGTGTAGAGGCCTTTTAGCTTGTTGGTTTGACAAAATGATTGAATAATTGTGTGTTTATGATGTAAGAATACTAGATATGGTGAAGTTTCATTCATAGAGATGAATTTAGGTAAGTATGAATTTCCACTGATTCACGGGTCCTTATTCCTTTTTTACAAAGTCTAGCATTAGCAGCTTCATCTGTCTCAATAATCGGCTACTCAGACAAACAGAGTACGCATGGTCACCTTATCTCCATGTTTAGGGTTAATATGATGCCAAATTGGCAAAAGAACTTCAGTATTTCTAATCCCTTTAGAAAAAAAGAGTACGCACCGACCGCTCAAAAAACCAAAGTTTATGATAAATAAGTCACATAAGCAAAAGTTTGGGGTTTTTGATGTTATAAAAAATATTTGGAATAAATATGTCACAGTTGGTATAATTTAGGATTTTCGGTTGCTTTTGCCTTGTGTCTCCATATGAATGGAAGACATAAAGGATAAGAAAATCACAAGTGTCGTGACTTTCGTACAATACTCACTATGACATTTTTTTTTTTTTCGATCACTCGAGTGTTACATGGATGAAAAATTATATACTTGAGCGCATTTTTGGTGATCAGTCCTATATGGCTTTTTAAAGAAAATTTTCAGTCCAACGTTGGCTTTTTATTTATAAAAAAAAAAAAAATACCAGGTACAAAGTGGAAAATGGATGAGACAATGTGGCAATCGGGACTAAAACGACGACGGTATTATACAAAAAATCATGGCCCCGGCTGTGCGTCGAGGAGAAGCTCTGCTTGATCAGCTTCAGCTCCTGAAGGGTGAACTTGCAGAGGCATGATCCGCCGAGCGATATCGAGAGGTCCTCTGAGTTTGCCACCTCCTTCTTGGGCTTGCACTTCTTGGTTTCTTCTGCGGTTTTACAACCGCTTGTAACCGTAGACGTAGAACTCCATGAGATTTTCTTCACAGCCCTGAAAAAAGTTTTGGACTGAATTGGTCCATGAATGTCGAGACTTGCCCTTCTTGAATGTGGACACTAAGCAATCGTCATAATCATCTTGACTCTTTATTCGCTCGATCGGAACCGCTTCTCTTCATTGCAAATTTCAGAAGCTAATTTTGCCCTAATACTTCAATTTGAGGTTAAAGTTTGAAGAATTTTGCTCCCAATTCATCGATTTGGGATTAGGGTTTAAAGAATTAAGGTCTTATTTGTTGATTTGGGGAATACAAGTGGAGTCAAACCACATTGTTTAAGGAATGTTTCATTGACTTCATTTTGCTGGTAAGCCACGTTGGATGATTTATACTAAATTAATGCCGTGTTGAATTTTCAACAACACAAATTGCCAATAACACTCAAGTGAATGATTTTCAACTAATGCGACATTCGAATGATAGAAAAAAGTTACTACTTTCAAGTGAGTACCATATAAAAATTATACAAATTTGTGGTGTTCATGTTCTTAAAGAAAAGTGAACATGATAGATTCGAATTCAATCCACGAGGCAACATTCTGAAGTGGGTATTGAGTATCGACTAAAGTCCAATGTTATCAGTAGGAGCATTATAGTTGAAGCACTGCGTAACCCTTTTTCTAGGGTGTTTAAGGTAACTGTGGATATTTTTTAGACAAAAGAATGGAAGCAAACCGAACTGGAATAGTATTTAACGTGAAATGACTAAGTCTTTCATTTCGATTTGTAAGAGTTGTCAGAATGGAGATTCGTAGTCTATAAAGAGAAGTCAACGATCAAATGCGGCGAAACGTTTTTGTCTATGGTTATATGGGAGTGGAAGACAGTGATTGTCTGCTTGTCGTTTCTCCGGTGACGGCTCCAATTAGCACCCTTCGATGATTAGTCAATGAATTAGTTCAAGAATCGATACGACGTCATCTCTGGTCCACCAAACGTTTCCAAGACGTCATGGAGCAATAGTTTTTTTCAAAATGCGTCTCTCTCTCTCTCTCTCTCCACCTAGTCAAATAGTAATTATGCTTGTAATCGGAAATGATGTTTGAAACGGGCAAGTACAAACCCCGCTAAGATCCACATGCAGGTAAACTTTCATCATCGACAGCGCAATATGTCAAACCGTTATTGGAAATTTCGGGCACCTTATTTACCACTTGATCGTTCAATTTGAGTATATGAAAAGGAATGGGTTGTCGATCGATTTTTACCATTTTCATAAGCATTGTATTTGCTCCGTGACCATGAGGTCACTGGGTATGTCATTATATAAAGCAATTGAAGTTCACCTATTTTAGTGGGCTAAGTCATCAAGAGGAAGAAAAGTTTGTTTCGTCATCCATGTAATTGTCCAAACAATCATTGAAAACCCTCTATTTCTAGGTGACATTCAAGGCCATCGGGCGGTAAAATAGAAAAGAGGGAGACATCAATCTAGGGCTTAATTTTGCGGCCATACCACCGAAAAAGAAAAATTACCTGAATAGGATGTCCGTTCCATTCTAATATTATCACGGGAATTGTCTATTTGCTTTTGTTTCTGAGATTATTACGTTTATGTTTGACGAGAGGTTAAAGGTGCAATGCAATTTCCAATTTTTACTAAAAGTAAAGTAGCCTAATCTTAGGATCTCTATGGCAACCACCAGATCTGGGGTCTTAAAGGTAAATATTGATGGTTCTCATCAACCAGGAAGTAATGAAGGGGCCATGGCTTGCGTTTGTCGAGATCATAAGGGAAGACTTACCAGTGGTTTTTCCGAAAGCTTCGTTGCAACCTCGGCACTGCAGGCAGAGATCCAAGTGTTTTCGCTTGCTCTCCGACATTTGCTTAGTCAAGGCTTCTCTCACGCCATTGTGCTCGTTGAATCGGACAGTATGCTCCTTGTCGAGACATTGAATCGACAGCAACAGCCGCCATGGGAGGAGAGGAGTCCGTTCTCTGAAGCTACCTTTCTGCTTTCTCTTTTCCCTAATCTCACCCTGGGCTTCTGTTGTCGTGAAGCAAATGTGGTCGTTGATTGGGCTGCGAAGGCCCACAGACAAGCTTCGCCGAACCAAAACTAGGTCGTTTTTCCACCTTCTTACCTTCTTGATCTTGTTTGTGCTGATGCCATTGCTGCGGGTTGTACTTACTTTAGTTCCTCAATATAATTTTTGTTTTTCCGACCAAAAAAAAAAAAAAAGTAGCCTAATCTTTTGAGATTCAAGACGGGGAACCATTTAAAGTTTCCATTGGTTGACTTCATAATTGCACATGAATAATTTTGAAAAGAGAATTGATTAAATGATTGTTCTTAATTTTTTGTGAAATTAATAGCCTATTCCGAATCACCAAAAAAAAAAAAAACAAACAAACAAAACAAACAAACAAACAAATAATATATATTGTTGTAAGGTTCATTCCCCTTCAAAAATTTATTGCTCACAATATGTTTTTTTTTTGGTTAACAATATGTTTTCACAATATGTTTTTACTTTCACAGTATCCTAAAAACTGTTATACTAACAAAATTCTTTTGAAAATTAGTAATATAAATTTTTTAGGAATCTTCTTTTCAGGCAACATTAATCAATGGAATATATTTTCTGGCATCAAGTTAAGTGTTAGGCTTGGTCCATGGCACATTGGTAAATTCATTTCAAGATCCAAAGAATAGTAGGCAATTACTTTCCCATGCTTGTGACTTGAGATAATCACACTCTATTGTTAAAATCAAATTAAAAAAAAAAAAATCTTAAGGTTTAGCTTAAGGTCTAAAGCATATATCAGTTTCAATGCGTTGGATTAAATTTTCGCATACAAAAGCGAAAAATTTATGTTGAGGTGGTGATCGTGTATTAAGAAAGGGGGAAGGAAGATGCCTAGATGGAGTTGCAAGAGAAGAAAAGTAAAGGAGTCGATCGAGGCGTTGGCCATTGTCTAAATGAACACAATCTGTCGAATTTCTTCTTTGATTCTAATGAAAACGAGTTTGAATTTGTATGAACCGAACCCTTTAAGATCGATATCGGTCGGACTTCAATTTTTCAAATAATTTCAAACTGTCTTATGAAATTTGAAGGAGCTTATTCATTTTAACGTTGACAATATGAGTCGAGAAGTAGAATGCGGTACTCATCTGGCCACCTTCGATGTAAAATGTCGATCCCGTCGGCTTCCGAGAGGGGCATGGCTCGTGAGCGTTCTTCAAATGCACCGATCCAGAAGATGAATTCAGTTTGCGGAAGCGGATGGCCGGGAAAATGTTCTCCACAAACGGACTCCTCTCCATTGAAGGTGCTCCTGAAAATTGAACGAGAGAGAGAGGGGACGTGGGGTGACAGAGAGATGGTGAGCACATAGAGCTTCGAGCATGGGGACAGACCATGCAAGAAAAGAACCCTCTGTGCTCACTCTCTTCTGTCACCTCCACCCAGAAAAGATGGACTTACTCTCATCTAAATCGCGAGTCGCGACAGCATACACCATTGCTTGCACGTATTCTTCGAGTCTCTGCTGAAATATTATCTCACATCGCTTATTCTCTCGTATTATATAAACAGATGAGACAGCTGGGATCGAACTGTGGATCTGCAGATGTCGTCTCAAGGGGGGGGCCTTTTATAGAAGGCGGTGGTGGTGTCACATGACGTATTGGGAATATATCGTTGAGATCTTTATCGTCCCAATGTTCTCGCCTTCCGAGTTTAATAATCAAAAGCAGCCCCCACCGAAATGCTGGTAAAGTCAGTCGAGCGTGTCCTCTTTAGCTCATATTCTTGCTTTAGTTCCTATTCTACAGAACCTCTTTGCCATCCACTCGTGGTACCCTTGCCCTTTTTGGACAATTTCCACATTCTGTCATCGATGTCCATCCTATCTTGTGTTGAGTTCGATCATTGGGTACGAAGGATATCATGGGAGGAGAAGAATCCTTGCCGTGAAAGGAGAGATATTAAGGGCGCACAAGATCTCTATTATGTTTTTCTGTTTTTGAATTCTGTATAATAATATAATTTCATTTTTCTATTTTCAGGATAATTTTTTGCCTTGAAATGGGTTTGAAACAAGAATGAAGACTAGAAATTTTCTATTTTTCTATTTCTGGAATAGAAACCGGAAAAAGAAAAAACTTTTCTTATCCCTCGCCCTTGCTCTCGCCACTCATGATCACCATTAGCCACTACCTGCCGATGTACACCCTTGCCCTTGCCACTCATGATCACCATCAGCCACTACCTATCGATGTATGATTTCTATATTGACGCTTTCAATTCAATTGATTAAAGATGTTTTATCTTATGAAAGAGTGGAGCACAGTGAATGGAAAATAGAATGGAAGGGAGATTTTTAAGAGGGCCTAACAAGCGAATTTCTCTTCTAAGAATATAACTTTTGTATCATTATCAAATGGATATCTCTGCTCATAAGCTTATTTAGGGAATAGAAATAGAAAAATCTATATTTAACAAGAAATTATTTCCATGAACTAAATAATTATCATTCCCGTCCTTACCTAGGAGAGCCTAGGTTTTACGTTGGTCTAATTCAAGTAAGTTACTAATTGGATGCTCCTAAAAGAGCAGGAAATATGATTGGGGGCCATGCAAGAACCTTAGGACTTCTTATTACCCCTTTGATCCGATTCAAAACGAAGTAGTGAATAGAAACAATAGTTTCACAGCCTAAATTGGACAACCCAAATTATTAAATCGTGAGGTGTTGAAATATTATCTCACATTACTCAACAACGAGTCCTACATGCTTTTTATGTACATGTGTTCTCTTTCCACACATCATCTTAAGTTTTTAGGTCAAGTCTTTCTAATATGGTACCTAAATTGACTTGCACGTGAGAGGGATATGTTGAAATATTATCCCAAGTAGCTTGGTCAAATGACAAGCAACATTGCCAATTCCATTCCCTCCTCATCTTGGAACCAAAGACTCTTATCATTTCTAATAGAGTGGTTGTCTCCACATAAGAGAATAGATCAGCACTAGAAAACGTAACACGACGGATTACTTCTTTCGGGGGAGGCCAAGCTAGGGCAGCTCAAAGCATACGAAAATGATATTCTACAAGAAGCACAGGTCCTGCCCTCACGAGAATGTGCCATGATGAAAAGCAGCAGAAAAGTATAAATGCTTTAAGCAATTGTAACAGGAACCACTGAAGTTGCTCTGACCAATTAACAATAAAGCAGTGCTAGATCGATATCTCGCCTTTTGCACATTCCATGCCAAGCATATTTCACTGACCACCAAGATTGTGCATTCCTCCTCTGCTTTAACTCCTTTTACTACATCCGATTCTCTTGCGTGGCAACCGTACTGGATTTAGTAATTGAAAAGAGGAACCACGACGGATTAAATAACGAAAAGGGTAAGGCATATCGAGCATAGGAGAATCACATCACGTAGCTTAAGATGATTCATGACCCTCGAGCAGATTTTGATCAATCGAGTTAACATCATAGCATTCCCCCTAGATGATATTCGTTAGCACCTCTTTTGTTGTTTCATGATGATGGCCTTCGAGAAGAGAATCCCAGAGATTGCAGTCGGAAGAATATATCTTAAAGGCCAAAGTGGAACCATTCCTACCTCTGAGATAATAGATTGTACGATCACGAAAGTCAACGGGGGTTTACATAGTCATTTAGTCCGATGCAATGTCAGTGGAGAAAGGGCATGGGCATGTGCATGGACGATGAGGCTAAATCTAACTAATTACCCCCTCTTTGCTTGAAGAAGTTCAATATTTTCCAAACCAATGGCAAGTTGACAACCGAAAAGAGATGAGACCGATTAGCAAGCGACGCTGCCTTGCTCCGCTAGACATCTTGGAACTATCAATCTCGAAGCATCATTATAACTCTGCAAATAGGTCACATTACGCGTACAATTGATATCCAGATTCGTCCTCCAAAATTGACTAGCTCTCATGATGCTTTAACTGATATCCCACCCTAGACTCTATGGGTCTAAGAAAACATATACGGTTGCTACATTCACAAGGAAGATAAACACGACGAACAAGTGTATATACATGTGAATACTTAGTAGTGAAGGGCGGGATAGTCGTGGCTAACCTGGGATGCTGCCTTAACGAGGAAACAGACAAAAGCACTAGATTGTAAGATAAGTTCTTATCATAGTTGCTCCCGTGGGATCAGAAAGGAGATGCCTGATAAGGCCCTTTCTCATGTCATTTGGTGCTATGGCAAACATATAGAAAGCAAAGAGTACAAGGTCAGCCGAAGAAAGAGTAGAGCCCAGGAAGCCTTGCCACATCCTGCAAAAAGACATGCACATTCCCATGTGAATTATTTCTTCAGGAGACACAAAGGTAGGTCCCATTGCTTAAGCTTTCCATCACACATGATAGTAAGCTTTGCGATACTGGTATTTTCAAAAAAATCGAAATTTAAAAGCCCAGTTCTCCTTACAAAAAAAGAAGGTCCAATTCTCATTCAATGTGTATGTTCTTGTAGAAGCCACATAGTTTCTTGTGTATCCCCTCTGCTATTATTATATGGAGAAAAAATCCTTATATGATTCCCGCCCTTGGCTCAATTTGTGTGTCATTCTCCGGAGCTCAACTTATGGAGAAGTAACCGAATTAGTCATCTTCTATTTTCCACGGCATGAAGAATAAAGAAAAGCTACAAACCTACGTGGTCTATTCCTCAAAAGTCTTGACAAATGTGTATGCTAAATCACAAAAACCTATTACTTGACAAGAACTCCTGATAAAGAAGATGCCATTTGGTACTAATATTCTTGGTTAATTCTGAGATATATAGCATGAATTGAGCAAGGTGCTTACTTTTTTGTCAATAACGAGTTCAATTCTTTAGATGCAGGCTACCTAATGCTTAAAAGTATAGAAACCTCTATTTTATGTTCACTGACATATATCCAAGCGTTTTTAGCTCTGTAAACTCTGATGGAATGTCTAAGTTCTCTTATGCAAAACAATAGTAGGGCACCGAGGAATTACCATCTAGGCAAACGGAAGAACGTATGAAAAAATGTCCTGATTCCCTCTATATCCAGCTGCAAGATCAGAGCCAGTCCAAAGAGGAAAAATGCCCTTTGCCGTTTCCTTTCAAGTGGCCACAGGGTATTCCAAGCTGATAAAAGATAGTCCACGGTAAGATGACTGTAAACCAACCGAATCTCATGAATGTATTCTTAGAATCCATTCAACAAAGTATTGTTAAGATGTGAAATATATTCCACCCCGTCCTCGAATAGCTTGAACTTGTCTGAGAAGACGGTTTCTTATTCAAATATAACACGATATCACCATGAAAGAGCTTGAGTTTGATTCCTTTAATCCCTCTTTCATTCATTTATTGGGTCTCCTGTATTTTACGTGATGGAAAAAAGAATTTCAATTTCACCCATGTGTAGGCTATTAAGAAGGCTACTTCTTCATACTGCCAACCTTGGTTTGAGAGAGGAAAGAAGTGGGGTTTAGGCATAAGACAAAACCATTTGAAGAAGACAGATATGCACTAATATATAATAAATATGATTTGCCAAAAGATTATATTGCTAGAACCAGCGAGCAAATAAAATGAATCAAACCTCACTAAGCACATGCAACTTTAGCTGAAGGCATTGTGATGTTTCTTATAAACAACACTTGTTTTTGAATTAAATGCCCGTCTTTTATGGGAAACTGTTATATATTTGTAAGAAAACTTGTTTTTTGACTCTTTCCCCCAGTAGATAATTCTGCTTATGAGTATTTTCTCTATTTAGTTAGGCATCACCAATTTTCCCAGCTTAATAATGAAAAAGAGTAATGTATACGAGAAATCTACATGATGTGTGATAAAAGAACAGAGTAGGGTAAACATGAAGATGGAGAAATAGAAGGAACACCCCTCAAAGAAATTAAAGAAAATAAGCAACGATGACAATAATATGATGAACAAGATAAATGGTAGAGAATGACAGGGAAATGTTCTTATCATCATCGGAAGGTTGAGCTCATTCAACTTCAGCCATCAGGTCATTAGACTACAAAGGAAACTTGCTGCTACTTGTCCATGGGAAGTGAACTCTCTAAGTTATTGGCGGCTGTGCATGTATTGGTGTACAGAGAGGGCAAGCAAATGCTTTAATGCATGACAGACTCGGTGCTGTCAACATATTATCCGTACTGGGAAAAGCTTTGGTTCCAAGCTCCCCATGATTCTAGAATAAGGGTCTCCATTTGCAAAAGGACACAAATAAAAGCATAAATTTATTTTCAAAAAACGTCCAAAGAGACTCACACCAATTTGATTGACTCGTACTGCCTATCTGAATCCAAGAGTCAAAATTCTACAGCCTCAATCAAATAAAAATTGAAGCAGCATGCACCAACTCCCACAGTTGCAGTCTATATTCAGCAGAAAGTTTGTGCACATTGCATTTGATAAAATTGTGTAAAATTATTGGCACTACTAGGAAACTGATTGTGAAGAAATGCTAGACACAGAGAGAGAGAGAGAGAGAGAGAGCATGTACCCTGCATTGAGATGTTTCCATTACTTCGTTCATAAGCTTGAGCCCCCTTAACTTGACCAGCCTTCAAAACATTTGCAATTGCAGATGCATAATTAGGAGCTTCAGACAAGGATCTCACCACAGAATAGCCTGTTCGAAAACACGCACATGTAATTTAGGCAAAAGAGAAAAATGTTAGATCAACTTGTTTTTTCTTCACCTGTAGCTGGATGCACCATGCAGGCAGCAGCACCAAACGCAAGATTTTTCTGTTCTGTATTTGGCAAGGATCCGCCAACTGGGATATAAGACCACTCCTGTATAGGGTATCGAAAATATCAGATGACTATCTACATGAAATTTCACAAGTATATCGAGAATAGATATATCATGTTATCACAACTGCAAAATGATGCACAAATGTGCGACATTAGCAACAGTGCAAAATTGCACATTTCCAGACAAGCTGAAAGGTGCATGCACTTCATGTTGTACGCAGTTTACACTTCCTCAAGGAGCATAAACCAACTCGCGGTATTATCCAGACATCTCCGTATAATAAATTTCCTCATGTGTAAAGAAACATTACAACACATACGCACGTAGACTGTCAATTAGAGTACATCTAAAGATAAACATAGCATCATGCTTTCTTGATGAATTCTTATAATAAAGAATATTATAGTGCAAGAATAAGGCATTGTGAAAAGGTTATTTCCTCAAGAGTACATTTAAGGATACAATGGAATCAGACATTTCTCACATAAATCATCGACATTAACACCATCATCAACAACCTGTTATGCCTTTGCTTAGTTACTGGAGTTGGTTACAAATGTCCAAGTTAACTTGTTAAGCACCATAATAATTGCAAAATTCACACATAATGACATTGTAGAATGCAAAATATATATTAAGTAATTGTAGTACGGATTCATATTTTACCTCTTCATAAGTTTTTGTAATTCTGACACCCATTGTTTGTAACCTAAACATCAGCCTTTCTTTTAGTACGTCAAATGGTATAGCCTCTTTTGAAGCCAAACAAGTTTCCTATAGGACGTCTCTGTTAGTATCACAAGCATTTGGATATGTAACGCCATTCATGCTGTAAAATATTTATCAGAGGAAACCTCGAAGAAGACTCTGGTGGATGACATAGGCATGGCATACAGAAAAGTTGGAGAATGAACTTCTGAACAGGGAATTTCTTGCTTGCTATAATCTCTATAATCCATAAAAACCATCAGATCAGGATCATATGGATTATTTTCCACCTGAAATTGGGAAGGAAAAAATCCATAAGCAAGGGGTAAAAACACAATATTTAAGCACCATGAAATGAACTTTCCTTCTTTCATTATATCATAAAAGTAGTAATAATTATACTCAGAACGGTTTTGCAAATTATAGATATTTCAACCTCCTGCTCCATTTTAAAAGTCAGATGAGCATTAATGCAGTTGGACCCTACTCAGTTCAGTTAAATTAAAATACTTCTAATAGAACAAAAAAGTAAACACCCAGTTGTCACATCAGATTACAAACCATTCTTTCACTGTAACAGTCATTTCAGTCTGAATATTGGTGCATTTACATTGAGCTACAGCGAGACAAACTAGAAAGATACCACCATTGGTATATTTCTCTGGTATGGATAATTGGAGATTATTTGATGACCCGAAAGCTCAAAAAGCGAAGTTCACTTCTGAGTGACATTAAACCTACATAGGAACTGTACATGAACATTTACACGATGTACTACCTCAACCTCTACTCCATAAGCTGTCTGGAGAGAAACCCTTGGGCCACCCACCTCATACTGCAAAAGTTTCCCTGAAGCCGCTCCAGATGCAACTGTAGCAAGCCTATAATACTATGCTAAAAGCTTCAGGTAAAGGAAATGAGTAAAGCTATGCTGACAAGAATGTAAAAATTGTGGAGTTTTCCTCTGTTACCGGCATGGGATGACAACGTTATGTTCACAAACAACATGACTATACCCATCAGCAGCTTCAAATATATTTTCCACTTTAGAGCTCAGGAATGAAACACCTGACTTGACACACCTAAGGACAATTAATAAGGATTATGTATATATGGAGAGTGTTCTATGAGATGGACAAATAACAGCCAAAAATCATAGCCATGCTAACCTGTCTAGCAACTCCTCATGAAGAAGGTGTCTACTAACTCGTCCATATGCACGACCAATCAGAATTGGCTCGCTATCATCAAGGTATATTATTGTATCCTTCCAGACATGCTCGATACAATTTGCAAGTCCAAGATCTGAAAATGGAGTCTTATTTTCCAGAAACTCAATACAGCATAAGCACTAATTTCATGAAATATTGAAAAACATTTTACTGATCGTGACAGTTTCAACAACACTTCCAATGGGCAATAACTTTAGGATAATAGCAATTACTTAGAGAAGCTGGCACCAGCTTAAAAAAGCCAAATGAAGGTGACAACATAAGGGGAAACTTGGAGAAGCTGATATACTGCTGCTTTTAGAAGAATGCAATTTCAGCAAAAATGAGACCTAAGTGAACTGAAATAAGGGCATATTTCCTTCTTTCCATGGGGAGGGAACTTGTTTCTTCAAATACTAAAAAAATGAAAAGATAGATTATTTGAGGCATCGTCATTTATGTAAACTTCTCTAAAGTTATAGATGGAGGAACGCTGACAGAATAGGCTTATGGTCAAGAACCTTTTATTCAATCTTGATCCTCACTGCTGACATCTATTATGCCAGACTACTGGCTTCCTAATTGGAGATGAAGAGCTCTATTACAATGATGGCATTTTACAATAGAAAACTTAAACTTTGAGAGATTGCTTGTACCTTTAAATTCATCTTCCCATACACCATAGTTATTCGTGAAAGGAAGATCCGGGCCAATGAGCCCGACGCTCAATCCTAGCGTCGCAGACTCTGCAGCCAGAGCTAGACCAGCAGGACCACAACCAATCACAACTAAATCCAGTGGATCATTTCCTAGCAAGATCGGTGGTAACTGCAAAAGTAGCCAATAACAGGGGACACCTTCAACATAAACATCAGGCATAAAACAGAACGTGTAATGGAACCAGCAGAACGGAGATCACAGTAGTCGCAGTAGTCAATAGAGTCGAATCGATTAAATATAAGCATCTCAAATGAGAATCTGATCTAAACATGATATCTTCCAAAACCGCTTAAGTAAAGGTGGCTGCCCATGCAATCCATGATAATAGCAAACGTTCTTTTAAATGCATTACTTGAAGATATCACCGCAAAGGGACTACATGTTACGAAACCTTTAAAGCATAAACGAACATTCAAACGCATATCGAGGGATAGTGCTCGCTCACGACACCAATTCACCATGAAAACTTATCAGTATAACGGTCGCCAATATCTACATCAGGGATCAGGACGATGACTACTCCTATTTCTTTCAGTTTGAGCGTTTAGTATAAGCGCCATCCGCATGCTCTGCCTCCGCAACACGAGAAAAAAACAGCAGAATTCCAACAAGCGCTACTACGCTCACCGACCTTATCCGCGATTCTAGACTGGCTGTCCATCGCCTTGCCCCGCTGCATTCGCACGAAGCACAGCTCCGATCCCCCGGCCTTGACGTAGTCCTCCTCGTCGGCGAAGCCTTCCCGGACGACGACGCAGCTCTCGCTCCCGGCGCCACCGGCCCTGACTCCGCACGCTCTGCACCGCGGGAACGACGCCGCGCCCTCCGTCCTCCTCGCCGCCGCCCGAGCCCTCCGCCGCGAGCGACGAGGCACCGCCATTGCCGCGAAGTGCCGCGCGCCTCCGGTGACACACTCCATCCCCCTCCCTCCCTCCCCCGCCGCTCCGCGCCTCGACGGTTGTTGTTGTTCTTCTTCTTCTCGCGGGAATGCGCTTCCCCCCCCCCCCCGGCGCCGCTCACGCCATCACCGCCGCTCGGAGGTCGCCGGAGCCGAATGCGGGCGGGCTCGAGCCTCGCTCTCCGTCGTTCTTCTCCGTTTTTTTTTTTTTTTTTTTCGCTTTCTGCGTGTATCAGGGGAGGGAGCGTTGAGGATACTGGATAGAGTTTCGTGTCTGGGTGGTGAGGGAGCTGTCTCTCGTGGCCCTTTACAAGTCGCTGAGCTGAGAGGAGCGGTAGCTTTCGTGGTGACACGTGGAGGGGCGCCATTGGCGGGGCCTGAGGCGTTGGAAGACTGTCGACGACTGTGTCTCGTCAAGTGAAACGCGGTCGTTTTCTCTCCTTACGAGAACCATCGCGAAACTAAGGCCCTTTGGTAACATCATTTGTTTGATTATGTTCTTTTATTCTTCGAAACATAAAAAAAAAAATTCGTTTATTATTCTCAAGATTAAAAAAAAAATTGATTTCCCAAGAATAAAATAAAAGAAATAGTAAAAAATATAATTTTTTTTTTTCGGAAACAATTTCAGAATAAAACCTAACTTTTTTTTCTTTTTTTTTTTTCCATTTTTTTTCTTCCCTTCTTCTTCTTCTTCTACTCAACCGGTCATTGGCCACTACCGACCATTGCCATGGCCATCAGTAGTAGTCGGCGACCAATTGGACGAGATCCGACGAAGCTTGCTAGAGGCTCACTTGACCACTGCGAGCCTCGACCTAGTAGATTTGGGTGAAGGTGAGCCTCACCAATCTCACCCAAGCGACGCAAGGTCAACCTCACCAGTCGGTGTGAGATTGGGCCTTACCAGGCCAAGCCCAGATCCCAAATCGAGGTCAAGGCTAGTGGTGGCCAAGCAAGCCTTCGACGAATTCGCCAAATCTTGCCTAGCAAATCATTGGCCACAAAGAAAGGAAGAAGAAAAAGGGAAAAAAATAAGAAGAAAAAAAAAAGAAAATATAATAAAATTAATAATAAAAGAAACAAAAAAAAAATTAAGAATCATATCATACATATTTTTATCTTGAAAATATAAATTTTAGATAGTTATGAAATGTTTTCAAATACTCAAAAACCCATCCAAATAATAAAATCTAAGAAAACCATTTTTGATAAAAAAAAAAATTGTTCTCAGGAATATAATGGTTATCAAATGCATTTTAAACCGATTAATATTTTATTTTTCTTCTGTAAAATTGTTGTGATGATTTTTTTGAATTTATAATCATTCATTTGCAAAACTTGTTTCAGCATCTTATGGATTTGTTCAAAACATATTGTTGTCTCACTAGGTTTTTACCGAGTCTAATATCAACATAAAGTCTCCATGATTTTTTTTATTACATTTAAGAACGCTGATGTTCCAGGAAAAAATCACAGGTACATGATTCTAATATAGTAAGAAATATTTCCATCACGTCATTTAGCTCTTTACGGATCATTATATTGATATATTTGACAAATAAACATGTCACGATACACAGACGCGAAATTCCTCGAGCTTCTGGTCAATTTCTTCTATTTCATATTAAAGCGTGGCTGTTCTCACATTTTTGGCTTTTCAAATGTTTGTTATTGCTTCATACTTGTCTTAGATACATGCCAATCGAAAAACCTTATTTATTCAATTATTGTAATTAGTGATAAACAGGAAATATTTTTCCTTCTTAACATAAATATTTCTAATTCACAAAAATTATTGGTTTCTGAAGCATGGACGATCCTTCTAACCCTAAAGACCAGCAGGACAAGCCAAGCTATGCTCTGCAAGTTTTTGTCAATGGCCTACTACCAACTAAATCACAGCTCCTGCAAGCATCAAGTTCAGTTGTCGTTCCTGCATCTTTTTTTGGCCTTCGGACTGTTGGGGTACCTCGTCTGTTTACGTTGCCCGATGCTACTGCATCCAATTTGGATCTGACGATCTGGTCCGGCGTTTGTACTAGAACTCAAATCTGTTAAATGTTCTAACGGCTGCTCTCGAGCTCTCCTGCCGCCCATTTGATTTGCTGCAAAACCCTTCATCGTACTTCTTGAAGGAACATGCAAGTGGCATGAAACCCCAGCCAAATTCAGTTCAACGAACATCATGTGTCAATCGGATTCCATCGACAAATGAAACATAAAGGGTATCATCCGCTGTTTTAGAGATAGATAAGAGAGTAAATGGAAACGTGAGAAGCACTTGAATTGTCGTAGAATCGTCATTGCTCCCTTGGAAAGTCATGGCTTTTCTGCTTTTGTGGGTTGTCTTTGTAAATTATTGATCTTGACTAGATTCTTAGTTAGAAAGTTGCGTGAATTTAGAAATACTGGTAATGTGAAACGAGCACGATTGACCGTCACGTTATACTTTAACGGTTATCGTACCTTAAATGTAATAAATGAAAATATAATATGGAGCTGAGTGAGACCACAGATTAGTTGATAAAATATTATGACCAAAATGCCATTGGCCTTAAACTTTTTTCCATTAATAATTGAAGAACTTTAGCACGTAGCACGAACTCACATATGAGAAGGAGAGGTTGTTCCAAATTTCATGGTTGTTCGATTTCATGTTCTTCGTAAGGGCCAATTCCATCAAAAAAACACGAACTTCAGGTGTTGTCCTAAATTTGGGCCGAACTTTATTTTGTCTCAAGAAAAACACAAACTTTAGGTGTTGTCCCTTCGTTAAAAAAAAAAATAAAAACTTTAGGTGTTGTCCCAATTTAACCTGAACTTTATTTAAGACAAAATAAAGTAAGTTTATTACAAATAGGCTTCACTCTCTATTTAACCACAAGATGTACACACTTTTAATATCTCACTTTAAAGCAATATAATCTTCTGCTTCAAACACAGATTCTAACATTGCAAACAGCTTGCCAATTATTAATTGATCTAATGGCCCTAGCTATGTGCCTTATCCCCTGGAATTGAAACTGCTGAATTATTTTTCCCATGAAAATCATCTATAAAGTTCACCTCATTGGAGGGCAGACTTAAATTTAATACTTCCTTCAAACACTCGAATGCAGCATCGTTTTGCTGTGTTGGACATTATTGCTAATGTGGAAATGCCACGTCGGATAACTATGGAATGAGGTTAATAGGAGCTAGATTTGGGACACAAGTGAAAATTTGTGTTTTTTTTAGACAAAATAAAGTTTGGATTAGATTTTGGACAACACCTAAAGTTCATGCTTTTTTTTTTACAAAATAAAATTTGGGCCAGATTTGAGACAATACATGAAATTGGCCTTTCTTCATAAGCAAGTGAAAGAAACCTGATCCCGGCCGCCTTTTTTTGTTTTTTTTTTCCTCTCTTTCACTGTCCATATGGCTTGAAAGAATCCAAAAGCGATGGCTAGAAAGCTGATTTGATTGTTCAGGTTTGAATGCCCGAGATTCAAGTTCACCGTTACGTTTTGGCGGCACATCACATTGAATAGAAAGCCCGGCACCTATAGACCCACGTGTCTTGGACCAAAGGTTCTCAACGCCACAAAAGACTGAAAAGGTTGAGAAAATGATCTGGCACGAAGCTTGTAGGGGTCTAGGATTTTTCTAAAGTGCTCTCGAATAGCAACATGGGAATGCATGTTTGTATTCTAGAGCATCTTCATAATTAAATGAAGGCAATTGATAGATGAGGAATTGTGATATTAGGCCCTCCCCTCAGTAGCAGCCAAATGCTGCAACATGAGAAGGAAGCAATAGAGCATTGTTTTTATTTTTTTTCCTCCCAAAACGCTATTCCCATATTGCATACGCATCTCCTTGTCAATTAGCCTAAATGATCTTAATTAGCCTACAAGATACATAAGAGATTCAACTTAAGACCCATTTGATGACCTAATCCACTTCAATTTGTCCCTCCCGGTCATAAGGAAGAAAATTGTTCGCACCACTCATGAATCATGAATTACACATATAATTATAGTCATCAATCATCATTGCTATGTGAAGTTTAATGGAAAATTCATGAATAATAGCTGCGTTTGTTAAGATCTAGGAATTAAACAAAGTGAGAGTAGAGTGTCCCTTTTTCTTCCTTTTTTTCTTATTATTTTGAAATAATTATATAAATGATCCTTAACCTTCTATTAACTACGCAACGTGGTTTCCAAACTTTTTAATTTATTTAATATGATTTTCAAACTTTTTGGTAAATGTGCAATCTATTCTCTAAATTGTATGATAATATTCAATATTGTCATTGAATGTTGGATGATATTAGATATTTTCATAGAGTTTAAAGACTAAATTGAGTATGTATCAAAAATTTATAGAGCACATTAAAAACATTAAAAGTTTAAAATTAATAAACTAAAAATTCAAACATACATTTTATGTTAATTCAAAGTTGATGACCATTTCTATCATTTTTCTTGAGATAAGTGTATTGGAAGACTTAAAATTTGTCAAAAAAATACAATTAAGTTTTAAAATTTTTAAAAAAATGCAATAAAATCTTAAAAGTTGTTCTTTAAATTGCAATAAAATTATAAAACTTTCAAAAAGTATAATCAAATCCTTAAACTTGTCAAATTGATTAAATCAAGTTTTTTGTTGATTGTACTTTTTAAAAAATTTAAAACTCAATTACATATTGATTATAATTTTTAAGATTTAATTATATTTTTAAAAATTTAAAGACTGAATCACACTATTGTGACAAGTTTGAGTATGCTTATCCTTATATTTGCCTTCATTTTCCCTTAACGTGCGCGAAGCTGCGGTCAACACTCAAAAGCAGCAGCTCAAGTGGCCAGCGCTTCCCGCGGATTCGAGAAATCCGCAGATCGGCGATGCGCGGCGGCGGCGGCGGCGGCGGCGGCGACGCGACGGGCTGGGACGAGGACGCCTACCGGGAGAGCGTCCTGAAGGAGAGGGAAGTCCAGACCCGGACCGTGTTCCGCGCCGCCTTCGCCCCCTCGCCGAGCCCTAGCCCCAGCCCCGACGCCGTCGTCGTCGCCTCTAGCGACGGCTCCGTCGCCTCCTACTCCATCTCCGCCTGCCTGTCCGACCACGTAAGTCCGCCGCGGAGCGCTCTCGCCGTGGCGTGTTTTCCGTTTATTTCCGAGCTAATTGCTTTGTACGATAGCGTTTTCGAAGATGCGACGCGCGCGCGATGTTTGAATGCGGGGTTTTGCATGTCCGAGATTCTTAATGTTGGCTTCGGATTTTTCAATTTCGCGTGAAAATCGTCGGATTCGGAGCTGTAGTCTGCTCTGCTCTGCTCCTTTAATGGGAAATGCCGGCCAAGTTTTGATTTTTCCGGCGGGCAATCGAGTTCGTTGAAGTCTTGAGGTCTCTATTGTGTTCTATGCATTTGTCGTGCGGGTTTTGAATTGCGAAATGTAATGTGATTTTTTGTGTACTTCAGAGATTGCAGTCGTTGCGGTTTGCTGACGCGAAGTCTCAAAAGTGAGTATGCGTCGATTACTAGCGGATAGGTACTGCTTTACTAGTTTCGATTTGAAAAGGCAAGACTGATTGGACTCCTTTTCACAATCTGCGGTGGCGGTCTAAACTGTGGCAGCGTTCTAGAGGCGGAACCCACTTGTTTCCTTCAAGGGCATGATGGACCTGCCTATGATGTCAAATTTTATGGCGAGGGTGAAGATTCTCTTCTACTGAGGTACATGCCATCTAATACATCTCATTATTTTCACTTGATCTTCTTTCTTCTCTTCATTGTTAAAGAAGCTTATAGATACTGTGATTTTATCCAATTTGTCTGCACTGCCAATATTGCCATGGTAACTCCAATCTTGGATGGATGTTGTAAGCAAAGTTGAGGCCATGTGACTACAGGAAGGCGTGTAGATGTGGGTATTCTTTAGGCATTACAGGTTTAGCGTTAAGAACAAGGTTGCTTTGTTTTTAATAGAGCTAGTCTTTTCATTGTATATGGATAAGCTATGTGCATTAGACTCGAGTAGCATTCTTAGTAAATAAAAGAAAGAATCTGATGATATTATGTAATTGTGTAGTTGTGGTGATGATGGACGGATTCGGGGGTGGATGTGGAGAGACATTACGAGCTCAGAGGCGCATGACCATTCACAAGGTAGTAGTTATGTGACTTTTTCTGCTTCACTAAGCTTAACTGCAAACGAAGGAGCCGCCTAATCATTTAGTGATCTTATTTATTTGTTTTTTGGGAAATTTGACCACTTGGCATTTCTGAGTCAGGTGGCAACGGCACATTTGTTGAGCTTGATATTCTTGATCAGTAGGAATATTGGATTATGGTTTTTCTTTCTTTCTTTATATGTTAGGAATAAGCATCTTAGTGGGGAAGTGTGCATCATTTAAGATATCCTCTGGCAAGGTACTTTAAAATGGCAGATAAAAAGAAGAAAAATTGGAACCAAACTGAACTTGGGAAGCTTCAATTTTAGTCATGTGCAATAGGTTTCACGCTTGCCACTTTTGTGATCACTTCCTTGTTGCTAGATTCAAGGAAAAAAGCCATGGAATATGGCAATTATCTCCACACCTTCTTCATTCCTTTTTTGGAAGTTTTGCCCCATTAGTTTGTATTCCATGGCAATGTGTACTTTTTGCCTGACGTTTAGCCTTGTTAGGTCACTGCAAAAGTGCCTTTTTCCCAGCATGATATTCTCATTAATTTTTGACATTGCTATTTACTTGCTCAAATTCTCGGAATGCCCTCTTATCCTTGTTTCGTGATGGATATCTTTGTCCCACAAGATAATTTGATGAGTCAACAAATGAATACTACTAATTAAGGTTTAAGAATCCTCAGCGATGTAAACATTACTCTTTATTTATTTTGCATGTCACAGGAAACAGTGCAAAACCAGTACTTGATTTGGTGAATCCCCAAAGTAGGTGTGTACTCCGTACTTAATTTATTTGCTATAACTATTTGTAGTCATCTTCATATTTTTAGGTATAGCTACCTGTGAAAATGGCTTATTAGCGTGCTGACATAAAGTTTTATCTTGATGATGATTGAAATTGGTGAGAATAAAAATTTTGGGCATAGTGTCATTATATCATCCAGTCTCATTCCAACGTAGATATGTATGGTATCAGGGAGAAATCTTCTCTGACGCCAGATTAACTTGGTATGATCTGTCAGATAGCCATTTAAGTTGAACTACACTTCTCGAAACACTCTAGACATCTCTTGGTTCCCCGTTGGATTCATAATTGTACATATGTGAAAAATCATTATATCCTAAATTCTTAAGCATAGTTATCCATTTCAACTGTGCTAGGATTTGACTTTTATTGTTTGTGAATTATATTTCTTCATCTAAAGATCAAATATGCCTTCCATCTTCTCTGATATCCTCTTTAACTTCTTTTTGGCTTCCTTACTGCCTTGTGTAGAGGTCCTTGGGGTGCCCTTTCACCAATCCCTGAGAACAATGCCCTGGCTGTAGATGTTAAGGTGTGAGAATATTTAGCTTCATGCTATTTGTGCTCATGTGCTGATATATTTTCCTCACATGTCCCTCTACTGATGTTTATAACTCTCTTTTGAATAGCGGGGATCCATTTATGCTGCAGCTGGTGATTCTTGTGCATATTGTTGGGATGTGGTATGCATAATCTTTGGCGTATAACATTTAACTTTGCATTTTTTTTCCAAATTTTATGTCCCCTTTTCATCTGAATTTCTCAGGAATGTGGTAAAATAAAAACTGTTTTCAAAGGGCATTCTGACTACCTGCACTGTATAGCTGCACGGAACTCTTCTAGTCAGGTTGGATATGTTTGTTTATTTGATGCTCTTCATTTCTGTTGCAGTCTGCCCCTCCCCCCCCTTTTTTGTTTGCAGGGTTGTTAATGGTCTAGATTTTTCAAAGTTCGTTTATCTCCTATCCTGAGTTGTTGCTTGCATAATAAAAGTATCTTCTCGTGCAGATTATAACAGGTTCTGAGGATGGGACAGCAAGAATATGGGGTAGGGATCCCCCCCCCCAAAAAAAAAAAAAAATCCCTTCCCTCTTCCTTTTTTTTTTTTTTTTTTTTTTTTTTTTTTTTTCTGTATTATGCTGCGATGCTCCTGTTTGGCATTTTTGAATTGTTGTTGCACTCTAGTAGGTTATTTTTGGTCAATTGTCTTCTTCTTTCCCCCCCCTTCTTGACAGGTCTAACATATATAGTCTTTCTGCTAGATTGCAGAAGTGGTAAGTGTGTCCAAGTAATTGATCCAGACAAAGACCATAAGAAAGGTTTCTTCGCAAGTGTTAGTTGTCTTGCTCTTGATGCAAGTGAGAGTTGGTTGGTAAGCATTCATAATTGCAAGTTTTCCTAGTAGCTTTAAATACCTTCATATTTGGCAATGGTTGTTGCAATTAGAATTATAACCTTTGGAGGTTTTTTGCTTACTTTACTTCCTCCCATCTATTATTTAATTTCGAAAGTATCAAAATTTTGATGATAGAGATTAATGTGTGTGATCCTTTTTGACTGGTAAAGTACTTCTCTGGGAGGTTGACCTGTATCTCAGTCAAATTATGAGGAGTTATATTGGTGTAATGAATTAGTGTTTGGCATGTAGCATTTTCATTATTGATGTTATGCCCTCTAATCTTTTCATTTTCCATGCAGGTCTGTGGTCGGGGTCGGGATTTATCTGTCTGGAGTATATCTGCTTCTGATTGCATAGCAAAAATCTCAACCAATGCTCCTGCACAGGATGTCTTATTTGATGATAATCAAGTAAGTCCATTGTAATTTTATTTCCTGAATTTCTTACATACAGTTGTACCGACGTCTTGCTCATTATATGAATTTCGTTTCCAATTCAGCATTACAAGGTTTTGTTTTCCTCAATGCTTCACTCTTTTGCATGACCTTGCTATCCTGGGCTTACTCAAGCATTCTATCCAAAAGGATGGCCATTGTTGCATTTGGACTTGAGTCGGTCTCTTGCCTGACCTTGCTACCCTGAGTTTACTTGAGCATCCTGTCTGAAAGGAAGACTACTGTTGCAATTGGATTTGAAAGGGACAAAGAACTTGATGAAACAGATGAAATAATAAAAATTTGGATGAATAAACAGTAATATTTAGGGCTAAGTAGTTCCTACGAATGTTTTTCAGTTTCTGACTTCCAATTTCATGAAAATTCTACATCAAAGTGAGCTGAAATGACAATTTTTCTGTAATTGGTAATATTTTTGCAGCTGATGTTGATTTGTCATATGTGTTAGTAATAACATATTGGTAAATCCCATTATTTTGTTAGGAACTTAAAATATATTAGTAGAGATTTGTAGAATTGTCATGAATTTCATTGTTATGGATCTTTCTCAGGGCTCTGTAATTGGTAATACTTTTGCAGAATCCTTATCCCACGTCTGTCTTATGCGTTTAGTCTACTGGTAGTTGCCTGCCCAATTACACTGAAATAATTTTTCCCAATTGCAGATATTACTGGTTGGAGCTGAACCTTTGATCAGTCGTTTAGACATGAACGGGCGGTTCTTTCTCAAATACATTGTGCACCTCAGTCGGTGTTTTCTGTTTCTCTGCATCAATCTGGTGTAAGTTCCTCTTAACTAGCCGTCATCATCTAATTGCTTCTACTGCAAAAACTCACAACATCTGACTCATGACACATATTATCTCTTCCTAGCATGTCAATGATGGCAATATCACCCTGCATGTCCTGAAATTCAAGCATTTAAATCCTATTGGGCTTAATATCTTGTTTAGGTAACTGCAGTCGGAGGTTATGGAGGCTTAGTCGACGTAATCTCCCAGTTCGGAAGCCACCTCTGCACATTTCGCTGCAAATGCATATGAATGAAAAACTGCATCGACATGATATTCTTGTAACGAACCTGCAGTGCTAAGCCCATGCCTCGGAGGAAATATGGTTGCTCCAAAGAACCTTGTGCATTTGCCTTAGTTAACCTTATCTGGCAAGGAGTTGACCTGACTTTTGCTAAAATCTGAGGTTTTTGATCTGTGGGCTGCTCTTTTCTTTCACTAAGTTTGACAAAGAGGGTGCTTGCTTGCAGCCTGAACATGCCGTGAAATGTAGTAGCGTAGAGAAAAAAGAGAGCTCAACTTCGTTATCGCAGGAGACTTTTGTGTGGACCATTATACTCCTTTTGTTAGATTTTTCCTTCTAAAATTTTGTATCTTGTAAAAGATTTGGTGATTTCAACGTTTAGAAGGCTATTGGTTCTAGTCTTTTCTTAAAATAGATACAATATCTAGTATGTTTTTCTGTGGTATTCGAATCGGATTGAGAACTTCTTGACTTGCAAGAACACACATCACAAGTGTTTTCCAGGTTTGTTTGTGAATTAAATAACGACAATTTATATCTGAATATTTTTATAGACGATGAAAATATTTTTATTTATTTAATTTTGTTAACGATACAAATGACCTTATTGAGGAAGATATTTTTCAAATTCCACATTTTCATAAAATAAATGGAGTCTAAAATCTTGCCTTTTCTTGTACTACAAATATTCGCGCCTTTCAATATTTGGCAACGGGTTAATCTTGTTCCATATTCGTTATTCAGCAATTATTAAACAATATTTAGTTTTCATTTTCAGCCTTTAAAATCTAATATTTGTGCACTTAAGATTCTCAACGCTAGAATATAAAAATTATCCCAAATAAAAAAATAAAAAAAATCAACATATGCCTCAAAAAATGCCGTTGTGTGTATGTCCACAAAAAGCTTTCCAAACATAGTACAGCATGCAATGATTGTATTCCTTTCTTCTTTGGCCACAAGCAATCCTCATGTTGATAGAATATCTCTCCCTCTTTTCTCAATCGCTCTCCAAATTCGCTTCATTTATTTCGCAGAAGAATAAGTGATTTGGAGATTTATTTTTTCTAAAAGATATTATCTTATATCGCTTATAATAATTAGCCAACGAAAAATAATTTTATTATCTATAATAATATATGTTTAAATATATTTGGAGACGAGAAATATATCATTTCGTTTATTTCTCTTAATAAGCGGCACGAGCTGGCGTTTAATTTCTGCAAACCAAGGGGGGGGCTACGGTGGAGTTACAACAAAATCGTGGGCTTTCCAGCTTGGTGGGCTCAATCATTTGAGTTGGAGTGGGCCCCTCCAACCTGGAAAAAAAAGGCAAAATGGTTAAAAAAAGAAAAAGAAGGGAGAAACGCGACGAGATCGCATGCTATTTTCCCAATTCCCACGCCCGATAGAAATAAAAAAATAAATAAAGAAAATGGAAAAGGAATTGGGAATAGGAAAAAATAAATATAAAATAATTACAACCTAGTGTCTCCCCCAATCCCTCGCTCCCCTCTCCCTCTCACTCTCCACTCGTTCTCTCTCCTCCGCCGTCCCTAATTTCCTTCGTTATCTCTCTCTCTCTCTCTCCTCGCGTCTCACTTGGCATCTCGCTCTAGATCTGAGGAGAAGCTCCCCCGCCGCCGCCCGATCGCCGCCGCTTCTCCGGTCGCCTTCCCCGCCTCCGCCCGCCGACCGATCGATCGATCCCTCCCTCCCTTCCTCCCTTTCTTCCGTCCGTCGTCGACATCAGGTTCGTCTCTCTCGCCCCCCCCCTCGCTCGATCGACCTTCGGGCCGGCCCCGCGAGGGTTCCGGTCTCCGATCTCCGGCGGCCGTGTTAGGTCCCCGAGCTCGCGAGGCCCGTGGTCCGCGGCTCCGGCGTCGTCGATCTGCGCGGTTCTCGGAGCTTTTTCCGCGGCTGTCGATTGCTTTGCTTTCTGGCTGGTTCAGGTTTTAGGTTTTGGTGGATGCGCTTGGTTTTTTAGGGGAGTCGGATGGGTTCGGTTCCTTTTTCTGTGTTTCGGTTCGATTTTGGTGTGGATTTATAGTTGGATCCGGGCGGGTGGTCAAGTTTCGAGCTTTGGCTGCTTTTCTGCGAGGAATTTCTCCTGTTGCCGTGGTTCCCTGATAATTTCTGCGAGTTCCTATCAGTATCGTGTTTTCTTTGTGTTTATGATGGCTACGTCTTTTGATAATTTCTGCGAGTCCCTATCAGTATCTTGTTTTCTTTGTGTTTGTGATCGCTATGTCTTTTGTAAATCGACTCCTTTTGGGTATTTTGCAGCAATGGCAGGATTAACCCCGGAAGGTTCGGCGTTCGACTCTCGTCAGTTCGATGCTAAGATGAGTGAGCTGTAAGGAACACTTGCCTTGATAGTTCGGAGTCACTTATAATATTTATTGATCGTGGAATCTCACGTACTTTGAATATCATGCCTTGCAGACTTTCGGCTGATGGGGAGGATTTCTTTACATCTTATGATGAGGTGTATGAGAGCTTTGATGCTATGGGCTTGCAAGAGAATCTCCTGAGGGGCATTTACGCATATGGTATGTATGACTTTCGGCTCCTGTTTTCTTTTCACCTAATTATTCTCCTTGACAATGGATGGGCAACGTGTTGTAGAGTGTTGTAGAGCGTAGAAAGTGTGAACTGAACAACATGGGAGAGTTAAAGCTAAGGTCTTTACCTTTTTAAGTGTCACGCTGATGTGTTTTTTTCTTTTTCTTTTCTAAAAGGGAGAAGAAGAGTTTTTATGAGTTAGAAAGCAGGACTCATGCTTCTTAAGCAATCAAGTTTTTCCGTTGAGGAAACATCCCCATCAATGTGCCCTATATTGCTTGT
Organism: Eucalyptus pumila; assembly: GCA_016097595.1. Taxonomy (NCBI): domain Eukaryota; kingdom Viridiplantae; phylum Streptophyta; class Magnoliopsida; order Myrtales; family Myrtaceae; genus Eucalyptus; species Eucalyptus pumila. The sequence goes on from CM027848.1 coordinate 53,006,985, forward strand.
TTATTTGGCTTTTGATAAGTGACAATTAATGAGTGACGAGTAGCAGTAGATGTGTACACAGGCAATGCACAGATTGAGATACTGAGGAGAAAAAAAGTTGCTTTAAAAAAGTAAGAAAAAAGCATATTCCAGCATCAAACTAAAAAATTTAGCAACAGCATCTTTCCAGCCACAAGTTCCACATAATACTTAGAGGAATGCTGACATTTTTTTTTTTTTTTTAATTTTCCTTGCAGGGTTTGAGAAACCCTCAGCAATTCAGCAGAGGGGAATTGTACCATTCTGCAAAGGTTTAGATGTTATTCAACAGGCTCAATCAGGAACTGGAAAAACGGCCACTTTCTGCTCTGGCATTTTGCAACAACTTGACTACGGTCTTGTGGATTGCCAGGCTTTGGTTCTGGCACCCACTAGGGAACTTGCACAGCAGATTGAGAAGGTCATGCGTGCTCTTGGAGATTATCTTGGTGTCAAAGTACATGCTTGTGTTGGTGGAACCAGTGTTCGTGAAGACCAGCGAATCCTTTCTAGTGGAGTTCATGTTGTAGTTGGTACTCCTGGACGTGTTTTCGACATGCTCCGAAGACAATCCCTGCGTCCTGATCACATCAAGATTTTTGTTCTGGATGAGGCTGATGAAATGCTTTCACGTGGTTTCAAGGATCAGGTGCATTTTGAGCCTTCAATATTGTGGTGTTGACCCTGCCCTTCTTCCCTCTCTTGCCCTCCTTTACCTCTCTTCCTTGTTAACCATTTTTGCCTGCGATACCAAATCTTTTCTGTGACAATCTCCATATTTTTTTTTTCGTTGAACTCCCATAGAAAGAGGTACATATTTTATTATTGATTATCAGGGTGACGTTTCACTTGGTCAGATGTGATTATTGCATGTCAAGTGTTTTGCAGTTGTTTTGGTCAGCTTTTTATTCTGTCTGTTAATGTAAAAAAAAGGGAAATTGGAAGGTGGAATATCATGGTGTGCTTGGTCATGCTCCCTCTTCCAAGCTTAACTTTGATTTACAAAAATAAAGATATAGATGCAGAGGTTGGTTGCTTTTCTTTTTTGGATCATATCTGAGAGAATTCTAATTAGTATCTTGTTCTTCAGATCTACGACATTTTCCAGCTTCTTCCATCAAAAATTCAGGTTGGTGTATTCTCTGCCACAATGCCACCTGAAGCCCTGGAGATCACGAGGAAGTTTATGAACAAACCTGTTAGGATTCTTGTGAAGCGTGATGAGCTCACTCTGGAAGGTATCAAGCAGTTCTATGTCAATGTTGACAAGGAGGAATGGAAGCTTGAGACTCTTTGTGATCTGTATGAAACTCTAGCTATTACCCAAAGTGTCATCTTTGTAAACACCAGGCGCAAAGTTGACTGGCTGACGGACAAAATGAGGAGCAGAGACCACACTGTATCAGCCACCCATGGAGATATGGACCAGAATACCAGAGACATCATCATGCGTGAATTTCGCTCGGGATCATCCCGTGTGCTAATCACCACAGATCTTTTGGCCCGTGGTATTGATGTTCAGCAAGTCTCGCTCGTCATTAATTTTGACCTGCCGACACAGCCTGAGAACTATCTCCATCGCATAGGGCGTGGTGGGAGGTTTGGAAGGAAAGGTGTGGCCATCAACTTTGTTACGAGGGATGATGAGAGGATGCTGTCTGATATCCAGAGGTTCTACAACGTGGTCATTGAGGAGCTGCCGGCAAATGTTGCAGATCTTCTGTAGTAGGAATTTGCGCTGCTGTGGTAGGGAGCATGAGAAACCCATCTTGTGAAAGAGTAATTCGATGTGCTATGCTTTCGTTTTTACTTCTCTTTGTCTTATAGGCACAGTCTTCATCATAATTTTGAAACTGGAACTATGATATTTGAGTGATATGACATGAAAGCTTGCGTTTGCAGTAGTAAGTCTTTTATTTGAGCTTTGCTGCAAAGCTCATTCTGCCTATGCTGTTGGTGTTCATGCATTGCTTGAATTTTTGTTCTGCCATACTTTGTATCGAGAAGGTCTGTAGTTACTCCAGTTTTCGGCTGCGTCCCTCTGTTCCCCTGTGACCTTGTCAAATGTTTATGAAATGTTCCCCTGTGACCTTGTCAAATGTTTAAGCATATGTCAGTCTGTAATGCCGGCCTACCGTCAGATTAGAGTTGAAGCAGGAGACCTTTTTCTGGTCCTTATGGCACGTTTAGGAGAGCCGCAGAAACTTCCAACTCCACGTCTCTTTACTAATCTTTTGTGGGTCATATTCAATCTCTATCCAGCAGGAACGGCCGGACGCTGATAAGTCTAACCTTCCCCGGTACTTCGTGGAGCCGACGTCTGAGAAATTGCGTTGCGTCCAGGGCCGTCCAGCCAAGGTTTGACTGGTAGGAAGGATAGGCGTGTGCCGCATCTCTTTCCTTCTCATGGAAGGAAACTTCGGGCTGAGTAGTTTCAGCGAATCATTGCCTTCCCACTGTTTGTTCTACGCCTGCGTTTACTTGAACTTCGGTTTAGGCCTTCATTGGTCGGCCGTTGTTGGGTCAAAAGACCTACATCCTAGATCCGGTCAACTCCTAAACATGTCAGCCTCCTTACGACATTATGGCCCCACCCTCTGTTCAATCATAGCCTAAGGGGGTCGATGATTTTATGGTGGGGATGGTACTCAGCAGCTTTTGTCAAGAATGGCAAAAACACAGTTCATTTCTTGCATTCGGACTTTGTCAGTGTCTGACCATCGAAGGGAACGACCCTGGCCTCATTTTCTCGAAATGAAGTTTTGGAAAGTAGTACCGATAAGCGTGACATTGGGGGTAATTATCGTTTTCAAAATCCGACGTCGGGGCTGACGTGACGTAACATCTTTTACGTTGACATATCTACTAGCTGGGTGCACGGATCTCCCGTCCACGTTTCTTTGGGTCTTCTAAAAGGGACAATTTAATCATTTTGTTAATGAGGGTGTGATCTGTTAACGACGGTTTCCAAGCATCCGAGATTCCGAGGAAGGGCAGTTTACTTAGGCGTGTCGGGATCTCTCGGTTTGTACCAATGGGCAACTTGCGGACGAGTCAAACGTTCGAGAGTCGTTCTCAAACGACTTATTTTTTTCCCCCTGGGATGTTGCATGATCGGTTTCGTGAAAATCGAAACTTTCTTTTTCTTTGTAAAGTATACCGACGTACAAGTTTGGGAAATCTTTATGCCTCATCCGTTCGCTTTGGACCATTTCGCCATCCTCAAAAGGTAAGTTCTCTTCCCGTCGGGAAAGCACGCGGAAGCGATCAATCGCGTGTCGAAATCGGTCTAAGAGTAAAAAAATGGCATGAAATACGACAAGAACTGCTTCATTTGATTGGTAAAATGTAATGAATAAGGAATGGATGGATGTCGACAGATCGAGTCAATTCGGGAGTAAATAGATGAATTCGCTTTCGAAATTTTGTTCCTAGCATCGAATTGTCCAAAACCTCTTGTGATCAATAAATAATACTTCATATTGTGTGAATGGAATCACATAAAGTCAATTATAGCGTCCGAAACCTCTTACGGTCGATAAGTAGCACTACATATTGTGTGAATGGAATCACATAAAATCAATTATAGCGGCTAATTTCACTGCTAAGAAAATCATTTCATACATTAGACATGCTCCTAAATGCCCGTAATTTACTCGTTCTCATATAGCATTTCATGGTTTTGATCGAAATTCACATTGCATATAATCGAACCGACGTAAGTGGCTGCATCATGCATCATTGCATGCATTGGACTTGCACCTAACCACACTCAATTTACTCATTATCATATTGAAATTCACAGTATATATATCCGAACCAACATAATTGGCTACACCTTGTGTCATTGCATGCATCGGACACGCACATTATCGCACGCAATTTACTCATTCTCGTAGAGCATTTCCCGGTTCAAATCAGGATTTGCGATGCATGTACCCAAAGCGACGCAATTGGTTGCATCGTGTGATTTTTTCATTTCACCTAGGGGACATCTTGCTTGGATTGTTTTTGCAAGAGACGAATGCTTTCGAAACTTACTTCCGCTACCAAAAAAGAAAAGAGAACAATCATTTGTATCAGTCGAAATAATTAACCAAGCAAAAAAAAAAAGTGTCCGGCCGAGCCGCCGCCCGGCGTCCGGCGGGTGAGTTTTCCGGTCAGACGGCCGGCGGATCTCGAGGCTCGACGAATGGATAAAAAGGCCCAAGCATCGATGCACCAGTTCTCGGAAAGAACTTTCCTTCTCTCTCTCTCTCTCTCTCTAAAACTTCACCTCTTTACATCACCACCTTTGCTCGGCGTCTACCTTAATCTCTCTCTCTCTCTCTCTCTCTCTCTCTCTCTACCTTCCAGATTGCAGACCACCGCCTCGCTTCCTCGCACATTCCTCGCCACTTTCTCTCTCCTCTGCATGGACTCTTTCTCTCTCTAGCACATACAGCGACGCCAACGCTCACCGCCATATCTCTCGAAGCTTCCCCGCGTGCCCGCACCATCCCGCGGCTGTCGCCGTGATCGCGCCCCCGGCCGCTTCAATGGCGATTATGGACTCGCTCGAGACCGTCGGCACTGTCGAGACCGTCGGCACCGTCGAGACCGTCGCCGCGGATCCGAGCCCCTCCCTCCGCAGGCGACGCGCCGGAGGAGGATCGGAGCCGGCCGCGACCGGCGCCGAGGACGTGGCCGAGGATTCGCGCGGCGGCGACTCCCCGGCCAAATCGGCTCGCTGCGACGACGGGGATCACGGCGGCGGCGGCGGCGAAAGCCCGGCGGAGTCGGCGAATTCCGCGAGCAACGAGAAGGCCGGGGCAGGGGAAGGCGGAGGGCGGGATGCGGTGGCGAAGTTCGCGTACCGGCCGTCGGCTCCGGCGCACCGGACAGTGAGAGAGAGTCCTCTTAGCTCCGATAATATATTCAAGCAGGTCAGCGCAGCTCGTGCTTTAGTAATTCAGTTGGAATGGTTTGACTGCAGATGCGCTTGTAATTTTACGTCGTGAGTGCCTATGCAGAAGCATCGAGAAGTGGCTTTGCTTCTGAATTTCAGTTTACTTGCAGGATTTGGCAGTTCTTTGTAACTCAAATTTCTAGCTTAAGTTTTGCTACTATGGGAATCTGAATTGTTGCTAGATCGGGTATTATTCGAAGTTCTTCGTTAGAACCTGGAGAGATTCTGTTGATTAGAACTGTTTGCAAGTATTGATTATTGGTGTCTCATATCAACACTTGCTTGCTATCAGTTCTTTCTAGTGAAAGATAGGCCTTTTCTCCTGCGAGCTGTAATTTGCAATGCTGCACCATTCTGTAATTCTTCTCTTTTTTTTTTTTTTTTTTTTTTTTTTTTTCTCTTTTCCGGTTGAGGTGTGAAGGTTGAGGAAATGGTTTCATTCCGCTTCGCTGCATTCCCACTGTCCGCGATTCAGGGGAGGTCCCTGGTTGCATTTGACTTCTAAATCAGCTCATATGCAGATAATTTTTTTCATTTCCAGTGGGTCTGGAGGTGCTGCACTGTAATTTACCTGCTAGAATGCATAAGTGTGGTTCTCTTTTCAACAGAGTAATGGTTTCTATATCAGTTATCCAGTCATAAATATAGAAACTATTTGAGATTTTAAATCCAATTGGCCATGATGCGTCATGCTGTCAGTAGAGCTTTTAGCCATATGTATAGCCTGAACTTAGAATGTGCACGACTAAAATCCACTTCCTTTTTTTATGACAGAGCCATGCAGGTCTCTTCAACCTCTGTATAGTAGTGCTTGTTGCAGTTAACAGCAGACTTATCATTGAGAACCTAATGAAGGTTCGACTCGTGCAATCAATTGAATCTTTTTGTCTTTTAGCTATTACAATTAGCCAAAAAGAGCAGATGAATACTTGTTCTATTCTTTTAGCTCATGCTGAGTTTCCCTAATGCTCATCCCATTTCTTTTGATCCTCACGGCTTTTCTATCAGGACCTAAATTTTGGATGTTTACTTTTTAATTTCTTTTGCAGTATGGATGGTTAATTAAATCGGGTTTCTGGTTTAGTTCAAGATCATTACGAGATTGGCCGCTTCTCATGTGTTGGTAATGTGTGCTGGCTGCTGCTTTTTTCTATTAATTCTAACGACTTGACCTTAAAATTCCTATGAACTGATTAGCTCCTTATTCTGCTCTTCTACAGCCTCTCACTACCGGTTTTCCCCCTTTCTGCTTTTTTTGTGGAGAAGCTGGCAAAACATAAGTATCTTCCAGAGCCAGTAAGTTAATAGCACCATTTGACAAATATTCTGTTCGTCAGGTCAAGTTGCTATGCTGTTTTAAGGAAAGAATAACTACTTAGGATACAGATTGGAAGCAACTTAAAATCAACATCTTGAAACTTCAGAAATTTACATAAATCTCCAGCAGACAAACCCCTTCCTTTCTTGATGTGAACATATAGTGTTGAAATGACGGGCTTGTATTTGCTACTAAATTGTGTCTCATTTTGCGCTTGGCAGACTGATCAGAATAAGAGTAGGGACTTCATAAAGGCAAAGGGTATTCTTGAGTCATGCAAGATTTAGTTTTTATGTTGAAGAAGTAAAAATTCTAGGCTCAGTACCCCTTGTCCATTAAGAGATCTGATTTCTGGGTGATTTTACTAGCATTCAAAGCAATCGTAAAAAGTATTAGCAATTATTTCAAGAGGCCACTTTGAGCAGCGCTTATTCTTATGGCCATCGTCACTTTAACCTGTTAGTTCCTAAGCTTTTGTTTCCACCTGTCCGTTCTTATCTAGATTTTTTAAGTTGAAACTATATTCATAGAAGTTCGAATGTTAGATATTTATCGGAGATTAGCTTTATTAGCCAGTATTTGTCCTTCTGATGCTTGGCACAACAGTACTTCAGGTTGCTTCTGGGGCTAAATCCGGGAAAGCAAAGTACAGGACATTTGTCTCATCTTTGACTCTGGCTTATGCTTGCAGGTTATTGTCTGTCTCCACATTATTATTACAACAGCCTCCGTTCTTTATCCAGTTCTTGTGATCCTCAGGTTGGTTTTGCATCCTTATTAACTTCCTTCTAGTGTGCTCTCGTCTGCAAGTATGGTAGTATGAACATTGAGCTAGGTTTCTTAATTTTCCTTTGAACTGGATTTGTCAGCATCCATGTTCCAAATTGATATCAATTTTCACTGGATGTCAGGAACCCCTCTCTCTTTTGCTATTATTTTCTTCTTTTGTTAATGCAGCTGAAACTGGGCAAAGCACCTTTACAGAATTGATGCTTCCTCTAAATTTATTCAGACGTGTCTAATATCTTGTATCTCTTTGAAGTTGACATCTCTAAGGAGTTTAAATTAGTTAGCACTAGAGAAGTCGTTTTTATATTCTATTAGAAAAGGTTGTTGGTAGGAGTATCTCAGTGCTTCAACAATCGAGGTGCTTGCATTGGCATCATTTCATCAGCATAACATCAGGGTAGATCAACAATTTGGCAGCATCCCTTCAGGTCCGGTATAACATGAGGAGCCTGATGTCAAAGTGACTTCAATTTGTGCAGATGTGATTCCGCTGTTCTATCAGGTGTCACGCTGATGCTTTTTTCCTGCATTGTGTGGCTAAAATTGGTATCATATGCTCACACAAGCTATGACATGCGGTCTCTTGCCAAGTCAGCTGAGAAGGTGACAGTTTATTATATGAAGTTACTACTACTTTCTGTAAAACAGATTCGTGTGAATAAACTTGACTTAAATTTGATAGAACTTGTACTTACCAAATCTGCTACAATGTTGAGAAGCTGCTTTATAATATTTCGTGTCGGCATTCACTCTAGATGCCATTTTATCTCTGTGGTGCTCTCCTTCTTTTGTTGCTATGTCAATCGATTGACAAGTGCATCTTTCACGAAGCCTCTGCTACTTGTCAATGATGCTCTTTTTTATGCCAGGGTGACGTTGTTCCTAATTCTTTGAATTTGGAGTACTTGTACGATGTTAACTTCAAGAAGTTGGTCTACTTCATGGTCGCTCCTACATTGTGTTACCAGGTAATGGAACATTGAGTGTTTGTTTTCTCTCTGTAGAGCGTTTTATTGTCATGAATTGCTTGTCTAGAATGTACTGGTAACACAGTCAATTGCAGATTGGCTAATATACATATATGGTGTGTTTCCCCTATTTTAATGACACTCAGGGGTTTCTCAATTGAGTTTGTGAAGTAATTTTTGGGTGGAAAGCTGATTATAGGGTGCCGAGTGGTCCTTGGCTGGTTCTTAGTCCTTCCCTCATAGGTGAGGTGCCATAGCAGGCCCTCTTCTGATATTGAGACCTATCTTAACTCCCAGGCCTGTGTGCACGGCGTCAAGTATTGTTGAGTTTCTAGATGCCATAGCCCTGCACTTCTTAAGAGCAAAATGTGGCCTCTGGCAAGGTTTCTCTTTAATTTTCTCACCAGATAACATTTTCTTGTTTTTCATTTTGGTAATGGGTTTAATATGTCTTATGCAATACTGGGAAAACATAGAAAGAAAAGCATGAGGGAGGCGCAAGAGAAATCTACCCGTTCTTCATACCAATGTTGAGATGGAAAGGTCTTGTTTTCATTTATTTCTTCTGCTGCCTTCTCTGATGATGGTTTAGCTGTCAAATATGGTTGGTGCATGGCTTTTCCATTGCAGAAGTATGCTTTTAATTGCTCACTGTAACTAATTGGTGGAGCCCAAATATTTCATCATTCGTTCATGTCCATTTAGCTTTGTATTGGGATTGCGTTGGCACTTACTGTTTTTTTTTTTTTTTTTTTTTCGGTAATGCTATATGGTAGTCTTTAAGAGCTCTTGCATTGTTCATGTTGTGTGCTCTTTCTTTTGTGGCACAAATACATAGGTAGAACTCTTACTTAAATGATGAGGTTGGAAAGCACTCTACTAATGATGATGCACCTCTATGCAGCTCAGCTATCCTCGCACTTCATGCGTCCGAAAAGCTTGGGTGGCTCGCCAACTTGTCAAGTTAGTAATATTCACAGGAGTCATGGGGTTTATCATTGAACAGGTGAGCTCCTATATCATTTGATGAGTAGTCCATATATTTGCAGATCTGACCTGTTCTTGCTGGCAATTTTTGCAGTATATAAATCCTATTGTCCAGAACTCACAACACCCTTTGAAAGGAAACCTTTTATATGCCATTGAGAGGATTTTGAAGCTTTCAGTTCCAAATCTATATGTGTGGCTCTGCATGTTCTACTGTTTCTTCCACCTCTGGTATTATCTTCATTCCTCAAAGAAGCTTTTCCATTTCCAAGATCCATCAAATAAATTAGAAGCAAAAATTTGTCTCCAAATCTTTTTGAAACATGTGAAGCTTGTCTCTCATGGGTGTAGTATGAACTCTTTGTACATGCTGGCGAAAAAGAAAAGAACTTTTATGCACAATAGTTTTAGGATTTTCTCATTTCTTTGATTATTGTACTAAAGGATTTCAAGACATATCTAAGGGTTTCTCCAGGTTAAATATACTTGCAGAACTTCTTCGTTTTGGTGACCGTGAATTCTATAAAGACTGGTGGAATGCAAAAACAGTGGACGAGGTAATGTCACAGTACTATATTTAGGTTTCTTGGTTTTTTATTGGTGCCTTGCTGATTTCGATTTTTTGTCATTTTTGGTCCTTCCATGCTCTTGAACTTGGGGATATTATCAGTACTGGAGACTGTGGAATATGGTATGTTCCTCTGCTTGTATTTGTCTCATGCAAAACTGGTCATGTTTTTGGCTCTAATGCTGTGGCCGTTTCCTATTTCTTTCTCGAAATATAAAATCTTTAATGTGTAATTTATCACCACCTGCAATAATATTAGCGACGCATGGTTTTAGTTCAATGAGGCCTTTGCTTGGATTTCTTACAAGATCTCAGACGAAACTCTCCATGAGTTTTATAGGGGAATAGAAACTTCCCATTACTTGGAAAACCTTTATTTGTTGACTGAACTGAGGAAGTTCTGGTTACAAAAGTCATGGTGCACAAATCTTCTTCTTGTCTCATCTCAAAATGAGATGGTAGTATTGTGTGCCTGGCACCTTTAAACTTGTGGTCAAATAGCAACTTAACAAGGTGGTAAAATTTACAAGAAAAGAGAGGAAGGAGCCTGCTGCCTAGTTTTCTGCTTGTCAACACGTGTCTAATTTTTCTTGACTTCCGTATCATGGAACAAGATTTAGCTTCAGGTCATCAGCAATAAGAAGTATGATCCTTATATTTTTCAGCCAATACTTTTTGTGCAAAATTATTATTATTTTCTTCTTTCCCCATTTCTGAAACTCTGTTGCTCTAGATTGTAAAATTACACTCATCCAAAAGAAGAAAAGGAAATGCTGCTCACATGCTCCCTGATTACACAATAAAGCCTCTAATCTTTTTGAAGAACTTGACATATGAAGATTGTTAGTTATTGAATTTCTCGTTTGTTGCAGCCTGTTCACAAATGGATGATTCGCCACATATATTTGCCTTGTTTGAGAAATGGGATACCAAAGGTAGTTGATCCCTCTCTTTGCTTTAGAATGTTTGCATACTTCAGTGTTATGTCCAGGCTTCTCCAACACCACCTATTGATACTAGTGGAGTAAGTTGACCTTCAATGCCTGACACATAAGCTTGACCTTTTGCTGAATACTAGAATAAAAAACTGAAGCATCTGAAGCTGCATTACTTTGGGATATTAGTCGAAAAAAATTGTTCTTTCTTTACCTTAGTCTTCTTAAATATCAGTTATATATTAGTCTCTGCAACAAAGAGCATAAAATTCCAACTATTCGACGGGCTTTCTTGGAGACATAATAATCTTAAATTACCTTGCCACTCTAGCGCATGTTTGATCCCCTCAGGGATTCCAATTTCCAAGATTCAATTATCTCTGCATCACGTTGTTCAAGAATTGTCTGCAAAATTATTTATCTTATTTGTCAAGATTTCTTATATGGATGATACTCTCTGTTCAGAGATCACTCTCCTAATTGGGTGATCTTCACATTCTCAATATGAATGCTACAATGAACTCATAAGACCGTGAAAACCAGACCCATCAGGTGGCCAATCTATCCTGTTGGTCTTTGTTTATCCAGATTTAGTGAGTATACGGGTTATAGGCTCTTATCTCTTTAGTTTTTCTTGATAAGCAATTTGTCTGTCAAAGTGCTCTACAGTTAGAAGTGGTTGATAATATGCATATGGCAGTATGTTCATGTATTTTCCACCTCATCTTTCTTTTCAATCGGTTGGGTGTGAATTCTTCTGCTACTTTAATTTTAGGGTCTCTCAAATACATTGCAATTTCTTGACCAAGACTCTAATCTTTTTTTCTTGTTTGGTTCTCTTCAATTTCAGATGGTTGCTGTTTTGATTGTCTTTTTAGTGTCTGCCATCTTCCATGAGGTAGGCCTTTTGGGATCATCGTGTTTATTTCATTTGTTAGCTATTTCACCAAATAAGGTATCTGGTTTTTTCTATTTGTCTAGAATACTTAATGAATAAAATGCTCTTATGACCTAAGCAAGAAATAATGTGTTTCTAATTTCTCTTTTGATTTTGGGTTTTGAGATTAACACGAATGTAAGGTAATAGTTCAGTGGCAATTTTCCCCAACCTAAGTCTGTTGCTGGTTGATACTTCATGACTAGAATATTCTCAGGACGTGAGCAAGATATACTGAATTTCTTTTATTCTGACTTGAGCAGTTGTGCATCGCCGTCCCTTGCTACATATTCAAGTTTTGGGCATTTATTGGCATTATGTTCCAGGTAAGATGATTTAGAGCTTGACCCACCTCATTCTATTTCTGTATGTACCTATCGAACATGTGTGGAGAGAACTGAATTGCGCACTTCGTAGCATCTCTTTCATATGGGGATGGGTTCCAGATAGTCATTTATCTAGAGCATGTTTCAGCTTGGTTAATATTCTTTGGACAGGTTCCTCTGATGCTGTTCACCAATTACCTTCAAGATAAGTTCAACAACTCAATGGTATGGCGTCATTTTCCTTTACTATGTCGACTCATTCGCCCGCTTCATCTCGTGTCCTGAATCCATATTCCTGAGTTCATATTTCAGGTGGGGAATATGGTCTTCTGGTTCATATTCTGCATTCTCGGCCAACCAACGTGCCTCCTCTTGTACTATCATGACTTGATGAACCGAAAAGGGAAAATCACTTGAGCTCTTGCATCTCCTCTCACCGGAAAATGGAGCTGGTTAGTCCCAGACTGCGATTTCAGGCTCCCCGCTGTATCTTCACTCTGTATGTATTCATCACAAGTTGCGGGTTACTTGTAAAGAAAGGGGGGGAAAGCAGTTTCTTTAAGCACGATGACTAGTGTGGCGATGACTAGTGCCACAGTCGGAAGCAACAAGCCGACTATCGTAATAACTAAAAAGCAGAGAATGGGCGCTGATTCAGTATCGCATCGTCTTGTCTTGGTTATGGCTCTTCTCATCTGTGTTCAGCTCTGTAATGTTCAAGCGAGATTTTTCATCTACTTCTCAATTTACCTTCACTTTAGTGATTCCAACATGCGGAAGAACCGAGTGATAACACTTCGAAACTGACCTCTCACCTGCATGTCCGATCTCTCGAGGAATTTATCCTTTCTCCTCCCGTATCATCTTTTTCATTGAGGTTTCTCTACGAGCAATCAGTTAAACCTGACTCATGTTCGAATCTACTTCACCATTACCACTGACTCCACGATCGAAGAAACGAACTCCCATCAGCATTTGCACAGCACGCACCGTCTCGATCGAGTGGCCCGACAATACACGTTTTCGCCTAACAGTTTGGATGTCCACAAAATAACATTTCGCACCTCTTTGCCACAATCTACTTGCACGAACAATCAAACATGTCGATTTGGAAGTCCTCCGTTAATCGAGCCAAATGGAAATGAATGGAACATTCAGCGACTGTAGCGACTGTGTACTGAGTATGATTCAATAAACAAATACAAGGGCCAATTTACAGGGCCAAAAGAAAATTCTGAAAATCAATATTCGTGTTATACTGCTAAAGTAAAACTTAAAGAGGGAAGCACGCAGAGACAGCGATTGCCGGAGGGAGTCACAGGGAAAAGGACTAAAAAGGTTAAAAGGAAAAAAGGGGCCAAGGATATCCATCTCCCAAAGATGACGCATCGCGCTTCGCATGATTCCGCTCGTTGAATCCAAGGATTTGAGATTCCAGCAATAAGCAGCACAGCGAAGCATACCATTAGATACCTGGAGTTGGATGCTTAACTTGGTCAATTCCCCCAGAGAGTAGCCTATTCTACCACAAAGTCTGCATGGAAGGGTTCTTGATTTACAACGATCCGCGAAACTGGCCATTAAAAATGAACCCTCTCGTCACTGTCAAAGTGGAGCCTCTCAATGCCCTTTAGGGCGTTTTCATAATTCTTAAGGTGCACCGCATTTCTCCCAGAGGATGATTGCCTAGGGTCCGATGAACCGACTGGCGAACTTCTTTGGCCACTTGAAATCTTGCGGACTGCTCCGGGACTGGCTTCTGTCGTGCGAGCACGATGGGAATCAGACTCACCGCCCATAAACGCTTCACGGCTGCTGGAAATTGCTGCCCGCCTTGACGATCCGCCTGAGCGCCCCAAAAATGCTGAACTTGATATCTATGCATTCCAAAGACACATTGTGAGCTATGTGAACAAAGAAATGTGGACTATTATCTATACCACCACATAAATGTTTCATGTATATTTAAGAGGTGATATATTACTTTTCAAAATAGTTACACCAACTAAAATACATGAAACACTCACTTAATTGACATTAAGTAAAAGTTACAATGGACGAAGTTGCAAAAATACAGTATGCCCACAAGATCAGCTTTTAACTACTTAAAATTTGCTTCTGCGTTCTTGAGTCCACCCAAACACTTTACTAGGATAATTCTACAACCAGAGTCGTTCTGTCTGAGTGTCTGCCAAAAAAGTGTTGCAAAATCTCCATTTCCCATGCTTCGCCAAATTAAAATGTAAATTATTATGAAACTAACAGCAAAACTAACAACAAAAGTCCCAGTGCTTTCTGCTGAAAAGCATGCCCTTCGCAACCCCATACATTCAAATAACAAATACTCACATAAGGTAAGTAGCAATCCAATATAAGATGCTTGACACCCTAGCAATGATACAATGACGGATAATATTACACACCATCTGATAACAATGCTTGACACCCTAGCAACAATTCACTGAAACCACAGGTGGTTCTCCATCCTCAACTGAGGATCCATATGAAGATCAGTATAATGCAGCAACTTCACCAACTTAATCTGACCCCACCCAAACTGCTCCTACACATACTCAAAAATATGCTTGTTTCTCTTCAATACATGAAGATTCCCAACTCATCCAAAAGATGAGTAATTACCAGTGCTTCAGACAGGAACCTCTGTTTATAAAAAAAACATTTCTTGATATGTTCGGTAAAAAGGGCAGAAAAGAAAGGCAGAACTGGAGTTGAATGTAGGAAAAGAAACAATGATTTCTTTTGCCTGTCTAAAAGAAGGAAAATGACATTAATTCACCGATAATCCTGCACAATTTTGCCTTTCTGAGTGACCATTAAAGACACATTCAGAAAGCCCATGAAAATATACGTCTTTCTCCCCCAATACTCCAAAAATGAAAAGAACAACATATGTTGACCCAGGAAGGGTTTTTCCACTCCAAAACTTAGTGCCTTTTTCCCTTCCATTCTGAAAAATTGAAGATAGCTTTCCTTTCCAATAGTTTGCCTAGTAATTCTATCCTTCCACTATAATTCCAGATAGTGTTACCAGCTGTTTACCACTGTTTCCTCAGAAATTGCACCATCAGTTGTTAAGCAAATATAATAGAACATCCAAGAGGCTCTTGGACTATCTTTCAACAAAACTTAGCGTAAATATATTTTTCATACTATACATTTAGTATAACACAGAGAAACATCAAGGTAAGACAAAAGAATTACCATTGCTTCCTTGGAAATGGCACCATCATTTGTAACTGGACTCTTCTGCTTTGAGAAACTTCCAGCAGTTGCAGTTGCCCCAGATAGCCTTCTTCTAGAAGGATCCATAGATGATAAACCGACTGGACGACTGTCTTCTCCACCTGGAAAATTCCAGTCTTAATGCATATTAATTGGGAAAGTATACCAGGGAAAAGTCAACAGGTAGCAAGCACTGACAATTAGGACATTTAAACATTCAAAATTTAGCTCCTACCTGTCTGCTTATCCACATGGCCAGCAACAGGGGGAATCCCAGAACTGGGTCCAGCACCAAGACCCTGACAGTAGAAACAAGGACTAATCATTTTTAGCTAAAGTAAAGGAGCCAACAGTAAAGAAAATGGGAACGAAAATACATCACATCATATATATTCTCCCCTTGCCACAAAAACTTCCAAAGTCTCACTCAAACTTGCATTTTCTTTTTTCCACTTTCTGAGCAGATCATAAATGGAACTCACCAGTGCACGAGATGGGGGTGTTGCCATTTGAGACTGCTGGTATTTCAGTATGGTCCAATCAAACACATAATCGAACTGGAAACCTGGATAGGCAATCCACTTGCAGAATGAGAAGGCGGAATTTATGCAGTGGCTCACTTACAGATAATGAAATGATCTACATTGGCAGTAAATACATAAAATATTCTGAGAATTCATTAGTAGAAATGTATACAAAACCTTCACGTATGAAGAGGTCACGAAATAGTCTCTTTAAGTAAGAATAATCTGGCTTATCATCAAATCGCAGTGAACGGCAATAATGAAAATAGGATGCAAATTCTGTCGGATAACCACGACACAGAGCCTGTAAAGCATCAACATCCATGAGTCCATAAAGCCAGAAATGACCTCATATGCTCACGAAGAGACAACATACCTCGATTGAAGTAGAAACCTTTTTCTCACTAATCTTCTCATACTTTTGTTTCTTGGTTCCGGCTTTCAATCCCTGCCAAGGGAGACTGCGAAGGAAGTAGCAGCTCTAATTACTGAAACAAACTGAAACCTATCACCTAATCTACGATATATGATATAGACAGCAACAGTCACCTTCCTCTTAGGAAATACATAAGAACATAACCAAGAGACTCTAGATCATCCCTCCGACTTTGCTCTATATAGACCCAACAAAAGAAGGGGAAAATCAGTAATGAAAGGAAATAAAACAAACAAGAAACCAACACCAAAAAAAGAATAAGTCGCCCCACCAATGCCAAGATGAGTGTTCATGCTCGCATATCTTGCAGTTCCAGTCAAATTCTTGTTTTCCCTGAATGTTCAATCAACGAACACAATAAGCAACTGCTTTACCATGATAACCAAAGCCTCGAATGGTAGAATTTGTTGAGACAAACACCAATATATCAAAGAGTTGAAATCAGAGCAAAAAAAAACAGTTGATTTCTTTGAGGTGACAACAATGGCAACGGACACCAGACTCCACAATCCATATGGTCTTGAGTGGCCACTCTAAAACATAATAACTGCTGCTGTAGCTTCCACCAGTTAACTGGAGGACAGAGGGAGTTGGAGAAGGCCATAATTGACTTTAAACATGGAAAAAGCAACTCACTTTCCAGTTTAAATTTATTTGACACTCCACACTCTACACCCTCATAAAGATTGGGTGGTGTGACAAGTTTTTCATAGTTTTTTTGTTATTTTTGTTCATTGTTCTTGTATGATCCTCATGTACTAGAACAGATTTTCACTAACTAACAAAATATCTCGGTTCAAAAAAGATAATGAATGCAATCATCACAATAATACTGCGTCAACAATGCAGGGTTAAGCTCAACATGACTGCAAGTAACATCATCTTTATAAACTCAGGCAAGGATTGACGCATGACCTTCATTTTGATAATCATACTGATACATAACCCAACGCCAATGGCAAGAAGAAAAGTACGAATACTAAAACAAGCATGTAAGCAACAAACAAAAAGGAGAATTACTTCAAAAGCTTAACTCACCTGTAAGGAATGTGTTGATGAGTTGAGCTATCTCTGTATTTCTTGGCCAGACCAAAGTCGATAACGTAAACCTGAGGACAGGTATGGAGAGAACCACATTACATCTTACTAGGTCCAAAAAGAAATCACAAAGTAAATCCAATATGTCAAAGCCATAAAAAACCTGATTGGCCCGTCTCCCCAAGCCCATCACAAAATTATCTGGCTTGATATCTCTATGCAAAAATGACTTCGAGTGAACAAACTCGACACGGTTAATCTAATAAAAACATAAGTGTCAGCAGGGATCAAAGACACTACAATTATAACCATGAAAATATCGCAAGTAAACGAATCAAACCATTTGATCTGCAAGCATCAAAACAGTCTTCAAGGAAAGTTTCCTACTACAGAAGTTAAACAAATCTTCAAGGCTGGGTCCGAGCAAATCCATCACAAGTACATTGTATTCTCCCTCGACGCCAAACCATCTTACATTCGGAATCCCAGCTGCAAAGACACAGAACGAGTAGTTAATGTAACAGCATTGACAGAACAAGTTCAAAATTCAAAGCCGTGGAGAAGGAACATTACTTCCTCCTTGCAGGATCCGATACAATTTCGATTCATATAGCAATTGAGGATGCTTTGTCTTGATGTTCTCCTGAAAATCACCAGACCAGTAACCCATTATAGTAATCACTCTATCAGCATGCATACCAGAGAGAAAAAGCACAAATGCAAATTCTAGCTCCACCAGAGACAAGATAAGAAGCACCACCTTCCCCATCCATAAAAGTTAGATCCAATAGAACAATTTCCTCCTCCAAAACTGGTTATATGACTACAAATAGCTATACAACATGCTATGATGCATTCCAAATCAACCAAACTATGCTGTAAGGTCTCTCAAAACAAATTCATCAAAACAAGCACGAAGAAGAAGACTATAAAGGCCACTCACAAGCTTAATGGCGACCTCTTCATTTGTCTGTATATTGGTCCCTGCACAACCATCCAACATCAGCCAAATACAGCCAAAATCCCAAGAAACAAAAAAGGCAAGAGAGAGAGAGAGAGAGAGAGAGAGAGAAAAGTTGATCGGCAAAATCAAGTCAACGACGGACCGAGGTAGATCTCTCCGAAGGAGCCACCGCCGATCTTCCTGCCCAGCCGGAACTTGTTCCCCACGCGAGGCTCCATCGCCGCCACGCCCCGAGAAAGCACCGATCCCCAAAAACCCTAACTTCCGGGCCCCCCCAAAATCCACGCCGGAAGCGGCCGCGCAATCAAAGCGCCGACCCGCGCCGACCCGCGCCGACCGACGGGCGAACGAAGGAAACCAACCGCAAGCGAGACCGGCGAAGCGAAGCCGGACGCCGGAGTCAAGGCTCTCGAAGATCTAGGGCTTCCTGGGCTTCTCGAGGCACGAATCGATGAGGAAAAATCAAAAGAGGAAGAAGTCGGAAAATGCCGAATCGATCGACGAAGCAAACACCGCCGCCGCCGCCGCCGCCGCCGCCGTCGCCGTCATCTCTCGGTCGCTCCCATCTCGTCGACGCTGCTCCGCCGCGCTCGCATTGCGCGCAAAAAAAAGGTACGATCCGAATCCGAAAAGGAAAAGGGAAAACACGACTTGAGGGGGGCAGAAGAGAGGGTGGGGAGAAGGACAGCGAACGATGTTGCCCGGTGGCTCCCGTGTGGCCCTTTTTCTCTTTTTTGATTTTTCGCCCTTTTATTTCCCTCTCCTCCTTTTTCATTTTTTTTTTGAAAAAATCCCAAATAAATACCCATAATATCTTCTTCTTTTTTAAAAAATAAATAAATAACATGAAGTGAAGTTTATCTCAAATAAAAATCCAGAATAATAATTTAGTTTTGAATAAGGACCTTATTTGCTGGTCGATAAACAAATGCATCTTCGATGCATATTCTGGTGGGCCGATTATGGGTATTTTTGTCCAATTTTTTTTTTTTAAATTTTCGACTGTCCTATTTTTTTTTTGGGGGTTAATGGTTGTGTTACTCATCATCTTCTTCGTCCTCAGTTCGACTTCTTCGTGCCTAGATCAAGATCAAGAACATCGGACTTGGGAAGGGCCGAAGAGTGTCAATCACTAGTAAGGGCCAATGAGGGGTGACCTCGTGATGGCAGCAAGGGGTGACATCCCCCGCCTCTGCTCGTCATTCCATCAACAAACTCGTCTTCTACTAGGACTATGACTAGGACGCCGAAGTTACCTTCTTCGTCCCTTCCTTCTACCACTACTCCCAAATCTACTAAATAATTATTTTGAGTAATTATTTGAGACAGATTTCACTTCAAGTTATCTTTTAAAAAAATGAGGGCACTTTGAGTTTCTATTTGATATTTTCCCCATTTTTTTTATAAGAGATAATGATATAGATAGTTTTGTGATTTTCGAAGTGTCAAATTTTTCATTGTAATTTCTGAAATTTAATCTAATGTGCAACGTTAAAGAAAATATTACACAATGAGCTAAAATTTATGAACTACATTAAACAAACTAAAAAATTAAAGAGCATGTTGCATATTTAGTCATAATTTAAGGATTATTTGCAATATTTGCCCCTTTTATAATTTCGTTATTCTTATTTTTCCGCTTTTTCGCTTTTTCGCTTTGCATCAAAAGGTGCGCGGCGTTCTGATACTTCAGGGGGACCAGATTTTTTTCCTTCTCTTTTCCTTGTTTTGGGTCCCCTTCTTCATCTTCTTTTTTCGTTCTATTATTAAATTAGAAAGAAAGATTTTTCAAGCTTTGATACTTTCTCGCGGCCTCGAACCGTTGACCGCGAGAACGCGTCAAGATCAGCTCAACCGCTGAATCGTTTTTGATTGATGACGTTCGCCCAATGAGGCAATTCCAACATCTAGAAGGCTTGAGCAAAACTTCTGAGACTACTTCTATGTAGCTGTTGATACGGTCCAACATTATTACAACAAAAGTCGCGCGCCACGTGGCGATGTCGCGGTGTCGGAAAATGTTTTCTCGAGAGATGAATCGGAGCCCACGCTCTGAAAAGGGCAGAGGAGCTTCTCGCCTTTTTCCCTATCGATCTGTAGCGTTATAGAAAGGAAAGAATCGATTGTATCTTATCGGACGTTCAATTACCGCAAAAAGAAAAGAACCTTTCCGTTACAACATGTTCATAGCTCTCTGAGATTCAAAATCTAGGTACTCTGCATTCGGCTGCCCGGCGTAATTGTAGACGTCGAAAACCTTGTCCTCCATAGGAAGGTTCCCGCTCTCGGGTCCCTTGAAGCCCTCCATCGGCGAAGGCCAAGGAAGAGGGGCCGGGATATTGGAGCCCGAGACTTCTTGGTTCATGCCGAGAGCTGCGGGGTTTTCGGGTGGATTCGCCGGGGGTCTTCGGTTGGACGAGCTTGGCGTGAGAGAAATGGAGACCGACTGGTTTTGCTGCATCTGCTGCTGATTCTTCATCGGAGATTTGGGTCGGAGAGCCTCTATTTCGGGAGTGGTCACCACGAGATGAGGAGCATCCGGGGGTGGGTTTCGCCCTCCCCCACCTTGCCATACCTTCCCGTCCTTGTCCGCAAAGTTCTTGATGTATGTCTGAAAAGCATCAACATCCAATTTTCAATCGTCACTTGAAGAGTTAAAGCTAGCAGAAAGTATCAAAATTCTGATATGCCCCCAGAACTTTTGGTTACAAATTCAGTCTCTAGGTTCCATATCATGGCAAGGATTTAGTCATTTCAATGAGGTGGGCAGTGAGGTGCAATGACTGGGTTTGTCTAATGTTTGGTAAAGTAGCAGATTTTTTTTGTGAGGTTGAAAACCGTTCTGAAAGGTAAACAAAAGAAAAATAGGAAAGCAATTCACGGACCATCAGAAAGCGAGTGGACATACAAGCATGATCGATACACTGGCAAAAAGAACCAGAAAAGCTTTGGGATTCCGAGCAACTTACAGAAGAAAAGTTAAGAATACAACAGACAACTGAACTGATCATGACCAACACAGCAAAAAGCCCAGCATAAGAGCACACTTTAAGATCCGGTTGGAATGTCATGTTATTCATCAAAAGAAGGAACAAGCACCAACTTTAGACATAAATAAATTGTTCGGAAGAACATGTTAATAGTCTTAACTATTCTTGCGCAGTCAATTTGAAATATCATCGAGTTTATTGTTCACTTCTTGTCCATCAAAATCTAGGCTAATTTCTGTCTACACTGAGTAAATTTATGTAGTCATTCAGTGGCACTATTATTCTGTTAGACCAAGGCCAGGCTTACTAGGCAGATCAAGAAGCTGATGACAAAGTGGCAAGCTTCTTCAAAGAAGATGGCAACATTTGTAAAACAAATTCAGCAAACCAAATACTGTACCTCAGCATTAAAGTTTGAAGAGGATAGTTCCTTGCCCACTGTCAACCAACCAGTTCGAATATTATGGTCTTCACCGAACAGTTCCAGCCTCCTGCGGCCAAGAGCGAAGTGCTCGATTATGCGATACATATCTTCAGGTTTCTGGGTTGAACCTGCATCTCCATTAAATTCAAGCAACGTACAAACATCAGAACCCCCTGACGTGACAGGAAATGATGTCAACACACAAGCAGCCAGTAAAAGAACTGCTGAGACAAGGAAAACCAGTTGCTCAAAGACCCATTGCAAAGCTTTGATTGGAGAGTCCATTTGTGACTTCTACAGAAATGCATACAGAAAGTAAGATGCTTTCCTTAATTGTATGCTTCAGAAGGTTATGGTAGACTGATGGTGCATTATGAAGACCGGTAATAAGTTTGCTAACACTTCAATGCAGCTTTGCATCTACTCTTTGATTTTCCATTTTTTCTTTAGAAGGGTGGGCACCATGTGAAACCAAAAATCAATTTTCAATTGTGCTTTGGCAGAATGGTACATTTTGTCAGAAAGTCCAAACTGCTTGAGGAAACCCCTCATTCTTTCATGTTAAAAGTTTGGCTCCAGAGTAGAAGATTTGCAAGAAAGGTCCAGCCCATTGATTAAATCACTTAAATAATACACTAGCTGACTCAAACTTTGCCAATCGAGATGGCAGGCAGGGGCATCTGGGAGGAGCCTTGAGATCATGTATTTCCTTCACAGAGTAATTGCATTATGCTTTTGGAAAAGAGTAAAGAAAATCACCTTTGATAATCTAACCGCCTGTTTACATCTAAAGAAAAAAGCAGCTCAGTTTGCTGAGCATGTGTGTCAGAACTAAAATGGCAGGGGGTCAATTCCTCTTCTGCCACCCATGCCACTAATAATCTTTTGCAAAAACCCAAGATGCAATCACAAGGAGGTGACTCGTTCACCAGTTTAACCAGTTGAACCAGGTGAACTATAGATTTGACTAGTTCTAGACTTCCAACACTAAGAAGTACTGGACCGTACCAGAGGAGAGACACATACCAGTTGAAAATGCAAAATACTACTTATATGCTACATCATGTTTAAGCAGCCTAGCACAAAATTGAAGGGAGTAGACCAGCCACTAATGAGTTCAAAATTTGTATTTCACTGAGTATGCTAGGAATAGATATAAACAGCAAGCTCCCAGTATGAATTACTGACCATAAGGGGGTTCCTCAGCAATTATTACATCGGTATCTATGTTTGCATGAATTATGTGACCGTCAGTACTGCGGCGAACTGTTCCTTTAATGCCCATCAAGCAATGTTCCTTCATCACAATGACAAGCAACAACATATTAGCAGATGAAGACATTCAAGGGGCATACAGTAGAAAATGACACATGAGAAAAACTAAGACAAAGTGGCAGAACAAGCATAGAATCTAAGGAGAAAACCCACTTTAGAGTGCTGAAACAATGTGTGAGAATCATGTCGTAACCCCGGAGTTGCATTAGTTTTATTTGTCTTGACCCAACAGATATCCTCACATCTTCGAAATCCCCACTGTTACAAACAATAAATCAAATTAACCATCGAGCACCAAAACCTAAATATACCAATTAAATAAACACCTAAAAGGAAGCGTCAGGCTTGATCCATACCTTCTTCAAACATTGACGGCCTTGTTCCAAACCCACTCCATCTCCCACCCAGAGGAAAATAAATGATGGGGTATCAGCAATTGCCTACGAACATGAAAAGACAATTCATTTCCACGAGTCAAAAAATAGAACTGAGCATTTCCCCACATTGTTTGGGATGTTTCATTATTTAATCAAGGAAATTGGATATACAGTTCAACAAGATACTCCCAACCAAGAAAATATTTCATTTATGATAAACCCAGAATCTAAAGAAATCAAGCATAATCTCATTAACATAGTCCCTTGCAAACATTTTCTTCTTTCCTGTTTCAGCCAAAACTATATTTACACATGAAAGCAGAAGTGGGGCGGCAATATCTTCCATCCCTCAGGGTTTGGGTCCTTCCTTAAAGTAAACACTAACGCCTACTATTGTCTATTTCCGTAACTTTAAGCCATTAACAACCCCGGCAGAAAATTGACAAGTTCAAATCTATAAACAAGCGGTAGTCTTAGTACCTCAATCTTCAAATTAAGTATTTCCTCAAATGTCCAGTATTCAGTATGATCAGCAACACCAGGAGCACGATGAACATATTCTTCCCAAGGAGGATCCACAAGAATGACATCGAACTTAGTTCCAAAGAACTCAGGAGTAAGCTCGAATTCACGGAGATCGCACTTGTAATACATAGGAGGAGAAGCAGCTTTAGACACAATCTCATCCTTCTTCTGTATAAGCTCCCTAAGCTTGGGATAATCCTCCACAACATTGGTGAGCTCAAGCTCCCGAATAAAATTCTGAGGTCGCATTCCAGTGTCAACAAAATTCTGAGAGTAATCATTTTGCTCCCCTCTTGAAGGAGCTTTATGTGAAGGTCCACCTGATCTAGGGGGAACCCAACCCCCTGAAGCTTTATCAGGTGGCGTTCCTCGTCCCATTGGTCCTGAAACATTAAAACCAGGGCCAGGTATGTTGGCAGGCCCACCTCTTCCAGGCCCAGATTGATTATAGTACATTGCAGGATTGGGTGGTGTCCCCAAATTGGGAGCAAACCTAGGGACTGATGGGCCCTGAGGAACGGGAGAGAGGCCAGCTGGAACCCCTAACATATTCACATCAACTCCTCGAGCTCCATGCCAAATTGGATATGGCGGAATAAAGACACCCGGAGAAATAGGCGGACCCGGGGCAGGTGACATACCGGGAGTCATAGGCCCAGGAGGCGGCATCCCAAGTGGTCCAAAAGATGCTCCAATCATAGGTATTGGGATTGCCACTGGTTGGTTGTCTCTTCCGGTTGGCCGACCACGTCCAATCCTGCCTGGTCTATTGCCTTTTGCCCCTTGATTAGGCCCTCTACTAAAGGATCCAGACTCCTGGTTAGCAAATGGGGGCTGTGAACCACTGCTAGACACCTGGCCACCAGGAGTACGGGCAGGCATAGGGCCCTTCTGTCCTCTCCCTTTCCCTCCCTGGAAGTCACCATCATCTCTCCACATATTCTGATCTCTCATTGATAAATCATCCTCAACATATCTTTCCTTTGTATCTTCACCAGATGGAGTGGACCCATAAATACTAGATCTTGCCCTTTCTTCCCGTGCATGCCCCCATTCTTCCTCAGCTGAAGGTCCTTTCGTGTCGGCTTGCTGACCAACTTCAAATCTTCTAGCAAAACTAGATCCGGCATCAGCACTAGCATAATCAATAGGTCTGGTCTGAATCTCTATAACATCGTAATTATCATTTGAAATCCCATAATTCGACGAAGTTTTCACAGCTTCACCTCTACTTCCATCTTTCCTATTGCCAGACCGACCATGAGACCTTTCATTATCAGGCCTCTCACGAGCATATCTGCTACTTCTATCAGGGGTCCTGGAGCGGTGGCTTCTCGTACTTCTCTCTCTTGACCAAAAGCTTCCATCTTCATCTGTATGGCGAGACCCATCCCGGCTTTCAGTAACATCCCTATTTGTAGGAGTCCTCTGCTGTCTGTGTTTTTCATTTTTCTCCTTGCCTGTTCTGTCCTCATAATTAGCCGGACTTGCCTTATTATCCTCTTCTACGGCTTCCGACATGCTTCTACTCTTACCATCATGTCTCCGTTCATCCTTTCGGTCAGATCTCATACCTTTGTCAACTATTGAATCTGTGACCCTCCCCTTACTCTCACCAAATTCATGTCTAGCTGCCATACTTTTGTCCCTGACACTCTCATACTTGTTGTCAGATGTCCTGCTACTTCTGCCATCATTTTTTTCGCTAGTACTTTCTTTAACATCCACATCATCCCACCTTTTCTTTGAGCTCTTTACATACTCAAGAGACCCATGGCCCTTCTCATGGCTGCTTTCCTTCCTTTCTGAGTACTTCAAATCTTTATCAGATGTATCCCCCTCATGAGACCTATCATGTTTGCTTCTACTTTTCCCCTGGGAACTTTCATACTCAGATGACTTTGGGGTCAGTTTTCTTCTGTCACTTTCATCAACCCTGCCATGTTTACTCCCCAGCTTGTCTCCACCATCCTGCCTATTTTCTACTTCTCCATCCTGATACCATGAACTCAACTTTTCCAAAGAACTTTCCTCTTGCTTTCTCTTCACCTGCTTCGAGCGCGAGTCTTTTCTAGTGTCGAAGTCTTCTTCATCGCTCCCAGCTCTGCTGGAACCAGTTGATCTCTTTCGGCCTTCATATTTATCTCCAGAATTTCTCCTCCTTCCACTGCTATCGAAACCGTCAACATCATCTCCACTACCAGGTTTTCTGGACTTGCTTGACCGCTGTTTCCTCCTGTCACTTCCTTCCCATTCAGCATCATCCCCAGCCCTGTCACTTTTCCTATCAATATCATCTTCTCTATCTTTTCTACCGTAGCTCTGGCTTATATCTGGTGAGTCCATGGAGAAAGAATCGCCAAAATCTAATTCATCTATAAATCAATCAAACAGAGAGAATGTCCTTGGGAAGGCCCAAGTGACTTATTTGAGACTTCAATCCTGTAACCACACAAACCAGAATGCGCAAATCAGGTACATTGAGCACAACAGTGACAACGTACACTGAAAAGTAAACCTTTAAAGCGACAATGACAGACATGTCTAAGAAAGTAACTAAAGGAAAGGCAAAACCTCCATCTGAGAACCCAATTCGTGCACATGCACGAAAAAGACAAAGTTCATACCATCTGCCAGTTCCACTACGATCAAAGCAGCCTACTGGAAACAAACTACGACACCAAAAAAACAGCAACAAGAGAATGGAAGCAGGAGGGCATCATCTACAGATAATGCTGCTCGATAACAGAAATTGCAGGCCAATTACCGCGCCAAAAGACAAGTGCAATTCAGGATTGAACATCGCAACCAGCCATTACCCACTGTCCGGTCGGACATGAAAGCCCACAAACATCAAAATGACCTAGATTCGTTAAAAGAAACGCACCCAATTGACATAATCCGGAAAAAATTCAAAGCCCTGAGCAGGAGAAAGCACGAAATGAGAAACCCACATGGCTCAAAGCCACAAAAATGCCAAACACGGCAGCAAAGCCCTAACCTTTAGCCCGCTATCCAAGGAAAAACGACACTCCAACTTTCAGACAATTCGTCGAACAGGTGGAGTGATGCGGGCCGAGGACTGCTCCAACTGATGATTCAATCGAACCTTCCCCGACGAATGTCTCTCCTCCGAATCGATCACCGAATCGACGACGATGCCGAAGCCGCGAGGGCAGAAGGCCTCGCGACCGATGCTGCAGCAGCCGCCGCTTCCGTCCTCTTCCCCTCCGCCGTCCCGGGTCGCTGGCCGGCGAACGGGAACCGCCCGAGAGCTCGGTCGCCGACGGAGCTCTCCGGCTACGGAGGGCGGCGGTTCCCGCGGTAATCCGATCTGCAACCGCGATTCGGCAAGAAGTGGTGGAGAAATCTTGTCGGATCCCGGAGAAATTAGGGTTTTCTGAAAGCAGATATACTTTTAATAAACCCCCAAACCAGAGCCGGTGGGGTTTATTTTCTATCAATTTGTGCAATTTTGAAAGGATTCAAGTATTTTGGGTTTCCGAACCAAAAAATAATAATAATAATAATAATATTTTTGAGTTAAAATGAATTTAGGGTATGAGTTTTGGGAATCTATAGCAAGTGAAAAATTAAAATTTGAAATCAGAGTACCATAATTTGAAGAACTTACTCGTATGTATGTAGTTCTCACTAAGATACTAAGGAACTCATAAAAGTTACTATGGTTTTTTTTTTTTTGAGCTAGTATAAATGTTACTATGGTTAGTGGCTCGAATCTTGAATGCAATTCACGAAAAAGTCGCACGTTGAATTCACGCCCAGCTATTTGGACGTGTGAGACACGCCACTCTACATCAAGTACCTAAGGACTGAAACTCGTGGTTGGATACAAAACATATTTATTTCCAATAAAATTAGAAAAATTTTGGACCGACTTTTCAGTATTCTTTGCTTTGATACAAAACTCAATCCAATTTGGACTTTCTTTTAATTTCCACATCTGGATGTCCTTTGGATAAGAGCTAAACATTCTAAATATGATATCTTCTATATGATTCGTTTGGTGCTCAAACACGAGATATATTCTGATGCTTTTTATCCTATTACTCCTGATTGAGCTTTTATATGTTAATGCTTGACTGAGTTTGATTTTTTTGCGACAAAAGATTATGCGTCTCATTTGTTTTATTGACCAAGCTTGATTAGCTTTGATTAATCAATGCTCAACCTTTTTACCTGTAAAGGCTCTAGGGTTGGAAAACTAGCGGTCAACTTCTATATCCAAGGAGAAAAATATTCCTTGCTTTGTTTAGAAAGTAAGTACAACTTGGATTTTATTTTAATTTTTAAATTTAGATGACCTTCGAATAAAGGCAGGACGTCTTAAATAAGACATCTCTTATGTTATTGGTTTGGAGATCAAACACGAGATATATTCTATTACTTTTGATCCCATTACTCATACTCGAGTTTTTATGTGTGAATGCTTGACTAAGTTTGACTTTTTGGCGACGAAAGATTAAACATCTAATTCATTTTATTGATTGAGCATGATTAGCTTTGATTAATTGATATTCAAGCTTTTTACCTATAAATGCTTTAGAGTTGGATTAGTGATGTTATAACTTCTACATATTTATGCTTTTCTAGGATCATGCTTTTGAAATCACTTAGCCATTTGGAATTTGAACACGTTGAGTACTCGATTCCTGACCCCATCGAACGCATCATAACTTGACTTTTCTCGAAAAATTAATCATGTGTTCACACTAAATTATTAACACATCTGACTCAATTACATTACCCACGTGTCCACAGGCTTATGTCGGTAGACATGACTTTACACTTTTTTGTTCCTCTCTTTTTGACTATCAATAATTTTTACATGTGCGGTGTTTACGACTGTTTGTCTACTGAGTGTGGAAAGTATCGAGGAAACAATTTGTCAAGTTGAATTCTGAAGAAGGTTGCATGAACATCTGAACTTAAAATTTAGTTAGATAGGCATTCAGTTTAATTTTGAGAAAAAGAAATTTCTTATTAACTTTTTATCCGATGACATTTCCGCGTCTTGAATTGAATAATATGTTTTCAATAGAAATAAATTTGTATATTAATAGAAAACTAAAATATCTATACAGATGCTATATTTCAGATAAGACATAATTTTCATTTTTTAAGAATCTAATATAATTTTAATAAATAACTCTTGATGTGAAACATAATTTATGTACATATCAAAACAATCAATGCTTGAGATTATGATTATAATTAATTATCGATCTAATAAGAGCGGCAACCACGTGGATGGAGCTAAGTGCAACGGGTTGGCAAATGAGAGAGACCAAAAGAATGAGAAAGCGAGCATCAAGCAAGAGAGAGTCACAATTCGAGAGTAGGAACACGAGAGAAGCGAGTTGCTAACTCGAGAGGAGAGGACGGACGGAGTAAAACATGCAAAAAAGAAAGAACGAAAAATGCAACACTTGGAAGGAGAAGAAATTATAATTTGCTTGAATGAGTTTTCATTTCGGTCTGATTTTCAAATGATTCTTAACTTAAAGTCTGAAATCGAAACGGTTCTCGCTGGTTCAAAAAGTGTGCAATCGGAAATCAAATCGGGTGCATTATGCCTAGTCAGCACAGGAGTGAACATCCTCTCCACTTAGCTTTCTCTTTATATATATATTTTTATTTTTAAGTTCCAGATGGATGGATTCAATGTACGATGGAATTGGGTGATCCACAGGGCCCCAATGGTCGGTCGTGCTGAATCGACATGGCGGCGGCTCCCTTCTTCGACAAGGAAAGCGCGGGACCCACCCCCTAGCGTCCTCACCACGCCCGACCCCACCCGTCGGATCTTGCACGCGATCCAACGCCCGTCGTTCATCGACAAGACGAGGGCGCGCGCGCGAGCCGCGACGGCGGTCCCCTCCCCGTTTCGGACCGAACATCCCGTCGGGTCCCCGTCCCCGGTGTACGGACACCGAGAAAGAGGGGAAGGGGAAAGCTCGGGCCCCGGCGCACGTGCGGAGAAAAAGGTACGAGAAAAACATTATTGCCCCCGTAACGACTGGACATCCCCCTCTGTCGTCGCTGCCACGCTTTTCTCCTGCTCTGTCTCCCTCGATCTCGCTCTCTGCTGTTGACTATCTCTCTCTTCTGTGGAAAAAATGGCGTCTTAGCTTTCTCTCTCTACAATCCAGTGACTCTCTCTCTCTCTCTCTCTCTCTTCTCCCTCGTGCCGCCATTCGAAGCGGCGCTAGCCGGCTCTGTTTCTTCTTCCGCGCGACCGACTCTTCTCGCGCCGCCGTGCGTGCGTGCGTGCTCGCGTTTCGCGTGGGGGGGTGGCATGGACTACGGACCGGCCGCGCTCTCGGATTCGAACGACGCCAGCTACAGCAGCGGCGTGTACTCCACGCTGACCTGCGCAGAGGATCCTTCCTCCTCTTACTCCCCCGACGCGGCGGCGGCGGCGGCGGCGGAGGCGCAGGCCCTGAGGAAGCTCTCCGACAGCCTCGAGTCGATCTTCGAGCTCCCGCGCGCTGGCCCCGGCTGCGGCTCCGGCTTCTCGTTCTCCGACGCCACGATCGTCGCCGCCGATGGCCGCGAGGTCCCCGTCCACCGGTGCGTCCTCGCCGTGCGGAGCCAGTTCTTCGGGGCCAAGTTCTCGGGGAGTCAGAGCGGGGTGAGGCTCGAATTCAAGGAGCTGGCCGAGGATTTCGGAGTCGGGGTCGGGGCCGAAGCGCTGGTGGTTGTCTTGGGGTATCTGTACAGCGGCAAGGTGAAGGCGTTTCCGAAAGGGGTGTGCGACTGCGTGGACAAGGAGTGCCCGCACGTGGCTTGTAGGCCAGCCTTGGAGTTCCTGGTGCAGGTGCTCTATGCTTCGTCCAGGTTTCAGATTCCTGAACTGGTGGCTCTGTATCAGGTATATCAGCAAATTACTCGTGTCGTCTGCTTGTTCCTGTCATGTTGCTTTTTTCGGATGATTGATGGCGACAAGTTGCCGACCTTTTGCTCATTCAATGGCAAAGAGGACGTTCTCGGAAAGTTCAGATTTTGAATTTGCGTCTGAAGAGATTTTATCACGCATTTGAAGCGAAAGTAACTGAAAAACTTGAGTTCTCTTGTGGTCCAGTAGTCAAAGAAAGGAATTAGGAGAACGATCTGTTCCCTTTTGTTGTGTAGTTGCTCGAGTCAGCTGAGGCTTATCTATCTGCTTCCACCATCATTGGCCTTTGAGCATCAGCCGTTAAGGCTGGTAGCTTAAAAGGAGGACCTTTCTTCTTCTTCTTCTTTTTGCGTCGAGGTTTAAATCCTCAGACTGCAAAGAAGTGGCAAAAGGAGTATAGCAGTCTACTTCTTTTCCTTTTTCTTTTCTGGGTTTTTGAAAAGCTCTCAAGAGTGGTTGTTCTATGAGCTCAGCCTCAGACAAGATTGGTATGCTGAGGGCCCCTAGAAACTGGGATAACTTTGACTAGACCTATGACCTGCTTAGTGAAGAGCATCTGGCAATTTGGAGCTCTTTCATTTTAGCCTTTTGCATTTAAATTGACTTAATGGGTCAGTCATTTCAACTTCATGGTTGATTAGTTCCCTTCCTACTTTGATGTCTTGCATGAGGTCAAATGTTTATTTCGACGCCCCCTTCAATATGGCGATGTGCCTGAAGTGACCTTGTCTATCGTCAAACTGCTCAGTAATGCTGCAGTCGTTGGAAAAAGAAATTGGCAGAGAAAACTACGATAAAGAAATCTACATTTGGAGTTACGGCTAGAAATACTAGATTATTTTTCTTGAAGTTTTAATTGCCAAAACATGGTTGCATCGTTCAGTATAACCGAATCAGACTTGTTCATTTGCAGAGGCGCCTACTTGACATTCTCGACAGGGTTGCCCCAGATGACATTTTGCTTGTGCTATTGGCTGCAAATATATGTGGTGATGAATGTCACGGATTGCTGGCACAATGTGTAGAATATGTTGTGAGGTCTGATCTCGATACTGTTACCCTAGAGAAAGGCTTGCCTTGCGCTATCATTGAACGAATCATCAGTGCCCGTTTGGAAGTTGGCGTGAACATTCCTGAATGTATAAACTTCCCTGACAAGCATGTGAAGAGGATTCATCGAGCCTTGGACTTGGACGATGTTGACTTAGTCAAAATGCTGCTGAAGGAGGGCCATACCAGTCTGGATGATGCACGTGCACTTCACTATGCTGTAGCATACTGTGATGCAAAGACCTCGACTGAGCTTCTTGATCTTGGACTTGCCGACGTGAATTGTAGAAATGCAAGAGGCTTCACAGTTTTGCATGTTGCTGCGTTGAGGAAAGAGCCAAATGTTATTATGTCTCTCCTAATGAAGGGAGCTCAGCCTTTTGATCTCTCTCCTGATGGTAGAAAAGCTCTTCAACTATGTAAGAGGTGCACAAAAGCTGCAGACTACATGGAGTCTACCGAGGAAGGAAAGTCTTCACCGAAGGACAAATTATGTGTCGAGATCTTGGAACAAGCCGAACAAATAGAGCCCTTACTTGGAGAAGCATCCTTTTCTCTTGCTGTGGCAGATGATGATCTGCGCATGGAATTGTTGTATCTTGAAAACAGAGGTAAGATATTTGGGTTCAATTTTTTCCTCCTCCACTTCAGTGGTCCTCTTTTAAGGTACAGATTGAGAAAGCCCTGTTTCTGTTCCTTGAAATATTGATGGTTAGTAACAAAAGTGCATTTGACACGTGCATGTGAAGAACCTGCATGTACATAGTCTGCTTGGTGTAGGAATTATTTGTTTACAAAAATGCTCTTCGCAAGCTCCAACTTGTTATTTATTGGGCGTTCTTAGTGTTCCTTATGGATTCACAGGTGGACGGTGCATTTGCATCGGTCTCAGATGTACACAGCGACAGAGCTACGGTGCTGGGTACTTATTTCCCACTTTCTTATGCTGTCAATGGCCAACATTGTACAAATTTGTGGGGTGTGCATACCTGTGAGCAAGAGAGAGACAGAGTGATTTCTAAGACGAGCATTCTTGAAGCATATTTTTTTGAAATAGTCCCCGTTATATAGCCACTAGTCTGGTTGAGACTATTTCTTCCTTTGCTACTTAAAACTTTCTCACCGAAAATTTCCAATGTCTAGTATGATAAGGATCCCTTTGATCAGATTAGTATGATAAGAAAGAAGACTCGTGATATCCCACTTATAATATTTTTATTTGGGTGTTTCCTGTTTTCATCTTTATCGGATTAGCCTTTTTAGTTTGGTTCCTAGGTCAATCTTCATTGTTTTCCTTGTTGTATTCTCTAAGCTTGGGGCAAATGAATCAGTTAGCAGGAACTGTTATATATAAAGGCATCTGCTAATTTATGTTAGCGCCTCCACCTTTTGCAACATAAATTCTTTCACATGAATTGGTCATTTAATCGGCGTTTGAAGAATGATTCATACGATGCCTGCTAATCTCAAAATTGAGAAGCCAAATAGGATTTTGGCAAGTTGCTTGATTTCCAAGCAAGATGCCTAAAATCCTCATACAGTTAATCGTAACATTCATGCATAGTGCACACAAAATTTGCTCTTATTGCATAGGTTTTGTATGCACTTGCCTGTTTTGGTATTGTTCATGGCCCCTCTTGTCTCCTAAAACTGATCCTGCTTGGAGGCATATGCTGTTATATGGTGGCAAAGCCAAATAAATAAATTAAAAAAAAAAAAAAAATTCTCAAAGTAGAAAGCATCAGTGCAGATCATGGGTTAGAATGAGTTCAAGATAAAGTATGTTTGTTTAGCATACAAGAGGTTCTCGGTTGAAAACATTGGCCAGAACCAGAGAGGTTTGTTGCAAGGTGTGACAAGATTTTCTTGCGAAAAGGAAGAAGATTTTATTTATATTGACTAGTTAATTAATTTGCTAATAGAAACTTTGGCTTCGTCTTCTTAAAGTTTCCAAGAACTCAGTGCAATGATATTATCGAGCATCTTTGATGATGGATTCACAAGGCACTCCCTCTTACTCTTTACTGTTGCATCAAGCATGGTGTTGCATGAATATACGCCCCCTGTTATTTGGCTGTGCTTGATGCTAAATTTTATAAAAATTTCCAGTTGCACTCGCAAGACTCCTGTTTCCTATGGAAGCGAAAGTTGCGATGGCTATTGCTCAAGTGGACGGCACTTGTGAGGTCCCATTGAGTAGCAGGAATTGTAAGGACTTGGCTGGCTCGCTGGGGATGCATATGGACTTGGATGAGGCACCTTTTCAAGAGCAGCATCTCAAAAGGAATATAGCTCTCTCCCGAACTGGTAATTAATATCTGGACTGTAAGATTGTGAACTTGTCTTCTTTTAGCGTCAGATTTTCTCTTGCTTATCCAAGGGTTGCTCTATCTAGAAAGGGTAATTTTAGGAGGTCAAATCTATGTAGGAGTTGGTCTTAATGATTTAGTCGCCATAACCAGCAGCAACTACACTTATTCACGCTGCCATGCTGTCAATTTCTATTACCGAAAGCAGATATACGTGGCAGATTTTTATGATAGAACATTCCTTATAGGGTAAATGTAAGACCAGCTCGAGGAATTTGCACTTTCAGCGTTTGTTACACCCATTATGACACAAAAAAGGATTCTTAAGGTTTTGGGAGCAAGACACTTTGACTTGCATGTAACTCACTTCAATCAGCTTAGTTTCTCTGATAAGGACAAATAACGTGCCTCTTATACGTATGAAGCTGAGGATTATGTTTGCCTGATTGTTACCACCATTTGAACAGTGGAACTCGGCAAACGCTTCTTCCCTAGATGCTCGAATGTACTTAGTAATATTATGGATGCTGATGATTGTACTCGGCTAGCATGCCTTGACAATGGCACTCCGGAAGAACGACTTTTAAAGAGGAGAAGGTTCACGGAACTTCAAGAAGCTTTTGGCAAGGCTTTCAACGAGGATAAGAAGGAGTTAGACAAATCAAACGTTTCTTCCTTTTCATCATCTTCATCTTCTGGAGCAACGAGGCCTAAGGGAAAGCTCCACATCAACTATCGATCAGTGTAAGATTTCAGAAATGTGCATACTGTTTTATCATAACCTTCTTTGTTTCTCTTGGTTTGCACCTACTGCTTTATATCTGTGTCAGGGTTTTTTAATAGGGCATATAGGAGTCTGTTAAGTTCAATCGGCTGAGAAATGCAGGGGCCATTTTTCTTGACATTTCTGTGAACCAGTGCTGGTTTTGTTATCTCAACAGGAAACTTTGTGAGTAAATAATCAAGTGCATATGGAATCAAGGAGTTGTATCCCAAGTGCTGTGGACATAGAATATCACCATTCACGGTAGAAGCCTAGAAGGTCTCACATCAAAACTTTGTTAGGATGCACAGAAAAGCACGTGTTCGAATGTGTAGCGGCACAAGTATGTAGATTTGCCTACGTCATATGTACTTTCATTCTCTTAAAACTCAGAAGTATTTCTTGTGCATGTGGAGTCCATAAGAATGTGAAAATTTGTGGGATCACATACCAATGATCTCTTAAGAATGGTAACGAGGGCAGAGAAGTCAGCTGGAAACGTGTGATGTTGACTCAGGACTCTATGCTTAGACTAAGACAGACATTAGGGAGTGATCTTTTGGGAACATCATGGTGTTGGTGTATGTATTGTCTTGGACCATAATTTTGTGCTTATCCGTTCTATCTAGTAAGATCTTATCTAAATTTAGCATGGCCCACATCTTTGAGTGATTGATGTCCTAAAAGATACTCCCAATGTAGATAAAATTTCTTGAGGCAGACTTTAGAAGGACACCCGGCCTAACTTCTGTCGTCAAGGTTCTCATTTGAGTGAGAGAATAGGCCCCAATTCCCATCTAATCTGCACATCTTCTCAAATGATGAGATGGGGGACTTCGAAATTGGTTCGCTTTGTCAGAGATTAGGGAGCAGATTAATTCTCCAGAGATTCAGTAGAGAGCTAAAAGTCACAAATTCTCAATCAGCAGAAAAACTTTACATTAAGCCATCCTCGTCGTTTTATGAAGCAGGCAGTGTTTTCAGGGATTGAAACTCCAGTGTTGGAAAGATGCCCTTGATCTGATCTCCATTACTTTCGACCAGTTGAATGACTACCATCGACTAAAGCAGCGTTCTCATGAAAAAGGGTCCAATCACGGTGTACCACCAATCAACTTTTCCTTCTCGACATGTTGAAGCTTTCAACGAGAACCACATGGAGCACGATCAAGAAAAAAAGAAATATCGTCTCTGTAAGAATACATGGAGAACCGGTAACTCCTGATTAGAATTTGGTCCTGCAGAACATTTGGAAAATACTGAAATTGAACTTTTCGCTATATACACGGCTTCTCTTTGTACGTAGCTGGTCACAAAACACCAAAAAAGGAAAAAAATAGTGCATGCTAGAGAAAAGAACATCCAGGGGACTCTGACACAATACAAAGGAAAAAACTTCCGACATCTGGACAAGTATGGGCATTTTCCGTAAGATCCTAGTTTAATGGTTGGATTCCCTCTCCCCTCCTGTTTCCAGCATATCCTCATTCGGTCAAGCAGAGAGACTTCACTCAAGAAATTCTCTCCAATTATGGCAAAAGCTGCATCATGCGATCTGGTCCACAAAAAAAAGTAGCAACAATGATTCTGGTGTCAGCTTAAATACAGAAAGAAGAACCCAAATGGGCAAGAAAATAACAGATGGAACAGAGCAGGAGTACATGGAAATTTAGGGCATCACTCCCGCTGCTTGCTCCATCGGCCCACTTGGGTACTCACTCCAGCCACACGGCTTCTCAATCAGACCCTCCAATTCAAGATAGATTCTTGAGTCATTCACCACCAGTTCTTCTACTTCTTCGACATCAGCGACGTTGTCACCAACGACCATATTGTCTTCGAGGAGTCTCTCAGACATCTCGTGGAAAACTGAAGACAAATGCGACGGACTAGCTCCGGCCATCTGATCCGGCGTCTGACCCTGCACAACCCTGAAATCTCTGCCACCCAGTGGAGAAGGCCACGGATTGTGCATCTGAATGGTCTCAAAATCCTCCAGCACGACACTATTAGGCTGAGACTCCATCTGAGCCGACTCGTCACTGATTGTCAGGCAATCAACTTTTGGGCTTTGAATCTTGGGATCCATTGCTTCAAGCAAGCATTGGGTGGCACCATCGGGATCAAGCAGTTTGCTCTTCTTGCTTGATTCACGAGTGTCTAATTCTCTCTTGTGCCTCCTCTTCTGGATTAACTGCTGGACAAAGTTCGGGCTTTTGGCAGCTTTGTAGAGGAAGAGGAACATCTGCTGGTGCCTGCACTCGGCACAACGAACCTGCTCTGCGACCTGGTCAAACTCATGCTGTGAATTCTCCCGCTCTTCTCTTAGTTTCAGGATCTCGGCCTTCAATGCTTCCTGGTCCTTCTTAAGCGTTTCGAGTACGGCTTCCTTTCCAGCTTTCGGGTACCCCGAGGTAAAACTACTACTCGATGTCTTCCTGTGCTTGCTGAATTTGCCTCTCCTCTTTATATTCTTCAGCAAGTGCTTCTTTCCTGCCTGAAAACCTTCGCTCGCAAACTCCCATCGTTCCATATCAATCTTCCTAAAACCCTGCGACACATCTTGCATCAGGATGCATGAAGAATTTGAAGACAGGAGGAAGCTGGGCCTGGGAGTTCATATTGAAAAAAAAGGCTAAAGAGTAGAGAATAAACAGAATGAAGGCTAACGAAGTTTCAATGGAAGATGCGCACAAGGGGGTATCATTAGGCCAATATACGCAGAGCACAATTGCACGTTAAGGAGAGATCCTTTGCCATGATTCAAAAACCAGTACAAAGAGTGTATGGACAATGAAATGACTCAAAAATCAATCCGTCGACTCCATATATATGAACACAAAAGTGCTGAATTATACTAATGGTCTCGCCCCAAAAGAAGAGAGGTGCCGTAAGGCTTTACCAAAACATCGGATAGACACGAAGCGATGGCCAAGGAAACTCATCTTCAGCTAGAAAGTGCAGAATTGAGCATCGAAACAGCAAAATGCACAGTACTAACAGCTTTAAAGGAACTGCTGCAGTGCATTTCTGAATCCAAATTCAAATTTACCATTTAAGAAAAGAACTCAAATACAAATCAGTGAGAAGACAATCTTAATGGGTGTTCTGATGTCAGGGTTGACATGATAGTTTCTGCAAATTACCGTCTAAAGCGTCATCACTAGAATATGATGACAGGCCATTGTTCTCTAGCCACCGATTCATGAGATTTCATATAGAATCTGCGTATCTCTCCCGCCATTTCAGATTCCTTCGTTTCTCGTGCCCTAAACTAGGGTAAAGCACAACTAACAACCGACCAAGTGGGTCAAATTGAATCTCAACAACCTGAGCAAAACGTCGAGAGTGGAAGCCCTTGGATCCTAGCCTCTTCGCCCCGGGGACTATCTGTTGGGACGGTGAAGAGTAGCTGGATGCTCCAAGAGGATCACACTCTGGACGACATCAAAAAAAAAAAAAAAAAGCACCGAAACAGAGTTAAACCAAAGGACACATCTACACAAGTAGTTTGCTGTTACCTATGGAGAAAGTTTCAAGCAAAAGACATGGACAAGAAAACACAATCCCGTTCAAGGGGAGTACCCACGTAAGTGTTGAGCTGCCTGATGAAGCTGGAGAAGTTGGAGTGCTTGAAATATCGAGGCAGGACCTGCTTCGAGAACTCGTGCTGATCCCACACCACGAAGCTGTCCCGGCCTGAACCCCACGACACCACCGGGTCCGATACGGGGTCCGACACCATCTCATACGTCTTCCTCAGGAACGGCGTCTGCCCCACCTCCCCCAGCCCCTCCGTCGGCCTCACCACTTCCTCTGCTGCTGCCCCCCACGAGCATGAGGGCGACATGGTGGTGGCATCTCCGGGATCAGCAACCATCGCCGCCTCCTCCTCTTCCACTTCTTCCTCTTTGATCTTCACCACCTGCACGGCCAGAGCTGAATGGGATCCGAGCCAGGACAGGCACGGACGCGACGGCAACCCGGCTTTGATCCTGCCATCGCCAACAGCTACTCCTGGCGAGGCGACCGAATGGGCAGGCGACCCCATCTCTCCGGCATCACTGCCGTCAAGAGCAGCAGGGGACGCGATCTCTTCTAGTGAATTTGCCGAAGGTCTTGCCTTTCCTAGCTCGAGGCCCGGTTCCGGAAAGAGCGTGTTGGAAAAAGACGTGCGTGGCGTTCCGCCGGCGCCGCCGTGACACGCCGTCGTCATCTTGAGCCGGAGTTCGAGGTCAAAGGCCTCGACACAGTGGAGGGCGAGACTGTCAGACCGAGAACTCGAGCTGAAAAGTGGACTTGTAAGAGCGACAAAGGAGGAATGGTTGGCTTTATACACGCGGGAAAGTGTCCAAAGAGTCGCCACGTTCCTCTCCCTTTTGGGGGCTTTCTCAGGAAGAGGGAGGAGGTGTTTGTCGGGTTCCTGGCCGCGGTGGGGGCGAGAGGGCGGCGGCGATTGTGGGCCGTCGGATCTGGTTCGGGATAAGCCCGCTGCGGTGGGGGCTCTTTTGCCTGGGCGGCGAATCCTATGCATGAGCGCCACTTGTCGATGCGCTTGTCCAACTAAGCATTCCAGTTGGCTCGTGCGGGCGGCCGTTTTTCATCGTACAATCATGCAATTCATGCAATCGCCGGCGTGTTGAACCCGTGGGCATAGCGTATACTTTCATCACTTTTCTTGGCCCTTATATTGAGCTTGATGTGTAACATTTAATAATTGGTAAAAATATATATCATTCGAGTTCATGTTAGCACGTTTTCGAATATACTTAATCACAAAATAGTCATCACATTCATTGTAAAAAAGGAATTTTCAAACTTTTCCTAAAAAATAAGAAGTAAGGCATGATGGATCAATCATTTAACAAGATCTGTTTTGATAGGATTAGAATGAATGGGATTGGTCTAACTTGTTGCTTGGATGGTTGACTCTTGCCGCTGACTAATGACCTATGCCATGTTTCGTGAATAATCACGCTTGAGAATGAATGAATTGTGATAGGGTACCGAATTAGCCACTACTCTATTTCAAACTCAAAATCCATAAAGGAATTTAAGGGAGAGAAAAAGGGGCCCTAGACAATACATTCTACTGTCTTGGGATGACTGCACGTTATATTATGGCGGCACGATCAAATGAAGTTGAAAAGCCCTCGAAGTGACCAACACCTTAAATTATATTTTCAAGAAAAAAAAAAGTACCTTTTGGAGCACTCGTGAGTAATATTCTTTTATCATCATCATTAGAGTTTTTTGTACACTTATTATCATTTGACAGGACTACTGCAAGGAAAAACATGTTGGGAGCCCCATGTAACTAATTTGGGTCGATTACAAGGATTTAAAAAAAAAAAAAGAATTACAAGGATTCTGTGCTGGGTGTTTGTCGTTTTCCTTTTGTATCGAAAAAATGTAAAAGAGAGTTTCATTAGAAGCGTAAACAATGCGGAATTTGCTATCCTCGGGATTCAAGGATCATTCCCACATCACTTGTAATATTTACGATTCTATGTTAACTTTCTAGAAGAATGACAAATTCATTTCGGATATAATTCATTTTCCGTTGCAAAATTTCACTTCATTGATGATAATGGTGTTTCGCATGCCAAAAGTATTATTACTAAGTTGCACATGCGAAACAAGCCAAGTAATATGATCCATTTCATTGACTAATTGCGTGCTTAAATATCCAATAAGATCACGCATAAGGTCTCATGGAAAGATATTCAAGATTCATCCCCTGTTGAGGTCTCCACTTATATTGTTGGTGGCTAGCTCATAAGAATATCTTAAAACTAATATGAATATCCTCAAACTCCTCAATAGGTATACAGAGACAATGAGCATAATCCAAATCCATCAACCTCAATCTTCAATAATTTACAACCAAAATCAAAAACCATATCAACTCTAATTCACAAACTAAATCACATAATTTCATGATTTGATATATATCAAAACACCTTTTATAAAACATAGTTATAAATCATGAACTTTTTGTGATTGTTTTATAATAGGCTTCGCAAATCATTCACAAGTAATTAGCTCAAATGGTACTCAGCAATGCTTTTCCATTTCAAATAAACAAAAATGATAGTAAATGCTTGATCTAGATTTTATGCAATAAACATACCATTTTGTATAACTCATAGTATATCAAATACATATCGTTTTCAAAATGCAAGTTTACAAGTTCAAAAAAGAGATGGTATCACTCACATAAGAAATTTAAAAAGTGACTTGGAGATTACTCAAGTCAACGGTATTCCCAAATTATTACTTATCTAATGAATGGTACAATTAAACTATACTTATCCGTCAATAAAATGATTTCTACATGCTGACCAAGAAATTCGTTAATGAATGTTCATCTTTATTTGTTACGCATATTATTCACTCCACAAAACTTGAACGCGAAAGTTCAGAATTTCGTTCCAACAAAACTATAACTTGTAATTGATTTTCGTCAAACCTCACGGCTCCACAATGCCTTTATCTACTATTTCCACATAAATCTTAAGCTCAATAGCTCCTCAACTGAACCTCACGGTTCAGCTTTCACATAACTCTAGATTTGAGACCTAACTTTGAAAATTACTCCAATTAAATGAATAATAGGCTTGAATAATTATAAGGTGTTGTAATTTGCAGTTGATTCAGCTTATTAGGACGTCCGAATCGCCTACTTGAAACTTTTTCTTTTTTCCCCTTCTTCTCTTCATGAACGAGCACAATCTCTCTTCTTTTTCTTTTTCTTGTTTAGTCCGCCGCTTCGCACACTTACGCACACATCCGTTGAAGGAAGAAAGACAAATGGGTGACTTTGGGCTTGGAAAACAAAATATGGGTGGCATTAATTGGCCATTCATTACACTTAAAACATACGAGCAGTCATACTCGAGGTGAAATCGGAAACAAGGCCAAAGCTGAACATGGAGTGAACCGACTGCACAGCCCATCCTTCATTCTCGTGACTTTAGTAGTTGCTGATCTATGTTGAAGCCAAGATCAGAACAGGGCAAATGATAGTGACATCTCGCAGAACCAAAATCATGCAATTTCTTGCAGAAAGATTTGGGCCAATTTGGAAATTCTAGTTCTTTGTTTAGAGCCCTTCTTCGTTTTTTGGGGTTCTCTTTTTTGAGCTCGGCCGTGATACGGGTCGACAAGAAAATTGAGGAATATTGACTCCTCATGAACATCTTGCACTTTGTCAGTGAGGGAAAGATGGAAGATGATCACTGAGGGTAAAGAAAAACACAGCAGCTAGTTTATTTTTGCTATGAGGAAACACACGATCAAAGCCGCTCGAAAGGGTATTAATATAACTCCCCACACTAAATTACAAGAAGCTAAGCTCAAATCATAGTTTACTGACTAGGAGTCTGAAAGTCTTTCATTCTCTTTGCGGGTTTCAACATAGGAACTTGTAAGGTTCATCTTAGAATTTTGAGGATGGACGCTTTCGTCAATCTTCATGTCATTTGGTTGCTTACCTTGTTTGTAAACCAGATGCACCCCGCAACTTCTTAGAGTCCCCTCTGATGCTTGAAACAGTACTGCAAATTGACTGTGGTGATTCAGCAATTTCGCATCCAATCCCCACATCATTCGCCGTGGAACATATTGAACCCATACATGGTCTAACTCCAACGAGGAAAAACAATCTACACAACCATAAGTTTCTTCCTTGTTGACAAACAACTGGATCTCACATGAGATACTGGCTTTCTTCCGATTGGTTGAACCAACAATAAAACAAAATGCCAAGCCGGCTATGTCACAGTATAATTCTGAAGATAAATGAAACATTATTTGTCCTCTAATGCTTTGATGGACAAACCACGTTGGGATCTTGCTTCCTGGATGGAAAATGTCAACCCGAGTCTCTCCAAGCAATCCCTGCCATTTGGAACATTCTACATTTGAGACACAAAACACATAAATACATGCACAGAGAGAGAGAGAGAGAGAGAGAGAGAGAGAGAGAGACCTCAATTGACAGCATATTGCAATTGCTGGAGCATTGATCCTGAATTAGCTTATGACAATCAGAGAAGTCAAATCTTCTGAGCCAAGGTGATTCATCTGAATTATATTGCAACGCATTCGATAGGTCTGCACATGTTTCCAACGATTCACAACCTTTTGCATGTAAAGATGTTATGTTTGGTGGGAGAGCTAGAATCTCTTGCAGCTGCTTGCAATGCATCAAAAAAAGCTGCTGCAACTTTGTAAATTGACTGATGCAGCTTGGAAGGCTCACAAATTTGTTCTCTGACAAATCTAAAATTGTCAACGAGGACATGCAATGAAGATTTTTCAAGAAACTAAGCTCTGATAAGCTGCATCTTTGCACATTCAAGTTAATAACACTCGGAAGGGCTAA
Source organism: Eucalyptus pumila (assembly GCA_016097595.1). Taxonomy (NCBI): domain Eukaryota; kingdom Viridiplantae; phylum Streptophyta; class Magnoliopsida; order Myrtales; family Myrtaceae; genus Eucalyptus; species Eucalyptus pumila. The sequence goes on from CM027848.1 coordinate 53,050,005, forward strand.
TGGGAGAGAGAAATTGGTGCAATCACTTGATTCACACAAACATTCTGGTAGCTTGCTAAGTTGTGAGCAACCATCAACCGAAATACGCTCAAGATGTTGCAGTGTATAGATGTCACAAGGAAGGTTTTTAAGGTCCGTGCAGTCTTCTATATACAACCCTTTCAGTCCAACGAGATTCGCGACGGAAGAGGGTAATTCTCTGATGGCAGTCCCATGAAGCGCTAGTTCTGTCAAATGTTTCATCTATACAAGAATATCCAGAAACCTCAAAAGCTTTGAGCAACCACTAAGAATTAGATTTTGAAGTGATCTTGACTTCCGATTTATTGGGAAACGGCTAAGATTGTAGCAGCTCAAAAAGTTCAAATCTTCAAGTTTGTCAAGATCCCCAAGAGACTGATGAACCTCAACAAGATTGATGCACTCTTGTAGATCCAAACTCTCAAGATTTGGTAGTGATGATACATCGGGAATTTCACTTAGCAAAGCACAGTGGCTAAAATTAACAAACTTTAAATTTCTACAAAGCTGCATAGTAAACGGATAACATATGTAAGTAGTTTTTCAAGATCTTCACAGATTCATCTTTTATTTTGACGGAAGAGAATATTGCAAGTATGTACCTCGAATGTCTTCCCCAATAGGCGGATGGTGCTTTTACTTAGGTCTAGACCTACAAGTTTCCCGTGGCCTGTATTGAATGGCACCGATGTTGGATAATAATCGGGCCATTCTAGCCATCTCAATTAGTGGGAAAGTATACGGGATCACCCGTATGGTTTACATTGCGAGCTAAGAAAATTCTGAGCCTCCTCATGTTTGTGAAGGCTTGAGCACTAAAGTGTACTTCTTCAGGAGCAGCCAACTTGATCATTATTGCTTCTACTTTACTTGTTCCCTGGCAGCACATTATATGAATAGATAAATTAAGTGCAAAGGTGTCTAGGTTATACAAGGACTTAACTAGTAATAATAAATAAGATTTGGTGTGCTTCGGGCGCCTTTTGCTCTTAGCTTTCAGAATTTGCTTTTACTTCCGCATTTGACACGTCTAGTCTTATAAGCACCTCAAATCATTGAAGAAACATATCATTTAAGTTCCTGGTATTTTTCATAGTTTAAGTTTTTGGGGAGAGGTCAATAGTGCAAACCTTACATTTCAGGTTGGGATGTGGAAAAAAATGATTCTTATGAGACCGTCAGGCCATTATCTTACTTAGCAGAAATATATTCACACGCTTCTTCATTATAATGTCCAAAGTACTTTTTAAGAGGCTTTAACCCTACCAAATAGGCATACATATTGTCAAAAACAAAAGATCATGATTCAGTGCATTACCGTGCCTTCTGTTAGAACATGAAGCACATCCTTATAGAACCACAATCTGCTACGCACTCCCCTGGCTCTTTGGGAGATTCCCTCCGAACAATTTCTCTTCCCATTTCTTGAATCATATCATGCATCTCCAGCTTGCCATGCTCAATAGTGATGAGCGACTTCTCTAATAGAACATCAACTCCAACATCCGAGTAGAGATCACAGCTCTCTAAAATATCTCTCACATAACTTTTACTCTCTCCCTTGAAGAAACATGCAATGTCGAGAAAAATTTCTTTCTCATGATATTCTAGACCATCATAGCTCATTCTCAGCACACTGAAGATGTCTCCATTGAAAACATCCTTCAATTTATCTAATGTACTTTTCCATACAGGTAATTTTTTACCTCGAAGAGAATAACCCAAAACTTCAATGGCTAATGGAAATCCTTTGGTGTATTCCACTATGTCATATGAAAGCTCTTCATGATCTGGACAAGGGCAAGAATTAGGGAAAACAATTGTCCAGAAAAGCGTACGAGCCGATAAACGATCTAATGGTTGAACCTTGTATAATTGAACCTTGTACATACTTTCTATGCCATGAGCAGCCAGTAAACAAATGTTCATTTTAGTTGTTATGATGATTCTACTTCCACAACCAAACCAATCATGTCCTCCAACTAGTGTTTTCAATTGGATCAATTGGTTCACATCATCAAGGACAATGAGGACCTTTTTTTTGCAAAGTCTACTCTTTATCGTGCTCATACCTTCGTGGACGTTGTGAAGCTTCAGACAATCAACCCACCTTACCTCATAAATAAGTGCCTCTTGAAGCTGAAGTAGGCCACTCTCTGCGAATTTCTCGCAAGTTTCTCTAATGTTGGAAAGATAGCAGCAATACTCAAATTTGTGCTCAAAGGCATTGTAAGTAGCTTTGGCGATAGTTGTCTTCCCTATTCCTCCAAATCCGTAAATTCCAACCATGCGAACCTCATTTGATTCCATGTCAAGCAAAGTACGCATACGGTGCACATGTGAGTCCATGGCAACCACGTTTTCAGGCACATATAACTGCTTGCGATTCTTCAGCTGAGCGCATACTCTCTTGACAATGTTCTGAATGACATAAGACTCACGCCTGGTATATTCAAACACATTGGATAAAGAAGTACTAAGCTGATCTCCAGTAAACCGTGGTCAATATTTCAAGCACAACAGGCAAGATTAAATTCAGTTTCTAGCAAATTGACATCTAATGCAAAAATGGGCTTGTAGAGGGACGCCGTCCACCTGCTTGTTTATATGCTCAACTCACGAATTACTTAGTTGCTTGTCAAGAAAACTAATACATAAGCTTTCCTGCTTCGATTAGCGTTAATTGTTTTTTTTTTTTTTTTCCTTATTTTATGCATAAGCATTCCCATGAATCTATTGCCATGGAAATTAGTGAAATTCCGCAATCAACAGTTTTTTTCATTTTGTTTTGCCACAGAACAAACGGTAAGCAAACTGAGAAAGGAGTAAATGAGAGAGCCTTACTCATCAACCAAATGCCAGCCGGAGATGCTAGCTGCTGCAGTCAGTGCTTCTCTCCACCTCTTCACCTTCTCCGGATCGCTGCTGTTCGACTTCAATCTCTCCTCGTGATCGATTAGGGCTTGCCCGTACCTCCCCTTCTGCTTCCTCACCTCCGAGGGATCCACCTTGTAGAACACCGGGCACACCATCTGCCCCATCTTATCCCTGCACTCGACGATTCTCACCAGCTCGTCCAAGCACCAGCTTGAGGACGCGTAGTTCTCCGAGAACACGACGATTGAGATCCTCGACTCCCCGATGGCTCCGAGGATTGCCGGCGCGATCTCCTCGCCCTGCCGGAGCTCCTCCTCATCCATGAACGCGTCGATCCCTCGCTGGTCCAGTGCCGTGTGGAGGTGGCCGGTGAAGCCGTTGCGCGTGTCCTCACCACGGAAGCTCAGGAACACGTCGTATCTGTACGGACGGCCGGACTCCCCATTGGCTCCCCAAGAATCCTGCCACATCTCCTTGCCCTTCCGGAGCACCTCGTCTTCCATGAATGCCCCGTTCCCTTGCTGGCTGTTCTCACCAAAGAAGTCCAGAGGCAGTTTGTTTCCATCTGGATCACCAGCCCAACGGTCCACGGTACTGACGTGTTAAGGATAATGGCACAAATTAATGAATCAAGATAAAATCAGATTACATAATTGCGAAAGTCAAAAGAAGAATCTCACATAACAAGTGCTAAGCTCATGAAAAATGCATCAATTGCAGAAAATCTTTAATTCTCTCGATTCTCACACCTTGGGATTCCGAGGGGTTCTCCTCTCTTCCTCATAACAACGACACCGGGAATTGCCTTGAGACTGGAGGGGGGACTTCCTCTTATCCGAAAAGCATCTGAATCGGGAGTTGCCTCGCCTGCTGGACCGAAACGGGTTGACCGATGGCCGGCCAAGCGGTTGCACAACCTCCGAATGAGGGATGAGAGACGGCAGGAGCAGGAGCAAGAGCAAGAGCAACCTCCTTCCATCGCCTCTTGGACTGAAAGACTGAAACGGGGTTGACTCTCAACGCCGAATAGCTCTATATATAGTTAAATAGAATTTTCTTTTTAAATGCCACGTCATAAAAAAATGCCTAACATGGAATGTGTCGGTGCACGGAACCATACGGAAATACAATATATATTTCAGTATTCTTGAATGATCCGAGAGAAAAATAAAGATATAACATGCATTTATTTCATGAAAAACTCTAATAATTTTTTTTTATGGTTAGTATTTATTTGTATTATTGGGTGACATATAATCAAAAACACTTTCTGAAGTTTGGATTTCATTGAAAAATAATTTCAATTTCATGACTTTATTTTAGAAAAAAAATTCAAAATTCAAAATTTATTTTATAGTTTAAAATTTTAATTTTTTTTAATTTTTTAATATTATGTTTTCTCTTTCTTCTTTTCTTTACTTTTCATTTTCCTACTTCCTTCGCTGCAATCGGCTGGCAATGGCCACAAGCGAGCTTGAGGATTAGCTGGAGTTCTACTGGCTCACAAACTCAAAGCTCGGTAGAGGCTAGCAAGCTTGAGGCTTGGCTAGAGTTTCACCAGATCTCGACGCCCATGGCTCGAATGCTCATGATAAGGTTTTTTCGTGTATTATTATAATGGATGATTGAGCAAAAATTAGTAGAAATTGAAATCTACGAAATTGCCAATTATGACCCTTTCAAACAATGACAATATATTTGATTTTGATGCGGGCCTTATGCTTATACTACTATGGATGGAAATTAATTTTATCCATTTCTCTTGAGATGTCCAAAATCGTTACTTTAGCCACAATGGGGAGGATTTGTTGGTAGATAACAAGTAAGAGGTATGAAAATCAATAGATATTTGGATTTTGAGATACTATACATATTGAAAGAACTGATCCAATCCAACAAATGAATTTCGCTGCGGCTTCGATTATGACTATATCTATGTGTTATTGCTTCAAGAGTTCCTATGTTATGTGATTCGATTCTATTGATCAATTTATTTGACAGCTCGGCTGTCTTCAAAAGGTTGAAAGCCCAAGGCAGCTTAGGGGCTGCCTTGGGCTTTCTCAGCATGCTACCCTTGGGGGCTAGTGAAAAGAATTCTCTTGAAATTGTCCTTGCTAATATTTTTTTTTTCGATTTTGCCCCCAATAATTGTTCATCTTCATCTTCTTCCCTTCTCTTTGTTAAAGAGGACTAGCATTTGCATGTGGTCATTGGCAAAGGGTAGGCGGTCCGGCGAAAGGCAGACGATTTGGCTAGGGTCATCGACCCTCTGGTGAGGGTCGTCGCGTGGAGGATGCAACGTGGCAAGGGTCGCTGCGACCTAGATCGCGTGGCCTCGGCGACCTCGGCACGAAGGTTGTGGCACGGCGGGTCGTGTGACCATCCAACGAGGGTCGCCGCGACTCAGATCTTGCGTCTGGGTTGCCGCAACACAAATCTCACAATGTGACCTCCATGCAGAGGTCATGGCGCTACGCGCGGCCATCTACAAAAGGTCACCGCGACCCAGATCTCGTGATTTGGTTGCGAGCTGGGTCGCCGCAACCCTCGCCGGACGGTCATGCCATCCATCACGCCGCAACCTTTGCGTGACAATTGTTGTGGCTGCACGATCTAGGTCATGGCGACCCTTACTGCGCCGCGTCCTTTATGCGGTGACCCTCGCCAGAGGGTCGTGTGACCTTAGTCGAACCGCCTATCCTTCGTCTACAACTATTAGCTCTTCGCTAACGGTTGTCGGCCAACTCTCTCTCTCTCTCTCTCTCTCTCTCTCTCTTTTTTTTTTTTTTAATAACAAAAGTCTCTTGAAAAATTAATTTTTTTCAAACACTATTTTGCTCAAAAGTATTTCACAATGGACTTTCACAAATATGATTTACCAAACACAATTTACATTTTTAAAACTTCTTTTAACTCAAGGGCCTTTGCATTTCCTCAAAGACTTTTCCCAAAAGCCTTCTTAAACGCACCTGAGTCCTCTCGTATTTTGATGGATGAATCATTTGGGATCTTACTTCCTAGATGAAAAATGTCAACCTGAGTCTCCCCAAGTAATTCCTGTCATGCCAAACATTTACACTTGAGACACAAACACGAGTGGAGGGTGGGAGAGAGAGAGCGAGAGAGACCTCAATTGACAGCATATTGCAATTGCTGGAGCATTGATCCTAAATCAACTTACGACAGCTAGAGAAGTCAATTCGTCTAAGCCAAGGTGACTCATTTGGATTATAACGCAACGTGTGATAATTTTGTGCATCTTTCAAGCGATTCACAACCTTTTACAGGTAAATATGTTATGGTCGGTAAGACAGCTAGAATCTCTCGAAGCTGCTTGCAGTGTGTCAAAGAAAGCTGCTTCAATTTAGCAAATTGACTGATGCATGTAGGAAGGCTAACAAATTTGTTCTCCGACAGATCTAAAACTGTCAGTGAGAACATGCAATGAAATTTTTTCAAGAAACTAAGATCTAATAAGCTGCATCTTTGCACCTTCAAATTAATTACACTCGGTAGGGCTAACGGGAGAGAGAAATTGGCATAATCACTTGATGCCCATAAATAGTCTGGGAGACTATCAATTAAAATGCGCTCAAGATGCTGCAATGTATAGATACTATAAGGAAGGTTTTTAAGATCGGTGTAGTCCCTTAGATTCAACTCTTTCAGTTCAATGAGATTAGCAATAGAGGAGGGTAATTCTTCAAATGGCAGTCTCATGTAGTGCAAGTTCTTTCAGAAATTTCATTTGTACAAAAATATTTGGAAACCTTGAAAGCTTTGAGCAACTTCTAAGAATCAAACATTTAAAAAATTGTAACTTCAGACTACCTGGGAAATAGCTAAGATTGTAGCAGTTCAAAAAGTTCAAATATACGAGCTTGTCAAGATGCCCAACCGATGAACCTCAACAGCATTGGCGCACTCTTGACAATCCAAACACTAAAGATTTGGTAGTGATGACACAACCAGAATTTCACTCAGCATTGTATAGTGGCTAAAATTAATAGATCTCAAACACCTAAAAAACTGCACGGCAAATAGATAATATATATAGGCTTTTCAAGATATCCGAAGTTTTCAATTTTATCTTGACAGAAGAGTATGTTGAAAGTGCGTACCTTGAATTCCTTCCCTAATATTCTGATGCTGCTTTTACTCAGGCCTAGACGTACAAGTTTCCTGTGGCCTGTATTGAATGGCATAAATGGTCAAGAGTAATCGGGCTATTTTAGCCATCTCAATTCAGCGGGAAAGTTAATGGGATCACCTAAATGGTATGTATTGCGAGCTAAGAAAAATTTGAGCCTATTCATGTTTGTGAAGGCTTGAGCACTAAAGCATACTTCTTCAAGAGCAGCCAACTTGGGCATTGTTGCTTCTACTTTATTGGTTCCTCGGCAGCACATATATGAGTAGACAATTTAAGTGCAAAGATGTATACGTCATGCAAGGACTTTATTACTAATATATAAGATTTGGTGTGCTTCGGGTGCCTTTTGCTCTTGGCTTTCAAAATTTGCTTTTACTTTCGCATTTGACAAATTAGTTTAATGAAACACATCCTTTAAGTTCCAGGAGATTTTTTCATAATTTTCTTTCGGGGGAGAGGTCAATAGTACAAACCTTAGATCTCAGGGTGGGAGGTGGAAAAACTGATTCTTTTGGGATGCTCAAGCCATTCTCTTACTTAGTAGAAAAATATTAATACACTTCTATTTTAGGAGACAGCTAAACCGACTTTTTAAAGCCTTTAACCCTCTTAAACGGGCATATATATTGTCAAAAACAAAATAACACGATTTACTTTATTACCGTGCCTTTTGTCAGCACATGAAGCACATCCTCAAAGGATGACAATCTGCTGCGCTCCACTGCACTTTGGGAGATCCTCTCCGGATGATTTCTCTTCCCATTTCTAGAATCATATCATGCATCTACAGCTTGTCAGATTCAATAGTTATGAACGACTTATTTATAAGAAAAGCAATTCCAGCATCCAAGTAGAGATCAGAGCTATCCAAAATCTTTCTCACATAAATTATACTTTCTCCCTTGAAGAAACATGCGATGTCAACAAACTATCCTTCTCATAATCATCTAGGCCATCAAAGCTTATTCTCAACAGACTGAAGACTTCTCTACTGAGATTTCCATTCAAGTAAGCTTCTACCTCGAAGAAAAGAACCCAAAACTTTGATAACTAACGGAAATCCTTTGGTGTAATCCACTACGTTTTCTAAAAGCTCTTTATAATCTGAAAGAGGAGAAAGATTCCCGAAAACAATCGAACTGAAGAGCATACAATCTCTAGAATGATGTAATGTTGAACCTTGTATACAATTTCTACATGATGGGCTATCACGACTCGAACCTCGAGCGCGCGTATATATCTCGGTGGTCGATCAAATTGCAACGTTCCCAGGATGTGTCATCGACCCATTTGTTTTATTTCACATGCGGAAGCGAATTAAAAACAATCCCCAAACAACAAATAAACATAGGATAGAAAAATAGGACAAACAAATTTCACAAACACCTTTTTATAAACAAGCCAGGTCAGTCGCATAGTTTAGGTATACAGGAGGCTAAACTCAAAAAGGATTACTGAGCCATCTAAACTCCAGACTCTGTAGTCATCGACTTCGGGTCCTCCATGCTATGGCCCTGAAAATGGTAACCCACGACGGGATGATATATAAATCTCAGTGAGTCTACACCCTAAACCCCGATTAGGATGGTAATACACCTAGAGGCAGCCAATACACATATCATATAAAACTTACCTCATCTCAACACCTTCCTGCACGTTAGTACAGCTCATACAACATATGCATACAATAAATGCACTCCATAATTGAAATGCTTCACTTTAATAAACCAATCAATCATAAGGGTCTCAATTATAAGGCCACATCGTTATGACACGTCCCATTCCGTGCCACACAATTTTTTCCCATAATCAAATGCGGTCATCTCACTCAGTCAAGCGTTTCAATTAATTACGACCCAACGAGCACGGCCTACTCTACGTTTGGCAGTCTTCTGGCGTAACCGAGCATCATCTCACCCATCGAGCATGGCAACATCTACCTCAACACGGCATTCCCGAAGGAGCATCGGTCTAGCCTCTATCGCGATCCAGCATCCGTTGAAGTGGGGCATTCCATATAGGAGCATCGCCTGGTGTAAATGCTTATGACGGGTTCTCATAACGATCACACGCACATCCAATCTCGGCCAAGGACATCGTGCTTTGCACTCAAATGCCTTAATTTAAATAATATGCTTGGCCTATTTTCTTCATATTAAAAACACCCGGTAAAATAGATGTGCATGGACACATTGTCAAATTGAACCATAAAGCGTGATATCCTTTCATTTTAAAATCCCACGATTTTATATATTACTAAAAACATTTTCAGCGTCAAAGACCGACACACAATATTTTTCTAATTAAATACTAAAATTCCACATTTTTGAAAAATAATTCAAAAATTAACACTCAGCATCAAATTGCACAAAGTAGTACTCAATTACATAAATCAACCACACCACGATGATCAGCACGAAATTCTAACAACCGCTATCTCGGTATGATTTTCGAAAATAAATAAATAAATAAATAATAAAATAATTAAATAAATGCAAAATAATTAAATAAATCACTAATTAAGCTATATACATTAATCTAACCACCTAATTAGACTTAATTAAATAATGTACTAAGCTAATTAAATCACATAATCTAATTAACCCATAACTAAACTAATCTAACCACCTAACTAGCCTAATTAACTAACTAAACCACTAATTACACTAACTAATCCTCCTAACTCAATCTTAGCCTAAACTGATTCCCCCCTAAGCAAAATTAACCTCATAATCAAGATTGTTAGGGAAATCCCTTATGATATTTTGAAGATGACAAAATAAATCAAAGGCTACTAACGTGTTTAATGGTTAAGTAATAGACTATGCAGATGATAGAACATGTAAAGGTTATTGTCAAAGTCTGAAGATTGCTAGAAGACTGAACGTAACACATGTCCAAAGTATATTCTGAAGATTTCCAGACTTCTGTGTCAAAATTTGAAGATTGCTAGACTTTAGTGTCAAAGTTAGTTTTACATCAGAAGTCTGCCTACTCTGACAAATTTCAGACTGAATGTGAATGAAGAACCGGAAGACTGATTCTATGATGAAGTTGAAATTATTCATATTGTGTTCAGACCTTAAGACTATATTTGTTTAGAAGCAGAATATGTTCAGATTCAGATTGTAAAGTCTATTACTCTCAGACTTTACATCTATAATGAGACAAAACGTAATACAAGTCCTAAATGTATAACGGCTACTGATCTGGTTTGGATTCTACATCAATATTGATTTGATTGACCCAATCTAATTGATTGACAATTGGATCTTGAAGACAAGAAATTTCTATACGAATAAGCTCTACTTATGGAAACCAAGATTCTATTTGTATGGGCGATCGGAATCAATTTGGGATTCTACTTTTGTCACTCAACGGCTACCAAATCTTTTAGATACAGATCTGTCCAATGGGTAGATTGGAAGACGATCCTTAAGATATTGTCCAATGGCTAGTTTAGAAGTGGAGGAGTATTTAAGGAGATCAAGGACCGATGAACAAGTAAGAGACGGAGTATAGAATTTATAATTCCAAAGTCTGAGCAACCTTCAATCATACACTTGTCTCTTATGAGCTTAAACATTTGTGATCGTGAGAGAAATACCAAAAGAGTGACTTAGTGAGATAGTGTGAGCTACTACTAAGTGTTTGCACTCAAAGTTGTAATCTCTTGTTGATTGCATAGTGGAATCCAATCAGGAGGCTGTTAGTTTGGGAGAGTGGACGTAGGCTTGATCTAAGCCGAACCACTATAAAATCTGTGTTCTTATTCTCTTTTCTGAACTCCTTTATTTTGTTCGTAATTCTATTTAACTGCTAAAGTCTGATCTCGTTCAAAGTCTGCTGATCTTCAAACTCAGTTTCAAAAGTCTGTTGTTATTCGACTTAGGTTAAAAGTAAAGGTTTTCATTGTATTTTGCAGAATCTGTTTTTTACACTTATTCACCCCTTCTAGGTGTTCATACTAGCACTTTCAAGGTTTAGCAAGTAAACTCACCGGATTAGCGAGCCGATGAGTTCACAGCGACGACAATGAGGAGGCGAGCGAGACTTAGGCTTACGGCAACACTAAGGGAGGACCGGAAGGGCTCAGAAACGGCCAAGCAAGCTTCACGGCTCAAGCTGGCCTTCGGTTCTATGACTAAATCGAATTAGCTGGTCAAGCAGCGGGATGGTGTGGGAATGGGCGGAGTTGGACAGCGGTGCGAGCGTGGTCAAACGGTGGTGGCTCGGGTGCCTAGAATGGCGGACGGTGGCGGCCAGGCGGACGGTGAGCCGAGGTGCGGGAGATGGTCGAGCGGCTGGAATCATGCGGGCTGGAGTTGCACAGGCTGCCTTGGCTTGTGGGCTATTTGACGGCGCCACTGGTAGTTGTTGTGGCTTCAGCAGGGCTGGTTCGGTTAGCAGAGGGTGGTGGTTGGCTCCTTGCTCTAGAAATGGAAGCTTGATAAATGAACTGGAGGCTGAAGCAAAGAGGAAGAAGAAGAAGAAGATGTTCCGCTAGTTGAAGGGGGACAAAAGCCTCACAAGTCAACAAAAAATATCTTAAACACTTGAGTTGCTGCCCCCCACCAGCTTTAGCCTCATCCACAGCCAATTTTTCTCCCTCAATTCTTCCTAAGCAGTCCAAGATGATGTTGAAATGTTGCAACCCCCCATGGCCTACGAATTTCAAGCATTTCACATTCAATTTCACCCCAAAGTTCTCCAATTCAATCCCAATTAGGTGCCCAAAAATGCCAGCTAAGGTACCCACATCAAATTCCATAATTTCCCTCGCCCAATGATCAAACTTGAAGGCAAAAAATGCATCCAATTTAACTCATCCGAATTTCCCGATTCAAAATCGCCAATTTTTGATTTTTCGTCGAAAATCCAGGCTCACCGAAAATTCTTCGAAGGATGAGTTAACGTTCATAAAATAAATCGTGACATGCTAGAACTTTCGATTCCTAAAACTGGGTTCAACTTCGTGGTTAATTTCAACCGGGCACGATTTTAGCGTGACTTAACCTACTGGGTAGTTTTTAGGAACTTTTAGCGCATTTGACCAGTGGTTGACTATTTTCGATCCACATTGTACATCTTCGACCCATTGGAGACTCTCGGTTGTCGTGAAAATCTCAAGGTTTCAAATGCGGGCACATGGTACAAAATCGACAGAATGATCGGCTTAGTGTCGTTCAACACGAACTTTGCAATTAGGTGGAATCACCCACACTTTAATTACATGCCTCCACCGAATTGACTTATCGTCGGTCTCTAATCGATTTTAACGGTGCCGTATTGACTCTTGCAGATTAGCACGGTCGAGCAGTTGATTTCTGGTCGAATTCTCAAGTTAGTGGCGTTTATATTCCTTAATGACTTTAACTAATAGATTAGTTATCTCGTGAGTGATCAGTTTAGATAAAAAGACTATAGGCGCGTCGATGAAAAGCTCATTTCATTTAGTCGAAGGCAGGGTTGAAAATTAGGATGTCACATGGGCAGCTTGTAAATGTTCATCTCTAGTTGTTATGATAATCCTACTTCTACAACTAAACCAATCATGTCCTCCAACTAGTGTTTCCAATTGGATCAATTGGTTCACATCGTCAATGACTATGAGGACCATTTTTCTACAAAGTCTACCATTTATCATGCTTGAACCTCTGTGGACATTCCAAGCTTCAAACCACCATCTCACATTACTTGAGGAAAAAGTGTCTCTTAAAGCTAAAGTAGTCCAACATCTGTGGATTTCTTGCAAATTTCTCTAACATTGGAAAGACAGCTACAACACTCAAATTTGTGCGCGAAAGCATTGTAAATAGCTTTGGTGATAGTTGTCTTCCCTATTCCTTCAAGTCCGCAAATTCTAACCTTGCAAACCTCATTTAATTCCATGTCCAGCAAAGTATGCATGCGGGGACACATGCAAATCCATGCTAACTAGGTTTTCGGGGACATGTAATTGATTGCGATTCATCTTAGACCATACTCTCTTAACAATGCTTCGAATGACATTGAACTCATGCCTAGTAGATTCAAAGCATAAAGCCGATTGTGGATACCAAAGGAAATTCAAAGACATTTGATGCAAGGAGCACTAAGTTGATCTCTAGTAAGTTCAAGCCGCGGTCAATGTCTCAAGCACAATGGACCATATGCATGATTTGCTTGTGAAAAAAAAAATGACACATGAGCTTTCCTCCTCTGATTAGTGTAAATTGATTTTTTCCCACTATTATGCATTAGCATCACCATTTATTGCAAGTGAAACGAGTGAATTTGGTAATCAACAGTTAGAACACAAATTTTGTGAAAAAAAAAACAAACAATTAGCATCTTCAGAAATGATTAAATGGTAGCCTTACTGGTAGCCTTACTCATTAACCAAATGCTAGCCAGATATGTTAGTTGCTTTGGTCAGTGCTTCTCTCCACCTCTTTGCCTTCTCCGAATCACCGCCGTTCGACTTCAACCTCTCCTTGTGATCGATTAGGGCTTGTCTGTGTAAGACGCAAAATGTGCAATCCCAAGATTTTCATAACCAGAATAAGAGCACAGATGATTGAGTAGAAAGATTAGCGCACATGTTTTGGAATCGATCGTTCTTGATACATAAGCAGAAAAGCGATAATCCAGGCACAAGTCCTTCTTCTTTATTACCCTCCGTATCACTGGCTTAATGAAAATGCCCCCTCACCCTTTAGCGCTAGGTAAACACTACTTATGTGAGGATGCTTGTGAAAATTAGGATTAGAGGAGAGACTTGTATACTATTTATAGAGTTTCCAATTAGGCCATCTTATTACGAGCTAGGTTCATATTAGACTAATTAAGAAACATTTTATCTCACCTTAGACCAACCCCATAAAACGGTAAATTACAATATCAATTAATGTAGCACACATTAAGAAAACTCTTACATTCTCCCACTTGGACTATATTAATTGAAATTGTACTGTATGTACGCATATTGGTCTAAAGATAATTCTTAATAGTCAATCTCATCCCATAAAGTCTCAAACACTGGATCATGGCGGTAACTGCATGTATACATACAGAGCCTTCCATGGTCACGAGTGCTTTCAACTTTATTGATATATATTCAATATGGTAGCATGGCAAATGAATAACATCTTTTATAGAGAGATCCTATTTGTCAGTTACTATTCTCTTACCTTAAGCGTAAAAAAAAAATAAATTGTGCCACTAGAGAATGTTTTTTTTATGGTTCCAATGAGCCAACATATGCCTTGTCTTTACGATTAACCTTTCTTTATGTATAATAAGACATGCACAAAGTTAATAACCGGATGCCCCTGGCCTTCACTCAAGGTTTATACAATATCTTAAGACTTTTATCAATATGTATTCAACATAATGACAACAGATTTAAAAATATTTCATTGAATGCAAAGGTTGATACATATCAAACCGTTATTAAGTGTAATGACTACATATGTAACATTTATTAGAGTAAAGTAAAAAAAGCTCCAACTAAACAACATCATCTCATAATACTCTTAAGCTCATATTAATGACATACCATTTAAGAACAAAAGATCAAAGTCCTTTAGTTAGTGAATCTTCAACCATATCATCTGTGGAAATATATTATATTATAACGTCATTTTTCTGTACTATTTCTTTTGGTAAAAAATTTGACCGCCATATTTAGACCCCTTGAAACTTCTGTTGTTAATAAATAACACTACAAATTTATCGTTTCAATATAATCATATGGGTCTATTCATAAAGTTAAAAACGGTCAATTCCTTAATGAGGTTCCAGAGCCTAATAGCCCAAGTAACAGTCTAAAAAAATGTTATAAACTATGCTTACATAGTAGAAGATGACATATAACTTTATTTATCGCACTACCTGTTAACATTAATATGTATTTCGTTATTGATCTCATGTTATTTTAACAGCCAGCAAAGTTTACATCTAAATACCCTACTAGCTACAAGAATTGAACATTTTTTTTTTAAACCAGCATATAATCTATTAAATACCTTAAAACTTTCTTGGCAGCAACCTAGTGACCACGTCTTGGATTTGACTGATATCTACCTAGAAATCCCATCGCAAAGGCGATATTTAATCTAGTGTAAATTTGAGCATATATTATACTTTTAAGTGCACTGACACAAAGTACACCATTTAACTAGATTTTCTCTATATCTAAATAAGGACATTTTAATAGATTTTGTCCATCACCCTTAATGACAGGAGTAATTCATGGCTTGCAGTGATGTATATTGAATATTTCCAACAAATGTCCTTTGAGATAATCCTATATATATGGCGAGAAAAATCCTTACAGACCTTAGTACAAAGGACAAAAGATGCCTCAATGTCACTATTTGTAAGCAAAATATCATGTACATAGAGTATGAGAAAAATAAATTTCATTCCATTGATTTTGCAGTATATATCTACTGAATTACTTTATTCCCAATTGAATGAAATGACAATACTATAAAAATTTGATAATATTATTTGGAAACTTGCTTAAGACCATGAATAAGACTTTTTGTCTACATACAAGTTTACTTAAATCATCTGATGCAAAATTCTCTAGTTGCACTATATAGATTTTGTATCTATTTGGTGTAACTCCATATCAAGAAGAACTATTAGTGTCATGTTCACTCTGAAAGAATCTTTAAACTCCACAATCTTTCTTTGAAATCCTTTTAGTTTTGTACGCCTATTTAGAACTAATGAACGTGTGATCTTTAGGCAAGTCAGTAAGTTTCCAAACGCTATGATGTTTCACAGATTGCATATCGCCTTTTATGGCATTTAATTATATACTTGATTGAGGATAAGAAACAACATTTATATAAGTTGCTAAATCAACCATGTAGTGGATATTGCAATTATGCTCTCACAGATAGACTATATAGTCTGATGGTATAACTGATCGTTTTTTCCTAACATCTCTTGAGTAAAGCTACAACCACTTTATTTTGCACTTGAGAGATTTGAGAAATTTCATCATAAACTATATCAAGAATAGTATCTTGAATCTCAACAACTTTAGCTTATGGTATAGAAGATTCCACAATTGTTTGTATAGGTAAAGACAAAGATACAGTAGTCTCTATCATACTATTATCCTTAATAGTCTAAGAGCAACTATCCTTTACAATTACGTCGAACTCTAGAAACTTTATTGTCTGGAATTCTATAATTCTTGTACCTTCATTAGGGTCATAAAATCGATACTCATTTGAACAATCTGAGTAAGATACGAAACAATTCCGAATGGATCTAAATTCTAACGCACTGAATATTGGATTATTAAACTTCACTTTTGCATGACACATCTATATTTTAATATGATTCAAGTTAAATTTACATCAAATTCACAACTCAAAAGAAGTTTAGGGAATAACTTTGGTAAGAAACACATTTTGTATGTGAAAATGTTGCTTTCAAAATATTAGCCCATAGAAAACTAGATAACTTAGTCTTACTAATCATGCTCATCACCATGTTCATTATGGTGCAAATATGCATTTTGGTCAAATCATCTTGTCAGGATTTTTAGTTATAGTAAATTAAGTTACCACCCCAAAATTTACCAAGTGTTTGACAAATAACCCTTTAAGTTATATAGCATTGTCATACTTACCAAAGTACTCACCGCCATGATTAGGCTTGATAACCTTTAAGACTAATTCTAACATTTCTTTAATTAAGTACAGAAGAATAGTTATCAATGACTTTGTTGAAATAAAATTTCTGCATAGGATTCACTAAGATTAACTTAAATGACCTCTTACATGTCAAAACTATAGACTGCTATTTTATTCTTTATCTCGGTCATTTTACTTCCACAATAATCTATAAAAATCTTTAGATGACCGTTAAGAATAGACAAAATATCAACATTGTCAACTTTTCTACTCTTTCTTTAGAAATGTGTGAGATTATTCCTTAGACAAAAAACTTTTGGAAACAATATTTTCAACCATATACAAGACATATATATCATTATATTAAAATGTCCTTGCAGACGTGTCCTAATTTTGATATTAGACAAGATATAATTTTAAGCCACTAAGGCTTCCATCATCTTTTAGCATTGTAGTTAGTTGGTAAACCACTTTTCAAATGCTCATAAATGAAAAGTTTCATAAATAACAAGCAAATCCGATTTCTCTTTTATCAAATAGAAAATCCTATTTCCACTACTTAAAATTTGAATCAGTAAAAACCTCAATAATAGTGGAGTTATTAATTATAGAAAATGTGACTGAAAAATAAATAATGTATATAATTAGCATCATGTGAGCACTGTATAACTTGACGTACGAGTACACATCCAGAGAGTTATATGCAAAATCATATAACCATTTTTTGGCAGAATACATAACATGCAATTGTACACTCCCCACATGATAACAGTTATGAGAATATATTCTAATTTTCGTGAATTCATCACTTTTGAGCATATAAACCACTAGGATCAGTCCACCTGTGGTGGTGGCGTCGTTGGTTGGGCGCTGGTTCCTTTCACGAGAGGTCCAGTGTTCGATTCGCGATGTCGTCGAGCGACTTACCTGGGGCAACAAGGGTGGTGGTGACTCTACTGTTCCTCCAGGGTTTACTCCGCCGTGAAGCGGCGCACAGGGCTTCTTTGGGTTACCTAAAAAAAAAAAAAAAACCACTAGGATCGGTCACTCCTCTACCACACCATCAGGTATCTCTCCATGAACTAATACACAATCACCTCTTTTAGGAGTATGACCACGCATTAGATTAGGAGATATTCCAATCATTATACGAGGCCAATATTTCTCAAACCCAATTAAGTGCGCCACTTTGGTGGTTACTACTCAATTGAATCTTTAAAACTCTCTCATACCAGGGATGTAAACTTTATTTCTCACATATACCATATACATGTGATTTTAATTTTAATGATAGAGGCAATATATCATTAAAATCACAGTACAGTTACTGTTCACAGTACAGTTACTGTTCATAGTGTGCGAATAATTCCCTCCCGGAAGTTTCCGGTGCCTCTGTTTGTATCTGGACTCGTGAGTAAGGTCTCTGTGTGTGTCCTAGTGACCTCTTATTGTCTATATAAGGCAAGGAGGGTGTATCGTTTTGGGCAGAGTCCCCTGAAGTAAAGTGTGTGCTTTGTGAAAATCTCTCCATGGCTTTCTAAATTCCTCTTCTTCTCCAGCCTGGTAGGATCCTCCAAGAAATGCAGCTTAGGTAGATTAGAAACGTTTCCATCCTGACATTTCTGAGTGTCTCTAGACTCTGAACTAAATGGCTAAGTGATTTTCTGCTAAAAGGCTGTCCTTGAAGGGCTTGAACGGGAGTTGTTCGCCCACTGTGGGATGCATACCAGCAGGAAATACACTCTCCTTCCCTGGTTCTAGGTCTAGGTCCATTCATGGTATCTAATCACACTGCTTTGTTTATTAATAAAAGTTAAATTATATATATATATATATATTAATGAATCACACTTTTATAATATTTATGTGATAACACACCTGTAACCCAACACTTATATTTCCAAAATCACAGAAAAATACAAGAAAAATACGCGAAAATTATATAAAAAATACACGTATTTAGGGTTCCGTATTTATTTTCACATTCATAAAATTATCAAACATGTAAAATAAATACACCACAACATAGAAGATGAATATACAAACCTACAGCCGCCAACCATGTGCCGAACTGACACTCCACGCTCTTGCACGCGCCGCCTGAGTTCGCGGCGCGTGGAGCTCACGCGCCAATGTTTTGACCCCTCAAAATTGGTCCGATCGGTGGCGGTCTGACCGGTTCCCAGCTCGACCGTTTGGTCTAACCATCCGATTCGACTAGTTGATCGGTTCAGTCCACGGTTAATCGGGTCGGTTCGGGTCAACGGGTCAGGTCAGGTCGGGTCGGGTTGGGTCCAGGGTTGCTGATGTCATCGTGACATCAGCCCTCACGCATGCGTCGCGTGAGCGGTGCCCCGCTCATGGGAGCGCGTGAGAGCGTGTGACCGCGCGTGGGAGCACATGAGGCCTCCCCCGGCGGCATGCCACCCACGGTTTTGTTTGTCTCGTCGAGCTTAGTTCAAATTTACAATTAATTTGATTTTTATTGAATACAAAATCACGAAAATTTCAAAACTAGGGCGAAAATTTTATACATTTGAGTTCTAGGTTATGGTTGCTCTAATACCACATGTAAGACGCAAAACATGCAATCCCAAGATCTCCATAACTAGAACAAGAGCACAGATGATTGAGTAGAAAGATTAACGCACATGTTTTGGAATCCATCATTCTTGATGTAGAAGCAATTGCCCTCCGTATTACTGGCTCAATGAGATGGCCCCCTTACCCTTTAGCACTAGGTAAATGCTACTTATGTGATTATACTTGTGAGAATTAAGGTTAGAGGAGAGACTTGAGCATTATTTATAGAGTTTCCAATCAGGCTCTCTCATTATGAGCCAAGTTCAACTCAGCCCACATTAGCCAGTCCCATATTAGACTAATTAAAAAACCCTCTATCTCACCTTAGACCAATTTCGTAAAATGGTAAATTACAATATCAATTAATGTAGCCCACATTAAGAAAACTCTTATAGTCCATACCTCCCCCTTTGCTTCCTCACATCCAATGAATACACCTTGTAGAACACTGGCTGCATGATCTGCCTCATCGTATCCGTGCACTCGAGCATTCTCACCAGCTCGTCCAAGCACCAGCCGGAGGACGGATAGTCCTCTCAAAACATGATGATTGAGATCCTCAACCCCCTAATGGCTCCTAGGATCGCCGGCGCGATCTCCTCGCCCTTCCCGAGCTCCTCGTCGTCCATGAACGTGGCGATCCCCCGCTAGTCCAGCGCTGTGTGGAGGTGGCTGGCGAAGCCGTTGTGCGTGTCCTTGTCGTGGAAGCTCAGAAACACGTCATATTTGCATGAGTGGCTGGGGTAGAAAAATGAAGGCGAAGCGTCGCCGGAGGCCTTCCGGCTCGGGCTTAAGCTCGACATGAGCGATGGGAGAACGAAGAAGCGACCTCCTTCCATCCAGACAGCGATCAGACCGCGACAATGGCCTCGCCGGTTGAATTGAAACGAGTTGATTCAGCGCCCGCCATGGCTGCGCCAGTGACAACTCAAGGAGAGAGATGTCCCCACGACTTTGGATTTTGTCCACAGTGATATGCATAAAATTACTTTAGTTTTTTTTTTTTAAATTTTTGGTTAGAAAAATTACTTTATTTTATTGTACACAATCATTACTAATCAATCTTTATATGTTTCTAAAATAGAAAAAATATATTTTTAGTTTTCAGAATAAATGGACATTTACTATCCATATTAATTTTTCATGCTTTCCAATATTAAAAATTAGCAAGCATTATAAAAATTACTAAGCACGTATAAGTTATCACTTCTTATATAAAGTAATGTTACGGGTGATTAGAAAGTTACTCACCATGTTACATATTATTACTTTTTATGCCGACATTTACTTTGTATAATAAAGTTACTTCGATTCGAAATAAAGTTAGTGGTCACATATGGATGTCATGGTAAACGAAAAGCTACAATTTGTTTCTTTCCTACATTGAAAGTTACTAAGGCCCTATTTGTTTATTTTTGTTTCTGTTCCCTAGAACAAAAATTTATGTTCTTTTGTTCCGGGGAGCAAAAAAAGAATAGAAACGTGTTTGGTAAAACTTTTGTTCTCGGAAACAAATTTGGAACAGAAATAAGTAGAAAAATTTGTTTCTTGTTTTTGGGAACAATTCCAAGAAACAATTTTTCTCTCTTCGTTTTTTTTTTCTTCTCTTTCTTTTGCTGGTCACTGACCTTGGCCATAGCTAGCATCGGTGACCAGCCAGATGAGGGCCGACGATCTTGCTAGAGCGTTGCTAGCCCTCGGAGATGCCAAGGCGGAGCCTTGTCGGCTGACTCGAGGCTCAGCCTCGCTAGGCCAGGACAAGGCCGACCTCGCGTCGCCTCGGGTAAGGTTGAGCCTCATCGGTGGCCTCGATGGCCGGGCGAGCCTTGTGAGGCAACCGACGAGGCTCGACCTTGCCCGAGCGGCGCGTGGTCAGCCTCGTCGGTCATCACGAGGCTCGCTTGGCCACCGAGGCCACCGGCGAGGCTCGCAAGCTCGCTGCCCTTGCGGTGGCCCGGCGAGAATCCGGCAAGCTTGCCGGAGCTCGTCCGATCGGTCGCCGGCCGTCGCCAGCCGCCGCTATGGCTAGCGACCAGCCACAAAGAGAAAGAAGAAAAATATAATAAAAAATATTAAAAAACTAAAAGAAACAATAAAATTATACAAGTTTACCAAACACATTTCTATTCATAGAGTATAAATTTTTTGTAGTTACCAAGCGCATTCTTATACTCAGAAATTATTTCCGGGAATCAAAACAAAAAAAAAGCTATTTCTATTCAAAAATTATTCCTCGAAACAAAGATATTACCAAATGCGCCTAAACGTATTAAAAGTTGCTCGGGTATTATTATAAAAATTATTTTCACAATCATGAAAGCAAGCTTGCTCTTATTAGCAATTTGTATTTTCCTAGACTTTTTAGTAATTTTTGTGTCAAAAGCTCCACTTTGGTAGAGAGAAAATTAATAGATTTTTAGAAACGATTCTCTACAAGTTAGCATTTTATAAAACCGATGAGGAAACGTGTTAGAAAAGTTCTAAACACTAGACCTTTTGAAAATTAAATAAAAACATTTGAAAATTTATTAAAATATTATTAAAAGTTGTCTATGTTAGAGCTAGCCCCACTTGTACTATGTAGATTGGTTAGTATCCACATCGGTAATATCTTACCAAAATTAGTCAAAAAGGACTCAATTGGCATTAGGTCAAAAGATTAATGACTATATAGGCACTGATAAAAAAGTTTAGGACTAAATTAGCACAAGTAATAAGTTTATGACTTCTCCAACAGTTTTCCTCATCAATTTTATAAAATGCTAACTTGTAGAGAATCATTTCTAATGAAGTAACTTACAATCTATTAATTTTCCCTCTTCCAAATTGGAGTTTTAGACACAAAAACTAGTGAACTCTGTTAATTTTATCCCTTCCAAATTGGAGTTTTAGACTCAAAAACTAGTGAAGTTAAGTTACTTCATTATAGATGATTCTTTGCAAGTTAGCATCATATAAAATCGGTGCAACGGACAAAAGATAACTAGAAGTTTCCAAGGAAAAAATTTCATCCTCACGTCCTCTTCCCTTAAATTTTGTCTTCTTGACGGAACATTTTTGGCGGACTTGAATTTTAAGCTTGCCGCAGCTACTCCTCTTTCTCGGATTATAGTCCTAGAAAACCTAATCTCCATTCTTGTGGTGTTTTGAATAGAACTGGTTCATTCCCTTGACAGGGGATCTTGTACACATTTTCTAAATGTATTTTTATGAATCGAGAAAATTAATTTGAGATAAATTTGATATGAATTTATCAATTTAGGATTTTTTTTTTCAGTGTGAACCCTATTCATTATCATTAGATGGAGTCCATACTGACTCGAAAAGCACGTGGATCACCTAAGAAGGATCCATTGAAGAAGGGCAAAGAGGCGTAGAGAAGTCAGCTGCAAATTTCCAATGTTGACCCAGGACTTCGCCCTTGGAAAAAGACGACATCAGGGAGCGACCCCCTTTTTCCGAAGGATAGCGGGAGCCGGTGCATTCGTCGTTTTGCGTCCAGTTGTCTGCCTCTCCGGCTCTATCTTTCCAGTAAGATCTCGTCCTAATCTAGTACGAACCAACAGCATCATCGAGCGATTCATGTGTTCAAAGGGCGCATCGAATGTCAAATGAAAGTCTCTCGAGGCAGACTTTTTAGCAGAACACGTGGCTTAACCTCGGTCGTCAAAGGTCTCTTTTAAGGGCGAATCGGCCCCCACATTCAGTTCGAACCTGCTGCGCACCTCGTCAAATGATCGAGACGGAACCTCGGCCCCCACAGGTATAGATTCAATTTCCTCGGATCTAGAATCCTTGTGACGACGTCATGACCTATTTATGATGTGTACCGCATCAATTTTGTGACGCAAAAGTTAATTTAAATTAATGCTGTACGGAAATATCAAGTTGAAGTTTTTTGAGACAGGAAAAATCAAATAATTTGAAAAAAAATTGACACGATATAATAGTTTGGAATTTTTGACGATACTAACTCACTATAAACGCTTATCTTATACAAAACTGGTTACAAAAGAAAAAAAAAAAAAAACACAGAAAAAAAGCTTAGTGTAAACTAAGAGGAAAAGAACACCGAGAGCACTTTCTTACAGTGGAGACAAAGGAAAGAAACTACAACATATATACTAAGTATGAGCATTTACCTTTGACACATTAAAAGAAAAAAAAAAAAAAAAACCAAGCTTTATTGGTTGGATTCAGTCCCTTCACTTCGGATACTCCCTCCAATTATGCAGAGGTTGCATTATGTGATCTGGGTCACAGAAAATAGCAGCGCCATATAACAGAGAGAACAGAGCAGGAGCAGCAGCATGGAAATTTTAGGGCGTCAGTCCCACTGCTTGCTCCCACAGCTGACTTGTGTAATCACTCCAACCACAGGACTTCTCAATCAGACCCTCCAGCTCAAGATAGATTCCTGTGTCATCCATTGCCAGTTCTTCTGCTTCTACATCCATCGCATCATCGCCCATGACCACGTTGTCTCCGAGGAGCTTCTCCGACATCTCATGGAAAACCGAAGAGAAATCTGACGGACTAGCTCCGGCCTTCTGATCAGGTGTCTGACCCTGCACAGCCCTGAAATCTCCGCCACCTATCGGAGGAGGCCATGGGTTGTGCATCTGAACGGTCTGAAAATCCACCGGCGCGACATTGTTCGGCCAAGACTCCATCTGTCCCGGATCATCGCCAACTCTTGGGCAATCAACGTTCCGTCTCCTGCTAGGGTGAGGCTCCGGCGAGCTCACCCGACCTCGCCCGGCTACAAAGAAGGAGGAAGAAGAGAAAAAGAAAAAGTCCTTCTTAAAAAAAAGAGAAAAATAAGAAAACTATAATAAAAATATTAAAAAAAAAACAAAAGAATTTAAAAAAAATCCTACTAAATGCATTTCTATTATGAGAATAGAAATTAAAAATTTTTTATCGTAAAAATTTTTTTTTGCTTATAAATTATTCCTGAAGATAGAATCAGAAAAAAATTATCTCTAATCAAATTTTTTTCTTGAGAATAGAATCGTTTCGAGATGCGAATTCTCAATCAGCAGAAAAACTTTACATTAAGCCATCCTCTGTCGTTTTATAAAGCAGGCGTTTCCAGGGATTGAAACTCCAGTATTGGAAAGATGCCCTTGATCTGATCTCCATTACTCTCGACCAGTTGAATGATTACTACCATCGACTAAAGCAGCGCTCTCAAGAAAAAGGGTCCAATCACGGTGTAGCATCAATCAACTTTTCCTTCTCGATATGTTGAAGCTTTCAACAAGAACCACATGGAGCACGATCACGAAAAATAGAAAGATTGTCTCTGTAAGAATACATGGAGAGCCGGTAACTCCTGATTAGAATCTGGTCATGCAGAACATTTGGAAAATACTGAAATTGAACTTTTCGCTCTATAAACAGCTTCTCTTTATGCGTAGCTGGTTACAACACACCAAAAAAGTAAAAAAAAAAAAAAAAATAGTGCATACTAGAGAAAGAACACCCGGGGACTCTGATACAATGGTGGACAAAGGAAAAAACTTCCAACATCTGGACAAGTATGGGCATTTGCCGTAAGATCCTAGTTTAATGGTTGGATTCCCTCTCCCCTCCTGTTTCCAGCATATCTTCATTCGGTTTGGCAAAGCGACTTCACTCAAGAAATTCTCTCCAATTATGGCAAAAGCTGCATCATGCGATCTGGTCCACAAAAAAAAAGTAGCGACTATGATTCTGGTGTCAGCTTAAATACAGAAAGAAGAACCCAAATGGGCAAGAAAATAACAGATGGAACAGAGCAGGAGTACATGGAAATTTAGGGCATCAGTCCCGCTGCTTGCTTTATCAGCCCACTTGGGTACTCACTCCAACCACACGGCTTCTCAATCAGACCCTCCAATTCAAGATAGATTCTGGAGTCATTCACCACCAGGTCTTCTACTTCTTCGACATCAGCGACGTTGTCACCAACGAGCATATTGTCTTCGAGGAGTCTCTCAGACATCTCGTGGAAAACCGAAGACAAATGCGACGGACTAGCTCTGGCCATCTGATCTGGCGTCTGACCCTGCACAACCCTGAAATCTCTGCCACCCAGTGGAGAAGGCCACGGATTGTGCATCTGAATGGTGTCAAAATCCTCCAGCACGACACTATTTGGCTGAGACTCCATCTGAGCCGACTCGTCACTGATTGTCAGGCAATCAACATTTGGGCTTTGAATCTTGGGATCCATTGCTTCAAGAAAGCATTGGGTGGCGCCATCGGGATCAAGCAGTTTGCTCTTCTTGCTTGATTCACGAGTGTCTAATTCTCTCTTGTGCCTCCTCTTCTGGATTAATTGCTGGACAAAGTTCGGGCTTTTGGCAGCTTTGTAGAGGAAGAGGAACATCTGCTGGTGCCTGCACTAGGCACAACGAACCTGCTCTGCGACCTGGTCAATCTCATGCTGTGAGTTCTCCCGCTCTTCTCTTAGTTTCAGGATCTCGGCCTTCAATGCTTCCTGGTCCTTCTTAAGCGTTTCAAGTACAGCTTCCTTTCCAGCTTTTGGGTAACCCGAGGTAAAATTACTACTCGATGTCTTCCTATGCTTGCTGAATTTGCCTCTCCTCTTTATGTTCTTCAGCAAGTGCTTCTTCCATGCCTGAAAACCTTCGTTCACAAACTCCCATCGTTCTGTATCAATCTTCCTAAAACCCTGTGACACATCTTGCATTAGGATGCGTGAAGAATTGAAGACAGGAGGAAGCTGGGCCTGGGAGTTCATATTGAAACAAAAGGCTAAAGAGTAGAAAATAAGCAGAATGAAGGCTACCGAAGTTTCAATGGAAGATGCGCATAAGGCGGTATCATTAGGCCAATATACACAGAGCACATTGCACGTCAAGGAGAGATCCTTTGCCATGATTCAAAAACCAGTACAAAGAGTGTATGGACAATGAAATGACTCAAAAATCAATATGTCAACTCCATATATATATGAACACAAAAGTGCAGAATTATACTAATGGTCTTGCCCCAAAAGAAGAGAGGGTAAGGCTTTACCAAAACATTGAATAGACATGAAGCGATGGCCAAGGAAACTGTTATGACTAATCAAAGCAATAAACAAAACAAAATCCAGAGGCTATGGTCTTTGACAGAGGAAGATAGCACAGAAAAATAGAGCACAAGACTTGCATACATCAGTTCTTAGAGAAACTATCGAGTCTAGTCCCTAAATACAAGCAGTAACTGCTTACTTACGTGCAACATATAACCGCACATAAACGTGTTAATTCACTTCCTAAAAATAACGAAAATACCAGCTGCATAATTTAACAAACTTAGCTATAAAAAACAAATAGAAGAAAAAACCAGAACAGAGGAACATCAGCAACATCAGCAGCATTGAGGCATAACACTCCAACAAACTCCTCCTTAGATTAGTTACTGCTGCAAACTTCAATTTTCTCTCTTAATAACTCAAATCTTCCAGCTTGAAGTGGCTTTGTGAACATATCTGCAAGTTGATCTTCAGATCTGCAATAAACTAGCTTAACTTCACCACTTTGTTGCACCTCACACAGAAAGAAGAACTTAATCTTGAAATGCTTGGTTTTGCCATGAAAAACTAGATTTTGTGATATTGCTAGAGCAGCTTGATTATCCACATTGATTTCGATACAACCACTGGAATTCAACCACAAATCCTTCATTATCTTCTTCAGCCACAAAGCTTAATTTGCAGCTATAGTAGCAGCTATGAATTTTGCTTTTGCAGTAGATTGAGCTACAATGTCTTGCTTTTTGGAACACCAAGAAAAACAAGTTGAACCAAGACTAAAACAATATCCAGATGTGCTCTTCATGTCATCCATCGAACCAGCCCAATCACTATTAGAAAATCCTTGTAAATTAAGCTTTTGACCCCTCTGAAACTTCACACCAAAGAACAAGGTTCCTTTTAGATATCTCAAGACCCTCTTTGCTGCAATCAAATGTAGTTGACTAGGATTACTCATAAACCTGGATAAAACACTTAAAGCAAATAGAATATCTGGTCTGGTTGCTGTAAGATACATGAGACACCCTATCAGACTTCTATATATCGAGGCATCCACTGCATCTGTTCCATCATCCTTCTGCAGCTTCTCTCTAGCAGCCATAGGTGTATTAACACTTCAACAATCTTCCATCTGAAACTTCTTTAAAATTTCCTTCATGTATTTCCTCTGGCAAATGAAGATCTTATATGGACTTTGCTTAACTTCCAGACCTAAGAAATAAGCCATCTTTCCCAAGTCTAACATTTCAAAACCTGCGAACAAACCTTGCTTAACATTCTCTAACAGTTTTGCATATTTCCTGTCACTAATAAGTCATCTACATAGAGTGAAAAAATTACCACACTGTGATTGACTTTGTTGACATAAAGAGTGAACTCACTTAAACTTTTTACAAAACCAAAATCTTGTAAGTATCGATCTATCTTTCCATACCAAGCTCTTGGAGCTTGCTTCAGTCCATATAGAGCTTTGCACAGTCTGTACACACTTTCTTCTTGCCCTTTAATACTGAAACCTTCAGGTTGTTCAACAAAAATTTCCTCTTCAAGCTCTCCATTTAGGAATGCAGACTTGACATCTAACTGAAAGATAGGCCATCCCTTCTCTGCTGCAACAGCTAACATAAGTCTTATTGTATCCAGCCTTGCAACTGGAGCAAATGTTTTAGAATAGTCTACTCCCCATATTTAAGCATAGCCTTTCACAACCAGTCTTGCTTTATACTTATTGATAGAACCATCAAGATTAAGCTTTGTCCTAAACACCCACTTAACCCCAATCACATTCTTATCTAGTGGTTTGTCTACAAGTTCCCATGTATGATTTTTCTGGATCATTGCAATCTCCTTCTGCATTGCTGCAATCCACCTCTGATCTTCTTTGGCTTCCACAAAATTAGATGGTTCGAGCACTGCCACATTGCTTCTTTCATAGATCTCAGCAAGTGACCTTGTGCCTCTCACTGGTAAATCATCTATACTGTCTTCCAATCCCTCTGTAATTTCATTAGGCTCCACATCTGTTGTAGGTTGTTTTTCGAAGTGCTGCAGTTCTGCAATCCTTCCTTCTATCCAATTCCACTCATCTTCTCTAAAAAGATAACATCTCTGCTCACAGTTACTTTCCCTGTCATGAGATGGAAAATCCTGTAAGCTTTTGATTGAAGACTGTATCCAATAAAGATCCCAATCTCTACCTTTTTATTTAGTTTGTCCCTCTTAACCTCAGGAACGTGAGTGTAACACAAACACCCAAAAACCTTCAAATTTTTTACAGAAGATTTAACACCTTGCCAGACTTCGAAAGGTGTTGATTTCTCTAAGGCTTTTGTGGGTAGTCTATTTAGCAGAAACACAACAGTATTAGCTACCTCAGCCCATAACCTCTTAGGCAATTTCTTCTCTTGAATCATACATCTAGCCATCTCCATAATACTTCTGTTCTTTCTCTCACTAACCCCATTATGCTGAGGTGAGTAAGGTGCAGTAAACTGCTGCACAATTCCTGCTTGCTCACAAATCAGCTTAAACTTGTGAGCTGTATACTCAGATCCATTATTAGACCTAAGAGTTTTAATTTTCTTCCCACTCTGATTCTCAACTAAGGCTTTAAACTTCACAAACACATCAGCTACTTCAATCTTAGCTCACAGAAAATAAATCCAACTCATCCTAGTCAAATCATCAGTGAAGGTAATAAAATACCTGCTACCATTGAAAGAGGATTCAGACATAGGTCCACATATATCTGTGTGAACTAACTGCAGCTTTTCACATGTCCTCAAGCCTCCTCCTTTGAAGGGAAATCTGGCTTGTTTGCCAAGAAGACAGGTTCTGCATTGTGGAAGTTCTTCTTCCAAGCTTGGCAAATCATCTACCAAGCTATTCTTCTGCATAAATAGCATACTCCTCCTGTGAACATGCCCAAGTCTTTTGTGCCATAGCTTTGCATTTTCTTCTTTACATTTCAAAGCCATCTGTTGCATCTCTTGTGGCTTGAACATAAAACTTTTGTCCCTCATTGGAATTCTCAACGCTTCTTTGCTGTCTGCATTATTAATGAGACATTCATTTCCTTCGAACTTCATTTTATAGCCCTTCTTAACTAATTAACTAACACTTAACAGATTTTGATCAATGTTTGGCACAAAGAAAACATCCCTGATCAGCTTCACTTCCTCATTTCTTTGAATAGCAACTATACCCTTACCTTGCACTTCAATGTACTGTCCATTGCTAATTCTGACTCTGGACCTGACTATTTTGTTTAGATTCTTGAACAGCTTCAAATTGCTAGTCATGTGATTGGTACAGCCACTATCTACCAACCATGTATCATTCTCGACTGAAGATTAACAAACTGAAGCTACAAACAGGTGCTCTTCCTCAGTTTCATTTACTGCCACTTGTGCTTCTCCTGCTTGCTAGTAATTTTTCTTTTTGCAAATGGCTTCCATATTATCCAACTTGTGGCATCTTCTGCACCTAGCATCAGGCTTTCTCCAACATCTAAAAAACTAATGATTGGTTCCACCATAGTACTGACATGGCTTTTTGTTCTTCTTCCATTTGCTAGACCCACCAGGGGTTCCTTCTTTTGGTACAAACCTCGAATCACCAGTATTTCCTCTGAACTGAATCCATTTCTTCCCTTTGCCTCCATCATTTGGCTTCACTTTAGCTTGCAATGCACCCTCTACATGCTCTTCTCTTCTCATTAGTCTTTTGTGCTCCTGTGCCTGCAAAGCATTCAACAACTCTACAAGTTTTATATCAGCTAAGTCCCTTGTATTTTCTAGAGAAGCTATGGTAACTTCGAATTTCTCTGGAAGAGACACCAGGATCTTCTGAACAAGCCTTTCATCCTTCAAGTCAGTCCCTAAAACTCTGATTTTTATCAGCTATCCCAACCAGCCTATCAAAGTATTCCTTCATTGACTCAGAATCCTTCATCTGCTGTCTCTCAAATTCTCTCAAGAGATTCAACACCTTCATACTTCTTATCTTCTCATCTCCCTCATATTCTTCCTTCAAGAAGTCCCATATAGCCTTTGCAAAGTCACACCTCATGATCCTTGTAAAAATAGTAGGCGAGACAACAGCATACAGGCAAGATTTTGCCTTGGCTTTCCTTGTGGTTCTCTCTTTATGGAATTTGATATGATTCATGGTCGGATTATTTGGAAGTGGAGCAACATCATAATCATCCTCCACAGCCTCCCACAGATCGTGACCCTCCAGAAATGCTGTCATCTTAACAGCCCAAGCTTGATAATTCTCTCCAGTAAATACTAGAGCAGCCATTGCAGAGAATCCACTCGATCCTGCCTCCATCAACCTTTTACTTCTTCACGCTTCGTTGCTTACCTCACTTCACAGTCCCTCAAGATCATTGAAGTGCTCTGATACCACTGTTATGACTAATCAAAGCAATAAACAAAACAAAAACCAGAGGCTATGGTCTTCGACAGAGGAAGATAGCACAGAAAAACAGAGCACAAGACTTGCATACATTAGTTCTTAGAGAAATTGTTGAGCCTAGTCCCTAAATACAAGCAGTAACTGCTTACATACGTGCAACATATAACCGCACATAAACGTGTTAATTCACTTCCTAAAAATAACGAAAATACCAGCTGCATAATTTAACAAACTTAACTATAAAGAACAAACAGAAGAAAAAACCAGAACAGAGGAACATCAGCAACATCAGCAGCACTGAGGCATAACACTCCAACAGAAACTCATCTTCAGCTAGAAAGTGCAGAATTGAGCATCGAAACAGCAAAATGCACAGTACTAACAGCTTTAAAGGAACTGCTGTAGTGCATTTCTGAATCCAAATTCAAATTTACCATTAAAGAAAAGAACTCAAACACAAATCAGTGAGAAGATAATCTTAATGGGTGTTCTGACGCCAGGGTTGACATGATAATTCTGCAAATTACCGTCTAAAGCATCATCACTAGAGTATGATGACGGGCCATTGTTCGCTGGCCACCGATTCATGAGATTTCATATAGAATCTGCATATCTCGCCCGCCATTTCAGATTCCTTCGTTCCTCGTGCCCTAAACTAGGGTAAAGCACAACTAACAACTGATCAAGTGGGTCAAATTGAATCTCAACAACCTAAGCAAAACGTCGCGAGTGGAAGCCCTTGGATCCTAGCCTCTACGCCCCGGGGACTATCCGCTGGAACAATGAAGAGTAGCTGGATGCTTCAAGAGGATCACACTCTGGACGACATAAAAAAAAAAGGCACCGAAACAGAGTTAAACCAAAGGACACATCTACACAAGTAGTTTGCTCTTACCTATGGAGAAAGTTTCAAGCAAAAGACATGAACAAGAAAACACAATCCTGTTCAAGGGGAGTACCCACGTAAGTGTTGAGCTGCCTGATGAAGCCGGAGAAGTTGGAGTGCTTGAAATATCGAGGCGGGACTGCGTCGAGAACTCGTCTGATCCCACACCACGAAGCTGTCCCGGTCCGAACCCCACGACACCACTGGGTCCGATCCGGGGTCTGTCACCATCTCATACGTCTTCCTTAGGAACGGTGTCGGCCCCACCTCCCCGGCCCCTCCATCGGCCTCACCACTTCCTCTGCTCGCTGCCCCCACGAGCATGAGGGCGACATGGTGGTGGCATCTCCGGATCGGCAACCATCGCCGCCTCCTCCTCTTCCACTTCTTCCTCTTTGATCTTCACCACACCGCACGGCCGGAGCTGAATGGGATCCGGGCCAGGACAGGCACGGACGCAACGCGACCCGTCTTTGATCCTGCCATCGCCAATGGCTACTCCTGGCAAGGCGACCGAATGGGCAGGTGACCCCATCTCTCCGGCATCACTGTCGTTAAGAGCAGCAGGGGACGCGATCTCTTCTAGTGAATTTGCTGAAGGTCTTGCCTTTCCTAGCTCGAGGCCCGGTTCCGGAAAGAGCGTGTTGGAAAACGACATGTGTGGCGTTCCGCCGGCGCCGCCGTGACATGCTGTCGTCATCTTGAGCCGGAGTTCGAGGTCAAAGGCCTCGACATAGTGGAGGGCGAGACTGTCAGACCGAGAACTCGAGCTGAAAAGTGTACTTGGAAGAGCGACAAAGGAGGAATGGTTGGCTTTATACACGCGGGAAAGTGTCGACAAATGACCTATGTCATGTTTCGTTAATAACCGCACTTGAGAATGAATGAATTGTGATACAATACCAAATTAGCCACCGTCCTATTTCGGATTCAAAATCCATAAAGGAATTTAAGGGAGAGAAAAAGGGGCCCTAGACCATATATCCTGCTGTCTTGGGATGACTGCACTATATATTATGGCAACACAATCAAATGAAGTTGAAAAGCCCTCGTAGCCTTAAATTATATTTTCAAGAAAAAATAAAACTACTTTTGGAGCACTCGTGAATAATATTCTTTTATCATCATCATTAGAGTTTTCTGTACATTTATTATCATTTGACAGGGACTACTGCAAGGAAAAACATGTTGGGAGCCCCATGTAACTAATTTGGGTCGATTACAGCGATTTAAAAAAAATAACAAAGAAAAAATGAAGTACATGGATTCTGTGCTGGGTGCTTGTCCTTTTCCTTTTGTATCGGAAAAATGTAAAATAGGGTTTCATTAGAAGTGTAAACAAGCGGAATTTGCCTTCCTCGGGATTCAAGAATCATTTCCACATCGCTTGTAATATTTACGATTCTATGTTAAATTTCCAGAAGAATGACAAATTCCTTTTGGATATAATTCATTTTCCGTTGCAAAAATTCACTTCATCGATGATAATGGTGTTTCGCATGCCGAAGGCGTTATTACCGTCAGATGTTGCATGTGTGAAACAAGTCAAGTAATATGATCCATTCCATTGACTAATTCCACGCTTAAATATCCAACAAGATCACGCATAAGGCCTCATGAATGGATGGTCAAGATTCATCCCCTGTTTAGGTCTTCACCTATATTATCAGTGGCTAGCTCATAAGGATATCTTAAAACTAATATGTATATCAATGGGTACATAGAGACACTGAACATAATCCAAATCCACCAACCTCAATCTTCTATAATTTACAACCAAAACCAGAAATCAACTTTGATTTACGAACTAAATCATATAATTTCATGATTCTATTTATATCTAAACACCTTTTATAAAACATAGTTATAAATCATGAACTTTTTGTGATTCTGTTGTTATAAGCATCGCAAATCATTCACAAGTAAATCAGCTCAAATGGTAATCAGTAATGCTTTTCCATTTCAAATAAACAAAATTATAGTAAATGCTCAATCTACATTTTATGCAATAAACATACCATTTTGTATAACTTATAATATATCTAATTCATATCGTTTTCAAAATACGAGTTTACAAACTCAAAAAAGAGATAGCATCACTCAGTTAAGAAATTTAAAAGGTGACATGTGGAGATTACTCAAGTCAACGCACTCATATTCCCATCAATTATTCAAAAAACATATGCTTAAACTATACTTATCTGTTGATAAAATGATTTCTACACCCTAATTAAGACATTCAATAATGAATGTTCATCTTTATTTGTTACGCATATTATTCACTCCATAAAATTTGAACGCGAAAGTTCAGAATTTCATTCCCATTAAACTGTAACTTGTAATTGATTTTCGTCAAACCTCACAACTCCATAATGCCTTTATCTACTATTTCCACATAAATCTTAAGCTCAAAAGCTCCTCAACTGAACCTCACAGTTCAAATTTCACATAACTCTAGATCTAGGACCTAACTTTGAAAATTATTCCAATTAAATGAATTATAGGCTTGAATAGTTATAAGGTGTTACAATTTGCGGTTGATTAGGCTTGTTGGGACGTCCGAATCGCCTACGCTCGAAACTTTCTCTCTTTCCCCCTTTTTCTCTTCATGAACGAGCTCAATCTCTCCTCTTCCTCTTCTTTTTCTTTTTCTTTTTCTTCTTTATCCGCCGCTTCGCACGCTCATGCACAAATCCGTTGAAGGAAGAAATGAAAATGGGTTGGGCTAAGGGCTTGGACTTTGGGCTTGGCAAACAAAATATGGGCGGAATTAATTGGCCATACACTACACTTAAAACATACGAGCAATCATACTCAAAGTGAATCGGAAACAAGGCCGAAGGAAACACGGACTATGTAGCTGAACATGGCGTGAACTGACTGCACGGCCCATCCTTCATTCTCGTGACTTCAGTAGCGGCTGATCTATGTTGAAGCCAAGATCAGAACAGGGCAAAAGATAGTGACCGACATATTCATAACCTCACAGAACCAAAATCATGCAATTTCTTGCAAAAAGATTTGGGCCAATTTGGAAATTCTAGTTCTTTGTTTAGAGCCCTTCTTCGTTTTTTGGGGTTCTCTTTTTTGAGCTCGGCCGTGATACGGGTCAACAAGAAAATTGATGAATATTGACTCCTCATAAACATCATTGCACTTTGTTAGTGAGGGAAAGATGGAAGATGATCAATGAGGGTAAAGAAAAGCACAACAGCTAGTTTATTTTTGATATGAGGAAACACACGATCAAAGTTGCTCAAAAGGGTATTAATATAACTCCCCACACTAAATCACAAGAAGCTAAGCTCGAATCATAGTTTTGTTGATTAGGAGTCTGAAAATCTTTCCTTCCTTTTGCGGGTTTCAACATAGGAACTCGTGAGGTTCGCGTTAGAATTCTGAGGATTGATGCTTTCGTCAATCTTCATGTCCTTTGGTTGCTTACCTTGTTTGTAAACCAGATGCACCCCGCAACTTCTTAGAGTCCCCTCCGACGCTTGAAACAGTACTGCAAATTGATTGCGGCGATTCACCAATTTGGCATCCAATCCCCACATCATTCGCCGTGGAACGTATAGAACCCATACATGGTATAACTCCAATGAGGAAAAACAATCTATACAACCATAAGTTACTTCCTTGTTGACAAACAACTGGATCTCACATGAGATACTGGCTTCCTTCCGATTGGTTGAACCAACAATAGCACAAAACGCCAAGCCGGCTATGTCACAGTATAATTCTGAAGATACAGGAAACTTTATGAGTCCTTCGATACTTTGATGGACAAACCACGTTGGGATCTTACAACCTGGATGAAAAATGTCAACTCGAGTCTCTCCAAGCAATCCCTGCCATTTGGAACATTTTACATTTGAGACACAAACACACAAACACGTGCATAGGGAGGGAGAGAGGGAGGGAGAGAGACCTCAATTGACAGCATATTGCAATTGCTGGAGCATTGATTCTGAATCAGCCTATCACAGTTAGAGAAGTCAAATCTTCTGAGCCAAGGTGATTCATCTGAAATATATCGTAGTACATTCGACAAGTCCGCACATGTTTCCAGTGATTCACAACCTTTTGCATGTAAAGATGTTATGTTTGGCGGGAGAGCTAGAATCTCTTGCAGCTGCTTGCAATGCATCAAAAAAAGCTGCTGCAACTTCGTAAATTGACTGATGCAGGTAGGAAGGCTCACAACTTTGTTCTCCGACAAATCTAAAATTGTCAACGAGGACATGCAATGAAGATTTTTCAAGAAACTAAGCTCTGATAAGCTGCATCTTTGCATAGTCAAGTTAATAACGCTCGGAAGGGCTAATGGGAGAGAGAAATTGGTGCAATCACTTGTTTCACACAAACATTCTGGGAGCTTGCTAAGTTGTGAGCAACCATCAACCAAGATAAGCTCAAGATGCTGCAGTGTATAGATGCTACAAGGAAGGTTTTTAAGGTTCGTGCAGTCTTCTAGATACAACCCTTTCAGTTCAATGAGATTTGTGACAGAAGAGGGTAGCTCTCTGATGGCAGTCCCATGAAGCGCTAGTTCTGTCAAATGTTTCATTTGTACAAGAATATCTGGAAACCTTGAAAGCTTTGAGCAACCTCTAAGAATTAGATTTTGAAGTGATCTTAACTTCAGATTTCTTGGGAAACGGCTAAGATTGCAGCAGTTCAAAAAGTTCAAATATATGAGCTTGTCAAGATGCCCAAGAGACTGATGAACCTCAACAAGATTGGTGCACTCTCGTAGATCCAAACTCTCAAGATTTGGCAGTGACGATACATCGGGAATTTCACTTAGCAAAGCACAGTAGCTAAAATTAACAAACTTCAAATTTCTACAAAGCTGCATAGCAAATAGATGATATATGTAAGTAGTTTTTCAAGATCGTCACATATTCATCTTTTATTTTGATGGAAGAGAATATTGCAAGTATGTACCTCGAATGTCTTCCCCAATATGCGGATGCTGCTTTTACTTAGGTCTAGACCTACAAGTTTCCCGTGGTCTGCAGTGAAGGGCACCGATGTTGGATAATAATCAGGCCATTCGAACCATCTCAAGTTAGTGGGAAAGCATACGGGATCACCCATATAGTACACATTGCGAGCTAAGAAAATTTTGAGCCTTCTCATGTTTGTGAAGGCTTGAGCACTAAAGTATACTTCTTCAGGAGCAGCAAACTTGATCATTATTGCTTCTACTTTACTTGTTCCCTGGCAGCACATTGTATGAATAGATAAATTAAGTGCAAAAGTGTCTAGGTTATGCAAGGACTTAACTAGAAAAAAAAAAGATTTGGTGTGCTTCGGGTGCCCTTTGCTCTTAGCTTTCAAAATTTGCTTTTACTTCCGCATTTGACACACTAGTTTTATAAGCAAGTCAAATCATTGAAGAAACATATCATTTAAGTTCCTGGGGATTTTTCATAGTTTAAGTTTTTGGGGAGAGATAAATAGTGCAAACCTTGCATTTCAGGTTGGGATGTGGAAAAAAATGATTCTTATGAAACCGTCAGGCCATTTTCTTACTTAGCATAAATATATTCGAACGCTTCTTCATTATAACGTCCAAAGTACTTTTTTAAGAGGCTTTAACCCTACCAAACAACATACATATTGTCAAAAACAGAAGATCATGATTCAGTGCATTACCGTGCCTTCTATTAGAACATGAAGCACATCCTTATAGAACCACAATCTGCTACGCTCCCCTGGCTCTTTGGGAGATTCCTTCCGAACAATTTCTCTTCCCATTTCTTGAATCATGTCATGCATTTCCAGCTTGCCATGCTCAATAGTGACGAGCGACTTATCTAATAGAACCTCAATTCCAACATCTGGGTAGAGATCACAACTCTTCAAAACATTTCTCACATAACTTTCATTCTTTCCCTTGAAGAAACATGCAATGTCAAGAAAAATATCCTTCTCATAATCATCTAGACCATCAAAGCTCATTCTCAGCACACTGAAGATGTCTCCATTCAAAACTTCCTTCAATTTATCTAATGTGCTTTTCCACACAGGTAATTTTTTACCTCGAAGAAAAGAACCCAAAACTTTAACGGCTAATGGAAGTCCTTTGGTGTATTCCACTATGTCATAAA
This sequence comes from Eucalyptus pumila, assembly GCA_016097595.1. Taxonomy (NCBI): domain Eukaryota; kingdom Viridiplantae; phylum Streptophyta; class Magnoliopsida; order Myrtales; family Myrtaceae; genus Eucalyptus; species Eucalyptus pumila. The sequence goes on from CM027848.1 coordinate 53,087,737, forward strand.
AAAAGCTTTTCATGATCTGGACATGAAGAAGAATTCGGGAATACAATTGTCCTGAAAAGTGTACGAGCCGTTAAACGATCTAATGGTTGAACCTTGTACATACTTTCTATGCCATGAGCAGCCACTAAATGTTCATCTCTAGTTGTTATGATGATTCTACTTCCACAACCAAACCAATCATGTCCTCCAACTAGTGTTTGCAATTGGATCAATTGGTTCACATCATCAAGGACAATGAGGATTTTTTTTTTGCAAAGTCTAGTCTTTGTCATGCTCATACCTTCGTCGACATTGTGAAGCTTCAGACAATCATCCCACCTTACCTCATGAATAAGTGCCTCTTGAAGCTGAAGTAGGCCACTGTGTGCATTTTGTTCGCAAGTTTCTCTAACATTGGAAAGAAAGCTGCAATACTCAAATTTGTGCGCAAAGGCATTGTAAGTAGCTTTGGCGATAGTTGTCTTCCCTATTCCTCCAAATCCGCAAATTCCAACCATGCGAATCTCATTCGATTCCATGTCAAGCAAAGTACGCATATGGTGCACATGTGAGTCCATGGCAACCACGTTTTCAGGCACATATAACTGCTTGCGATTCTTCAGCTGAGCGCATACTCTCTTGACAATTCTCTTAATGACATAAGACTCACGCCTGGTAGATTCAAACACATTGGATAAAAAAGTACTAAGCTGATCTCCAATAAACCGCGGTCAATATCTCAAGCACAACAGGCAAGATTAAATTCAGTTTCTAGCAAATTGACATCTAATGCAAAAATGGGCTTGTGGAGGGACGCGGTTCACCTGATTGTTTATGTACTCAACTCACGAATTGCTTATTGCTTGTCAAGAAAACTAATACATAAGCTTTCCTGTTTCGATTAGCGTGAATTGTTTTTTTTTTTTCTCCATTTTATGCATAAGCATTCCCATGAACCTATTGCCATGGAAATTAGTGAAATTCCGTAATCAACAGTTTTTTTCATTTTGTTTTGCCACAGAACAAACGGTAAGCAAACTGAGAAAGGAGTAAATGAGAGAGCCTTACTCGTCAACCAAATGCCAGCCGGAGATGTTAGCTGCAGCAGTCAGTGCTTCTCTCCACCTCTTCACCTTCTCCGAATCACCGCCGTTCGACTTCAACCTCTCCTCGTGATCGATTAGCGCTCGTCCGTACCTTCGCCTCTGCTTCCTCTCATCCGAGGGATCCACCTTGTAGAACACCGGCCACACGATCTGACCCATCTTATCCCTGCACTCCACGATTCTCACCAGCTCGTCCAAGCACCAGCTAGAGGACGCGTAGTTCTCCGAGAACACGACGATCGAGATCCTCAACTCCCCGATGGCTCCGAGGATTGCCGGCACGATCTCCTCGCCCTTCCGGAGCTCCTCCTCATCCATCCATGAACGCGTCGATCCCTCGCTGGTCGAGCGCCGCGTGGAGGTGGCCGGTGAAGCCGTTGCGCGTGTCCTCGCCACGGAAGCTCAGGAACACGTCATATCTGTATGGACGGCCAGACTCCCCGTTGGCTCCCCAAGAATCCTGCCACATCTTCCGGAGCACCTCGTCTTCCATGAATGCCCCGTTCCCTCGCTCGCTGTCCTCAGCAGGGAAGTCCAGACGCAGTTCGTTTCCATCTGGATCGTGGGCCCACCTCATGAAAGAGCAAGGACATCATGTATAGGACCTTGTCCGAGGAGCTCAGAGACTCTTCTTCTGGATCGTCGGCCCAAGTCACCGCAAGATCGGCCATCCCCCATAGCTCGTCCGAGGAGCTCAGTGACACTTCTTCTGGATCGAGTCCCCAAGAGGCATCCCCCATAGGTGAAGGGAGGACCCTTCTTCTGGATCGTCGGCCCCAGTCACCGCAAGATCGGTCATCCCCCATAGCTCGTCCGAGGAGCTCAGTGACCCTTCTTCTTGGGCAGGAGCTGTGGAGAGTTTGGGCGAGCGGTTCGGGATCCGAGAGGCCATCTCCTTCCATCGGACCAGCGACCTGACCGGGAATGGCCTCGCCTGTTGGACTGAAACTGGTTGATTCACGGCCGGCCATCTCTCAATGGAATGTATCAGTGTAGGGAACCGTGGAGCTGGAAGCAAAGTAAGACGCGTTAGGGATTTATACATGTGCCCAGCAGGAAATTGACAGTTAAATAGACATTTTCTTTTTATAAATGCCACGTCATAAAGAAGGCGTAACATGGAACGTATCAGTGCACGGAACCATAGGCAAATATAATATCTATTTGGGTATGCTCAAATGATCCAAGAGCGGAGTAAAGATATAGCGTGCGTTTGTCCCACGAAAAATTTAATAATAGAATTTTTTTTTCAAGAATATGACTAGTTTTTCTTTGTTTTATTTGGTGATATATAATCGAAAACACTTTCGGAAGTTTGGATCTCATTGGAAAATATTTTCAATCTCATGACTTTATTTTAAGGGAAAAAACTAATTTTTTAAATTTATTTTATTTTTTAAAAATTGCATTTTTAATTATTTTTAAATTTTATGTTTTCTCTTTTTTCTTTTCTTTCTCTTATAAATTTTTTTATATTTTTAAAGAGGTTTGGCTTATTTTACAATATTCCAATTGGCTTACATGATGTTAGCTCTAGGTATGGGATCTTCTCAAGTGGCTTGAATATTTTATGAAACTCTTAAATCCCCGAATTTGGTCAAAAATAAGGTATTTGTCCTTTTCCTTTTGTATAAAAAAATGTAAAAGAGAGTTCATTAGAAGTATGACTATTAAGTATTTTGACTTTCAAATTAGTGATAAGGGCATTTTTGTGACGTCCTCAATACATCATGGCTAACGTAGTTATCCAATTCTTTCCATTTTTTAAGCACGCGGAAGTGTCTTTATACCAGTAATAATCGAAACATGGGAAACTTAAAGAATGCATGAGTAATATAAACCAGGCTAACACATTTCATTCCTTATTTATTTACTTTAGGTGACATGATTGGTGTATTGGGAATTTTAAAGAAAAAAGGGTTATCCCAAAATACATCACACCCCCACGGTACTATCTCGATCTTGGAATTGCTTGTACATGTCTTGCCACCTATCTTCCGATGCTAGCACATCCAAAAGTCATTGCTTGGATCCAAAATGTGGCTTCACCTTCCTACTCCTGCCCCAGTCGACCATACTATTACCATTGTCATCTCTATCATCCCTGGGGTGTGGGATTGGCCCCATGAGCTATCCTCCTCCTCGCGCGTAGACCATGAGGAAACCCATGGGTATGGGATTTGCCGGGACCCCTATGTCTATGGTCAAAATGGCGATGCACTAGATGAAGGTAATGTCTAGAGAATCCGGATCCATGAAGTTGGAAAAAACGCCAAGTGAGGTCCATGGGTACCCCATAACTAATGGAAGTTCAAGTAGGAAGGATTGACATAATTACTATTGATATGAAAAAGTAAAATCAATAGCCGGTGAGCATAAACCCAGCAAATAGAAAGTCTATTGGTCTATATTACATAAACCAATCTATGTACTGATAAGGAAAGCCTCAATATAAAGAATATAAAATCATTTTCAAATCAACTTGCTTGAGGACCTTTTTCAAAATCAACCTAGCGGATCAATAAGATAAGTAACTTTTCCAAACAAGTAATCAATAACTCAAATGGGATTTAAAGATACTAAGACTATATTCAATATGAATTCATGTCGCCACCATTCTCCGGGAACCCCGTTATCCCCCAGGCATTTCGCACCCATCCAATACCGCGAGGATATCTGGGGAAACTGTGTTACACCCCACAGGCATTTGAAGGAACTCAGTTAGCCCTCGAGGCATCCCTACTACAAGTCGGGGGTATCATCCCAAGGACTGATGGTATTCTCAATCACACATCCATACCATGACACAACAATTCCATAATTCAATTTAAAAGGCATTGACGTTATTACTACCAAGGAAACTCAAGAGTGAATCCAATAAATCCTTAGTCACTTTTACTCCCCCTACACTAATATACACTCACTCGTACCTACATCAAACGAATAGCAAGAAGGATTCCATATCATAGTCCCCAAATTCACCATATAATGGTGTTCTGCATTCTTTGGAAACATCAGTGGTTGCTTAGGTAAATGCATTTAAAAAATTATGAAATTTTAACATAAGATAGACAAGATCTAAAGGGACATTTTTCATGAAGAAATCGAAGTACAATTCATTTTATACGACACTATATAAATTTTTGGAAAACCAAACTAAAACAGTAGGTCTTCTGATAGATAACAGGATTAAAAAGAACATTGTTTCTCTGACTAAACGATTTCAAAAAATTCTGAAATTTTTATATGTGATATTTTGGGATGTACTCTACAACTTTCATGGAGGACACTGATTAAAATTCTTGCTCGAAAATTCTGTGGAAAATGGAAAGCAGAGAAAGGTTGGTTTTCTGGAGAGAGGAAAAAGAAGCTTCAGTAGAGAGAGAGAGAGAGAGGAACCGAGAGTTTTTGGGAGAGAGAGAAAAAGAGAGAGAGAGAGAGAGAAAGAAAGAAAGAAAGAAAGAAAGAAAGAAAGGAAAAAGAAAAGAAAAAGAAAGAAAGAAAGAAAGAAAGGAAAAAGAAAAGAAAAAGGAGGAGATAAAAGGGAAAGAGAGAAGGAAAGAAGGAGAGAGAGGGACGGCAGAGAGCTCGCACAAAGAAAGAAAAAGAAAGAGAGAGAAGAAGAAGAAAAAGAAGGGAAAAGAAGAAAAGGGGCTTCACACGTTCTCGCCATGGGAGCCTTGTCAAGCCACCTCAACTAAGTAACGCAACGCCCGGTAAGTGCTCGTGCTTCCCGTTTGTTCAATCGGAGTAGTTTCGGGCTTAAGGATTGAAAATCGGAATTTTGGGAAAATCGAACAGCGAAATTCAATTTTTGAGTCATTGAGCTGCGTATTTTTATAGAAAGGATAGTTTAGGATTTTGTAGAGTTGTAGTTACGGATCGTGAATTGAGTTTATGGTTTGCGCGAAACAAAATTTTGAAGTTTATCGTGCGTGATGAACAGTGCGCGACCAAGACTTTAGGGCCATAATTTGTTGGTTTTTGGCTTGATTTTGGATAGAATAAATTAGGGTTCTTGTAGTATGTTAGAAGGGCTTTCTATTGACTATAAGTATGCTTGAAACGGGGTTCGGTGGAGAAAGTTATGACATGACCAAGTTCCGTGCTCAAGTTCACGCATTGCAGACGGCTTAAATAATCGCTTTGGATATGCAGTTATTAGTGTGTAGGTGTTGTTTTATCGATGAATAATCATAATTTAGTCAAGTCGTTAGTTGGAGAGTAGCATATTACTTGGTTTTAATATCGTTTTCGATTTATTGATGGGAATATGAGTGCGTTGACTCGAGTAACCACATATGTTGATTTTCAGCTTTCCTAGGTGAGTAGTGCCTTATCTTCTAAGAATTTATAAGCTCATGTCTTTAAAATGATATTGATATTTTATGGGGTATGAATAAGTATGTTTATTGTATAAAATTTGGATCGGGCATTTACTACATTTTGGTATTTGAGAATAACGTGAGGTCTTTTTAGTGGAAATATATACTCTGTTTGATAAACGAAGTTGAGAAATATTACATGTTTTGGGTTTATGAAACCTTTTTTTTTACGAAAAGCTCGACTTGGAGATAGCTTATGGAATGTTATATAGATATCGATTTGTGATAAGCTTTTTGAAATATATTTGATTTGATTCAATTTGTAAAATTGATTTATGTGATGAGTCTTGAAATTATTTGAGAATATTCTATGAAAAGTATTTTGACGGATGAGTTGAGTTGCGAAATCTTTTGGTGATATATGAAATGATTTATGGATTTGGTTTGTGAATTGTGGATAGTGTTGTTCTGGATTGATATTGATGTTCAATATCGCGGTGAGCCCAGCGAGGCGCTTGTGGGTATGCGCATACTATTCTAGGATATCCTTATGGGCTAAGCCATCGGTTAATAATGGGTGGAGACATTGCCAATGGGGAATCTTGATCGCCTTGTCACTAAGCGTTATATCGTGACCATGGTTTGATATTGAGCAACTGGTTGGTCAATGGAGTGGACCATTGACATGTGATATGAGTTTTGTCAATGGAGTGGACCATTGACATGTGATTTGAGTTTAGTCGTTGGAATGACCATCGACATGTGATTTCATATGAGATGAACTAATGGAATAAACCATTGATGTCTATCATGAGATTAACCAATGGGATGGATCATTGGCATGTGACTTAATGAAATTGATCAATGGATTTGACCATTGACATTTGTTTTGATGTTATTGTGAAATGAATGTAACTATTCTTAAGTATACGTAACTTATTCTTTTATTATTTGTTTGTTATATTCTGGATTTGGTTAAAAGAGTTATGGTTTTGTTTTGTAAATATGCATAGTGGGTGCTCAATCGGCTTAGAAGAGATGTACTACTTACTAAGCCGTGATTTCTCACTCCTCTATTTGCCAATCTTTTTCAAGGTTCCTTAGCTAATGATAAGTAGTACGAGAGTGATACCGACGATGGACTTTTAGGAGTTGGATTTTGGGAGCTTTGAGGCTGTGTCCTTTGGGTGGAAGGATGGCCGTGTCATACTTTATTCATGATGGTTTCAGGGTGTGACACGTAATATTTTTAGTAGGTCAAAGTGGGCCCAAAAAAAAAAGGAAAAGGAAAAGATATTTAAAGGAAAAGTGGACGCGGCCGAGAACAGCAAACGGAAGGAAGAAGGAAAAGAGAAAGGAAAAAGAGGAGAAAAAGGAAAGAAAGGGAAGCAAAAAACAGAGAGAGAATCGCGGACACATCATGGAGGCTTTGTCAAATTGAATCAATTAGGTATCGCAGTGTCCAGATTCAAGCCCTTCGTTTGTCTAACTGGAATAGCTTTCGGAATTAGGGCACAATTTTGAAGTTCCATGAAATTTCGTAAATACGACCTTGTCCAAGGAGCTCAGTGACACTTCTTCTTCGTCAAGATCGCCGGAGTCCCCGGGCACCGGGTGAAGGGAGGCCCCGCTGTGGAGAGTTTGGGCGAGCGGTTTGGGATCCGAGAGGCCATCTCCTTCCATCGGACCAGCGACCTGACCGGGAATGGCCTCGCCTGTTGGACTGAAACTGGTTGATTCACGGCCGGCCATCTCTCAATGGAATGTATCAGTGTAGGGAATCGGGGAGCTGGAAGCAAAGTAAGACGCATTAGGGATTTATACATGGCCCAGCAGGAAATTGATAGTTAAATAGACATTTTCTTTTTATAAATGCCACGTCATAAAGAAGGCGTAACATGGAACGTATCAGTTCACGGAACCATAGGGAAATATAATATCTATTAGGCTATGCTCGAATGATCCAAGAGCGGAGTAAAGATTAACGTGCGTTTGTCCCACGAAAAATTTAATAATAGAAAATTCTTTTCTATGACTAGTTTTTCTTTGTTTTATTTGGTGATATATAATTAAAAACGCTTTCGGAAGTTTGGATCTCATTGGAAAATATTTTCAATCTCATGACTTTATTTTAAGAGAAAAAACTAATTTTTTAATTTAATTTTATTGGTTTAAAATTGAACTTTTAATTATTTTAATTTTATGTTTTCTCTTTTTTCTTTTCTTTCCTTATAAATTTTTTATATTTTTAAAGAGGTATAACTTATTTTACAATATTCCAATTGGGTTACATGATGTTAACTCTTCGTATGAGATCTTCTCAAGTGACTTGAATATTTTATAAAACTCTTAAATCCCCGAATTTGGTCAAAAATAAGGCATTTGTCCTTTTCCTTTTGTATAAAAAAAATGCAAAAGACAGTTCATTAGAAGCGTGATGATTAAGTTTTTTGACTTTCAAATTAGTGATAAGGGCATTTTTGTGACGTACTCAGTAGGTCATGGCTAACGTGGTTATCCAATTCTTTCCATTTTTTAAGCACGCGGAAGTGTCTTTATACCAGTAATAATTGAAAACATGGGAAACTTAAAGAACGCACGCGTAATATAAACCAGGCTAACACATTTCATTCCTTATTTATTTACTTTAGGTGACATGATTGGTGTATTGGGAATTTAAAAAAAAAGGGTTATCCCAAAATACATCATACCCCCATGGTACTATATCAAACTTGGAACTGCCTGTACATGTCTCGCCACCTATCTTCTGATGCTAGCATGTTCAAAAGTCGTCAATTGGATCCAAAATGTGGCTTCACCTTCTTACTCTTGCCCCAGTCGACTGTACTACTACCATTGTCATCTCTATCATCCCTGGGGTGTGGGGTTGGCCCCACGACCTGTCCTCCTCCTCGTGCGTAGACCATGAGGAAACCCATGAGTACGAGACTTGCTAGGACCCCTATGTCTATGCTCAAAATGGCGATGCACCGGATGAAGGCAATGTCCAGAAAATCCGGATCCATGAAGTCGGAAAAACCCCAGGTGGGGTCCACGGGTACCCCATAACTAATGGAAGTTCAAGTAAGAAGGATCGACATAATTACTATTGATATGAAAAAGTAAAATCAACAACCGGTGAGTCTAAACCCAGCAAATTGAAAGTCCACCGGTATATATTACATAAACCAATCGCTGTACTGACAAGGAAAGCCTCAATATAAAGAATATGGAATCATTTTCAAATCAACTTGCTTGAGAACTTTTTTCAAAATCAACCTAGTGGATCAATAAGATAAGTAACTTTTCCAAACAAGTAATCAGTAACTCAAATAGGATTTAAAGATACTAAGACTATTTTCAATATGAATTCATGTCGCCACCATACTTTGGGAACCCCGTTATCCCCAGGCATCTCGCACCTATCCAACATCGCGAGGATATCTGGGAAAATTGTGTTACACCCCACAGGTATTTGGAGGGACTCAATTACCCCTAGAGGCATCCCTAATATAAGTCAGGGTATCGTCGTCCCAAGGATTGATGGTATTCTCAATCATACATCTATACCATGACACAACAATTTCATAATTCAATTTAAAAGGCATTGACGTTATTACTGTTGGAGAAATCTTTCCAGAATATTTTGAAGCTGACAAAACATTTCTATCAGTCTAGTCTGGATATCGATAGTTTAAAGTCTCAAGACTTTGTAATCTCAAGTCTCAAGACTCAAGACTCAAGACTCAAGACTCAAGATTATTCTCACTGACAGTCTTTCTAATCCAGTGGCGAAGGATATCCGGCCGAAGTATATGGTTGGGGATTCGATCCAATCCTCTCGGAAAAGATCCCTTGGTTGGATAATCACTTCGGATTTTTTGATTCTTATCTAAGAACAATTGAAGATCCGATGGTCGACGAAACATTCTTGGAATGTTCTATTTTTGGAAACCAAAATCCGATTGTATGGGCGAACAGGATTGATGGGCTATCATCGATTCCTTAAATAGCTCGGATGATCTTCTTAATTGATTCCGTCCAACGGGTAGATTGGAGGAATTCCTTTGGTAAGTGCCAACGGCTATGATGGCATAAAGGAGTATAAAAGGAAGACGTTCTAGTTGTTTTAAGTGTGTGATCGATAGAAAAATTCCAGAGTCTGAAGAACCTTGATTGTTAGTCAATACAGTTCGAGCGAAATTGTATACACAGAGAGTGTTTATACTTGGTGATACCTTGAGCGAGTGTAGTAGATCATCTACATCAAGAAATCAAGGAAGATCAACACCGTAACATCTCTTTGTTCATAGTGGAATCCAGCCAATCGGTGTTAGTGCGAAGAGTGGACGTAGGCTTGAATCAAGCGAACCACTATAAACCTCGTGTTTAATTCTCTCTTTCCTTTACTCGGTCTTACGATTGATTTTTTAATCCTTCATCTGTCTAAGTATTGTGCAATCTTCAAGAAAATTTTCATAAACCTATTCACCCCCTCTAGGTACTCGTACTAGCATTATCAATTGGTATCGAGCTCGTGTTCTTACTTTATTTGAAGTGTTTTACTTTGAGTAAAAGATCCATGGCTAGTATGCTAGCACCAGGGGCTGGTGGAAGGGCAAAGCAATACAGACCACCCTACTTTGATGGAAAGGATTACAACATCTGGAAAAACAAGATGAAAGCTTTTCTACAATCAAAGGATCCTCTGGAATGGGATGTGGTGGAAAGAGGAATTACTCCTACTGCTGCATCAACATCCGAAAGAGGGAAAGAAACTGTTGAAACCAGCGGAATGTCTCAAGAAGAGATAAACAAGAGACAAGCACTCGATGCAAAAGCAATTTACTATTTATATTGTGCTTTATCACCAACTGAATATAACAGAATATCTTCTTGTGATACAGCAAAAGAAGTCTGGGACAGATTACATATCACTTATGAAGGGACAGACCGAGTGAAGGAGACCAGAATTAACATTCTCCTTGGTCAATATGAAGCCTTCAAAATGAAACAAGGAGAATCTATAACTGACATGTTTAGCCGTTTTGAGATATTGTCAATGGCCTTGAGAATCAATGACAGAAAATTTCTGATCCTATGAAGGTGAACAAGCTACTGCGTGGACTCTCCAAGGATTGGAATCATATAAAGACTTCAATAAGAGAGACGCAAAGAATTATGCCATTATCTCGTAGACGAGCTGATTGGAACTCTTGATCTTATGAAGTGGAACGAATTAATGAAGACGAAGATCCAAGAGGTAAGAAATCCATTGCATTAAAATCTAACGATGATTCGATGATACGGACTCGAAGAAGATCTCGGACGATGAGGAGCTTGCTCTTATGATTAGAAGGTTCGTAAAGCTGAATAGAAAAGGAAGAAGGTTCAACTCAAGGAAACAAAGTCTTCGAGAAACAGCAAACCAAGTTTGTTGATAATGAGGAACCAAACAAAGATGTAGTTTGCTTTGAATGTAAGAAAAAGGGACACATCGGACCAAATTGTCCTCTCCTGAAGAAGAAAAGAGGAAAAGCTGAAAAGTCTCGAAAAGCTCTCAAAGCCGAAACTTGGAGCAATACAGAGTGTGAAGAAAGTGATGAGGAATATGCCAACCTGTGTCTAATGGCACAATCAGACTCAGATTCTCGATCAGACTCAGACGGTGAATTTGAGGTAAGTGATTATAAAATCCCTGTCAAAGTCTCTAAATACATTGATGAACTATGTTTTAGTCTTAAGACTTCTCTAAAAAGGATTTCCGAACTTAAAAAGGAAAACTCAGTTTTAAAACAAAAGGAAAATATTTTAGAAGAAAAAGTGAAAAGTTTAGACTTGAATTTTTCTACTCTTAAGGAGAATGAAGATAAACTTTCAAAAGAAAATGCTTTCTTAAAAACTGACTTATCAAATATTTCAAAGAAATTTTCAATAGGGTCCGAAAAACTTGAAAAAGTTCTTTCAGTCCAAAGACCTTACTTTAACAAGTCTGGTTTGGGTATGACAGAGAAACAATTCCTTTGATTGATTTTCCAAAAGTAAAAGAAAGAATTAAGAAAAGACCGTCAAAAGAGGCTTACAAAAATCATTTCAAGAAAGTCTTTGTAAAGTCTCGTAGGTCGAAGTGCTCTAAGGTGTTCAAAGTGTAACAATCAGGATCATTTTGAAAAAGAGTGTCCTATGGTTTGGAAGCCTATTAAGAAAGTATGGCCTAGTAATGCTTATTCTACTAACGCCAAAGGACCCAAGAAAATTTGGGTACCAAAGAAAGCTTGAGACTCTCTTTTGAATGTGTCTCTGTCAAAAGAAAGTTAAGTGGTATCTTGACAGCGGATGTTCAAGACACATGACAGGAGACTCAAATTGCTTCATAAAGCTTGTTCAAGTGAATGGTGGAAAAGTTTCATTTGGAGGAAACAGCAAAGGAAGCATTGTGGGATTTGGAACTGTGAAAATTGGAAATCTCACAATAAGCAATGTCTCTCTAGTGGAAGGACTCAACTACAATCTTCTAAGTATTAGCCAATTGTGTGATCTTGGTTTCAAGATCTCCTTTCAAGAAGGCATATGTTCTGGAATTAGCAAAGACTCAATTCAGTCTTTCATGGGTCGAAGGCATGGAAATATCTACCTCCTTGATGTAAAACCAAATGAAGCATAATGCCTAATCTCAATTCAAGATGAAGCAGTCTTATGGCACGAAAGCTTGGCCATGTCAACATGAAACAATTAGCCAAAATCTCATCAAAGAAGCTTGTTCGAGGTCTACCTAAATTGCCATACCAAAAGTCGATTCATGCACTCCATGCATTCGGGAAAGCAGGTAAGAAATTCATTTAAGCAAATAAACCATGTTTCTACTAATCATGTACTACGGTTGCTTCATATGGATCTCTTCGGACCAACGAGAACCCGAGCATTGGAGGTAAGAAATATTGCCTAGTAATTGTGGATGATTACTCCCGCTTTACTTGGGTATATTTTCTTACAAGTAAGTCGAAACCTTTTCGTATTTTGAAAAATTTGCCAAAAAGGTTCAAAATGAAAAAGGATGTGCAATCTCAAGCATAAGAACAGATCATGGAAGTGAATTTGAAAATCAAGATTTTACGAAATTTTGTGATAAATCTGGTTTTAATCATATGTTTTCCTCTCCATATACTCCAGAGAAAAATGGAGTTGTGGAAAGAAAGAATAGATCTCTTCAAGAAATGGCTAGAACACTTTTAATTGAAAGCAAAATTTCTTCACGATTTTGGGTGAAATTTGTTTCAACAGCATGCTATATTATAAATAGAGTCTTTTTAAGACCTATTTTAGAGAAAACCCCTATGAATTGTTCAAAGGTAAAAAGCCTATTGTTTCATACTTTCATGTGTTTGGTTGCAAATGCTTTATTTTGAAAAATGCAAATGATCGAGTTGGTAAGTTTGAAGAAAGATCGAGATGAAGGCATCTTCCTTGGATATTCTACATCAAGCAAAGCCTACGAGTCTATAACAAGAAAAGCCGTCGGTGGAGGAATCAACGAATGTTAAATTCCAAGACTCAATGCAAGATGAATCCAGCCAGACTCAGTATGAAGAGTCTGAACCTACTCCAGACCTTCCAATGCTTACAACTCAAGAAGCATCTCAGTCTCTGGAAGTCCAACATCAAGAAGCACATGAAGATTCAAACAAAGAAAGAGATCATCAACCAGGAGAACAACCAAGAATCGGAAGCATAAATCCGGTCATCCTAAAGATCTCATTATTGGCGAAATCAATGAAGGAATCCGCACCGGATCAAAAAGGCTTGAAGAATCTAGTCTTGTGGCTCTCATTTCTGAAATCGAACCAAAAAGCATAGAAGAAGCTTTATCGATGAAAGTTGGATCGAAGCTATGCAAGAAGAACTCAGACAATTCAACATCAATGATGTCGGGAATTGACATCTAAACCAAAAGGTAAAACTGTTATTGGAACCAAATGGGTATTCGGGAACAAGATGAATGAAGAAGGAAAAGTCGTACGAAACAAAGCAAGACTAGTGGCCAAAGGATATACGCAAGAAGAAGGAATAGACTATGATGAGACTTACGCTCCGGTAGCAAGGTTAGAACCTATTCGTCTATTACTTGCGTTTGCTTGTTATAAAAATTTCAGGTTATTCCAAATGGACGTCAAAAGTGCATTCCTAAATGGATTCATCCATGAGGAAGTTTATGTGGAACAACCACCTGGGTTTGAAGACCCAAAGAAGCGGAGACTCGGTCTTCGGGATCGAAAAAGGCCTTGTATGGTTTAAAGCAAGCACCTCGAGCTTGGTACGACAGACTAAGTAAGTTCTTATTACGAATGGTTTTGTCAAAGGTAAAGTAGATACTACTTTGTTTATCAAAAAGGAAAGCAAAAGCTTTTTACTTGTTCAAATATATGTGGACGATATTATTTTTGGATCACCTAATGAAAGTCTATACAAGAAATTTTCTAAGTCTATGCAGGATGAGTTTGAAATGAGTATGATGGGAGAGTTAACATTCTTTCTTGGACTCCAAGTGAAACAAATGAAGGAAGGAACTTTTATTCATCAAGAAAAATATGCGAATGACCTTGTCAAAAGGTTTGGATTGGAAAAGTGCAAAAAGACCGACATACCAATGTCATGTTCTCATAAGATAGACAAGAATGAAGAAGGGAAGAAAGTAGATCAAAAGCTGTACAGGAGCATGATCGGTTCACTTCTTTATCTTACTGCTTCTAGACCGATATTTTGTTGAGTGTTTGCATTTGTGCTAGGTTTCAATCAGATCCTAGAGAATCCCATCTCAGTGCTGTAAAACGTGTTATCAAATACGTTGCCTCATCTTCAAGCATCGGTCTACGGTATCCCAAGAAGGGAGACTTTAATCTTCTAGGATACTCGAGATGCGAGATCTGGCGGTTGAGTCGATAGAAAAAGCACCTCCGGAACTTGTCAAATACTTGGAAACGGGACGGTGTCTTGGTTTTCGAGGAAGCAAAGCACTGTAGCTCTTTCAACGACAGAAGCAGAGTATGTAGCTCTTGGAAGCTGCTGTTCGCAAATTCTATGGATAAAACAACAGCTACAAGACTTTGGGATTGAAGATTCATGCACATAAATCAGATGTGACAACACCAGTGCGATCAATCTCACCAAAAATCCAATCCTTCATTCAAGAGCAAAGCATATTGAGATTCGACATCACTTCATTAGAGATCATATTCAAAATGGAGAAATCTCGATTCAATTTGTTGATTCAAAGAGTCAACTAGCGGATATATTCACAAAGCCTTTGGAGAAAAATCAATTCGACTTTATCCGTTCAAGACTCAACATTTTGAAGCTGAAGAAGTTAAAGTCTAGAGACTCACCAACTCTAAGACTCTAATCTTTCGGACGTTAAATCCTCGAGACTCGAGACATTCGTGGCTATAGGCGTAAGTTGTATTTCATCTAAGAGGTACGCATTTTCATTTAGTTATTTTTATTCGAAAAGGTACGATCTTTTGTTCATTTATTCTATAATCCGCATGAAATTTGAAGATTTTTTTTTAAAAGAATAAGTTTGGCAGTAATTGATTTTGAAAAGAAGTGATCGTTCACTTTCCTTGCACCGATTGAACTTCCCTTTTCAAAACTGAGTTATATATATACAGTTTTTCTTTTCCCCAATCTTCAAAACCCTAAAAGGCACTCTCCTCCCGATACTGTTTCTACTGCTTGTTCGTCGTCAAGAAAGTGGTCATTTTTCTTGGGAAAGCAAGTGAAGGAATCTTCCAATCGACAAAGAAAGATGTCTTCTTCGAGGAAATCATCAAGAATCGCAAGCAGGGGACCACAAAGAATGGAGAAGGGACCGACTCACTTCGATCTCACTGAGGAAGAAGACTTAACAAGTCAGCGACAAAGTCCGATTCGCTCTCATCCACGTCATTCAACGCCTCCGCCCCACAAGGTGCAAGTCATAATCCGGAAGAAGAGATAATCGAGGATGCCGACCCATTAAGAGTCCAAAAGCCCTCCTTTATGTATAAACTTTATCGTGCGTTGAAAAGCACAGGTACTCCATTGAATTATATAGATGACTTCCTTAAGGACAAAAATTATGGGAATGAGTATCTTTTTCTGAAGAAAATGGAGGAATTGGGAATTGCCCCGAAAGGAAAAGCGAGAGGAAGCACTTGCGAACATTCCAAGTGATCCTCGTATGCCAGGACAAAATTTAATTGAAGGGAACGATGATGACAGAATGTTCCTTGAATTTCAACCAAAAATGGGAGTGGCAGCAAAGGTGAAAGGAAATCGGATGGATTTGTTCAAATCCAAGGATCAAGAAAAAGTGTATTCCAGGCTGTTGAAAAGAGGGGTGATAAACCCTAGAAGTGTCGATTTTGACTTCCTTGACGCCATCAACATAAACTTAAGAGAAAAGTTGAATTTGTTTCAACTTGAGAATTTTTGCTCTGACTCTACGGACGGGTATGCTCATCTGACCGCTTATTTCTATTCAAATCTTAGCTTTACGGATGCGAATAGAATATCATTTAGTGTACGAGACAAAGTCTTCGTGGTAGATGTGAATATGTTGGCTGATATAGTTGGAGTTGAACGAGGACGCTATCTACCAATCAAAGTCTCACCTGCTCGCACTACTCTGGAATTGGTCAAAGATAGGGACGCAGAGAAGAAAGTTACCTATTCCAGGATGAATGCCATCAACATTGTGCTTCATAAGATTGTGATCAACTGTCTTAGACCAAAGTCTACGTCAAAGACTTCTGTGTCTCTTTCTGAAGCAAAGTTGATGTACGCGATCAACACAGGACGAAAGTTTCTCTCCCGCACACTATTCTCTTCCATATGTACGAGCAATGTCGAAAGACAAAGGACAATTGCCTTATCCTGGTCTGGTGACCAAGATCTTCAGACACATGAATATTGAACCGCCTCAAACTCTTTGTGTTCAACCGTGTGATAAGATGGTGGTAGGTTTGAAGATGTTAACGAAGATGCGTCGCAAGAACTTTCCAAGGCAATGGAGAAATTCGAGTGAAATCTCTGTTCGATGCCGCTTCAAAGAGAAAAGAAAAGGAGGCCATTGGAGCCCCATCGAAAAAGAAGAAAAGATCTCTCATCTGGAGGATGAAGATGAAGAGGATGAAGATCCTACTATCCATGCACCGACAAGAACCGGACGTTACGTGTCTCGGTAACGAGAATTTCAGAAGAAACGAGAGAGAAGAAGAAGAAGAGCAATCTAAGAGAAAGAAGAAGAAGAGCGAGAGAGAGAAGGAGAAAGAAGCTGAAGAAGAGAAAGAAAAGTCTCGTCTTGCTGAATGCGGAGAGAAGGGAAATCTAGAGCATGATCATCACTCTTCCCCTTTGGATGTCCTAGAGACGGGGGAGTTGGCGAGCAAGAAAGGTCTACACCTCATGCTGCGAGATAGTGAAGGTCCAAGACAATCTCCAGCGAGACCCGAGAAGAATTTCGGGCTTCTCAATTGCACGAAGAAGGTGATACATCGACACCAAATCTGCAAGACTATACAGAAGCGCCATCGTATACATTTACTCCATCTGAAAAAGCTCATGCCAGTACACAGACAGACAATTCTGCAGATTTTCATCGCATCATGGATATTCTTCTGGAAATGCGTGGCCAGATATATGCTCTGGACTGTGAAATTCAAGCCATGAAGAATGCTGGACAATCATCTTCAGTCACCCTGGAGGACAAGATGAAAGACCTCGCTCTGCAACTTCAAGCCAATGCCAAAGGAGATGAGGTAGCTCATCTAAGGGAGGACTTGAAGAGGCTAGAAGGCGTAATCCAGTCAATGGGAGAATTCCAGATCGTGCGCATTCCCAAGCAGACATGACTCCTTTCTCACCCTCTTTTTAATGATGACAAAAAGGGGGAGAACAAATTTGAACAAACATTAAACATTATTTTAAAACTTTGACTTTTGTGGTTATGTTTATTTTTGAGTATGACTTGAGAACTAACTTGAACTTGGGTGTGAGACTGAATTGGCTGTGGATTTTGATGCTTGACTGGTTGCATTTATATCAAGTATTGTTATATGGTATTACTCATGAAAGACTAACCAATTTGCTGTGAATGCGAGTCTGGTTGTTTATTAATCTTTATGAGTTAGCCATATTGCTTGAGAAATGTTTTTGCAGGTCAAAGTTGTTCAAATCTACAAGAAAGTTTTGTCACAATAAAAAAGGGGGAGATTGTTGGAGAAATCTTTCCAGAATATTTTGAAGCTGACAAAACATTTCTATCAGTCTAGTCTGGATATCGATAGTTTAAAGTCTCAAGACTTTGTAATCTCAAGTCTCAAGACTCAAGACTCAAGACTCAAGATTATTCTCACTGACAGTCTTTCTAATCCAGTGGCGAAGGATATCCGAAGCCGAAGTATATGGTTGGGGATTCGATCCAATCCTCTGGAAAAGATCCCTTGGTTGGATAATCACTTCGGATTTTTTTGATTCTTATCTAAGAACAATTGAAGATCCGATGGTCGACGAAACATTCTTGGAATGTTCTATTCTTGGAAACCAAAATCCTGATTGTATGGGCGAACATGATTGATGGGCTATCATCAGATTCCTTAAATAGCTCGGATGATCTTCTTAATTGATTCCGTCCAACGGGTAGATTGGAGGAATTCCTTTGGTAAGTGCCAACGGCTATGATGGCATAAAGGAGTATAAAAGAAAGACGTTCTAGTTGTTTTAAGTGTGTGATCGATAGAAAAATTCCGAGTCGAAGAACCTTGATTGTTAGTCGATACGGTTCGAGCGAAATTGTATACACAGAGAGTGTTTATACTTGGTGATACCTTGAGCGAGTGTAGTAGATCATCTACATCAAGAAATCAAGGAAGATCAACACGTAACATCTCTTTGTTCATAGTGGAATCCAGCCAATCGGCTGTCGGTGCGAGAAAAGAGTGGACGTAGGCTTGAATCAAGCCGAACCACTATAAACCTCGTGTTTAATTCTCTCTTTCCTTTACTCAGTCTTACGATTGATTTTTTAATCCTTCATCTGTCTAAGTATTGTGCAATCTTCAAGAAAATTTTCATAAACCTATTCACCCCCCTCTAGGTACTCGTACTAGCATTATCAATTACTACCAAGGAAACTCAAGAGTGAATCCAATGAATCCTCAGTCACTTATACTCCCCCTACACTAATATACACTCACTCGTACCTACATCAAACGAATAGCAAGAAGGATTCCATATCATAGTCCCCAAATTCACCATATAATGGTGTTCTGCATTCTTTGGAAACAGCAGTGATTGCTTAGGTAAATGCAATTTAAAAATTATGAAATCTTAACACAAGATAGACAAGATCCAAAGGGGCATTTTTCATGAAGAAATATAAGTACAATTCATTTTATACGACACTATATCATTTTTTGGAAAACCAAACTAAAACAGTTGGTCTTCTGATGGATAACAGGATTAAAAAGAACATTGTTTCTCTGACTAAACGATTCCAAAAAATTCTGAAATTTTTATACGTGATAGTTTGGGATGTACTCTACAACTTTCATGAGGAAACTGATTAAAATTCTTGCTCGAAAATTCTGTGGAAAATGGAAAGCAGAGGAAGGTCGGTTTTGTGTCCGTGCAAACAGATCCTGTACTTAATTGTTTTTCAAATATATGTTTGTCATACAAACTCCAAAAAATCTGAATCTAAAGTATGCTGTAGAATAGCCAATGAGGGATGACTTTCGTGAAGGACATCCTGGGAATTCGTATCACACAAGTCAATACAAAATTAGAAAAATCAGAGGCCTTGCAGGAACCAACCTGACTTAGACCCCTTCACTAATTTAACTCAGGCTTTTGGCATTTCCAGCCCTAGCATACACTAGACATCGATAGACCGTACTCCTACGATCCAACCACGAACTCAATATTTTAGCTAGGTAATTTGGCCGAAACTTCCAACTAGATGGGAATCTAAGCAACGTTTATGGAAATTTCTAGGAAACGAATCTCGCCAAACATAATCGATCGACATAGGATAGAACGGAGGATATCCACTTGCCTTGGGTCCTATAGGGTTGCGGTCGTGGCTCGGCAGGGCAAGGGCATGGTGGTACACGTGACAGCTTGGGTGAGGCGTCCCTGATGTCGACTTGAAATGCTGAGGTTGCTTCTGGCTCACACGGATGAAAGCTGAAGAGGAAAGTGGGAAGCTTGCTCGCTGACTTTGGTGTTTGTGGCAGAGGAAGTTTGCGGTGCAGATAGAGGGGAAAGCTGCAGTGAAAACGGAAGAAACAGGAAGAACTTGGGCGTGAAAGCAGGAAGAAAGCGAGCGGTTTTGTCCTTCTCTTTTCCAACTCAGCCTTCACCGTTCCTTTGCTGCTGAGGTGTCGCCGTTTAAAGAGAGCTGTTGAGGAAGGTGACACGGAGTTAGTCTCCGTTGCTGACCCCAGAGGAGATGTGGCAAAGCGCTGGAAGTGTAGCGGCATGAAGAGAGAACGAAGGAAAGTTGCAGCGAGCAATTTCGATGACTGAGGAGGCGGCTTTGTTTATCTCTTGCTCAATCCTCGTTTTTCAATCGTTGCGGTCACTATTTTTGACTCTGGCCACCAGAGCTCTTGACTGCTGGATGAAGAGGTGGCTGAATTCGGTAAAACGGTGAAAGTGGACGAGGTGGACTTCTGGTTGTGCTTCTTGCTGCGCGACTCATCGCGGCAAATGGCGCCAGCTGTGGAGACGTAGCCGTGAACGGAGAATTGGGTGGCGCGGCTCATTGAAGGCCGAGTGCGGCAGCTTGATGATGGTGGCTTGGACGGTTAGGCATTTGGGCTCGCAATACGTTGAGCGAAAAATCCGGATGTCACAAGTTTGGACTATGCACATATGTTTTAGGGTTTTTTTAAGGAAGATTATAAAAGGATGTGCTTAACAACACATTTAAAACCTTGGCCTCTTTTGTTTTTTCTATCTTCTTTTCGGATCTTTAAATCCTGTGACTCACCAAGTGGTTTTTTGAGATTTTGGCTTGTATCTTGTACTTGTTGAAGAAAGTGAAATCCCTCTCTTCTCGAGGTTTTCCCATCTCGGATTTCATGTATATCTTGTGTTTTGGGTGATCTAGATTTTGCTTTTATCCTTCACTATTTGTGCTTCAATTGGTGTATCTTGTGGCATTTTTTTTCCAACAATAACAATGAGGAATTTGCAATTCTTGCGATTCAAGCATCATTGCCACGTCACTTTTGATGTTTACGGTTCTAGGAAGAAGTACACCCTAAGTCACTTTTTCATAAAATCGGATACTTAAATGCCAGTTCCGGTAAGATTTGCTAGAAATCTGATGTGCCGTTATTTTATTAATAAAACCTTCTAGTGGCTTGCCGGAATATCTACTCAGCAATCATTGTCTCAAAACAACGTCATTTTGCCCTAAATTTGATTTTTAATATAAATATTAATTAAATTTGATTAAAAAGACTAAATTTAAAAAAAAAAAGGGAAATCAATGAGGGCCTCCACGACTCTACCGCCTGGGCCCCACCATCGCCGGAAAGGGTTGGTGATGGTGGGGCGAGGGCCTACACGGCCTCGCCCAGATTATGCCAAGGGCTGTCGCTGGCGGATCGGCCGCAACCCCTCACCCCAAGATCTAGGTGAGGCGTGTAAGCCCTCGCTTGTAGTGGCAAGGGTCGCCAGCCACTAGTTGGGGCTCGGCGACCCTAGTCGATCCTCGCCCCACCGTCGCTAGCCTTTTTCAACAATGGTGGGGGTGGCAGTGGCGATGAGGGCTATAGAGACCATTGCTAATTTCTCTTTTAATTTAATTTAATTCATATTAAAAATCAAATTTGCACTAAAATGACGTCGTTTTGGGCTTATCTAGCCATGTCAAAGCCACGTGAATAAATCTTTTTTAAAGAAATGTCACATTATTTAAAATTCTCGCCAAAAAATGCCACGTCAGTTGTTTGGTTGGAAATTCTTGCGTTAGCGCTTAAGTGTTCATTTCTTCTTTGATTTTGGCACTTAAGAATATTTTTGGAAGTTTTGGCACTTATATGTCCACCAATGCTAAATTTTGGCACTTGGGATATCCACACTCTACAATTCTATGTTAAATTTTTAGAGGGATGACAAATTCCTTTTGAATATAATTCATTTTATGTTGCAAAAATTCAATTCATCGATGATAATAATGTTTCGCATGCCAAGGGTATAATTATTGCTGGACGTTGCATATGTGAAACAAGTCAAGTAATATGGTCTATTCTATTAACCAATCATGTGCTTAAGTATCTAATAAGATCACGCATAACGTACCGTGACAAAGACGAACAAAATTCTCCTATTATCCGGCTCTCCATTTATATTGCTAGTGGCTAGCCCATAAGAATATTCTAAAACTGGTATGCATATCCACAAACTCCTCAACGGGATCATAGAGACACTGAACAAATCCATCAACATCAATCCTCATTAACCCACAACCAAAATCGGAAACCATATCAACTCTTATTCACAAACCAAATCATATAATTTCACGATTCAATATATATCAAAAACACCTTTTCTAAACCATATTCATAAATCATGAATTTTTTGTGATTCTTTCTTAACAAGTTTCGTAAACCATTTACAGGCAATCAGCTCAAACTTTAATCAACAAATGCTTTTCCACTTCAAATAAATGCTCAATCTAGATTTTATGCACTAAATATGCCATTTCGTAACTCATAGTATATCTAGTTCATATTGCGTTTGAAAAATGAGTAAGCAACTCGAAAAAAAGATATTATTACTCATCGAGGAAAGTTGAAAATTGACTTATGAAGGTTACTCAAGTCAACTAAATTAGGTTTATCCATCAATAAAATGATTTCTACGCGCTAACCAAGAAATTCATTTTTATTCGTTACGCGTATTATTTGCTTCACGTAACTTGAATGCGAAAGTTCAGAATTTCGTTCCGATCAAACTTTACTTTGGAATCAATTTTCGTCAAAACTTAGAGCTCCACAGCTCTCTTATCTACTGTTTACATATAAATCTAAAATTCAATTGCTCCTCAATCAAACCTCGCATTTCAACTTTTAATAATTCCAGATTTAAGACCCGACTTCGAAAATTACTCTGATTAAATAAATAATAGGCTTGAATAATCACAAGGTGTTGCAATTCGCAAACTAATTCGGCTTGTTGGGACATCCGAATCGGCTACGCGCGAAACTTTTTCTCTTTTCCCCTTTTCTCTTCACGGACGAGCTCTATCTTTCCCCTTCTATTTCCTTTTTCTTGTTTAGTCCGCCGCTTCGCACACTCACGCACGAATCTGTGGAAGGAAGAAAGGAAATGGGTTGGGCTGAGGGGTTGGACTTTGGGCTTGGCTAACAAAATATGGTCTGAATTAATGGCCATACATTACGCTTAAAACATACGAGCAATTATACTTAAGGTGAATCGGAAACAAGGCCAAATCAAACACGGACCATGTAGCTGAACATGTAGTGAACTGACTGCACAGCCCATCCTTCATTCTCATGACTTCAGTAGCCGCTGACCTTTGTTGAAGCCAAGATTAAAACAGGGCAAGAGATAGAAAGGCTGACAAGAGTGTTTTTATGGCTGATGTATTCATAAACTCACAGAAGCAAAATCATGCAATTTCTTGCAGAAAGATTTGAGCCAATTTGGAAATTCTAGTTCTTTTTCAGAGCCCCTTCTTCGTTTTTTTGGTTCTCTTTCTTGAGCTTGACCTTGATATGGGTCGACAAAAAAATTTAGCATTATTGACTCAATAGGAGCATCCTTGCACTTTCTCAGTGAGGAAAAGATGGAAGATGATCACATAATCTGAGGGTAAAGAAAAACACAGCAGCAAGTTTATTTTCGCTATGAGGAAACACGCGATCAAAGCCGCTCAAAAGGGTATTAATATAACTCCCTACACTAAATTACAAGAAGCTAAGTGTGAATCATGGTTTACTTATTAAGAGTCTGAAACTGTTTCCTTCCTTTTGCAGCTTTGAACACAAGAACTTGTCAGGTTCATTTTAGAATTTAGAGGATCGACGCTTTCGTCAATCTTCATGTCATTTGGTTGCTTAGCTTGTTTGTACACCAGATGCACCCCACAACTTCTTAGAGTTCCCTCCGATGCTTGAAATAATATTGTAACTTGATTGCTAGTGATTGATGCTCTTGTGCTTTGACGGATGAACCGCTTTAGAATCTTGCTTCCTGGATGAAAAACATCCCCAAGCAATCCCCAAACATCATTGAGAGAGAGAGAGAGAGAGAGAGAGAGAGAGAGAGAGAGAGAGTAATTGACGACATATTGCAATTGCTGGAGCATTGATGCTTATGACAGCCGGAGAAGTCAATTTGTTTGAGCCAAGGTGACCCATTTGGATGATAACTTCACATGTGTGATAATTCCGTGCGTGTTTCAAGCAATTCACAACCTTTTGCAAGTAAATATGTTATGTTCGGCGGGAGAGCTAGATTCTTGAGTCATTCACCTACTTCTTCGACATCAGCGACGTTGTCACTAACGACCATATTGTCTCCGAGGAGTCTCTCAGACATCTCGTTGAAAACCAAAGACAAATGCAACGGACTAGCTCCGGCCATCTGATCCGGCGTCTGACCCTGCACAACCCTGAAATCTCTGCCACCCAGTGGAGAAGGCCACGGATTGTGAATCTGAATGGTCTCAAAATCCTCCAGCACGACACTATTTGGCCGAGACTCCATCTGAGCCGACTCGTCACTGATTGACAGGCAATCGACATTTGGGCTTTGAATCTTGGGATCCATTGCTTCAAGCAAGCACTGGGTGGCGCCATCGCGATCAAGCTGTTTGCTCTTCTTGCTTGATTCACGAGTGTCTAATTCTCTCTTGTGCCTCCTCGTCTGGATTAACTGCTGGACAAAGTTCGGGCTTTTGGCATCTTTGTAGAGGAAGAGGAACATTTGCTGGTGCCTGCACTCGGCACAACGAACCTGCTCTGCGACCTGGTCAATCTCATGCTGTGAGTTCTGCCGCTCCTCTCTTAGTTTCAGGATCTTGGCCTTCAATGCTTCCTGGTCCTTCTTAAGCGTTTTGAGTACAGCTTCGTTTCCAGCTTTCGGGTAACCCGAGGTAAAATTACTACTCGATGTCTTCCTGTGCTTGCTGAATTTGCCTCTCCTCTTTATGTTCTTCAGCAAGTGCTTCTTCCCTGCCTGAAAACCTTCATTCGCAAACTCCCATCGTTCCCTATCAATCTTCCTAAAACCCTGCGACACATCTTGCATCAGGATGCATGAAGAATTGAAGACAGGAGGAAGCTGGGCCTGGGAGTTCATATTGAAAAAAAAGGCTAAAGAGTAGAGAATAAGCAGAATGAAGGCTAACGAAATTTCAATGGAAGATGCGCACAAGGGGGTAGCATTAGGCCAATATATGCAGAGCACATTGCACGTCAAGGAGAGATCCTTTGCCATGATTCAAAAACCAGTACAAAGAGTGTATGGACAATGAAATGACTCAAAAATCAATCCGTCAACTCCATATATATGAACACAAAAGTGCTGAATTATACCAATGGTCTCGCCCCAAAAGAAGAGAGGTGTCGTAAGATTTACCAAAACATCGGATAGACACGAAGCAATGGCCAAGGAAACTCATCTTCAGCTAGAAAGTGCAGAATTGAGCATCGAAACAGCAAAATGCACAGTACTAACAGCTTTAAAGGAACTGCTACAGTGCATTTCTGAATCCAAATTCAAATTTACCATTTAAGAAAAGAAATCAAATACAAATCAGTGAGAAGATAATCTTAATGGGTGTTCTGATGTCAGGGTTGACATGATAGTTTCTGCAAATTACTATCTAAAACGTCATCACTAGAATATGATGACAGGCCATTGTTCTCTAGCCACCGATTCATGAGATTTCATATAGAATCTGCGTATCTCTCCCGCTATTTCAGATTCCTTCGTTCCTCGTGCCCTAAACTAGGGTAAAGCACAACTAACAACCGACCGAGTGGGTCAAATTGAATCTCAACAACCTGAGCAAAACGTCGAGAGTGGAAGCCCTTGGATCCTAGCCTCTTCGCCCCGGGGACTATCTGTTGGGATTGCAAGAAGCGCCGAAAAAGGCAAGAACGAAGGTGCAATGAATTTGAGAGCATGACAATATTGAGAGACATCTGCGTGGTAATGCGAAGCATCTCAGGTGTCGAACACTAATGGCTGGTGGCTAGACACGGGTGCCACAAATCACATCTGTGCAGATAAACACATGTTCTCATCTTATGAGAAAAGGTGATCCTGAAGTTTACATCTGGCAAGGAGGTCGCCCTACTGAATGTGCTGCATGTACCAGATATTCGGAAAAATCTAATTTCTGGCCCTATACTTGTCAAGAAGGGTTTCAAAGTTGTATTTGAATACGACAAGTTTGTACTTTCAAAAGGAGGGATGTATGTGGGGAAAGGGTACTTATGTAAACCTGTTTAACGCCAATGTGGCTGTAATTGATGTAAACTCAAAGTATGTGTACCCAAAGACTATTAATAAAGAAAAGTCTTCGGTTTACTGCTTGTTGTGTCTCCTTATCTATGGCATGGTAGATTAGGACATGTAAACTATGGTACAATGAAGAGAATAGCAAACTTGGGGTTAATTCCAAGATTTGAGTTGGATGCCCGTTACAAGTGTGAGACTTGTGTTGAGGCCAAGTTTGCCAAGAAACCTTTCAAATCCATTGAAAGAACAAGTGAACCTCTACAATTAATCCATAGTGATCTATGTGATTTAAAGTTTGTAGAAAGTAGAGGTGGAAAGAAGTACTTCATCACATTTGTGGATGATTGTACTAGATTTTGCTATGTTTATTTACTAACTAGCAAAGATGAGACTATGAGCATGTTTGTCAAGTATAAAGCGAAGTTGAAAATCAACTTGATAAACGAATCAAAGTGCTTAGGTCTCGATAGAGGAGGAGAATACGGTTCAATCAATTTGAAAGAGTTTTGTGCTAGTCATGGAATAATTCTCCAAACGACCGCACCTTATACTCCACAACAAAATGGAGTTGCTGAACGATTGAACAGGACACTAAAGGAGATGGCTAACGCCATTCTTTTGAGTTCGAGTTCACCTCAGAACTTGTGGGGGAAGCGGTTTTTAATCGCAAATTATATTCTTAATAAAATACCCACAAAAGACAGGTAAAACTCCATACGAGTTATGGAATGGAAAGTTGCCATCCTACAATTTTCTAAAAGTGTGGGGGTGCTTGGCCAAGGTGGCGATTCCTCCTCCGAAACAAACTCGGTTGGGACCTAAAACGGTGGATTGCATATTCATCGGTTATGCTCAAAATAGTAGCGCATATAGATTTTTGGTTCATAAATCTGAAAATGCGGAAATTCATGTCAATACAATCCTAGAATCAAGGGATGCTGAATTTTTTGAGGATATATATCCTGCAAAAAAAGAAATCAAGGAGAACTTTCTCATAAAAGGCTTAGAGAATCGAATCGAGAATGATGAAGTTGTGGCCAAAGAAGCCGAACTTCGAAGGAGTAAAAGGTCTCGAATCGAAAAAATCTTTCGGACCTGATTTTCTAACATACATGTTAGAAGGTGAGCCCCAAACATATAAAGAGGCAATGTCATCTCCAGATGCTCCTTTCCGGAAAGAAGTTTGTTGACAATGAAATCCATTCTATCCTAAGTAACCATACTTGGGAATTGATTGATCTTCCACCTGGAAATAAACCAATTGGATGTAAATGGATTTTCAAGAAAAAACTAAAAGCTGATGGTTCCATTGATAAGTACAAAGCTCGGCTTGCAGCCAAAGGGTTTAGACAAAAGAGGGTCTTGACTACTTTGATACTTATTCACCTGTCACAAGAATAACATCGGTAAGGATGTTGATTGCTATAGCTTCGCTATACAATTTGCAAATACATCAAATGGATGTGAAAACTGCATTCTTAAATGGTGATCTCGACGAGGAGATTTATATGGAACAACCTGAAGGGTTCAAGGTCAAAGGACAAGAACACAAAGTGTGTAGACTTGTCAAATCATTGTATAGACTTAAACAAGCTCCTAAGCAATGGCATGAGAAATTTGACCGGGTAATGATTCAAAATGGGTATAGAATCAATGAGTGTGACAAATGTGTGTACACTAAATCCATTACGGTTGGATATGTACTTATTTGTCTATATGTTGATGACTTGTTAATTTTTGGAGATAACATTGAGGTCATCAAAATCACCAAGAACATTCTCAAGAAGAACTTTGAGATGAAAGATTTAGGTGTTGCGGATGTTATACTCGGCATCAAAATTCTAAGGAATTCTGATGGCTTAGGTTTAACACAATCTCATTACATTGAAAAGGTATTTGAGAGATTTAAAGGATTCGGCATTAAAGATGCAAACAATCCTTTTCTTCCACACCTAACTTTAAGAAAGAACACTGGAAATAGTGTTAGACAGCTAGAATACTCTCAAGTAATCGGCAGCATCATGTATATCATGAATTGCACTAGACCGATATTGCGTACTCGGTAAGCAACCGAGTAGATATACCGTAACCCCAGGTCATGAGCATTGGAATGCTTTGATGAGAGTATTAGGATATTTGAAAAGGACAAAAGACTATGTTCTACAATATGGCAAATATCCAGCTGTTTTGGAAGGTTATTGTGATGCAAACTGGATTTCAGATTACGATGAATCGAAATCGACTAGCGCATATGTGTTCACGCTAGGAGGTGCTGCGGTGTCATGGAAATCCTCTAAACAAACTCTAATAACACGCTCTACAATGGAATCGAGTTTGTTGCTTTGGATAAAGCTGCTGAAGAAGCAGTAATGGCTTCGACATTTTTTAGAAGATGTTCCAATGTGGCCAAAACCTATGCCTGCAATTTGCATACACTTTGTGACAATCAAGCGGCAATTGCAAGGGCACATAATGTGATTTATAACGGTAAGTCTAGACATATTCGTCGTAGACATAACACCGTAAGGCAGTTGCTCTCAAATAGAATAATTTCTTTAGACTTTGTAAAGTCAAAGGAAAATATTTGCGGATCCGCCGACAAAAAGGTTTGTCAAGAGAGCGAGATAAACTGCGCATCGAGGGGAATGGGTTTAAAAGCCTTAACCCAATAAAGAGATTCCAGGGTGGAAACCTAACCTATGCGATTGGAGATCCCATGGACTAGGTTCAATAGGACAACACAAATTTTGGAAACTCTAGTGTAAGCACTGTCTCCCATTCCTAAGATGCAACAGTGCTTTCCTACAGCGTTATTAAGGGTACGCTATGCGTTTAATGATTCCTATAACTTGGGATGTAACATCTAAGTAAGATATGGTAGGATATCTTTAATAGGAATGCACCTATATGCGTGGAGCTGGCCGACTCTATGAAAATCTTTAAAGGCTAGATTTTCTAAAGCACGCACGAATCCCGAGAGGTTCAGGCCGAAAGAACGAACACAACCGAGAACCAATCTTGAATTGGAAATACTCCGTGTGAGGTTTATTGTCTAGGCTTACACAAACAACTGGCGATTCAAGGCTTAGTCCATCGACTAGTTAAGTAAGTCCGATAAGCTTTCACTAAAGAAGGTTCAAAGCGAAAGCTACCTATCTTGATGCGGTTTATTTCAACAGGCATGCTCAGATTCCTTCGAGTCAAAAATGTTTTGTTGATCCATTAATGTGGGGGATTGTTGTAATTATGGTTAATGGATCAACGAATACCAATAAATTAAGATACGTCTTTTTCTATTCACGTATCTCTTTTGGATTCATGAATTTCTTAAACTTTTCCGTTCATGTATCTATTGAATTCATGAATTTTCTAGATCCATGTATCTTTTAGTTTATGTATTTATTGAGTTCACGAATCTCTTGAATTCACGTATCTCTGGATTCGTGAATCTCTTGAATTCATGTATCTCTTGATTCATGAATTTCGTGGATACATGCGTCTATTTAATTCATGTATCTCTTTTGTACATGAACTAAAAATATCTATAAATAGATGGGAGCATAAGAGCTTCATAATGGTTTTTTGGTTTTTCTGACTCGATTCCAAAAAGGCTCTGATACACTTTTCTACTCTTCTGAATTTTCTGAGTGTGCTGGTTCAATTGAACGGTTCGACTGAGTCCTGTTTGCATAGTGCTAATCCAAAAAGGTTCGAGGTGTTGTATCTTGGGAGGCATAGTTCGTGAATCACGGAGCACCATTGGCGGGAACTAATTGCCTTAAGGAGATTCGGATATCCGTACCTCACCTCCAATTTCATGTTCTGATTGCAATAAACAGTTTGTGTTTTATTTTTGGATTATATTCCAACAAATTGTTCTCTGGCCACCGATTCATGAGATTTCATATAGAATCTGCGTATCTCTCCCGCCATTTCAGATTCCTTCGTTCCTCGTGCCCTAAACTAGGGTAAAGCACAACTAACAACCGACCAAGTGGGTCAAGTTGAATCTCAACAACCTGAGCAAAACGTCGAGAGTGGAAGCCCTTGGATCCTAGCCTCTTCGCCCGGGGGACTATCTGTTGGGACGGTGAAGAGTAGCTGGATGCTTCAAGAGGATCACACTCTGGACGACATAAAAAAAAAGAAAAAAAGAAAAAAACAGAACCGAAACAGAGTTAAACCAAAGGACACATCTACCCAAGTAGTTTGCTCTTACCTATGAAGAATGTATCAAGCAAAACACATGGACAAAACACACAGTCCCGTTCAAAGTGAGTACCCACGTAAGTGTTGAGCTGCCTGATGAAGCTGGAGAAGTTGGAGTGCTTGAAGTATCGAGGCAGGACGTGCTTCGAGAACTCGTGCTGGTCCCACACCACGAAACTGTCCCGGCTTGAACCCCACGACACCACGGGGTCCGATCCGGGGTCCGACACCATCTCGTACGTCTTCCTCAGGAACGGCGTCGACCCCACCACCCCTAGCCCCTCCATCGGCCTCACGACTTCCTCCGCTGCTGCCTGCCACGAGCACGGTGACATGGCAGTGACATCCCCGAGATCAGCAACCATCGCCGCCTCCTCCTCTTCCACTTCTTCCTCTTTGATCTTCACCACCTGCACGGCTAGAGCCGAGTGGGGTTCAGGCCAGGACAGGCACGAGCGCGAAGGCAACACGCCGTCAATCCTGCCGCCATCAACGGCTACTCTTGGAGAGGCAACCGAATGGGCAGGCGACACGCCGTCAATCGTGCTGCCGTCAACGGCTACTCTTGGAGATGCAACCGAATGGGCAGGCGACCCCATCTCTCCGGCATCACCGCCGTCAAGAACAGCAGGGGACGCGATCTCTTCTAGTGAACTTGCCGAAGGTCTCACCTTTCCTAGCTCGAGGCCCGGTTCAGGAAAGAGGGTGTCGGAAAACGACGCGTGTGGCGTTCCGCCGGCGCCGCGGTGAGACGCCGTCGTCATCTTGAGCCGGAGTTCGAGGTCAAAGGCCTCGACACAGTGGAGGGCGAGACTGTGAGACCGAGAACTCGAGCTGAAAAGTGGATTTGTAAGAGCGACAAAGGAGGAATGGTTGGCTTTATACACGCGGGAAAGCGTCCAAAGAGTCGCCACGTTCCTCTCCCTTTTAGGGGATTCCTCCGGAAGAGGAGGAGGTGTTTGTCGGGTTCCTCGCCGCGGTGAGGGCCGAGAGGGCGACGGCGATCGTGGGCCTTCGATCTGGTTCGGGATAAGCCCGCTGCGGTGGGGGCTCTTTCGCCTGGTCGGCGAATCCTATGCATGAGCGCCACTTGTCGATGCGCTTGTCCAACTAAGCAATCCAGTTGGCTCGTGCGGGCGGCCGTTTTTCATCGTACAATCATGCAATTCATGCAATCGCCGGCGTGTTGAACCCGTGGGCATAGCGTATACTTTTATATTAGCTCTTTCATCACTTTTATTGGCCGTTTTTATTTATTTATATTGAGCTCGATGTGTAACATTTAATAATTGGTAAAAATATAAATCATTCGAGTTCATGTTAAAACGTTTTCTAATATATTTAATCACAAAATAGTCATCACATACACATCGTAAAAAGAACAATTTTCAAACTTTTCTCAAAATGCACTAAGAATAAGAAGTATGGCATGATTGATTAATTCATTTAACAAGATCCGTTTTGATAGGATTAGAATGAATGAGATTGGTTTGACTTTTTGCTTGGATGGTTGACTCCTGCTGCTGACAGATGACCTATGCCATGTTTCGTGAATAACCACACTTGAGAATGAATGAACTGTGATATGATACCAAATAAGTCACTGTTCTATTTCAGACTCAAAATCTATAAAAGAATTTAAGGGAGAGAAAAAGGGCCCTAGACCATATATCCTACTGTCTCAGGATAACTGCACATTACATCATGGCTGCACGATCAAATGAAGTTGAAAAGCCCTACATTGTAGTGACCAACGCCTTGAATTATATTTTCAAGAAAAAGTAGAAGTACCTTTGGAGCACTTGTGAGTAATATTCTTTTATCATCATCATTAGAGTTTTCTATACATTTATTATCATTTGACAGGGACTACTGCAACAAAAAACATGTCGGGAGCCCCGTGTAACTAAGTTGGGTCGATTACAGGATTTAAAAAAAAAAAGGATTACAAGGATTCTGTGTTGGGTGTTTGTCTTTTTCCTTTTGTATCGAAAAAGTGTAAAAGAGAGTTCATTAGAAGTGCAAACAATGCGGAATTTGCTATCCTCAAGATTCAAGGATCATTCCCACATCATTTGTAATATTTACGATTCTATGTTAAATTTCTAGAAGAATGACAAATTCCTTTTGGATATAATTCATTTTCCGTTGCAAAAATTCACTTCATCATGATAATGGTGTTTCGCATGCCGAAGGTATTATTACTGTCAAACATTGCACGTGCGAAACAAGCCAAGTAATATAATCCATTCCATTGACTAATTCCACGCTTAAATATCCAACAAGATCACGCATAAGGTCTGATGAAAAGATGGTCAAGATTCATCTCCCATTTAGGTCTCCACCTATATTGTTGGTGGCTAGCTCATAAGGCATCTTAAAACTAGTATGTATATCCACAAACTTCTCAATGGGTACACAGAAACACTGAGCATAATCCAAATCCATCAACCTTAATCTTCAATAATTTACAACCAAAATTAGAAACCATATCAACTCTAATTCACAAACTAAATCACATAATTTCATGATTCAATATATATCAAAACACCTTTTATAAAACATAGTTATAAATCATAAACTTTTTGAAATTATTTCATAATAGGCTTCACAAATCATTCGCAAGTAATTAGCTCAAATGGTACTCAGCAATGCTTTTCCATTTCAAATAAACAAAAATGATAGTAAATGCTTGATTTAGAATTTATGCAATAAACATACCATTTTGTGTAACTCATAGTATATCTAATCCATATCGTTTTCAAAACGTGAGTTTACAAATACATAAAAGAGATGGTATCACTCACATAAGAAATTTAAAAAGTGACTTATGGAGATTACTCAAGTTAATGCACTTGTATTCCCATCAATTATTCAAAAAAATATGCTACTTTAACGAATGATACGATTAAACTATACTTATCTGTTGATAACATGATTTCTACATGCCAATTAAGAAATTTGTTAATGAATGTTCATCTTTATTTCTTATGCATATTATTCACTCCACAAAACTTGAACGCAAAAGTTTAGAATTTCGTTCCAATAAAACTATAACTTGTAATTGATTTTTGTCAAACTTCGCAACTCCACAATGCCTTTATCTACTATTTCCACATAAATCTTAAGCTCAATAACTCCTCAACTGAACCTCACAGTTCAACTTTCACATAACTCTAGATTTAAGACCTAACTTTGAAAATTACTCCAATTAAATGAATAATAGGCTCAAATAATTATAAGGTGTTGCAATATGCAGTTGATTAGGCTTGTTGGGACATCTGAATCGCCAACACTCGAAACTTTTTCTCTTTTTCCCTTTTTCTCTTCATGAACGAGCTCAATCTCTCCTCTTCTTTTTCTTTTTCTTTTTCTTGTTTATCCGCCGCTTTGCACGCTCATGCACAAATCCGTTGAAGGAAGAAAGGAAAATAGGTTGGGCTAAGGGCTTGGACTTTGGGCTTGGCAAACAAAATATGGACAGAATTAATTGGCCATGCACTACACTTAAAACATACGAGCGATCATCCTCAAAGTGAATCGGAAACAAGGCCGAAGGAAACACGGACTATGTAGCTGAACATGCCGTGAACTGACTGCACGGCCCATCCTTCATTCTCGTGACTTCAGTAGCTGCTGATCTATGTTGAAGCCAAGATCAGAACAGGGCAAAAGATAGTGACTGACATATTCATAACCTCACAGAACCAAAATCATGCAATTTCTTGCAGAAAGATTTGGGCCAATTTGGAAATTTTAGTTCTTTGTTTAGAGCCCTTCTTCGTTTTTTGGGATTCTCTTTTTTTGAGCTTGGCCGTGATACGGGTCAACAAGAAAATTGATGAATATTGACTCCTCATAAACATCATTGCACTTTTTCAGTGAGGGAAAGATTGAAGATGATCAATGAAGGTAAAGAAAAGCACAGCAGCTAGTTTATTTTTGCTATGAGGAAACACACGATCAAAGCAGCTCGAAAGGGTATTAATATAACTCCCCACACTAAATTACAAGAAGCTAAGCTCGAATCATAATTTTGTTGATCAGGAGTCTGAAAGTCTTTCCTTCCTTTTGCGGGTTTCAACATAGGAACTTGTGAGGTTCGCGTTAGAATTCTGAGGATCGATGCTTCCGTCAATCTTCATGTCATTTGGTTGCTTACCTTGTTTGTAAACCAGATGCACCCCGCAACTTCTTAGAGTTCCCTCCGACGCTTGAAATAGTACTGCAAATTGACTGCGGTGATTCACCAATTTCGCATCCAATCCCCACATCAATCGCCGTGGAACGTATCGAACCCATACATGGTCTAACTCCAACGAGGAAAAACAATCTACACAACCATAAGTTTCTTCCTTGTTGACAAACAATTGGATCTCACATGAGATACTAGCTTCCTTTTGATTGGTTGAACCAACAATAGCACAAAACGCCAAGCCGGCTATGTCACAATATAATTCTGAAGATATAGGAAACTTTATGAGTCCTTCAACACTTTGATGGACAAACCACATTGGGATCTTACTTCCTGGATGAAAAATGTCAACTCGAGTCTCTCCAAGCAATCCCTGCCATTTGGAACATTTTACATTTGAGACACAAACACACAAACACATGCAAAGGGAGGGAGAGAGGGAGGGAGATAGACCTCAATTGACAGCATATTGCAATTGCTGGAGCATTGATTCTGAATCAGCTTATGACAGCTAGAGAAGTCAAATCTTCTGAGCCAAGGTGATTCATCTGAAATATATCGTAACACATTCGACAAGTCCGCACATGTTTCTAGCGATTCACAACCTTTTGCATGTAAAGATGTTATGTTTGGTGGGAGAGCTAGAATCTCTTGCAGCTGTTTGCAATGCATCAAAAAAAGCTGCTGCAACTTTGTAAATTGACTGATGCAGGTAGGAAGGCTCACAAATTTGTTCTCTGACAAATCTAAAATTGTCAACGAGGACATGCAATGAATATTTTTCAAGAAACTAAGCTCTGATAAGCTGCATCTTTGCATATTCAAGTTAATAACACTCGGAAGGGCTAACGGGAGAGAGAAATTGGTGCAATCACTTGATTCACACAAACATTCTGGGAGCTTGCTAAGTTGTGAGCAACCATCCGCTAAAATACGCTCAAGGTGCTGCAATGTATAGATGCTACAAGGAAGGTTTTTAAGGTCCGTGCAGTCTTCTAGATACAACCCTTTCAGTTCAATGAGATTTGCGACAGAAGGGGGTAGCTCTCTGATGGCAGTCCCATGAAGCGCTAGTTCTGTCAAATGTTTCATTTGTACAAGAATATCTGGAAACCTTGAAAGCTTTGAGCAACCTCTGAGAATTAGATTTTGAAGTGATCTTAACTTCAGATTTCTTGGGAAACGGCTAAGATTGCAGCAGTTCAAAAAGTTCAAATAAATGAGCTTGTCAAGATGCCCAAGAGACTGATGAACCTCAACAAGATTGGTGCACTCTCGTAGATCCAAACTCTCAAGATTTGGCAGTGATGATACATCTGGAATTTCACTCAGCAAAGCACAGTGGCTAAAATTAACAAACTTCAAATTTCTACAAAGCTGCATAGTAAATGGATGTAAGTAGTTTTTCAAGATCTTCACATATTCATCTTTTATTTTGACAGAAGAGAATATTGGAAGTATGTACCTCAAATGTCTTCCCCAATATGCGGATGCTGCTTTTACTTAGGTCTAGACCTACAAGTTTCCCGTGGTCTGCAGTGAATGGCACCGGTGTTGGATAATAATCGGGCCATTCCAACCATCTCAAGTTAGTGGGAAAGTATATGGGATCACCCATATAGTACACATTGCGAGCTAACAAAATTCTGAGCCTTCTCATGCATGTGAAGGCTTGAGCACTAAAGTGTACTTCTTCAGGAGCAGCCAACTTGATCATTATTGCTTCTACTTTACTTGTTCCCTGGCAGCACATTATATGAATAGATAAATTAAGTGCAAAAGTGTCTAGGTTATGCAAGGACTTAACTAGTAATAAAAAAAATAAGATTTGGTGTGCTTCGGTTGCCTTTTGCTCTTAGCTTTCAGAATTTGCTTTTACTTCCGCACTTGACACACTAGTTTCATAAGCAAGTCAAATCATTGAAGAAACATATCATTTGAGTTCTTGGGGATTTTTCATAGTTTAAGTTTTTGGGAGAGGTCAATTGTGCAAACCTTACATTTCAGGTTGGGATGTAAAAAAATGATTCTTATGAGACCGTCAGGCCATTAACTTACTTAGCAGAAATATATTCGCATGCTTCTTCATTATAATGTCCAAACTTTTTAAGAGGCTTTAACCCTACCAAACAGGCATACATATTCTCAAAAACAAAAGATCATGATTTAGTGCATTACCGTGCCTTCTTTTAGAACATGAAGCACATCCTTATAGAACCACAATCTGCTGCGCTCCCCCGGCTCTTTGGGAGATTCCTTCCGAACAATTTCTCTTCCCATTTCTTGAATCATATCATGCATTTCCAGCTTGCCATGCTCAATAGTGACGAGCGACTTATCTAATAGAACCTTAATTCCAACATCTAAGGCTTTAGATGAAATAATTAATTAAGCGGGAATAAAATTGATATTTTGGGTAGAGATCACAACTCTTCAAAACATTTCTCACATAACTTTTTTTCTCTCCCTTGAAGAAACATGCAATGTCAAGAAAAATATCCTTGTCATAATCATCTAGACCATCAAAGCTTATTCTCAGCACGCTGAAGATGTCTCCATTGAAAACTTCCTTCAATTTATCTAATGTGCTTTTCCATGCAAGTAAATTTTTATCTCGAAGAAAAGAACCCAAAACTTTAATGGCTAATGGAAGTCCTTTGGTGTATTCCACTATGTTATACGAAAGCTCTTCATGATCTGGACTTAAAGAAGAATTTAGGAAAACAATTGTCCTGAAAAGCGCATGAGCTGTTAAATGATCTAATGGTTGAACCTTGTACGTACTTTCTATGCCATGAATAGTCAGTAAATGTTCATCTCTAGTAGTTATGATGATTCTGCTTCCACAACCAAACCAATCATGTCCTCCAGCTAGTGTTTCCAATTGGATCAATTGGTTCACATCATCAAGGACAATGAGGACCTTTTTTTTGCAAAGTCTACTCTTTGTCAAGCTCATACCTTCGTGGACATTGTGAAGCTTCAGACAATCATCCCACCTTACCTCATAAATAAGTGTCTCTTGAAGCTGAAGTAGGCCGTTCTCTGCGAAGTTCTCGCAAGTTTCTCTAACGTTGAAAAGAAAGCTGCAATACTCAAATTTGTGCTCAAAGGCATTGTAAGTAGCTTTGGCGATGGTTGTCTTCCCTACTCCTCCAAATCCGCAAATTCCAACCATGCGAACCTCATTCGATTCCATGTCAAGCAAAGTACGCATACGGTGCACATGCGAGTCCATGGCAACCGCATTTTCAGGAACATGTAACTGCTTGCGATTCTTCAGCTGAGCGCATACTCCCTTGACAATGCGCTCAATGACATAAGACTCACGCCTGGTAGATTCAAACGCATTGGATAAAAAAGTATAAGCTGATCTTCAATAAACCGCGGTCAATATCTCAAGCACAATAGGCCAGATTAAATTCAGTTTCTAGCAAATTGACATCTAATGCAAAAATGGGCTTGTAAAGGGACGCCGTCCACCTACTTGTTTATATACTCAACTCACGAATTACTTAGGATGCATTTGGTAGCACTTCTGTTCGGGGAACAATTTTTTATCAGAAATGGTTTTCTCTAATTTTGCTTTCGGGAATTTGGTAACTTTTTAAAATTTCTATTTCCGAGATAGAAATATGTTTGATAAGATTCTTAGATTTTTTTTATTTCTTTTAATTTTTTTAATTCTTTTATTATATTTTCTTATTTTTTTTCCTTTTTCTTTTTCTCTTTGGCCGGTCGGGCGAGCCTCGGCCAAGGCCAAGCGAGGCAAGGTCGGCCTCGCCTTGGCCGACTGGGGAGGTTGAGCCTTGCCTTGGTTGGGCGAGGTCAAGCTCGCCGTGAAGAAGAGAGAAGAAGAAAAGAGAAAAGAAAAAATAGATTCTAGAAATTGTTCCCAAGAACATGAAATTAATTTACTTCTTATTTTTGTTCCAAATTTATTCTCGAAAAAAAAAGATTGTTTTGTTCTTGGAAACAAAAATCTCTGAACAAAAAAATATAGATTTTTTGTTATTGAAAATAAAGATTTTACCAAACAGGTTCTTAGTTGCTTTGTCAAGAAAACTAATACATAAGCTTTCCTGCTTCAACTAGCCTGATTTTTTTTTTTTTTTCCATTTTGTGCATAAGCAATGGAAATTAGTGAAATTCCGTAATCAACAGTTTTTTCATTTTGTTTTGCCACAGAACAAACGGTAAGCAAACTGAGAAAGAAGTAAATGAGAGAGCCTTACTGGTCAACCAAATGCCAGCCGGAGATGTTAGCTGCTGTAGTCAGTGCTTCT
Organism: Eucalyptus pumila; assembly: GCA_016097595.1. Classification (NCBI taxonomy): domain Eukaryota; kingdom Viridiplantae; phylum Streptophyta; class Magnoliopsida; order Myrtales; family Myrtaceae; genus Eucalyptus; species Eucalyptus pumila. The sequence goes on from CM027848.1 coordinate 53,126,381, forward strand.
CTCCACCTCTTCACCTTCTCTGGATCGCTGCTGTTCGACTTCAATCTCTCCTCGTGATCGATTAGGGCTTGCCCGTACCTTCCCCTCTGCCTCCTCACATCCGAGGGATCCACCTTGTAGAACACCGGCCACACGATCTGCCCCATCGTATCCCTGCACTCCACGATTCTCACCAGCTCGTCCAAGCACCAGCTAGAGGACGCGTAGTTCTCCGAGAACACGACGATCGAGATCCTCGACTCCCCGATGGCTCCGAGGATTGCGGCGCAATCTCCTCGCCCTGCCGGAGCTCCTCCTCATCCAGGAACGCGTCGATTCCTCGCTGGTCGAGCGCCGCGTGGAGGTGGCTGGTGAAGCCGTTGCGCGTGTCCTCGCCACGGAAGCTCAGGAACACGTCATATCTGTATGGACGGCCGGACTCCCTGTTGGCTCCCCAAGAATCCTGCACCTCAACTTCCATGCTGCTCTCACCAAAGGAGTCCAGACGCAGTTTGTTTCCATCTGGATCGCCAGCCCAAACCGATGAGGCACTGACATGTCAAGATAATGGCACAAATTAAGGAATCGAGATCAAATTAAATCACATAATTGCTAAAATCAAGGAAGAATCTCACATAACAAGCAAGTGCTAAGATCAAGGATCGTAAATTCAATTTGATTAATTATAATGGCTTATAATCTTTTTATATATATATATATACATGTACTGAGCTCATGAAAAATGCATCAATTGCAGAAAATCTTTAATTCTCTCGATTCTCACACCTTGGGATATCGAGGGATTTTCCTCTCTTCCTCATAACGACACCGGGAATTGCCTTGAGACTGGAGGGGGGAGTTCCTCTTATCCGAAAAGCATCTGAATCGGGAGTTGCCTCGCCTGTTGGACTGAAACGGGTTGATTCACGGCCGGCCATCTCTAAATGGGATGTGTCAGTGTGGGAGACGCACCCTGTCAAGGCCATCTCTAAAAGGGATGTGTCCCAGACGCGCCTTGGACTGAGATCAAGGGATTGTAAATTCAATTTGATTAATTTTAATGGTTTGTAATCTATTATATAAATACATGTACCGAGTTCATGAAAAATACATCAATTGCAGAAAATCTTTTTCTCATAATTCTCTCCATTCTCATACCAGACTTCACCACGGGGGGAGTCTCCTCTCTTCGACATAACAACGACACCGGGAATTGCCTCGAGATTGGAGGGGGGACTTCCGCTTATCCGAAAAGCATCTGAATCGGGAGTTGCCTCGCCTGCTGGACCGAAACGGGTTGACCGACGGCCGGCCAAGCGGTTGCACAACCTCCGAACGAGGGATGAGAGACGGCAGGAGCAAGAGCAACCTCCTTCCGTCGCCTCCTGGACTGAAAGACTGAAAAGGGGTCGACTCTCAAGGCCGAATAGCTCTATATATAGTTAAATAGAATTTTCTTTTTAAATGCCACGTCATAAAAAAATGCCTAACGTGGAATGTGTCGGTGCGCAGAACCATACGGAAATACAATATATATTTCGGTATCCTCGAATGACCCGAGAGCAAAGTAAAGATATAACATGCATTTATTTCTCAAAAAACTCAATAATAATTTTTTTTCAAGAATATGGTTAGTTTTTATTTATTTTATTTGGTGATATAAAATCAAAAATGCTTTCTGAAGTTTGGGTTTCATTGAAAAATATTTTCAAATTTTCAATCTCATGACTTTATTTTAGGAAAAAAAATTCAAAATTTTAAATTTATTTAATTTTTCAATCTCATGACTTTATTTTAGGAAGAAAAATTCAAAATTTTAAATTTATTTTATTTATTTTAATTTTTAAAATTTTATGTTTTTCTCTTTTTTTTTTTTTACTTTCCTTTTCATTTTCCTACTTCCTTCACCACAATCGGCCGGCAATGGCCACAGGCGAGCTCGAGGCTGAGCTAGAGTTCTACTAGATCACAAACTCAAAGCTTGATAGATGCTAGCAAGTTGAGGCTTGGCTAGAGTTTCACCGGATCTCGATGCCCATGGCTCGAATGCTCATGCTAAGGTTTTCTATGTATTATTATTGAGCAAAAATTAGTGAAAACTGAAAACTACGAAATTGCCAATTACGACCCTTTCAGACAATGACAATATATTTGATTTGTTGCTGGCCTTATGCTTATACTACTATGGATGGAAATTAATTTTATCAATTTCTCTTTTTTTTTTTTTTTTTGGTTGAAAGGATAAAATTCATTCATTAAAGTTAAGAGCACAACCGGCAGCCAAAGCATCCGAATACAATATGTCTAACAAAGCAGAAGGAGGTGAAACGGGCCAGTTAAGGGGAAGTGTGCCATTTTTGTGGGCCTTTGCAGCCTAGTCGGCCACAAAATTAGCCCCCCTTTGACAAAACCTAATTTGCAGATTGGAGAAGTCTTGAAGGAGAGCCGCCGCTTCAGCGAAGATGGATCTGACCTCCCATGGTGTAGATGTTAAACCTTGGATTGTTTCCACCAGAATTTTTGAGTCAGATTCGAGCACCATTCGATCGTGCGCCTTGCTTGCTCTAGTAGGTAGTGAAGAGTGATTGTTAATGCTTGAAATTCCACTTGCAAAGCTGACGATGCGACAAAACTCCTGGTAAGGCCATCTATCAGTTTTCCATTTTGATCGCGACAGATGCACACCATAGTCCCTTCATTACCCTTTAATTGAAATGCTCAGTCGATATTCACCTTTAGGAATCCGGGATCTGGAGGTCTCCATAGATCGTCCGGCTTGAGACAGTGGCGTCCAGTGCCTCTTTCGTCGGAGTTGGAAAGCTGTGCTGTCCGGACATAAGCCAATGCTAGATTAACGACTCGAATTGGATCAGGTTGTTGTCGCCGAAAAACGAAATTATTTCTAGTCTTCCAAATATGCCACAAGTGTAGCTACAACTTTGAAATCAGGTGAGTCATGATTCTGTTCAATCTGTTTGCCATCCAAGCTCTGAGATTTTGTATACCCTGTGTTGATATATGAAATTAAGCATTGGACGTGACCAAATAGTTGCTGTTGGACAAAGTAGAAAGGTATGTATTGCAGTCTCTGGTGCATTGGTAGGACATATTGGGCAGATTGGATATGAGGTGATGTGGCGATGAAAAAGATTAGATTTGGTTGGTAGAGCATAATGGCTTAGGGACCACTGGAATAGCCGTATTTTTGGGGAAATCTTTAGCTTCCAAATTTTCTTCCACAAAACATCTGGGGCTTGAACAGAAGTAGTTGCTCTATTTTGAGTACTACTGAGGGCTGCTGTTTTGACTGATTGGTAGCCACTTTTTACGGTGTATTTGCCGTCTGTAGAGTCAGTCCAAATAATTTGATCATTTATGTAATTGGGTCTTATCGGAATGGTAAGAATTTCACTAACAGTGGAGTCCTCAAAGTACCTGTTTAAGAGAGAAACGTTCCATGTGTTGTTGTTGGGGTCAATATAATTAGCCACTAGCAGGGGTTCATCCAAAGAGCTGGACTGCCCAAAATTCCTTTTGGTAAGCAACGATCTTCCCTAGTTTTGATTTTTCTCCCATCACCCACCGCCCATTGTAGTCTCAGTAAAATTAAATCTCTTCCTACTAACAAGCTCTACCAACCCCACAATGGTCTAGTTCCTTTCTCAACATGTCTAAATTCACATGAATGAAAATAAATACCTTTGAATAGCATGCTCCAAAGGGAGGAAGGTTGCTGGATTAAACGCTAGCCTTGCTTCTCGAGCATTGCCTTATTAAAATCCATAAGATCTCTAAAGCTGAGTCCTTCTTTACTCTTACTAGTTTTGAGCTCCTCCCAACTCTTCCGGTGGATACTAGGTTTTGTACTATTATTCTGCCGCTAGAATTAAGCAATCTTCTTCTTAACGGACTTGCAAATAGATGCAGGAATTTTAAAGATAGATATAGTATACTGAGGGATCGCTTGGACAACAGACTAAATCAGAATTTTCTTGCCACCCTTTGATATTAACTTTTCTTTCCATCCTTCTAACTTTGAATGAACTTTTCCCATTATCCAGGCAAACATTTCTCTTTTTGATCTACCCCAGTCTGAGGAAATCCCTAGATATTTGCCTGTCTTAACCATCAGAGGTACTTTGAATTCATTGGCCAAATTTTCTTGTAGGCCAATAGGGCAATCTTTACTGACAAATATTCCAGATTTATTCCTGTTTACTTCCTGTCCTATTGCCAAATAGTATTGATTTATAATATTGGAAAGATTTTGACATTCTAACAACTTACTATCTAAGAAAAATATGGCATCATCTGCAAAGAATAAATGAGATAGGGTAAGACATCACCTGTTGAGCTTGATGCCTCTAGTGTTTCCCATATCGAGAGCTTGATGAATAAGATTGGACATGACATTTGCCAGCAAAATAAACAAATAAGGAGAAAGTGGGTCTCCCTGTCTTAGGCTGCGTGTTGGATGGAAGTAGTTTAAAAGTTTACCATTGAATCTGATACTGAAAGGGATTGTTGTGATACATTGCATCACCCATCGGACCCAAGTGGTGTAAAATCCTATCTTTAAGAGATAATCTTCAAGAAAATCCCATTCCACTCAGTCGTATGCTTTCTTCATATCCATTTTCAGAATTGCCTTAAAATCCCTTTTTTCGTTTCCGAATTCGTAACTGATGAAGCACCTCCTAGACTATGAGAATATTATCTTGGATTTGATGGCCACTCACAAAGGCACTTTGTTCAATGGAAATTAGATTCGAAAGCTAGGGTTTAAGCCTATTAGCAAGTATTTTGAAAATAATTTTATAGGCATAATTACATAATCTTATAGGGCGATATTGATCTAAACGTTCTGGATGTGGTACCTTGGGAATTAGAGCGATGGTGGTCTTATTAAGCTCCGCTTGCATAACTCCCCTTTTGAAGAAATCCTGCATTGATAGAAAAATATCCTCCTTTAAAATATCCCAGTATGTTTGATAAAAGAGGCCATTTAAGCCATCTAGTCCTAGGGCTTTAGTTGACCCCAATTGAAAGGCTGCTCTTTGAACCTCTTCTTGAGTTAGTTCCGCCGTCAAACCCTCATTCATCTCTGTCGTGACCACTAGCGGGCATTGATTAAGGATAGAGCCATAGTTGCGATGACCCGTTGATTGATAAAGGTTGGAATAGAAGCTTACCATCATAGCCTTTAAACCACTCTCGTCGCGAATGCAACGATTGTCATCAGTCTAAAGCATTCCGATTCTATTTCGCTGCCTTCTTTGGAGAGTAGTTGCATGGAAAAATTTGGTATTTTTGTCGCCCCACTTTAGCCAATTGATTCTGGATCTTGTCGCCCAAAATTTTTCCTCTTGCTGCCGTAGTCTTTGAATCTCTACCTTTAGATAGTGGATTTGTTGTGTATCAGTGTTTCTATTTGGTTGATTAACAATTGTTTGAATCTGATGCTGTAAATGGGAGATTTGATGATGAGCTGCAGAAAATTTTGATCTACTCCACTTCGCAAGTGCTGTAGAGACTATTTGTAGTCTTTGAGGTAGATTGTACCTAGATGTCTGGACTGAATTCTAGGATTCAAAAATAACCTCACGGCATTCCTTATCTTGCAACTAGAACGCCTCGAAAGAAAAGCGCTTAAGTCGATGCTTTGGAAGAGCTTTAGTAATAGAAATAACGGGTTGCGATCCAAGCCCACCGCAGGTAAAGCTATAACCTCAGCTTCTAGATAAGTCACCTGCCAGTCCAAATTATAGAGAACCCGATCTAACCTTTCTTTCACCAATTCCTCTCCCTCCCAATTATTCATCCAAGTAAAGGCGCAACCCTTACTAACTATATCCATCAGCGAACAGTCATATAAAACGTCTTTAAAAGATTGCATTATGTTTGGGTCAGCTAGTCGTTTACCTTCTTTTTCCTAGTGGTAGAGAACTTTGTTAAAATCACCGACACAAATCTAGGGTAATGTGTTAGATAGTGCGATCTGTCTCAGTTCGCTCCAAAAAATTTGACCTACTTGATAGATTTGAAGGGTGTGGATACAGGTAAGATGCATAGTCTCGCCAGTTCTTGTATCCATACAAAAGAAATCAAACATGTTATGGTTTGACCGATTCATTAGAATATTGATGTGAGCAAGCCATAATAAGGCCATACCTCCTGCTAGGCCAAGTGGGTTGAGCATGAAAGAGTTCTGTCAAATCATTTCATTCGAATGAGATAATATTTACATGCCTGGATTTCCCTAACTATCACGAGATTCTCATCGTAAGAATGACGAGAGATGATTAATTCATAAGAAACATTAGTAGGGAGTGCCATTTGATCATACATACGAACCATGTAGAGAAGTTCGAGGGAAGCGATATCAACGAGATGAATGAGTTGCCTCGGCAAGTTTGCAAGCTGAGTTCATAAGAAGCACCGCAACGAGGTGGCTGCAGAGCACAGAAACCCTAGTGGAAGCAACCTCATCAGTTTGTTTATCCTTGGGCTCATAAAAGGTAATCCAGTAGGGGCTATATTGTTTTACCTCTGCGCGCAATCACTGCCATACGCCATTTTTTCCTTTCCTTCCATCTTAGCTTCTGTAAATGGGATATCCTTGCAATACGTTGCGTAATGGCCCATCTTGCCACATGAATAGCAAAAATGAGGTAGTCTTTCGTATAAAAAATCCAGCCAGATTACTTTGCTTGCTATACGTATGAGCTGTCCTGTTTGTAGTGGCTCTTTTAAGTTGAATTCTATGCGTACCCTGCCTACTTTAAAGGTTGAGTCGTCTTTAGTGTCGAGTTTGACTTCCATCACCTTTCCCACATTCTTAACAGCCTTACAAAGCATATCATCGGAGCACCATTCCAGCGGCAAGCCATATACTTGCACCCAGAGAGCACAAGTGGAGAACTCATAACAATGCAGGGGGTATTTGGTTTCTAGGGTTAAATATGATCAGATGACTAGAAAACAACCAAGGTCCACCCTCTAAAATCCTATTTTCTCGCTTTTCGAATTTAACTTGGCTACATATATACCTGCTTCCCACTGAGTAATTTCTACTTGCTCTGTTCGCCAAGCCCGTTTTAAAGTATTCTGAAGAGCCTGGAAATTTATGGAGGGATTTGAGAATATTTTACCTACTAACATGAGTTTACATTCTTCCACTTTTTCCAGGGGTGGCGAATCTTCCTAATCTTCAATTTCATGTTCAGACCAAAGACACCCCATCCTATGGCAGAGAGCAGCAAGTCGGGAGCTGTCTTCTTGGTCTTGGGTATCCATTAACGCAAAATCCAGAGTAATTGACGCTACAAGTTGAGGTTAATAGAGACAAGGTAGTGCATCTATCATGGATAGTCGAGCCATGTAGGGGTCTCTGAGAGGGATGTAATCGTAACCAAAGTGGTGAAATAGGGTTTTGTATATAGACCATATGCATGTCGAGAGAAGGTTGGAGATTAGAAAGGGTGATGGAAGAAGCTAATTTCCTTTGCAATAATTGAAAGCCTAGGGTATTAGGGTTTGATTGTATGGGTAATTGTTGTATACTGGAATTGCGATGGAGAAGACAGGATGAGTAACGGAGATTAAAATCCCCTGACAATTCAAGCATTAAGGGCCCTTGTGGCCAGTGAAAGGCCTAATATCGCTTTTTTGATGGAAACGAAAAATCAAGACATGATGATACGGCGTCTCAAGAGAAAGCTGAAGTTTTCAAGTTCTTTTATAGTCAATCCTATGGGTGTGGTTGAAGGTTTGGTAATCTTTTGGAATGACCAGGAGGTGACGTTAACTGTCGAGCATTCTACTTGCCACTTTATTGACACTATTTGTACCAAGAATCAGACTGCTAAAACCATGAGACTTACCTATCTTCATGCGCCTTCGATATACCATCATAGACAGCAAGTCTGGGCAGATATCAGACAGATTCGGACTTCAAGTTCCTTTCCATGGGTGTGTATAGGTGATTATAATGATATCCTTTATCACTGGGAAAAGCAGGGCAAAAAGATTATCGAGTCATATAGATTAAATTCCTTTCGAGAGTTTGTGAATGATTGCATGTTTATGGACATTGAAAGTAAAGGATGCTTTTATACATGGGTAAACAAAAGAGATGGTGATGAAGCCATTAAAGAAAGGCTAGACAAGGCCCTGTGCACAATTGACTGGCGGTTATCTTACCCGGGGGCAGAAGTCTTTGCTTTCCCTGCTTTAGCCTCTGATCATAGTCCTCTGCTCTTACTCACTGAACCGCACTCTTTTAAAAGGAAGAAAACTTTCTGCTTTGAAGCTTTCTGGCTGCAAGAGAGAGACTGTAAATCGATCATAAATACTGCATGGACTTCATCAGCAATGCGACCTCAATCATTGACTAGCAAGCTTCAACGTACTTCATTTGCTCTTGCCAAGTGGAGTAAATCCCTTCTCAACAACAACCAGCAACAAGTCTACCTGTTACAACAGCAGATTCAGAATCACATCAATCAACCAGGTCCTACCTACAACAAAGCACTTGTATCTAGCCTACAAGATGAAATTCACAAAATATGGCAGAGGGAAGAAGCATATTGGGCAATGCGTTCTCGGATCCAATGGCTACGGGAGGGTGACAAAAATACAAAGTTTTTTCATGCAACTACAATCCAACGTCGACAACGAAATCGCATTAGCATGTTAAAAGATGAGCACCTTGGCTGGATTCGTGATTCTACTCAGCTTAAGTGTATAACGCAAACCTATTTTGAACAACTCTATCGCTCAATTGGCTTTAGAGATTATCAGCCTGTTCTTACTCAATGCCATCAGGTCATCACAGTAGACATGAATGCAATTTTAACAGCAGTTGTTACTAGAGAGGAAGTTAAGCAAGCTGCTTTCCAACTTGGAGCCAACAAAGCCCTTGGTCCGGATGGTTTTAACGGGTTATTCTTTCACAACCACTGGGATATTATTCACGATGACATATATACATAGTCAGCAATTTTTTCAATTCAGGAGTGATGCCCTCTACTGTCAACAGGACTCTAATTTCTCTTATCCCTAAGGTGCCACATCCGGAAAGGTTAGAACAGTATCACCCTATTAGTCTATGCAATTTCACATACAAAATCATTTCTAAAGTGTTGGCCAACCGTTTAAAGCAGTTTCTTCCAGAACTAATCTCAACAGAACATAGTGCTTATGTCACAGGTAGACAGATTCAAGACAATATTATGATTGTGCAAGAGGTTTTGCATCATTTAAATCACAGCAAAAGAAAGAGACATTTTCAAGCGGTTTTAAAGCTCGACATGCAGAAAGCTTATGATCGGATTGAGTGGGATTTTTTAGAGGACTATCTTAAACAACTGGGCTTCCATGTTCAATGGGTTCGGTGGGTGATGCAATGTGTCACCACCACCACATTCAGTGTTAAATTTAATGGTGAATTATTGGATTACTTCCATCCTACAAGGGGTCTTAGACAGGGGGATCCACTATCTCCATATTTATTTATCCTTGTAGCTAATCTCTTATCTACTCTCATGCATCAAGCTGTCCAATCAGGCACTCTCAAAGGAATCAAACTAAATAGGTACTACCCTATTCTTTCCCATTTATTTTTCGCGGATGATGCAATCTTTTTCTTGACTGGAACTACCCTAGAAAGTCAGAATCTAGCTAATGTTTTACATCAGTATTGTCTAGCGACTGGCCAAGCTATCAACAGAAATAAATCTGGCTTATTCTGTGGTAAGGGCTGTCCTATGATTTTACAACAAAACCTTGCTGCAGAGTTAAGAGTTCCTGTTATATCTAAGATAGGCAAGTATTTGGGTATTCCATCTGACTGGGGTACATCTAAGAAGCATATGTTTGCATGGATTTTGGGTCGGGTTTGTGCTAAACTTGATGGCTGGAAAGAGCACTTTCTTTCTAAAGGAGGGAAGGAAATCTTGTTAAAGATGGTAGTGCAGGCTCTCCCGCAATATGCAATGTCTATTTTTAAACTTCCAGTTTCTATCTGTAAATCCATTGAGCAGAGAATCGCTAAATTCTGGTGGCAAACAAGCAGTACTACAACTGGTATTCATTGGAGAGCATGGGATATTCTAAAAAAGAGAAAGATAGCAGGTGGCCTTGGCTTTTGTGATCTATTAACCTTTAATAAAGCCCTCTTAGGGAGACAAGCCTGGAGACTATTTCAAAACCCATCCTCACTTTGGGCTAGACTTTTCAAAGGCCTATATTATCATTCTACCAATTTTTGGCATGCAAGGAATAAGACCAACTCCTCTTGGGGATGGAAAAGTTTACTCTTAGGTTGAGATACAATTCTTCCTAAGCTTCAGTGGTCTGTTGGAGATGGATAGCAAATAAATATTCGAGATGATAAATGGCTTACCTCAGGCATAATAGGTGGACCAACCCCTCGAGCAGAATCTAAACTGGTTGCTGGTTTCATAATCCCTCCTGCTCAGGTTTGGAATATCTCTCTTCTCCAACAGCACTTTGACCAGCATATCGTTGAGGAGATACTTACTATCCCATTAAGTCGTGCTCCTTCAGCTGATCATCTTATCTGGACAGGAACACAATCAGGTCAATATTCAGTTAAATCGGCCTACAACTTCCTTAGACAATTAGCCTACCCTTCGAACCCCGATCTTCCCTCATCCTCTTATCAGCCATCAGCCCATCTCTGGCGATCTATCTGGCATCTTAACACCCCTCCTAGGATTAAAGTTTTTATCTGGTCATTGTGTCACAATGCTCTTCCTACCAAATTTAATCTCTTCCGAAGACACATCTTACTAGACCCTCTCTGTCAACTCTGTTCTATGCACACCCCTGAAACTACCGAACACATTATGTTATTTTGCCCATGGACATCAAAGATTTGGTCTCATCAAAGAGTACAACTTTCTCACTCAGCCTACAATAGAAATCGAATGGATGCGTGGCTTGAGGAAGTTTTTGAAAGTTAGGCGGGTTTACCTTCCAAAGAGATCGTTGCTTCCATCCTCTGGCATATATGGAAGGCGCGCAATCATTTTATTTTTCGGCAGCGGCGAACAGCTCCTGATCAACTTGTAGATGTGGCCCTCGCAGATGCAACGCTATACCGAAACTCACTGCAGCAATTGGCCATTACGGACTCTGCTCTGCTCAACCCTAATCGGCTTTGGACTCCACCGGACCAAGGCAGTTTTAAGGCGAATATTGATGGGGCTTTTACCTACGATACCCACACTGGTGCAATCGCATGTGTCCTCAGGGATTACACTGGTATTTTGATCGGCGGATGCAGCAGTTCTGTTCGTGCGTCTTCAGCCCTGCAATGCGAAGCTCAAGCCCTAATTTTCACTCTCACTTATTTGCTAGAACAGGGTAAGGAAGAAGATCACCTCATCATCGAATCTGACTGCCTGACCCTTGTGGAAACCCTCAATGATCGCTATTCGTCACCATGGGAGATTCGAGCTTTTGTTGCAGATGCTTCTGTGCTGCGTCTCTCCTTTCCTCGCTTGTGGATTCAACACTGCCGAAGAGAAGCTAATGCTGCAGCTGATTGGGCCGCTAAGGCCCAAGCACGCAATTCTCTCTCACTTTCTTGGCCCAACTTTCATCCTGCACCGTTAATGACTTTGCTATGTATTGACGCCCTATCTACGGGTTGTAATTTTCGTCCTCCTTGAATACTAATATCATCGTTTCTGACAAAAAAAAAAAAAAAAAAAAACGGAGATTAAAGAAGTTATCTCCGAAAAAACCGAAGACAGTTCCATAAGAAAATACGGAGAAGGAGAAGGAGGGGAAGAGAGGAGATTGGGATGGAGGATCACGAGAATTCTGGACAATTAGGGTTTAGAACATGGGAATCTTCACAATTAGGGTTGAAAACCTAGACTACCATGGTGGTATGAAGATAGCTCTGCATGTCGAGAGAGAGAGAACCCACGTTTTTTACCCTTTGAAATGCTTTTAATTTTATCCATTTCTCTTGAGATGTCCAAAATTGTTACTTTAGCCACAATGGGGAGGATTTGTTTGTAGATAACAAGTAAGGGTCTATTTGTTATAGAAACGTGTTTAGTAAAACTTTTGTTCTTGAGAACAAAAAATCTATTATTTTGTTTCTGGGAATAGATTTGGAACATAAACAATAAATAGAAAAAAGTAGTTTCTTATTCTTGAGAACAATTTCGAGAAATAATTTTTCTCTCTTCTTTTTTCTTCTCTTTTTTCTTCTTCTCTTTTATTTTCTTCTTCTTCTTTTTGACCGGTCGTCGGCCTCGACCATAACTGGCGATCGGTGACCTTGCCTGTGCCGGGAGAGCTTGGCCTTGCCTAGAGCTCACCTAGCCAAGGCGAGGCCAAGCCTTGTCGGCCAGCGCAAGGCTTAGCCTTGCTAGGCCAGGGTGAGGTCGACCTCGCGCCGCCTGGGCGAGGTCAAGCCTCACCGGTGGCTTGGCGAGGCTCGCTTGGCCATTGAGGCCATGGGTGAGCATTGAGGCCACGGGCGAGGCTCTAGCGAGCTTGCCGGCCCTCGCGGTGGCCTGGTGAGGCTCGTTGGAGCCGCCCGGCCGGTCGCCGACCGCTGCCATGGCCAACGACCGGCCATAAAGGAGGAAGAAGGAAAAGAAAGAAAAAAAGGAAAAATATAATAACATTGAAAAATTAAAAGAAACAATAAAATTATACAAGTTTATCAAACGCATTTCTATTTCTGGAATAAAATTTTTTTGCAGTTATCAAGCGCAAAGGTTACGATCGAAATACTTTACCAAAAAAAAAGGTTACGATCGAAATCCGCACAAGTAATCGTATCACGAACCATAACCGCCACGGGGACCGTTCGTACGGGTGTGCCCGCTGTTTGTGATTGTAAATTAGCATTAAAATAATTTGACCACACTTGTGAAGATCTTCTGGCTAATTAAATTATTGGGTAAATATTTTAACGGATTGTTTATCTTGTTTTCTTATTTTCAGTGTCCTCCCTTCTTCCGAATGCGATTGTCAAATGCTTCAATTTTACAAGGTATTGGAAGCGCACATAAGAGAAAGTTGTTTGACATTCCAAATCCATATTCTATCGTTTTGTGTCAGATCCCATGAGAGAATGCGGCAAAATTTATGTAAGCAGTGCAAAACGACGTGACTTTATGCTTTTGCAATGAGTTTTCACTTTTGTGGAGAGCTTGAAAATCTGGGCCTTTGGAAGTCTACTTATGGAAGTCGTAAGTTCTTTGTTAGTTCATGCAAAGAAGAGATGGGCGAGGATATGATTCCTGGACCAATCTTCAAATTAGCTCATGCTCGTACCCAATCTTGGACCTTACCCAGTTCGAGTTCATTAGCTTATGGTATATTTATGACGGCTCTTATTATGTTTGCATAATTATATATCATATCACATATTTATCTAATATTTTAAATCTTTAGAATAGTTGGTCTTAAATTCAATTTTTTTTCAAGCCCTATTTACCACTCCCATCACATATTTTCATGTTCTAGTATCAAACCAAAGTTTAGATTATGCATAAGATGGAACATTGAAATACTTAAATATTAAACCACATGTTCATATAATAATTTAAATTTTTAGATTGATTAGCATTGATATCACAAAATTTCACGCATGAAATAACAAGGCGATGGCAGCGGATCGTGGCTTACGGGACCTATTTTGCTCTTCATTGACATCTTCAAATTGAAATAAGCAGACAAGTACAGGACGCAGACACACGCAGAAGCGCAAGAGCTTATACAACTAATATGCTTCGACGGAAAAATCGAAAGGAGAGAGATGGCGGGTCCCACGGCGGGCGATGGAAAGAGACGAAATGGTAATAGGGTGGTGGTGTGATATGATTAGTTTTTTCCATGATGATAGGCTGAAAAGTATCGTGGCCGACCCCATCTCCGACTAAGATAAGTATACCACGTACATACACATCGCGCCATCCCCATGTAGCCAGATCAAAGCCTAATTGTGGAGGGAGGGGGAGATTACATTATTGCGTAGAATCTCTTCACCAATAGATAACTAATGAAGTTGTTGTCATTATGATCTCTCTCTTTCTCTATCCACCTACTCCAAGCATGTCTCTCGAGACTTTTCATCCTAAGAATTTTTCTAGGGAGAAGGATTATGTCTTACGTGTGCGTGTAAGATTCATATGTTCAAGATGATGGGCTCAATATGTGTTGAAGATCATGAAGATGTGGTTGATCCACGTGGATTGTCTAGCACCTTGTTTTCGTCGGGTCATGTCTTGAAGTCAATTCCTTCTAACATAATTGGAAATGTACAGTGCATTTAAAATAATGCAAAAATTTTGACATAATTGATTGTCCATTTGCATTTGCTATGAAAGTTACAGATGCCATCGTTTTGATTTAGAACAATACCCAATTGAGATTTGAGTTTGAGCATCTGAAAACTTTGCTCTGATAAACTTTCATAATGACCGATGTTTGGTTAAGATCATTTTTCAATTTTCTACAATTCTAACATTTTGCATTTTAATTGATGAGAAATATTTAGAAATTTATCAAATGAGAAAGAAATCGATACAAATCATTATATATTTTTCTAGAAGCATTTCTTTTAAAAAATTGGCATTTGTTCTTTTTCTAGGAGGGTTAGACAAAGAAAATCAAAGAAAACTCAAAGTCGGCGATTGGGAAATAAAAAATGATCATGGGATTCATGTTCAACAATTACGGAAATATGAATTTGACCGGTCAACACGGGCATCATTACAACAACGCAACAAGTATTGAAAGGCCCGAAAGGGCAGCAACAGCTAGGGGTGTGCATAGTTCGGGCATTCGGTTCCTGACCTAGAACTGGGAACAGCTCGCTAAGGACTGGTTCTGAAAAATTGGAACCGGAATCCGCCCGCTAGTTGCATAGATCCACTTGGAAATCGGACTGGATTGGCGGTCCGGTTCCTAGGTGGATCTATGGAACCAGTCTCACCAACAATAATATTATTTTTTAAAATCCCGCTGTGAAAACTCTTAACTACTAACCCTAGCCCAAGGGGGTTCCTGGGTTTCTCGAAAGCTTCGATCTTGACATGAAACAACTTTGGTTTTTGATTGAAATTGCTGGTTCTTCGCCTGACTTATTCTTCTCCTCCTACTCCTTCACGTGCTTGCTTTTTGCCCATTAACTGCTCGGCATTTTGTCAAGGTGTGCGCTTTGAACTTTTCAACTTCAGGATCAAGACCTCTCCATCTAGTTTGACTAGCATGATATTAGATTGCCCACTTTAATTAATTTTTTTAATTATTTGATTTGGGTTAATTATTTAATTTGGGTTTGTTAATTAGTAATTTCAATTTTTTTAATATTAAAAAATATTATTTTTTTAAATCCCACTGTGAATACTCTTCCCTGCTAACCCTAGCCCAAGGGGGTTCCTAGGTTTCTCGAAAGCTCCAATCTTGACATAAAACAACTTTGGTTTTCGACCGAAATTGCTGGTTCTTCACCTGACCTATTCTTCTCCTCCTCCTCCTTCTTCGCATGCTTGCTTTTTGCCCACTAACTGCTCGGCGTTTTGTCAAGTTGTGTGATTTGGACTTTTCAACTTCAGGACCTCTCCATCTGGTTTGACTAGCATGATATTAGATTACCCACTTTAATTATTCTTTTAGTTATTTGATTTGGGTTAATTATTTAATTTGGGTTTGTTAATTAGTAATTTTAATTTTTTAATATTAAAAAATATTATTATTTTTTTAAAATCCCACTGTGAATACTCTTTCCCGCTAACCCTAGCCTGAGGGGGTTGGGTTTCTCGAAATCTCTGATCTTGACATGAAACAACTTTGGTTTTTGACCGAAATTGCTAATTCTTTGCCTGACCTATTCTTCTCCTACTCCTTCGCGTGCTTGCTTTTTGCCCACTAACTGCTCGGCGTTTTGTCAAGGTGTGCGCTTTGGACTTTTCAGCTTCAGGATCAGGACCTCTCCATCTGATTTGACTAGCATGATATTAGATTACCCACTTTAATTAATTTTTTTAATTATTTGATTTGGGTTTGTTAATTAGTAATTCAATTTTTTTAATATTAAAAAATATCATTTTTTAAAATCCCGCTGTGAATACTCTTCCCCGCTAACCCTAGCCTGAGGGGGTTGGGTTTCTCAAAAGCTCCAATCTTGACATGAAACAACTTTGGTTTTTGACCGAAATTTCTCCTCCTCCTCTTCTTTGCGTGCTTGCTTTTTGCCCACTAATTGCTCGGTGTTTTGTCAAGGTGTGTGCTTTGGACTTTTCAGCTTTAGGATCAGGACCTCACCATCTGGTTTGATTATCATGATATTAGATTACCCAATTTAATTAATTTTTTAATTATTTGATTTGGGTTAATTATTTAATTTGGCTTTGTTAATTAGTAATTTCAATTTTTTTAATATTAAAAATTTAATATATTATCATAATATAATCGGTTTGGTCCGGGTGGACGAGTGGACAGATCCACATATGGAATCGGGAACTCGACTGGTATCCACCGATTCTTACAAATTGGAATCGAGAACTGGATTGGTTCTCTTGAGAACTGTCGGTTCTGGGAGGTTCTGGTCTAGTTCCGGGTGATCCGGGTGGGTCCCGATTCTTTTGCACACCTTTAGCAACAGCTACAAACTAAACCCTCACCTACGCTGCGTCGCACACAATCATTTCACCTAAGAAGCCGATACGAACCTGTTAACCCCGTCCGCCCGTTGACCACTGACTGTAAAAGCAAAAAAGCGAAGAAAGTAGAGAGAGAGAGAGAGAGAGAGAGAGAGAGGACATTGACCACACGATCCGTTGGACCAGTCGACGATCCAACGGTGCGAAAGGCGCCCTGGGAACGGCCCAACCGGGGGCGGGGGTCTTCACAGGGACAGTTTCGTTTTACCTGGTCAAAACATGTCCGCACCACCGGCTACCACCGGTGGCCAGCTTAAACGGCGCCCGCAGGAAGCGAAAACGGAGGGAAAACCAAACGAGAAAACGAGAGGAAAAAGTCCCGCTCCCGCCGTCGCCGCCGTCGCCGCCGCCGCCACCACCAACCCCCCGCCACATCCTCCTCTCCCCCCCTCCACGTCAACGATCACCGAGGAGAACCAAAAGGCAGAGCATAACATAATAAAATAAAGTCCAATTTGAAAAAAAAAGGGAGAATAATTCGGCCGAAATGGAAAAAAGGCGAGCCAAGATGCATCGTTTATTAAATCTGAATTTGATTGGCCTCAGAGACCACCACCCCACCACCACCACACAAACCCCCCCCCCGGGCGCCAAACACGCGCGCGCACAAACTCTGCGCTCACCTCCCGCCACTAGCTTGCTGAGCCACTCAACGGCGATGGCGACGGTGATGGCGACGGCCGCTATCATCCAATTCGAGAGGGCGGAGAAGCGCATCATCCATCTTCGGATCGATTGAGAGGCTCTGCGGTTTTAAGGATGCTTAAGGTAAACTAAACATGACGTACACGATGATGGATGAATTTCGAAGGCGGCGGGGGAGAGATCTTCTTCTTCTTCTTCTTCTGAATTTTGGCGGATTGCGGTTTTTTTTTATTTAATTTTATTTCATTTCATTTTAATTTCTTCTAGTTATTATATCAAGGAAAAGTGGTGTGGGGAAGGGAGGGGGAAAAAAGAAGAGGAAAAAGAGGAAAAAAGATCCGGCGATTTGCGAGGGCTTTGTCGGTTATATACATTGCCATGTCAAGAAAAATATCCTTCTCATAATCATCTAGGCCATCGAAGCTTATTCTCAGTAGACTGGAGACTTCTCCGCTGAAATTCCATTCAAGTAAGCTTCTATCTCGAAAAAAAAGAACCCAAAACTTTGATAGCTAATTGAAATCCTTTGGTGTAATCCACTACGTTATCTAAAAGCTCTTCATAATCTAAAAGAGGAGAAAGATTTCCAAAAACAATCGAACTGAAGAGCATACAATCTCTAGAATGATGTAACGTTGAACCCTATATACAATTTCTACTTGATGGGCAGCTAGTAAATGTTTTTTTTTTTGGGTAAGTTGCAGCTAGTAAATGTTCATCTTTAGTTGTTATGATAATCCTACATCTTCAACCAAACCAATCACGTCCTCCAATTAGTGTTTCCAATTGGATCAACTGGTTCACATCGTCAATGACAATGAGGACCCTTTTTCTACGAAGTCTACCCTTTATCATGCTTGAGCCTCCATGGACATTGCCAAGCTTCAAACCACCATCTCACATTACCTGAGGAAAAAGTGTCTCTTGAAGCTAAAGTAGGCTAACGTCTATGGATTTCTCGCAAGTTTCTCTAATATTGGAAAGAAAGCTATGACACTCAAATTTGTGCGTGAAAGCATTGTAAATAGCTTTGGTGATAGTTGTCTTCCCTATTCCTCCAAGTCTGCAAATTCTGACCATGCGAACCTCATTTGATTCCATGTCCAGCAAAGTTTGCATGCGGGGACACATGCAAATCCATGCTAACCAGGTTTTCGGGGACATGTAATTGATTGCGATTCATCTTAGACCATATTCTCTTGACAATGCTTCAAATGACATTGAACTCGCGCCTGGTAGATTCAAAGCATAAAGCCGATTGTGGATACCAAAGGAAATTCAAAGACATTTGATGCAAGGAGCACTAAGTTGATCTCCAATAAGTTCAAGCCGCGGTCAATGTCTCAAGCACAATGGACCAGATGCATGATTTGCTTGTGAAAAAAATTGACACACAAGCTTTCCTGCTCCAATTAGCGTAAATTGATTTTTTCCCCTATTATGCTTTAGCATCACCATGAATATATTGCAATGGAAGCAAGTGAAATTCGGTAATCAACAGTTAGAACACAAATTTTGTGAAAAAAACAAACAGTTAGCATCCTCAGAAAGGATTAAGTGGTAGCCTTACTCATCAGCCAAATGCCAGCCAGATATGTTAGCTGCTTTGGTCAGTGCTTCTCTCCACCTCTTCACCTTCTCCGAATCGCCGCCGTTCGACTTCAACCTCTCCTCTTGATTGATTAGGGCTTGTCCGTACCTCCCCCTCTGCTTCCTCACGTCCGACAGATCCACCTTGTAGATACCGGCCACACGATCTGCCTCATCGTGTCCCTGCACTTGAGGATTCTCACCAGCTTGTCCAAGCACCAGCCGGAGGACGCGTAGTCCTCGGAAAATACAACGATCGAGATCCTCGACCCCACGATGGCTCCGAGGATCGCCGGCACGATCTCCTCGCCCTTTCCGAGCTCCTCATCGTCCATGAACACGGTGATCCCCCACTAGTCCAGCACGGCGTGGAGGTGGCCGGTGAAGCCGTTGCGCGTGTGCCCGCTATGGAAGCTGAGGAACACGTCCTATTTGTGGGGACGGCTGGAGGAGAAGGGCGAAGGCGGATCGCCACCGTAGTAGGCCTTCGGGCTCGAGCTGGACTAGAGCCATGAGCGACCGTAGTTGCGGGATAAGGGACCCATGATGAAGGTTGAGCGACTGCCGATGAAGGATGAGCGCCCGAATGATGGCGATGGGGGAAGGTATTGTTACTTATCAAAACAGTAAACTAGAAACAGAAAACCAGAAGCTATAGTTTTTGAATGAGGAAGAGAAGCACAGAGAAAACAGAGCACAAACTTGCGTACGTCAGTTTTTTAAGGAAACTGTCAAGTACATGACAACTTAAACAAGAACAATAACTGCTTACAAATCACACACACGTGCAGCATATAACTGCACCTAAACGTGCTAATTCACTTTCTAGAAAATAGCAAAAAACACTAAATGCACTTGGCTGTTTTTTTAATAAAAAAACATAGGAAAATAGAGTAAAAAAAACAAAACAAAAAACAGCAGAAAACATAGTAAAAAAAAAAAGAAAAGAAAACAGCAGAATTGAGACATTATAATCCAACAAACTCCTCCTTGGATCAGTTGCTGCTGCATACTCCAATTTTCTTTCTTAATACTTCAAATCTTCCAGCTTGAAGTGGTTTTGTGAACATATCTGCAAGCTGATCTTCAGATCTGCAATAAACCAATTTAATTTCGCCCTTTGTTGCACCTCATGCAGAAAGAAAAATTTGACTTTAAAATGCTTGGTTTTGCCATGGAAAACTGGATTCTGAGATATTGCTAAAGCAGCCTGATTATCCACATTAACTTCAATGCAATGATTAGAATTCTACCACAAATCCTTCATTATCTTCTTCAGCCACAAAGCTTGATTTGTAGCTGCAGTAGCTGCTATAAACTCAGCCTCTGCAGTAGACTAAGTTACAATCTCTTGCTTTTTAGAACACCAGGAGAAACAAGCAGAACCAAAACTGAAACAATATCCAGACGTACTCTTCATGTCATCTACTGAACCAGCCCAGTCACTATTAGAAAATCCTTGCAAATTAAACTTTTGACATTTCTTAAACTTCACACCAAAGAACAATGTTCCTTTGAGATATCTCAAGACCTTTTTTGCTGCAACCAAATGTAACTTACTAGGACTACTCATAAACCTGGATAAAACACTCACAACAAATAGAATATCTGGTTTGGTTGCTGTAAGATACATGAGACACCCAATTAGGCTTCTATACATAGAAGCATCTACTGCATATGTTCCATCATTCTTCTACAGCTTCTCTTTAGCAGCCATAGGAGTGCTTACACTTCGACAATCTTCCATCTGAAACTTCTTTAGAATTTCCTTCATGTATTTTTTCTGACAGATGAAGATCTCATATGAAGCCTGTTTGACTTCCAGACCCACAAAATAAGCCATCTTTCCCAAGTCTGACATCTCAAAAATTGCAAATAGATCTTGCTTCACCTTCTCTATCAATTCCATATCATTCCCCGTCACTAATAGATTATCTACATAAAGTGACAGAATTACAACACTGTGATTCACCTTCTTGACATAAAGAATGAACTCACTTAAGCTTTTTACAAAGCCAAAATCCTGCAAATATCGATCTATCTTCACATACCAAGCTCTTGGAGCCCGCTTGATCCATATAGAGCTTTCTTCAACCCGTATACACTCTCTTCTTGCCCTTTGATACGAAGCCTTCGGGTTGTTCAACAAAAATCTCCTCCTCAAGCTCTCCATTCAGAAATGCAGACTTGACATCTAACTGAAATATATGCCACCCCTTCTCTGCTGCAATAGCTAATAGTAGCCTTATTGTATCAAGTCGTGCAACAGGGGCAAATGTTTCAGAATAGTCTACTCCCCATATTTATGCATAGCCTTTCACCACCAATCTAGCTTTGTGTTTATTAACAGAACCATTAGGATTAAGTTTTGTTCTAAATACCCACTTAACCCCAATCACATTCTTATCAGATGGTCTGTCAGCAAGCTCCCATGTGTGGTTTTTCTGGATCATTGAAATCTCCTCCTACATTGCTGCAATCCACTCTGATCCTCCTTAACTTTCACAAAGTTAGATGGTTCGAGCATTGCCACATTGCTTCTTTCATAGATTTCAGCAAGTGACCTTGTGCCTCTCACTGGTAAATCATCCACACTATCTTCCAATCCATCTATAACTTCATCAACCTCTACATTGCCAGGTTGTTTTTTGCAGGTTGTTTTTGTTGTTTTTGCTATTCTGCGCTCTTTCCTTCCATCCAATTCCACTCATCTTCCTCTAGAAAAACAACATCTCTGCTTACAATCACCTTCCCTGTCATAAGGGGAAAAATTCTGTAAGCCTTTGATTGGAGACTGTACCTGATGAAGATTCCAAGCTCTGCTTTCTTATCTAGCTTGTCCCTCTTGACCTCAGGAACATGAGTGTAACACAAACACCCAAAAACCTTCAAATTGTTCACAGAAGGTTTAACACCATACTAGACTTCAAAAGGTGTTGACCTCTCTAAGGCCTTTGTGGGCAATGCATTTCAACAGAACACGGTATTAGCTGTTTCAGCCCAGAACTTCTTAGGCAACATCTTCTCCTGCATCATACATCTGGCTATCTTCATAATACTTATGTTTTTCCTCTCACTGACCCCATTTTGTTGAGGTGAATAGGGAGCAGTGAACTACTGCACAATTCCTACTTGCTCACAATTCAACTTAAACTTGTGAGCAGTATACTCGAGAACCATTATCGACACCGAGCATTTTAATTTTCTTCACACTCTAATTCTCAACTAAGGCTTTAAACTTCACAAACACATCAGCAACTTTAGACTTGGCTTGCAGAAAATAAATCCAACTCATCCTAGTCATATCATAAGTGAAGGTAATGAAATACATGCTACCATTGAGAGAAGACTCAGACATAGGTCCACATAAATCTGTGTGGACTAATTGTAGCTTCTCACATGCTCTCCAGCCTCCTCATTTGAAAGGAAATCTGACTTGCTTGCCAAGAAGACAAGTTCTGCACTGTGGAAATTCCTCCTCAAAACTTGGCAAGTCATCTGCCAAGCTATTTCTCTGCATAAACGACATGCTCTTCTTATGAACATGCCTAAGTCTTTTATGCCATAACTCTGCATTTTCTTCTTTGCACTTTAAAGCCATTTGTTGCATCTCTTGTGGCTTGAAAATGAAACTCTTGTCCCTTATTGGGATTCTTAGCACTTCTTTGTTATCTGGATTATTAACAAGACATTCATTCCCTTCGAACTTCACTTTATAGCCCTTCTCAACTAATTGACCAACACTTAACAAATTATGGTCAATATTTGGCACAAAAAGAACATCACTTATTAGCTTCACCTCCTAATTTCCTTCAATAGCCACTGTACCCTTCCCTTGCACTTTGATATACTGTCCATTGCCAATTCTGACTCTGGACCTGACTGACCTATCTAGAATCCTAAACAGCTTCGAATTGCCAGTCATATGATTGGTACAGCTACTATCCACCATCCATGCATCATTTCCAACAAAAGATTCAGAAAAAGAAGCTACAAACAAGTGCTTTTCCTCAGTTTCATTCACTGCTACCTAGGCTTCTCCTGCTTGCTGGTAATTTTTCTCTTTGCAGATGGCTTCCATGTGACCCAACTTGTAACATCTTCTGCACCTAGCATCAGGCTTTCTCCAACATCTAAAAAACTGATGATTGGTTCCACCACAGTATTGACAAGGCTTTTTGTTCTTCTTCCATTTGCTAGACCCACTAGAATTTCCTTCTTTTGCTACAAACTTGGAGTCACCAGCATTTTCTCTAGACTAAATCCATTTCTTCCCTTTGCCTCCATCGTTTGATTTCACTCTTGCTTGCAGCGCACCCTCTACAAACTCTTCTCTTCTCATCAATCTTCTATGCTCCTGTGCCTGCAGAGCATTTAACAATTCTGCAAGCTTTATATCAGGTAAGTCTCTTATATTTTCCAGAGACGCTATGGTGGCTTCGAACTTCTCTGGAAGAGACACCAGGATCTTCTGAACAAGCCTTTCATCCTTCAAGTTAGTCCCTAAAACTCTGATTTTATCAGCTATCCCCACTAGCCTATCAGAGTATTCCACTAACTTAGACTCTTTCATATGCTGTCTCTCAAATTCTCTCAAGAGATTCAGTACCTTCATACCTCTTATCTTCTCATCTCCTTCATATTCTTCCTTCAAGAAGTCCCATATGGCCTTTGCAGAGTCACACTTCATAATTCTGGTAAAGATGGTAGGCGAGACAGAAAGCATACGGGCAAGATTTTGCCTTGGCTTTTCTTGTGGTTCTCTCTCTATGAAGTTTGATTTGATTCATGGTCGGATTATCTGGAAGTGGAGCAACTTCATAATCATCCTCCACAGCTTCCCACAGATCATGACCCTCCAAAAATGCTGTCATCTTAACAGCCCATGCTTGATAATTCTCTCCACTAAATACTGGAGAAGCCATCGCAGAGAAACCACTCGACCCTGTCTCCATCACCCTTTAACTTCTTTACACTTCGATATTTGCTTCACTTCACAGTCCCTCAAGATCATACACGCTCTGATACCACTGTTGTTACTTATCAAAACAGTAAACTAGAAACAAAAAACCAGAAGCTATAGTTTTTGAATGAGGAAGAGAAGCACAGAGAAAACTGAGCACAAACTTGCGTACGTTAGTTTTCTAAGGAAACTGTTAAGTACATGACAACTTAAACAAGAACAATAACTGCTTACAAACCACACACGTGCATCATATAACTGCACCTAAACGTGCTAATTCACTTCCTAGAAAATAGCAAAAAATACTAAATGCACTTGGCTGTTTTTTAATATAAAAAAACCGAGGAAAACAGAGTAAAAAAAAAACAAAACAGAAAACAGCAGAAAACAGAGTAAAAAAAACAGAACAGCAGAACTGAGACATTATAATCCAACAGAAGGTTCCATCCGAACAGCACCCTGACGTGGGAAATGTCTCGCCAGTTAGGCCGAAACTGGTTGGCTCCCTGCCGGCCATGGATGCACCAGTAAGGCTCCGTATCTGTCACGCCCCGAACCTCGAGCACGCGCACATCCCACTGCGGTCGATAGAAATGTAACTTCCCAGGACACGTCGCCGACCCATTCTTTTTAATTACACATGCGAAAGCGGGATAAATAATCCCTAAACAAAAACTCAATTGGGATAGAAAAGCAGGATCACATTTTCAAAACCAACCACACATCTTTATACATATCAAACCAGTCAATTTACAGGACTAGGCTATTAACAAAAGATCTATAGAAGATCAGTCGTAAAAAACAAAGCTGTCCTAAGACCAGCTAGACAGGTCCATTCGCCAGCTCTTCGGGCTCCACAGGCATCGAGGCATTGAGTCTTCCACCAACCCATCTGGAGGATCAATAGCACTCTCACCTAGAGCGGCATCTATAATACCAGGGGGAATATCAAAACACCTGAGAGGGCCATCCAGGAATCCATCAGGTCTATAATGATACCACGCTCTAAATCGATGAGGGACCCTACCAAGAAGGTTCTCATCAACCTAGATGGTAGTCACCACAAGCTCATAGACCCAATGACTTCCGGGATCGGCATAGTCAAAAATCCTCTCAGTGACCCTCACTGGTCTACCAAAAAGCTCCGGAGGATCCGCCATCTAGGGACCTGAAATATTATCCCACAACCGGGATGAGACAATGTCTCAACGAGTCCTACCCTCTAGAACTCGATTAGGAAGAAAATAAGCCCTAGGGTGCTCTAGCCACATAAAGAGAATAGAGGACTTACCTTGCCTCAGTCCTTCCTGCACGTCAGTGCAATTCATATGTCGATAAATTCATACCATATATCAATTCATATCATCTATCAATTCATACCATCTATCCATCCATTAATAAATCACGGCTCACACAAGCTGATATAGATGGTAGCTCGCACAAGCTGATATATGCATAGATGATAGCTCGCACAAGTTGATATATGGATCGATGCTCTCACAAGCTGACATATATAAACCAATTGCTCGCCAAAGCGGTGCATATATTTAAACCATAGAACTGAGTATACAATCCAATAACATCCAACGATTCAAATTGATCCTACAAACCAATTATGGTGCCAAAAGCCAACACCGGGTATTTTCAAGTTAAATACCAAAACTTCTCCAATTTCATTTAATTCCTCACTTTGGAATAATTAACCATAATCATCATTTTCACTCAATTTCGCAATTTAAACATACAATTAACACAAACCAACCGCATTGCTGCGATCAGAGCGAAATTCTAACAACCGCCATCCCTGGCAAAATTTTCGAAATTATTAAATAATTAAATTTAATTCAAAAAAAAATTAAATAATTAAATATTATTTTATAATAATATAATTTAATAAAATAATATTTATAAATTCGAAATAAATAAATAATTAATTAAAAATAATTAATTAGGGCTTAAACAAGATTACACTAATTTAATCATACAATTAGCCCTATTTAAACATCCATTAAGCTAATCATACAACTAATCTAATTTACATTAAAATAATCTAATCTAACCACCTAAACCTAATTAGACTAATCTAAACACCCCTTAAGCATGATTAACTTGCTAAGCAAGGTTTAGAGGATAAACTCACGGTTTTGCGCGCCGGTGAGTTCACGGCGACCACGACACCAAGGCGGTCGATAAACCCCAAAGCGGCGACACCAACGGAGGCCGGGAAGGGCTTGAAAACGGGCCACGAAGTCTCCAAAACCTTGCTGTCTTTTGCTTCTGATCTGGACTGAACTGCAGAGAAGAAACCAGCAACTTCAACGGCAAAAACGGGCTGATCGGAGCTCCGGCGAGCGGGTGGTTGGCAACCAGCGGCTCCCGGGGGTCAAGGGGATCTTGCTGGAGGTTGGTATGGGTGGAGGTAGGGTAGAAATGGGGAGAAACTGGCTGAAAACCGCGAAACGGGCGAAACATGCGGAACCAGGCGAGTCCAGACGGTCTGGCGAGCGGCGGCTTCGGGCGGACGTACGGGACAGCCGGAGAATCGTTCCGGCGAGCAGTGAGGTGCTCCGGAACGGGCTGGATGTCTTCTTCGCGTTGATGGGTGGCTCGTTCGCTGATTCAACCGGGAAGTTAACTTTTTACTCGGATCTTTGGCGAAAGGTCGGCTGGAGCAGAAACTGGAACGAGGGGAAAACAAAGGGAAAAAGAGGTCCGGCGGGCAAGCGACGGTCTTGGGCGGCTGAGGGCTGATCTCCTCTGGTTCTTTGAAGTTCAAGATGGACAACAACAATGGAGAAAGCCTTGGATTAAGGGAGAAGAAGCTGCTGAAGAGTGGGGGGGGGTCTCCTTGGGCTCTCTCAGCTCAACACTTGCCATCTTCTCATTGGCTTTGCCCCCACCATGACACCACATGACCTCAGCCACTCTCTCTCCTCCAATCTTCCTCTACAAGCTTGGCAATAGGTGCAAAATGTGGTGTGCCATGGGAGCTACGAATTTTGGACATTCCCCCATTCAATCCATTCAATTCTCTCTTAATTCCAATCAATTGAAGCTCAATTGAAGTTCAAATAAATCGGTCCATGTGTCCTCGGCCTTCTCGCGACATTTCCCCGTCAAATGATCCAACTTGCATCCCGAAGATTCGATTAAAAACGGCCCTCTGACAATCCCGAACAAAAACGGCCTTACTTTGCTTTTCCGCCAAAAATCTCGGTTTGT
Source organism: Eucalyptus pumila (assembly GCA_016097595.1). Taxonomy (NCBI): domain Eukaryota; kingdom Viridiplantae; phylum Streptophyta; class Magnoliopsida; order Myrtales; family Myrtaceae; genus Eucalyptus; species Eucalyptus pumila. The sequence continues at coordinate 53,153,501 of CM027848.1, forward strand.
AGAAAAATCTTCTGAATATGAGTTGACGTTCCTAAAATGAATTGTGATATGCTAGAACCTTCAATTTCTGAATCCGGGTTTAAAATCACGGTTAATTTCAATCTGGCGCGACTTGAGCGCGTCCTAATCTACCGGGTAGCTTTTAGGAAATTTTCAGTGCAATTGACCGTGGTTGATTATCTTCAAGCCACGACATAAATCTTCGACACATTAGCGACTCCCGATTGTCGTGAAAATCTCAAGGTTTCAAATACGGACACAGGGTACCCAAAACGACAGAATAATCAGTTCAGTGCCGGTCGACGAGGATATTGAAATCAGGTGGAATCACCCACACTCTAATTACATATCTCAGTCGAATTGACCTATTACTGATCTCTGTTCAATTCTGACAGTGTCGTAATGATCCTTGCAGATTTATACGGTCGAGCAATCGGTTCATGGTCAGATTCTCAAGCCTATTGCATTTAAATTCCTTAACGGCTTCACCTGATAGACTAGTTATCTCGTGAGTGATCAGCTTGGAGAATTGAACTATAAGCGCGTCGATGAAAAGTCCATCTCATTGGATGTCACAGTATCGGGGGCCAAGACACGTGCTCACGGCAGAGCTGACTCTATCCTCGGTCAAATGACAAAGGCACAGTCTCAGTGGAATCCGTGAGCATAGAGGATACTTTCGTCACTTTCCTTGGCCCCAATATTGAGCTTGATGTGTAGCATTTAGTAATTGGTAAAAATATATCGTTCGAGTACACGTCAACACATTTTCTAATATATTTAATCACAAGATAGTCATCGCCTGCATCATAAAAAAAGAAATTTCTAACTTATGCACTAAGAATAAGAAGTTGGGCATGATGGATCAATTCACTCAACAAATTCGTTTTGATAGGGCTAGAATGAATGAGATTGATCTGACCTCTCGCTCGGATGGTTGATTCCCGCTGCCGATAGACGTCCCATGTTATGTTTTGTGAACAACTATGCCCGAGAATGAATGAATTGTGATATAGAGACGAATAAGTCGCTACTCTATTTCTGACTCGAAATCCATAAAGGACTTTAAGAGAGAGAAAAAAAGCGGCCTTTTACCATAAATCCTACTGGTTCGAGACGATTGCACGTTACATCATAGCAGCATGATCAAATGAACTTGGAAAGCCCTTGTAGTGATCAACGCCTTAAATTATATTTTCAAGAAAAAAAAGTACCTTAAAAGCACTCGTGAATAATATTCTTTTATTATCATTTGACAGGGATTACTGCAAGGAAAAACAGGTTGGGAGCCCCATGTCACTAAGTTGGGTGATTACAGGGATTCTGTCTTAGAAAAAAGAAAAGAAAAAAGAACTACAAGGATTCTGTGGTGGGTGTTTGTCCTTTACCTTGAGTTCATTCAAAGTGTAAACGATGAGAAATCTGTAATCCTCGGGATTCAAGGATCATTCCCACTTCACTTGTAATGTTTACGATTCTATGTTAAATTTATGGAAGAATGACAAATTCCTTTTGGATATAATTCATTTACCATTGCAAAAATTCACTTCATGCCGAAGGTATTATTACCATTGGATATTGCACATGCGAAACAAGCCAAGTAATATGCTCTATTCCATTGACCAATTCCGTGCTTAAGTATCCAATAGGATCATGCATAAGGTCTCGTGAAAAAATGTTCAAGATTCCCCTTCTATTTAGGTCTCCGTCTATATTGTCTATGGCTAGCTCATAAGGATACTTAAAACTAGTAAATATATTCACAAACTCCTTATGGGTACATAGAGACATTGAGCATAATCCAAATCCATTAATCTCAATCTTTAATAATTTGCAAACCAAAATAAAAAATCATATCAACTCTGATTCACAAATAAAATCACACAGTTTCATGATTCAATATATATCAAAACACCTTTCATAAACTATATTTATAAATCATGAACTTTCGTGATTTTTTCCTAATAGGTTTCGCAAATCATTCCCAAGGAATTAGCTCAAACTGTAACCAACTATGCTTTTCCATTTCAAATAAACAAATTGTACTAAATGCTTGATCTAGATTTTATGCAATCAACAAGCCATTTCGTATAACTCATAGTATATCGCTTTCAAAGTAAGAGTTTACAAACTCGAAAAAGAGATAGCAATTGTTCAAAAAACATATGCTACTCTAATGAATGATGAGATTAAACTATACTTATCCATCGATAAAATGATTTCTACACACTAACCAAGAAATTCGCTAGTGAATGTTCATCTTTATTTGTTACATGTATTGTTCGCTCCACGTAACTTGAATGCGAAACTTCAGAATTTCGTTCTAATCAAACTGTATTCCATTATTGATTTTCCTCAGACCTCATAGCTTCACAATGCCCTTATCTACTATTTCCATATAAATCTTAAGCTCAATAGCTCCTCAATTGAACCTCACAGTTTAACTTTCACATAATGCTAGATTAAAGACCTAACTTTGAAAATTACTTTAATTAAATGAATGATAGGCTTGAATACTTACAAGGTGTTGCGATTTGCAGTTGATATGGCTTGTTGGGACGTCCGAATCGCCTACGCTTGAAACTCTCTTTTTTCCCCTTCTTCTCTTCATGAACGAGCTCAAAATCTCACTCATCGGTGGGCAGCTGAGTTGGTTCGGCTTTGGGCACTTCATCGCAGAGGTCGTGAGGTCGAAACTCCGCAGCTGCTAATACGTCTTAAGAGGGGAGCCATGGTGGTGGCGTCCTGTGCTAGCTTTCCCCCAGGTATTGATGCTTGGTCCGAGGTGCACCATGCACTGTACGGGCCTTGGGTTGCCGATTAGCCTAAGCGAAAGGTGGGCCCGGTGGATCCTGGGTTACAAAAAAAAAAGCTCAAATTCTCTCCTCTTCTTTTTCTTTTTCTTGTTTAGTCCGCTGCTTCGCACAACGCAAATACGTTGAAGGAAGAAACGAAAATGGGTTGGGCTGAGGGCTTCGACTTTGGGCTAGGCAAACAAAATATGGGCGGAATTAATTGGCCATTCATTACACTTAAACATACGAGCAATCATACTTAAGGTGAATCAGAAACGAGGCCAAAGCAAACACGGACTATGTAGCTGAACATGGAGTGAACCGACTGCACAGCCCATTCTTCATTCTCATGACTTCAGTAGCTGCTGATCTACGTTGAAGCCAAGAATAGAACAGGGCAAAAGATAGAAAGACTGACTAAAATGTTTTTATGACTGACATATTCATAACCTCACAGAACCAAAATCATGCAACTTCTTGCAGAAAGATTTGGGCCAATTTGGAAATTCTAGTTTTTTGTTTAGAGGCCTTCTTCGTTTTCTGGGTTCTCTTTTTGAGCTCGGCCGGATAAGGTTCGACAAGAAAATTTCCCATAGCCTGTATCGAATGGCACCGATGGTCGATAATAATAGGGCCATTCCAGCCATCTCAATTCAGTGGAAAAGTATATGGGTTCACTCGTCTGCTGTACATTGCGAGCTAAGAAAATTCTGAGCCGTCTCATGTTTGTGAAGGTTTGAGCACTAAAGTGTACTTCTTCAGGAGCAGCCAACTTAAGCATTATTGCTTCTACTTTATGTGTTCCCTGGTGGCAGATATATGAGTAGATAATTTAAGTGCAGAGGTATCTAGGTTATACAAGGACTTAACTAGTGATTATAAATAAGATTGGCGTGATTTGGGCGCCATTTGCTTTTAGCTTTTAGAATTTGTTTTACTTCCGCATTGAACACATTAATTTTATAAGCACCTCAAATCACTGAAGAAACGTATTATTTAAGTTCGTGGGGATTTTTTCACAGTTTACTTTCTGGAGAGAGCTCAATAGTGCAGACCTTACATTTCAGGGGAGATTTGGAAAAAAAATAATTCTTATGAGACCGTCAGGCCATTATCTTACTTAGCAGAAACATATTCACATGCTTTTTCAGTAGAAGGTAAGTAATTTTTTAGGAGGCTTTAACCCTACCAATCATGCATATGTCACGGGCCGAGAGTTTCCTTGGCCTCGGAAACGACCCGCGGGCGCCTAGCGAGCGGAATTCGCTAGGCTAGCCCTTTCTTTAGCTATTCCACGAACGATACGGTGAATGATTCTTCGTACGAGATCCTACCACGCCCAGCTTCGCTCAGGCGTCTAGTCCATCGAGTAAGGCAGTAGTTCTCTTTAGGCACAACAACTGGTTTCGGCCTGCCATGGCCTCGTTAGGAGAGCAGCATCAGCTCCCGACCAGTTTGTGCACGGGAGGCCTACCCCGTCTTCAGAGCTCCTAAGTGATATAATCCTTCTATCCTAGAACTCCTAGCACCAACCGTCCTGACGCCACTCCCACGGACCAGTTGTGTTCTACCCTTCTGCCTCATATTCTTCATCAGATAACCCCAAGCGCCGCTCACAAGTGTCACGAGTACGGGAGGATTCACGGACCGTGACACATACATATTGTCATAAACAAAAGATCATGATTTAGTTTATTACCGTGCCTTTTGTTAGAACATGAAGCACATCCTTATAGAACCATAATCTGCTGTGCTCCCTTGGCTCTTTGGGAGATTCCCTTCGCACAAATTCTCTTCCCATTTCTTGAATCATATCATGCATCTCCAGCTTGCCATGCTTAATAGCGATGAGTGACTTATCTAATAGAACATCAATTCCATTGTCTAGATGAGAATCACAGGTCTCCAAAATCCCTCTCACACAACTTTTACTCTCTCCCTTGAAGAAACGTGCAATGTCAATAAAAATATCTTTTGCATAATTATCTAAACTATCAAAACTCATTCTTAGCACACTGAAGATTTCTCCATTGAAAACTCTCTTCAATTTATCTAATGTGCTTTTCCATTCAAGTAAGCTTCTACCTCGAAGAAAAGAACCCAAAATTTTAATCGCCAATGGAAGTCCTTTGGTGTATTCCACTACGTTATGTGAAAGCTCTTTATAATATGGAGGGGGAGAAGACTTTCAAAAAACTATTTTACTGAAGAGTGTACGAGCTGTTAAACGATCTAATGGTTGAGCCTTGTACATACTTTTTATGTCATGAGAAGCCAATAAATGGTCATCTCTAGATGTTATGATGCTTCTTCTTTCAAAACCAAATCAATCACATCCTCTAGCTGGTTTTTTTAATTGTTTCAACTAGTTCACATCGTCAAGAACAATGATGACCTTTCTGTTTTTCTTTGGAAAGTCTACTCTTTATCATGCTCATAGCTCTTGGACATTGCCAAGCTTCAGGCTATCATCCCATACTACCTCAAAAATAAGTGCCTCTTAAAGCTGAAGGAGGCCACTGTCTGCAAATTTCTCGCTAGTCTCTCTAACATTGGAAAGAAAGCTGTAACACTCAAATTTGTGAGCAAAAGCACCGTAAGTAGCTTTTGCAATAGTCGTCTTCCCTACTCCTCCAAATCCGCAAATTCCAACCATGCGAACCTCATTCAATCCTCATTCGATTCCATGTCTAGCAAAGTACACATGCAGTCCACACGTGAGTCCATGGCAACCACGTTTTCGGGAACATGTAACTTCTTGGGATTCAGCTCAGCCCATACTCTCTTGACAATGCTCTGAATTATATTAGACTCGCGCCCTGTAGATTCAAAGACAATTGATACAAAAAGCACTAAGCGGATGACCGTGGTCAATATCTCAAGCACTACAGGCCAAATTAAATTCAGTTTCTGGCAAATTGACATCTAGTGCAAATATGGGCTTGTAGAGGGACGTGGTCCATCCCTGCTTGTTTATATACTCAACTCACGCATTGCTTAGTTGCTTGTCAAGAAAACTAATAAGTAAGCTTCCCTGCTTCAATTAGCGTGAATTGATTTTTTTCCCCATTTTATGCTAAAGCATTGCCATGGAAATTAGTGAAATTCCTTAATCAGCGAGCTTTTCTTTGCCACCATATAAACAATAATGCTTTTTGTTTTTCTTCCACGAAAAAAAAAAAAAAGGAATAGAAACCCATTTGATAAAGTTTTTGTTCCTGAGAAAAAAATTCATTCTTAAGAATAGATTTAGAAGAGAATTAAGAAGTAAAAAAAATTTACTTCTTTGTTCTTGAGAATAACTCAAGAATCCAGCCCAAACCTTTTTTTTTCTCTTTCTCTAGCTAGTCGCTAGCCCTCGGAAAGGCTCGACCTCATCGTGTTTGGGCAAGGCTCAGCCTTGCTAGATTTGGGCGAATTGAGCCTCGCCTAGCCAAGGGGAGGCTCCTCCAAGGCTGGCGATTGGCTAGAAAAAAAAGAAAACAAGGAAAAAGAAAAGAAAAAGGAAAAAATGAAAAATGTAATTAAATTATTTTAAAAAATTGAATAAAAAATTTTAAGAGTTGTACCAAATACAATAAAAAAATTATTTCTGAATAGAAATTATTTCCGGTACCAAACAGGCCATGAGCATATTTGGAAAGGAGTAAATGAGAGCCTTACTCGTGAACCAAAGGCCAGCCAACAATGTTAGCAGCTTTAGTCAGTGCTCCTCTCCACCTCTTCACCTTCTCCGGATCCCCGCCGTTCGACTTCAACCTCTCCTCGTGATCGATTAGGGCTTGCCCATACCTCCCCCCCTGCTTCCTCACATCCGATGGATCCACCCTGTAGAACACCGGCCACACGATCTGCCCCGTCGTATCCCTGCACTCGAGGATTCTCACCAGCTCGTCCAAGCACCAACTAGAGGACGCGTAGTTCTTCGAGAACACTACGATCGAGATCCTCGACTCCCCGATGGCTCCAAGGATCGCCGGTGCGATCTCCTCGCCCTTCCCGAGCTCCTCATCGTCCATGAACGCGGCGATCCCACTCTGCTTCAGCTCCTCGTGGAGGTAGCTGATGAGCTGATGAAGCCGTTGCGTGTATCCTCGCCACGGAAGCTCAGGAACACGTCGTATCTGTATGGACGGCCGGACTCCCCGATGGCTCCCCAAGAATCCTGCCTCATCTCCTCGCCCTCCCGGCGCACCTCGTCTTCCACGAGTGCACCGTTCCCTCCCTGGCTGTCCTCTGGATCGCCGTCCCAACTCATCCGGTCTGATAAGGGAACTGTCGCGACTGATGGCCTGCAACGGGTTGACCGACGGCCAGCCGAGCGGCTGCACAACCTTCGAATGAGTGGTAATAGACGGCAGGAGTAAGAGCAACCTAAGCAAGAGCAACCTGAGCAAGAGCAACCTGCTTCCATCACCTCTCGTACTGAAACAACGGGGTTGACTCTCAAGGCCGGCCAGCTCCGTAGATAGTTAAATAGAACATTTTCTTTCTATAAAAGCCACGTCATAGGAAAGTCGTAACACGGATCCGTGCATGGAACTATATGGAAATATAATATCTATTTCGGATGATTCGCGCAGAGTAAAGATATAATATGCGTTTTCAATAATAAGAAATTTTTTCAAAAATATGGTTATTTTTTTGTTTTATTTGGTGATATATAATAGAAAACGCTGCTTGAAGTTTGGATCTCATTGGAAAATATTTTCAATCTCACGACTTTATTTTAGGAAAAAAAATCAATTTTAATTTAATTTATTTAAAAAAATTCAATTTTTAATTATTTTTAAATTTTATGTTTTCTCTTTCTGTTCTTTTCATTTTCCTACTTCCTCTACCACAACGGGGCGGCAATGGCCACAAGCGAGCTCTAGGCTCACCCAGCGTTGGCCGTAGGCGAGCTCGAGGCTCGGCTAGAGTTTTGCTAGGTCACAAACTCAGAGCTCGCCAAAGGCCAGCGAGCTTGAGGCTTGGTCAGAGTTTCGCCAAATCTCGAAGCCCAAGGCTCAAATGCTCATAATAAGGTTTTTCTGTGTATTATTATAACAGATGATTGAGCAAACATCAATAGAAACTAAAAACGACGAATTTGCCAATTACAACCCTTCTGGACAAAGACAATATATTTGATTCTGTTGCGGGCCTTATGCTTATACTACTATGGATGGAAATTTATTTCATCCATTTCTCTTGAGATGTCCAAAATCATTACTTTAGCCGCAATGAGGTGAATTTGTTTGTAGATAACAAGTAAGAGGGATGAAAAAATTGAAAAAATATTTGGATTTAGAGATACTATACATATTGAAAAAATTGATCCAATCCAACAAATGAATTTCTCTGCGGCTTCGATTATGACTATATCATCGTGTTATTGCTTTAGGAGTTCCTATGTTATGTGATTCGTATCTATGATCAATTTATTTGACAGCTCGGCCATCACCAAATAAAAAAATTTCTCCGACCGTAGCACAAATAGTGCATGGGAGAGCAACGCCTCGTGCCTACTCATTTGGTTCTTAAATGTGTGCGTGGGTAAGGTAATCATGAGAACCAATGTACCTTGTAACTTGTACCATCTAAGCCTCGAAGAAAAATGATAAAATTTTCCCTTATCAAATCCTATTGAATGATTTAAAATGGAGTAGGTTTGGAAAAATGATATAGGCCGCTGAGGGCTCGAGGAGTAATGGAATCAATTTGTCATATGCCAATCTAACGGAATCTCTCGTCATTGGCATTCTTTCCACGAGCATTTTTTTTTTTTTAGCTCGATTTGTTTTTTTTTATTTTTTTTATTTATTTTTTTTATAATCAGTTCTCCCGTAATGAATTTCACATCTTTAATAAGAATAATAACAATATTACTAGAAGCTACTTTAGCACTTGCTCAAAAAAATGTTAAAAGAGATTTAGCTTATTTTACAATATTCTAAAAGAGGTTTAACTTATTTTACAATATTCCAATTAGGTCATATGATGTTAGCTCTAGGTATGGGATCTTATCGAGTGGCTTGAATATTTTATAAAACTCTTAAGACCCCGAATTTGGTAAAAAATAAGGTATTTGTCCTTTTCCTCTTGTATAAAAAAAAAAAAAAATCTAAACAAGAGTTAAGTAGAAGCGTAACTGTTGAGTCTTTTGACTTTCAAATTAGTGAAAAAGACCATTTTGGACCATGCAAATATATTCTAGGGTTTTTGAAGGGAGAGTATAAAGAATGTGTTTAAAAACATATTTAAAACCCTAGCTTCCACATTATTTCCTTTTCCAATCTTCTTGTTGGATCTTTAGATCTTGTGGCTCATCAAGTGATTTTTTGAGTTTTTGGTTTGTATTCTCGTACTTGTTGTTGAAGAAAGTGAAACCCCTCTCTTCCTGTCATTTTTCCCGTTTTGGGTTTCCATGTATATCTTGCATCTCTTGTAATCTAGATTTTGCTTTTATCCTTTGTTATTTGTGCTTCGATTGATGTATCTTGTGGCGTTTTTCTGTAAATAAATGCTTGATCCAAATTTTATGTAACAAATATGCCATTTTGTAACTCATAGTATATCTAATTTATATTGCTTTCAAAATATAAGTTTACAAACTCGAAAAAAATATATTATTACTCAGTTAAGAAAGTTAAGAGTTGACTCGTGAAGGTTACTCAAGTGAACTAAACTATGTTTAGCCATCGACAAAACAATTTCTATGCGCTAACCAATGAATTCATTTTTATCTATTATGCATATTTTTTGCTTCAAGTAACTTGAATGCAAAGTTCAGAATTTCATTTCGATCAGACTTTACCTTGGAATCAATGTTCAACCATCAATAGCTCAAGATTTGAGACCCGACTTCAAAAATTACTCTGATTAAATAAATAATAGGCTTGAATAATCACAAGGTGTTGCAATTTGCGACTAATTCGGCTTGTTTGGACATCCGAATCGGCTACGCGCGAAACTCTCTCTTTTCCCCTTTTTTTTCTCTTCACGGACGAGCTCTATCTCTCCTCTCCTCTCCTCTTCTATTTCCTTTTTCTTGTTTAGTCCGCCGCTTCGCAAACTCACGCACAAATCTGTGGAAGGAAGAAAGGAAATGGACTGGGCTGAGGGGTTGGACTTTGGGCTTTGCTAACGAAATATGGGCTGAATTAATGGGCCACATGTTGCCCTTAAAACATACGAGCAATCATACTTAAGGTGAAGAGGAAACAAGGCCGAACCAAACACGGACTATGTAGCCGAACATGGAGTGAACCGACTGCAGAGCCCATCCTTCATTCTCATGACTTCAGTAGCCGCTGATCTATGTTGAAGCCGAGACTAAAGCAGGGCAAGAGATAGAAAGACTGAGAATAATGTTTTTATGGCTGATGTATTCATAACCTCACAGAAGCAAAATCATGCAATTTCTTGCAGAAAGATTTGGGCCAATTTGGAAATTCTAGTTCTTTGTTTAGAGCCACTTCTTTGTTTGTTTTTTTATTTTTTATTTTTATTTTCTTTCTTGAGCTTGGCCTTGATACGGGTTGACAAGAAAATTTAGCAATATTGACTACACAGGAATATTCTTGCACTTTCTCAGTGAGGAAAATATGGAAGATGATCACAGAGGGTAAAGAAAAACACAGTAGCAGTTTATTTTTGCTATGAGGAAGCATGCGACCAAAGCCGCTAGAAAGGGTATCAATATAACTCCCTACACTAAATTACAAGAAGCTAAGTTTGAATGATGGTTTACTTATTAAGGCCGTTCATTTCGCGGAAAATAATTTCCGGAAAAATGTTTTCCGGATTTTCCGGCATTCGTTTCATGGAAAATGAATTTCTTGGGGAAAATATTTTCCATGAAAAGGAAAAAGTCTTTTAAATTGGGGAAAATGCTTTCCACTTTTGAAAAGTGGAAAACATTTTCCTTACTTGATCTCTCTTTTCTCACACCTCTACAAATCTCACTTCCTCCTCCTCTTTCTTCTTCTTCTCTTCTTTTTTTATTAGAATTATTTTTTAATTTTCTTTTTCTTTTTTTTAATTCGAATTATTTTTAATTTCCTTTTCCTTTTCTATTTCTTTTCTTTTCTTTGTTTCCCATCTTCTTATTTCTTGGCTAGTCGTCGGCCATCACTAAGTGAACCTCAAGCTCGCACTCGTCAATCTGGCGAGCCTCGAGCTTGACGCTCGCGCTTGCCAATTTGGGGAGCGGAAAATATTTTTCTTACTGAACACCATAAAATATTTTCCGAAATATTTTCAGGTTTTAGTGAACACCAAAAAATATTGTCATTTTTCTGGAAAATGACTCCTAGGAAAATATTTTCCGGAAATGACCAATTTTCCAAGAAATGAACGGACCCTAAAGAGTCTGAAGATCTTTCTTTCTTTTTGCAGCTTTGAACACGGGAACTTGTCAGGTTCATGTCAGAATGTCAGAATTCAGAGGATTAACACTTTCGTTAGTCTTCATGTCATTTGGTTGCTTAACTTGTTTGTACACTAGATGTGCCCCGCAACTTCTTAGAGTCCCCTTCAATGCTTGAAATGGTACTATAGATTGACAGCGGTGGTTTAGTAATTTTGCATCCAATCCCCACGTCATTTGCCGTGGAATGTATAGAACCCATGCGTGGTCTAACTCCAATGAGGAAAAACAATCTCCACAACCATAAGTTTCTTAATTGTTGACAAACAACAGGATTTCACAACAAATACTGGCTTCCTTTCGATTAGCTGAACCAACAATAGCACAAAAAGGCCAAACTGGCTATGTTACGATATAATTATGAAGGTACAGGAAACCTTATGAGGGTGCGTTTGAGAACTACTTTCCCAAAGCCCCTTGGGTGTTCAAAGCTCTTTGGGCAAAGTGCTTGATGTTTAGCAAATTTTTATTTTTATCTTAGCTCCCTTTACCAAATGCAAACCTTCAAAAGATTGAAAGCTTGAGGCAACTTAGGGGTTGCCTTGGGCTTTCTCGGCATGCTACCCTTGGGGCTAGTGAAAAATATTCTCTGGAAATTATCCTCATTAATCTTTTGTTTTTTTTTTTCGATTTTGCCATCAATAAATGTTCATCTTCATCTTCTTCCCTTCTCTTTGTTGAAGAGGACCAGCATCTGCACATGATTGCTGGCAAAGGGTAGGCGATCTGGCGAAGGGCATGTGGTTTAACTAGGGTCATGCGACCCTCCGGCGAGGATCACTGCGTGGAGGATGTAGTGTGGCAAGGGTTGCCGCAACCTAGATTGCGTGGCCTTGGTGACCTCCGCATGGAGGTCACAGCACAGGGGGTTGCTTGACCATTCGGTGAGGGTCGCTGCGACCTAGATCTCGTGTTCTGGGTTGCTGCGACTGAGATCTCGCAATGTGACCTCCATGCGGAGGTCATGGCGTCGCGCGCAACCATTTGGCAAGGGTTGCCGCAACCTAGATCTTGCGATCTTGTCGCGAGCTGGGTCACCGCAACCCTCGCCGAACGATCGAGCCATCCACTGCACCACGACCTCCGTGCGGCAGTCGCTAGGGCTACACGATCTAGGTCGTGGCGACCCTTGTCACGCCCTGTCCTTCATGCGGTGACACTCGCCAAAGGGTCATGTGACCCTAGCCGAACCGCCTATCCTTCGTCGATGACTATTAACTCTTCGCCGACAGTCGCTGTCCAAGCCCTTGGCCGGCCATCTCTCTCTCTCTCTCTCTCTTTTAATAACAAAAGTCTTTTGTAAGATTAACTTGTCCAAACACTATTTTACTCAAAAGTATTTCACAATGGACTTTTACAAATACGATTTACCAAACACAATTTACATTTTGAAAAAATTCTTTAACTCAAGGCCTTTGCATTTCCCCAAAAACTTTTCCCAAAAGCCTTCCTAAATGCACCCTGAGTCGTCTCGTACTTTGATGGATGAATCACTTTGGGGTCTTGCTTCCTAGATGAAAATTGTCAACCTGAGTCTCCCCAAGCAATTCTTGTCATGCCAAAACATTTACACTTGGGATCTTGCTTCCTAGATGAAAATTGTCAACCTAAGTCTCCCCAAGCAATTCTTGTCATGCCAAACATTTACACTTGAGACACAAACATGTGCGGAGGGAGGGAGGGAGAGAGAGAAAATTGTCAACCTAAGTCTCCCCAAGCAATTTCTATCATGCCAAACATTTACACTTGAGACACAAACACATGCAGAGAGAGAGAGAGAGAGTCCTGAATCAACTTATGACAGCTAGAGAAGTCAATTCATCTAAGCCGGTGACTCATTTGGATTATAACGTAGTGTATGATAATTCTGTGCATGTTTCAAGTGATTCACAACCTTTCGCAAGTAAATATGTTATGGTCGGCAGGACAGCTAGAATCTCTCGAAGCTGCTTGCAGTGTGTCAAAGAAAGCTGCTGCAACTTAGCAAATTGAGTGATGCATGTAGGAAGGCTAGCAAATTTGTTCTCCGACAGATCTAAAATTGTCAGTGAGAACATGCAATGAAATTTTTTCAAGAAACTAAGATCTAATAAGCTGCATCTTTGCACCTTCAAATTAATTACACTTGAAAGGGCTAACGGGAGAGAGAAATTGGCATAATCACTTGATGCCCATAAATAGTCTGAGAAACCATAAATTAAAATGCGCTCAAGATTCTACAGTGTATGGATACTATAAGGAAGGTTTTTAAGGTCGGTGCAGTCCCTTAGATTCAACTCTTTCAGTTCAATGAGATTAGCAATAGAGGAGGGTAATTCTTCAATTGCAGTCTCATGTAGTACAAGTTCTTTCAGAAATTTCATTTGTACAAGAATATTTCAAAACCTTGAAAGCTTTGAACAACCTCTAAGAATTAACATTTAAAAAATTGTAAGTTCAGACCGCCTGGAAAATAGCTAAGATTGCAGCAGTTCAAAAAGTTCAAATATATGAGCTGGTCAAGATGCCCAAGAGACTGATGAACCTCAACAGGATTGGCGCACTCTCAGCGATCCAAACACTAAAGATTTGGCAGTGATGACACAACCAGAATTTCACTCAGCATTGTATAGTGGATGAAATTAATAGACCTCAAACACCTAAAAAACTGCACGCCAAATAGATAATATATATAAGTAGGCTTTTCAAGATCTCCGAAGTTTTCAATTTTATCTTGACAGAAGAGTATGTTGCAAGTGCGTACCTTGAATTCCTCCCCTAATATTCTGATGCTGCTTTTACTCAGGCCTAGACGTACAAGTTTCCCGTGGCCTGCATTGAATGGCATAAATGGTCGAGAGTAATCGGGCTATTCCAGCCATCTTAATTTAGCGGGAAAGTTAATGGTATCAACTAAATGGTATGTATTGCGAGCTAAGAAAAATCTGAGCCTTTTCATGTTTGTGACGGCTTAAGCACTAAAGCGTACTTCTTCAGGAGCAGCCAACTTGGGCATTGTTGCTTCTACTTTATTGGTTCCTCGGCAGCACATATATGAGTAGACAATTTAAGTGCAAAGATGTATAGGCCATGCAAGGACTTTATTACTAATATATACGATTTGGTGTGCTCCAGGTGCCTTTTGCTCTTGGCTTTCAGAATTTGCTTTTACTTTCGCATTTGACAAATTAGTTTAATGAAAGACATCCTTTAAGTTCCAGGAGATTTTTTCATAATTTTCTTTCTGGGGAGAGGTCAATAGTACAAACCTTAGATCTCAGGGTCGGAGGTGGAAAAACTGATTCTTTTGGGATGCTCAGGCCATTCTCTTACTTAGCAAAAAAATATTAATACACTTCTATTTTAGGAGACAGCTAAACCGACTTTTTAAAGCCTTTAACCCTCCCAAATGGGCATATATATTGTCAAAAACAAAATACCACGATTTACTTTGTTATCGTGCCTTCTGTCAGCACATGAAGCACGTCCTCAGAGGATCACAATCTGCTACGCTCTGCTAGCGCATTCGGAGATTCTCTCCGAACGATTTCTCTTCCCATTTCTAGAATAACATCATGTATCTGCAGCTTGTCAAGTTCAATAGTGATGAGCGACTTATTTATAAGAAAACAATTCCAGCATCCGGGTAGAGATCACAGCTATCCAAAATCTTTCTCACATAAATTATACTTTCTCCCTTAAAGAAACATGCAATGTCAAGAAAAATATCATTCTCATAATCATCTAGGCCATCAAAGCTTATTCTCAGCAGATTGAAGACTTCTCCGCTGAAATTCCATTCATGTAAGCTTCTACCTCAAAGAAAAGAACCCAAAACTTTGATAGCTAATGGAAATCCTTTGGTGTAATCCACTCCGTTATCTAAAAGCTCTTCATAATCTGAAAGAGGAGAAAGATTCCTGAAAACAATCGAACTGAAGAGCATACAATCTCTAGAATGATGTAACGTTGAACCTTGTATACAATAATTATGCGATGGGCAGCCAGTAAATGTTCATCTCTAGTTGTTATGATAGTCCTACATCTACAATCAAACCAATCACGTCCTCCAACTAGTGTTTCCAATTGGATCAACTGGTTCACATCGTCAATGACAATGAGGACCCTTTTTCTACAAAGTCTATCCTTTATTATGCTTGAACCTCTATGGACATTGCCAAGCTTCGGACCACCATCCCACATTACTTGAGGAAAAAGTGTCTCTTGAAGCTAAAGTAGGCCAACATCTGTGGATTTCTCGCAAGTTTCTCTAACATGGGAAATGAAGCTACAACACTCAAATTTGTTCGCAAAAGCATTGTAAATAGCTTTGGTGATAGTTGTCTTCCCTATTCCTCCAAGTCCGCAAATTCTGACCATGCGAACCTCATTTGATTCCATGTCCAGCAAAGTATGCATGCGGGGACACATGCAAATCCATGCTAACCAGATTTTCGGGGACATGTAATTGATTGTGATTCATCTCAGACCATACTCTCTTGACAATGCTTTGAATGACATTCAACTCGCGCCCGGTAAATTCAAAGCATAAAGCCGATTGGGGATACCAAAGGAAATTCAAAGACATTTGATGCAAGGAGCACTAAGTTGATCTACACTAAGTTCAAGCCACGGTCAATGTCTCAAGCACAATAGACCAGATGCATGACTTGCTTGTGAAAAAAATTGACACATGAGCTTTCCTCCTCCAATTAGAGTAAATTGATTTTTTCCCCTATTATGCATTAGCATCACCATGAATAATTGCAAAGGAAACAAGTGAAATTCGGTAATCAAAGTTAGAACACAAATTTTGTGAAAAAAAAACAAACAGTTAGCATCCTCGAAAGGATTAAATGGTAGCCTTACTCATCAACCAAATGCCAGCCGGATATGTTAGCTGCTTTGGTCAGTGCTTCTCTCCACCTCTTCACCTTCCCCGAATCGCTGCCGTTCGACTTCAACCTCTCCTCGTGATCGATTAGGGCTTGTCCCTACCTCCCCCTCTGCTTCCTCACGTCCGACGGATACACCTTGTAGAACACCGGCCGCACGATCTGCCTCATCGTATCCGTGCACTTGAGCATTCTCACCAGCTCGTCCAAGCACCAGCCGGAGGACGCGGAGTCCTCCGAAAGACGACCGAGATCCTTGACTACCCGATGGCTCTGAGGATTGCCGGCACGATCTCCTCGCCCTTCCTGATCTCCTCGTCGTCCATTAACGTGGCGATCCACTGCTGGTCTTGCGTGTGTCCTCACCGCGAAAGCTCAGGAGCACGTCGTGTCCGCATGGGTGGCTGGGGGATGAAGAAGTTTATGCACAAAGAAGAGATAGGAAATCTTGGGATGAAAGAACAATAGAGAGATCTTGAGATGGAAAACTTCTTTCTATTCTTTTCTTTTACTTGTTTACAATCATGAAAGTTAGCCTTTTTATATACAATGGCTATCTCTGGAAACTGTTTTACAGGTATTGAACAGTTGAAGAAATGAAAACTAACTAACTGAAGCAAAGAACTAACTAACTTCCAGAACTGAAGTACACCAGACTAACTACCGAGACTTGCCAAGACTTGCAGCATTATACAGAGTGTTCGAAACAGGGTATCCCAATATAGAGCTTCTAGCTCACTTTACAAATTATCACTCTAGTTCATTTTACAGATTATCACTCTTATCTTTGTCTTCTTTTTCTTTCTTTGATACTAATAGTAGCCCCTTTTCTTCTCATTCTTCTCAGCAACATTTATATTCTCTACTTCATCTTCTTCATATTTTTTCTCTTCGTTGCTCTTGTATATCTTACTTCCCTTGTTCTTACTGATATCAGTAATAGCATCGATGAGAGCTTCTGTTCTTCTTTGTTCTTAACATCCCCCCTCAAATTGGGAATGGGTGAGAAACCAATTCCTAATTTGATTCGTAGCTGATAGTGTGTAATACGAGGGAGAGATTTTGTGAATATATCAACAAGTTGATAGTTACTTGGAACATATTTCACTTGTAGTGACCCTGAGGAGACTTTTTCCCTAACAAAATGAAAGTCTACCTCAATGTGTTTGGTGCGAGCATGTAAGACAGGATTGATAGCAAGAGAAATGGCTGATTTATTGTCACAAAAGAGCTGTGTTGGACGAGTCAATGAGCATCCTATATCACGAAGGACAAAGTTGATCCAGGTAAGTTTAGCAGATGCAGAAGCAAGAGCACGATACTCAGCTTCTGTAGAGGATCGACTGACTATGGATTGTTTCTTTGCTGCCCAAGATATGAGATTGGAGCCAAGGTATGTACAAAAACCTGTTGTTGATCTTCTTGTTTCAACACATCCCCGCCTTGATCCGCATCGAGAACCCATACAAGTGGAGAGAGCTTCGAGAGTGAATGAAGACTCCAAGACTTATAGTGCCTTTGACATATCTCAAAACTCTCTTGAGTTTATGTAAGTCCGCAATAGTGGGTTTCTGTAATTTCTGACACAACTGATTTGTAGCATATGCAATGTCGGGTCTTGTTAAAGTCAGATACTGAAGGCCACCTACTAAGCTTTGATACCCGACAGGATTGGAGAGGGGAGCAGAATCATTTATCAGAATAGTTGGTTTTAGTGATACAGGGGTGGTAATTGGTTTGCACTCAAGCATATGAGCTTGAGTAGGGGTGTGCAACGGAAACCGCCCGAACCGGAACTGGACCGGCCGGTTTTGGGCGGTTCCCATGGTCGGCGGTCCGGTTCCCGGTTCCTAATCTTGGAAACGGTGGCCGGTTGGTCCGGTTCCCAGTTCCAAGGTGGGAACCGGACCGACCGACCGACGGACCGACGGACCGGATCAAATTTTTTATATATAATTTATATTCATATAATATATAAACACATATAATATATTAATATTATATATGAAACTTATTACAATCGGAATTGTAATTTAGGTAACAACCTCTTATGTGGCCAAGAGACCACTAAAACTCTTGTTGTTACTCTTTATTTATAGAAAAAACTCTCCTCATGCTCACACTCTCTCTCTTGCTCTCCTCACTTGCAAACGACAAGGCACTTCAAGCCTTAAAAAGTCTCATATCGACTAAACATTCAAAGTATAGAAGAGAGATTGTCTATAAAACCTAAGCCAAGCACAACCTTTAATCACGTTGTTCATGGGTTTTATGCTTAAAATTAAGCATGAAACACATAAACTATGATTGATATTCACACAAGTGAAGTTTGAATATTTTGCATGTGGAAACATGTGTGAGTAGTTTTATTAGATTGCTCGGAAACCGAATTTGATTGATCGGTCCGGTCCGGAGCATGATTATTCTTTAGTGAAAAAATAAAGTGCCGATTCTTTTGGATCGGACCAGAATTGATAGTTCGGTCCGGTTCTCGGTCCTAAGACCAACGGTTCGGTCCACAGTTCCCAAAATTGGGAACCGATTCTCCAGGTCCGGTTCTCGGTTCCACCTTGGAACCGGACCGAACCGGGAACCGATCACCCCTAAGCTCGAGTAAGAAGATCACTGGCATATTTAGTCTGGCAAAGAAACAGGTGATCAAAGGTATTTTTAACTTCAATGCCAAGAAAGTAATGTAGTGGGCCAAGGTCTTTCATATAGAACTGAAGACTTAGAGAATGGATAAGGTTAAAAAGTAACTGAGAGGAGATTCTAGTCAGGATAATGTCATCAACATATAGTAGTAGAAGAATGGTGTTTGTATTAGTATGCTAGATGAATAAGGATGGGTCAGTTGAGCTGCAAAAGAACCCATATTCAAGCAGAAAGTTGCTGAACTTATCAAACCAGGCTCGAGAAGCTTGTTGAAGTCCATAGAGAGACTTCTTGAGGAGACATACATGATGAGGTTTCTTGGGATCTTGAAAACCAGGAGGCTGCTCCATGTAAACTATCTCATTCAATGTACCATGTAAGAATGCATTTTTGACATCTAGTTGATGGATTGGACAGTGTTTCATCATGGCTATAGATAGAACTATACGAATTGTAGCATGTTTGATGACTGGACTAAAGGTTTATGTAAATTCAATGCCTTCTTCCTGATGAAATCCTTTAGCAACCAGTCGAGCCTTAAGTCTATCAAGGCTACCATCAGCTGCAAGCTTTGTTTTAAATACCCACTTATAGCTAATGACATTCATTTGACCAGTTCGAGGGATTAATTCCCAAGTTTTATTCTAATAAAGCACGTCCATCTCTTCTGTCATTGCTTTATACCAGCCTGTTATGTGCTAAGGCTGATTTGATAGTTTTTGATTCAGTAGGTACTTCATATATAGCAAGACATGCATATCGAGGATTGGTCTTGATAATGCCAGACTTAGACCTAGTCTGCATAGGGTGAGTAGGTAATGTACCTTGTGAATTAGGGGTGTAAACGGGTCGGGTCGGGTCGGGTCTTGATGTTGCCCGACCCGACCCGAAACATACTGGTCGCATATTGTGACCCGACCCGACCCGACCCGAAACACGTTAAACTCGCATATGAAATTCGGGTCGGTTCGGGGTCGGGTCGGGTTTTCGGGTCTTCCTTTTTTTTTTTTTTTTTTTTTTTTTTTTTTTTTCGGTGAGAGTAGAACGGGCATTGGGCCGCAAATGAATATATCTTCTACAAATGAGCACAAGCATATGGGGAAAAGAAAGAAGTTAAAATGGGGTCGGAGAGAAGTAAATATTTAAGAAATACATTCATACAATTGAAAAAGAAGATGCTAGAGAATCGGAAATAAGAAAAGCTGCACTTCTTGCCAATGCCCAAGAATTCATAAGGTATGGTGAGCTCGGTAAATATGCTGAAAAGGGTTTTACACATGGAGAATCGAGCTGTCTAATTTTGTAGTAACATCTTGTGTAGCAAGAATCTCATGCTATTGATCTGATACACACCAAAGATACACAAAAATTAACAAAACCAGATTCTCTCCCAATGCAGTCTTTCACACGAGAATTTTAAGAAGGCAAACAAAATTCACTCTGTTTGCAAAGACCATGATCTTGAACCTCACTGCAGTGGCCAAATCCACCCAAGACCAAAGACTCGTTCTTGGCCACATGGGATCTTCAAGTGAATTTTAGAAATCAGGTAAACTGGGTACATAAAACGGTCAGTTTATGGCATCTCATTGAATTGTACGCCATAGATGCATGTCCCTAGAAAGTTTGGCCATCGTCGGAATTATTAGGCACCAAGCATGAAATTTAGCAAACAAAAAGATCTTAATGCTCTAAGATGCAAACTCTGAATTCATATGCAGAAAAGAGAGAAGTGCCCGCACATTTTATCTGAGCTGACAAGATTCCAGCAGTTTTCTAGCGCACCAAACAGAGAGAAAGAAATGAAAGGGACCGCTATTAGGAATATCATTCCTTGACTGGCTTTCTATCAAATGTCCAATTTTTGTAACTGTGTCTACCTAGCCTTGTAATCAATGCCACAAAGAAAGCAAGTTGAAGGATCTAAACCAGTATAGTATAGCAGCCATGAGTCAAAGTAGGTAGAGCTGTAAGGTAGCTATCAGCAGACCCTCAATTAGTGGATACGTAATGATCTATTCACTAATCAATACCCCAGGCAAGCACAATCTAAACCAACATAACAGGGACCTCCCATGGAGACGGAGACAGAGACAGACATTAAAAACCAGCGAATGCCCAGCTGCAACCAAACATGTACCAGAAGTGAATGTAGACAAACTTTGATCTCATCATAAACATGTGCACATGGCTTGTTCTAAAATTTACAGACTTAACATGCATCTCTGTGGAAATACAAAGTAAGCAAAATCAAATGAAATGTACATGAAACATTACTCTAAAACAATAAATCAATTCAACATAGTTTGATTACATATATAACCTATTCCTTATGTGACAACTAACACAAGCAAAGGCATCAAGCTATTTTCTAAGCTTGTCTAGGTGGTGTGGCCCCCGGCCACTCAAGCTAAGATCATGACACATCACGCAAATCTAAACTTTGGTGTGTTCAATTATCAATTGCTTGTCCACCTTAAGTAATCCAGAGATTCGTGGTTAAAGCCATAGTGAACAAAGCGCAATGCCAGGAACAGAAATGAAGAAATTTTGACAGAGATCAAAAGAATAATTAAAGGTAGATCAATGCTGATTGGCGCATTTGTATCATACAATTAGGAGGACAATACGATTCCACCGCCTCTGAAAAGAGAATTTTAGTTGCCCAGATAGCTAAATTAAACCATCAATAATTTAAGGGGAAGTAGGGCCTCCATCCCAAGCAAAGGCTTGTTTAAATAGTAAGATAACAAAATCTTGTTAGCATTTTACATGTTGATTCACATTTAACTAGTAATGTACCTCTGAATGAGTGCCTGTGTTCACATGCTTATCACAACGTGTGCCCCGGAAAAAAAGCTCTCTACCAGAAAATTGCTTACCCAAGCACACATTTAGAGTTACTTCTGAGTCATCAACATGAAAACCTGCAATTCTAAGTGGAAAAATCAGTATCAGAGAGAGAACTTCAACAGCTTATTGTAACCATAGATCATCTTCAACACCTAGTTACTGCACTCCGTTTGCACCCACTTAATACAACCAGCACAATTTCTAGCACAACACAGCACATGAAGAGGATGTGATCTCATGCTCGTTGGTACACAAACACTCGATGAGTGAGCAATTCCGTATGAACAGAACAAATTATCTCAACCTTGAAGCACCCATCTCCTTTAATTTCAGTAAAGATACTTGCTTTCTATAAAAAGTCATAATTAATCTTGCAGCATACCAGGGTATATGCGGGACCACGATATGGAGAATCGATAAGCATCAAACCCAAGCTTTGCAATAAGATCTATGTCTTCCTGCATAACCAGTAATCAGATCAAAGAAAGGAACTTTTAGGGAGAGGCCAAAAAAAAAAAAGACGACGACCCAGGACGACTGTCAGACGAGGAAGAAAGGCAACGAGAGATAGTGATGAAATTAGAGCTCAAACTCAAAACTAAGAACCACGCATCTAGCACTAGCAGCCCACTTTTTTCTCTGTCAAATACAACAAAGAAAGGATAGAGAAGATCCCTCACATCTTAATACAACAAAGCAAGGGTTTCGGCGTCGGCGAGGCGGAGGCGAGGGTGGCGAAGGCGACGGCGAGGCGGAGGCGCGTCGATCGGAGGGCGGCAGCGGACTCCACGAGAAGGCGCACTCGTCGGAGAAGAAGGCGGAGCCGACGAGGTATGTGCTTCAAGTTTAGCCTTCAGTGCTTGAGTTGTGTTCAACTGTCGTGTTTTTGGGGCTAAAGTCTAAACCCTAAAGCGTTTGTGTTTTTGGGTTTTGAACTTGTTTCGGGTCGAACAATGTTCGAACACGACCCGAACACGAAACACATTTTATTTGCTTGTTTTATATTTGTTACCCGAACACGACCCGAACACGAAACACGTTAATACATGTTTTGTGTTCGGGTCGTGTTCGGGTCGGTCGAGTCGGGTTGGGTCGGGTCTTTTTGACACCCCTATTGTGAATTTGTCTGATTATTTGAAGTGTGTTGTTCCATATCTGGTCCATCTGTTGTCTTAGTTGTGGGAACAGGTATTTCAACTCGTTGTGGACTATTCTGAGTGCTAAAAGTCACAAATTCTCAATCAGCAGAAAAACTTTACATTAAGCCATCCTCTGTCGTTTTATAAAGCAGGTAGTGTTTCGAGGGATTGAAACTCCAGTGTTGGAAAGATGCCCTTGATCTGATCTCCATGACTCTCGACCAGTTGAATGATTACTAACATCGACTAAAGCAGCGTTCTCATGAAAAAAAGGGTCCAATCACGGTGTACCATCAATGAACTTTTCCTTCTCGACATGTTGAAGCTTTCAACGAGAACCACATGGAGCACGATCAAGAAAAAAAAGAAATATCGTCTCTGTAAGAATACATGGAGAACCGGTAACTCCTGATTAGAATTTGGTCATGCAGAACATTTGGAAAATACTGAAATTGAACTTTTCGCTATATACACAGCTTCTCTTTATACGTAGCTGGTTACAACACACACCAAAAAAGAAAAAAAAAAGTGCATACTAGATAAAAGAACATCCAGGGGACTCTGATACAATGGTGGACAAAGGAAAAAACTTCCAACTTCTGGACAAGCATGGGCATTTTGCCGTAAGATCCTAGTTTAATGGTTGGATTCCCTCTCCCCTCCTGTTTCCAGCATAACTTCATCCGGTCAAGCAAAGAGACTTCACTCTAGAAATTCTCTCCAATTATGGCAAAAGCTGCATCATGCGACCTGGTCCACACAAAAAAAGCAGCAACAATGATTCTGGTGTCAGCTTAAATACAGAAAGAATAAGAGAAAATATTGGCTGCAGCTCTTATTCCACCGTGTCATCATACTAGTCCACTCATCACGCGACACATGTTGCGCAAGCCCCACCATGCATAGCCCTCTGGCACACCCTCTCTCCTCTCGTCTCTCTCTTCCCACTGCTCTTCTTTCCTTCATTTCTTCTTTTCTTCTTCCCTTTGCTCACGCTTTCCTCATTTTTTCTTTCTCCTTCGCCTGCCTCATGGTCCTTCTTCGACCTCGGCCCTGCCTCTAACACGTCACCTCGTCTATACCTCTGCCCGTATGTTCCTTATTCTTCTTCTCTTTGTCCTATCTCTCTCCTCGGTTTGAATCTGAACTTTGCATGCCAAATCTGTCTCCCTCCCTCTTCCGTACAAAAGCGAGGAGATAGAAGCACGACCAGAAGAGTAAAATCAATCAAGGAACAATCTTTGAAGGAGAGAGAGGGAGGGAGATGGGAGTCGGGGTTGGTGAGGAAGATGGGGATCTCAATTTGGAGGATAGGAGAAACGTACACGAGAGAATGGACTCTGGTTTTGCGGAGGGGGAAGACGACGACGGTGCCGGGATCGGGTCCAGTCGTCAACGAGAAATCAAGAGTTTCGATACCCAGATGTGGTGGTGGATGAACTCTGTTAGTGTCCCTGCCAGGCAAGCGGAAGAGAGAGAGAGAGAGAATGAGGAAAGCGCGAGCAGAGGGAAGAGGAAGAATAAATGAAGGAAAGAAGAGCAGTGGGAAGAGAGAGACAAGAGGAGAGAGGGTGTGTCAAAGAGTTGTGCATGGTGGGGCCCGCGCAACACGTGTCGAGTGATGAGTGGACTAATATGATGACACGGTGGAATAAGAGCTGCAGCCAATATTTTCTCAAAGAAGAACCCAAATGGGCAAGAAAATAACAGATGGAATAGAATGGGTGAGAAAATAACAAATGGAATAGAGCAGGAGTACATGGAAATTTAGGGCATCAATCCCGCTACTTGCTTCATTAGCCCACTTGGGTACTCAGGGCCCGTTTGGTTCGGCTTTTGGGGAATGCATTTATACCTTTGGGTGAATGGGGTTTTTCGAAATGCAAATATCGTTTGGTAAAATTTGTATTTGTAAATGACTTTTATTAAATTAAAAAAACAAAAAAATATTTGCATTTTTTTTAAGTCCGGCCACCGAACCTCCGGATCTGGCGGTCGGATGGCCAAATCTGGCCCCCGGACAGTTGCCGGGGTTGGGCGACTCCAGGCGACGGCCGCTTGAGGTCACGCGACTCTAGGCAGCAGTCGCCGGTGCGCGCGACCCCTTGGCTGGCGGTCATCAGCCTCCGTGCGGTGGTTTTCCTCGCAGATGAATAGTAACCTCGCAGTGAACAGTAACCGAAACTTGTATTCCGGAAATGCAAGTTCCCAAAGGACCTCTAGATCTGCTTTGGACAAAGGGCCCTTAGAGTCCTTTGGAGATGCAATTGCATCTTACCAAAATTGCCCCAAAAATTGAACCAAACGCATGGCCAAGGGACTTTAGCGTCCCAAAGCTGAACCAAACAGGGCCTCACTCCAACCACACGGCTTCTTAGTCAGACCCTCTAATTCAAGATAGATTCTCGAGTCATTCACCACAAGATCTTCTACTTCTTTGACATCAGCGACGTTGTCACCAACGACCATATTGTCTTCGAGGAGTCTCTCAGACATCTCGTGGAAAACTGAAGACAAATGCGATGGACTAGCTCCGGCCATCTGATCCGGCGTCTAACCTTGCTCAACCCTGAAATCTCTACCACCCAGTGGAGAAGGCCACGGATTGTGCATCTGAATGGTCTCAAAATCCTCCAACACGACACTATTTGGTTGAGACTCCATCTAAGCTGACTCGTCACTGATTGTCAGGCAATCAACATTTGGGCTTTGAATCTTGGGATCCATTGCTTCAAGCAAGCATTGGGTGGCGCCATCGGGATCAAGCGGTTGCTCTTCTTGCTTGATTCACAAGTGTCTAATTCTCTCTTGTGTCTCCTCTTCGGATTAAGCTGTTGAACAAAGTTCAGGCTTGTGGTAGCTTTGTAGAGGAAGAGGAACATCTGCTGGTGCTGCACTCGGCACAACGAACCTGCTCTGCGACCTGGTCAATCTCATGCTGTGAGTTCTCCCGCTCTTCTCTTAGTTTTAGGATCTCGGCCTTCAATGCTTCCTGGTCCTTCTTAAGCGTTTTGAGTACAGCTTCATTTCCAGCTTTCGGGTAATGTAATATTATGCAATAATGTAATATTATGTTAGTGGGCCCCAAAAGAAGAAACTGAAAAGTTAGTAAAACAAAAAGGAGAGGGGAGAGGGCTCGGCTAAATAGAAGCTGAGAGTTCCCTCGACCAAGAAGAAAAGAAAGAAAAGACAAAGAAGAGGAAGAAGACGAGAAAAGGAAAAAAAAAAGGAAAGGAATTTTGGCACGTGCACATCTCGGATGCCTTGCCAAGCCGTCTCGACTCCATAACACAGCACCCGGTAAGAGATCAAGCCCCTTGTTTGTCCGATTGAAGTAATTTTTGGATTTAGGTCTTAAATTCGAAATTTTTGGAAAACTGAGCAGCGAAGTCTAATTTTGGAGTCGTTGAGCCGCGTATTTTTGCAAGAATGGTAATTTAGGGTGTTGTGGAGCCGTGGGATTTTACGGATCGTGATTTGAGCTTATGGTTTGTCCGAAACAAAATTTCAAAGTTTCCCGCGCGCAGTGAACAGTACGCGTCCAGCAGCTTTGGGCCCGTATTTTGTCATTTTTCGGCTTGATTTTGGGATGGCCAAGTTGGGATTCTTGTGATATGTTTCAAGGGCTCTCTATTGAATATAAGTACGTTTAGATCGGGGTTCGGAAGAAAAAGTTAAGGCTTGATCAAGTTTTGCGTTTAAACTTCATGTTGCAAATGGCTTGAACAATCGCTTTGGTCATGCGATTTGTTAGCGCGCAGAAGTCCTTTTGTTAGAGTTAAGGCATAACTTAGTCATTTTGTAGTCGAGATAGAATAGATTTTAACATTATTTTTTGGTTATTTGATAGGGCTTTGAGTTCGACGATACGAGTATTGTTCGTCGTTTGGTCATAGACGACAAGGTGAGTGGTACTATATCTTCTTTGGTTTTATAAAATCATGTCTTGAAGTATGTATGTATGTATATTGAATCAAGAAGAGCATTTTTATTGTATAAAAGCCAGATCGAGCAATTGCTACCCTTTGGTTGATTGTGAATATTTGAAAAGCACGTTATACAAGGTTTGTGGAGAAATAAATATGAAATTGCTTTGCGACTGATTTATAAAAAGGTTTATGATGATTTGGGAAACAGATATGAAATGGATGACGGGCTATGTTGCAAAATGTTATTTGTTTGGTTTAAGATGTTGATTTTTGGATTGGATTTCTGGTATTGGAGAATGGTTATTTATGCTCAATATGACTGTGAACCCAGTGAGGGGTTTTTGGGGTATGCATACTAGGTTTAGGATATCCTTCTGGGCCTAGCCACCGGCTTTGTAGGTGGAGACCTTGCCAAGGGGAGAATCTTGGTCGCCTTGTCACAAGGCGTTGTGTCGTGACCATGGTTAGTTATTGAGCAAAAGATTGATCAGTGGATAGACCATTGATATGTGTTTTGATTGAGATTATTCAATGGCTTCGACCATTGATACTTGACTTTTGATGGCGATTCAAATGAGTTTTCCATATTAGTATAAATTTTCGATGATAAGAAATAACTTTTATATGATTCGATATGTATTTTATATGTTAAATTGGTGTTATGAAATTTGGTATTGCTTTGTATACATGCATAGTGGTTGTTCGATCTGCTTAGAAGATATGTACTACTCACTGAGCTGTGGTTGTTCATCCCATTCCTCCTTTAATCTTTTCAGGTTCCTCAGCTAGCGGCGAATAGAGAGAGTGAGTAGTCGGTGGGAACTTTTGGGGAGTTCTATTTTGTTTTTGGTATGGTTTAAGGAAGTGGTGCAAGTAATACTTACTAGTAGTTGGATCGTTTGAGTTTTAAACGTATATCTCTTTTCTCTTTTGATGGATTATAGAAACTCTGATGTTGCAACCAATTTGTTGGTTTATCTGATATATATGGTTTGAGATATATATAAGTTGATATCAGTTTGTTGGTTGTGTTTGAGGCTGCGTCCTGTGTAAAGAAGGACGGCCGTGTCATTCCCATTCTTTGTGGTTTTGGGGTGTGACAGGTAACCCGAGGTAAAATTACTACTCGATGTCTTCCTGTGCTTGCTGAATTTGCCTCTCCTCTTTATGTTCTTCATCAAGTGCTTCTTCCCTGTCTGAAAACCCTAGTTCGCAAACTCCCATCGTTCCGTATCAATCTTCCTAAAACCTTGCGACACATCTTGCATCGGGATGCATGAAGAATTGAAGACAGGAGGAAGCTGGGCACAGGGAGTTCATATTGAAACAAAAGGTTAAAGAGTAGAGAATAAGCAAAATGAAGGCTAACAAAGTTTCAATGGAAGATGCACACAGGGGGTATCATTAGGCCAATATGCACAGAGCACATTGCACGTCAAGGAGAGATCCTTTGCCATGATTCAAAAACCAGTACAAAGAGTGTATGAACAATGAAATGACTCAAAAATCAATCTGTCAACTCCTTATATATGAACACAAAAGTGTGGAATTATACTTATGGTCTCGCCCCAAAAGAAGAGAGGTGCCGTAAGGCTTTTATTGAAATAAAATAAAATTGATTATCGGATGACAATTGCTGGATGAGAAACCTACAAGCATTGAAGGAGCCATAAATACTTTATGGTAGGCTACATGGATTTGAAGAATGGAAGTTATTGAAGACTTTTGTTACTTTATTATGCGTTTTGATGGTGTGTATGAGGCTGTTTTGTTTTAGTCAATAAATTTGTGGGTTGTTATGTAATCGTTGGCGTTTGTAAACTTCAATTCCTATATAAAGGGATGAAGTCATGAGTTGTAAATCAAGCCACAAGCCATAGTCCACGTAGACACAAATAAGAGAAAGCATTCTCAATACAAATTTCTCCCTCAAATTTCTAGTGTTCTTATTCCAAGTTTCCAAAGTTTATTGTCATTCTTTTGGTTCCAACATTTAGTATCAGAGCTAGAATTGGCATCCACTAGTTATGTTCAAATGCAACTTCCAAAGTTGAACGGAAAGAATTTCAATAATTGGTATGTCTAGATGAAGGTTCTTTTCAAATCACAAGATTTGTGGAATCTTGTGGAGAATGGCAATACTGAAGTGGCTGATGCTGAAGCATTCGATGCTTTTAAGAAGGGAGGAGAAAGATATTTTGGTGGAATCCAGGAAGAAAGATCAAAAAGAATTGTTTGCAATCTTTCAATCCGTAGAGGAAGTTATATTTGAAAAAATATCAAGGGCAGAGACCGCGAAAGGAGTGTGGGACATTTTGCAACAATCCTACAAAGGCGATGATTGCGTCAAATGGATGTGGCTTCAAACTCTTCGAGGTGATTTTGAGTCTTTATACATACATGACTCTAAATCAATCTCGGTGTACTTTGATCGCATGCAAACCATTGTTAACCAACTGGGGGTTAATGGTGAAAAACTCCAAGATGTTCGAATCGTAGAAAAGATCTTGAGGTCTTTGACTGAAAGATTTGACTACCTAGTTGCGGTGATTGAAGAAGCTCAAGGTGTGTCAACCATGACGTTGGAGCAGTTGATGGGTTCATTATGCTCGCATGAGCAAAGAATGAATCAAAAGTCCATCGGTTCGAATTCCAAGCAAGCATTGCAAAGTCGGGTCGCTCAATCAAGTTGAGGAGGCCATCAAGCTGGCCAAGGTCGTGGAGGTGGTCGAGGATGCGGGCGTGAAAATTTCAATTCCATCGAAAAATATAAAACATGTGACAAATCAAAGGTCAAGTGTTTTAGGTGTAACAAATTCAAACATTACAAATCCGAATGTCAAGCAAAGGTGGCATATGAGCAGGCAGAACAAGTGCATACCATTAATGCTGAGGAAAACGTGGTGCTAGCATGCAAGAAGGAGGACTCAAGTATCGTGAACACCAACCTTTGGTACCTTGATCGGGTGCAGTAATCATATGACTGGCCAAAATGAGTTATTCTCACACTTGGACGAGATAGTTCGCGGTGAAGTTAATTTTGGGAACAAATCCAAAGTTCTTGTAATGGGCAAAGGTGATGTTAATATCAACTCAAAAGATGGTACTAATGTTACTATTGCAGATGTTTATTTTGTGCCAGGATTTTGTTGGAACTTATTAAGTGTTGGGCAACTTTCCAAAAGAGGCCACAAAGTCCATATTGAAAATGGAGTTTGCACTATTATGGGTGTAAACAATAAATTTATCACAACAGTGCGGATGACAAAGAACTGGATGTTCCCTCTTACTCTTCAGACAAAGAATCTTTTGAACTTTCAAGCGGTGATGAAAGATAGCAACTGGTTATGGCATCTTCGATTTGGTCATTTAAATTTTCGTGGACTAAAATTACTGGTCCAGAAAAAGATGGTGACCATCATGCCTTTGATTGACATTCCTGATTGCCCATGCTATTAATCTGGAAGTTCTTCTCAGATACAAGGAAATGATTCAGCCAGTTGGAAAAGCTAGAAGAGCAAAACAACCTTTGGAGTTGGTACATACAGACATATGTGGCCTTGTTGAGGTGGAATCATTCACACAAAAAAGGTATACATTAATTTTTGTGGATGATTTTACTAGAAAAACATGAGTATATTTTCTTAGAGAAAAATCTAAAGCTTTTTTCGAAGTTTAAAGAATTTAAAGTCTATGTTGAAAAGTATAGTGGCTTTATTTTAAAGACGTTGAGATCAGATAAAGGAGGAGAATT
Organism: Eucalyptus pumila; assembly: GCA_016097595.1. Classification (NCBI taxonomy): domain Eukaryota; kingdom Viridiplantae; phylum Streptophyta; class Magnoliopsida; order Myrtales; family Myrtaceae; genus Eucalyptus; species Eucalyptus pumila. Next base: position 53,183,913 of record CM027848.1, read on the forward strand.
CACTTTGAATGAATTTGATAAATACTGTAAAATTCATGGAGTGGAACGTCAATTGACTACCAGCTATACTCCCCAACAAAATGGTATAGCATAAAGAAAGAATAGAACAATATTTGAAATGGCAAGAAGTATGCTAAAGGCTAAAAATTTGCCCAAGAAGTTTTAGGTAGAAGCCGTTGCATGTACTTTATTTCTGCTAAACAGGTGTTCAACAATGAGTGTTCTAGGAAGAACATAGGAAGAGGCTTGGAGCAGCAACAAGCCAGATGTTTTGTTCCTCCAAGTATTTGGGTGTGTAGCATATCCCTATATACCAGACGAACGGAGGAAAAAATTGAATGACAAAAGCCAAAAGTGCATCTTCATTAGCTATAGTGACATGACTAAGGGTTATAAGCTATATAATCCAGTCACTGAGAAAGTCATCATCAATAGGGATGTCCAGTTTCTTGAAGATGAAGCCTGGGAATGGAATCAGAAGATTGACCAGAAAAGCATCACCATTGAAGATGAATCATTGGCGAGAGAGACAAAAAAATCTTTAGTTGAAGATCCATCATTTTTGCCTAGTAGTTCAATTTCTTCACTGAGAGCAGTTTCAGAACCACCGATACGTCGTTCACAGCAATTGCGGGAGACACCATCAAGATTCAAGGATTATGTAATCACAAGAGATGATGATAGTGCTAATGAAGGAATCATTGATGAAACTATGATAAATTTTTGTTTATTTGCAAAATGTGACCCATATCCTATGATGATGCATCAATAGATGAGAAGTGGATTCAAGCAATGGATGAAGAAATCCGCTCCATTGAAAAGAATGACACATGGGAGCTAACTTCTTTACCACCCGATAAGAAGCCCATTAGTGTCAAGTGGGTGTACAAGAAGAAGTACAAGCCAGGACGGTCAAGTGGACCGATATAAAGCTAGGCTAGTCGTAAAAGGCTACAAGCAAAAGCCAGGTATTGATTATTTTGAAGTGTTTGCACCCGTGGCTCGAATGGATACCATTCGGATGATTTTAGCACTCGCAGCTCAAAATTGTTGGAAGATCCACCAAATGGATGTAAAATCAGCGTTTCTTAATGGTGTTCTTGAAGAGGAAGTCTACGTGGAGCAACCACAGGGTTATGAGAAGAAAGGGCATGAAAATCAAGTTTATAAACTAAAGAAAGCATTGTATGGGCTAAAACAAGCATCTCAAGGATGGTACACAAGAATTGACATGTACCTATTAGAGCATGGTTTTCGAAAATGCCCATATGATCCTACATTGTATATCAAGTCAAACACTAACGGTGACATAATAGTTGTGTGCCTTTATGTTGATGATTTGATATTTACAGGGAGTTGTGAAGAGATGTTTGTTGAATTCAGGGAGGCTATGACTAGTCATTTCGAGATGACAAATTTAGGATTAATGTCCTATTTTCTAGGCCTTGAAGTGAAGTAGACAAATGGTGGCATATTTATTTCACAGCAGAAATATGCTAATGATATTCTAAAGCGATTCAAGGTGGAATCACTCAAACCAATATAGACTCTCGTAGCAGAACGGTTGTAGTTGAATAAAGAAGGAACCGGTGAAGCAGTGAACCCCACTTATTTCAAAAGCATTGTTGGCAGTTTAAGATATTTGGCTTCTACAAGGCCAGATATTACTTATGATGTGGGAATTATTAGTCTATTTATGGAGAAACCATACCAATCGCACTTGCAAGCAGCAAAAAGAATTATACGATATGTCAGTGGAACTCGTGATCATGGTATTTTATATTCTCATATTGACAATTTCAGTTTGGTGGGATATATATACAGTGATTGGGCAGGTGATACTGAGACTTGGAAGAGTACTTTTGGATATATTTTTTCTCTCTGATCAGGAGTAATTTCTTGGTCCTCGGAAAAACAACAAGTTGTTGCACTCTCGACCTCTCAAGCAAAATACATAGCGTTAGCTTTGGCGGCATGTCAAGCAATATGGCTTCGTAGGATGCTATGTGAATTGATGCATAAACAGGCAGGCCCTACGAAAATAATGTGTGATAACAAACCGACTATGGCTTTGGCCAAGAATCCTCTTTTTCATGGCAGGAGCAAACACATTGATTTCAAGTATCACTATACTCGTGAGCAAGTCAAAGATGGCGAAATTGAGCTTAACTTCTGCAAATCGGAAGATCAGATTGCATATATTTTGACTAAACCATTGAAGGCAGATTTGTTTGAAAAATTGAAGATGATGCTTAGAGTTGTTGAATTCCAAAATCAATTTTAAGGGAAGCTGTTGAAATAAAATAAAATTGATTATCGGATGACGATTGCTGGATGAGAAACCTGCAAGCATTGAAAGAGCCATAAAAACTTTATGGTAGGCTACATGGATTTGAAGAATGGAAGTTATTGAAGACTTGTTACTTTATTGTGCGTTTTGATGGTGTGTATGAGGCTGTTTTGTTTTAGTCATTAAATTTGTGAGTTGTTATGTAATCGTTGGCGTTTGTAAACTTCAAGTCCTATTTAAAGGGATGAAGTTGTGAGTTGTAAATCAAGCCACAAGCCATAGTCCACGAAGACACAAATAAGAGAAAGCATTCTCAATACAAATTTCTCCCTCAAATTTCTAGTGTTCTTATTCCAAGTTTCCAAATTTTATTGTCATTCTTTTGGTTCCAACAGCTTTACCAAAATATCGGATAGACACGAAGCGATGGCCAAGGAAACTCATCTGCAGCTACAGAGTGCAGAACTGAGCATCGAAACAGCAAAATGCATAGTACTAACAGCTTTGAAGGAACTGTTGTAGTGCATTTCTGAATCCAAATTCAAATTTACCATTTAAGAAAAAGAACTCAAATACAAATCAGTGAGAAGATAATCTTTATGGGTGTGCTGATGTCAGGGTTGACATGATAGTTTCTGCAAATTACCGTCTAAAGCATCATCACTAAAATATGATGACAGGCCATTGTTCTCTGGCCACCGATTCATGAGATTTCATATAGAATCTGCGTATCTCGCCTGCCATTTCAGATTCCTTCATTCCTTGTGCCCTAAACTAGGGTAAAGCACAACTAACAACCGATCAAGTGGGTCAAATCGAATCTTGACTACCTGAGCAAAACGTCGAGAGTGGAAGCCCTTGGATCCTAGCCTCTTCGCTCCGGGGACTATCCGTTGGGACGGGGAAGAGTAGCAGGATGCTTCAAGAGGATCACACTGGACAAAAAAAAAAAAAAGAACCGAAACGAGTTAAACCGAAGGACACATCTACCCAACTAGTTTGCTCTTACCTATGGAGAATGTATCAAGCAAAACACATGGAAAAAACACACAATCCCATTCAAAGGAAGTACCCACGTAAGTGTTGAGCTGCCCGATGAAGCCGGGAGAAGTTGGAGTGCTTGAAATATCGAGGCAGGACCTGCTTCGAGAACTCGTGCTGATCGCACACCACAAAGCTGTCCCAGCCCAAACCCCACGACACCATTGGGTCCGATTCGGGGTCTGACACCATCTCATACGTCTTCCTCAGGAACAGTGTCGGCCCCACCTCCCCCAGCCCCTCCATCGGCCTCATCACTTCCTCTGCTGCTGCCCGCCACGAGCACGACGACGACATGGTGGTGGCGTCCCCGGGATCTGCAATTTCCGTCGCCTCCTCCTCTTCCACTTCTTCCTCTTTGATCTTCACTAGCTGCACGGCCAGAGCATAATGGTATTCGGGCCAGAACAGGCATGGACATGAAGGCGACCCCGCTTTGATCCTGCCATCGCCAATGGCTACTCTTGGCGAGGCGACCGAATGGGCAGGTGACCCCATCTCTCTGGCATCACCACTGTCAAGAACAGCAGGGGACGCGATCTCTTCTAGTGAACTTGCCGAAGGTCTCGCCTTTCCTAGCTTGAGGCCCGGTTCAGGAAAGAGGGTGTCGGAAAATGACGAGCGATGCGTTCGGCCGGCACCACCATGAGACGCCGTCGTCATCTTGAGCCGGAGTTCGAGGTCAAAGGCCTCGACACGGTGGAGGGCGAGACTGTGAGACCGAGAACTCGAGCTGAAAAGTGGACTTGTAAGAGCGACAAGGGGGAATGGTTGGCTTTATACACGCGGGAAAGTGTCCAAAGAGTCGCCACGTTCCTCTCCCTTTTGGGGGCTTCCTCAGGAAGAGGAGGAGGTGTTTGTCGGCTTCCTCGCCGTGGTGGGGGGCGAGAGGGCGGCGGCGATCGTGGGCTGTCGGATCTGGTTCGGGATAAGCCCGCTGCGGTGGGGGCTCTTTCGCCTGGTCGGCGAATCCTATGCATGAGCGCCACATGTCGATGCGCTTGTCCAACTAAGCATTGCAGTTGGCTCGTGCGGGCGGCCATTTTTCATCATACAATCATGCAATTCATGCAATCGCCGGCGCGTTGAAACCGTGGGCATAGCGTATACTTTCAAGTATACTTTCATCACTTTCTTGGCCCTTATATTGAGCTCGATGTGTAACATTAAATATTTGGTAAAAATATATATTATTCAAGTTCATGTTAACACGCTTTCGAATATATTTAATCACAAAATAGTCATCACAACCATGGTCAAAAAGCAATTTTCAAACTTTTCCTAAAATGCACTAAGAATAAGAAGTAGGGCATGATGGATCAATTTATTTAACAAGATCCGTTTTGATAGGATTAGAATGAATGGGATTGGTCTGACTTGTTGCTTGGATGGTTGACTCCTGCCGTCGACAAATGACCTATGCCATGTTTCATGAATAACTACGCTTGAGAATGAATGAATTGTGGTATAGTACCGAATAAGTCACTATTCTAGTTTAGACTTAAAATCCATAAAGGAATTTAAGGGATAGAAAAAGGGGCCCTAGACCATACATCTTACTATCTCAGGATGATTGCACATTACATTATGGCAGCACGATCAAATGAAGTTGAAAAGCGCTTGTAATCACCAACGCCTTAAATTATGTTTTTAAGAAAAAGAAAAGTACCTTTGGAGCACTTGTGAGTAATATTCTATTGTCATCATCATTAGAGTTTAGGTCCTTCGCAAGACCTTAAAAGGCTATGTGTCGCGACCTCTTTTTTTTCGGCGCCCGTAATCGGGTACGAGCACCTAAGGAGGCTAATGGCTCGGCTGAATTTATTAAGCCCGGACTCTCCCAAGTCCACCAATTCATGACTTTAATAGTCTAAGTTTTTAACCTGTAAATCAATTTTTAAAATGGAATCGCCACTAATCGGTTCGGGGTGGGTTGATTAGAAACTCAAGCGAAGTATCGGGAGAAATACTTGCTCCTGCGCAACCAGAGAAATTAGGATCGGGGACTTGATTACACTAGTTAATCACTAATGCCATTTCGGTACCTAATCTTGTTTAAACCCTGAGGTTTTTTGGATGTTCGAGGGATTTTCCATGCATTTTTGGGGGGAAAAACATTTTTTGAGTATTTTTCTAATTTTTTAGACACAAAAGGAATTTTTTTGGGATTTTTTTTTGGTATTTTGGAAAAATACAAGTCTTTTTGGCTTTTTCTGGATTTTGTTTTTTGCTTTTTCATGAATTTTTGGCTTTTTTTGGATTTTTGGCATTTTTTGGAAAGTATGGAGTATTTTTGGATATTTTTGATTTTTTTGGAAAATAAATTATTTTTTTATTATTTTTAAAATATTATTTTATATTATAATAATATAAAAAACGAACCGAGTCGAATCCCCGGGTTAGGTCCGACCCGGGACCTTCACCCAGAACGCGGACGGCCCGCAATGCCGACCCGGATTTTTTTTAAAAAAATCAATACTGATTTTGGCCCGCTTCCGTAAAAATTTTCAACCCAACAACAAACCGGCCCACGTGCACAACCCAGCCTAGGCGGAAGGAAACCCTACTCGGCACGACCCGCTTTCCGACCCGGCTTCCTCTTCGCAGAACCAACTCTTGGAACCCTAGCGTCTGACGATCCGCGGCGCCGAGGGAGAGTGAAGATAAGCGTCCGACGCTATCGGGCGGTGACTTGACGATGGCAACACGGCGGACGGTGGGTAGGGTTTCGGTGAAGACGGCGGGCGGCTACTGGATCTTCAAGAAGCGGCGACGACGACGGCGGTTTGTTTGGGTTCTCGGGGGAAGGTGGAGCGATAGGATTTTAGGTAGGGGGAGCGATAGCGACGACAACCACCGGCGGCAACGACGGCTGTTACCTGACCATAGCAACGACGAGCTGGTGAACGGTGGTGGTGATGACGGGGCAGCGACGGTAGCCCCTCAGCTCCCAGATCTGGCGTGGCGCCATTTGATTCCTCTCTCGCTCGGCCCTCTCCTCCGGCGGGCCTCGGATCCGCGGCCGTGAGTCCTCGGACCCCCCGAAGTCTCTCGGTGGGGTGCTTAAGGCCTACGACTTCAAATCATCCCCCCTCTCTCTACCCTCTCCTCCGGCGAGCCTCGGATCCTTGGCCGTTCGACCTCGACCTCCCCGAAGTCTCTCGGTGGGTTGTCCGAGGTTTGCAAGCCCTAGATCCGACTCTCCCTCTCTTGATCTGTTTTTGTCTCTCCGCAGTAACCTCTCCCTCTCCGGCCACGAGCCTTCGGATCGGGCTTGCCCTTCCTCGGCCCCCTTTCGAAGTCTTTCGCAGGAAGCACGAAGCTTTGCAGCCTTCGATCGTTCTCGGCGTGCCCTTTGCCTTCGTCGGGAGATGCCTATTTATAGGCGAGGGGGGCAGCCGGTCGATGGAGCTTCGACCGCCGGTCTTCGCATGCCAAACGGCTTTTGCCGACCGAACCGGCGTCCCATCCGGTGGGGTGGCTCTAGCTAGGTCGCCTCGCATTGAAGACGCGTCCCTTCCGTCTGCAGCGTCGCACGTCGCCATCCTCTCCTACCTTCTGACGTCACGCGTCCGGCCTCCGGCGTGTGCTACTTATCTGATCGGGGAAGAAGACAACAGAGGAAGAAGACAAGCAAGGAGGGCCAGGCCAAGAAAAAAGAAAGAAAATGGGTCTAGGGGCTCACGCGAAAGGGAAAAAGGGGGCTGGGCCTTGCGCCCAGCCCCAATGAGCTGCTGCTTCTGTTTTTTAATTTTTATTATTTGTTTTTACAAAATAAAATAAAAATAAAAGAAACCTAATTAAAAACAAATAATTTAGGTGTCAAAAGCTGCCCCTCTTTGAAGGTAAGTTCATAGAGGTTATATTCAAAGACAAACTGAGGCCTAAATTTTATCCGTGCATGCGTAGCAGATTATATTTTATTTGGGACCTATTATTTTATGGAAAAAGAGCAATATAACTTTACACATACTAAGACAAATAAGAAGATACATGTAGTTACTTACCGGGAGTGAGTGAGATAGGGTGTGAACCCCGAGTTTGGCAAGTATCAATGCGTCATCTTACCTGGTGATATGAGGAGGTTGCTTTTCCAAGACCCGAACCATTCTTTAGTCGCCTGTTAGAGCAATAAGTGATTTGTTTAGGACCCGAACCTTTCTTCGGTCACCTTGACGGGGAATTGCCTTCCCAGGACCCGAACCTTTCTTCGGTCGCCTGTTAGAGCAATAAGTTGGTTTGTCTAGGACCCGAACCTTTCTTCGGTCGCCTGTTATAGCAATAAGTTGGTTTGTCTAGGACCCAAACCTTTCTTCGGTCGCCTTGACGGGGAATTGCTTTTCCAGGACTCGAACCTTTCTTTGGTCGCCTGTTAGAGCAATAAGTCGTTTTTCTAGGACCTGAACCTTTCTTCGGTCACATTGACGGGAGATGCACCGACCTTTCTTAGGGCATCTATTTGTTGGGGGTGCCTGACCTCAATCAAGGACACCGGTTGGTACCCGATCTTTCTTGGGAGAAGCGTCGATCTTTATCATGGCATCGATTTGTTGAGTGTCTGACTTCTATCGAAGACACCAGTTGGTACCCGACCTTTCTCGGGAGATGCGCTGACCTTTCTCAGGGCATCGATTTGTGGGGTGTTTGACTTCTGTCGAAAACATCAGTTGGAACCTGACCTTTCTCGGGAGGATGCGCCGACCTTTCTCAAGGCATCGATTCCGGGAAGATACTTGGACATTCACAGGTATATCAATGAGTACCGGATATTCACAAGTACTAACTCGAAGGGTATTTGGGCCTTTGCAGGCGTCAAAATGGGTATTTGGCTGACCATAGGCATTGAAGGGGTACTTGGATGATCACAAGTATGAATTCTTGAGGGATATTGGGACATTTGCAAGTATCGAAGGGGTACTTGATAATTGAAAATATTGAGAACATACCTTGGATATTTGTGAAGGTGTCCTACCTCCTGGCAAATAGGAAGTATCGAGGGCGTACCTAGGATATTCGTGAAGGTCTCTCACCTCCTGGTAGTTGGAATATCGAGGACGTACCTTGGATATTCATGAAGGTCTCTCACCTCTTGGTAATTGGGAATATTGAGGACGTGCCTCGCATATTCATGAAGGTCTCTCACTTCTTGGTAAAGGGGAATACCGAGGACGTACCTGGGATATTCGTGAAGGTCTCTCACCTCCTGGTAATTGGGAATATTAAGGACATGCCTCGCATATTCATGAAGGTCTCTCACCTCTTGGTAAAGGGGAATATCGAGGACGTACCTGGGATATTCGTGAAGGTTTCTCGCCTTTTGGTAATTGGGAATATCGAGGACGTACCTTGCATATTCGTGAAGGTCCATCACCTCCTGGGAATGGGGAATATCGAGGATGTACCTTTGATATTCATGAAGGTCTCTTACCTCCTAGTAATGAGAATATCGAGGGTGTGCCCCGCATATTCGTGAAGGTCTCTCACCTCCTAGTATTATAAACTTAAATGTGGTATGAGGCTTATATGGATTGCCGCAGGCACTTAAAAGGGGTGGAACACCTGGATAGCCTCGGTGTACAAAGTATCTTTGGAATACTTTGGATGAACATAAGTATTTGATGATATGATCTGGGACCACTCAGGCTGGTCCAAGTATAACAAGGCATACCTAGGTAACCACATGCGCACAATGTGATGGAATACTTGAATGGCTACTAGTATTCAATGATACAATTTTGAAGACAACTCAGACAAGTCGAGTGTCATGGAAAGGGAGTATCCGAATGGTGGGTACTTGACGATATGAAGATACCTGGCAATATCTCTGATCTCTGAGAGTATGTCTGCTATTTGCACAATATGCACACATGATTGTATATGCTGTAAATTTATGAGTTCAAATGAGATTCATGCATGATAATTTTGTCAATTTTGTATCATCTGATTTCCACTGGGGAAGATTTTGAAAGCTAACCTTCATTTAGAATGTAGATATCTTGAGCATGCCAGATGAGGGACTTTTAGTCTGAAATGACTTTTCACTCACTCTCTTGGAAAATGCTATCCTGACCATTAATGCAAGATTTATAAGGACCACACTATCTCACTGTCATCATGTCAACATGGGTCCGAGTATTTCGCAAGTGGTATGACTTTACCATTGTGAGAGGTCTTCATTGAAATTGTGATGAAGACTTAGTTAACGGCTTATCAAATGGGACGGTCGAGGTCGAGGCTCATGAATGAAGTGCCGCATGATCATCTCCGGGTTTGCAAGTCAAGAATCCTGCGAAAAGAGATAGAGTAATCTTGCTCGTACTTCTTCGAGTGATGCTTATATACGCATGAAATCCTACGTTAATTGAAGTGCCCTAGTCTGAAGAGACTTTTACAATGAGAATGTAACGTAGACTTGGCTCACATGTAAGAGGGTGAGAGTTCGTGACTGTTTCGGCATTTGTCACTGGGCTTTCTTCTCACTGTTAGATAGAGGTTCTATGGACCACAACAGCAACTTTTTCTTAGAAATATTTTTGACTGGGGGGCATTGGCCTTGCTTTTACCAGGCACACTACTTTTTGCATGCCCCTATTTTCATTCTAGTTCTTCATTTATGGGCATTGACCTTGTTTTTACTAGGTACACTGCTTTTTTATGCCCCTGTTTTTCATTCTTGTTGTTAGAGGAACTAGCCTAGGTAAGTTCAATCACGACACTGTTGTTAGACTCTTGAGTCTTCATCTTCAGCTAGTGCTCAGGCTATGGCAATAACTTCTGCTTTGTCTCGATGTGAGGGTAAAATTACAGACTCACTTGGGTTATACAATGAATACAAGTGCGTAGAGAAAGAATTGATCTTCGTCATTCTAGGGCACTTAAATTAACGCGAGTGTTCATATGCAATAAAGACACTCAAAGATTGATGCAAGTGCAAGCAAGAAAATTTCTATCTCCCTTCTCACCTTGTGATGCTGCTTCGTCTCTGATCTGCCCCAATGTGGGGTGGTTCTTGACGGGGGTAGGACATAAATTTCACTAGTGTATGGGGCTCAATGGGGTGAGCGATGGAATGTCTCTCACTATTTTGGTTATTGTACCATTCGCAAGAGAACCCTTTACCCTGCAGTCATGGAATCTTCTGCACTCATCTCACAAGTGTATAGACCGGGGGGGATTGTGTGTAGGATATGGCTTGCCTGTCATCATTCTGACGCGCCTCATTCAACATGCTCAATCAATCTTGTATTCTTCACTTAGCTATCTATTCTAATAATTCTGAGTGGAATTAGTGACTTAGACAAACAAAATCATCATGCAGAATTCATCTGGAAATGACATGCAACGTTTTGAATATGATGGAGTTTGAACTCTTCAAAACAAGTGAATGGTTTTGACTAAAAAAAAGACCCTAATGACAACTTTAGGAGTTAACATAATGGTGTTTCCAAATATGTTAAATTTTGAACATCAAAAGGGTTATTCGCAAATGGGTGTCGATAGTTATCCCTATTGATTAGGGATATGACACATGAAGGATCAGCCGGGGTTGGGGATCTGATCGGGCATCTCTACTTTTGCCCTTGCAGAAGAGAAGATGAAAATGGATCAATCAACAGGGCTAAAATTAAAGGTGAATTGAGGCCTGAAGGATCTCTGTCATTTGCTTTGGCAATACTTGAGACGTCATTTTGCTTGGGAGAGTTTGTCATGCCTCTCATTGATTTGTTATCTTTGTTTTTGACAGTCAGGTGATCTTGCAACAAACAAGAGGGAATGTGTTAGTTATGAACTCTTTCAAGAGTCGAATAACTGGAAGTGATACAACTTTACCCTTCACTGGTTTGCAGATGATTGGGTGAACCTGAAGTGAGAGGGGGACACGAAGTCCTATGTCCCTTGCTTCGTTAGGTCAATTATTCTTTGAATTGGCTCCTGGATGACATGTCTTTTTTCACGAAGCCAAGTGAATTTGATGTGGGTCATTTCCACGTACTAGCTTGGCCAATATTGATTTGCCAAACCTAACCATTGAGTTTGGTTCTTGAGTTGTGATGCTCCCTATCAAATAGGGAAAATACGTCAAAAGCGGGTTCAGATAGTGCGAGTATTGGAAACGATACCAAATTACCCTTCCCCAGAGTTTGTATTTGTTGATTCCTAAGGATTTCTGTATACTGATGACAGCCTCTTCGTATTGGCATAGTTCAATTGGCCTTCCTCCTTTGTGACCATGTATGCATGATTGTTGGTCGTTGATTCATCTTCAACGCCTTCCTTCTGTGGAATTTCTCCTTCTGTCTTTAACTATAGCATCATTGGGCAAAAGTCATGTACCTCAAGCTTCTATGGAATCTGAGATAAAAAATCTCAAGCTTTTTTATGGCAATTACTCCTTGGAAGAATATGCGTCTGGAGTGAAGTTTCTAGATTCCAAAGTCATTGTCTAGGGTGTGGGGCTATAGATCGCTTTGACTGTCTAGATTTTCTCCCTGTTGACAGTAATCACTTTAAAGGAAGAGAAGAAATTTCTTCTTTGTGCTTCTTGGCTCGTTGAAGCTGGAAGTCCCGTCAATGAACTTGCGACATCCTGCCTTGAGCTATCATGCTATGCATGCTTCAAGTTTGATAATATGTCTGTGCCTATTACGTCCCATCCTTCGTCTCTTGTAGATGGAAGAGAGAGGATGTCATTTTCGACATTATGTTTAGGGAATATGACTTACCATTTTGAAACGTGATGATCCTTTCTGTTTGCCCCCGCTTTCTTGGAAGGGTGCTTTTGAATTTGGTTTGTTCACACGATGTGCTAGTTTCAAATACCTTTTGTCACACTAAATCAAAGGGGATGATGTTCTAAAACATAATGTGAGAGGGTTAGAAAGACAAACGTGCTTAAATTTATCATCTTGTTTTGACAAAAGCTTTTGAGTGATGAAATATTTTTTATTTTCAAAATACGTCTTTGGGGGAGAAAAAAGCATGAGGAAGCCCAGCCCTCAGTATTTTCCTTGGATGATATTTTCTTTTCATGGTTGGATAGCATCACTTGGCAGGTTTGGAGTACCGCCTCTTGCTCTCAAAACAAAATATTAGAACTATACAATAAAATACTTGGAATGGAAAATACAACAGTAGCACACTAGACAAGATAAGAAACATGAAATTATAAAAACAAGTAAAGCCCATGAAAACTCATGTGTAAAAGAGTGCTTTGATAGTGTTGGTTCCAAAATCAAGCGCCTTTGAGTTCCTCGCCTCCAGTAGACTCGAAGTATTCGCATGAGAGGACCACTTCATTGAAGATATGGAAGTGCAACCCATGCAACCAACAACGATACTTGCGAGGTAAAGCCCCTATGAACAGTTTTATCATTTCTTCTTCGGCCAATTGAGGGTAAGTCAGCATTATAAAAGCCTCCCATCTCCTTGCATACGCTTGGAAATCCTCCATTGGTCTTCTTCTGAAGTGAACCAAAATCTGACAAGGCACTTCAGTCCCAATCGGCTTTGATATCAAGTGAATGCGTAAGACAGCTCATTCCAATCTCTCATGAGGTAGATGTCTGCTGTGATGAACCATTGTAATGCAGACCCCGTAAGACTTTCTTGAAAGGCCTGAGTTGCGAATGACATTGGGTTATAGTACCGACTCATTTCAGCGTGGAGATATTGCAAATGAGCCACGGGACAAGTTGTGCCATTATACTTACGGAGATTAGGTATCCACATCTCTTCAGGGGTCATGATCCTATGAACGCAAGACGGGCTTGATGTATCTTGGTTAGGCCACTGGTTTTCCCACTGCATATCTATTGTAGTGGTGAATTTTTCTGTTTCAAGGAAGTTGGATTCTATCGAGATTACCCTATTGCTTTCTTCTTGGTCAAAATTTCCAAATGAGGATGAAGTATTGAAGCTATCCTCATGGTCAAAGGACGAGCTTAGTACTTCGTTAGGATCGTAGCGGATAAAGACGTATGCTTCCTCTTCTTACGAGCCTTCATCCCCGGATGAGAGTAGGAAATAGTTATACGATGAATCGTCAATTTCATTATCGAAATAACGCTGGAAGTCCTTGGGATTGTATTCTAGGGCCGGGAAGTCTTCAGATTTGTACTCCAGGGGATGGTAACCTTCAAAGTTGTATTCTTGGGAATGCTCGAAGCTTTGGTGCGGTGGCTCATCGGCAGATGCTGCATTGATCTGCTTAGGCTTTCTTTTCTTGGCTTCCGGTCTAGATCTTTTGAGTAGGGCCCTTCGTTTTGCCAGCTTGATTCTGTCAAGGGAAGTGAGAGACATTAGAGTTTCACTGTCTGGTTCACTTTCCAGGTTGATAGGGGTTGGTATTCTTTGGACCCTAGCTCTTGGAGTAAGCTTGGGGAGTCGTCCAGTCATGCCTCGGTCTTGAACAGGCTCTGTGTCTTTGATCTCGTACAAAGGTTCCTTGCCTTTCCTAGTGGGAAATTTTCCAGTATCAGCTGCCCATTTATTATGCAAGGTTTCATTGACATGTTCCTTTCCTATCTCAGCGACTAACAGCTCCTCATGCTCCTCGGTCATCGGCTCTTTGTAGGGCAAGGTGATGTCAGGGGTGGTGTCAATATTATACTCTTGGTGAAAAATATGAATTAGTTCCCTCCAGGTTTTAAGGGGACTAATCTTCCTGACAATGTATCATCGCAAGGCAGGACTAGTCAAGCTCGATTGGTACGATTGAATCATCCTTCGGACCAAGTAGGCCTGCAAGTAGGTCTCTGGACGGGAGGTATCAGCATACCTTTCGCATTCAGGTACTTTGAGTTTTTCAGGGATCTCAATGATGGCGTAATTGGATAGGTCCATGGGATACTGCTCCTGCAGCTGGCTTAACTTTTTCATGATCCTTTCAAACTGTCTATGGTACTAGCTATTTTCTAGCAAATTTGCAGGTGTCATGACGGTGTTTGAGGTAACTATAGAGTTGGGCTAAGCTTGAGTGGTTTTCATTTGTCTTGAGAGTTGTTGAAGGACAATGGACATCTGTCCTACGCCGTCTTCAATGTTAATGAGGCGATTTTGTACATCATTCTGATCGGGCCCTAGTGCATGAGGCCATTCGCGAGCTATTGGTGGCCGGCGATTCATAATTACCTGTTCGTTGTGAAAACAATAAATGAGCACGGAAGTAAACAAATATTGACCCATGGCAATAATCTAACGCTTTTTATTTATCAAAAGAAGATTTATAGACTGCCAACTCCTAACATCTAAAACTTGAAATTGAAATGAGAATGAAATACTAGATATTAAACAAAAGTCCCTAAACAATGGGACAAAACTTTCACACTATTAACACTAAGGGGCACATGATTGTCAATTTATATACAACGGGGAGTCTTGCGCTTGCGCATATGCTTGCTTTCTTGGACCAGCTCTGAGGTGTGTATCCTAGTCCATTCCTAAATCCCTCTCCATGAGCTCTGCTTGCTCGTGCTGGTTGCTCTCGCTGAAGCGAACTCTCTTTTCATGGAACCAACCAGCACACCATTGGAATGCCTCAGGAGCTGGGTCTCTTAGGAAGTTTACCCAATTTAAACATCTTTGATTGGGAATGTATGGTCCTAAAAGTCCTAAAACCATAAATTTTTGTAATGGGTTTTCGAAATCATTCGTTTCAGATGATCGCATGAAGTCTCGGAATTTGCTTAGGTGAGAAAAGAACCAGACTTGTAAAATTTCCGGAGAGACCCGCATGATTTTTTCCATGTTTTCTTTAAAACGATTAAAGGACAATAAGGTTTCAGTTAAAATCATGTTGACATAATTTCCCCCCTCAAGATCTGATCAACAATCCATACCATCTTAGGACTTATGACATTTCTTTAGTGGGGGAAAACGATGAGCCCAAAAAGACCAAGGAGGAAAATCTCACTTTTCGGGTCATAGGCTGATTTTGAAAACATGCATTCACGAATTCTAGTGGGCAGGTATTATGATTGTCTTCAAGAATTTGTCTTATGACATGGATTTCAGTTCTTAAAAGTCGCGCTAACCCGCGCCACGGGAGGGCGCCTGTCGATGGCCTGACAAGCTTTTTCTCAAGAGGCATTCCAGTGATGATGTTGTATTCTTCCAGGGTTGGAGTTAGCTCAAACCTACCAAACATAAAAGTAAGTGTCCTCAGGCACTAGAAATGTGCCATGGCTTGTATGACTTCAGGGCGAACAGTGATTTGGATCAATGATAGGAGATGACCGACTTTGGCCTTCACATGCTCTTGGGCAAACCGATCTAATTGACCCCACCATCCGAAGAGCTCCGCCTTGGGAGTAGGAATGAACGGATATCGTCTTTCCCCATTGCATATAAACTGAAACTCAAAAAGCTTATCCTAAATTGATGGGCCAAATAAAAAGACTGAGTAAAAGTAAAGAAATTAATTTTGCTTTTTAAAGAAAAATGGCAAGTACAAAGACATGCGCATGAGACGTGCGGCTCGATTTCTAACTGAGAAGGTTTGGTGAGATTAAAATGATATCCACCCGTCGCAGTCTCGCATTAGCAGCATACCCTCCTACCCCGGCTAAGAAATTCGGGGAAAAGAAAGGCAACCTCTACATCGTAGTCTCGCGTTCGAGGTCGTATCTTTCTTAACACCATCCTAGAAATCCTATGGCGGCCTAGGTCCGGCGGTCGGGTTGTGTGTGCCATGTGTAGTGTTTAAAACAGTAAAGCATGCACAACAGTTTATAATCACAAGATAATCTATTTTGAGCAAAATTAAAATAAATTTCTAAGCCATTGACCTGCATAAAAATAACATAAGTCAGTAAAGATATTAAACAAGACAAAAAAAGCCTAAGTCCTTAAAGTCCCCAGTGGAGTCGCCAAGCTGTCGCAACCTCTTTTTTTTCAGCCCCCGTAATCGGGTCCATGCACCTAAGGAGGCTAATGGCTCGGCTGAATTTATTAAGTCCGGACTCTCCCAAGTCCACCAATTCACGACTTTAATAGTCTAAATTTTTAACTTATCAATTTTTAAAATGGAGTCGCCACTAATCGGTTCGGGGTGGGTCGATTAGAAACCCAAGCGAAGTATCGGGAGAAATACTCGCTCCTGCGCAACCAGAGAAATTAGGATTAGGGACTTGATTACACTAGTTAATCACTAATGCCCTTTCGATACCTAATCTTGTTTAAACCCTGAGATTTTTTGGATGTTCGAGGGATTTTCCATGCATTTTTTGGGGGAGAAACATTTTTTGAGTCTTTTTCTAATTTTTTGGACACAAAAGGGATTTTTTGGGATTTTTTTTTTGGTATTTTGGAAAAATACAAGTCTTTTTGGCTTTTCTGGATTTTTTGGCTTTTTCATGAATTTTTGGCTTTTTTTTTTGGAAAATATGGAGTATTTTTGGATATTTTTTATTTCTTTTGGAAAATAAATTATTTTTTTATTATTTTTAAAAATATTATTTTATATTATAATAATATTTTAAAAAATGAACCGGGTCGGATCCCCGAGTTGGGTCCGACCCGGGACCTTCGCCCAGAACGCGGACGGGCCCACAACGCGGGCCCGACCCAGATTTAAAAAAAAAAACCAATACTGATTTTGGCCCACTTCTGTAAAAATTTTCAACCCAACAACAAACCGGGCCACATGCACAACCCGGCCCAGGCGAAAGGAAACCCTACTCGGGTCTGACCCGGCTTCTTCTTCGCAAAACCAACTCTTGGAACCCTAGCGTCTGACGATCCGCCGCGCCGAGGGAGAGTGACGATAAGCGTCTGACGCTACCGGGCGGTGACTTGACGGCGGCAACACGGCGAACGACGGCTAGGGTTTCAGTGAAGACGGCGGGCAGCTACTGGATCTTCAAGAAGCGGCGATGATGACGGCGGTTTGTTTGGGTTCTCGGGGGAAGGCGGAGCGATAGGGTTTTAGGCAGGGGGAGCGACAGCGACGACACGTCCACCAGCGGTAACGGCGGCTGTTACCTGACCGTAGCAACGACGAGGAGGTGAACGGTGGCGGTGACGACGGGGTAGCGACGGCAGCCCCTCAGCTCCTAGATTTGGCGTGGCACCGTCCGATTCCTCTCTCGCTCGGTCCTCTCCTCCGGCGGGCCTCAGATCCGCGGCCGTGAGTCCTCGGACCCCCCTAAAGTCTCTCAGTGGGGTGCCCGAGGCCTACGACTTCAAATTGTCCCCCTCTCTCTCTTCCCTCTCCTCCGGCGAGCCTCGGATCCTTGGCCGTTCGACCTCGGACCTCCCCTGAAGTCTCTTAGTGGGTTGTCCGAGGTTTGCAAGCCCTAGATCCGACTCTCGCTCTCTTGATCTGTTTTTGTCTCTCCAGCAGAACCTCTCCCTCTCCGGCCGCAAGCCTTCGGATCTGGGCTTGTTCATCCTTGGCCCCCTTTGTGAAGTCTCTCAGTAGGAAGCACGAAGCTTTGCAACCTTCAATCATTCTCGGCGTGCCCTTTGCCGTCATTGGGAGATGCCTATTTATAGGCGAGGGGGGCAGCCGGTCGACGGAGCTTCGACCGCCGGTCTTCGCACGCCGAACGGCTTTTGCCGGCCGAGCCGGTGTCCCATTTGGCGAGTTGGCTCTAGCTAGGCCACCTCGCATTGAAGTCGCATCCCTTCCATCTACAGCGTCAGACGTCGCCATCTTCTACTACCTTCCGACGTCGCGCACGTCCGGCCTCCGGCGCGTGCTGCTTATCTGATCGGGGAAGAAGACAACAGAGGAAGAAGACAAGCAGGGAGGGTCGGGCCAAGAAAAAAGAAAGAAAATGGGTCTAGGGGCCCACACGAAAGGGAAAAAGGGGGCTGGGCCTTGCGCCCAACCCCAATGAGCTGCTGCTTCTATTTTTTTTTTTTTTTGTTTGTTTTTACAAAATAAAATAAAAATAAAAGAAACCTAATTAAAAACAAATAATTTAGGTGTCAACACTATGACTTCCAAGAAAGACTGGATAGAGGCCGGGATCTGGGCCTCGAAAAATATACCGGCCCCATTGCTAGACCCGGCCACAACCCCTTCGGGGTTAAGGCTGGTAGCTCTGATCCCCGCGATGCCTTCCCCCCTAAAACACGGGGGCGTGGTACAGGGAAATGATGAGTCTTCCCCGAAAGGGAGAGGTGACCGGGCCGGGCCGGCCGGGGAGCACTCGTGAGTTATATTCTTTTGTCATCATCATTAGAGTTTTCTATACATTTATTATCATTTTACAGGGACTACTGCAAGGAAAAACATGTTGGGAGCCCCATGTAACTAATTTGGGTTTATTACAAGGATTTAAAAAAAAAGAAAGAATTACAAGGATTCTGTGCTGGGTGTTTGTCCTTTTCCTTTTGTGTCAAAAAAATGTAAAAGAGAGTTCATTAGAAGTGTAAACAATGCGGAATTTGCTATCCTCGGGATTCAACAATCATTCCCAAATCACTTGTAATATTTATTATTCTATGTTAAATTTTTAGAAGAATGACAAATTCCTTTTGGACATAATTCATTTTCCGTTGCAAAAATTTACTCCATAGATGATAATGGTGTTTCACATGCCGAAGGTATTATTACAGTCAAACATTGCATGTGCGAAACAAGCCAAGTAATATGATTTATTCCATTGACTTATTCCATGCTTTAATATCCAACAAGATCATGCATAAGGTCTCATGAAAAGATGGTCAAGATTCATATCCTGTTTAGATCTCTGCCTATATTATTGATGGCTAGCTCATAAGGATATTTTAAAACTAGTATGTATATCCACAAACTTCTCAATGGATACACAAAAACACTGAGCATAATCCAAATCCATCAACCTCAATCTTCAATAATTCACAACCAAAATTCAAAACCATATCAACTTTGATTCACAAACTAAATCATATAATTTCCTGATTTGATATTTATCAAAACACCTTTTATAAAACAAAGTTACAAATCATGAACTTTTTGTGATACTTTTCGTTATGGACTTCACAAATCATTCACAAGTAATCAGCTCAAACGGTAATCAACAATGCTTTTCCATTTCAAATAAACAAAATGATAGTAAATGCTCGATCTAGATTTTATGCAATAAACATACCATTCCGTATAACTCATAGTATATCTAATCCATATCGTTTTCAAAATATGAGTTTACAAATTCGAAAAAGAGATAGTATCACTCACCTAGAAAAGTTTAAAAAATGACTTATGGAGATTACTCAAGTCAATGCACTCGTATTCCCGTCAATTATTCAAAAAAACACACGATACTCTAATGAATGATATGATTAACCTATACTTATCGGTCAATAAAATGATTTCTACATGCTGTTGACACCCGAAATTTTCATCGACATTTTAATCATCCATTGTTTGCAAAAAAATAAAAAAATAATAAAAAAATAATAAAGAGCCAAAAAGAAAACAAAGAAAAGAAAACAAAAAGAAAAAAAAAGAGAGAGAAAACAAAACAAAACAAAAAGAAAAAATGAAACGAAATGAAAAGCAAAAGAAAAATTAGAAATAAAAAGAAAACAAAAAGAAAAAAAGAGAGAAAACAAAAGAAAAAAAGAGAAAAAAAAAAAAAGAAGAAAGAAGAGAAAAAGAAACAAAAAGAAAACAAAAAGAGAGGGGATGACGATTTTGACAAGGGGGTTATTTTCTTGTTTCGGCTGGCTCTCTCTCTCTAGAAGGACGATCTCTCTCTCTCTCCCCGGCTTCCGGCTCGCCTTGAGCTCGCGTCCATTGCTCGCTTCCGGCGCCGGCGCAAGCGAAATCGCTCCGGCTTTCTCCGGCTGGGGGACGGCCTTCTCCCGGCTGCCCGGTCCTCGGGGTTTTGTATTCCTTTCGGCCTCCGAGCACGGCGGTCGGGCGGTCGAGCGTGCGTCGACCAGCGAAAACGGTGGTGGTTACAGCGAGGAGGACGACACTAGCGATTCTGTTTTCGCTCTCGCTCTAGCGATTCTCACTCAACGGATCCCTCTCTTTCTCTCAATCACTCTCTCTCTCTGGCTCTGGGGATTTGGTTCTTTCTCGGAGATCAGACGCTTGCTCTCTGAAAAACTCGATCGGAGGTTGGTTTGCTCGATCGAAGGGGGTTTTCTTTCGATTCTGGCTCTCTCTCTCTCTCTCTCTCTCTGGAGCTCGATTGGTGATTCTCTCGCCAGATCTGACTGGCCGGATCGACGTCTCTCCCTCTCGATCGCTCTCTCGCGCACCGGATCTGACTCGCTGAGACGGCCGGTCGAGGAGTTCGAAGTGCAGGGCTCAGATTCGCATCGACAGTAGATATGGCGACAGCGGCGACGACGACGGCACCACCTTTGCAGTTTCCTCCACAACCAACTTTGGCTCGGTCTTAGCTCTCATGTGACAACTTCGGTAGTTTCTTCGAACTGAGGTTCAACCTCTGTAGTCACTGTTTCCTCAGTTTTCTCTATTGGAAGTGTTGTGTCCACTTACTCAACCTGCGTGACATGGTATTTGTTGCACTAAGTTGCTTTTTGTGATGAACAATTACTATGCATATAAAAGCTTGCTCGCCAAATATGTTTGAGCGACAGAATCAATTTGATTGCTGAACATGACCCAGTAGTGTAAATGCTTATTTACCATTTGTCATATCACTTTTAAACAAGTTTCTCTAGATCGTCTACTATCTTAATTCTCAAGTGTTCGCTCATCTGTCAAACGTGAAAATTTTGGTTTGCAACTTGAGATCTGTGTTGCTTGAGCTGAAAAGTGTAATGTCCGGTTGGATCTAGCACTCTATTATCTTTGCAAAAAAAAAAAACTGATGGTCTTGATATGATGTTACTAGCGCAAACAACGATTTAATCATGCTTGATGAGGAATTGATTTTTGTTGGGGTTGAATAGATCATAGGTCATGCTTCTATTAAACAGACATTAGACATTAGATGCTCTGTTTTTGTATAGATTGTTTTGGCTGATTGACATATCTCGCTCTTGAATTTTTAGGAAAATATGCATGCTGAATCTGATAATGTTGCTTTCTTTGAAATTGATTGTGACATATGTTGTATACTTTCTGATGAACCAAGTGAATATAAAAGAGGCATAGGAGTTCACAAGGTTTACAAGCTTCAGATTTTGTAGTCCTTTTTGGTTTTCTGCTGAAGTATTGTGTTAAGATTCCCTTGCTTGCCCTTCTCTTGGATTGTGCTTTCGTATGGTGAGAATTCAAGTAGCATAGAAAACCGGCTGTCTTGATATCCCATGATTGGGTGTGCATTTGATTCCAACTTGAGGTTAGTTTGATTATGGGTTGATGTCATTTTGATCAAGTAAACTCATACGTGTTTGTGAGAATATATGGCTTCAATTTCATGGCAATTCGTCATCAAACAATCAATTTGCAGTCTCGCGTGCTCTGTCACAATTCTGATTGCATGCTGAAATCATGGATTATAGATGTCGCAATGGATAATAGATGATCAATATGTTGATTGTGATCATTTGCATTCGTTAGAAATTCGGAGCTACAATTTGCAAATGATTGAGTGTTCTGTTTTCATGCCTTTAATGACCTGCGTTGTTTGCCATTTTCACGTAATTTTTTGTGATTAGACTCTAAAGTTGATACCTAAATGAAAGTTGTTCATTAGGTTCCAATCTATATCAGATAAAAATTTCGTGATAATTGAAGATCATTTGCCCAGGTCGAGTATGTCTAGAATATCCCTGACTTTGTTTGATATTTTGCTGTTCTGATTGGTTCTCTGTTTTGGATGACCTTCTGTGCAAATGAATTGATATGAGCTGGTTGTTGTGGTTTTCTGTGTTCGATGTCTTCATGAAAGTCGAAGATGGTTTGATTAGCTTTCTAACGAGCTATAATACACCCTGATCCGATATCATTAGCCACATGAAATCTTCTTTAAAAGTCTACTCCAGAATCTGGAAAGTTGTTCTGATCTGTGCGGTTGTTTCTGTTACTGATCTGACCTCTTTGCTAAATGTCTTCGTTTGAGCTAGAAAATGATTTCAATTGTGTTCGTGACCTTCTAAGGATTCATAGGAGACTTCTCAAGCTTCGATTTGATATGTCACATGCCCATAATTGATGTCGTTTGCTTGCTGAAAACCACCTACAAAGTCTGTTGATTCTGCTCTGATATTCTGTTTCTTTTGCTGATCTGACCTTCTGTGCAAATGACTTAATATGAGCTGATTATTGTGGTTTTCTGTGTTTGAAGTCTTCATGAAAGTCGAAGATGATTCGAATATCTTTCCAATGAGCTATAGAATGCCCTGATTGAATCTCATTTGATATGATTTTCACATGTCCAAAATTCAGTCCAGAATCTGTCCTGTTTGAGACCTGATGCATGTGTTCAAATCTGAGTTAGTAAACATGCTTTGCTGGAGTTGAATCTTCCATGAGAGTCATTATTATACTTGAACCCCGTTTGATGTGAATATCATACACCCATTTGACTAATTGCAATTGATATTTGCTGTTCATGCGTGAATTTGCTGATATTGAAATTTGGAAATAGTCTTGATTTAGAATACATTCTTTGTTTTTATATAGCTTCAAATACTTGTGAATTTGGTACGAATTTTTTGTGCGAGGAGTTTGGGATTAGGTCCTTCATGAAAGTTGTCTTTCACATAAAAACTGCATAAAAAATGGTTGTATGTTTGCCTTGCTGCTCTGTTCTACTTTTGATTGACCTTGATCTCTTCCAGGATTTTATAAATTCACGTGCTTTTCGGTACAATATATAATGAAGTGCTGTCTTTTATTTTTGAAGTTGATTCGATTATAGAAATGCTATCTTTTCTGTGGCAAGTTGCTGTTAGTCTTAAGATGAGATAATAGATTTGTCCAAATTGTTTTCAATATGTTGTAGAATGACGGTGTGACATACTACTATGATCTATTCTTGATTGACTTGTTCATGTTCTTAATATTTTTAGAAATTCATGCGTTAGGAATCTTGAGGTGCTTCCTTCATGGAGTGACATCCTTTATCAATTGTCTACAAAACGGTTTTAGGTATCATGTGGGTCACACATTGATTGCTCCGTTTGCCTTAAATACATATGTTAAGTGAATTCAATGGTGCATGTTTTGGAATAAGTGATCTATAGTTGGTTCATTCATTGTTTTGGGTTGATTGAGGACCGAGGTCATATGGCTTGAATGTTTGTCATGTTATATGCTTTGTGTGTGATCGTTAGATAGATGATTTAGGTATAATACATAATGATGCTAAATCTTGGGATTTCACTTAGAATTTGGTGTAAGGACTTCATGACTTTAGTCACCATTTTTGAACACTAATAATGTCATGTTCTTTGATGTTTTGATATGTTTGTTTGTTTCCTTCCACTGCATATACCTAGTTATAGGTTTATTAGATTAGGTTTAGATTAGAATCTCAAAGATGGAGAAGAAGTGAAGATGGTGGAGGTCGATGTCCACTCCGACCGTTATTCTGTAATATTCGTTTCTCTCCCGATATATGTCTCGGGTTCCTTGTGTTGTATAAAATCCGACGAGTTGCGGGTTTTCCTTTTTTCCCTCATTTTTCTTAATTGTGTTTTCTCTTTTATTTTTATTGTTTTAGAATTGCATGATTAGGTTTAATTGCTTTCTCTTGATTGTTTACTTCATGTCTTGCATTTTAATTTTCATTGATTGTTTTCCTTTCATTTCTTAGGAATAGAATAGAATAGAATTGAATGAAAGTATCCACCACGCATGATAATTTAGTATAGAATTGATGATCCTGAAAATATAAAAAGAAATGCATGGACATGTTAGGAAAAACACAACATACTGTTTAGGCACCGAAAGGGCGCTAATAGCAATATTAGCGTAACCCAAGTCCCCGAACCTAGATATCTGGTTGCGTAGGAATCGAGGGAATACTCCCGACCCTCGATTGGGTTTCTAGCCGACCCCCCTAAAAATGAGGCTAGTGGCGACTCCTGTATATTTTTAGGTTGTTAAACAATTAGACCGCATAATAAATTCGCTGTCACACGGGGTATGAGCTTGGGAGAGCTCGCGATCTCGTGAGGAAACTCTTGAGATCAAGTATCCCTAAACCCGACCTTTTCCCATCCTTGGATACATTTCGAGGGGGCGAAGAGATCGGGTCGCGACACATGTTGACCAAGAAATTCGTTATTGAATGTTCATCTTTATTTGTTACTCATATTGTTCACTCCATGTAACTTGAATGCGAAAGTTCAGAATTTTGTTTCAATTAAATTATAATTAGTAATTGATTTTCGTCAAACTTCACAGCTCCACAATGCCCTTGTCTATTATTTCCACATAAATTTTAAGCTCAACAGCTCCTCAATTGAACCTTGCAATTCAACTTTCACATAACTCTAGGTTTAAGACCTAACTTTGAAAATCACTCAGATTAGATGAATGATAGGTTTGAATACTTACAAGGTGTTGTAATTTGTAGTTGATTCGGCTTATTGGGACGTCTGAATCGCCTACGCTTGAAACTCTCTTTCCCCTTCTTCTCTTCATGAACGAGCACAATCTCTCCTTTTCTTTTTTCTTTCTTGTTTAGTCCGCTGCCTCGCGCACGCACGCACGAATTGGTGGAAGGAAGAAAGGAAATGGGTTTGGGCAGAGGGGTTGGACTTTGGGCTTGGCTAACAAAATATGGGCTGAATTAATGGGCCATACGTTACACTATAAACATACGAGCAATTATACTTAAGGTGAATCGGAAACAAGGCCAAAGCAACGCGGACCATGTAGCTGAACATGGAGTGAACTAACTGCACAGCCCATCCTTCATTCTCGTGACTTCAATAGCTGCTGATCTATGTTGAAGCCAAGATCAGAACAGGGCAAAAATAGTGACTGACATATTCATAACCTCACAGAACCAAAATCATGCACTTTCTTGCAGAATGATTTGAGCCAATTTGGAAATTCTAGTTCTTTGTTTAGAGCCCTTCTTTGTTTTTTTGGGGGCTCTCTTTTTTGAGCTCGGCCGTGATACGGGTTGACAAGAAACTTGAGGAATATTGACTCCTTGTGAACATCCTTGCACTTTGTCAGTGAGCGAAAGATGGAAGATGATCATTGAGGGTAAAGAAAAGCACAACAGCTAGTTTATTTTTGCTATGAGGAAACACACGATCAAAGCCGCTCGAAAGGGTATTAATATAACTCCCCACACTAAATTATAAGAAGCTAAGCTCGAATCATAGTTTTGTTGAGTAGGAGTCTGAAAGTCTTTCCTTCCTTTTGCGCGTTTCAACATAGGAACTTGTAAGGTTCATGTTAGAATTCTGAGTCGATGCTTTCATCAATCTTCATGTCATTTGGTTGCTTACCTTGTTTGTAAACCAGATGCACCCCACAACTTCTTAGAGTCCCCTCTGACGCTTGAAATAGTACTGCAAATTGACTGCGGTGATTCACCAATTTCGCATCCAACCCCCACATCATTTGCCGTGGAATGTATAGAACCCATACATGATCTAACTCCAATGAGGAAAAACAATCTACACAACCATAAGTTTCTTCCTTGCTGACAAATAACTGGATCTCACAGGAGATACTTGCTTCCTTCCGATTGGTTGGACCAACAATTGCGCAAAACGCCAAGCCGGCTATGTCACAGTATAATTCTGAAGATACAGGAAACTTTATGAGTCCTTTGATGCTTTGATGGACAAACCATGTTGGGATCTTACTTCCTGGATGAAAAATGTCAACTCGAGTCTCTCCAAGCAATCCCTGCCATTTGGAACATTTTACATTTGAGACACAAACACACAAACATGTGCAAAGGAAGGGAGTCAGGGAAGGAGAGAGACCTCAATTGATAGCATACTGCAATTGCTGGAGCATTGATTCTGAATTAACTTATGACAGCTAGAGAAGTCAAATCTTCTGAGCCAAGGTGATTCATCTGAAATATATCGTAACACATTCGACAAGTCTGCACATGTTTCCAGCGATTCACAACATTTTGCATGTAAAGATGTTATGTTTGGCGGGAGAGCTAGAATCTCTTGCAGCTGCTTGCAATGCATCAAAAAAAGCTGCTGCAACTTTGTAAATTGACTGATGCAGGTAGGAAGGCTCACAAATTTGTTCTCCGACAAATCTAAAATTGTCAACGAGGACATGCAATGAAAATTTGTCAAGAAACTAAGCTCTGATAAGCTGCATCTTTGCATATTCAAGTTAATAACGCTCGGAAGGGCTAACGGGAGAGAGAAATTGGTGCAATCACTTGATTCACACAAACATTCTGGGAGCTTGCTAAGTTGTGAACAACCATCAGCCAAAATACGCTCAAGATGCTGCAGTGTATAGATGCTACAAGGAAGGTTTTTAAGGTCCGTGCAGTCTTCTAGATATAACCCTTTCAGTTCAATGAGATTTGCAATAGAAGAGGGTAGCACTCTGATGGCAGTCCCATGAAGCGCTAGTTCTGTCAAATGTTTCATTTGTACAAGAATATCTGGAAACCTTGAAAGCTTTGAGCAACCTCTAAGAATTAGATTTTGAAGTGACCTTAATGTCAGATTTCTTGGGAAATGGCTAAGATTGTAGCAGTTCAAAAAGTTCAAATATACAAGCTTGTCAAGATGCCCAAGAGACTGATGAACCTCAACAAGATTGGTGCACTCTCGTAGATCCAAACTCTCAAGATTTGGCAGTGATGATACATCGGGAATTTCACTCAGCGAAGCACAGTGGCTAAAATTAACAAACTTCAAATTTCTACAAAGCTGCAAAGTAAATGGATGTAAGTAGTTTTTCAAGATCTTCACAAATTCATATTTTATTTTTACGGAAGAGAATATTGCAAGTATGTACCTGGAATGTCTTCCCCAATATGTGGATGCTGCTTTTACTTAGGTCTAGACCTACAAGTTTCTCGTAGTCTGCAGTGAATGGCACCGATGTTTGATAATAATCGGGCCATTCCAGCCATCTCAAGTTAGTGGGAAAGTCTATGGGATCACCCATATAGTACACATTGCGAGCTAAGAAAATTCTGAGCCATCTCATGTTTGTGAAGGCTTGAGCACTAAAGTGTACTTCTTCAGGAGCAGCCAACTTGATCATTATTGCTTCTACTTTACTTGTTCCCTGGCAGCACATTATATGAATAGATAAATTAAGTGCAAAAGTGTCTAGGTTATGCAAGGACTTAACTAGTAATAAAAAATAATAATAATAAGATTTGGTGTGCTTCGGTTGTCTTTTGCTCTTAGCTTTCAGAATTTGCTTTTACTTCCGCATTTGACACACTAGTTTTATAAGCAAGTCAAATCATTGAATAAACATATCATTTGAGTTCCTAGGGATTTTTCAAGGATCTTTCAAAGTTAAGTTTTTGGGGAGAGGTCAATAGTGCAAACCTTACATTTCAGGTTGGGATGTGGAAAAAAAAATGATTCTTATGAGACCGTCAGGCCATTATCTTAGCAGAAATATATTCGCACGCTTCTTCATTATAATGTCCAAAGTATTTTTTAAGAGGCTTCAACCCTACCAAACAGGCATACGTATTGTCAAAAACAAAAGATCATGATTCAATGCATTACCGTGCCTTTTGTTAGAACATGAAGTGCATCCTTATAGGACCACAATCTGCTACGCTCCCCCGGCTCTTTGGGAGATTCCTTCCGAACAATTTCTCTTCCCATTTCTTGAATCATATCATGCATTTCCAATTTGCCATGCTCAATAGTGACGAGCGACTTATCTAATAGAACCTCAATTCCAACATCCGGGTAGAGATTACAACTCTTCAAAACATTTCTCACATGACTTTTTTTCTCTCCCTTGAAGAAACATGCAATGTCAAGAAAAATATCCTTCTCATAATCATCTAGACCATCAAAACTCATTCTCAGCACACTAAAGATGTCTCCATTGAAAACTTCCTTCAATTTATCTAATGTGCTTTTCCATACAGGTAATTGTTTACCTTTAAGAAAAGAACCCAAAACTTTAATGGCTAATGGAAGTCCTTTGGTGTATTCCACTATGTTATAGGAAAGCTCTTCATGATTTGGACAGGGAGAAGAATTCGGGATAACAATTCTTCTGAAAAGCGTACGAGCCGTTAAACGATCTAATGGTTGGACCTTGTAGATACTTTCTATGCCATGAGCAGCTAGTAAATGTTCATCTCTAGTCGTTATGATGATTCTACTTCCACAACCAAACCAATCATGTCCTCCAACTAGTGTTTCCAATTGGATCAATTGGTTCACATCATCAAGGACAATGAGGACCTTTTTTTTGCCAAGTCTACTCTTTGTCATGCTCATACCTTTGTGGACATTGTGAAGCTTCAGACAATCATCCCACCTTACCTCATAAATAAGTGCCTCTTGAAGCTGAAGTAGGCCACTCTCTGCAAATTTCTCACAAGTTTCTCTAACGTTGGAAAGAAAGCTGCAATACTCAAATTTGTGCTCAAAGGCATTGTAAGTAGCTTTGGCGATGGTTGTCTTCCCTATTCCTCCAAATCCGCAAATTCCAACCATGCGAACCTCATTCGATTCCATGTCAAGCAAAGTACGCATACGGTGCACACGTGAGTCCATGGCAACCGCATTTTCAGGAACATGTAACTGCTTCCGATTCTTCAGCTGAGCGCATACTCCCTTGACAATGCTCTCAATGACAGAAGACTCATGCCTGGTAGATTCAAACACATTGGATAAAAAAGTACTAAGCTGATCTTCAGTAAACCGCGGTCAATATCTCAAGCACAACAGGCCAGATTAAATTTAGTTTCTAGCAAATTGACATCTAATGCAAAAATGGGCTTGTAGAACATGTTTGGTAACTTCCCAAAATTTTTATTCCCGAGATAGAAAGGATTCTTAGATTTTTAAAATTTTTTAATTCTTTTATTATATCTTTTTTTTTTCCTTTTTCCTTTTTCTTTTTTTCTTTGGCCGGTTCGGCGAGCTCACCAGAGGCCAGCCTTGGCGAGATTCGGCCTCGCCTAGGTGGCGCAAGGTTGACCTCGCCTTGGCCTGGTGAGGCCCAGACTTGCGTCGGCTGGAGAGGCCGAGCCTCTTCTTGGCTGGGTGAGGTCGAGCTCACCTAGTAAGCCTCACTGTGGCTCGGTGTCTCCGGGGGCCGGCGACCTCGCCATGAGCCTCGGCCTCGCCCATGCAGCGCAAGGTTGGCCTCACCCGGCTTGGTGAGGCCTAGACTTGCACTAGCTGGGGAGGCCGAGCCTCGCCTTGGCCGGGCGAGGTCGAGTCGCCCAGCGAGCCTCGCCGTGGCTCGGCGTCTCCGGGGTGAGGTCGCTGGCCCTCATTTGGCTGGTTGCTGGTGTCGGCCATGACCAAAAGAAAGAAGAAGAAAAGAATAGATTTTCTATTCCAAATCTATTCTCAGAATAAATAAAATCGATTTTTTTATTCTTGGAAACAAAAATTGTTTCTATTCTTTTTTCGTAAGAAGAAAAATAATTGTTCGGGAGAATAGAAACAAAATTTATCAAACAGGGCCTTAGTTGCTTGTCAAGAATACTAATACATAAGCTTTATTAGCGTGAATTGATATTTTTCCCATTTTATGCATAAGCATTCCCATGAATCTACTATTGCCATGGAAATTAGTGAAATTCCGTAATCAACAGTTTTTTTTTTTCATTTTGTTTTGCCACAGAACAAACGGTAAGCAAACTGAGAAAGGAGTAAATGAGAGAGCCTTACTGGTCAACCAAATGCCAGCCGGAGATGTTAGCTGCTGCAGTCAGTGCTTCTCTCCACCTCTTCACCTTCTCCGGATCGCCGCTGCTCGACTTCAATCTCTCCTCGTGATCCATTAGGGCTTGCCCGTACCTCCCCCTGTGCTTCCTCACATCCGAGGGATCCACCTTGTAGAACACCGGCCACACCATCTGCCCTATCGTATCCCTGCAGTCGACGATTCTCACCAGCTCGTCCAAGCACCAGCTTGAGAACGCGTAGTTCTCCGAGAACACGACGATCGAGATCCTTGACTCCCGGATGGCTCCGAGAATTCTCGGCGCCATCTCCTCGCCCTTCCAGAGCTTCTCATCTATGAACGCGTCGATCCCTCGGTGGTCCAGTGCCGCGTGGAGGTGTCTGGTGAAACCGTTGCGCGTGTCCTCGCCACGGAAGCTCAGGAACACGTCGTGTCTGTACGGACGGCTGGACTCCTCGATGGCTCCCCGAGAATCCGGCCTCATCTCCTTGTCCTTCCGGAGCACCTCGTCTTCCATGAATGCCCCGTTCCCTCGCTGGCTGCTCTCACCAAAGGAGTCCAGACGCAGTCTGTTTCCATCTGGATCACCAGCCCAAAGGCACGGCACACTGACGTATCAAGGATAATGGCACAAATTAAGGAATCAAGATAAAATTAAATCACATAATTGCTAAAGTCAAGGAAGAATCTCACATAATAAGCAAGTGCTAAGATCAAGGGATCGTAAATTCAATTCGATTAATTTTAATGGTTTGTAATCTATTATGTAAATACATATACTGAACTCATGAAAAATGCATCAATTGCAGAAAATCTTTTTCTCATAATTATCACGATTCTCAAACCTTGGAGTTCCTCTCATCCGAAAAGCCATTAAATTGGGAGTTGCCTCGCCTGCTGGACCGAAACGGGTTCGACGGGAATCTCCTCTCTTCGATATAACAACGACACCGTGAATTGCCTTGAGATTGGAGGGGGGCCTTCCTCTTATACGAAAAGCATCTGAATCGGGAGTTGCCTCGCCTGCTGGACCGAAACGGGTTGACTGACGGCCGGCCGTTTCGTAAATCATAGTATCTTGTGCTTGGACGGCAGGAGCAAGAGCAACCTCCTTCCATCGCCTCCTGGACTGAAGGACTGAGACGGGGTTGACTCTCAACGCCGAACAGCTCTACATAGAGTTAAATATAATTTTCTTTTTAAATGCCACGTCATAAAAAAATGCCTAACATGGAATGTATCAGTGTGCGGAACCATACGGAAATACAATATATATTTCGGTATTCTCAAATGATCCGAGAGTAAAGAAAAGATATATCATGCATTTATTTCGCGAAAAACTCAATAATAATTTTTTTTTCAAGAATATGATTAATTTTTATTTGTTTTATTGGGTGATATATAATCAAAAACGCTTTCTAAAGTTTGGGTTTCATTGAAAAATATTTTCAATCTCATGACTTTATTTTAGGAAAAAAATTCAAAGTTCAAAAATTATTCTATAGTTTAAAATTTTATTTTTTAATTTTTTAATTTTATGTTTTCTCGTTTTTCTTTTTACTTCGCCACAATTGGTCAGCAATGGCCACAGGCAAGCTCAAGGCTTAGCTGGAGTTCTGCTAGATCACAAACTCAAAGTTTGGTAGAGGCTAGCAAGCTTGAGGCTTGGCCAGAGTTTCACTAGATCTCGACGCCCACGGCTTCAATGCTCATAATAAGGTTTTTCTATGTATTATTATAACGGAGTATTGAGCAAAAATCAGTAGAAACTGAAAACTACAAACTTGCCAATTACGACCCTTTCAAACAATGATAATATGTTTGATTTTGTTGCGGGCCTTATGCTTATACTACTATGGATGGAAATTAATTTTATCCATTTCTCTTGAGATGTCCAAAATCATTACGTTAGCAGCAATGGGGAGGATTTGTTTGTAGATAACAAGTAAGAGGTATGAAATTTAGTATATATTTGGATTTTGAGATACTATACATATTGAAAGAACTGATCCAATCCAACAAATGAATTTCTCTGCGGCTTCGATTATGACTACATCAATGTGTCATTGCTTCAAGAGTTCCTATGTTATGTGATTCGATTCCATGATCAATTTATTTGACAGCTCAGCTATCTTCAAATAAAAAAATTTCTCCGACGGCAGCGCGAATAGTGCATAGGACAGCAACGCCTCGTGCCTATTCATTTGGTGCTTAAATATGTGCGTGGGTAAGGTAATGATGAGCCCTTAACCAATATAACCTGTAGCTTGTACCATCTAAGCCTCGATGAAAAATGATAAAATTTTCCCCTATCAAATCCTATTGAATGATTTAAAATGGAGCAGGTTTGGAAAAATGATATAGGCCGCTGATTGCTCGAGGAGTAATGGAATCAATTTGTCATATGCCAATCTAACAGAATCTCTCGTCATTGGCATTCTTTCCACGCGCTTTTTATTTTTATATTTTATAGCTCGATGTGTTTATTTTTTTATAATCATTTCTCACGTAAAGAATTTCACATCTTCAATATGAATAATAACAATATTACTAGAAGCTACTTTAGCACATGCTCAAAAAAATGTTAAAGAGATTTAGCTTATTTTACAATATTCCAATTAGGTCATATGCGTTAGCTCTAGGTATGGGATCTTATCGAGTGGCTTGATTATTTTATAAAACTCTTAAAGCTCCGAATTTGGTAAAAATTAAGGTATTTGTCCTTTTCCTTTGGTATAAAAAAATGTAAACAAGAGTTAATTAGAAGTGTGACCATTGAGTTTTTTACTTTCAAATTAGTGATAAGGGCATTTTGGACCATGCATATATATTTTAGGGTTTTTGAAGGGAAAGTATAAAAAATGTGTTTAAAAACATATTTAAAACCCTAGCTTCCACATTATTTCATTTTCCTTTCTTTTTCCTCTTTTCTTGTTGGATCTTTAGATCTTGTGGCTCATCAAGTGATTTTTTGAGTTTTTGGTTTGTATTCTCGTACTTGTTGTTGAAGAAAGTGAAACCCCTCTCTTCCCGTCGTTTTTCCCGTTTTGGGTTTCCATGTATATCTTGCATCTCTTGTAATCTAGATTTTGCTTTTATCCTTTGTTATTTGTGCTTCGATTGATGTATCTTGTGGCGTTTTTCTGTAAATAAATGCTTGATCCAAATTTTATGTAACAAATATGCCAATTTGTAACTCATAGTATATCTAATTTATATTGCTTTCGAAATATAAGTTTACAAACTCGAAAAAAAAATATATTATTACTCAATTAAGAAAGTTAAGAGTTAACTCGTGAAGGTTACTCAAGTGAACTAAACTATGTTTAGCCATCGACAAAACGATTTCTATGTGCTAACCAATGAATTCATTTTTATCTATTATGCATATTTTTTGCTTCAAGTAACTTGAATGCAAAGTTCAGAATTTCATTTCGATCAGACTTTGCCTTGGAATCAATGTTCAACCATCAATAGCTCAAGATTTGAGACCCGACTTCAAAAATTACTCTGATTAAATAAATAATAGGCTTGAATAATCACAAGGTGTTACAATTTGCTACTAATTCGGCTTGTTTGGACAACCGAATCGGCTACGCGCGAAACTCTCTCTTTTCCCCTTTTTTTCTCTTCGCGGACGAGCTCTATCTCTCCTCTTCTATTTCCATTTTCTTGTTTAGTCCGCCGCTTCGCAAACTCACGCACAAATCTGTGGAAGGAAGAAAGGAAATGGACTGGGCTGAGGGGTTGGACTTTGGGCTTTGCTAACGAAATATGGGCTGAATTAATGGGCCACATGTTGCCCTTAAAACATACGAGCAATCATACTTAAGGTGAAGAGGAAACAAGGCCGAACCAAACACGGACTATGTAGCCGAACATGGAGTGAACTGACTGCAGAGCCCATCCTTCATTCTCATGACTTCAGTAGCCGCTGATCTATGTTGAAGCCGAGACTAAAGCAGGGCAAGAGATAGAAAGACTGAGAATAATGTTTTTATGGCTGATGTATTCATAACCTCACAGAAGCAAAATCATGCAATTTCTTGCAGAAACATTTGGGCCAATTTGGAAATTCTAGTTCTTTGTTTAGAGCCACTTCTTTGTTTGTTTTTTTATTTTTTATTTTTATTTTCTTTCTTGAGCTTGGCCTTGATACGGGTTGACAAGAAAATTTAGCAATATTGACTACGCAGGAACATTCTTGCACTTTCTCAGTGAGGAAAATATGGAAGATGATCACAGAGGGTAAAGAAAAACACAGTAGCAGTTTATTTTTGCTATGAGGAAGCATGCGACCAAAGCCGCTAGAAAGGGTATCAATATAACTCCCTACACTAAATTACAAGAAGCTAAGTTTGAATCATGGTTTACTTATTAAGGCCGTTCATTTCGCGGAAAATAATTTCCGGAAAAATGTTTTACGGATTTTCCGGCATTTGTTTCATGGAAAATGAATTTCTTGGGGAAAATATTTTCCATGAAAAGGAAAAAGTCTTTTAAATTGGGGAAAATGCTTTCCACTTTTGAAAAGTGGAAAACATTTTCCTTACTTGATCTCTCTTATCTCACACCTCTACAAATCTCACTTCCTCCTCCTCTTTCTTCTTCTTCTCTCCTTTTTTTGTTCGAATTATTTTTTAATTTCTTTTTCTTTTTTAATTCGAATTATTTTTAATTTCCTTTTCCTTTTCTATTTCTTTTCTTTTCTTTGTTTTCCATCTTCTTATTTCTTGGCTAGTTGTCGGCCGTCACTAAGTGAACCTCAAGCTCGCACTCGTCAATCTGGCGAGTCTCGAGCTTGACGCTCGCGCTTGCCAATTTGGGGAGCGGAAAATATTTTTCTTACTGAACACCATAAAATATTTTCCGAAATATTTTTAGGTTTTAGCGAACATCAAAAAATATTGTCATTTTTTTGGAAAATGACTCATAGGAAAATATTTTCCGGAAATGACCAATTTTCCAAAAAAATGAACGGACCCTAAAGAGTTTGAAGATCTTTCTTTCTTTTTGCAGCTTTGAACACGGGAACTTGTCGGGTTCATGTCAAAATGTCGAATTCAGAGGATTAACACCTTTGTTAGTCTTCATGTCATTTGGTTGCTTAACTTGTTTGTACACTAGATGTGCCCCGCAACTTCTTAGAGTCCCCTTCAATGCTTGAAATGGTACTATAGATTCACAGCGGTGATTTAGTAATTTTGCATCCAATCCCCACGTCATTTGCCGTGGAATGTATAGAACCCATGCGTGGTCTAACTCCAATGAGGAAAAACAATCTCCACAACCATAAGTTTCTTAATTGTTGACAAACAACAGGATTTCACAACAAATACTGGCTTCCTTTCGATTAGCTGAACCAACAATAGCACAAAAAGGCCAAACTGGCTATGTTACGATATAATTATGAAGGTACAGGAAACCTTATGAGGGTGCGTTTGAGAACTACTTTCCCAAAGCCCCTTGGGTGTTCAAAGCTCTTTGGGCAAAGTGCTTGATGTTTAGCAAATTTTTATTTTTATTTTAGCTCCCTTTACCAAATGTAAACCTTCAAAAGATTGAAAGCCTGAGGCAACTTAGGGGTTGCCTTGGGCTTTCTCGGCATGCTACCCTTGGGGCTAGTGAAAAATATTCTCCGGAAATTATCCTCATTAATCTTTTGTTTTTTTTTTTTTTTCGATTTTGCCATCAATAATTGTTCATCTTCATCTTCTTCCCTTCTCTTTGTTGAAGAGGACCAGCATCTGCACATGGTTGCTGGCAAAGGGTAGGCGATCTGGCGAAGGGCATGCGGTTTAACTAGGGTCATGCGACCCTCCGGCGAGGGTCACTGCGTGGAGGATGTAGTGTGGCAACGGTTGCCGCAACCTAGATTGCGTGGCCTCGGTGACCTCCGCATGGTCGGAGGAGAGGTCAATAGTACAAACCTTAGACCTCAGGGTCGGAGGTGGAAAAACTGATTCTTTTGGGATGCTCAGGCCATTCTCTTACTTAGCAAAAAAATATTAATACACTTCTATTTTAGGAGACAGCTAAACCGACTTTTTAAAGCCTTTAACCCTCCCAAATGGGCATATATATTGTCAAAAACAAAATACCACGATTTACTTTGTTATCGTGCCTTCTGTCAGCACATGAAGCACGTCCTCAGAGGATCACAATCTGCTACGCTCTGCTAGCGCATTCGGAGATTCTCTCCGAACGATTTCTCTTCCCATTTCTAGAATAACATCATGTATCTGCAGCTTGTCAAGTTCAATAGTGATGAGCGACTTATTTATAAGAAAACAATTCCAGCATCCGGGTAGAGATCACAGCTATCCAAAATCTTTCTCATAAATTATACTTTCTCCCTTAAAGAAACATGCAATGTCAAGAAAAATATCATTCTCATAATCATCTAGGCCATCAAAGCTTATTCTCAGCAGATTGAAGACTTCTCCGCTGAAATTCCATTCATGTAAGCTTCTACCTCAAAGAAAAGAACCCAAAACTTTGATAGCTAATGGAAATCCTTTGGTGTAATCCACTCCGTTATCTAAAAGCTCTTCATAATCTGAAAGAGGAGAAAGATTCCTGAAAACAATCTAACTGATGAGCATACAATCTCTAGAATGATGTAACGTTGAACCTTGTATACAATAATTATGCGATGGGCAGCCAGTAAATGTTCATCTCTAGTTGTTATGATAGTCCTACATCTACAATCAAACCAATCACGTCCTCCAACTAGTGTTTCCAATTGGATCAACTGGTTCACATCGTCAATGACAATGAGGACCCTTTTTCTACAAAGTCTATCCTTTATTATGCTTGAACCTCTATGGACATTGCCAAGCTTCGGACCACCATCCCACATTACTTGAGGAAAAAGTGTCTCTTGAAGCTAAAGTAGGCCAACATCTGTGGATTTCTCGCAAGTTTCTCTAACATGGGAAATGAAGCTACAACACTCAAATTTGTTCGCAAAAGCATTGTAAATAGCTTTGGTGATAGTTGTCTTCCCTATTCCTCCAAGTCCGCAAATTCTGACCATGCGAACCTCATTTGATTCCATGTCCAGCAAAGTATGCATGCGGGGACACATGCAAATCCATGCTAACCAGGTTTTCGGGGACATGTAATTGATTGTGATTCATCTCAGACCATACTCTCTTGACAATGCTTTGAATGACATTCAACTCGCGCCCGGTAAATTCAAAGCATAAAGCCGATTGGGGATACCAAAGGAAATTCAAAGACATTTGATGCAAGGAGCACTAAGTTGATCTACAGTAAGTTCAAGCCACGGTCAATGTCTCAAGCACAATAGACCAGATGCATGACTTGCTTGTGAAAAAAATTGACACATGAGCTTTCCTCCTCCAATTAGCGTAAATTGATTTTTTCCCCTATTATGCATTAGCATCACCATGAATAATTGCAAAGGAAACAAGTGAAATTCGGTAATCAAAGTTAGAACACAAATTTTGTGAAAAAAAACAAACAGTTAGCATCCTCGAAAGGATTAAATGGTAGCCTTACTCATCAACCAAATGCCAGCCGGATATGTTAGCTGCTTTGGTCAGTGCTTCTCTCCACCTCTTCACCTTCCCCGAATCGCTGCCGTTCGACTTCAACCTCTCCTCGTGATCGATTAGGGCTTGTCCCTACCTCCCCCTCTGCTTCCTCACGTCCGACGGATACACCTTGTAGAACACCGGCCGCACGATCTGCCTCATCGTATCCGTGCACTTGAGCATTCTCACCAGCTCGTCCAAGCACCAGCCGGAGGACGCGGAGTCCTCCGAAAACACGACGACCGAGATCCTTGACTACCCGATGGCTCTGAGGATTGCCGGCACGATCTCCTCGCCCTTCCTGATCTCCTCGTCGTCCATTAACGCGGCGATCCACTGCTGGTCTTGCGTGTGTCCTCACCGCGAAAGCTCAAGAGCACGTCGTGTCCGCATGGGTGGCTGGGGGATGAAGAAGTTTATGCACAAAGAAGAAATAGGAAATCTTGGGATGAAAGAACAATAGAGAGATCTTGAGATGGAAAACTTCTTTCTATTCTTTTCTTTTACTTGTTTACAATCACGAAAGTTAGCCTTTTTATATACAATGGCTATCTCTGGAAACTGTTTTACAGGTATTGAACAGTTGAAGAAATGAAAACTAACTAACTGAAGCAAAGAACTAACTAACTTCCGAGGCGAAGTACACCGGACTAACTACCGAGACTTGCCAAGACTTGCAGCATTATACGAGTGTTCGAAACAGGGTATCCCAATATAGAGCTTCTAGCTCACTTTACAAATCATCACTCTAGTTCATTTTACAGATTATCACTCTTATCTTTGTCTTCTTTTTCTTTCTTTGATACTAATAGTAGCCCCTTTTCTTCTCATTCTTCTTAGCAACATTTATATTCTTTACTTCCTCTTCTTCATATTTTTTCTCTTCGTTGCTCTTGTATATCTTACTTCCCCTGTTCTTACTGATATCAGTAATAGCATCAGTAGAGCTTCTGTTCTTGCTGTTCTTAACATCCCCCCTCAAATTGGGAATGGGTGAGAAACCAATTCCTAATTTGATTCGTAGCTGAAAGTGTGTAATACGAGGGAGAGATTTTGTGAATATATCAGCAAGTTGATAGTTACTTGGAACATATTTCACTTGTAGTGACCTTGAGGAGACTTTTTCCCTAACAAAATGAAAGTCTACCTCAATGTGTTTGGTGCGAGCATGTAAGATAGGATTGATAGCAAGAGCTGTGTTGGACGAGTCAATGAGCATCCTATATCACGAAGGACAAAGCTGATCCAGGTAAGTTTAGCAGATGCAGAAGCAAGAGCACGATACTCAGCTTCTATAGAGGATCGACTAACTATGGATTGTTTCTTTGCTGCCCAAGATATGAGATTGGAGCCAAGGTATGTACAAAAACCTGTTGTTGATCTTCTTGTTTCAACACATCCTGCCCAGTCTGCATCTGAGAACCCATACAAGTGGAGAGAGCTTCGAGAGTGAATGAAGACTCCAAGACTTATAGTGCCTTTGACATATCTCAAAACTCTCTTGAGTTTATGTAAGTCCGCAATAGTGGGTTTCTGTAATTTCGACACAACGATTTGTAGCATATGCAATGTCAGGTCTTGTTAAAGTCAGATACTGAAGGCCACCTACTAAGCTTTGATACCCGACAGGATTGGAGAGGGGAGCAGAATCATTTATCAGAATAGTTGGTTTTAGTGATACAGGGGTGGTAATTGATTTGCACTCAAGCATATGAGCTTGAGTAGGGGTGTGCAACGGAAACCGCCCGAACCGGAACTGGAGCGGCCGGTTTTGGGCGGTTCCCATGGTCGGCGGTCCGGTTCCCGGTTCCTAATCTTGGAAACGGTGGCCGGTTGGTCCGGTTCCCAGTTCCAAGGTGGGAACCGGACCGACCGGACCGGATCAAATTTTTTTATATATAATTTATATTCATATAATATATAAACACATATAATATATTAATATTATATATGAAACTTATTACAATCGGAATTGTAATTTAGGTAACAACCTCTTATGTGGCCAAGAGACCACTAAAACTCTTGTTGTTACTCTTTATTTATAGAAAAAACTCTCCTCATGCTCACACTCTCTCTCTTGCTCTCCTCACTTGCAAACGACAAGGCACTTCAAGCCTTAAAAAGTCTCATATCGACTAAACATTCAAAGTATAGAAGAGAGATTGTCTATAAAACCTAAGCCAAGCACAACCTTTAATCACGTTGTTCATGGGTTTTATGCTTAAAATTAAGCATGAAACACATAAACTATGATTGATATTCACACAAGTGAAGTTTGAATATTTTGCACGTGGAAACATGTGTGAGTAGTTTTATTAGATTGCTCGGAAACCGAATTTGATTGATCGGTCCGGTCCGGAGCATGATTATTCTTTAGTGAAAAAATAAAGTGCCGATTCTTTTGGACCGGACCAGAACTGATAGTTCGGTCCGGTTCTCGGTCCTAAGACCAACGGTCCGGTCCACGGTTCCCAAAATTGGGAACCGATTCTCCCGGTCCGGTTCTCGGTTCCACCTTGGAACCGGATCGAACCGAGAACCGATCACCCCTAAGCTCGAGTAAGAAGATCACTGGCATATTTAGTCTGGCAAAGAAACAGGTGATCAAAGGTATTTTTAACTTCAATGCCAAGAAAGTAATGTAGTGGGCCAAGGTCTTTCATATAGAACTGAAGACTTAGAGAATGGATAAGGTTGGAAAGTAACTGAGAGGAGCTTCCAGTCAGGATAATGTCATCAACATATAGTAGTAGAAGAATGATGTTTGTATTAGTATGCTAGATGAATAAGGATGGGTCAGTTGAGCTGCAAAAGAACCCATATTAAAGTAGAAAGTTGCTGAACTTATCAAACCAGGCTCGAGAAGCTTGTCGAAGTCCATAGAGAGACTTCCTGAGGAGACATACATGATGAGGTTTCTTGGGATCTTGAAAACCAGGAGGCTGCTCCATGTAAACTATCTCATTCAATGTACCATGTAAGAATGCATTTTTGACATCTAGTTGATGGATTGGACAGTGTTTCATCATGGCTATAGATAGAACTATACGAATTGTAGCATGTTTGATGACTGGACTAAAGGTTTATGTAAAGTCAATGCCTTCTTCCTGATGAAATCCTTTAGCAACCAGTCGAGTCTTAAGTCTATCAAGGCTACCATCAGCTACAAGCTTTGTTTTAAATACCCACTTATAGCTAATGACATTCATTTGACCAGTTCGAGGGATTAATTCCCAAGTTTTATTCTAATAAAGCACGTCAATCTCTTCTGTCATTGCTTTATACCAGCCTGTTATGTGCTAAGGCTGATTTGATTGTTTTTGGTTCAGTAGGTACTTCATATATAGCAAGACATGCATATCGAGGATTGGTCTTGATAATGCTAGACTTAGACCTAGTCTGCATAGGGTGAGTAGGTAATGTACCTTGTGAATTTGTCTGATTATTTGAAGTGTGTTGTTCCATATCTGGTCCATCTGTTGTCTTAGTTGTGGGAACAGGTATTTCAACTCGTTGTGGACTATTCTGAGTGCTAAAAGTCACAAATTCTCAATCAGCAGAAAAACTTTACATTAAGCCATCCTCTGTCGTTTTATAAAGCAGGAAGTGTTTCGAGGGATTGAAACTCCAGTGTTGGAAAGATGCCCTTGATCTGATCTCCATTACTCTCGACCAGTTGAATGATTACTAACATCGACTAAAGCAGCGTTCTCATGAAAAAAAGGGTCCAATCACGGTGTACCATCAATGAACTTTTCCTTCTCGACATGTTGAAGCTTTCAACGAGAACCACATGGAGCACGATCAAGAAAAAAAAGAAATATCGTCTCTGTAAGAATACATGGAGAACCGGTAACTCCTGATCAGAATTTGGTCATGCAGAACATTTGGAAAATACTGAAATTGAACTTTTCGCTATATACACAGCTTCTCTTTATACGTAGCTGGTTACAACACACACCAAAAAAGAAAAAAAAAGTGCATACTAGAGAAAAGAACATCCAGGGGACTCTGATACAATGGTGGACAAAGGAAAAAACTTCCAACTTCTGGACAAGCATGGGCATTTTGCCGTAAGATCCTAGTTTAATGGTTGGATTCCCTCTCCCCTCCTGTTTCCAGCATAACTTCATCCGGTCAAGCAAAGAGACTTCACTCTAGAAATTCTCTCCAATTATGGCAAAAGCTGCATCATGCGACCTGGTCCACACAAAAAAAGCAGCAACAATGATTCTGGTGTCAGCTTAAATACAGAAAGAATAAGAGAAAATATTGGCTGCAGCTCTTATTCCACTGTGTCATCATACTAGTCCACTCATCGCGCGACACATGTTGCGCAAGCCCCACCATGCATAGCCCTCTGGCACACCCTCTCTCCTCTCGTCTCTCTCTTCCCACTGCTCTTCTTTCCTTCATTTCTTCTTTTCTTCTTCCCTTTGCTCACGCTTTCCTCATTTTTTCTTTCTCCTTCGCCTGCCTCATGGTCCTTCTTCGACCTCAGCCCTGCCTCTGGCACGTCACCTCGTCTATACCTCTGCCCGCATGTTCCTTATTCTTCTTCTCTTTGTCCTATCTCTCTCCTCGGTTTGAATCTGAACTTTGCATGCCAAATCTGTCTCCCTCCCTCTTCCGTACAAAAGTGAGGAGATAGAAGCATGACCAGAAGAGTAAAATCAATCAAGGAACAATCTTTGAAGGAGAGAGAGGGAGGGAGATGGGAGTCGGGGTTGGTGAGGAAGATGGGGATCTCAATTTGGAGGATAGGAGAAACGTACACGAGATAATGGACTCTGGTTTTGCGGAGGAGGAAGACGACGACGGTGCCGGGATCGGTCCAGTCGTCAACGAGAAATCAAGAGTTTCGATACCTAGATGTGGTGGTGGATGAACTCTGTTAGTGTCCCTGCCAGGCAAGCGGAAGAGAGAGAGAGAGAATGAGGAAAGCGCGAGTAGAGGGAAGAGGAAGAATAAATGAAGGAAAGAAGAGCAGTGGGAAGAGAGAGACAAGAGGAGAGAGGGTGTGTCAAAGAGTTGTGCATGGTGGGGCCCGCGCAACACATGTCGAGTGATGAGTGGACTAATATGATGACACGGTGGAATAAGAGCTGCAGCCAATATTTTCTCAAAGAAGAACCCAAATGGGCAAGAAATATTTGCATTTTTTTTAAGTTCGGTCACCGAACCTCCGTTTGGTAAAATTTGTATTTGTAAATGACTTTTATTAAATTAAAAAAACAAAAAAATATTTGCATTTTTTTTAAGTCCGGCCACGGTCGGATGGCCGGATGGCCAACGGCCCCGGACGGA
Source organism: Eucalyptus pumila (assembly GCA_016097595.1). NCBI lineage: Eukaryota > Viridiplantae > Streptophyta > Magnoliopsida > Myrtales > Myrtaceae > Eucalyptus > Eucalyptus pumila. Next base: position 53,226,826 of record CM027848.1, read on the forward strand.
CGGTTGCCGGGGTTGGGCGACTCCAGGCGACGGCCGCTTGAGGTCACGCGACTCTAGGCAGCAGTCGTCGGTGCGCGCGACCCCTTGGCTGGCGGTCATCAGCCTCCGTGCGGTGGTTTTCCTCGTAAATGAATAGTAACCTTGCAATGAACAGTAACCGAAACTTGCATTCCGGAAATGCAAGTTCCCAAAGGACCTCTAGATCTGCTTTGGACAAAGGGGCTTTGGATAAAGGGCCCTTAGAGTCCTTTGGAGATGCAATTGCATCTTACCAAAATTGCCCCAAAAATTGAACCAAACGCATGGCCAAGGGACTTTAGCGTCCCAAAGCCTATTCCCAAAGCTGAACCAAACAGGGCCTCACTCCAACCACACGGCTTCTCAGTCAGACCCTCTAGTTCAAGATAGATTCTCGAGTCATTCACCACAAGATCTTCTACTTCTTTGACATCAGCGACGTTGTCACCAACGACCATATTGTCTTCGAGGAGTCTCTCAGACATCTCGTGGAAAACTGAAGACAAATGCGATGGACTAGCTCCGGCCATCGATCCGGCGTCTAACCTTGCTCAACCCGAAATCTCTACCACCCGGTGGAGAAGGCCACGGATTGTGCATCTGAATGGTCTCAAAATCCTCCAACACGACACTATTTGGTTGAGACTCCATCTAAGCTGACTCGTCACTGATTGTCAGGCAATCAACATTTGGGCTTTGAATCTTGGGATCCATTGCTTCAAGCAAGCATTGGGTGGCGCCATCGGGATCAAGCAGTTTGCTCTTCTTGCTTGATTCACGAGTGTCTAATTCTCTCTTGTGTCTCCTCTTCTGGATTAACTGTTGAACAAAGTTCAGGCTTGTGGTAGCTTTGTAGAGGAAGAGGAACATCTGCTGGTGCCTGCACTCGGCACAACGAACCTGCTCTGCGACCTGGTCAATCTCATGCTGTGAGTTCTCCCGCTCTTCTCTTAGTTTTAGGATCTCGGCCTTCAATGCTTCCTGGTCCTTCTTAAGCGTTTTGAGTACAGCTTCCTTTCCAGCTTTCGGGTAATGTAATATTATGCAATAATGTACTATTATGTTAGTGGACCCCAAAAGAAGAAACTGAAAAAGAAACTGAAAAGTCAGTAAAACAAAAAGGAGAGGGGAGAGGGCTCGGCTAAATAGAAGCTGAGAGTTCCCTCGACCAAGAAGAAAAGAAAGAAAAGACAAAGAAGAGGAAGAAGAAGAGAAAAGGAAAAAAAAAAAGGAAAGGAATTTTGGCACGTGCATGTCTCGGATGCCTCGCCAAGCCGACTCGACTCCATAACACAGCACCCGGTAAGAGATCAAGCCCCTTGTTTGTCCGATTGAAGTAATTTTTGGATTTAGGACTTAAATTCGAAATTTTTGGAAAACTGAGCGGCGAAGTCTAATTTTGGAGTCGTTGAGCCGCGTATTTTTGCAAGAATGGTAACTTAGGGTGTTGTGGAGCCGTGGGATTTTACGGATCGTGATTTGAGCTTATGGTTTGTCCGAAACAAAATTTCAAAGTTTCCCGCGCGCAGTGAACAGTACGCGTCCAGCAGCTTTGGGCCCGTATTTTGTCATTTTTCGGCTTGATTTTGGGATGGCCAAGTTGGGATTCTTGTGATATGTTTCAAGGGCTCTCTATTGAATATAAGTACGTTCAAATCGGGGTTCGGAAGAAAAAGTTAAGGCTTGATCAAGTTTTGCGTTTAAACTTCATGTTGCAAATGGCTTGAACAATCGCTTTGGTCATGCGATTTGTTAGCGCGCAGAAGTCCTTTTGTTAGAGTTAAGGCGTAACTTAGTCATTTTGTAGTCGAGATAGAATAGATTTTAACATTATTTTTCGGTTATTTGATAGGGCTTTGAGTTCGACGATACGAGTATTATTCGTCGTTTGGTCATAGATGACAAGGTGAGTGGTACTATATCTTCTTTGGTTTTATAAAATCATGTCTTGAAGTATGTATGTATGTATATTGAATCAAGAAGAGCATTTTTATTGCATAAAAGCCAGATCGAGCAATTGCTACCCTTTGGTTGATTGTGAATATTTGAAAAGCACGTTATACAAGGTTTGTGGAGAAATAAATATGAAATTGCTTTGCGACTGATTTATAAAAAGGTTTATGATGATTTGAGAAACGGATATGAAATGGATGACGGGCTATGTTGCAAAATGTTATTTGTTTGGTTTGAGATGTTGATTTTTGGATTGGATTTCTGGTATTGGAGAATGGTTATTTATGCTCAATATGATTGTGAACCCAGTGAGGGGTTTTTGGGGTATGCATACTAGGTTTAGGATATCCTTCTGGGCCTAGCCACCGGCTTTGTAGGTGGAGACCTTGCCAAGGGGAGAATCTTGGTCGCCTTGTCACAAGGCGTTGTGTCGTGACCATGGTTAGTTATTGAGCAAAAGATTGATCAGTGGATAGACCATTGATATGTGTTTTGATTGAGATTATTCAATGGCTTCGACCATTGATACTTGACTTTTGATGGCGATTCAAATGAGTTTTCCATATTAGTATAAATTTTCGATGATAAGAAATAACTTTTATATGATTCGATATGTATTTTATATGTTGAATTGGTGTTATGAAATTTGGTATTGCTTTGTATACATGCATAGTGGTTGTTCGATCTGCTTAGAAGATATGTACTACTCACTGAGCTGTGGTTGTTCATCCCATTCCTCCTTTAATCTTTTCAGGTTCCTCAGCTAGCGGCGAATAGAGCGAGTGCGTAGTCGGTGGGAACTTTTGGGGAGTTCTATTTTGTTTTTGGTATGGTTTAAGGAAGTGGTGCAAGTAATACTTACTAGTAGTTGGATCATTTGAGTTTTAAACGTATATCTCTTTTCTCTTTTGGTGGATTATAGAAACTCTGATGTTGCAACCAATTTGTTGGTTTATCTGATATATATGGTTTGAGATATATATAAGTTGATATTAGTTTGTTGGTTGTGTTTGAGGTTGCGTCCTGTGTAAAGAAGGACGGCCGTGTCATTCCCATTCTTTGTGGTTTTGGGGTGTGACAGGTAACCCGAGGTAAAATTACTACTCGATGTCTTCCTGTGCTTGCTGAATTTGCCTCTCCTCTTTATGTTCTTCATCAAGTGCTTCTTCCCTGTCTGAAAACCCTAGTTCGCAAACTCCCATCGTTCCGTATCAATCTTCCTAAAACCTTGCGACACATCTTGCATCAGGATGCATGAAGAATTGAAGACAGGAGGAAGCTGGGCCTAGGAGTTCATATTGAAACAAAAGGTTAAAGAGTAGAGAATAAGCAAAATGAAGGCTAACAAAGTTTCAATGGAAGATGCACACAGGGGGTATCATTAGGCCAATATGCACAGAGCACATTGCACGTCAAGGAGAGATCCTTTGCCATGATTCAAAAACCAGTACAAAGAGTGTATGAACAATGAAATGACTCAAAAATCAATCTGTCAACTCCATATATATGAACACAAAAGTGTGGAATTATACTTATGGTCTTGTCCCAAAAGAAGAGAGGTGCCGTAAGGCTTTTATTGAAATAAAATAAAATTGATTATCGGATGACAATTGCTGGATGAGAAACCTACAAGCATTGAAGGAGCCATAAATACTTTATGGTAGGCTACATGGATTTGAAGAATGGAAGTTATTGAAGACTTTTGTTACTTTATTATACGTTTTGATGGTGTGTATGAGGCTGTTTTGTTTTAGTCAATAAATTTGTGGGTTGTTATGTAATCGTTGGTGTTTGTAAACTTCAATTCCTATATAAAGGGATGAAGTCATGAGTTGTAAATCAAGCCACAAGCCATAGTCCACGTAGACACAAATAAGAGAAAGCATTCTCAATACAAATTTCTCCCTCAAATTTCTAGTGTTCTTATTCCAAGTTTCCAAAGTTTATTGTCATTCTTTTGGTTCCAACATTTAGTATCAGAGCTAGAATTGGCATCCACTAGTTATGTTCAAATGCAACTTCCAAAGTTGAACGGAAAGAATTTCAATAATTGGTATGTCCAAATGAAGGTTCTTTTCAAATCACAAGATTTGTGGAATCTTGTGGAGAATGGCAATACTGAAGTGGCTGATGCTGAAGCATTCGATGCTTTTAAGAAGGGAGGAGAAAGATATTTTGGTGGAATCCAGGAAGAAAGATCAAAAAGAATTGTTTGCAATCTTTCAATCCGTAGAGGAAGTTATATTTGAAAAAATATCAAGGGCAGAGACCGCGAAAGGAGCGTGGGACATTTTGCAACAATCCTACAAAGGCGATGATTGCGTCAAATGGATGTGGCTTCAAACTCTTCGAGGTGATTTTGAGTCTTTATACATACATGACTCTAAATCAATCTCGGGGTACTTTGATCGCATGCAAACCATTGTTAACCAAGCGGGGTTAATGGTGAAAAACTCCAAGATGTTCGAATCATAGAAAAGATCTTGAGGTCTTTGACTGAAAGATTTGACTACCTAGTTGCGGTGATTGAAGAAGCTCAAGGTGTGTCAACCATGACGTTGGAGCAGTTGATGGGTTCATTATGCTCGCATGAGCAAAGAATGAATCAAAAGTCCATCGGTTCGAATTCCAAGCAAGCATTGCAAAGTCGGGTCGCTCAATCAAGTCGAGGAGGCCATCAAGTTGGCCGAGGTCGTGGAGGTGGTCGAGGATGCGGGCGTGGAAATTTCAATTCCATCGGAAAATATAAAACATGTGACAAATCAAAGGTCAAGTGTTTTAGGTGTAACAAATTCAAACATTACAAATCCGAATGTCAAGCAAAGGTGGCATATGAGCAGGCAGAACAAGTGCATACCATTAATGCTGAGGAAAACGTGGTGCTAGCATGCAAGAAGGAGGACTCAAGTATCGTGAACACCAACCTTTGGTACCTTGATCTGGGTGCAGTAATCATATGACTGGCCAAAATGAGTTATTCTCACACTTGGACGAGATAGTTCGCGGTGAAGTTAATTTTGGGAACAAATCCAAAGTTCTTGTAATGGGCAAAGGTGATGTTAATATCAACTCAAAAGATGCTACTAATGTTACTATTGCAGATGTTTATTTTGTGCTAGGATTTTGTTGGAACTTATTAAGTGTTGGGCAACTTTTCGAAAGAGGCCACAAAGTCCATATTGAAAATGGAGTTTGCACTATTATGGGTGTAAACAATAAATTTATCACAACAGTGCGGATGACAAAGAACCGGATGTTCCCTCTTACTCTTCAGACAAAGAATCTTTTGAACTTTCAAGCGGTGATGAAAGATAGCAACTGGTTATGGCATCTTCGATTTGGTCATTTAAATTTTCGTGGACTAAAATTACTGGTCCAGAAAAAGATGGTGACCAGCATGCCTTTGATTGACATTCCTGATTGCCCATGCTATTAATCTGGAAGTTCTTCTCAGATACAAGGAAATGATTCATCCATTTGGAAAAGCTAGAAGAGCAAAACAACCTTTGGAGTTGGTACATACAGACATATGTGGCCTTGTTGAGGTGGAATCATTCACACAAAAAAGGTATACATTAATTTTTGTGGATGATTTTACTAGAAAAACATGAGTATATTTTCTTAGAGAAAAATCTAAAGCTTTTTCGAAGTTTAAAGAATTTAAAGTCTATGTTGAAAAGTATAGTGGCTTTATTTTAAAGACGTTGAGATCAGATAAAGGAGGAGAATTCACTTTGAATGAATTTGATAAATACTGTAAAATTCATGGAGTGGAACGTCAATTGACTGCCAGCTATACTCCCCAACAAAATGGTATAGCATAAAGAAAGAATAGAACAATATTTGAAATGGCAAGAAGTATGCTAAAGGCTAAAAATTTGCCCAAGAAGTTTTAGGTAGAAGCCGTTGCATGTACTGTATTTCTGCTAAACATGTGTTCAACAATGAGTGTTCTAGGAAGAACACAGGAAGAGGCTTGGAGCAGCAACAAGCCAGATGTTTTGTTCCTCCAAGTATTTGGGTGTGTAGCATATCCCTATATACCAGACGAACGGAGGAAAAAATTGAATGACAAAAGCCAAAAGTGCATCTTCATTAGCTATAGTGACATGACTAAGGGTTATAAGCTATATAATCCAGTCACTGAGAAAGTCATCATCAATAGGGATGTCCAGTTTCTTGAAGATGAAGCCTGGGAATGGAATCAGAAGATTGACCAGAAAAGCATCACCATTGAAGATGAATCATTGGCGAGAGAGACAAAAAAATCTTTAGTTGAAGATCCATCATTTTTGCCTAGTAGTTCAATTTCTTCACTGAGAGCAGTTTCAGAACCACCGATACGTCGTTCACAGCAATTGCGGGAGACACCATCAAGATTCAAGGATTATGTAATCACAAGAGATGATGATAGTGCTAATGAAGGAATCATTGATGAAACTATGATAAATTTTTGTTTATTTGCAAAATGTGACCCATATCCTATGATGATGCATCAATAGATGAGAAGTGGATTCAAGCAATGGATGAAGAAATCCGCTCCATTGAAAAGAATGACACATGGGAGCTAACTTCTTTACCACCCGATAAGAAGCCCATTAGTGTCAAGTGGGTGTACAAGAAGAAGTACAAGCCAGACGGTCAAGTGGACCGATATAAAGCTAGGCTAGTCGTAAAAGGCTACAAGCAAAAGCCAGGTATTGATTATTTTGAAGTGTTTGCACCCGTGGCTCGAATGGATACCATTCGGATGATTTTAGCACTCGCAGCTCAAAATTGTTGGAAGATCCACCAAATGGATGTAAAATCAGCGTTTTTAATGGTGTTCTTGAAGAGGAAGTCTACGTGGAGCAACCACAGGGTTATGAGAAGAAAGGGCATGAAAATCAAGTTTATAAACTAAAGAAAGCATTGTATGGGCTAAAACAAGCATCTCAAGGATGGTACACAAGAATTGACATGTACCTATTAGAGCATGGTTTTCGAAAATGCCCATATGATCCTACATTGTATATCAAGTCAAACACTAATGGTGACATAATAGTTGTGTGCCTTTATGTTGATGATTTGATATTTGGGGAGTTGTGAAGAGATGTTTGTTGAATTCGGGGAGGCTATGACTAGTCATTTCGAGATGACAAATTTAGGATTAATGTCCTATTTTCTAGGCCTTGAAGTGAAGCAGACAAATGGTGGCATATTTATTTCACAGCAGAAATATGCTAATGATATTCTAAAGCGATTCAAGGTGGAATCACTCAAACCAATATAGACTCTCGTAGCAAAACGGTTGGAGTTGAATAAAGAAGGAACCGGTGAAGCAGTGAACCCCACTTAATTCAAAAGCATTGTTGGCAGTTTAAGATATTTGGCTTCTACAAGGCCAGATATTACTTATGATGTGGGAATTATTAGTCGATTTATGGAGAAACCATACCAATCGCACTTGCAAGCAGCAAAAAGAATTATACGATATGTCAGTGGAACTCATGATCATGGTATTTTATATTCTCATATTGACAATTTCAGTTTGGTGGGATATATATACAGTGATTGGGCAGGTGATATTGAGACTTGGAAGAGTACTTCTGGATATATTTTTTCTCTCTGATCAAGAGTAATTTCTTGGTCCTCGAAAAAACAACAAGTTGTTGCACTCTCAACCGCTCAAGCAAAATACATAGCGTTAGCTTTGGCGGCATGTCAAGCAATATGGCTTCGTAGGATGCTATGTGAATTGATGCATAAACAGGCATGCCCTGCGAAAATAATGTGTGATAACAAACCGACTATGGCTTTGGCCAAGAGTCCTCTTTTTCATGGCAGGAGCAAACATATTGATTTCAAGTATCACTATACTTGTGAGCAAGTCAAAGATGGCGAAATTGAGCTTAACTTCTGCAAATCGGAAGATCAGATTGCATATATTTTGACTAAACCATTGAAGGCAGATTTGTTTGAAAAATTGAAGATGATGCTTAGAGTTGTTGAATTCCAAAATCAATTTTAAGGGAAGCTGTTGAAATAAAATAAAATTGATTATCGGATGACGATTGCTGGATGAGAAACCCGCAAGCATTGAAAGAGCCATAAAAACTTTATGGTAGGCTACATGGATTTGAAGAATGGAAGTTATTGAAGACTTCTGTTACTTTATTGTGCGTTTTGATGGTGTGTATGAGGCTGTTTTGTTTTAGTCATTAAATTTGTGAGTTGTTATGTAATCGTTGGCGTTTGTAAACTTCAAGTCCTATTTAAAGGGATGAAGTTGTGAGTTGTAAATCAAGCCACAAGCCATAGTCCACGAAGACACAAATAAGAGAAAGCATTCTCAATACAAATTTCTCCCTCAAATTTCTAGTGTTCTTATTCCAAGTTTCCAAAGTTTATTGTCATTCTTTTGGTTCCAACAGCTTTACCAAAATATCGGATAGACACGAAGCGATGGCCAAGGAAACTCATCTGCAGCTACGAGTGCGGGCGAGCATCGAAACAGCAAAATGCATAGTACTAACAGCTTTGAAGGAACTGTTGTAGTGCATTTCTGAATCCAAATTCAAATTTACCATTTAAGAAAAAGAACTCAAATACAAATCGGTGAGAAGATAATCTTTATGGGTGTGCTTTGATGTCGGGGTTGACATGATAGTTTCGCAAATTACCGTCTAAAGCATCATCACTAAAATATGATGACAGGCCATTGTTCTCTGGCCACCGATTCATGAGATTTCATATAGAATCTGCGTATCTCGCCCGCCATTTCAGATTCCTTCATTCCTTGTGCCCTAAACTAGGGTAAAGCACAACTAACAACCGATCAAGTGGGTCAAATCGAATCTTGACTACCTGAGCAAAACGTCGAGAGTGGAAGCCCTTGGATCCTAGCCTCTTCGCTCCGGGGACTATCTGTTAGGACGGGGAAGAGTAGCAGGATGCTTCAAGAGGATCACACTCTGGAAAAAAAAAAAAAAAAAAGAACCGAAACAGAGTTAAACCGAAGGACACATCTACCCAACTAGTTTGCTCTTACCTATGGAGAATGTATCAAGCAAAACACATGGAAAAAACACACAATCCCATTCAAAGGAAGTACCCACGTAAGTGTTGAGCTGCCTGATGAAGCTGGAGAAGTTGGAGTGCTTGAAATATCGAGGCAGGACCTGCTTCGAGAACTCGTGCTGATCGCACACCACGAAGCTGTCCCAGCCCAAACCCCACGACACCATCGGGTCCGATCCGGGGTCTGACACCATCTCATACGTCTTCCTTAGGAACAACGTCGGCCCCACCTCCCCTAGCCCCTCCATCGGCCTCATCACTTCCTCTGCTGCTGCCCGCCACGAGCATGACGACGACATGGTGGTGGCATCCCCGGGATTTGCAATTTCCGCCGCCTCTTCCTCTTCCACTTCTTCCTCTTTGATCTTCACCAGCTGCACGGCCAGAGCATAATGGTATCCGGGCCAGAACAGGCATGGACGTGAAGGCGACCCCGCTTTGATCCTGCCATCGCCAACGGCTACTCTTGGCGAGGCGACCGAATGGGCAGGTGATCCCATCTCTCTGGCATAACCACCGTCAAGAACAGTAGGGGACGCGATCTCTTCTAGTGAACTTGCCGAAGGTCTCGCCTTTCCTAGCTTGAGGCCCGGTTCAGGAAAGAGGGTGTCGGAAAATGACGAGCGATGCGTTCAGCCGGCACCACCATGAGACGCCGTCGTCATCTTGAGCCGGAGTTCGAGGTCAAAGGCCTCGACACGGTGGAGGGCAAGACTGTGAGACCGAGAACTCGAGCTGAAAAGTGGACTTGTAAGAGCGACAAGGGGGAATGGTTGGCTTTATACACGCGGGAAAGTGTCCAAAGAGTCGCCACGTTCCTCTCCATTTTGGGGGCTTCCTCAGGAAGACGAGGAGGGGTTTGTCGGCTTCCTCGCCGTGGTGAGGGGCGAGAGGGCGGCGGCGATCGTGGGCTGTCGGATCTGGTTCGGGATAAGCCCGCTGCGGTGGGGGCTCTTTCGCCTGGTCGGCGAATCCTATGCATGAGCGCCACATGTCGATGCGCTTGTCCAACTAAGCATTGCAGTTGGCTCGTGCGGGCGGCCATTTTTCATCATACAATCATGCAATTCATGCAATCGCCGGCGCGTTGAAACCGTGGGCATAGCGTATACTTTCAAGTATACTTTCATCACTTTCTTGGCCCTTATATTGAGCTCGATGTGTAACATTAAATATTTGGTAAAAATAAATATTATTCAAGTTCATGTTAACACGTTTTCGAATATATTTATTCACAAAATAGTCATCACAACCATGGTCAAAAAGCAATTTTCAAACTTTTCCTAAAATGCACTAAGAATAAGAAGTAGGGCATGATGGATCAATTTATTTAACAAGATCCGTTTTGATAGGATTAGAATGAATGGGATTGGTCTGACTTGTTGCTTGGATGGTTGACTCTGCCGTCGACAAATGACCTATGCCATGTTTCATGAATAACTACGCTTGAGAATGAATGAATTGTGGTATAGTACCGAATAAGTCACTATTCTAGTTTAGACTTAAAATCCATAAAGGAATTTAAGGGATAGAAAAAGGGGCCCTAGACCATACATCTTACTATCTCGGGATGATTGCACATTACATTATGGCAGCACGATCAAATGAAGTTGAAAAGAGCTCGTAATCACCAACGCCTTAAATTATGTTTTTAAGAAAAAGAAAAGTACATTTGGAGCACTTGTGAGTAATATTATGTTGTCATCATCATTAGAGTTTAGGTCCTTCGCAAGACCTTAAAAGGCTATGTGTCGCGACCTCTTTTTTTTTCGGCGCCCGTAATCGGGTACGAGCGCCTAAGGAGGCTAATGGTTCGGCTGAATTTATTAAGCCCGGACTCTCCCAAGTCCACCAATTCATGACTTTAATAGTCTAAGTTTTTAGCCTGTAAATCAATTTTTAAAATGGAATCGCCACTAATCGGTTCGGGGTGGGTCGATTAGAAACTCAAGCGAAGTATCGGGAGAAATACTTGCTCCTGCGCAACAAGAGAAATTAGGATCGGGGACTTGATTACACTAGTTAATCACTAATGCCATTTTGGTACCTAATCTTGTTTAAACCCTGAGGTTTTTGGATGTTTGAGGGATTTTCCATGCATTTTTGGGGGAAAAACATTTTTTGAGTATTTTTCTAATTTTTTAGACACAAAAGGAATTTTTTGGGATTTTTTTTTTTGGTATTTTGGAAAAATACAAGTCTTTTTGGCTTTTTCTGGATTTTGTTTTTTGCTTTTTCATGAATTTTTGGCTTTTTTTGGATTTTTGGCATTTTTTGGAAAGTATGGAGTATTTTTGGATATTTTTGATTTTTTTGGAAAATAAATTATTTTTTTATTATTTTTAAAATATTATTTTATATTATAATAATATAAAAAAAAAACGAATCCCGGGTTAGGTCCGCGGGACCTTCACCGAACATGGACGGGCCCGCAATGCGGGCCCGACCCGGATTTTTTTTTAAAAAAATCAATACCGATTTTGGCCCGCTTCCGTAAAAATTTTCAACCCAACAACAAACCGGCCCACGTGCACAACCCAGCCTAGGCGGAAGGAAACCCTACTCGGCACGACCCGCTTTCCGTCCCAGCTTCCTCTTCACAGAACCAACTCTTGGAACCCTAGCGTCTGACGATCCGCGGCGCCGAGGGAGAGTGAAGATAAGCGTCCGACGCTATCGGGCGATGACTTGACGATGACAACACGGCGGACGGTGGCTAGGGTTTCGGTGAAGACGGCGGGCGGCTACTGGAACTTCAAGAAGTGGCGACGACGACGGCGGTTCGTTTGGGTTCTCGGGGGAAGGTGGAGCGATAGGATTTTAGGTAGGGGGAGCGACAGCGACGACACGACCACCGGCGGCAACGACGGCTGTTACCTGACCGTAGCAACGACGAGCTGGTGAACGGTGGTGGTGACGACGGGGCAGCGACGGCAGCCCCTCAGCTCCCAGATCTGGCGTGGCACTGTTTGATTCCTCTCTCGCTCGGCCCTCTCCTCCGGCGGGCCTCAAATCCGCAGCCGTGAGTCCTCGGACCCCCCTGAAGTCTCTCAGTGGGGTGCTCAAGGCCTACGACTTCAAATCATCCCCCTCTCTCTCTACCCTCTCCTCCGGCGAGCCTCGGAACCTTGGCCGTTCGACCTCAGACCTCCCTTGAAGTCTCTCAGTGGGTTGTCCGAGGTTTGCAAGCCCTAGATCCGACTCTCCCTCTCTTGATCTGTTTTTGTCTCTCCGGCAGAACCTCTCCCTCTCCGGCCACGAGCCTTCGGATCTGGGCTTGCCCTTCCTCGGCCCCCTTTCTGAAGTCTTTCAGTAGGAAGCACGAAGCTTTGCAGCCTTCGATCGTTCTCGGCGTGCCCTTTGCCTTCGTCGGGAGATGCCTATTTATAGGCGAGGGGGGCAGCCGGTCGATGGAGCTTCGACCGCCGGTCTTCGCATGCCAAACGGCTTTTGCCGACCGAACCGCGTCCCATCCGGTGGGGTGGCTCTAGCTAGGCCGCCTCGCATTGAAGACGCGTCCCTTCCGTCTGCAGCGTCGCACGTCGCCATCCTCTCCTACCTTCTGACGTCACGCGCGTCCGGCCTCCGGCGCGTGCTACTTATCTGATCGGGGAAGAAGACAAGCAAGGAGGGCCAGGCCAAGAAAAAAGAAAGAAAATGGGTCTAGGGGCTCACGTGAAAGGGAAAAAGGGGGCTGGGCCTTGCACCCAGCCCCAATGAGCTGCTGCTTCTGTTTTTTTATTTTTTTATTTGTTTTTACAAAATAAAATAAAAATAAAAGAAACCTAATTAAAAACAAATAATTTAGGTGTCAAAAGCTGCCCCTCTTTGAAGGTGAGTTCATAGAGGTTACATTCAAAGACAAACTGAGGCCTAAATTTTATCCGTGCATGCGTAGCAGATTATATTTTATTTGGGACCTATTATTCTATGGAAAAAGAGCAATATAACTTTACACATACTAAGACAGATAAGAAGATACCTGTAGTTACTTACCGGGAGTGAGTGAGATAGGGTGTGAACCCCGAGTTTGGCAAGTATCAATGCGTCATCTTACCTGGTGATATGAGGAGGTTGCTTTTCCAAGACCCGAACCATTCTTCAGTCGCCTGTTAGAGCAATAAGTGATTTGTTTAGGACCCAAACCTTTCTTCGGTCACCTTGACGGGGAATTACCTTCCCAGGACCCGAACCTTTCTTCGGTCGCTTGTTAGAGCAATAAGTTGGTTTGTCTAGGACCCGAACCTTTCTTCGGTCGCCTGTTATAGCAATAAGTTGGTTTGTCTAGGACCCAAACCTTTCTTCGGTCGCATTGACGGGGAATTGCTTTTCTAGGACTCGAACCTTTCTTCGGTCGCCTGTTAGAGCAATAAGTCGTTTGTCTAGGACCTGAACCTTTCTTTGGTCACATTGACGGGAGATGCACCAACCTTTCTCAGGGCATCTGTTTGTTGGGGGTGCCTGACCTCAATCAAGGACACCGGTTGGTACCCGATCTTTCTTGGGAGAAGCGCTGATCTTTATCATGGCATCGATTTGTTAGGTGTCTGACTTTTATCGAAGACACCAGTTGGTACCCGACCTTTCTCGGGAGATGCGCTGACCTTTCTCAGGGCATCGATTTGTGGGGTGTTTGACTTCTGTCGAAAACATCAGTTGGAACCTGACCTTTCTCGGGAGGATGCGCCGACCTTTCTCAAGGCATCGATTCTGGAAGATACTTGGACATTCACAGGTATATCAATGAGTACCTGGATATTCACAAGTACTAACCTGAAGGGTATTTGGGCCTTTGCAGGCGTCAAAATGGGTATTTGGCTGACCATAGGCATTGAAGGGGTACTTGGATGATCACAAGTATGAATTCTTGGGGGATACTGGGACATTTGCAAGTATCGAAGGGGTACTTGATAATTGAAAATATTGAGAACATACCTTGGATATTTGTGAAGGTGTCCTACCTCCTGGCAAATAGGAAATATCGAGGGCGTACCTAGGATATTCGTGAAGGTCTCTCACCTCCTGGTAGTTGGAATATCGAGGACGTACCTTGGATATTCATGAAGGTCTCTCACCTCTTGGTAATTGGGAATATTGAGGACGTGCCTCGCATATTCATGAAGGTCTCTCACTTCCTGGTAAAGGGGAATACCGAGGACGTACCTGGGATATTCGTGAAGGTCTCTCACCTCCTGGTAATTGGGAATATTGAGGACATGTCTCGCATATTCATGAAGGTCTCTCACCTCCTGGTAAAGGGGAATATCGAGGACGTACCTGGGATATTCGTGAAGGTTTCTAGCCTCTTGGTAATTGGGAATATCGAGGACGTACCTCGCATATTCGTGAAGGTCTATCACCTCCTGGGAATGGGGAATATCGAGGATGTACCTTTGATATTCATGAAGGTCTCTTACCTCCTAGTAATGAGAATATCGAGGGTGTGCCCCGCATATTCGTAAAGATCTCTCACCTCCTAGTATTATAAACTTGAATGTGGTATGAGGCTTATATGGATTGCCGCAGGCACTTAAAAGGGGTGGAACACCTGGATAGCCTCAGGTGTACAAAGTACTGGAATACTTTGGATGAACATAAGTATTTGATGATATGATCTGGGACCACTCAGGCTGGTCCAAGTATAACAAGGCATACCTAGGTAACCACATGCGCACAATGTGATGGAATACTTGAATGGCTACTAGTATTCAATGATACAATTTTGAGGACAACTCGGACAGGTCGAGTGTCACGGAAAGGGAGTATCCGAATGGTGGGTACTTGACGATATGAAGATACCTGGCAATATCTCTGATCTCTGAGAGTATGTCTGCTATTTGCACAATATGCACACATGATTGTATATGCTGTATATTTATGAGTTCAAATGAGATTCATGCATGATAATTTTGTCAATTTTGTATCATATGATTTCCACTGGGGAAGATTTTGAAAGCTAACCTTCATTTAGAATGTAGATATCTTGAGCATGCCAGATGAGGGACTTTTAGTCTGAAATGACTTTTCAATCACTCTCTTGGAAAAGGCTATCCTGACCATTAATGCAGGATTTATAAGGACCACACTATCTCACTGTCATCATGTCAACATGGATCCGAGTATTTCGCAAGTGGTACGACTTTACCATTGTGAGAGGTCTTCATTGAAATTGTGATGAAGACTTAGTCAACGACTTATCAAATGGGACGGTCGAGGTCGAGGCTCATGAACGAAGTGCCGCATGATCATCTTCGGGTTTGCAAGTCAAGAATCCTGCGAAAAGAGATAGAGTAATCTTGCTCGTACTTCTTCAAGTGATGCTTATATACGCATGAAATCCTACGTTAATTGAAGTGCCCTAGTCTGAAGAGACTTTTACAATGAGAATGTAACGTAGACTTGGCTCACATGTAAGAGGGTGAGAGTTCGTGACTGTTTCGGCATTTGTCACTGGGCTTTCTTCTCACTGTTAGATAGAGGTTCTATGGACCACAACAACAACTTTTTCTTAGCAATATTTTTGACTGGGGGGCATTGGCCTTGCTTTTACCAGGCACACTACTTTTTGCATGCCCCTATTTTTATTCCAGTTCTTCATTTATGGGCATTGACCTTACTTTTACTAGGTACACTGCTTTTTTATGCCTTTGTTTTTTCATTCTTGTCGTTAGAAGAACTGGCCTAGGTAGGTTCAGGCACGACATTGTTGTTAGACTCTTGAGTCTTCATCTTTAGCTAGCGCTCTAGGCTATAGAAATAACTTCTGCTTAGTCTCAATGTGAGGGTAAAATTACAAACTCACTTGGGTTGTACAATGCATACAAGTGCATAGAGAAGGAATTGCTCTTCGTCATTCTAAGGCACTTAAATTAACGCGAGCGTTCATATGCAATAAAGACACCCGAAGATTGATGCAAGTGCGAGCAGGAAAATTTCTATCTCCCTTCTCACCTTGTGATGCTGCTTCGTCTCGATCCGCCCCAATGTGGGGTGGTTCTTGTGGGGTAGGACATAAATTTCACTAGTGTATGGGGCTCAATGGGGTGAGCGATGGAATGTCTCTCACTATTTTGGTTATTGTACCATTCGCAAGAGAACCCTTTACCCTGCAGTCATGGAATCTTCTGCACTCATCTCACAAGTGTATAGACCGGGGGGATTGTGTGTAGGATATGGCTTGCTGTCATCATTTCGACGCGCCTCATCCAACATGCTCAATCAATCTTGTATTCTTCACTTAGCTATCTATTCTAATAATTCTGAGTGGAATTAGTGACTTAGACAAACAAAATCATCATGCAGAATTCATCCGGAAATGACATGCAACGTTTTGAATATGATGGAGTTTGAACTCTTCAAAACAAGTGAATGGTTTTGACTAAAAAAAAGACCCTAATGACAACTTTAGGAGTTAACATAATGGTGTTTCCAAATATGTTAACTTTTTGAACATCAAAAGGGTTATTCGCAAATGGGTGTCGATAGTTATCCCTATAGATTAGGGATATGACACATGAAGGATCAGCCGGGGTTGGGGATCTGATCGGGCATCTCTACTTTTGCCCTTGCAGAAGAGAAGATGAAAATGGATCAATCAACAGGGCTAAAATTAAAGGTGAATTGAGGCACGAAGGATCTCGTCATTTGCTTTGGCAATACTTGAGACGTCATTTTGCTTGGGAGAGTTTGTCATGCCTCTCATTGATTTGTTATCTTTGTTTTTGAGTCGGGTGATCTTGCAACAAACAAGAGGGAATGTGTTAGTCATGAACTCTTTCAAGAGTCGAATAACTGGAAGTGATACAACTTTACCCTTCACTGGTTTGCAGATGATTGGGTGAACCTGAAGTGAGAGGGGGACACGAAGTCCTATGTCCCTTGCTTCGTTAGGTCAATTATTCTTTGAATTGGCTCCTGGATGACATGTCTTTTTACACGAAGCCAAGTGAATTTGATGTGGGTCATTTCCACGTACTAGCTTGGCCGATATTGATTTGCCAAACCTAACCATTGAGTTTGGTTCTTGAGTTGTGATGCTCCCTATCAAATAGGGAAAATATGTCAAAAGCGGGTTCAGATAGTGCGTGTATTGGAAACGATACCAAATTACCCTTCCCTAGAGTTTGTATTTGTTGATTCCTAAGGATTTCTGTATACTGATGACAGCCTCTTCGTATTGGCATAGTTCAATTGGCCTTCCTCCTTTGTGACCATGTATGCATGATTGTTGTTCGTTGATTCATCTTCAACGACTTCCTTCTGTGGAATTTCTCCTTTTGTCTTTAACTATAGCATCATTGGGCAAAAGTCATGTACCTCAAGCTTCTATGGAATCTGAGATAAAAAATCTCAAGCTTTTTGATGGCAATTACTCCTTGGAAGAATATGCGTATGGAGTGAAGTTTCTAGATTCCAAAGTCATTGTCTAGGGTGTGGGGCTATAGATCGCTTTGACTGTCTAGATTTTCTCCCGTTGACAAGTAATCACTTTAAAAGAAGAGAAGAAATTTCTTCTTTGTGCTTCTTGGCTCGTTGAAGCTGGAAGTCCCGTCAATGAACTCGCGACATCCTGCCTTGAGCTATCATGCTATGCATGCTTCAAGTTTGATAATATGTCTGTGCCTATTACGTCCCATCCTTCGTCTCTTGTAGATGGAAGAGAGAGGATGTCATTTTCGACATTATGTTTAGGGAATATGACTTACCATTTTGAAACGTGATGATCCTTTCTGTTTGCCCCCGCTTTCTTGGAAGGGTGCTTTTGAATTTGGTTTGTTCACACGATGTGCTAGTTTCAAATACCTTTTGTCACACTAAATCAAAGGGGATGATGTTCTAAAACATAAAGTGAGAGGGTTAGAAAGACAAACGTGCTTAAATTTATCATCTTGTTTTGACCAAAGCTTTTGAGTGATGAAATATTTTTTATTTTCAAAATACGTCTTTGGGTGAGAAAAAAGCATGAGGAAGCCCAGCCCTCAGTATTTTCCTTGGATGATATTTTCTTTTCATGGTTGGATAGCATCACTGGGCAGGTTTGGAGTACCGCCTCTTGCTCTCAAAACAAAATATTAGAACTATACAATAAAATACTTGGAATGGAAAATACAACAGTAGCACACTAGACAAGATAAGAAACATGAAATTATAAAAACAAGTAAAGCCCATGAAAACTCCTGTGTAAAAGAGTGCTTTGATAGTGTTGGTTCCAAAATCAAGCGCCTTTGAGTTCCTCGCCTCCAGTAGACTCGAAGTATTCGCATGAGAGGACCACTTCATTGAAGCTATGGAAGTGCAACCCATACAACCAACAACGATGCTTGTGAGGTAAAGCCCCTATGAACAGTTTTATCATTTCTTCTTCGGCCAATTGAGGGTAAGTCAGCATTATAAAAGCCTCTCATCTCCTTGCATACGCTTGGAAATCCTCCATTGGTCTTCTTCTAAAGTGAACCAAGTTCTGACAAGGCACTTCAGTCCCAATCTGGCTTTGATACTGAAGCAGGAATGCAGAAGACAGCTCATTCCAATCTCTCATGAGGTAGATGTCTGCTGTGATGAACCATTGTAATGCAGACCCCGTAAGACTTTCTTGAAAGGCCTGAGTTGCGAATGACATTGGGTTATAGTACCGACTCATTTCAGCGTGGAGATATTGCAAATGAGCCACGGGACAAGTTGTGCCATTATACTTACGGAGATTAGGTATCCACATCTCTTCAGGGGTCATGATCCTATGAACGCAAGACGAGCTTGATGTATCTTGGTTAGGCCACTGGTTTTCCCACTGCATATCTGTTGTAGTGGTGAATTTTTCTGTTTCAAGGAAGTTGGATTCTATCGAGATTACCCTATTGCTTTCTTCTTGGTCAAAATTTCCAAATGAGGATGAAGTATTGAAGCTATCCTCATGGTCAGAGGACGAGCTTAGTACTTCGTTAGGATCGTAGCGGATAAAGACGTATGCTTCCTCTTCTTACGAGCCTTCATCCCCGGATGAGAGTAGGAAATAGTTATACGATGAATCGTCAATTTCATTATCGAAATAACGCTGGAAGTCCTTGGGATTGTATTCTAGGGCCGGGAAGTCTTCAGGGTTGTACTCCAGGGGATGGTAACCTTCAAAGTTGTATTCTTGGGAATGCTCGAAGCTTTGGTGCGGTGGCTCATCGGCAGATGCTGCATTGATTTGCTTAGGCTTTCTTTTCTTGGCTTCCGGTCTAGATCTTTTGAGTAGGGCCCTTCGTTTTGCCAGCTTGATTCTGTCAAGGGAAGTGAGAGACATTAGAGTTCACTGTCTGATTCATTTTCCAGGTTGATAGGGGTTGGTATTCTTTGGACCCTAGCTCTTGGAGTAAGCTTGGGGAGTCGTCCAGTCATGCCCCGGTCTTGAACAGGCTCTGTGTCTTTGATCTCGTACAAAGGTTCCTTGCCTTTCCTAGTGGGAAATTTTTCAGTAACAGGGTGTTGTTCAGTTGCCCATTTATTATGCAAGGTTTCATTGACATGTTCCTTTCCTATCTCAGCGACTAACAACTCCTCATGCTCCTCGGTCATCGGCTCTTTGTAGGGCAAGGTGATGTCAGGGGTGGTGTCAATATTATACTCTTGGTGAAAAACATGAATTAGTTCCCTCCAGGTTTTAAGGGGACTAATCTTCCTGACAATGTATCATCGCAAGGCAGGACTAGTCAAGCTCGATTGGTACGATTGAATCATCCTTCGGACCAAGTAGGCCTGCAAGTAGGTCTCTGGACGGGAGGTATCAGCATACCTTTCGTATTCAGGTACTTTGATTTTTTCAGGGATCTCAATGATGGCGTAATTGGACAGGTCCATGGGATTCTGCACCTGCAGCTGGCTTAACTTTTTCATGATCCTTTCAAACTGTCTATGGTACTGGCTATTTTCTAGCAAATTTGCAGGTGTCATGACGGTGTTTGAGGTAACTATAGAGTTGGGCTCAGCTTGAGTGGTTTTCATTTGTCTTGAGAGTTGTTGAAGGACAATGGACATCTGTCCTATGCCATCTTCAATGTTAATGAGGCGATTTTGTACATCATTCTGAGCGGGCCCTAGTGCATGAGGCCATTCGCGAGCTATTGGTGGCCGGCGATTCATAATTAGCTGTTCGCTGTGAAAACAATAAATGAGCACGAAAGTAAACAAATATTGACCCATGGCAATAATCTAACTGCTTTTTTATTTATCAAAAGAAGATTTATAGACTGCCAACTCCTAACATCTAAAACTTGAAATTGAAATGACAGAATGAAATACTAGATATTAAACAAAAGTCCCTAAACAATGGGACAAAACTTTCACACTATTAACACTAAGGGGCACATGATTGTCAATTTATATACAACGGGGAGTTTGCGCTTGCGCATATGCTTGCTTTCTTGAACCAGCTCTAAGGTGTGTATCTAGTCCATTCCTAAATCCCTCTCCATGAGCTCTGCTTGCTCGTGCTGGTTGCTCTCGTTGATTGAGTGAGGGACTGATGGCTTCTATTTTGTTGGGATACGATGGTTGTGGATGTAGAACATGGAGGCGTGGTGGGCTTTTTCTTCTCCCTCAAGCCCTTCAAGTACCACAATCCTTTTGCGATGGCACTTGTCCCAGGTTTCCTGAGCGGTAGAAATTTCGAATGCGTAGTCACGGCTTGTGTTGAAAAGAACTGGAGGGATCATCCTCTTGAAAGGCGATGGGATCTCCTGAAGGGCTCCATATTGTCATGCCACCCGATATGGGTAATAGAGAACGGCGCTGGTGAGGTCGAGCAACGGAATTGCGAGACAGCGTTTGTAAGCGAAGCGAGCTCTCTTTTCATGGAACCAACCAGCACACCATTGGTATGCCTCAGGAGCTGGGTCTCTTAGGAAGTTTACCCAATTTAAACATTTTTGATTGGGAATGTATGGTCCTAAAAGTCCTAAAACCATAAATTTTTGTAATGGGTTTTCGAAATCATTCGTTTCAGATGATCGCATGAAGTCTCGGAATTTGCTTAGGTGAGAAAAGAACCCGGACTTGTAAAATTTCCGGAGAGACCCGCATGATTTTTTCCATGTTTTCTTTAAAACGATTAAAGGACAATAAGGTTTCAGTTAAAATCATGTTGACATAATTTCCCCCCCTCAAGATCTGATCAACAATCCATACCATCTTAGGACTTATGACATTTCTTTAGTGGGGGAAAACGATGAGCCCAAAAAAGACCAGGAGGAAAATCTCACTTTTTTGGGTCATAGGCTGATTTTGAAAACATGCATTCACGAATTCTAGTGGGCAGGTATTATGATTGTCTTCAAGAATTTGTCTCATGACATGGATTTCAGTTCTTAAAAGTCGCGCTAACCCGCGCCACGGGAGGGTGCCTGTCGATGGCCTGACAAGCTTTTTCTCAAGAGGCATTCTAGTGATGATGTTGTATTCTTCCAAGATTGGAGTTAGCTCAAACCTACCAAACAAAAAAGTAAGCGTCCTCAGGCACTAGAAATGTGCCATGGCTTGTATGACTTCAGGGCGAACAGTGATTTGGATCAATGATAGGAGATGACCGACTTTGGCCTTCACATGCTCTTGGGCAAACTGATCTAATTGACCCCACCATCTGAAGAGCTCCGCCTTGGGAGTAGGAATGAACTGGATATCGTCTTTCCCCATTGCATATAAACTGAAACTCAAAAAGCTTATCCTAAATTGATAGGCCAAATAAAAAGACTGAGTAAAAGTAAAGAAATTACTTTTGCTTTTTAAAGAAAAATGGCAAGTACAAAGACATGTGCATGAGACGTGCGGCTCGATTTCTAACTGAGAAGGTTTGGTGAGATTAAAAGGATATCCACCCGTCGCAATCTCGCATTAGCAGCATACCCTCCTAACCCCAGCTAAGAAATTCGGGGAAAAGAAAGGCAACCTCTACATCGTAGTCTCGTGTTCGAGGTCGTATTTTTCTTAACACCATCCTAGAAATCCTATGGCGGCCTAGGTCCGGCGGTCGGGTTGTGTGTGCCATGTGTAGTGTTTAAAACAGTAAAGCATGCACAACAGTTTATAATCACAAGATAATGTATTTTGAGCAAAATTAAAATAAATTTCTAAGCCATTAACCTGCATAAAAATAACCTAAGTCAGTAAAGATATTAAACAAGACAAAAAAAGCCTAAGTCCTCAAAGTCCCCAGTGGAGTCGCCAAGCTGTCACAACCTCTTTTTTTTCGATGCCCGTAATCGGGTACATGCACCTAAGGAGGCTAATGGCTCGGCTGAATTTATTAAGCCCGGACTCTCCCAAGTCCACCAATTCACGACTTTAATAGTCTAAATTTTTAACTTATCAATTTTTAAAATGGAGTCGCCACTAATCGGTTCGGGGTGGGTCGATTAGAAACCCAAGCGAAGTATCGGGAGAAATACTCGCTCCTGCGCAACCAGAGAAATTAGGATCGGGGACTTGATTACACTAGTTAATCACTAATGCCCTTTCGATACCTAATCTTGTTTAAATCCTGAGATTTTTTGGATATTCGAGGGATTTTCCATGCATTTTTTGGGGGAGAAACATTTTTTTAGTCTTTTTCTAATTTTTTGGACACAAAAGGGATTTTTTTGGGGATTTTTTTTGGTATTTTGGAAAAATACAAGTCTTTTGGGCTTTTCTGGATTTTTTTGGCTTTTTCATGAATTTTTGGCTTTTTTTTGGAAAATATGGAGTATTTTTGGATATTTTTGATTTCTTTTGGAAAATAAATTATTTTTTTATTATTTTTAAAAATATTATTTTATATTATAATAATATTTTAAAAAATGAACCGGGTCGGATCCCCGGGTTGGGTCCGACCCGGACCCTTCGCCCACAACGCGGGCCCGACCCAGATTTAAAAAAAAAAACCAATACTGATTTTGGCCCACTTCTGTAAAAATTTTCAACCCAACAACAAACCGGGCCACATGCACAACCTGGCCCAGGCGGAAGGAAACCCTACTCGGGTCTGACCCGGCTTCTTCTTCGCAAAACCAACTCTTGGAACCCTAGCGTCTAACGATCCGCCGCGCCGAGGGAGAGTGACGATAAGCGTCTGACGCTACCGGGCGGTGACTTGACGGCAACAACACGGCGAACGGTGGCTAGGGTTTCAGTGAAGACGACAGGCAGCTACTGGATCTTCAAGAAGCGGCGACGACGGCGGCGGTTCGTTTGGGTTCTCGGGGGAAGGCGGAGCGACAGGGTTTTAGGCAGGGGGAGCGACAGCGACGACACGACCACCAGCGGCAACGGCGGCTGTTACCTGACCGTAGCAACGACGAGGTGGTGAACGGTGGCGGTGACGACGGGGCAGCGACGGCAGCCCCTCAGCTCCCAGATCTGGCGTGGCGCCGTCCGATTCCTCTCTCGCTCGGCCCTCTCCTCCGGCAGGCCTCAGATCCGCGGCCGTGAGTCCTCGGACCCCCCTGAAGTCTCTCAGTGGGGTCACCGAGGCCTACGACTTCAAATTGTCCCCCTCTCTCTCTACCCTATCCTCCGGCGAGCCTCGGATCCTTGGCCGTTCGACCTCGGACCTCCCCTGAAGTCTCTTAGTGGGTTGTCCGAGGTTTGCAAGCCCTAGATCCGACTCTCCCTCTCTTGATCTGTTTTTGTCTCTCCAGCAGAACCTCTCCCTCTCTGGCCGCAAGCCTTCGGATTTGGGCTTGCTCATCCTTGGCCCCCTTTATGAAGTCTCTCAGTAGGAAGCACGAAGCTTTGCAACCTTCGATCGTTCTTGGTGTGCCCTTTGCCGTCATTGGGAGATGCCTATTTATAGGCGAGGGGGCAGCCGGTTGACGGAGCTTCGACCGCCGGTCTTCGCACGCCGAACGGCTTTTGCCGGCCGAGCCGGTGTCCCATCTGGCGAGTTGGCTCTAGCTAGGCCGCCTCGCATTGAAGACACGTCCCTTCCATCTGCAGCGTCACACGTCGCCATCCTCTCCTACCTTCCGACGTCGCACGCGTCCGGCCTCCGGCGCGTGTTGCTTATCGGATCGGGGAAGAAGACAACAGAGGAAGAAGACAAGCAGGGAGGGCCGGGCCAAGAAAAAGGAAAGAAAATGGGTCTAGGGGCCCACACGAAAGGGAAAAAGGGGGCTGGGCCTTGCGCCCAGCCCCAATGAGTTGCTTCTTCTATTTTTTTGTTTTTTTTGTTTTTACAAAATAAAATAAAAATAAAAGAAACCTAATTAAAAACAAATAATTTAGGTGTCAACACTATGACTTCCAAGAAAGACTGGATAGAGGCCGGGATCTGGGCCTCGAAAAATATACCGGCCCCATTGCTAGACCCGGCCACAACCCCTTCGGGGGTAAGGTTGGCAGCTCTGATCCCCGCGACGCCTTCCCCCCTGAAACACGGGGGCGTGGTACAGGGAAATGATGAGTCTTCCCCGAAAGGGAGAGGTGACCGGGCCGGGCCGGCCGGGGAGCACTCGTGAGTAATATTCTTTTGTCATCATCATTAGAGTTTTCTATACATTTATTATCATTTTACAGGGACTACTGCAAGGAAAAACATGTTGGGAGCCCCATGTAACTAATTTGGGTTTATTACAAGGATTTAAAAAAAAGAAAGAATTACAAGGATTCTGTGCTGGGTGTTTGTCCTTTTCCTTTTGTGTCAAAAAAAATGTAAAAGAGAGTTCATTAGAAGTGTAAACAATGCGGAATTTGCTATCCTCGGGATTCAACGATCATTCCTAAATCACTTGTAATATTTACTATTCTATGTTAAATTTCTAGAAGAATGACAAATTCCTTTTGGACATAATTCATTTTCCGTTGCAAAAATTTACTCCATAGATGATAATGGTGTTTCACATGCCGAAGGTATTATTACAGTCAAACATTGCATGTGCGAAACAAGCCAAGTAATATGATTTATTCCATTGACTTATTCCATGCTTTAATATCCAACAAGATCATGCATAAGGTCTCATGAAAAGATGGTCAAGATTCATATCCTGTTTAGATCTCCGCCTATATTATTGATGGCTAGCTCATAAGGATATTTTAAAACTAGTATGTATATCCACAAACTTCTCAATGGATACACAAAAACACTGAGCATAATCCAAATCCATCAACCTCAATCTTCAATAATTCACAACCAAAATTCAAAACCATATCAACTTTGATTCACAAACTAAATCATATAATTTCCTGATTTGATATTTATCAAAACACCTTTTATAAAACAAAGTTACAAATCATGAACTTTTTGTGATATTTTTTCGTTATGGACTTCACAAATCATTCACAAGTAATCAGCTCAAACGGTAATCAACAATGCTTTTCCATTTCAAATAAACAAAATGATAGTAAATGCTCGATCTAGATTTTATGCAATAAACATACCATTCCGTATAACTCATAGTATATCTAATCCATATCGTTTTCAAAATATGAGTTTACAAATTCGAAAAAGAGATAGTATCACTCACCTAGGAAAGTTTAAAAAATGACTTATGGAGATTACTCAAGTCAATGCACTCGTATTCCCGTCAATTATTCAAAAAAACACACGATACTCTAATGAATGATATGATTAACCTATACTTATCAGTCAATAAAATGATTTCTACATGCTGTTGACACTTGAAATTTTCATCGACATTTTAATCATCCATTGTTTGCAAAAAAATAAAAAAATAAAAAATAATAATAAAGAGCCAAAAAGAAAACAAAGAAAAGAAAAAAAAAAGAAAAAAAAAGAGAGAGAAAACTAAACAAAACAAACAGAAAAAATGAAACAAAATGAAAAGCAAAAGAAAAATTAGAAATAAAAAGAAAACAAAAAAAAAAAAGAGAGAAAACAAAAGAAAAAGAGAAAAGAAAAAAAAAGAAGAAAGAAGAGAAAAATAAACAAAAAGAGAGGGGATGACGATTTTGACAAGGGGTTATTTTCTTGTTTCGGCTGGCTCTCTCTCTCTAGAAGGACGATCTCTCTCTCTCTCCCCGGCTTCCGGCTCAGCTTGAGCTCTGCGTCCATTGCTCGCTTCTGGCGCCGGCGCAACTGAAATCGCTCCGGCTTTCTCCGGCTGGGGGACGGCCTTCTCCGGCTGCCCGGTCCTCGGGGTTTTGTATTCCTTTCGGCCTCCGAGCACGGCGATTCTGGCGATTCGAGCGTGCGTCGACTCAGCGAAAACGGTGGCGGTTACAGCGAGGAGGACGACACCAGTGGTTCTGTTTTCGCTCTCGCTCTAGCGATTCTCACTCAACGGATCCCTCTCTTTCTCTCAATCACTCTCTCTCTCTCTGGCTCTGGGGATTTGGTTCTTTCTCGGAGATTAGACGCTTGCTCTCTGAAAAACTCGATCGGAGGTTGGTTTGCTCGATCGAAGGGGGTTTTCTTTCGATTCTGGCTCTCTCTCTCTCTCTCTCTCTCTCTCTCTCTCTCTCTCTCTCTCTCTCTGGAGCTCGATTGGTGATTCTCTCGCCGGATGTGACTGGCCGGATCGACGTCTCTCCCTCTCGATCGCTCTCTCGCGCACTGGACCTGACTCGCTGAGACGGCCGGTCGAGGAGTTCGAAGTGCAGGGCTCAGATTCGCATCGACAGTAGAGATGGCGACAGCGGCGACGACGACGGCACCACCTTTGCAGTTTCCTCCACAACCGACTTTGGCTCGGTCTTAGCTCTCATGTGACAACTTCGGTAGTTTCTTCGAACTGAGGTTCGACCTCTGTAGTCACTGTTTCCTCAGTTTTCTCTATTGGAAGTGTTGTGTCCACTTACTCAACCTGCGTGACATGGTATTTGTTGCACTAAGTTGCTTTTTGTGATGAACAATTACTATGCATGTAAAAGCTTGCTCGCCAAATATGTTTGAGCGACAGAATCAATTTGATTGCTGAACATGACCCAAAGAGTGTAAATGCTTATTTACCATTTGTCATATCACTTTTAAACAAGTTTCTCTAGATCGTCTACTATCTTAATTCTCAAGTGTTCGCTCATCTGTCAAACGTGAAAATTTTGTTTTGCAACTTGAGATCTGTGTTGCTTGAGCTAAAAAGTGTAATGTCCGGTTGGATCTAGCACTCTATTATCTTTGCAAAAAAAAAAAAAAACTGATGGTCTTGATATGATGTTACTAGCGCAAACAACGATTTAATCATGCTTGATGAGGAATTGATTTTTGTTGGGGTTGAATAGATCATAGGTCATGCTTCTATTAAACAGACATTAGACATTAGATGCTCTGTTTTTGTATAGATTGTTTTGGCTGATTGACATATCTCTGCTCTTGAATTTTTAGGAAAATATGCATGCTGAATCTGATAATGTTGCTTTCTTTGAAATTGATTGTGACATATGTTGTATACTTTCTGATGAACCAAGTGAATATAAAAGAGGCATAGGAGTTCACAAGGTTTACAAGCTTCAGATTTTGTAGTCCTTTTTGGTTTTCTACTGAAGTATTGTGTTAAGATTCCCTTGCTTGCCCTTCTCTTGGATTGTGCTTTCGTATGGTGAGAATTCAAGTAGCATAGAAAACCGGTTGTCTTGATATCCCATGATTGGGTGTGCATTTGATTCCAACTTGAGGTTAGTTTGATTATGGGTTGATGTCATTTTGATCAAGTAAACTCATACGTGTTTGTGAGAATATATGGCTTCAATTTCATGGCAATTCGTCATCAAACAATCAATTTGCAGTCTCGCGTGCTCTGTCACAATTCTGATTGCATGCTGAAATCATGGATTATAGATGTCGCAATGGATAATAGATGATCAATATGTTGATTGTGATCATTTGCATTCGTTAGAAATTCGGAGCTACAATTTGTAAATGATTGAGTGTTCTGTTTTCATGCCTTTAATGACCTGCGTTGTTTGCCATTTTCACGTGATTTTTTGTGATTAGACTCTAAAGTTGATGCCTAAATGAAAGTTGTTCATTAGGTTCCAATCTATATCAGATAAAAATTTCGTGATAATTGAAGATCATTTGCCCAAGTCGAGTATGTCTAGAATATCCCTGACTTTGTTTGAGATTTTGTTGTTCTGATTGGTTCTCTGTTTTGGATGACCTTCTGTGCAAATGAATTGATATGAGCTGGTTGTTGTGGTTTTCTTTGTTCGATGTCTTCATGAAAGTCGAAGATGGTTTGATTAGCTTTCTAACGAGCTATAATACACTCTGATCTGATATCATTAGCCACATGAAATCTTCTTTAAAAGTCTACTCCAGAATCTGGAAAGTTGTTCTGGTCTGTGCGGTTGTTTCTGTTACTGATCTGACCTCTTTGCTAAATGTCTTAGTTTGAGCTAGAAAATGATTTCAATTGTGTTCGTGACCTTCTAAGGATTCATAGGAGACTTCTCAAGCTTCGATTTGATATGTCACATGCCCATAATTGACGTCGTTTGCTTGCCGAAAACCACCTACAAAGTCTGTTGATTCTGCTCTGATATTCTGTTTCTTTTGCTGATCTGACCTTCTGTGCAAATGACTTAATATGAGCTGATTATTGTGGTTTTCTGTGTTCGAATTCTTCATGAAAGTCGAAGATGGTTCGAATATCTTTCCAATGAGCTATAGAATGCCCTGATTGAATCTCATTTGATATGATTTTCACATGTCCAAAGTTCAGTCCAGAATCTGTCCTGTTTGAGACCTGATGCATGTGTTCAAATCTGAGTTAGTAAACATGCTTTGCTGGAGTTGAATCTTTCATGAGAGTCATTATTATATTTGAACCCTGTTTGATGTGAATATCATGCACCCATTTGACTAATTGCAATTGATATTTGCTGTTCATGCGTGAATTTGCTGATATTGAAATTTGGAAATAGTCTTGATTTAGAATACATTCTTTGTTTTTATAGCTTCAAATACTTGTGAATTTGGTACGAATTTTTTGTGCGAGGAGTTTGGGATTAGGTCCTTCATGAAAGTTGTCTTTCACATAAAAACTGCATAAAAAATGGTTGTATGTTTGCCTTGCTGCTCTGTTCTACTTTTGATTGACCTTGATCTCTTCCAGGATTTTATAAATTCACGTGCTTTTCGGTACAATATATAATGAAGTGCTGTCTTTGATTTTTGAAGTTGATTCGATTATAGAAATGCTATCTTTTCTGTGGCAAGTTGCTGTTAGTCTTAAGATGAGATAGTAGATTTGTCCAAATTGCTTTCAATAAGTTGTAGAATGACGGTGTGACATGCTACTATGATCTATTCTTGATTGACTTGTTCATGTTCTTAATATTTTTAGAAATTCATGTGTTAGGAATCTTGAGGTGCTTCCTTCATGGAGTGACATCCTTTATCAATTGTCTACAAAACGGTTTTAGGTATCATGTGGGTCACACATTGATTGCTCCGTTTGCCTTAAATACATATGTTAAGTGAATTCAATGGTGCATGTTTTGGAATAAGTGATCTTTAGTTGGTTCATTCATTGTTTTGGGTTGATTGAGGACCGAGGTCATATGGCTTGAATGTTTGTCATGTTATATGCTTTGTGTGTGATCGTTAGATAGATGATTTAGGTATAATACATAATGATGCTAAATCTTGGGATTTCACTTAGAATTTGGTGTAAGGACTTCATGACTTTAGTCACCATTTTTGAACACTAATAATGTCCTGTTCTTTGATGTTTTGATATGTTTGTTTGTTTCCTTCCACTGCATATACCTAGTTATAGGTTTATTAGATTAGGTTTAGATTAGAATCTCAAAGATGGAGAAGAAGTGAAGATGGTGGAGGTCGATGTCCACTCCGACCGTTATTCTGTAATATTCGTTTCTCTCCCGATATATGTCTCGGATTCCTTGTGTTGTATAAAACCCGACGAGTTGCGGGTTTTCCTTTTTTCCCTCATTTTTCTTAATTGTGTTTTCTCTTTTATTTTTATTGTTTTAGAATTGCATGATTAGGTTTAATTGCTTTCTCTTGATTGTTTACTTCATGTCTTGCATTTTAATTTTCATTGATTGTTTTCCTTTCATTTCTTAGGAATAGAATAGAATTGAATTGAATGAAAGTATCCACCACGCATGATAATTTAGTATAGAATTGATGATCCTGAAAATATAAAAAGAAATGCATGGACATGTTAGGAAAAACACAACATACTGTTTAGGTACCGAAAGGGCGCTAATAGCAATATTAGCGTAACCCAAGTCCCCGAACCTAGATATCTGGTTGCGTAGGAATCGAGGGAATACTCCCGACCCTCGATTGGGTTTCTAGCCGACCCCCTAAAAATGAGGCTAGTGGCGACTCCTGTATATTTTTAGGTTGTTAAACAATTAGACCGCATAATAAATTCGCTGTCACACGGGGTATGAGCTTGGGAGAGCTCGCGATCTCGTGAGGAAACTCTTGAGATCAAGTATCCCTAAACCCGACCTTTTCCCATCCTTGGATACATTTCGAGAGGGCGGCGAGATCGGGTCGCGACACATCCTGACCAAGAAATTCGTTATTGAATGTTCATCTTTATTTGTTACTCATTTTGTTCACTCCATGTAACTTGAATGCGAAAGTTCAGAATTTTGTTTCAATTAAATTATAATTAGTAATTGATTTTCGTCAAATCTCACAGCTCCGCAATGCCCTTGTCTATTATTTCCACATAAATTTTAAGCTCAACAGCTCCTCAATTGAACCTTGCAATTCAACTTTCACATTGCTCTAGGTTTAAGACCTAACTTTGAAAATCACTCAGATTAGATGAATGATAGGTTTGAATACTTACAAGGTGTTGTAATTTGTAGTTGATTCGGCTTATTGGGACGTCTGAATCGCCTACGCTTGAAACTCTCTTTCCCCTTCTTCTCTTCATGAACGAGCACAATCTCTCCTTTTCTTTTTTTCTTTCTTGTTTAGTCCGCTGCGTCGCGCACGCACGCACGAATTGGTGGAAGGAAGAAAGGAAATGGGTTTGGGCAGAGGGGTTGGACTTTGGGCTTGGCTAACAAAATATGGGCTGAATTAATGGGCCATACGTTACACTATAAACATACGAGCAATTATACTTAAGGTGAATCGGAAACAAGGCCAAAGCAACGCGGACCATGTAGCTGAACATGGAGTGAACTAACTGCACAGCCCATCCTTCATTCTCGTGACTTCAATAGCTGCTGATCTATGTTGAAGCCAAGATCAGAACAGGGCAAAAATAGTGACTGACATATTCATAACCTCACAGAACCAAAATCATGCACTTTCTTGCAGAATGATTTGAGCCAATTTGGAAATTCTAGTTCTTTGTTTAGAGCCCTTCTTTGTTTTTTTGGGGGCTCTCTTTTTTGAGCTCGGCCGTGATACGGGTTGACAAGAAACTTGAGGAATATTGACTCCTCGTGAACATCCTTGCACTTTGTCAGTGAGCGAAAGATGGAAGATGATCATTGAGGGTAAAGAAAAGCACAACAGCTAGTTTATTTTTTTGCTATGAGGAAACACACGATCAAAGCCGCTCGAAAGGGTATTAATATAACTCCCCACACTAAATTATAAGAAGCTAAGCTCGAATCATAGTTTTGTTGAGTAGGAGTCTGAAAGTCTTTCCTTCCTTTTGCGCGTTTCAACATAGGAACTTGTAAGGTTCATGTTAGAATTCTGAGTCGATGCTTTCATCAATCTTCATGTCATTTGGTTGCTTACCTTGTTTGTAAACCAGATGCACCCCACAACTTCTTAGAGTCCCCTCTGACGCTTGAAATAGTACTGCAAATTGACTGCGGTGATTCACCAATTTCGCATCCAACCCCCACATCATTTGCCGTGGAATGTATAGAACCCATACATGATCTAACTCCAATGAGGAAAAACAATCTACACAACCATAAGTTTCTTCCTTGCTGACAAATAACTGGATCTCACAGGAGATACTTGCTTCCTTCCGATTGGTTGGACCAACAATTGCGCAAAACGCCAAGCCGGCTATGTCACAGTATAATTCTGAAGATACAGGAAACTTTATGAGTCCTTTGATGCTTTGATGGACAAACCATGTTGGGATCTTACTTCCTGGATGAAAAATGTCAACTCGAGTCTCTCCAAGCAATCCCTGCCATTTGGAACATTTTACATTTGAGACACAAACACACAAACATGTGCAAAGGAAGGGAGTCAGGGAAGGAGAGAGACCTGAATTGATAGCATACTGCAATTGCTGGAGCATTGATTCTGAATTAACTTATGACAGCTAGAGAAGTCAAATCTTCTGAGCCAAGGTGATTCATCTGAAATATATCGTAACACATTCGACAAGTCTGCACATGTTTCCAGCGATTCACAACATTTTGCATGTAAAGATGTTATGTTTGGCGGGAGAGCTAGAATCTCTTGCAGCTGCTTGCAATGCATCAAAAAAAGCTGCTGCAACTTTGTAAATTGACTGATGCAGGTAGGAAGGCTCACAAATTTGTTCTCCGACAAATCTAAAATTGTCAACGAGGACATGCAATGAAAATTTGTCAAGAAACTAAGCTCTGATAAGCTGCATCTTTGCATATTCAAGTTAATAACACTCGGAAGGGCTAACGGGAGAGAGAAATTCGTGCAATCACTTGATTCACACAAACATTCTGGGAGCTTGCTAAGTTGTGAACAACCATCAGCCAAAATACGCTCAAGATGCTGCAGTGTATAGATGCTACAAGGAAGGTTTTTAAGGTCCGTGCAGTCTTCTAGATATAACCCTTTCAGTTCAATGAGATTTGCAATAGAAGAGGGTAGCACTCTGATGGCAGTCCCATGAAGCGCTAGTTCTGTCAAATGTTTCATTTGTACAAGAATATCTGGAAACCTTGAAAGCTTTGAGCAACCTCTAAGAATTAGATTTTGAAGTGATCTTAATGTCAGATTTCTTGGGAAATGGCTAAGATTGTAGCAGTTCAAAAAGTTCAAATATACAAGCTTGTCAAGATGCCCAAGAGACTGATGAACCTCAACAAGATTGGTGCACTCTCGTAGATCCAAACTCTCAAGATTTGGCAGTGATGATACATCGGGAATTTCACTCAGCGAAGCACAGTGGCTAAAATTAACAAACTTCAAATTTCTACAAAGCTGCAAAGTAAATGGATGTAAGTAGTTTTTCAAGATCTTCACAAATTCATATTTTATTTTTACGGAAGAGAATATTGCAAGTATGTACCTGGAATGTCTTCCCCAATATGTGGATGCTGCTTTTACTTAGGTCTAGACCTACAAGTTCCTCGTAGTCTGCAGTGAATGGCACCGATGTTTGATAATAATCGGGCCATTCCAGCCATCTCAAGTTAGTGGGAAAGTCTATGGGATCACCCATATAGTACACATTGCGAGCTAAGAAAATTCTGAGCCATCTCATGTTTGTGAAGGCTTGAGCACTAAAGTGTACTTCTTCAGGAGCAGCCAACTTGATCATTATTGCTTCTACTTTACTTGTTCCCTGGCAGCACATTATATGAATAGATAAATTAAGTGCAAAAGTGTCTAGGTTATGCAAGGACTTAACTAGTAATAAAAAAAAATAATAATAATAAGATTTGGTGTGCTTCGGTTGTCTTTTGCTCTTAGCTTTCAGAATTTGCTTTTACTTCCGCATTTGACACACTAGTTTTATAAGCAAGTCAAATCATTGAATAAACATATCATTTGAGTTCCTAGGGATTTTTCAAGGATCTTTCAAAGTTAAGTTTTTGGGGAGAGGTCAATAGTGCAAACCTTACATTTCAGGTTGGGATGTGGAAAAAAAATGATTCTTATGAGACCGTCAGGCCATTATCTTAGCAGAAATATATTCGCACGCTTCTTCATTATAATGTCCAAAGTATTTTTTAAGAGGCTTCAACCCTATCAAACAGGCATACGTATTGTCAAAAACAAAAGATCATGATTCAATGCTTTACCGTGCCTTTTGTTAGAACATGAAGTGCATCCTTATAGGACCACAATCTGCTACGCTCCCCCGGCTCTTTGGGAGATTCCTTCCGAACAATTTCTCTTCCCATTTCTTGAATCATATCATGCATTTCCAATTTGCCATGCTCAATAGTGACGAGCGACTTATCTAATAGAACCTCAATTCCAACATCTGGGTAGAGATTACAACTCTTCAAAACATTTCTCACATGACTTTTTTTCTCTCCCTTGAAGAAACATGCAATGTCAAGAAAAATATCCTTCTCATAATCATCTAGACCATCAAAACTCATTCTCAGCACACTAAAGATGTCTCCATTGAAAACTTCCTTCAATTTATCTAATGTGCTTTTCCATACAGGTAATTGTTTACCTTTAAGAAAAGAACCCAAAACTTTAATGGCTAATGGAAGTCCTTTGGTGTATTCCACTATGTTATAGGAAAGCTCTTCATGATTTGGACAGGGAGAAGAATTCGGGATAACAATTCTCCTGAAAAGCGTACGAGCCGTTAAACGATCTAATGGTTGGACCTTGTAGATACTTTCTATGCCATGAGCAGCTAGTAAATGTTCATCTCTAGTTGTTATGATGATTCTACTTCCACAACCAAACCAATCATGTCCTCCAACTAGTGTTTCCAATTGGATCAATTGGTTCACATCATCAAGGACAATGAGGACCTTTTTTTTGCAAAGTCTACTCTTTGTCATGCTCATACCTTTGTGGACATTGTGAAGCTTCAGACAATCATCCCACCTTACCTCATAAATAAGTGCCTCTTGAAGCTGAAGTAGGCCACTCTCTGCAAATTTCTCACAAGTTTCTCTAATGTTGGAAAGAAAGCTGCAATACTCAAATTTGTGCTCAAAGGCATTGTAAGTAGCTTTGGCGATGGTTGTCTTCCCTATTCCTCCAAATCCGCAAATTCCAACCATGCGAACCTCATTCGATTCCATGTCAAGCAAAGTACGCATACGGTGCACACGTGAGTCCATGGCAACCGCATTTTCAGGAACATGTAACTGCTTGCGATTCTTCAGCTGAGCGCATACTCCCTTGACAATGCTCTCAATGACAGAAGACTCATGCCTGGTAGATTCAAACACATTGGATAAAAAAGTACTAAGCTGATCTTCAGTAAACCGCGGTCAATATCTCAAGCACAACAGGCCAGATTAAATTTAGTTTCTAGCAAATTGACATCTAATGCAAAAATGGGCTTGTAGAACATGTTTGGTAACTTCCCAAAATTTTTATTCCCGAGATAGAAAGGATTCTTAGATTTTTTTAAAATTTTTAATTCTTTTATTATATCTTCTTCTTTTTTTTTCCTTTTTCCTTTTTCTTTTTTTCTTTGGCCGGTTCTGCGAGCTCACCAGAGGCCAGCCTTGGCGAGATTCGGCCTCGCCTAGGTGGCGCAAGGTTGACCTCGCCTTGGCCTGGTGAGGCCCAGACTTGCGTCGGCTGGGGAGGCCAAGCCTCTTCTTGGCTGGGTGAGGTTGAGCCCACCTAGTAAGCCTCACTGTGGCTCGGTGTCTCCGGGGGCCGGCGACCTCGCCATGAGCCTCGGCCTCGCCCATGCAGCGCAAGGTTGGCCTCACCCTGGCTTGGTGAGGCCTAGACTTGCGCTAGCTGGGGAGGCTGAGCCTCGCCTTGGCTGGGCGAGGTCGAGTCGCCCAGCGAGCCTCGCCGTGGCTCAGCGTCTCCGGGGGTGAGGTCGCTGGCCCTCATTTGGCTGGTTGCTGGCGTCGGCCATGACCAACGTCGGCGACTGGCTAAAAGGAAGAAGAAAGAAGAAGAAAAGAATAGATTTTCTATTCCAAATCTATTCTAAGAATAAATAAAATCGATTTTTTTATTCTTGGAAACAAAAATTGTTTCTATTCTTTTTTCGTAAGAAGAAAAATAATTGTTCGGGAGAATAGAAACAAAATTTATCAAACAGGGCCTTAGTTGCTTGTCAAGAATACTAATACATAAGCTTTATTAGCGTGAATTGTTTTTTTTCCCATTTTATGCATAAGCATTCCCATGAATCTACTATTGCCATGGAAATTAGTGAAATTCCGTAATCAACAGGTTTTTTTTTTTCATTTTGTTTTGCCACAGAACAAACGGTAAGCAAACTGAGAAAGGAGTAAATGAGAGAGCCTTACTGGTCAACCAAATGCCAGCCGGAGATGTTAGCTGCTGCAGTCAGTGCTTCTCTCCACCTCTTCACCTTCTCCGGATCGCCGCTGCTCGACTTCAATCTCTCCTCGTGATCCATTAGGGCTTGCCCGTACCTCCCCCTGTGCTTCCTCACATCCGAGGGATCCACCTTGTAGAACACCGGCCACACCATCTGCCCTATCGTATCCCTGCAGTCGACGATTCTCACCAGCTCGTCCAAGCACCAGCTTGAGAACGCGTAGTTCTCCGAGAACACGACGATCGAGATCCTTGACTCCCGGATGGCTCCGAGAATTCTCGGCGCCATCTCCTCGCCCTTCCAGAGCTTCTCATCTATGAACGCGTCGATCCCTCGGTGGTCCAGTGCCGCGTGGAGGTGTCTGGTGAAACCGTTGCGCGTGTCCTCGCCACGGAAGCTCAGGAACACGTCGTGTCTGTACGGACGGCTGGACTCCTCGATGGCTCCCCGAGAATCCGGCCTCATCTCCTTGCCCTTCCGGAGCACCTCGTCTTCCATGAATGCCCCGTTCCCTCGCTGGCTGCTCTCACCAGAGGAGTCCAGACGCAGTCTGTTTCCATCTGGATCACCAGCCCAAAGGCACGGCACACTGACGTATCAAGGATAATGGCACAAATTAAGGAATCAAGATAAAATTAAATCACATAATTGCTAAAGTCAAGGAAGAATCTCACATAATAAGCAAGTGCTAAGATCAAGGGATCGTAAATTCAATTCGATTAATTTTAATGGTTTGTAATCTATTATGTAAATACATATACTGAACTCATGAAAAATGCATCAATTGCAGAAAATCTTTTTCTCATAATTATCACGATTCTCAAACCTTGGAGTTCCTCTCATCCGAAAAGCCATTAAATTGGGAGTTGCCTCGCCTGCTGGACCGAAACGCGTTCGACGGGAATCTCCTCTCTTCGATATAACAACGACACCGTGAATTGCCTTGAGATTGGAGGGGGGCCTTCCTCTTATACGAAAAGCATCTGAATCGGGAGTTGCCTCGCCTGCTGGACCGAAACGGGTTGACTGACGGCCGGCCGTTTCGTAAATCATAGTATCTTGTGCTTGGACGGCAGGAGCAAGAGCAACCTCCTTCCATCGCCTCCTGGACTGAAGGACTGAGACGGGGGTTGACTCTCAACGCCGAACAGCTCTACATAGAGTTAAATATAATTTTCTTTTTAAATGCCACGTCATAAAAAAATTGCCTAACATGGAATGTATCAGTGTGCGGAACCATACGGAAATACAATATATATTTCGGTATTCTCAAATGATCCGAGAGTAAAGAAAAGATATATCATGCATTTATTTCGCGAAAAACTCAATAATAATTTTTTTTTCAAGAATATGATTAATTTTTATTTGTTTTATTGGGTGATATATAATCAAAAACGCTTTCTAAAGTTTGGGTTTCATTGAAAAATATTTTCAATCTCATGACTTTATTTTAGGAAAAAAATTCAAAGTTCAAAAATTATTCTATAGTTTAAAATTTTATTTTTTAAATTTTTAATTTTATGTTTTCTCGTTTTTCTTTTTACTTCGCCACAATT
The DNA here is from genome assembly GCA_016097595.1 of Eucalyptus pumila. NCBI lineage: Eukaryota > Viridiplantae > Streptophyta > Magnoliopsida > Myrtales > Myrtaceae > Eucalyptus > Eucalyptus pumila. The sequence continues at coordinate 53,264,510 of CM027848.1, forward strand.
GGTCAGCAATGGCCACAGGCAAGCTCAAGGCTTAGCTGGAGTTCTGCTAGATCACAAACTCAAAGTTTGGCAGAGGCTAGCAAGCTTGAGGCTTGACCAGAGTTTCACTAGATCTCGACGCCCACGGCTTCAATGCTCATAATAAGGTTTTTTCTATGTATTATTATAACGGAGTATTGAGCAAAAATCAGTAGAAACTGAAAACTACGAACTTGCCAATTACGACCCTTTCAGACAATGACAATATATTTGATTTTGTTGCGGGCCTTATGCTTATACTACTATGGATGGAAATTAATTTTATCCATTTCTCTTGAGATGTCCAAAATCATTACGTTAGCAGCAATGGGGAGGATTTGTTTGTAGATAACAAGTAAGAGGTATGAAATTTAGTATATATTTGGATTTTGAGATACTATACATATTGAAAGAACTGATCCAATCCAACAAATGAATTTCTCTGCGGCTTCGATTATGACTACATCAATGTGTCATTGCTTCAAGAGTTCCTATGTTATGTGATTCGATTCCATGATCAATTTATTTGACAGCTCAGCTATCTTCAAATAAAAAATTTCTCCGACGGCAGCGCGAATAGTGCATAGGACAGCAACGCCTCGTGCCTATTCATTTGGTGCTTAAATATGTGCGTGGGTAAGGTAATGATGAGCCCTTAACCAATATAACCTGTAGCTTGTACCATCTAAGCCTCGATGAAAAATGATAAAATTTTCCCTTATCAAATCCTATTGAATGATTTAAAATGGAGCAGGTTTGGAAAAATGATATAGGCCGCTGATTGCTCGAGGAGTAATGGAATCAATTTGTCATATGCCAATCTAACAGAATCTCTCGTCATTGGCATTCTTTCCACGCGCTTTTTATTTTTATTTTTTTTATAGCTCGATGTGTTTATTTTTTTATAATCATTTCTCACGTAAAGAATTTCACATCTTCAATATGAATAATAACAATATTACTAGAAGCTACTTTAGCACATGCTCAAAAAAATGTTAAAGAGATTTAGCTTATTTTACAATATTCCAATTAGGTCATATGACGTTAGCTCTAGGTATGGGATCTTATCGAGTGGCTTGATTATTTTATAAAACTCTTAAAGCTCCGAATTTGGTAAAAATTAAGGTATTTGTCCTTTTCCTTTGGTATAAAAAAATGTAAACAAGAGTTAATTAGAAGTGTGACCATTGAGTTTTTTACTTTCAAATTAGTGATAAGGGCATTTTGGACCATGCATATATATTTTAGGGTTTTTGAAGGGAAAGTATAAAAAAATGTGTTTAAAAACATATTTAAAACCCTAGCTTCCACATTATTTCATTTTCCTTTCTTTTTCCTCTTTTCTTGTTGGATCTTTAGATCTTGTGGCTCATCAAGTGATTTTTTGAGTTTTTGGTTTGTATTCTCGTACTTGTTGTTGAAGAAAGTGAAACCCCTCTCTTCCTGTCGTTTTTCCCGTTTTGGGTTTCCATGTATATCTTGCATCTCTTGTAATCTAGATTTTGCTTTTATCCTTTGTTATTTGTGCTTCGATTGATGTATCTTGTGGCGTTTTTCTGTAAATAAATGCTTGATCCAAATTTTGTGTAACAAATATGCCATTTTGTAACTCATAGTATATCTAATTTTTATTGCTTTCGAAATATAAGTTTACAAACTCGAAAAAAATATATTATTACTCAATTAAGAAAGTTAAGAATTGACTCGTGAAGGTTACTCAAGTGAACTAAACTATGTTTAGCCATCGACAAAATGATTTCTATGCGCTAACCAATGAATTCATTTTTATCTATTATGCATATTTTTTGCTTCAAGTAACTTGAATGCAAAGTTCAGAATTTCATTTCGATCAGACTTTACCTTGGAATCAATGTTCAACCATCAATAGCTCAAGATTTGAGACCCGACTTCAAAAATTACTCTGATTAAATAAATAATAGGCTTGAATAATCACAAGGTGTTGCAATTTGCGACTAATTCGGCTTGTTTGGACAACCGAATCGGCTACGCGCGAAACTCTCTCTTTTCCCCTTTTTTTCTCTTCGCGGACGAGCTCTATCTCTCCTCTTCTATTTCCTTTTTCTTGTTTAGTCCGCTGCTTCGCACTCACGCACAAATCTGTGGAAGGAAGAAAGGAAATGGACTGGGCTGAGGGGTTGGACTTTGGGCTTTGCTAACGAAATATGGGCTGAATTAATGGGCCACATGTTGCCCTTAAAACATACGAGCAATCATACTTAAGGTGAAGAGGAAACAAGGCCGAACCAAACACGGACTATGTAGCCGAACATGGAGTGAACTGACTGCAGAGCCCATCCTTCATTCTCATGACTTCAGTAGGGGTGTGCATGGTCCGGGCGGGCGGTTCCCGACCTAGAACCGGGAACCGCCCGCTAAGGACCGGTTCCGAAAAATCGGAACCGAGATCCACCCGTTTATTGCATGGATCCACCCGGGAACCGGACCGCGGTCCGGTCCGGTTCCGGGTGGATCCATGGAACCGATTTTGATGCCAAAAATTCTGGTTTCACGAGGAGAAACCCACCGAGAACCCAATTCAATTGCCGTGAGAGAAGAGAGACAAGGTGACGGGGATGGACAAAAGAAGGCAGCGAAGGCGAGCGGAGAACTATTGGACCCTTGTACATAGTGATTACTAATCCTGGCATACCCGCATATCTGCGATGCGGATCTGCATCAACCAAATCACTAAAAAAAAATCACCACGTTTTCCCGTACCAAACTCTCGAGTAGATCAAGACGTTTCGCTTCGAAAGAATTCCAAGAAAAGCAAAATCCACCAAGTCCACAAATTAATGCGAAACAAGGACACTTCACTCACTCACCCGACCAGAGCGAGCAAGAAGATTTTGCGAAGCACAGAGAAAGTGAGAGGAGGGCGCGACCCGACTCCGCCAAACAGCAAACAAACAAGTCAAGAACTTAAAACCCTTCTCCCCCTTCGCCCGCCATCAATGGAGCTAGCGAGTGACGGGCATGAGCAAAGCACGAACTTGCGAGAGATGATGAAGGGGCAAGGAAGGAGGACGAGAGAGGAGAGGGCATTACAGTAGAAGGCCAAGGTGTACTTGTTGAGCCCGTTGGACATGGCCATTTTCGCCACCACCATGCTGCTCGCTTGAACCAGAACCACCATTATCATCCCCACGAACGGCAGCGAAGCCCCCGGCCCTCCCCTCCATCTCCATCTCTAGCTCTCTAGCTCTCTAGCTCTCTTCTCAGGTTGTGGGTGAAATAATTGGAGGACCCCGAGAAGCTTTCCTCCGTTTTACGGGACCGCCATCAATTGGATGATTTTGTTTGACTTTAAAACTGACGGAAGACAAAGATCTCTCCCTCCAATGGAAGACGGTGGCGGAGGAGAGAGCGGCGGCGTGGATACTCGGGGATGAATTGAAGACGAAGAGAAGAAATAGAGAGAATCGAAGATTGAGGAAGAAACGAGAGAGAATCGAAGGCTGAGGAAGAAACAGAGAGAGAAGAGACGCGGATTAGGGTTTCCCGAATTAGGGCTCCACGAGTCGCGACTTTTGTTTTGTTTAGTATTTTTTTTATAATTATAAATAGGTACCGGTCCGGTCCGGGTGGGCGGGCGGGCGGATCCGCCCACGGAACCGGGAACCGGACCGGTTCCCACCGGTTCTCAACAATTGGACCCGGGAACCGGACCGGTTCCCTCAAGAACCGCCGGTTCCGGGCGGTTCCGGTCCGGTTCCGGGCGGTCCGGGCGGTTCCCGGGTATTTTGCACACCCCTATGATCTATGTTGAAGCCGAGACTAAAGCAGGGCAAGAGATAGAAAGACCGAGAATAATGTTTTTATGGCTGATGTATTCATAACCTCACAGAAGCAAAATCATGCAATTTCTTGCAGAAAGATTTGGGCCAATTTGGAAATTCTAGTTCTTTGTTTAGAGCCACTTCTTTGTTTGTTTTTTTATTTTTTATTTTTATTTTCTTTCTTGAGCTTGGCCTTGATACGGGTTGACAAGAAAATTTAGCAATATTGACTACGCAGGAACATTCTTGCACTTTCTCAGTGAGGAAAATATGGAAGATGATCACAGAGGGTAAAGAAAAACACAGTAGCAGTTTATTTTTGCTATGAGGAAGCATGCGACCAAAGCCGCTAGAAAGGGTATCAATATAACTCCCTACACTAAATTACAAGAAGCTAAGTTTGAATCATGGTTTACTTATTAAGGCCATTCATTTCGCGGAAAATAATTTCCGGGAAAATGTTTTTCGGATTTTCCGGCATTCGTTTCATGGAAAATGAATTTCTTGGGGAAAATATTTTCCATGAAATGGAAAAAGTCTTTTAAATTGGGGAAAATGCTTTCCACTTTTGAAAAGTGGAAAACATTTTCCTTACTTGATCTCTCTTATCTCACACCTCTACAAATCTCACTTCCTCCTCCTCTTTCTTCTTCTTCTTTTCTTTTTTTATTCGAATTATTTTTTTAATTTCCTTTTAATTTTCTATTTCTTTTTTTTCTTTTTCTTTTCTTTTCTTTGTTTCCCATCTTCTTATTTCTTGGCTAGTCGTCGGCCGTCACTAAGTGAACCTCAAGCTCGCACTCGTCAATCTGGCGAGCCTCGAGCTTGACGCTCGCGCTCGCCAATTTGGGGAGCGGAAAATATTTTTCTTACCGAACACCATAAAATATTTTCCGAAACATTTTTAGGTTTTAGCGAACACCAGAAAATATTGTCATTTTTTCTGAAAAATGACTCCTAGAAAAATATTTTCCGGAAATGGCCAATTTTCCAAGAAATGAACGGACCCTAAAGAGTCTGAAAATCTTTCTTTCTTTTTGCAGCTTTGAACACGGGAACTTGTCAGGTTCATGTCAAAATGTCAGAATTCAAAGGATTAACACTTTCGTTAGTCTTCATGTCATTTGGTTGCTTAACTTGTTTGTACACTAGATGTGCCCCGCAACTTCTTAGAGTCCCCTTCAATGCTTATAATATTACTGTAGATTGACAGCGGTGATTCAGTAATTTTGCATCCAATCCCCACGTCATTCGCCATGGAATGTATAGAACCCATGCGTGATCTAACTCCAATGAGGAAAAACAATCTCCACAACCATAAGTTTCTTAATTGTTGACAAACAACAGGATTTCACAACAAATACTGGCTTCCTTTCGATTAGCTGAACCGACGATAGCACAAAAAGGCCAAACTGGCTATGTTACGATATAATTATGAAGGTACAGGAAACCTTATGAGGGTGCGTTTGAGAACTACTTTCCCAAAACCCCTCGGGTGTTCAAAGCTCTTTGGGCAAAGTGCTTGATGTTTGGCAAATTTTTATTTTTATTTTAGCTCCCTTTACCAAATGCAAACCTTCAAAAGGTTGAAGCCTGAGGCAACTTAGGGCCCGTTTGGTTTAGCTTTTAGAGAATGCATTTGCCAAAATGCAAATACCTTTGGGTGAAGGGAGTTTTCTGAAATGCAAATATCATTTGATAAAATTTGCATTAAGATACACAACTTTAGTCAAAATACCGTTTTGTAAAATTTACATTTATAAATGACTTTTATTAAATTAAAAAAAAAACAAAAAAATCTATTTTCTTTTTTGAAGTCTGGCCACCAGACTGCTGGATGGTCAGATTTGGCTACCTAGGTCGTGCGACCTTAGGCGACTGTCACCTGGGGTCGCGAGACCCAGGTGACAGCTGTCGGGGTTGCGCGACCTAGGTGATGGTCGCTTGGGTTGCATGACCTTAGGCAGCCGTCACCTAGGGTCGCCGGGGTCGGGCAACCCTTGGCCGGCGGTCGCCGACGCGTCGTCGGCGTGCACGACCCCTTGGCCGGCGGTCGTCAACCTCCAATTGACTTCTCTACCGGAAAGATGAACAATACCGAAAATTGCATTCCGAAAAATGCAACTTCCCAATGAACCTTTACCCCTCCATTCCTCCAAAGGCTTTTCAACCCCCTTGCAAATGCAATTGCATCTCCCCAAAGTGCTCAAAAAATTGAACAAAACACCTTCACTTTTGCCCAATCCCCTTTAGAGCCCCAAAGCCCCTTCTACATGCTGAATCAAACAGGGCCTTAGGGGTTGCCTTGGGCTTTCTCGGCATGCTACCCTTGGGGGCTAGTGAAAAATATTCTCTAGAAATTATCCTCATTAATCTTTTGTTTTTTCCATTTTGCCATCAATAACTGTTCATCTTCATCTTCTTCCTTCTCTTTGTTGAAGAGGACCAGCATTTGCACATGGTTGCTGGCAAAGGGTAGGCGATCCGACAAAGGGCATGCGGTTTAACTAGGGTCATGCGACCCTCCGGCGAGGGTCACCACGTGGAGAATGTAGTGTGGCAAGGGTTGCCGCAAGCCAGATTGCGTGGCCTTGGTGACCTCCGCATGGAGGTCACAGCACAGGGGGTTGCTTGACCATCCGGTGAGGGTCGCTGCGACCTAGATCTCGTGTTCTGGGTTGCTGCGACCAAGATCTCGCAATGTGACCTCCATGCGGAGGTCATGGCGTAGCGCGCAACCATCTGGCAAGGGTCGCCGCAACCTAGATCTTGCGATCTCGTCACGAGCTGGGTCACTGCAACCCTCGCCGAACGATCGCGCCATCCACCGCGCCGCGACCTCCGTGCGGCAGTTGCTAGGGCTGCATGATCTAGGTCGTGGCGACCCTTGTCACACCCTATCCTTCGCGCGGTGACACTCGCCAAAGGGTCATGTGATCCTAGCCGAATTGCCTATCCTTCATCAATGACTATTAACTCTTCGCCGACGGTCGATATCCAAGCCCTTGGCTGGCCATCTCTCTCTCTCTCTATTTTTCTTTTTTTTTTAATAACAAAAGTCTTTTGTAACATTAATTTGTCCAAACACTATTTTGCTCAAAAGTATTTCACAATGGACTTTCACAAATACGATTTACCAAACATAATTTACATTTTGAAAAACTTCTTTAACTCAAGGCCTTTGCATTTCCCTAAAAACTTTTCCCAAAAGCCTTCCTAAATGCACCCTAAGTTCTCTCGTACTTTGATAGATGAATCACTTTGGGGTCTTGCTTCCTAGATGAAAATTGTCAACCTAAGTCTCCCCAAGCAATTCCTGTCATGCCAAAACATTTACACTTGGGATCTTGCTTCCTAGATGAAAATTGTCAACCTAAGTCTCCCCAAGCAA